>OX101729.1:4652647-5953023 GCA_944452665.1 Stenoptilia bipunctidactyla | reverse complement strand
TTCATTATGAGCTGTTACCACCAGGCAGGACTTTCGATTCTGAACTCTGCTGCGAACAACTTATGAGATTAAAACAAGAAGTTGAGAGAAAGCGGCCGGAATTGATCAACAGAAGGGGTGTGGTGTTTCATCATGATAACGCTAGACCCCATAAATCTATAGCCACCCAGCAAAAATTAAGAGAGTTTGGCTGGGAAGTGTTAATGCATCCGCCGTATAGTCCTGACCTTGCACCTTCAGATTTCCACCTGTTTCGGTCTTTTCAGAATTCTTTAGGCATTGTTAGGTTAACATCACGAGAGGACTGCCAAATCCACTTGTAGCGGTATTTTGATGAAAGGTCCCAAAATTTTTATAGCAATGGGATCATGTCCCTACCTACAAGATGGCAAAAGGTTATCGAACAAAATGGTACATACATACTTTAGTTAAATGTCAATAAACTTTATTAAAAAATGTTTTGAATTTGCTTAAAATATGCGAAGAAACTTTTCCCCAACCCAATATTATGATGTACTATGTAGTTAAAAATAAAAAATAAAATCCCCAGGCAATCACACCATCTACATCTGCATGGCCCCAAACTAAGCAGAGCTAGTGATATGGGATACCTAACATGGTAACGAACTAGGGAGAAATGTATAGATAACCATCCTGACCCAGAACATTATTTTTTTCTTGTTCCGGTCGGGAATCGAATTCGTAACCACTGGCGTCTTACCCTATAGCCCATCGCCAAATATATATTTTTTAATGTAATCCAGTACCGCCCTATTTATAGCAACAATTTCTATGCATTTCGACAGTGAGCAAAACACGTGGCAGCCACTACATAGCATGGTAACATGCAAGGAACTTCTGGAGACATTTGAAAACCAACTCGCTATACAGAAGGGTGTCAAGGTAAACTTTTTTATTATTATTATATTATTAAGACCTCCGCAATATCCATTGCAAGTAATTTTAAGTGTTCTCATGTTCAAAAAACCCGAAAGCCTGGTACCACATAAACATGGTACACATCCACATATACAGGGTTGTTGTTTCGACACCGGCCAAATTTTAAAAGTAATAAGAAATGTATCATTTATAGAATCGCTTTTTGCTATAAAAGGTGTATATTTTTTTTAAAAGGAAATTAATATATTTCCCTACATCTTAATCAAAGCATGGTCACTCTAAATTATTAAAGAATACCATTAAAATAAAGACGACTACGCGCTACTACAAAACATCTTGTCGTAGGTAGTATTGTCAATGAAATACCGCTTCGTAGTAGCTGTGTTCTTCAATAGCGACTATTTATAAATAAGTTTGTGGTGCCATATTTTAATTTATTCTGTACTATGCGATACTAAAATAAATATGCAGGTACGTTTATATCTTATCAAAGAAAATAACATTTTAATTTGGCTGGTTTAGTCACCGGGCAATTTTTTTTTACACAATATGCAGCATTAAAGAAACTATTTCTGCAAAATAAGGTGTGTATTTTTTTTACAAGGAAATTAATATATTCCCTTACATATTAAGTAATGTTTGGTCACTCTAAGTTATGAATGAATACCATTAAAATAAAGACGACTACGCGCTACTACAAAATATCTAAGTACTACGACGTAGTACTTATCAATGAAATGCCGCGTCGTAGTAGCTAAGCTCATGAACAGCGACTACTTACAAAAAAGTTTGTGGTGCCATATTTTTTACTTTTTTTGTACTGAGAGATACTAAAATAAAAATAAGTCTATATCGTATTATAGAAAATAACATATAAACTTGGCTGGTGACTTAAAACAACCCTGTATACATTTATCTAGGATGTTTTTCTGCATATATTTTTATCCTTGTTGACTATTTTAATGCTTATCTACCACTACATAGGTCTTATAGTCTTAGACTTATTTTTGTTCAACCAAAAGCAACCATTGTTAACAAGCTTATGCCAAAGCTTCTCATCCCTTGCAATAATATCAGAGCCATCTTAACTAAAGGTGTTTAAAATATGATATGTTCTATTTGCATTGAAAGTTTGAAAATTATTTACTTAATGATGAAAGTGAAGAATTACTTAATATAATAAGCAATTTTCTTTTGTCATATTATTGTTTGATACTTATATCCACTAATCATAATCATAAATCTTCAACAATGTTCATACAATATTTTAGGCAAGGCAATGGTTTGATATGATCATGGTTTATTTTTTGTAGGACATGGAAAGAGAATCAGTCTGCAATTTGCAAGAACTTGTACCCCCAGAAGAGAGGTTGGCACGCAGGACAGAAAAGGATGGCGCAAACCCATCGGAGCCAGGAGAATTTATTGTTGAAAAAATATTAAATAGAAGATTTAATTATTTCCGGTGGCAGTATGAATATTTGCTCAAGTGGGAAGGCTATCCACAGTAAGTATACATGCTGCATTTTAATAGGCCTTAAATAATCTTCTGAAAAAATTGGGTGGATGGGTTCATGATAAAAGTAAGACGATAATTGTACTCCAACATTTTAAGTTAAATAATAATAATAATAAATATTTATGACACTCACACAACATTATCTAGCCCAAATTAAGTTTCTTAAAGAACTTGTGTCATGGATACTAGATAACTGATATACTTAAGAAATATATAAGCATACATATTGAATAGGTAAATACATATTTTTATTAGAATGAACTTAAATAAACATATAAACATCCATGACTTGACGACTAATATCTGTGTTCATCACACAAATATCCGCCGCCGCCGGGATTCGAACCCAGGACCTCTGGCATAGAAGGCAATCTATGTTACCGCTACACCAGCCGGTCGTCAAAAAAAAAAACAATCTATCTGCAAGACAGTGCTTGCGGCTCTGTGATAAGCTATGGCTTTCAGACTAACTCAAGTATATGGAAGGCTGCATTTCCAGCGTTGGTCCGTAACTTCAGTCCGGTTATAGCAAATGAAATTAATTTGACCTTAAATTCGGTCTTTAAGTTTTATTAACCTGTTTTATCATGAGGTCTTTTAAAAAGACCCAGTCTTTGATTTCTTTTTGGCAGGACTCAAGTCTTTTCACAAAAGAGTTTAAACTCTGAAGGATTTGAGCTCTAAGTTTTATTTTTAAGACTTGAGTCTTCAAAAAAGACTCCAAAACTCGAGTTCGAACTCCAGTTCTACCCGTTTCCGCCTCTCTTGCCCCGTAAGAAGCTCGCATGATTTATTGCAACTGTGACTAACTTAAATGCATTTTCACAGTTCAAAAATTACATGGGAGCCAGTACAAAACTTGGATGAAACATGCAAGAAACTTCTGGATGCATTTCTGAAACAACTCGCTAGACAAGACGAGCTCAACGCTTTAAGAGCTCAGCATCATCCAATCCAGGTAATTTTTAAGTGTTATTTTCTATAAATTTAATAATTATTTGATATACAGGGTGGAATTTTTTATGCCTCCAGGTGGGAAAGTTCTCTAAAGAAATAAAACTGCATTCAAAGATTTTTCGAAAATTTGCTTGCTTCACCCAGAAATTGAACCATCTAAAATCTTAAAATGAAGATTTCATGGTTTTTCTTTCATTCAAGTAACATGGTATGTTAGAAAGATTTCATTCTTGTGATTGACCTAACGATCGATGCAATAAAATTACAGGGTGTCATTTTTACAGATTTAAGTTGGTTCGATTCCCGGGTCTAGCGCGCGAATTTTAGAAAATCTTTGAATGCAGTTTTATTTCTTTTCCAAAATAAAGGAATGCTTCTTTGGAGTAAAATTTGTTACCTCTATTATTTAGAGTACTTTCCTTCCAGGGGGCATTCAAAAATTCCACCCTGTATTCTTCATTGAATCCATCATTTGGAGAATGGAAATAAAAAGATAACTACCATGGTATGTACCTAATTGTGAAATAAATCAAGTTAAAATATAAGGCATCACCAAAAATAAAAGTAAAATAGGTGGTTATAATGTATATGTATGCGGCTTTTACGGTTGTCAGTGAAGGCAAGGACCGATTCGCTTTTACAAGCACTTGCTTAGGATTTGAATAAATAGGTGTATAACTGATAAAAGTTTTGTGAAGAACAGTTGAATTCAGAAAGAGTCGTGTCGATAAATGTTTTTTAATGACGTTCTACTCTGCCACCCATGCTAAGTACTACCTTAGTTTGGTTCATTTGTGGTACCTAATATACAAATTGTTCCTGTTGATTTCCCATAACTTTAAGGTTTTGTTCCTTACTAAAAAACAATACTTTTTGCCAAAGAATATGTGGTTCAAAAGTGCACACTTTCCAAGATATCATCAATCTTAATATAATGAGTTCATAAATTATCACCCTTGTAAAATCTCTTTAACATTAATTCAATAGACGCGTGTCACTGCAGCCATACAATAAACAACAAAAACATTTTAAATGTTGAGGAAATTTGCATACAATGTACAATGCAAAGCGTTGCGAACTGTACCTGTGAAAAAATGGATAGAAAATGCCAAGTTGTCATACGTCGCATTAAAGGTGTTTTGCATAATGTATAAAAAATTGACAATATTTGAATAGATCATATTTGTTTTGAACTGCTTGTTATTTTTATATATTCCCCGCATGTAAGAGCAGGACCTTCGGAGCAGTTCCTATGCACAATTTTACTGACGAAAATACCCCATATGGGTCAATTCTAAAACCCTGCCATTTTGTAGCAACATTTATTTGTGCTTCCTCAGATTTCACCCTGATTTATAAAACAACGGCTGTTTAAGTTCTAGGCCTGGCACGGACTCACTATTGATGTCATTTTAAGAATAAATTGATTGATATTAATAAGAATACAATACAAATAAGAATCACTGCTCTCGTTTTTATAGTTTAAGAGCTATTGTTGACCAAAAAGATCCCTTTGCTCGAGGACGCAAAATTCACGATAATTTGTAAAAGCATGGCTGTATGAGTTCTACGTCTTATAGGTAAAAACGTATAATGTAAATAACAGCATAAAAAGCAGTTAAATAACAGTGGTTTTGTAATTGCCAATGGGACGAAGTTTATTTTGTACAGTTTTTGAGAGCTTCTGTGCGTTTTATTTATTTATATTTATTTATTTATTAATACTTCAGTTTATAAAGGTACAGTAAAAGAAAAAAGAACACTTACATTAAACATAAAAACTTGGCGGTCTTATCGCTGAGTAGCGATTTCTACCAGACAACCATGTTTTATTCTAAAATTGTGCAAAAATACATCTTTTTGTTCTAAATATATGACAATAATGGATTTGTTCAACAAATTGATGCAAGAATCAGTGCTATGGGTCTAATAGTTTTTGAGTTACAGTAGAATCCGTTTATTAGGACTCCGCTTATATTGACCAACCGCTATGACGTGTTTACACAGTGAAGTTTGGTTTTCATATAAATTATATAACTAAGTCGGATATAATGACTTCTCCTATAGTGACATGTCGCTTATTGTGACCCTTTTTTATCAAATTTTGTCCGCTTATAGTGACTGACCGTATCATTTCTAACACCTTTGGCAGTGTTCGGGAGAGTCACGTTATACCCCAAGGCTTTCGGCGCGTGAAAGGCTTTTTTGATTCGAGTCTCAGAGCGTAGATTAACTTATTGACTCTACTTATTAATATAAATTGTTTAATTGTTTAATTTAATTGTTTAACGTAATTTAATTTTCTTGTTTAATTTTCAAATGATTTTATATACTTAATTTATTTTTAGTAAATCTAATTTAAATTTTTAATCAAATTTATTTTATTTTGTAAAATTGTGGAAGAGCGGGGTCCTCAAACACAGGCATTGAATGTCTAACTGAAGACCCCAGACGACTATCTGTATTAGATTAAGAAGAAGGAAATAAATAAATTATTATTATTATTTATTTACATTTTTTATTTATTCTCGGCACTAGCCGGTTATAACTGTGTTTACGGGCTGACGCCAAGTAAATCACAGTGAGGTGGTTGTTGAGGATGGGATGGTTTCATTTATTATTATTATTATTTTCATTTTTTTATCTCCTTTTTCAAGGGGTTTACTTTATCATGCGGGTTTTCACCAAGCAAGATAAAGGTAAGGATCAATATCTACTACGGGTTGTTTGTGACTACTGTTGAGGTTAAGAATTTTCTAGTGATGCGGCAAGTATTTAGGATACAAGCTTTCTGTAGGGTTTCGATTACGTTGGTTGAAATTTGTAATGAATTTAGGCTGTTTTTGAGCGTTTTTGGTATAACACCTGTTGTTGAAATTACTATTGGCACTATATGAACCGTATCTGCTTGCCATTGACGTTGGATTTCAATGGATAAATCTTGATATTTTGCAAGTTTTTCATTAATAGTGGATTGTATATTGTGTGTGTTAGGAATGGCTATGTCGATAATGAAAATTGTTTTATTGCTCTTATTGAAAAAAGTAATGTCAGGACGATTATAATGTATTGTTTTGTCCGTAATGATAGTTCTATCCCAATATAATTTGTGCTCTCTATTTTCGTGTATGGTAGAAGGAGTATATTTATAATATGGGACTTTATTGGTAATGAATTTGTACTTGTGTGCTAAATGTTGGTGTATAATTGATGCAACCTGGTCATGACGGTGTTTGTATTCTGTCTGTACTATGGCTTTGCAGGCCCCTGTAATGTGTTGAATTGTTTCTGGAGCGCTATTACAACGTCTACATAGATCGCTTTGATGGTGTATTTCTTTGGTGATGTATTTGCGGTAGTTGCGAGTAGCAATTACTTGATCCTGGATTGCCATTATAAAGGCTTCTGTTTCTGGAAATAGTACTCCTCGCCTTAACCAGCTGTTCGATAACTCTTTATCAACAAAAGGTTGGGTCAGATGGGCGAAATGCCTTCCGTGTAAGCTTTTGTGCGCCCATTCGGTTGTTTTTTGCTGTGAGCTTGTAATTTTTTCATTTATTTGCGTTTCTCTATTTTTCAAATTAAGTGGTATGTAACGGTTGTCTATATTTGCAATAAAGAGACCCCGCCATTGACGGCTACCATTCCTACCATTCTATAGAATTACATGCTTTTTTGTCCAGAATAGGAGGGCCCGGAAACAGAAACTAAAATTTATTACTCGTTTTATCAGAATTATTCTGTAAATAAGTTTGTACAAATCTTAATATTGAATAATAAAGCTATTTAACTGATTTTTTTTTATTTGTTTCGTCATGTCCGACAAGACATTTTTGGCGCTTGACGTTGTTAGCATGAGGGTGAAATAAGGGTTCCCATTCTGTAAAATCACCATATTCTCAGGGAAAAACATAAATGCATGAACATGTTTGAAAATAGAAATTATTTATTTTCAAGAAAAAAGTTAGATCTGAAAAGTTAAAACTGATGATCAAACATTAAAAATATTTTTTAAATAAATATTTAATAAAAGTATAAAAATCTTATACCTACTGTAATTGTGTTTGGCAAATATCATATAAATAGATAACAAGATAAAAATATCAATTTTTAATTTCGTCAACTTCGTCATCACTACTTCGATCTTTGAAAATAGTTCAATGATGAAAGGCTAAATATTCTAAACTAGCCACCGCGCGCGGCTTTACCCGCGTAACTTTTGATCCCGTGGGAATTTCGGGATAGCCTATAACCTTCCTCAAGAGTTGGGCTATCAAATGCAAAAAGAATTTTTTAAATCCCACTTGTAGTTTCTGAGATTAGCGCGTTCAAACAAACAAACAAAAAATCAAACTCTTCAGCTTTATATATTAGTATAGATATCTGTCTTTCTTGCGAAATCCTTCATGTAATTTCTTTACATGTGAACAATGACTGCTCCTTCAATAGCTCCGATGGCATTCAATGCATTTTCAAACATTTTTGTGATTTCACGGGGTTGCTTTCCAAGTTTGACTTCTGCTACTTTTCGTTTCATGGAAACTCTGATCATTTCGAACATGTTATGATCACACTGATATGGCGGTAAATGCAATATCTGTAAAGTTAGCTGAATTAAACTAAGATGCAAAACAAAAAACTCGTAAGAAACAACAGAAATAGTGTTTCCTAATTCCATAATAAATTGTATATTAGAAACCGTCAGAATATTTTACAATAATTGACTGCCTAAATACAATAATAAAATATAATTGACTAAGTACTATATCAATTGCCGTATCAAACAAAATGTTCTATTATTCTTAGTCATCGTTACCATTTGTTTCTTCGGAATAAAATAATACACTTTAAATATCTGCTGAGTTTAATTCACTTTTCATAAAGTCCTTACAGCAGTGGCTCATCTCCTGGAATCATAGTTTCATTTAAGCATAAGAAAAAAAAATTACGTTTCTAAAATACAACTTTCAAATTATGGCAATATGTAAATGATGTAAACATTGCAGAGGCAACTTTCTTGTTTACTCTTTTGATGGATTTATAGGGACTTTATATTGTTTTTCTTTCTTAAAACAACTTCTTAACTTTTACCACCACCATAAGTAAGCCCACATTTTACATATTTTCGTGTTTTTTTAATTATTTTTTTTGAAATTAAAGTACCTACACGATAAATAAGTATGAGACGGCAAAAGTCACGAAGTGACACTTTATAAGATCGCGGTTAGTTAACTTTTTTGCCACACGCCAAAAGACCCTTGTCGGCCTATAGATTCATAGATATATACGGCATATTATTAAGGTAAGGTATAATGTTTGTGTATAATGTAACCTTGCGCGATCTATCCCTTGAATCTTGATCTTAAGTATAAAAAAAAAACCTACAATTACCTAGTATTACGTATTAAGAAAGCTCCTATTCAAAAATGTTCTATAAAGGTAGGTATTACTTGGTGGTAGGCAGGTGTTCTTTTTCATGCAACATGACTTATTTTTGTACAAAAGCATGTTATAGGCTGGTTATAACATTATTTCATTATTACCATAACTTTATTTTCAGTAGTGTAGCTAACTGTACACTTGGTAGCCGGCAGATATATAAAAAATGGCGGAAAGCTTTTGTGTAATGAAGAATTTTCTGATTTTGTGTGAAAGTAATTTCTAAGTGTAGTTATTTGTTTGTTATGCAGATTTTGTATGTCTATAAGGCCTCTTCCGCCTTCGATTCGCGGTAACGTAAGTCTTTGAATGCAAGATTTAGGGTGGTGTTTCCGGTGTTTAGTTAGGTTAGTGTTGATGATGCGCTGTAGTTTTTTTAAGTCTGTCTGCGACCACTGAATAATGCCAAAGGAGTAAGTTAGAATAGGTATAGCAAATGTATTAATAGCTTTTATTGTGTTACGAGAATTCAAGGATGATTTTAATATTAGTGTGACTCTTTGTTTAAATTTACCTATAAGTTGTTGTTTTGTTTGTTTTTGAAGTATCTGTCTTGACCGTTGAAAACCTAAGTATTTATATGCCTCTTGTTCCACTAGGGATTCTATTTGTTCTCCGGTATCTAGAGTGTAAGTGTTATTTTGAATTTGACCGTTTTCTATTGAGCTTAGCTTACATTTGTCTATACCGAATTGCATACCTATATCGTTTGAAAATTTTTGTGTTATGTCAGCTAACTGGAATAATTCTGTTTTACTATCAGCATAAAGTTTTATGTCATCAACATACATAAGATGTGATAGTGTGTGATGCGTATTATCGTGTTTTAGGTTAAACCCTAATTTGCTTTGATCTAATAATTCTGATAGCGGATTTAAAGCCAAACAAAACCATAGAGGACTAAGAGCGTCTCCCTGAAATATGCCTCTTTTGATCTGTATCGGTTCACTAGCTGTTGTATTTCCTTGATGGTTGAATATTAGAGAAGTCCGCCAAGATTTCATTGATGTTTCTAGGAAATTAATTATGTTAGGATGTATATTATATGAATGAAGAATATAAATTAGCCAGCTGTGGGGTACCGAGTCAAATGCTTTTCTGTAATCTACATACATGCAATGGATGCTTTTTTTTCTTTGGATTGCTTGCTTCATTACTACAGCGTCTATTACAAGTTGCTCCTTACAACCTTGGCTATTTTTCCTGCAACCTTTTTGTTGTTCCTTTAGCACATTGTTCTGGGTTAAGTGGTTATAGATAGTTTCACTAAGACATGCTGTTAGTAGTTTGTATATTGTTTGTAGACATGTAATAGGACGGTAATTTGCAGGGTCAGAGGTATCGTTTTCTTTGGGTATCATAAAAGTTCGGCCTTGTGTAAAGTAAGATGGCATCGTGTCTGGTGAATGTATGAATTGGTTAAGGTAAGTGTAAATGAATGGATGTGTGTAGGTGAGTTTTTTGTACCAGAAATTATGGATGTTATCTGTTCCTGGAGATTTCCAGTTATGGGAGCGTTTAATTACTTTTATGAATGTCTCCAGTGATATTTGAGTGAATTCCATTCCGGGTGTGTTATTATTGTTGTTGATCCATGTTGCGTTGTGATTATGTTGAGTAGAGTTCTCCCATATATTCGACCAATACAGTCGTGCCGATTCTACCGTTGGTACGTCTGCGTTGGGTAAATGACAATTGTGTTGTGTGCTATGCGATGTGAGTTTTCTGTAGAATTTATGTTCGTTATTAATGAATTGTGAGTTCTGATATTTTCTTGCAGTACACGTAAGATATCTTCTAAGTCGGTTTGAGGCTGTATTTAATTTTTGTTTGAGTGTGTCTAAGAAATGTTCGGGCTCAGTGTTTGGGTTTTCAAAAGTTGCATGAATACGGTAATTTGTTTTAATATCTTCCACTGCTAAAACTATTTTTCGACTTCGATTTCCTTTTATATATTGAGTAAGGCGGCCTATTTCTGATCTATACTTATTTATTTTAGTCTCAAGTCTTAGTTGCCATTTTGGTTTAGTATTTCTGTGTCTACTATTTAATTCGGTATTGACTTCTCCTACTATACATGAGGCAATAGTGTACGCTGCGGTGTAAATAATAGTTTGTAAGGTACTAAAGTCTTGGTCTTGTGAAATGTATTGTGGGATCACAAATCTGTTCACGTGGTCTGTAAGAGACATTAACTTTCGAGATATTTTTAATTTTGGAATCTGCGGTCTATTTGTGGGATCAGTATTTACAAACTTATCGAGATTTATACGGAATTTTATTTGAACTTCATTTTCTCCTACAGCATCAATGTTATTTTGATATTGATTGTTATGTCTAGTTCTTGTCTGATTTTGCGGTAATGTCGCCAAACTCTCTAATGTATACGCGTCATGCCCTTCTTCTAAGTCGGTGAAAGAGTTGTGTGTTATGTTAGTGACATCTTGTGGGCTTTCATTTATAGAGTTTTGAATGGTGTTATTAATAAAATCTGATGTCTGTTCCCGTATTGTTTGGATTTTATCTGTGCTCATAAGTTTATTGTTGATTATTACTCGTCTTTGATCGGCAATGCGCTGTTCGGATAAGTGGGATAGGTGTGGGTATTGCGATATAAATTTTTCGTGTAACTTTTTTCTATATGCAGTCATATTAGTTTCTCCCTCGGTAACTTCGAAATAAAATTTTATAATCGATTCATTGATCTCCGGTGACCAAGTTAATCTACCTCTCGTGGTTGGTATTGCTATGTGAGTTGAAGTTTGAGATTGTGTAAGCTGTGATGTAGTTGAGAATTGAGAGAAAGGTGTGTTGATCGGGTTATCTAGATATATTTCTACTTCAGATTTAATCTCACTAAGAGTTTCTGTCGGTAATAGTCTTTTATTTACTATAGCTCGACGTTGGTCTCCAACTCTTTGTCTTGATGCATTCATTTCTGGGAATTTATCATGGAACAATTTATGTAAGGGCTCTAAATATCCACGTTGAAGTGATTCTAATTTGCTTGTTATTAAATATGTACGCCAGATAAACTTGTTCATTTCTTCGGTCCATTTTTTTCGCGTACGAGTTGAGCCTGCAGTGGGCACAGGATTAGTGGCATTTGCCTCCTGCGCAACATCTGTAGACGTTGAAGATGTAGAGGATGGTGAATAATTCAAAATTGAGTTAGGAGATGAGATAGGTGATTGGAAAATACTAAATGGTGATGAAACTGGTGATGATGGGTGTGAATGAATTTGGGCTCCAGCTGGTGCCTGGTGATCTACAACAGTTTGAACAAACTGGGTAGATTGCGACACGGTGTCTCCCCCAGAATACGTGAGACAGCCTGCGCCCGAGGGCACAGGGCGGGATTCTCCATCGCTATTAGCTCCGGTACCCGCCTGGGGTAGTTTTTTACTGCTTCTTAGACGCATCGCTTCTACGTAACTATTACTCCGTTAGCCCTTGGTAAGTATTAGCTAGTGTTAGCTGCCAAAGTCCGCCCCTCACGTGGTACTGATGTTCGTACCGGACGTGGAGTTAGGTTTGTGAGGGGCCATTTATTATTATATTATCATATTATTATTATTATTATCTACGATTTATATCTATTTTATTCCTTTCTATTAAAATGAATCACACACTAACTGAAACAGTTTATTTATTCTTGCAGTAGACTTGTTACTTATTTCCCTTCGATTTCATTATAAATAAATAAAATAATAAATAAATATTTCTGACACTCACACAACATTATCTAGCCCAAATTAAGTTTCTTAAAGAACTTGTGTTATGGATACTAGATAACTGATATACTTAAGAAATATATACACATACATATTGAATAACTACATATTTTTATTAGAATAAACTTAAATAAACATATAAACATCCATGATTTGATGACTAAATATCTGTGTTCATCACACAAATATCCGCCGACGCCGCCGGGATTCGAACCCAGGACCTCTGGCATAGAAGGCAATTTATGTTACCGCTACACCAGCCGGTCGTCAAATTATAAACATTATAAACGGATTCCACTGTATATTTGTTCAGCCACATAAAAGTAACCATTGTTAACAGGCTTACTCCAATGCCTCTCATCCCTTGCAACACTATCAGGGTCTCGATTCTTCAAATAACATTAAGCGGACCGTACGGCAACCATCACATAGCGACTCCATGAGCAAAGTGGCAAATTTAGCATTCTCTAAAATTCATAGCCACGGACCAGTAGCATCGGATCGGAAAGAGTGATTGAAAACAGATTGAATATACGTTCCATTTGACGCTGTCAACGAAATATCATGCTATACATTTTAGTTTATGAATGCGGGATACATTGCTAAATGAAAACTAGATAAACAAATTGATACTTTAAAGATACTAACTACTCACATAGTCCATTTATATCATGCATAAATCCTGTCAATAGTATTCATATAAACAGTGAAAGAAATAATATTTTTAGCATCTGTGTGTAATGGAACGTACTTTAGTGGGGTTAGCAACTGCCGAAGTGGCGCTGTAATAGTTCTGTCTATAAATAAACAAAGAGGTTTTTGTATGAAAAGCTGCAAAAATATTTAAATAATATAAAAAAGACGAACTGATGTGTCCCAAATAGTTCTGAAAATGGTACCCACCAATTTCCTTAAGATGAAAAAGTAAAAATACTTTGGCTGAAAGCAATCCGTCGTCTAAATTTTGTGCCTAAAAGTGGATCGAGGTTATGTCGCAATCATTTTAGAGCAAGTCACTTTCTAATGCTTAGCAAATATACAGGTAAACACAACCGTGTAATGAAATATCTAATATAATATAGATTTATGAACTGCTAGCCTATTCCCTTGCGTTTTTACCCACGCAAATCCCTATTCCGTGGGAAAACATTCTTTGTCACTTATCATCATTTTAAAGGCAATCTCTGCAAAATATTTACACACCAGGTCCAAGGGTTTGGTCCACATGATCAAGCTTGTTTCATTTACAATCTCTTCTCACAGTTTAAGGTAATTGAAAAATTGCTATTATATTTCTGTTTTTTGTTTTTTGTAGGGGTTGAACATCAACATAAACATTTGAAAAAGTCAGCAGTGCCTTCTATATTCTCTTGGAATTCCAAATCAGTTTCAAAGTTCGCTGCAGTCAGAGAAGAATGGTTGAAAGCTCGAAACCTGAGAAAATGCCAGTTTCCTAAAGCACCTTCTTTGCAAAGTACTGAAAATATTTTGCCTTCATATGAATCTGGAGATGGAAATGTTGCTCACAATGTGGAAATTTTAACATTGGAAGATCTGTCTCATGAAAACCTTAGAAGTAATCACAATTCCATGAAATCTCCAGAAACACAGACATCAAACATCTTGAGAATGTTTTCTACAGACTTATTGCTGACTGATAATGAATCAGTGAATTTTTATACAGGCTTGGAAACCTACCTGAAATTCTCATTACTTTACTAATACTTTTAAAAATAATTATCCTTCCACAAGAATAATAATAGACGGAACAGAAATTCCTATTCAAAAACCTAGCCAACCTGATGCCCAAAAAGCTTCTTTTAATCAATATAAACACAAAAATACCCTTAAAATATTAGTTGGTTCATCACCTGGAGGGATGTTTACCTATTGTTCTGGAGCATATGTTGGATCGAAAAGTGACCGCCAGATAGCGGAACGCAGCAACCTTTTGGAAAGGTGTGAACCAGGAGATAGCATAATGGCAGACCGGGGCTTCAATGTGTAAGATTTGTTTGCTGGCAAAGGTGTTGGAATAAATATTCCCACTTTTTTAAAGGGAAGGTCCCAAATTCCTGGACTATTATTGAAGCAAGACCCGTCAACGAGTCCACATTGAAAGACTTATAAGTTTAACAAAAACATACAAAATTCTTACAAGTGAGCTTAATCAGTATTATGTACCTTTAGGGTCAAAGATATTTTATATTTGTATGATGCTTTGTAATTTCAGGGAAAAAATTGTGAATATAAATAAACTTATTTAAACTTATAAAGTTGGGATTTTTTATTTACTCATTACAATAATACAAAATCATAATCAAATATTGGTTTTAATATTTATTTGCTGAAATTTTCATAATTATAGTACAAATATTTTTTTAAGTTCTACTTTAAAGAAATTTTCATAAAAGTTGTTGAGTTTTAAGATCATTTCTTTTATAAATGGTTCATCTCTGTAGACATATTTTCAACTTTCAAATCTTTGTAACTATGCAATACTTCCTATTGGAGCAGTACAACTGCTCTTGAATTTGGTAATAATTAGGTGAATTTGTCTTTCAAGTTAAAATGCCATTTACTTCTTTTAAATATGGTACACTGAACGGAGTTATATTTTGAGATCTAGTTGCATAGGGACACTTTATTTCTGGGGAAGCTGCAATATGCTGTCTTTCCTTACTAATGAAAAGCCCACAGGGTTCAGCCAAAAGATCATAAGTATCACAATATTTTTTTAATGCAATTTTTTCATTTATAATACCATGATTTGTTGCTCAAGACTGAAATGTATTCTTTTGTTGTGTTTGTTTGGCATAACTTTTCATAGTAGTGTCTTTTAGATGACATGTGGTATAAAAATTGCTAGCAGTCAGTCGCTTCTGACGTTGTTTATACCAGATATCATTATTATTTTGCTCTCTAGTTTTTTCTTCAATTTGCTTGATTTGATCATCAGTGATTTCTGATACCAGCAAATCTTTAAGGACTCTGACTTTTGGGTCTTCTGATGTGTAGCGATGGTCAAACTCCAAGCCATAGGGATTGGCAGGTTCAAACAGTTGTTTGATAGGCATTGAGCTGTTAGGGAAATTTAAAATCAAACTTCTAACTCTGTTATTATACCCTCGAAGGGGGAGGTGCGGAGCCTTGTAGTTAGTGAGGAAATCGAAGATAAAGTTTTGAGGTTAGCGTTAATAAATTTTATAAGGATAGGATGTATAAGAACCAGGGGAAACTACAGTATATGGATCGTCAGACTGGACGCTAGGATTTTTACGGGTAAAAGGTTATAGCCTAAAGCGTTTTTCTGCAAAGTTTCACATTGCGGAGATAAGTAGTTTTTATATTTAAGTTTTAAATTCCATTAATTCAATTAGTTTCAAGCTAAAAAAAACAAACATAGAGTATAGAGTAATGAATACAATCACTGATTGATTTATGTCGCCTGTCATTGCGTTTAGTTTCACTCACAGTCGTAAAATATAGTTTAACGTTTTTGATATAAATAAATAAATAAACACATTCTATATGAAAATTGTAAATAAAAGTATTATTATTTTATAAATTACAACTTAAAAAATATTTAATTAATTAACTTAATCTTTTTTTTTATAAAAAAATTATTTATTTATATCAAAAACGTTAAACTATGAGTGAAACTAAACGCAATGACAGGTGACATTGTTCAATCAGTGATTGTATTCATTACTTCATGTTTGTTTTTTTAAGCTTGACATTAATTTCAATCTAAAATACAAAAACTCTAATCTCCGCAATGTGAAACTTTGCAGAAAGACGCCTTAGGCCTTAACCTTTTTCTCGTAAAAATGCTATCTTAGAGTCTGACGGTCCATATACTGTAGTTTATCCTGTGTGTTTTCAGTACTACAATGAATATAAGTACCGCCTAATTAAAAAACTTATGAAGGAGAAGCAGAACAGCTACTGGTAAATTACCATAGGAACAGTTTTACTGTCTAACAAAGGCTGCACTGTATGCAGATTCAAATTATCATTTGTTAAAAGCCTGCATAAATTAGTGCTATTGAAAACACCACCATCTGATATTCTGCCTTCCACTCCAACATCAAAATAAAGTATGAAGCATCTACTCAAAGTCAAAGTGAAAAGAATCTTTATTTCGTAAGTATTTAAATACATTTGAAATAAGTCAAACAATGTACAAATTGAACTGAATCTACCACCACTTCGGAAAGTCGATCTGTTGAGAAGAAGTGGCAAGAAACTCAACAGCAATCATCTTTTAAAAATACACAATAACAATTAACAACCAGGGAATCCCATCTTCTTGCATCTGGATATCTTATAGTAATTTTTTTTATAAAACACTTATCCTCGAATCTATCCAAGGGTTCATCTTAAATATTTTAAAGATAGAAGTAGATGTAGCGATAGAGGTGAGAGAGAATACAGATAATGTAGATGGAGATGAGGATAGTCGTGGACAGAGACGGGGAAGTCAGAGTCAAATACTAAGGCCATTAGCACAATGCTAAAATGCTTTTTTTATAATTGAAATATTCAACTGCCACTGTAGTTAGGTTTTATTATTTCTATGTGCTTTCCATCTAATGCTCCTATATAAAGTGATAAACTCCAATGATACTCAAAATCTCTTGAAATTATTTTCCTTCTGAAAATGTAGGCATCTTAAAACAACATAACAAATAACAATTTCTTTATTTCAGATAACTGTTGCTGAAATTGAACAAGAAACGAAACACTTTATTCCACAGCCTTCAACTGGTACATCTGATCAATAATAACTCAAAATCCCAACCCTGGTCCAATTTAAAAAGAAAGTGATGTTCTCACTTTAAATTTATTAAGAGATGCCTCATCTGAATTAATCGACAAACAAATAAGACAAGTTTGTCTCTTGAGAGGAAGTGAGTTAAGGGAGATAAAATGTGAAAATCATTTAGTAATTTTGTAAAAAGAAATTATGGATAAGACAAGATTGTCTTTAATGGAATCTGTAACACTAATCAAAGTAAAGAGAATACTGGAGCCCCTTTATGTATTGAAGAAATGGAGGTTTAATTAATTGATACAAAAAGCCATTAGTTGATATAAAAAGATTGTTAATCTCCTGAACCTAAGTCTAAGAAATCTTCATATGTTCACTTAGTATAATATGTATGTAAAACGTGATTGAAATGAAATTGTAGGCTAACTATTATTAAATTGCAAATTATATTTTATAAAACAGGTACCGCAGTGACCAAATGTACTAGAGGGATTAACAATACCTGAATTATTTTGCATATTTTTTATGTTATGAATGCAGTTACTATTTTCATTTATAGGTTAGAGATTATTTAGAAGTACCTACTTGAGTGTACTATTAAATTTGTTGTTAAATAAATATATACATAACAGCTTGTTTGATCTAGACATATGTACATCCTTCTATACCAGAGGTCCCGGGTTCAGAATGGGAAATTTTGTGATGGACATAGCTATTTGTTAGCAGGTCATGAATAAGGTTTATTATATGTATTTAAGTTTATTCTTAAATTAAATACGTAAAAAAAACTATGCTATTTCTTATATTTTATATTGTAAGTAATAAGAGGGTCTTAGTCACATAATATATTTATTTTAACATAAACCACAAAAAACATATCTTTTACATTTTTCACTTGTCAAAAGTAACAACGCCATGGTAACCAATATTTTCTTCTTTACCGAGTGTTCATAGTAATCTTTGTCGTAGCAAAGAGGTTTTCTAACACTCCCCCTCACGAGGTAATTTCTGCTGAGTGCTGCAGAGTCCTAGCTGCTCACGTAACTTCACCAATTTTGGTTGCGGAAGTCCTTTGGTCATTAAATCTGCTTCCATATTATCTGTTTCCTTATATGCAACCTTAATGTCTTCACGCTGTACACAGTCCCTAATAAAATGTTCTTTAATACTAATATGTTTTGATCTTTTACCAGTCATGAGGTTATTTGCTAATTTTTGTGCAGCTAAATTATCATTATATAAGGTGACAGGCCCTGATGGTACTCCAATCTCATTTAACAAATGCTTCAAATGTAGAGCCTCTTTTGCAGCTTCTGGTTCTTATTTTGTTTATATGGTAGCTTAGTAGCTTTTCCTTCTAGACATATTTCACAATCTTTGATTTCATCATTTTTGTTGAAATTTAATCCTTGTATGTTTTTCTTTTCCAATGCAATTTTCATTTGACCTTCATTCAAATGACCTAATTTACGATGCCAAGTCTCCATTTCATTTTTCTTGCACATCATTGTCTTTTCTGGATTGTTTTCATAAACATAATATAATCCGTCCTCACTTCTTTGAGCTTTCATTAGAAGTTTGCCATTTCGCATTACTGTCGCTTTTTCCTTTTTGAATAAAATTGTTGCGCCATTGTCTGTCATTTTTCCTACTGACATCAAGTTCGAAGATAACGTAGGTACATAAAGTGTGTTATCGAGATTAATATTTGGTATTTTAATGTTTAATTTTGCTTCACCCCTGCCCATGACTTCTGCTGTACACTGCTCTGAAGCTAGTTTCAATGGATTGCAATTAACATTTTCAAATTTTACAAATCTATCTTTCTCAAATGACATGTGCGAGGTACAACCACTGTCTAAACACCATATATTCTCCCTTTTATCATTTGCATTATTTGCTGATAGACATAACTTCTCAGTACAGTATAGATTTTTCTCGTACTTGTAATTGTTTTTCTTGTTACTGTCAACTTTAGTCCTACATTCATTTGCTTTATGTCCTCTTCTTTTACATTTATAGCATTGCACAATTCTTTTTTCTTTATTTTTAGAAAGCATTGCTTCTTCTAAATTATTACTATTGTTACTAGTGTCGGCTATATTTCTTCTGGCTTCAGCTTCTTCAATTATTTTGATTTTTAAACTGTTTGGGTCTGGTAACTCGTCTCTTGTTTCTATGGCAATGCGGAAGTTTTCAAATGTCGCTGGTAGACTGTATAGAAGCATTATACTCAGTAGTTCTTTATTTATTTCTATATTCATATCCGCTAGCTTATCTACATTGTCCATAAACTTGTTTAGATGATCTACAATATTGTCCTTATCTGCCATTTTTCTAAGAACTAATTCCTTAAGTAGAGTTGCCTTGCGGGCAGGACCTTTACTTTCATAAATATTTTCTAGAGTGACCCATAGTTCATTACTAGTTTCGCAGTTCTTTACTTGTTTTAACTCTGAAGGAGCAATCATTAGAAGTAATTCTGACAATGCTAGGGTATCTTTTTCGACATACTTAGTTAGCTCTATGTCGGAAGTGGGTTTTACAATTTTTCCACTAACATACTCGAAAAGGCCGCATTTTGTTAGTAGCGCCTTTGCATGAATTCGCCATGTATCATAATTTTCCCGTTTTAGTGGTTCGATCCTGACGTGACTATGACTACTCATTATGAGTTTTAAGTAATCAATATTTTTTACTTACGATTTTCGCCCATAACCTATTATATTTTATATTGTAAGTAATAAGAGGGTCTTAGTCACATAATATATTTATTTTAACATAAACCACAAAAAACATATCTTTTACATTTTTCACTTGTCAAAAGTAACAACGCCATGGTAACCAATATTTTCTTCTTTACCGAGTGTTCATAGTAATCTTTGTCGTAGCAAAGAGGTTTTCTAACACTATTTATATATTTCTTTAGTTTATTTCTCCGTTATCCAGATTCCAGAAGACAATTTCTTAATTTATACTTAATTTTGGTTGGATGATGTGGTGTGACACTTTTTGTTTATTATTATAAGGCTAATTAAAATGCATATATATACTTAATATTACTATTGTTCATATGATTATGATTATGTCATTAGTGAAATTTGTTGTAGATTATAAGGTTAATTAAAACCCATATTATAAAATGTTCTTATTGTTTTTATTTACTTTCACATATTCTGCTACACCCGTAGAATGGCTTTACACATTCGAAGTATAATTTAAATGATTTAGGACTTAAAAATTCTACATAAATACATCATAAAAGAACAAAAATCACCACTTTCTAAAAACCTTAAAGAAACCTTAAGGTATACCTATAATGTTCCTATTGCTTTACTTACTTTCACATATTCTGCTAGCACCTGTTTTACAATTTCACCTGCTTTACACACTTCAAGTATAATTTCACTGATTTTGGACTATGAAATTCTTTATAAATATATCGTAGAAGACAATAAATATATAAATGTTTTGTGAGACATAATAAAGTTTATTATGCAGTTTTTAATCACACTTATTGTTGGAGGTGTCGAACTAGTTTTGAACTCTTAAGGAGTCCTACATCAGGGGTAGGTGCAGCCACAATCACAAAGGACTTCTTAAGAGTTTGAAACTAGTTGGGACACCTCCGACAATAAGTGTGAATAAAAGCCGCTATAACTTAACAACAATAGTTAAATACATAAATAGATTACAAGGTTGATAAAAACGCATATTATATAATGTTCCTATTGTTTTAATTACTTTCACATATCCTGCTAGCATTTGTACAATGGTTTTAGACACTTCAAGTATGATTTCACTGATTTTGGACTTTGAAATCATCAATTATAAATACATCATAGAAGAAAATGAATCACCAGTTTGTAAAAACCTTAAGTAACAACTAATTTGTCTGTTGGTGGTATGGAAAGCCTACCTTTTGTTCCTTTTCTTTATATCATACTGTAATAAAACCTCAAAATCTTTTGGTGATATGTACCTATTCATGAAAATGCAATTTTGTTTCAACAAATTTATGAGTTTTTTCAGGTCTTGTTTCTAGTAGTAAGTACTTAATTATCACTCAAAAGTAATAAATCTTCAACACTGAAATCCAATGCAATATGCAGTTCAATTGTTTAGGCAGAGATAAAAAATCAGTAGATATCCACAAATTCTTGACTACTGAATTATTATTACTGAATATTGAATGTTTTGTTGTCAAACTTCTTCTTATTCTTCTTCTTATTTACGGCAATTTGTTTCGGGTTAGCATTATATTCCATTTGACAATGAAACACATTTTGTTTTGGCAATATAAACGCATTCAGATACATTGACAGAAAACATTGTTTAGGGCGATTTACGTTTCTAGCTGATTATTTTTCGGCGGCGGTGACGTTCAGCATTCGCCAAATATATAATAGTTCACAGCAAACGTGGATCAAAGGCCTCATACTCAATTAAAAGAAAAATAAAACATTGTCACGACTGAAACAATCCCCCCAGTACGTACTGTTGCTCAGTCTTAACCAATCTTCACCATTCTCATTCCGAACATATTGAACGAAATGTCAAATAAGTACCAGAATACGCATTACAGTATCAATTGGACTTAAAGCGACACACGATTGAACACCAGAATACGAAAACAGTCCTAACGTTGTTCACCGGTTAACCGATGGTTCTTATTAATTTGAAGAATGCCAAATCTGTCAAAAAATACAGTTCTATGCTGATTACGACTCCATTGACTCATTTGTAAGCTTAGAGAATCGAGACCCAGATTTGCCATCAAACCAAAGGTGTACTTTTTATTATTGTTAATTAAAATTTGGTGTGATCGATTGGTATTGAAAGGTTGAAATTATTTACCTAATGATAAAAGTTAATCTTAATCATAAATCTTCAAAATAATGTACATACATACAAAATTTCAGACAAGACAATTTCTTTGATTAATTAATTATTTTATTTATTTATTTAAACGACGAATTTAAAGAAGTCGTCGTTGCGCCGTGGTTACTGTGTGTATCTTACGATATCACAGGTTAAGCAACGTTCGGCGCGGTCGGTACTTGGATGGGTGACCGCCGACCGTTCGTTTCTCATGGCGACTTCCGTGCTTCGGAGGGCACGTTAAGCTGTCGGTCCCGGGTGCTGTATACTTGTATACAGTAGTCGTTAGGGTTTGTCAGAAGCCATATCGGCACCCTGAAAATTCTGACATCCACCACCCAGCACTGGGCCAGCTCGGTGGATTATGGCCTAAACCTCCTCGTCACCCAGAGGAGAGACTCATGCCCTGCAGTGGGCCCATTACACGGAGTTGTGATGATGATGATGATGATTTATTTAAAAAGTTCATCAATTTAATGATTTATTTAATACCTAAAACCTACTTTATTACATAACGGGGCCTTATTTTTTAATGTATATTCCTACTACTAAGTCAACAGTGTTATGAATTTGTAAATTAATAATACTTTATTTGTGTGTTACTAATCTAGTTTTAATTTGTAAAACTAATCAGTGGGCCAAGTTGCCACAATAAAGAAATTATTATTAATTAATCTGAAATATACATTGTTTTGTTTATGGTATATTTTTTGTAGGACACGGAAAGAGAATCATTCTGCAATTTGCAAGAACGTGTACCCCCAGAAGAGAGGTTAGCACGCAGAACAGAAAAGAATTTTGCAAACCCTTCTGAGCCAAGAGAATTTGTTGTTGAAAAAATATTATCTAAGAGATATAATCCACGTCTGCAGCGTTGTGAATATTTGCTCAAGTGGGAAGGCTATCCACAGTAAGTCTATATGCTGCAATAGGGCTTGAATAATTCAATAATTTAAGTTTGTATCTTAATAAGTCTACTTTTGTGTGTATGTATGGCTTCTAAAACCAAATGGAGGCTACAAAACTTAAAAAAAATAGATGTATTTGGATATAAGCATAATTTATATGTGCCATAAAAAAAATTGTTCAAACATTTTTAAAAACATGCCTATTTATTGTTCTTTCTTTGGAGGTATTAGTCATTCACATCGCTTGCCAAATCTTATAAAACCAAAACTAAGGGAGCAGTTCCTAAGAATTCCAAATCCCCATACTAGTCTTGAAATTTTATTTCTTTTATATTAGAAGGATAGGACGTTTGTCTTCCATGCCCCCTGATGGAAAGTGCGCATATATAAAAATAAATAACGTGTAAAAAAACATAACATTTTTTGTAGTTATTTCATAGCATGTTAGTTTTTTTAATAAATTAATTGAAAATGAATTAAGTAAGTACCATTTTCCACAATACACCAAAGTCCGACGAGGATTATAAAAAAAATGTAAACTAAAACCATACTTAAATCAACACGTTATCTTAAGAATCAGAATTTTCAAATTTGGAACATATTGTATAAGTTTTCACGATAGTGAGTTATAAAAAAAATCTACTATGGTACTTTTAAATTTGGAATATGTTACTTAAAGAATAAGGATTTTCATATTTGGGCTGACAATAACGGAAATTCTCATTGGAAGAAGTAGGTCTCCTTTCAAAAGAAGTTTTCAGGTAACGTGTGGGCTAGTGTAATTGGCAGAACTTTATCGTTATTGGTAATCTGTATAATCCGGTATTATATAGACCACCAGCATTCGGCTTCAGCCCGCCATCATCCGGTGAAATCGCAAGCGTTAGATCCCCGTAGGCTTTGTCTGCAAGAGGTTGCGAAAGGTGTTACGTACTTTCGAAAATCGAAAGTCTTCCGCCTCCTCTCGCAGACGACTGACACCCACAGCCACTCATCCCGCAGGTGGGCAATTTTTATAGAGGTTTTCTTCCTCGCAGCCGTTAGCCCCCGTTCCTGCCGCTATGAACGAATAGGCTTGCGGGTTGACCTTGGACTCGGACTCCGAAGCGATCCAATTCCGCCGACCCTCAGAGCATCTGGTGGCTCAAACCAGAGCTTGCCGCCCCTGGGCCATCCTCTGTCCACTCTGCTAATCAGAGAAGTACAGAGAGGGCCCACCCACGCCCATTTCTGCGGGGTATTCCCCTATCCACCACCTGGGGACGCGCCCGATGGGAGACCAGCAACTCCACACGGGAACTAGGATAATCCTGTTTTATCCTAGTTCAATTATCAACCTAATATACTTCGTAAGAAAATCCACTATCCACTCTTACCCATTTATTTATTTTTTATGTTCATAAGTCTTACAATCATATGATTAAGGTAGCTTAATATTTACAATCATTAACTTTCTTAGTAGATAAAAACCCAATATAAATAATACATAATGGATGAAATCTAATCGTACAGCTAGAGACTGTATGACAAAACTCAGTAATTGGTTGCTGTGTTCTTTTGTAAAGTTGAAACTCAATATATTATAGAATTTTAACATTCAACTTTCTATTGAACACTGAGTATCGAAAATATAGACAAAGATATCATTTATTTTACACATTACCTGCAGAATGGCAGGTACTCTATACAATACCTAGGAATTCTATACAATACCTATGTAAAGTATGAAATGGATAATAATATTTAACTTTTATGCGTTTCCACAGTTTACACGTTACATGGGAGCCAGTAGATAATATGCAGGAAACATGCACGAAACTTCTGGATGCATTTGAAGACCAACTCGTTAGACAGGAGAAGCTCAGAGCTTTAAGAGCTCAGCAACATCCAGTGCAGGTAATTTTTCTCTTTCCATTTATTACTTGCACAAAGTAGGAAAAAAAAGCATAATCGAAAAAAACTTGTGCATGCAACTAAGTACCTACCTAGATAGCTAAGTTTATTTTTATCAGTCATGTAAATATCTCCCAACTGATCGTAAGGCGTGCGCGTTATCTGGATAGGTAAAATGTCGAAACTACAGTGTGAAAAAAGAAGGTCGAAATTAATTAATTATAATAATAATAAAAAAATCCATTTATTTCGGGTGGCATAGACCCATAGTAATATTAAAAATAAACAATTTCTTTAAAATTAAATCATAATTGAAGCACATTTGAAATAAATAACAATCACAAAATTAAAAGACAAGCAAATAATCTAAATAATTAAATGAAATATTCTTGTAAGTATATAATAAATACAATAATAAAGTAAATTAAAATCATTAAAATTACAAAATTAAATTAAAATTAAAAAGAAGGCAAAAAATCTGAATAATTAAATGAAACAATTTGGTAAACAATCATTAAACTTATTTTGAAAAATGCACAATGGTTAGTTGAACAATACGACTTAAAAACTATTGTTAGTAGGCATAATTATTGCTTTCATACAAAAATTTAAAAATAAATTTTGTTTTTTTTCTTTTTTTATATTTTTTCTGTAATCCTCATAAGTACTAGAATACATCCGTGAAGGTATTATATAGGGTTTGCGGGACACCCTGTATAAGTCCAATAAAAAATGGTATTTTGTAGTTTTTGTTGTTGTCTAGGACATTTTTCTCCAAAATTATTTTTTGGATACCCTATACACCCAATATAAGACATCGCCAAATAAAAATAAAATAGACGGCAATGTATATCGTTTTTACGGTTGTCAGTGAGGCCAAGGACGGATTTGCTTCTACAAGCCCTTGCTTAGTATTTTAATAAATAGGTGTAAACCTCATAGAAGTTTCAAATCAAATCAAATCATTTTATTTGTACGAATATAGGATACATAAGATGTTTTATAATGATAACATAAATTTAGCTCGTGCCATATTCTACCATTGAGGCGTGTACATAGTTATTTTTAGTATGTCATTTTATACAGAGTCAGTTCCTTACTCACAGTCATTTTAACGATTTGTGTATAGGTTGGAACATGATAAATTGGTAGTTAAAATACAATTTAATTCGTTTTTTACCTACTTGAATTTTTTGTCATTGATGTAGTCTATTACAGTATAATAACATTTGTCTGCTAAAAACCCTTTCAATCTGTATTTAAAGCTATTATAGTTATTAATTTCTTTGATGGATTTTGGTAATTTGTTATAAATAGTTGGAGCCATCCCAAAGAAACTTTCAGCAAACAGTGCAGTACTCCGTAAGTTTGGTGAAGAACGCACACCACCACCCGCTATGTATCTATTGTATAACGCCTATGTAACCATGCGTTACGTTATGAATTCCTTAAATTTCGGTTAAGGTAACTCAGTAAATAATTAATATTTTTATTTTTTTTTATTTTTTGTCTTCTTCATGTACGATTTCAAACTATCACGTCCTCGAATTTTGAAAGTGACCCACCAGTCACCCTGTATTTGTTCTAAATACATTAAAGTACTTAATTGAGTTGTTTGACAAATTGATACAAGAATCAGTTTATGTTCAGAAACATTAGCCGTTGTAACAAACTTGCGACAAAGCCTCAGTCATCCCTTGCAACACTATCAGTGCCATCTAAACTAAAGGTGTATTTTTATTATTTACAGTGAATTAAATAATAAAAATACACCTTTAGTATTTTCGTGTAGCGGTAACATAAATTGCCTTCTATGCCAAAGGTTCTGGGTTCGAATCCCGGCGGCGGCGGATATTTGTGTGATGAACACAGATATTACGTCAAGTCATGGATGTTTATATGTTTATTTAAGTTTATTCTAATAAAAAATATGTATTTATTCAATATGTCTGTTTATATATTTCTTAAGTATATCAGTTATCTAGTATTCATAACACAAGTTCTTTAAGAAACTTAATTTGGGCTAGATAATGTTGTGTGTCAGGAATATTTATTATTATATATTATTAATTAAAAATGATGTGTTCTGTTCGTATTAAAAGTTTCAAAATACTTTACATAATGATAAAAGTTAAGAATACTAAACAAGCAAAATTAAATAAGCATGCTTGAAAAGGAAAATGGGCAAAAATGTATGGAAGTTGGTATAAAAATGAGTCACTTTTATGTATTTCATTATGTGCTAGGTTGCATGTGTCTAAGCGTTGTGGTATTTGAGTTACACCACTTTGCATTTGAGAGTATTTTTTGTTAAATGGCGAGCTTACATCGTCTTAAAGGCACCTGGTGATACCCCTAGTAATGTATATGTTCGCGTTGATGACTTGACATCAGATGACCCGCCTGGTAATTCCCCCCCTCATAACTTAATTATTACATGTTGCGTTAAGTTATTATCAAATCTACATTATTTAAAGTAATATGTTCTCATTACTAGTATCATCTAGGAAAATAAATTAAAACACAGTACAGAAGGGATATATTATTATGTATCTATATGAAATATCATTATCACCATCATCGTCAAATGTAACATCGTTAAGGATCATTGCAGCTGCATTAAAGCCGTCAGGACGGGCACACGCTAAATCCATATTATTGGGAGAACATGAGCACAAGTACCTATGGTTCGTCATCCTGTTAAACAGGCACAATAATATTGCTAGATATTGTTACTTAGATTATTAAATAAAATATAGCAATAATATTTCTTAGCTCGAAACGACGAGACCTCGTCTAAACCATGTTGTGCTAAATCTTCTAATAAATTATCCCTAATGTGTTAGAAGATTTAGTCTTCATCATGTAGAGGTCATTATGTTAATGCCCACTACAATATGATCAACTGATAATTTCCCAAGGCAAAAAGTATGACTTGTTCCTCGGTGAGCCTTGGAAAGTTTTTATTTCATTCGCTTCGATTCGCTTGTAGTTTGCTCTTCTACTATTTAATCTTTTGGCCTCAACATAATTGAACAACGCATTGGGGATATTTATTTTTGCCCTCATTGACCTTAAAAAGGATTTTGTGTGTGAACTATTTTCGATGAGAGCGTGGAAGTGGTTTAAATAGGAACAGCTATTTTAAATTTCTAAAAATTCAAAATATTTTGTCGTAATAGTTTAAAATCACGTTTGATTCTGCCATTCACAACTTCCACCACCCACCGGCACATGATTATGAGACGAGATTGGTTAGCTTGCTCTTTCGTAAGCTGATTTTCTCTTCTGTCCTTAGTTAGTGGCACGTGATGTTCGTAGCCTTAAGCTTCTATATCTCCCAAGCTGCATCTAAATCCTCGGTCTAGGATAAACAGCCAACGTCACGTAAGGGATAGGTATCAAAGTCCAGGAGAAAGCAAAGGTCAACACTAGGCGTAAAGTACAAGTCCAGAAGAGAGCAGAGGTCAGTAAAAACATAGAACGAGGGAACCAAGAGCAGCAAAATCGTAACGTGAGGTAATCACATACTTATTGCTAAGAGGCGAGTGTTTTTAATACCACTGTAATTAGCCTAGTTAATCACGCAGCGCGCGTCCGCTAACCCTATTTTTACTTGCCCTGACCCCTATCCTCACCTATCTGCGCTCATAGTTCTAGCCAAACAGTATTTAAGATGATATCTACATTGATTAAAATCTGAAATTTACATTGTTATTATCATCATGGTATATTTTTGTAGGTCATGGAAAGAGAATCAGTCTGCAATTTGCCATTTGTACCCCCAGAAGAGAGGTTAGCGCGCAGAACAGAAAGGAATGGCGCAGACCCATCGAAGCCAGAAGAATTTGTTGTTGAAAAAATTGTATCTGTGAGATACAACCTACGACGGCAGCAGAATGAATATTTGCTCAAATGGGAAGGCTATCCAAAGTAAGTGTACATGCTGCATTTTAATAGCCCTTAAATAATCCTCCCAAAAAAGAGGATGGGTGGGTTAGTGATAAAAGTAAGATGATAATTGTACTCCAACATTTTAAGTTAAATATACGATGAATATAAATAAAAGGCGGTCCTATCTACAAGATAGTGCTGCTACGCCATTATCCAATATGGCTTTCAGGCTAACTCAAGTATATTGAAGACTGCGCTTTCAGCAAAAATACTGCGCTTTCATGAAAAAATTAATGAGTAATCCTAAAATTAATCAAGAATATACATTCTATACTATATGTTATATACAGGGTGACTGATGGGCCAGTTTCGAAATTCGAGCATGTGATAGTATGAGATCATACATGTAGAGAAAAAATATTAATTATTTACTGAGCTGAGATTATTTATTTACTAACCGAAAGATTTAATTGAAGAAAAGAATTAAATACGCAACGCATGGTTACACTTACGTAGGTAAGTACCTACTTAATACAGACGTACGTGCTGCGCTATCTGCACAGAGGTACGCAGGCATAGTCGGCTTCACAAACGGTCTATCGGCCCTATCTTTCTCTATTTGACT
Source organism: Stenoptilia bipunctidactyla (assembly GCA_944452665.1). Lineage (NCBI taxonomy): Eukaryota > Metazoa > Arthropoda > Insecta > Lepidoptera > Pterophoridae > Stenoptilia > Stenoptilia bipunctidactyla. The sequence goes on along the minus strand of OX101729.1, from coordinate 5,923,499 downwards.
TATCCGAAATGTTGTAGGGCGAGTGTTGGACACGACTACTCAGGCCCACTGTCACTAGTAAGGGTGGAAACAACTTTGCAAAGCTTACGTTAACACAAGACACCGTGCAGCACGAATGTATTTACCTAAATTGTTCAAGCTAGAACCTTGCCACGTTACTAACGGGCCTTAGGTAACCTTTAAAGTAGCATGATTTCTTTCCGTGTCTTCCTAAATCCTGGCTTAATCCAGATTATACTATGGGGTGCTACAACACCCAAAAAATAGCTCTCAGTTTACCTCAATGTTTTCATATTTTTTACTTTCATAAGTTTTATGAAAGTTAAAATTGCCCAATTTCGGGACACCCAGGGCTAGAATAATAAATACCTAGCACCGAGTACACTTAATGTTTTAAATAAATAATAATAATAATAAGTTTACGTTTTTGATGTCTTTCGGTTCGTAGTGAATGTGAATATTAGATAAAGTGCAAAATATGATTTTAAAACTTATAATCTATTTATTATATTTTCATTGATTTCGGTGTGATACATGGCTTCGAAACGGTTGGTTTTTATAAACCTTTTAATAAAATATCCTTACCATTGTTATTTATTTTTATCAGTAACTAGCATTTGCCCGCAACTTCGTACGCGCATAAACATTGTTTATATTTAACCTAACACAACCAGTCATTAAAGAACCTTTATGCCAAGTATTACATCCATGTACTGAAGAAATAATTTTTCATACAAACTAAAAAGTCAAATATTTCTTTTACTCACTGGGGAACCTTTATACTAAGTATCACATCTGTGCACTCATGGATTTTTTTACATACAAACTATAAATCGTATTTTTCCCGTTCCGTGGGAATTTCGGGAATTCCTTTCATAGCACAACCAGTCACTCTTTGAAGAACCTTCATGCCAAGTATCATAACCATACACTCAAGGAATAAGATTTTTCATACAAACTAAAAAGTCCAACCCCTTCCCGTGGTAATTTCGGGAATTCCTTACACAATACAAACAGACACTTATTGAGGAACCTTTATACCAAGTATCACATCCGCGCACTCAAGTAATAATTTTTTTTCATACAAACTAAAACATCATATATTTCTTGTTCCCGTGGGAATTTCGGGAATTGCTTTCACAAAACAACCAGTCATTTTTTGAAGAACCTTTATGCCAAGTATCATATCCGTGCACTCAAGGAATAAGATTTTTCATACAAACTAAAAAGTCCAATTATTCCCGTTCCCGTGGGAATTTCGGGAATTTCTTCCTTAGTGCACCCCTACATCCCCTAAAGAATGTATGTTCCAAATTTTAGCTCTCTACACCCAGTAGTTACGGCTGTACGTTGTCTGTCAGTCACTCAGTAACTCAGTAACGGAACAGTTTTACAACGTGTAACAAAATGGAGAGATAAAGCTTAAGGGTTAGCTTCTATACCATACATAGAATATACAGTAAAATAATTAGCATGATCAGTGCTGGTATAGACTTTCATAACAAATTTAATTATTTTACAACAAAAATTTTTGACAACCCTAGTCAACCTAATAAGCTAAAACAAAACTTGTGCCGTAGTCAGTGACCTTATGACTTTTCCCGCACCGGCTGAACTTTGTATTATCTGTCTTAGTTACCCATCACTTTACTTTTACGCCATCTGTTATCGAATAGATTTCATAAAAAGCTAACAGCTGTTTGTAGGGTTGACACTTAGATATTTTGATCTAAACTTTGAACTTGTTTTTCGGCCGAACCGTAAGGATACCAAATTTATACTACTGTTACTTATAAACTACATCACTAAACATACAATTCCCTTAAGTATTATCTCTTCATTATGTTACACGTTGTATATACTGATAGTTTGGCCAAGTAAATTATCATAATTTTAATGTTGTCATTCATCTTATAATCACTTTATTAGCCTGCAAGAATGACAGGTGGACGCTGTAGTATAATCCACGTATATCATATGTCTCACTGAATAATTGACTCTGAACGACATTCTTGAGGAAATATATTGCTTAGATGATGATGAAAGGTTTCCTAACAGCATTGCTATATTAGCAACAGATAATGCTAATTCAAATAGCATGGATAAGAACTCTGGATTAAGAAAAAGGTAGCGAAATACATGATTTTTGTAAAAAACAAGGAGGGAGTGTCGTTTTACGATGCTTTGATGCTTTGCAAACTCCATTTCCACAAGTCAGCTTTCATAAACGTTTTAATCGTTTTTTTTCTGTTTTTTTTTTTGGTAGTTTTTTTTAAGAGCAGCAAACTAAACGCATCTAGTATCATTCGTGAAAATCGTACTTCGTATTGCCCTTTTCCACTTGCAACAGAAAAGAAAAAGACTGACAGATGCTTTTCATAGCAACAAAAAAGTAGATATGTGCTAATAACTTAGCCAAATGTTAGGGAAAAAAATGAAACATAGGATAAGAATTTTACTTCGATAAGAAGTAAAAAGTGGTAAGTTGGTACTATATACATATAACTTCACGAAATGCATGGCAATTATATACGTAAGAAATCGTGAGGGGAATGTGACCATCTTACGTTTTGGCGAGTAATTGCAAGAGATCTAACAGAATAATATAAAAACACTGAAGTTCGAGGCCGTAGATTTACAGAAAATACCACTTAATAGATTATGAAGAAAAGCTAAACCGCTGCGTGATTTATGAAACTAAAATAAACTTTCTTTGCAATAAATGCAGAGTTTTCACCCAAAAAGTTTATCTTACTTACCATACACCAATTTGATTGTTAATTTTTATATACAGTTTAAGTGGATTTCTTAAATAAACAAGGTTAATTAGCCTAAAAAGTGTTTTATAAAATCTCCCGTAAACATAGATTCTTCATAAGTTATAGTAGCCGATTATAATACAGGGTGTCACAACACCCATCCCATTCCGTTTGAGGGGGGGATAGGATTTTTTTGGTTAATTTTACTTTGTACGGTCAGCATCGAAAGTTGATAAACACATTGAAATTTTCAAAGTCCTATTGTGCCTAAATAACGACTAATATTGACTAACTTCTATGTATAGTTTTAATAACAAAACATAGAAGTAATTCAATATTAGAGTCGTTATTTATCCACAATATGGTGAAAAGCTAATTGAAAATTTCAATGTGTTCATCAACTTTTGATGCTGACTGTACTAGATGTCACTATAGGGCACATATCTAAAAATCAGCAAGATCGAAGACCTCAAATTCAGTTCAGTATAATGTGGGTTAAGACAAGCAAAAATACTGAGGTAGGTAATTAAAATACTTACTAAGTAAAAATTTGCTATTTTGGTTAGAGTATATTTTAGACGAACTTTAATAAAAATGGATTTGAATTATTAAATTAAATATCTACCTCGTTATGTTTGGCGTATTTACAAAGAGAATCATACTTGAGAATGGCATCATGGAGTGTGACAGGGTATACCGTTACCCCTCGTCCTTAAGAATGCGAGCAATGGTGCAGTAATTTGTCCGAAGTCTCTTAACATATGATTAGCGTAAAGGGACGTAAAGAGGAGGTACTTGCCGATTGGAAAACATTTTCCTGTACAGATGAACGGCACCTGCTGAACTATCATTTGAAAGCGCATTCGTACGTACCATATCTATTGCTTTTGTGTATTGAGTAGACATACTTAATTCACACAGGACGACGGATTACACTGGAAGAAAGCTCAGGGCGGCGAAGAAAGCGGTAATTCAGGAAATGAGGTCCTGTGGGCGTTTGCGCTCGTACTAATTAGTCACCAGTGGGTAGTGGGGCAAGGGCGATAACTACATAGCGGATTCGATTTGAGTTCGATTTGGCGGGAACACTACTTTGATCCGCGTGCTTGGTTCCGGGCCGCTGTTGACTCAGGTGGCGGGGAAAATGTAGATAAAGTAAAAAGTAACAACACTTAATTTATTTATACGGAATTATAGTGCAAAATTAAGGCTTACTACTTTTGATGCGGGGTTGCTAAGAGAATTGTGAGAGCCGCGAAAATTACTTTATTGCTACAGGAAATTTTATAAAATAAAAATGACTGATGTATTTCTGCAAAAAAGGTTGATGAATTTTCCTTAAACTTTTTTGTAAAAAGTTCTACAACTTTCCGGCTTCCAACGAAGTAAAACAATAGTCATTTAACCGCACAGTTCGAGAATACATTTTTAATGCTTAAAAGGAATTGTACCAAGTGTTCCTGTTCCTGACATTAAGACGCTAACTTTTCGGTGTTAAAAAGTTTGTACATCAAGTAAAATAGGTATACGGTTTTGTACAGATTTATCCTACTTATAGGGAATTCTAGTGAAAAATTAAGATATTAGAAATTACATAATTATGACCAGAATCCAGTTCAGAATGCTCTCCTCCAAAATCACAATAATCACTCAATTATCACAGTCACTCTGTATATCTATTTGATGTAGTCCAACACAGTCCTTTTTATTGTAACTGTGTAACCTTAATGCATTTCCACAGTGAACAAAACACATGGGAGCCCCTAGTTAACGTAGAGGGAACATGCACGCAACTTCTGGAAGCATTTGAAACTGAACTCGCTAGACCATACGAGCTCAATGCTTTAAGACCTCAGCAACATCCAATCCAGGTAATTTTTAAGTTTTCTCATGTTTAAAATTAATTACTTTTTAATATAACTTTCATTGAAAAAGATAAATATCATGGTATTTAATACTGAAATAAATCAACTTTTTATAGTTTAAATTTAAATATAAAACATCACCAAATAAAAATAAAATAGATTTTTTTTCAGATTTTCAATTTGATCGGTTCGCACGTTCGCTTAGAGCGGCCCCTTCCGACAAAACCATCCATTCTTGCACTGTACACCTCTTTCGTAAATCTACTTTCATTCATCCTTTCCAAATGTCTAAATCACCGTAGCATATCAATCTTTCAATCTTATACCATACCTTTTCAATCTTAGTCACTACATCTTCTTTCAATCGGCATCTCCTTCTTATTTCACTGTTGTGCAATAACCCTATCACTTGATTTCACTCCACATGTACTCCTCAAAGCTCTCACCTCCACAGCATTAATCCTGCTTTCAAGTCCCTTCTGCCAAACTCCAGATTCACTACAATACTCCAAACTTACTTTGGCGTGTTGGCGCCAAAACTCCCTAAAGTACGGCAAGACGAGCCTTGTCAGTATAATTTTGCTTGCCATAATCGAGTATAAGGCGCCATTAACACAATTTCCTGCTTTTACTCTCCTTTCAATATCATCATCATCTAGTAAACAAGGACCCCAAGTATACAAACTCTTTCACTTGTTCCACTTTTTCTTCTCCTATTATATTGCATTTCTCTCCATAACCATGACATTCGTCTTTCTAACAGTCACTCTCACACCCCTTTTTTTAAATGACTCGAACATCACAGTGACCATGTACGAGTAATTTAAAAGAAAAGGTGTTTGTTGTAGTCCCGACGCCGAAGATGCAAGAAGAACCTAGTCGTCGGCCTAAAGCAAAGTTTTGGTCACTGTTTCGTTCATTTTCAAACCTCATTCAGATTAAATAAAACACTTTTAACCGGATTTTTTTAACCGAGCCAGTCGCTCGTGACCACGGGTCTGCAAAGACACCGAAACGTCGAGTCAGAATTTAAAATGTAAATATACGCGATAAATCCGGTTAAAAAGTGTTTTATTTAATAGTATGAATCGCGAAAACTTAAGACTCATTCTGATTCTTTCAGATCATTCAAACAGCTATCCATGAATAGGTTGAACAGCCATGGAGACGCTGCCCAATCTCGTCTAACAACGTGTTCGATGCTAAACCATTCCGTGTGGTCAACATTCTACCTACAGGCACTCGAGTCCTTATTAAGGATTTGAGTGCCCGTATGAAGTCACTGTCAACTCCAAATTCGGATAGAGTTGACCACATCTCATTCCTTATCACAAGCCTTTTCCAAATCGATGAAGCAGCAGAAAACCTTTCAGTGTTTAGCCAGAACCTTCTCGGTTGCTGATCTTAAGGCAAAGATTTGATCCGTGCATCCCATGCCCTTTCGAAATCCCGCTTGCACATCCCAAATCTTGCTTTCTGTTTCATTCATCACTGTCTCGATTAATATCTTTGTATACATTAAAAAATTGTATATATTTTTTGTAGGACATGGAAACAGAATCAGTCTGCAATTTGCAAGAACTTGTACCCCCAGAAGAGAGGTTGGCACGCAGGACAGAAAAGGATTTTGCAGACCCATCCGAGCCAGGAGAATTTGTTGTGGAAAAAATACTATCTAGGAGATTCAATACACGGCTGCAGCAGCGTGAATATTTGCTCAAGTGGGAAGGCTATCCACAGTAAGTGTACATGCTGCAATAGGGCTTAAATAATACTCACATTAAACATTGGTTTGATTGTCTGGGGGATTAAATGGGATTATTATTTTTTTTATCATTAATTGGTGGATTAATGATAAAAATAAGATGATAACTTTACTCCAACATTTTAGGTTAAATATACAATGAATATAAATGAAATGCGGTCCTATATACAAGACAGTGCTGCTACGCCATGATCAAATATGGATTTCAGAGAGCAAAACAATAATTTTCATGACAAAATAATCCTAAAATTAATAGGTAATCCTAATATTAATTATGAATACACATTCTTTACAATACATACATATATTGACTGGGTGACGGGGTGACTAGTATTTAGCGAACACGCTTGTAAGGGAGTATGGTAGGTCATTTGCAACAAATTTAGTTATGTTTATGATTGTGCCAAAGTTTGATTAATGAGATTAATGAGATTTTTTCGAAATCTCTATGAGTCCTCTTAAGGCTTGAATAAAAAAAAATATTTTTTTTCCAAGTTTTTTAATGAATTTTTATTTGCTATATTCTAGTTTCCATGTATTTGCCTTTATTAGAGCTGTGCTTCAGAAAAAAACCACTTGATTTTAACACTTATTAACACGGTAACTTTAGTGGCATATTATTTTAAAAACGTCTAAATTAAATTAGCTTTAAAATGAGGTATGACAATCTGACAAAGCAAGTATAGCGCCAAAGATATTGGTTTGACAAAGGAGTCAGGTAGACACACAACAATGCAACAGTTCTCTTTCTCTGTCTATCTTTTCTTTTTCATAGAGGCAATTAAAGGATCGGGCGCTAGTGTTTTTTGGTAATAGTAATAAAAAATGTAAAAAAAACGTAAATTCTCGATTTTGTTTTTTTTTCTTGAAGTGTGCAGTTAAATGCCAATTGTTTTAACTCGTTGTAAAGCCTCGTTTTTATAACCAGTCAAATGGGACTGCTGGTACTGTTCGCTCGAAGGACCATTTACTGTAGTGGGTTTCTACAGTGATTTGATGAGTGAGAGATGAGGGATGGTAAGAAACAAAACCAAAGATAGTCGATCTAACACTGAACTTTATTCATTATTTAATCTTAAAAGTAAACTATAAAAATTTGCATAAATTTGTAAGTTATAAGTCAGCGTTATAATAACCTACATTAAAAGTCAATTTATATTGTCTTAAGTTTTCACAATTCATAATTTAAATAAAACTACTTTTTAACCACGGGGTCTGCAAAGACACCGAAACGTCGAGTTAAAATGTAAAATATAAATTATACGCGATTAATCCAGTTAAAAAGTAGCTTTATTTAAAAGTAGATTACTTGACATTTCAAGTGGCATCATAACCTAGTAACATAGAGACCCATTGTACAGCTATTTCCCTGTACACAGAGAGTTGTAGAAGATTTTACAAAAAAAATTACGCAAAATTCATAAGACCTTTTTTGGAGAAAAAAGCTATTTTTTGTAAATGTTGCTCCAAAAACAAAAACATTTTTATTTTATAAAACGTCGTGTAGCTTCTCTTTGGAATTCCACTGAAAAAAAAATTATTACGGTTCATTACTGATTTACTAAACACCAATTTTTTTGCAATCGATGTTTGAAGGTGTAAATCTGGATTTTCAGCAAAAAATCACTTTAAGATTACATAATTTGGGCTCAAATTATTGAAAATGACCTCTCTTTTGTGCTTGGGGAAATCCTCAATGGATACTATGACGCCCGGGGGAGCGACAATGTTATACCTGGACTTAAACCGGTTAAAACCCCAAGGTATCCCAAATGGCGGGAGTACGGGTAAGCCTACGCATTCTTCCGCGAACTCGCCTTTGCTATCCGCTTGCGCGAACCCGCCTCCAAATGCAGCGTGTCGAGAACATCAGACACGCCGCACCTCATCGAGCTCCCTTGAACAGAAGCAAGCGTTAGACCACCAGCATTCGGCTACAGCCTGCCTTCATCCGGGAAAATCGCAAGCGTTAGATCCTCGTCAGGCTGTGTCCGCAAAGAGGTTGCGAAAGGTATTCCTAATTTCGAAACTCGAAAGTCTTTCACCTCCTCTCGCAGACGACTGACACCCACTCATCCCGCAAGTGGGCAATCCGGCACCTGGGGATTGGGGTTGGGGTAATTTTTTATACAGGTTTTCTTCCTCGCAGCCGTTAGGCCCTCGTATACAGGGTGTGGCGTAATGAGTGGATAATCCTTTACCGACGGTTGGGGGGCATTGCGGCTGTTCGGAAAATGACAATTTGTGTTCAGTAAAAGTGTCACGGTTTTCGAGTTTTTGGGCATTTTTTAAAATTTGAAAAAAGTTAGGCCTTTACCCTCTCTTTTAAGTGCCAAATTTACAATACAAAGAATTTTTTCAATCTGTTTTCTCAACAGCATTCAGTGATAGTGGTGCTATCAAACGTAAACTACCAATTTGTACGATAGCCAAAGTTTTTTTTATTTTTATTTTAAAACGTACAGTTTGTGCTAAGTTCTATTTTTTTCCCTAACTTTGGTACCCCGTGGTGTAAAAAAATGTACAGTGACATGAGTGCCCAATTGATTAAATAATAGCCTATTTCATTACAATTCCAAAATGGTATAATTTACGATATTTCTAGCTCTCAATTTAAAAATATTGCATTTAAGGTGAGTCAAGGTCAATTTTCTTAGGAGGTTCTCTTACGCAAAATTATTACTATTTGTATTAGTTTTAGTTCATCTGCCTTCGTGTTCACAAAACCGACTCCTCCGTCAAGTTGAATAATAATTCTAGGAATCATAGCGCACCTGCGTTTCCTACTAAAGCTAATGTTTTGGTTTCTTCTATCATTTAACGAGTAAAAAAGATAAAAAGATAGCGACTCTATTGTTTGTCCTGGGGTACCTACTCTACCTGATTTTAGGGTTCGTTATGGTATGGGTGTAAGTTCTCCTGTCCTAAAATCCTGTGCACCGTCCTCGTTGATATTCCTGTACGTCTGGAAATCGCTCGTACTGATGTGGTCGGATCGGCTTCTATCTCTTGGAGTACACTTTCATCGTCACGTATAGTAGTAGTTGGCCTCCCAGAGCTAGTACCGCCGATGCCACTTCCCGGAATTCGACCTCCCATGTATGCATTATGCACTCTTATAAAAACTCTGTAATCGGGATGGCGTGCATGGGAAAACCAAGTGCTGCAGCTTGACTGGCATTACCGCAACATTCACCGTAAATAAAATGCATTTTAGCATACTCCATCGGAGTGTACGGTATGTTGCGAGACATTGCAGTCGGTTTCCAACACCAAATCACCAAGTCCAAATCACTAGGCAAATCAAGTCCAAGGTCCCAGAAGTAAATCGATGAAGTTAATGTCCAAATCACAAAGAAAATCAAGTCCGAGGTCACAGGCCAAATCGTAAATTAAATCCAATCCAAAGCAGAGCAAAAACGCGGGCGCTAGAAAGTAGTATGATAGCACACTGGGGTGACGCAGGCAAGGAGTTAGCCAACGAACCCTAGAATCAGGTAGAGTACCCCAGGACAAACAATAGAGTCGCTATCTTTTTATCTTTTTTACTCGTTAAATGATAGAAGAAACCAAAACATAAGCTTTAGTAGGAAACGCAGGTGCGCTATGATTCCTAGAATTATAATTCAACTTGACGGAGGAGTCGGTTTTGTGAACACAAAGGCAGATGAACTAAAACTATTACAAATAGTAATAATTTTGCGTAAGAGAACCTGCTAAGAAAATTGACCTTGACTCACCTTAAATGCAATATTTTTAAATTGAGAGCTAGAAATATCGTAAATTATACCATTTTGGAATCGTAATGAAATAGGCTATTATTTAATCAATTGGGCACTCATGTCACTGTACATTTTATTTACACCACGAGGTACCAAAGTTAGGGAAAAAAATAGAACTTAGCACAAACTGTACGTTTAAAAAAAAAAAAAAAACTTGGGCTATCGTACAAAATAGGTAGTTTATGTTTGATAGCACCACTATCACTGAATGCTGTTGAGAAAACAGATTGAGAAAATTCTTTGTATTGTAAATTTGGCACTTAAAAGAGAGGGTAAAGGCCTAACTTTTTTCAAATTTTAAAAAATGCCCAAAAACTCGAAAACCGTGACACTTTTACTGAACACAAGCTATTATGTTTCACGGCTTAATTCTTTGCGATTTAAAGTTAACATGTTGTAGTAGTACTTCCAAGCATCAGCCTTGCACGGTTTTCAGAGACACGTTTTTTTTTTTTTTTTTTTTTTTATTTGGCAACCCTGATCCCCGCTCTTGAACTCCTCTCCACGTACTTCCTCTCATCATCCCTCCTCAATAATCATTCTGTATTTCCGTGCTCAAGCCTTCGCACGTGCGTCTATAATTTATTACTTAAATTAAACGTTAAATAGTTTGTGTTATAGTTTAAAAATTTAAATCTCAACTTATTATTTGTCGTTCGTAAAAATGGTGAAAAGGAAATATGAAGACATCGAGACCATACGCAAGAAGATCAGAAAACTGAAAAAAAAAAGCTTCAAAAGAAGCAAATGCCAAGTGAAATTTGTACCTTATCACTATCCATGGCTCTTTACATCGCATAATTGCGTTACGAATCCTTATTCGAAAACAAAGTTCAATGATCTTTATCACTGAATTTCAATGAGCCGAGTTTAAAACTCAAAAAGAAGAATGGCAAGGTCCCATACATTGTAAGTACCGCTTTTATTTCACATAGCATTCACGTACTTCAAACTTAATATGTGCGTTTTATTGCTTAGATAACGAGTAATCAGAATATAATTATTAGATTTATACAGAAGTTGGGAATAAAAAGTCAAAACAATAATCTAACCTAAAAATTACAGGAATTTATAGTCCGTCTTTTCTAACATGGCGTCGTATTTTGAAACCATTACATTACATAAGCAGGTATTAACCAATCCAGAGGTTTGAAACGGGGTGGCGGCGCGGGCGGCTTAATTCAAGTTTGACAGTAGGACTTTACAACTATTATTTTTTATTGCCGGGAAATTAAAAAATGTGCTTTCGGCAAGTTTAATTTAATTTATTGTATTTCTAAATATTCCCAACAACTATCACAACAATAGATGTTGGAAAAAACGTGTCTCATATTGACCTATTAACTACATATAGCCCGGTTTTGATACGCTTGAAAACTCTAAAATTAAGTGATACCGTGGCCGCCAATCCTCTTTACCTAATTCGAATCTTTATTCGAGACTATGGAAAATTTCTTTGTTTAGTGATCATTATCGCTAAAATGACTACCCTACTTTTTGCATTTTATGCTCGTAGGTGCTAAAAACACTTCTTTCGAATTATTATTCGAGACGCTGACTACTTTCGTCTTTTCAGTGCCATCTACCTCAAAACATCCACCAGTAGATGGATGTTGAGGATATAGAATTGGATAGCGATATCTTAGAGATGTTGGGAGATGCTCCTAAGATTAATAATAAATAATAATAAAATTTCTTTATTCATGCCACAAATCTTGAATGTTTTTTACAGAGTAATCTTACAGTCTAAGTACAAAATAATTACTATTTACTATTTAAACATCATACAATAAGGCTAATATAATTGCTGAAGAACTAGGAAAACCTTTACATAAGGAAATTTCAACCCGGTGCGGTGGTCTGAAATCCTTTTAAAGGGACTACCCAAAGAGACAAGAGATAAAATCCTAGAGGATTATCTTATTCCTAGTAATTGTCAACTACTCCTTGCCCCTGCTCTGAATCCGGAAGCAAAAGTGGCAGTTATCGAAGCGGTCTCTAAACGGAATTCCTTCCTCATGTTTAGGCAAAGACAAACTGGTGTGGCTATAGCAGCTCTGGGAAGAGCTACCGAAACACTCGTAGGATCATCTTCATTAATACCACAGAAGCAACAAATAAGCAATGGTGCCATCTAGAAATGTACTTATATTGAAGGACAATTTTTATCCAGTATATTTCTTGTACCTAAGCTTAATGGTGATAAAAGGTTTATATTGAATTTAAAAAAGTTAAATAAATTTGTACTTGCTAGTCATTTTAAAATGGAAGATTACAGAACAGCGTCAAAATTATTGACTGAAAACTGCTGTAGACAATAGACTTAAAACATGCATACTTCTTTGTTGCGACAAATGAAGCTCACAAAAAATATCTTCGATTCAAATACAACAATATATTATATGAATTCAATTGTTTACCGTTCGGCCTTTGTACCGCACCTCTCGTGTTTACTAAATTAATGAAACCAGTTATAGAATACCTGCGTAGTCGGGGTATGATTTCAGTTATTTATTTAGATAACATTTTTTTATCGGAAAGACTTACTCGGAGTGTGTCACTAATGTATCTACAACTATAGATCTATTACAGAGCTTGGGTTTTTTGATTAACTTTTCAAAAAGTTGTTTAATACCTAAACGTGAATGTAAGTTCTTGGGCTTCACTTTCGACTCAAAGCAGATGATTTTAAAACTACCCGAGGAAAAGAAAATGAAATTGAAAGATTTTATAAATAGATTTCTTTGTATAAAACGATGCAAGTTACGCGAATTCGCTAAACTCATTAGGTATTTAATTTCCGCATGTCCAACAATAACTTATTCGTGGTTATATACAAAAAAGCTTGAACAATATAAATATAATTGTTTATTAAAAAAAAAAAATCCAAACTACGATCAGACAATTGATATCTTAATTACCCTACATGAAGAATTATATTGGTGGTTAGGAAACATAGATATAGGCCATTCATCACTCAAACCGAACAACTTTGTTTTAGAATTTTTTTTCTGATGCCTCCTCTACGGGATGGGGAGCGTATTGTGATACAGTTAGATGTTGTGGATATAGGAAAGACAACGAAACTTCTTGTCATATAAACGAGTTGGAACTAAAAGCAGCCTTTCTAGCTCTGAAACGTTTCACCAAAGAATTATCTAATTGTGACATCTTATTAACAGAATGGGCAGTATTCAATATGATCACCTAGATTATATATCTAGAAGTATGTGGAAATGGTTCGAAGAACGTAGAATAATCTTATTCACTTCTTACATCAATACTAAAGATAATTGTGAGGCAGATTCATTATCTCGAAAACAGTTCGAGGATACAGAGTGGGAATTAAATCAAATTGCATTTAATGAAATAGTTTGCAACTTTGGTATGCCAGTATTGATTTGTTTGCAAACAGATCCAATACTAAGTGTAAACAATATGTTTCGTGGAGAAATGATCCCGAAGCATGTGCTGTTGATGCCTTTACACTGCCATGGACCAATATGTTATTTTGCGCCTTTCCACCATTCTCGCTTATAGTAAAATTAATGCAGAAAATCATTTGTCATAAGGCAGAGGGTATTGTTGTGGTGCCATATTGGCCAAGTCAACCTTGGTTTCCTATGTTTAAAAAGTTGTCTGTTTCAATTTTTTTTGTATTTTGGACCAGATATTGACCTTCTAACATCTCCTTTCAGTAGATTGTAGATTGTGTACACAAGAATCTACGCCTTGTTGCCGCGAAATTATCAGGCAAGCATTACTAGGGAAATATTTATCGAATAGGTCAGTAGATATTATGCTAGCTTCGCTTGCAAATAATACTTACAAACAGTACGATGTTTGCATAAAATCTTGGATAATTTACTGTAGATTACATAATAATGATTATTTTAATGCTTCTATTCCAATTGTAATACATTTTTTAACCGATATTTTTGATAAAGGCGCTAAATACGGGACCATCAATTCTTACCGCTCTGCCTTATCTCTTTTGTTAGGTAATAGCTTAAATGATGATCGAGTCAAACGTTTCATGAAGGGTGTTTACAAGTTGAGGCCCACCAATCCAAAATATAATACTTCTTGGGACCCAAACATAGTGTTAAATTATTTGGCCACTCAATGGCCAAATGAAAGCCTTAGTTTAGAAGATTTCTCTAAGAAACGCTGGTGTGCTAGGTTTGGTGACAGCGCAAAGAGTACAAACATTTTCTCTCATTAAAATAAATAATATAACTCAAAACAGAACAGAAATCTTCGTTAAAATACCTGACTTAGTAAAGACTTCAAAACCAAACTCCTTTCAACCCCTTCTAAGGCTACCATTTTTTCATACAAATCCTGCAATATGCCCTGCCAGATGCATTTTAGATTATATAAATAAAACGAGTGGTTTACGTAGTTGTGACACTTTATTTATTAGCCACAAAAGACCTCACTTAAAAGTTTGTCTCAAACTTTGAGTCACTGTATCAAATATACTTTACAACGCAGTGGCGTGGACACATCAGTGTTTAGCGCGCACAGCACGCGCCATGCGGCCACTTCCACTGCTAGCAGAGTCGGTGTCAATATTGATGTCATACGGAAAACCGCAGGATGGAGTAATACATCCTCAGTATTTGCCAAATTCTACAACAAAGAAATTGTATCGGATGCCAATCAATTTGCAACTAGTATTTTATGTAACTCCTTAGAATAAATAGATGTATATTTGTGATTTATTACTGTTGGTTATACTCTAACAATTTTACTTATACCTATACTGCAAAAATAATTCACATTAAAATACTCTGAACATCCTACAACATGTTAACTTTAAATCGCAAAGAATTAAGCCGTGAAACATAATTAAGGATCAAACGAACTTACCAAGTGAAGTTCGATCACAATTATGTGAACGGCTTAATTCGAAGCGATTGATATAAACCCGCCCAAACAGTATTCCTTTAAAGTAATATCACCCACCCATAATTAATGTGAATTATTTTATGGGTACTACCTAGGAACTTTAGCTCTAAACAAAATGATTATTGAGGAGGGATGATGAGAGGAAGTAAGTGGAGAGGAGTTCAAGAGCGGGGATCAGGGTTGCCAAATAAAAAAAAAAAAAAAAAAAAAAAACGTGTCTCTGAAAACCGTGCAAGGCTGATGCTTGGAAGTACTACTACAACATGTTAACTTTAAATCGCTTCGAATTAAGCCGTTCACATAATTGTGATCGAACTTCACTTGGTAAGTTCGTTTGATCCTTAATTTTTTGTGAACGTTGCATCAAAAAAAACATTTTATTTTATAAGACGTCGTGTAGCTTCTCTTTGGAATTACACTGAATTTTTTTTTATTACGGTTCATTACTGATTTACTATACACCTGGTGGCCCGAACCCGAGCTCGCCGCACCTGTGCTCACCTCTGTCCACTCTGCTGATCAAAGAAGTATAGAGAGGGCCCACCCACACCGGTTTTGGTCCGCGCCGTCGAAACGGTACCCCCCATTTCGCATGGCATTCCCCTATCCGCCACCCGCGGACGCGCCCGATGGGAGACCAGCAACTCCACACGGGAACCTCTTCTACGTCACCTAGTGCGATCTTATTACCAATAACCTTGTATATGTAGTCCAATGCAGTCCTATTTATTGCAACTGTGAAGACTAATTTTGATGCGTTTTTTCACATTTTTTTATGTGTGTTTTCACAGTTCCCAAGTTACATGGGAGCCACAAGATAACTTGTGCGAAACATGCACGAAACTTATGTATCCATTTGAAGACCAAATCATTAGAAAGAGGAAGCTCAGAGCTTTAAGAGCTCAGCAACGTCCATTACAGGTAATTTTTAAGTGTTCTTGTTTTTTAACATACAGGGCTATTTTATCACTGACTAAATTTTTTACAACGAAATTAATGTATTCGTTCACGTACTAAGCAAAGCATGGTCGGTCACTCTAAAAAATGAATAAAATAAAAATAAAGACTACTACGCGCTATTTCAAAACATCTAGTTCTGAGTCGTAATATTATCAAAGGTAATGTTTTTAAGTTTTTGCATTCAAAATGCTCAATTATTCTTTAATAAATGAAAAATGTGATAAATAAAAATTACCCGACCAGGGTTTGAACCTGGGACCTCTCGTTTGCCGGACGATTGCTCAGTGGAAGAGATTTATTTTATTATCAAAAGTAATCATCGCGTCGTAGTAGCTGTGTTTATCAACAGCGGCTCTTTGTAATAAAGTTTGTGGTGCCATATCTTTATTTATTTTTTTTCTACTGAGCGATACTAAAATAAATTTGTAGGTACGTTTATATTGTATCAAACCAAATAAACATTTTTGGCTGGTCCCTGGGCGGTCCCCATAGCTATGGGGTCCGCCCAGGACCGCTCAGCTAGTGAACCCTGCGAGTAAAGGTCTTCCTGTAATGTTAGAAATTTGTACACTTACGATTTATAGCATGCTAAGAGCAATAACCATGACTGGACAGTGGACAGCCCTGCACGTCCTCAGCCCCGTAACTGCTTAAACTGTAAAATAAATTTAAAAAAAAACTTGTTTCTGTAAAGCGCCAGCCAGACTGTTTAAAACACGTTGAAAACCAATGCTTCCAACCAAGGTTAAGGAAGGTTAAGTTGTTGACAACCAATTCCGAGTCATCCACACTGTTACAAACTGTGGTTGCCAACAAGGAGACAAACAAGAACACAAGCCAAGGTCACGCCAGGCCACGCCCCAAATCGTCAGTGCGCTTTGATCTCTCGCGTTGGCAACATCTTCGCGATGGCAGTTTTGTATGCAATTGAAGATAAAGGTTGAAACGCAGACTAAAAAGCTACAAAACTCGAGTCATTTATAGTTATAGTTACAAAGTAAAATATACAATAACAAGCGTATACACTGTCCTAAACACAGACATATAACTACATGGATAACGCAAATGCATATTCTTTGCGTGTCCGAACCCCGACCAAGTGTCAAGGTTGGTCGCCTCTAGATTTAATCCGCGTTTATGTATGTCTATTAGAAAATCGAGTCCATAATATCAATATCGTTCTTAATAATCGATTTCATCGGCGGCATCGGTGTCTCTGAATATTTTTGTATTTCCCAGTAATAAATATCAGCTGTGACGTCACAATAGGTCTTAAAAAGTCGGCACGCTTGGTTCCAATACAAATCGTGGCACTTGCGATGTCTATGTAGATGTATGTCTGTGATTCTAAACACCGCCGTTTACAACCCGCCAAGGTCATGTAATTTGGTTGTCAACAGCCGTCTTCACTATGTAAACACATTGTAAACTAGCAAGGTCACCTTGGTTTGATGTTTTGTTTCCAACAGTCTAGCTGGGGTCTTAGGCTAAAGTTTTTATAGTATGAGCCAGGCGAGTTGGAAAGTGCATAGTTGATGAGGTAAATTTTTCTCCTGTAAAGTTGAAATTTGGATACGTGTACTTTTGTAGATTACATAGAACCAAATGAAATACATTGCATAAACTGTATGTGTTCACGTAACACCTCTTACTCGCACGCCCTTAGCAGCTATCCCCTCGCCTAGCAAGGTCTTGTGTTATTTGTATACAATGTATGTATGTAAATATGGCATTGTACATATTTTTTCTAATACATTTGCTCAAACTCATATCCAAATTTCAACTTTACCGGAGAAAGTTTATTTTACCTCATCAACTATGCACTTTCCAACTCACCTGGCACATACTTGTGCTTATGGTAATCGCCTGTCATTTTTTTAACCAATAAATGAACTACATCCTTTAAAAATTTAGCCTTACAGAAACAAGTTTTTTTTTTCTGAATTTATTTTACAGTTTCAGCAATAAAGGGGCTGATGATGTGCAGGGCTGACGCCTGCCAGGTCATGACTATTGCCATTAGCATGATATAAATCTTAAGTATACTGTGGTGTGTGTAGCGCACACACATTTATGTATTTGAAAAACGCTTACGCGTTACTTTTTAGTATTAAGTTAGATTTAAGTAAATTGAGGCAGTATGTATTAGGACTCTAAGGAAGAACGACAAATAAAGAAACCTCTAACTTCATCATGTGATTTCTATTCAAGAACCCCTACAGAATTAGTCGATATACGATACCTACAACTAAACAACCTAAACGGAATATTACATGGCGACCTTGCCACTTCGGACCACAGTGGAATTTCCTGAATAATTTTAAACAACGACTGTTGTTTTGAAAAAAAAAAAGAAGATTTTATAGAACAAGAAAACATATATCAGAAGATGGGAAGCCGATATTCCAAGGAGGAAACTGTCATAGCCCAGACAGCCAGCGGTAATGCTGAAAGCTCTACAAATGAGCCGATGACGGAAAAATTCGTCATAGTGATCTTCATTTTAATGATAATCTTCGCTGCATACTTTATCATAAAGGAATGCTACAGAAAGTTTACTCGAAAAGTAAGAAAGGAACTCAACCGCGCCGCCATCGTGTCGCAGCCCCAGGGGAGCATCAGCATGTCGAATTTGGCCAGCGCTGCAGTATAGAATTTCCGTCAAGAAAAACCGAAAAAAGTGTAAAAGTGGATGTAGTGAGTGAAGTGAAGTGTTCCAAGGTTTAATGATAACAATATTCGTTTTTTTTATTATTCCGTTTAGATTTTTATTGGTATGTTACTTAAAGAACTAAAAATTATACATGATACTTTAAAAAGTATAAAAGATTATTTAACAAAAATTGGTCAAACCAGGCGAAATATTTCCGAAACTGCTAAAAATAAGTATAAAGAAGCCCAGTCTCTGTACAATCGTTTGGAGTTTATTTTGTCTGAAATTCATGAAAAAACCGAACAGTCTGAATTTAGTACGCAGACACTTCAATCTATAAACTTCATAATTAATGATATACATTTAACGTACAATAAAATATTTACACTTAAAAATAAAGACTTATAAACATCAACAATGGCTACCGAAAAATTTAACTTAAAAACGGCAATAGCCTTGTTACCCGTGATGAATTCTGATGAGCAAGTGACTCTACAATTAATTGATGGCATTAGTTTATATAGTTCCATGATATCTCATGACTGTCAAAGTAAACTTGTTGACTTCGTCTTAAAAACCAGGTTATCTTCTAGTGCTAAGTTACGCCTGAAAAGTAATTATGTAGACGTTGAAAGCCTTTTATTAGATATGCGACAACATCTTGTACAAAAGAAGTCGCCCGTAGCATTACAAAATCAAAATGCAATCAAGCAAACAAGGTCGTAGGTCTATCGAAAAATTTGGAAGTGAATTAGAGTCTTTATTTGTCAACTTAACCATTGCCCAATCAGAGGGATATGAAAATAAATTTCAAGTTCTACGATCAATAAATGAAAAAGTTGCTATCAAAAGATTTGCGGACGGTTTATCAGACACACGTTTGAGTACAATCATAGCCTCTCGTACGTTTACGTCTTTGCCAGCGGCTATACGTAGTGCCGTGGATGAACAAATTTTGACTCCGGTAGATGATCAAATTATGAATGTTAGGTATGACCGAAATAAACAGCGCAATTTTACACAATCTTGGAGTAACAAAAACGGTTTTAGGTATCCTCGGTCTAATAACAACTTTAGAGGTCATCGTGGGACTACATATTATAACTCTCGAAGTAATTGGCAACCTCGTGGTCGAGGGTACCCTCCGGGAGCCCGAGCCGCGCCTGGCGCCCGCGCCGCGCCGTTGCCACCGCCGCCTTGCCCGCCGCGAGCCCGCCAGCCCCGCGTGCACCAGGCCACACACGACTTCGAACGACAGGGTACCGAGCAAAAAGTTAACGAACAGTTAGAATTTTTTCGTCCCTAAACAAAAAGAGCTCAGTATATTTAGTTACAATACGAGTAGTATTGTTAGTTTTATTACTTTAGACACAAGTTTGAATAGTTCGATAAACTTATTAGTAGATAGCGGAGCCAGCTTATGTGTTTTAAAGCACGAATGGTTACAAGAGAACCCTGCGTATTTCAGTAGGTTTTATAGAGAAAAACTAACAATTAAGGGTATTAGTGGTAAGTTAGTTTCAGAGGGTTACATTTATTTAGATTTAGAACATACCGGTATTAAGTTTAAGGAAAAGTTTTTTGTTTTTAAGAATTTATCATGTCCTGCCGACGGTATTTTAGGAGAAAGTTTTTTTAAGCGGCATGATGCTATTATAGATTATAAACGTAAAACTTTAGGTTTATCAATTAATGGTTCATTTGTAAGTGTTAACATGAACAATGATAGTAGATACTGTCATACGATACCTTCTCGCTGTGAAATAATTATTCACGTTCCTTGTCATACAAGTAGTAAAGAGTGCGTTATTTTAAGTAAAGAATTAAAGGATGGAATTTTTTGTGCAGGAACGATTGTGAAGCCGAATAAAGGTCTTATACCTATACGAGTATTGAATACAACGGAAAATAATGTAGATGTAGATTTTTCAGACTTAGAAATATTATCTCTTTGTAGTTTTTATGTTTTCTATTTTGATAAAGAAAATAATTCTACGGATAGAGTGAAAAGGCTTTTGAATTTATTGGATCTGACAGATTTGAATAAAGAAGAGGAATTAAGCATTCAACAAATTTGTGCTAAGTATGCCGACGTCTTCCATTTGCCGGGAGATAAGTTATCTACCACGAATATAATGGAGCACATACTATCACGTTAAAGGATAATGTAACACCAGTTTATGTTAAGCCTTATAGGATTCCTCAAGCTTTAAAAAAGGAAGTTAACAGACAAATACAGGATATGTTAGATAACGACATCATAGAGGAGACCATCTCCGAGTGGTCAAGCCCAGTCTTATTAGTGCCCAAAAAGGCTGATAAGTCAAATAATAATCAGTGGCGTCTTGTTGTAGACTATAGACAGTTAAATAACAAAATCCAAGATGATAAATTTCCTCTACCAAATATTACCGATATTTTAGATTCCTTATCTGGTAGTATCTATTTTTCTAAATTAGATCTCTCACAATCCTATTTTCAATTGAATTTGAGTGAAAATTCACGTAAGTGCACCGCTTTTACAGCTGATAAACATTATCAGATGAAGCGATGTCCTATGGGACTTAAGACCAGTCCTAGTGTTTTTTCAAGGCTTATGACCATAGCAATGTCTGGCTTGAACTATAAAAAACTATTTATTTATTTAGACGATTATGTAATTATAGGAAATTCTATGGAAAACCACAATAAAAATCTTATTTCTGTTTTGAACCGTATGAGAGAAGTTAATTTAAAATTAAATCCTATGAAATGTGAGTTTTTACGCAAAGAATTAATTTACTTAGGACATAAAATTACATCTGAAGGCATATTTCCTGACCCAAGCAAAATAGAATCAATGCAAAACTTCCCACGACCAACGTGCGCCGATGACGTCAAACGTTTTGTCGCATTTGCAAATTATTATCGACGGTTCATTTTACATTTCGCCGACATTGTTTACCCGTTGAATAAGCTTAGTAAAAAAGGAGTCATGTTTACCTGGGATTCTAACTGTGAGAATGCATTTCAAAAACTAAAATTATCTTTATGTAGCCCACCGATTTTAGATTATCCAGATTTTTCAAAAACGAATATCTTTAAATTACAAACAGATGCCTCAAAAATAGGTTTAGGTGCCGTATTGTCTAACAGTAACGGTAAAGTTGTTGCTTACGCGAGCCGTTGTTTGAAACCAGCCGAAACGCGTTACCCTATTATTGAACTGGAACTACTAGCAATAGTTTGGTCTATAAGACATTTTAGGCCATATTTATACGGCAGAAAATTTAAAATTTTTACCGACCACAAACCGCTTATTTATTTATTTGGTTTGAATGATCCTTCTAGCAGGCTTACAAAGTTTAGGCTTTATTTAGAAGAATATGATTTTGAAGTCGAGTACGTTCCTGGTCGAAATAATGTAACTGCAGATGCATTAAGTCGAATTCAGGTAACGTCCGACGAACTCAAAGAAATGTCAAACAAAAATAATATCTCAGTTTTCACAAGAGCCCAATCTAGACGAATACCTACACATGACATCAACCAGCCCCCGAGTGCCCCGACGAGTAAGTCTGATCAGCTTACGCAGTTGGAAGTACTCAAAAGGCCGGATGACGTCATCGAATTAAAATTTTCTTATAACTATAAAGATATTTTATTCAAGTACAGTGAGCTATTTTATCAATCAGCCTCTAACTTTTGCGTTTTTGTGCCGAAAGAATCGGCTATATTCTTAGATGCTCGATCGTTATGTATATAGTGTTAGCGAGGGATTTAAGAAATTTGTGTATCCAAATGAATATTAAAGAATTACTTATTATTAAAAATAATACAAATAAAAAGATTATTGCAATGTTTTTCTACCATGAAATACGATTCGCCAAGATTTTTAATTACCAAGGACGTTACACGTATAATAGATAAGGATGATGTTAGAGTTATACTGAACGATTTCCATTTACTGCCTACTAGCGGACATGCAGGTATTAACCGCATGTTAAATAACATCAAAAAATATTACTACTGGCCAGGCTTAAGTACAGACATTGCCAAATGTAGGCATTGCCAAATACAAAAACATAGGTACTAATAAAGGTATAAAGCAACCAATGGTTATAACTTCTACGCCAAGTGGTGTTTTTGAGAGAATGAGTTTAGATTTAGTGGGTCCGTTAGAAATAGATAATTATAGAAATAAGTATATTTTAACACTCCAGTGTGAGTTATCAAAGTATGTTGAGGCATACCCGCTTCAGTCTAAGGAAACGGAGGAAGTCACTCAAGCGTTTGTTAATCATTTTATTCTAAGGTACGGAGTTCCTAAAGAAATTATCACGGATAGAGGTACAGAATTTTTGTCTAGCGTAATGTCCGAAACGTGCGAGCTATTAGGTATTAAAAAATTACATTCTACAGCCTATCATCACGAGACATTAGGTGCGCTAGAAAACACTCACAAACAATTAGGTTCATTTTTAAGAATACAGTGCAATAATTACAAAAAAGATTGGAGTCTCTGGATTCCTTATTGGACTTTTTCTTTTAATACTTCGGTACATTCATAGACAAAATATACGCCCTACGAATTAGTCTTTGGAAAATTGTGTAATCTACCTAGTAATTTAACTTTTGACTTAGATCCATTGTATAATATTGAATCTTATCCCTTAGAATTAAAACATAGATTACAAAGAGCCCATAATGATGCCCGTAATAATTTGTTACAATGTAAAACAAACCGAAAGTTATTGTTTGATAAGACTTGTAATCCGATAGTCTATACACCTGGTGACTTGTTGTTAATTAAGAATCAAGTAGGTCATAAGTTAGATAATATTTTTAGAGGACCATACGTTGTAATTAAAGATTTAGAACCAAATGTTCAGATTTTAAAGGGTAATAAAGAATATGTTGTTCATAAAAATTTAACGAAAAAATATTGCGAGTAATAAATAATTGTGTATCTATAAAAAAAAAAAAACAACTTTTGTATGTGAGGTTATTTGTAGTTTTTTTTTTTCCCTTGCCAATGGGGAGGGGATAGTAAAACTTGGGGGTGCGTGTGGTGTGTGTAGCGCACACACATTTATGTATTTGAAAAACGCTTACGCGTTACTTTTTAGTATTAAGTTAGATTTAAGTAAATTGAGGCAGTATGTAATAGGACTCTAAGGAAGAACGACAAATAAAGAAACCTCTAACTTCATCATGTGATTTCTATTCAAGAACCCCTACAGAATTAGTCGATATACGATACCTACAACTAAACAACCTAAACGGAATATTACAATACAAAGGTTTTGTAATATTAGTGTTTTAGCCGTCGGTCGATGATGTTACAGCATTAAGTAACGTCATGATTATTATTAATAGATTTACTAGAGAGTCATTTACCATGTTTAAAATGTTATTGAACTAACTTTTTTGTTTTTGGTAGTTTCATTAAACGTACAATATTAAAGTCACATGAAAAAAAAACTTGATTAGAAAATAGCAATAATACACATTGTTTTGAGAATCCGAGTCCGTGGGGTGGGGTCTTGTGAGGTAGCAGAATTAAGGGCCATGATGCGACATACGTCAAAAAAAGGAAAATCGAAAAAGCACATCCATTTGCTGCAAAATAACAGACCGGATATTTGACCGACGTATTTGACTTTTGAAGTTTGGGGGTAGGAATCCCGAACTAAAATAAGACAAAACTCACAATAGTTGCAATCGAAATAATGCATTGCAAGATTATACAATTAACATAATTATTTTATGTTTGTAATATGCTTTTGACGATATTTATTTTTTCTTTTAAATGTATACTTTATATGTATTGTTTACTTTACTTTTTATGAAAATATTTATGTATTTATCTTTAAAATTAACCACCAGTAAAACTTCTTTTGCATTGAATCAGTAACCCGAACGTTGCGCAGCTATTGTATGGAGGCTCCTGACGTTTAGTTTCTTATTAATTGAGATGTAACAGGCTTACCTATCATATCACTTCAATGTGCATAGAAATACCTTTTACACTGAAGGAACCTTCACCTAAAGTGGGATTTGGAGTAGAGAAGAGTGCCTTAATAAGAAATAAGAAATAATCTTCTTGTAGACGCGGCAAAATTTTCAGCATTTTGGATAACATGCCATTACCTTGAAAACTTAAAACTTAAATATCTTTTTTTCAAGATCTCAAACGGATAAACTTATAATGACAAAATTGTAAAGAAACTTAGATTATTTAGGTACAGAACATCAAGCGTTCCAAATCTGTCGATAAATTGTAATCGAATCTGAACTCTATGCCCTCGACATTAAGTAAAAAATTAGTTAGGGGAAATTTGTTGTGTCGTAACGTTTGATCTGCTGCCTTCTGTACATTCATAATTTAATGTTATGGTATATTTTTTGTAGGACATGGAAATAGAATCAGTCCGCAATGCACAGGCACGTGTACCCCCAGAAGAGAGGATAGCACGCAGAACAAAGAAGGATGGTGCAGACCCATTAGAGGGCGAATTTGTTGTTGAGAAAATATTAGCCAAGCGATTCAATCCACGGCGCCAGCAATATGAATATTTGCTCAAGTGGGAATACTATCCATTGTAAGTGTAAATTCCGCATTTTAATAGGCCTTTAATTATCTGAAACAAGAGGATGTGTGGGCGCATTATTGAATTAAGATAATAATTGTAATTGTAGACCAACTCTATATTGAAGACTGCGTTTTCAGTAAACCAATAATTTGCACGAAAACATTAATAGTCAATACTAAAATGTATTAGAAATATAAGTTTATACAGGGTGACTAGTGGGTCACTTTTGTAATTTGAGGACGTGATAGTTTGAGATCATAGGTACATGAAGGGAAAAATTAATACACTGGATAGCAAATAAACCGGGCCACGACGACTTTGGTACGAGGCAGTCATGCCGCGGAACTCGGGCGCACAGTTTCACTAGTGTGAAATAGCGCGGAGTACGAAATCGAAAGCGAGAGGTCCGAACAAAGAACGAGTTGTCAACTAGGCGGTCGTGGCCAATCCTCTCTCACTTGTCACCGACCTATCTCAATATATATACCAGCGGCAGTGGTGGGATTCAATAACTATTAATCTTTTAGCGCCATCTACAATATTGTATAATATTGTAATTTCCTCTACCATCAAGTACGAGCATCTTCATATCGCTAATCTATCGTTAGCGCTGACAGGTACCTACTCCAACAAACTTCACGAGCTGCAAATCGCATCTGAAGAAGAGTGGAATACAATTCCTCGAGATTTTATCGCCAGATGGAATACGATGCTGGCAGTTGTCCGAGCAAGGGGAAGGAATACTGAGTACTAATCAAAATCATTTTTTCTTATTTCTTATGGTTTTGTGGCTTAATTTTGTTTTTCATTTAATGATTTGCGAATGATTAACAAGACTGAAACGGCTCTTCGTTGTAAAATGTTTATTAAACACTTAATAAATTGCTAAATCCTAATGAGTTTCATTCATATCATTATAATCACCGTGAAGTTAAGTGTACTTTCTGTTAGTTATAACGTTGATGGTTGGAAGTTTCATAGTTTTTGATGCTTTGGAAAAAATCGAATCAGAGTTCCAAGGCCGTGAGCGGCCCTGTTTATTTGCTGTCCAGTGTATTAATTATTTACTGAGTAAACTTAATCGAAAGTTAAAGAATTGATTACGCAACGCTTGGTTACACTAGCGTTGGCAGCGATACGCGTGCCAGGATACGTGCCGCGATTGACTCAGAAGTAAAGTAAATAGTAACAAAACTTTATTTATTAATAGGGAATTGTAGTAGAAAATTGAGTACCTACTTTTATAACATAATTATGACCAGAATTGAGTACATAGTGCTCTCCTTCAGTACCTATCTAAAATTTGTCACCAGTCACCCTGTATGTCGTTTTAATGTAGTTCAATGCAGTTATATTTATTGCAACTATGAGTACCTAACTTATGAATTTCCACAGTGATCAAATCACGTGGGAGCCACTGATTAACATGGCGACATGCAAGCAACTTCTGGATGTATTTGAAAATCAACTCGTTAAACAGAAGGAGCTCAAAGCTTTAAGAGCTCAGCAAGAACGGGCGCAGGTAATTTTAAGTAAAATAAATAAAAATAAAATCGCCAGACAATCACACCAACTACATGGCCCCAAAGTAAGCATAGCTTGTGTTATGGGATGCCATGTAGCGAAATAGGTCCCCCTATTTCAACCACACCAATCACACCAACTACATGGCTAAGTAAGCGAAGCTTGTGTTATGAGAAACCATGTAGCGAACTAGGGGGGAACCTAGAATATAAATACATAAATAGATAAACACCCAGACACGGAACATTTTTTTTTATTGTTCCGTGCGGGAATCGAACCCGCAACCACTAGCGTCTGAGGCAGAAGGTTCACCCCATCGCCAAAGTGGTCGTTAATGTTGTCATATTAAAAGGAAATGTTTCCAAATTGGATCATTTAATAAAAACTTTACCAAAATGTAGCTAAAATTGTACTGGTGTAATAGTCCGATATTAATAAAGTGTCTGCAACGTGGGATGTTTAACCGTAACATACGCTAATACGCTTTAATTAATTATTGATTTAGTTACTGTCAAAGCTGCCATTGTCATGTCAACTGCCCTTTAAAGAAGAAGAAGATTTAGAAGGAATGAAATTGCAATCAATGCTGACGATATTTTTAATAATTCTTGTGCTTTTTTACTACGATGTATTTCTGAAATGTACTGGTTATTGTTTGTTTGTAGACGTATCTTCTTCAATATATCCTTGTGCTCATACTCAAGCCCCAGATACAAAGACACGGAAACATGTCTTTCAATTACTTTTTAATATATCTTTCATTGAGACCATAAAGCATACAATCACAATTGAATCCATCAATAGGAGAATGGGATTAAAAAGATATGGTAGGCACCTAACTCTGAAATTTGAAATCAACTTTAGCTTTGAGCTACAGTTTGAATATAAGATATCACCGAATAAAAATAAATACATGGTAATATTATAGGTATAGGTTTATAAAATATAGGTATATGCGGCGATCGCTTTTACGGTTGTCAGTGATTCCAAGCACTGATTCGCTTTTACAAGGATTTGAATAAATAGGTGTATAACTCATAGAAGTTTTGTGAAGAACAGTTTGTTGAAATCAGAAAGAGTCGTGTAGATTAATGTTTTTTATGACGTATCAAGGTAAGCGCACACTATGCACCGCAAAAAACCGCGTGTGACCCTTTCATACATTTTATACTAGCCACCGCGCGCGGTTTTACCCGCGTAACTTTTGATCCCGTGGGAATTTCGGGATAAAATATAGCCTATAACCTTCCTCAAGAGTTGGGCTATCAAATCCCACTTGTAGTTTCTGAGATTAGCGCGTTCAAACAAACAAACAAAAAAACAAACTCTTCAGCTTTATATATTAGTATAGATGAAGTATCGCACACTATGCCGGAGCGGAGCGGGTCGCATTTCATATAGAACTAGCTGACCCGGCAAACCTTGTTTTGCCATATAAATAAAAAAAAAATAGATGTTGGCCGATTCTCATAGATACCGGATAAGCACAAAAAATTCATCAAAATCGGTCAAGCCGTTTCGGAGGAGTATGGCAACGAAAACTTTGACACGAGAATTTTATATATTAGATGTATGCGATTGCGGCCTGCGGATTATTTCGCTGCGATGATCCCGGCGTCGTAGTGTGCGCATACCTTTACTCGGCTACCCATGCTGAGTACTAAGTTTGGTTCATTTATGGTACAGTCAGCTTCATTAAGCGTGTAGCACCAACTACCAAATACTAAGAAGCATCTGAAATAGTCATAAACATAAACACAGCAAAAGTGTTCAAATTGTTCAGACTATTCACCGTCCTCAAATATACCGGAGCACACAAGCGCCAAATAGTTCGTTACATGCAAGTCGCCGTTACGATAGTGGCGATCAAACCGCCGTTAATATTATAGCAACCAGGGCGTCAAAAAGTATGGAACAAGCAAGGAAAATGGACTTTATTACATGCGTCATATGGTTCAACGGTATAGTTCCTTGTCAATATTTTTATTTTATTTTCATTGGACAACGAACAGTGTTTCTAATATGTATCTTGACAAATTATTCAACACAACTTCAATGTTGTCGCAAATTACTAACGAAGCAGGAAAAAAATCAAACTTAAAACAAAAAGCATCTAAGTAAAACGGAAAAAAAACAATAAACAAACTCAATCGAAACAAACTCAATCGAACAAACAAAACAAAGCAGTAATCAACCCCAAAAGTCATGCATTCACGGTAGTTGGGGAACTTAACACAAATTTAGCAAGCAAGCTTCAAAGTATGCCTTTGGCATTCTGTAACCATAATCTGACGCCGTCGTGGCGCCGTGGTTACTGTGCATATCAAACGATATCGCAGGTTAAGCGCGCTCGGTGCGGCCTGTATTAGGATGGGTGACCGCCGACCATTCATTTCTCACGACGATTTCCGTGCTCGGAGGGCACGGAGGGGTCGGAGGGCACGTTAAGCAGTCGGTCCCGGGTGCTGTATACTTGTATACAGTAGGCGTTAGGGTTTGTCAGAAGCCATTTCGGCACCCTGAAATATCTGACATCCACCAACCAGCATTGGACCAGCTTGGTGGATTACGGCCTAAACCTCCTCGTCACCCAGAGGAGAGACTCATAGCCCTGCAGTGGACTCATTACACGGAGTTGTGATAATGATGATGATGAACCATAATCTTGACAAAGAACGGTTAATACTACCGGGACTCGATAAAAAAAGGTCAAAATCTGGTATGATTATTTGTTTACGAGTTGCGCAGTTACAAAAAAAAAACTTTTTCGATCATTAGTGTTACTGTAGAAAAACGGCATGCCTTCCAGTTTCCTTGGGACACTAAGACTAACTTTTGAAAGAAGAATTATAGAATCTATCTTTGATTGTGTGTGCTATTTTGATCATCAGGGATATATCTGCAATCTTACTTTCTTCTTTCAACGGCAAGAAGTGATTATACCTTAGTTCGTAATGGTCATCATGCTGCTTACATTTAAATTGTAAATATCTTAGGAATTTACGTTGAATCGTTTCCAGTCTCTTTAACTTGATATTGCGGGTTCCACGCCTGTGAACACTGTTCTAAAATACTGTGTACTAAGTTACAGTGAAGGATCTTCGCAATTTTAACACCTTTGAACTGAGCTAATCCCAATGCTTTGTTAGCTCTTTTAGCTGTATAGTCAATATGTTCTTCAAGAGTAAGTTTAGAATCTAAAATCACTCCGAGGTTCGTAATCTCATCAACGTGCTACAGCTCTTGGTATTTAAGATGAAATGAAAATATTATATAGTTTTGGTTTTTGAGTGAAAGTTATTACATGGAAAGAAAGAAAGAAAAGAAATTTATTCGGTGCCAAAACATAAATAAACATACAAATAAAAAACCATACAATTGTAATATAACAAAGCACCGAAAAGGCATTTACTCAGCATAAGTCATGGAGTGCGGACACACCAACACGCTGATCTTCCGTAAACGCCTTACACAAGGAAAAGAAACTGCTGTGCATTACACATATCAACATTTGAAGAGTTACATTAAAAAGATATTATTTTAATAGGCTGTTATGACATAAATTCAATATAAGTAAACAAAGCTAAGCTGGCTCAATATAAAATTTCACTCCCTACAATAATACATAACAATTCGATGTGTATATTAACGTAATTTAACATTAAACATACACACTACACATATAAGATGTAATAATAGATAGATATATAGATAGATATATTTTAAGTATTCGATTTCTGTAGGTTAATTAGATGTTTTTTATAATTTATTTTAAAAGTAACAGTACATGGCATTTTAGTATGTTAACATCTTTTTTTCGGTTCCTTTCTCTCTTGTCCTGACTGGTCTTATTGTCGGGTCTCTTCCGTCGAAAGGCGTGTTGATTTTAAAGTGCGTAATAATAATAAAAGCCCCCCAAAATGCTTTGTAGGCTCTACAGAAATTTTCATCTTGCAAAGAAACTGGGGATCCATTGATTGAAAAACGAAACAAACAATACTTATAGTTTCGTTAACTCATACAATGAAATGAAAAAAAAAAACATTTTTATTATTTACTACCTACCAAAATACACTACAATAAATGATAACCAGGAAACCATTCTGGAAACCATTTTTTTTTTTTTTTATAAGTGACTAAACCCGCGTTTGACCTCAATCTCACCTGATGGTAAGTGACGATGAGGTCGAAGATGAAAGCACACGGGTTTAGGAAGGAACTGGCTCTTTATACAATATTGCCGGAACACATTACCGCCGGAGCGGTAACATTTGGCGGCAGACTTTATATAAAGGGTGGTCGCTAGCCAGGCGGACCCAGAAGGGATCCTACCACCAAGCAAAATTGACAAGAAACTTTGATAATGAACCATATGACCCATGTAATAAATAAAAAAGTCTATCTTGCTAGTTTGTTTTGACGCTTTGGTTGCCATAATATTAACAGCGGGTTGGCTGCATCGATCTTAGCGGCGACTTGCATGTAACGAACTATTTGGCGCTTGTGTGCTCCGGTATATTTGAGGACGGTGGATGGCCTGAACAATTTGAGCACTTTGGCTGTGTTTATGTTTATGACTTCTTTAGATGCTTCTCAGTATTTGGTAGTCGTGGTTGCTACGCACTTAATGAAGCTGACTGTACCTAATTAATACGTAAAAAAATACATAAATTCATAAAAAGTTGACAATATTTTTAACAGATTACATTCAATTTGATCTGGATGTTATATTAATATAACTATTTTGTATGCATTTCTTTTTCAGGTCAAACAAATTGATACACCTGTTCCTCTAGTGTGTCCTCGAGATATCAATGAGACACCTCCAGGGCAGGCTCTCGAAACTCCTCTGCAGCCAAAGCGACGACGCACGTAATTATTTTTATGTATATACTACCTATTTTATTTTATTCAATTTAAACAATTGTACAAAGGATCTCCATAAAGTGGCCCATTTGAGGTACAGAGGTAAACTCAGCGGTTCAAACCTTTGATTCCACTTGAGAGAACTGTATTATGGTGTTTCTTTTGGAAAATGGCCCATACAAGACTGCCCCTAAGCAAATTTTATTAAATTATGAGAATTTTTGTTCACAAAATGAAGGACAATATACAGGGTTACTGGTAAAGTCGACCTAGATCATTCAAGGGCGTATAGTACCCGTTTTTTCTAACTTATTTCACTATGAAATACCCTACCCCAAACCTAACCGTTTTCTAGATAAAGGACTTATAAAAAGACACACAAGACCAACAACGGTCTGAAAGGGTGGCATCAACGCCTAAATGCCCGCACCCCGCCGAATTCAACAATGAAACGACTTTATTTTATTTTTTTTTATAAAAAAAAACACACAGGACCAACAACGGTCTGAAAGGGTGGCATTAGCGCCTAAATGCCCGCATCCCGCAGAATTCAACAATATTATTTTTGCAAAAATTACAAAAAGAGTCATTGTGGCAAGCGCGTCGCTTAAAAAGTCATTTATTCGACAAAAACCGAAATAAAGCAGATTTAATTAATAAGAGATATCATGAGCAATTAGAAAAGCTAAATAAAGGTATCACAATGCCCTTTCAACTCTTAAATAAGGTGCGCTGGCTGAAAAACGTATATTTAATGATAAGTAATCAGTTCTACTAAGTTATTTTAGTACCTAATTCAGCGGGGCTTTTATCGATATTTTTTTTGGTTCTGTGGTCTTAATCATGATATCAAATTGAGTATAGATAGTTCAACTCAGTTGTGCGCGCGGCCCTATGTGTGGGTAAACCTTGTACGTATACAGTGACTTTGTGTGACTTGTCATTATTCTATGTGTGCGTACAGTGACGATGACTGCAGCGTCACTGCCACACAAATAGAAGTTGTATATTTACTAGCGCACACACCCATAGGGCCACGCACCCACACATAGCACCGCGCGCACAACTGAGTTGAACTATCTATAATTCTATTATGGTGTGCATATTAGTTAACATAATAGGATAAAGTAACAAAATAATATTTATCTTGTCGATTCGACTATTTATCGATGGTTGCATGCTAGCTCTGCTGAAAAAAGAAAGTATTTTATTAAGTCTTAATTTAGAATAAGAAAGAAAGAAGAAAGAAGACCGCATGCGGCGGCTCGACGCATGCGGTCTAACAACCAATGAAATTACCTCGGTCGTTTCAAAAATCTCACGCATGCGGTTATAAACGACCAAAGAAAAGTGTTCCCGTCGTGCGGGCTCTATGGCATGTGTGTCGAAGATATATCGACCGCCGCATGCGGTTATAAATAACCAATGAAAACGCGCCTTTACACTGATTGTGTATCGAGTAATGATGCGTTGACGACCGTAGGCTCAAGTTGGAATTGCCTTTTTTCCAGTGATTTCCCTGGCCGTCCCTTCCTTTTATCCGGATGACCTATTCTATCCTATATTCGTAAACGTAATATAGGAAGCTCCAAGCCAGATTTTAACAAATAAACTACTACTTACAAAGTAAAATAGTGTGTTACTTCAGCTACTTAAAAATAAAGTTTATAAACTAATTTAAAACAAATTTTCTTGTTTCGTACTTTTCAACCGACTTCCAAAAAAGGAGGAGGTTCTCAATTCGTCTGTATGTTTCTTTTTTGTGTCTTTGTTACACGATATTTCGGACAATTATGAATTGATTTTAAAAATTGTTGTTTCATATGACTTCATAGTTGTTCCCATATAAATATCATCAAAATCGGTACTTCCTTGAAAATTTCAAACTTTGGAAAAATATGTATGATTTCGGAGAATGTTTACGTTGATGACATTCTCAACTCAGCCAAAGTTTCGACCTGAAGTCGGATTTTTTTAATGCTTTGCATTCGTTGATAATTAGAGCGTGTTTATTGTAGTCACCCGACTGCTAAAAACTTTAGTTTTCAAACTTTATTTTTTTTGTACTTATTTTGGAGTTATAGTGTTTACATATTTTAAATGTGCTTACGAAGTTCTTTTATTTGTTACCCCACACGAAAGCGTGAAGAAAAGTTTTATTTTTAGTTCCTCAATTTAAGGCCCCTAGAGGGCGCTATAGTCAATTTAACGTAACTTTATGTAGCCTATCATCAGCGGACAGTGAAGAGGCTTCTAACGATACCTCATTTGCCCAATTATGATTACTAGTTTAGAAGTTCTGAGGGAACAGATGAACATACATACATACATACAGGTCAAAATCATAACCCTTCTTTTTTGCTTCGCCGTAGTCGGGTAAAAAGTATAGGTTTAGTGGTAGTACATGACTGTTTTCGTTTGTTGCAGGGAGTGATCCAAGCTCTGACGAGAGTGACGATGAAGAGTTAAGAGTCTCCATTTATCCCTCGAGTTTTCTGGCTCGATTTGAGGCACATTGTAATTGACATGCTAGTATAAAAATTTATAGCGAGGTTTATTCTGTGATAAAAATATTATAAAAAAACTTGTATTCTGAATTGTAAATAAAATAAATAATACTAATACTACTTAAGGCTTTTATTTATTCAAAAATGTATGCACATACTAGTAAAAAATTCACACAGTACAAAGGTAGCTTTGTACTGTTCTTTTTAGTTTTCTTTTTAAATAGCTTATTTCTACAGACACTTCTTCCAACAGACCTGCGGGGCTAGCATGCTACCGTCGACAACGATAAATCGGGCCTTTTATCGATATTTTCTTAGAGTATGGTATTAAGTGAATGTAATTTATTAAGATTATGACATATTTGGTTCTGTGGTCTTAATCATGGTATCAAATCGAGTAATTCTATCTAATATATTATGGTGCGCATATTAGCTTACATAATTAGAAATCAAACGAACTTACAAAGTGAAGTTCGATGATAATTATGTGAACAGCTTCATTCGAAGCGATTTATTGACGTATTGTAGTAGCGCCCCCACGCGCTAGCCTTGCACGGTATTTAAAGATCCTTTTTTTTTTGTTTTTTTAAAAAAAATGAGGTAAGATCTTAAAACTGGCACTTAGATGGTGGACCGGTCTCACTTTTCTAGCTTCATTTCGTTGAGAGATTTAGTATTTCACATTTTTAAAAGGGTGGGATTATATGTATATGCATACATATATATAAGTACCTTGATGGATACATATTAATTTATCGTGGTGCTATGATGATTTGAACGAGCAGGGTGGGTGTATGTAAATCGCTTCGAATGAAGCTGTTCACATAATTATCATCGAACTTCACTTTGTAAGTTCGTTTGATTTCTAATTATGTCTCACAGCTTCATTCTTCAGCGATTTATTGACGTATTGTAGGATGTTCAGAGCAAATGTGAAATACGACCCTGGGATATTGCGTGAATAAAGAAAACACAGATTATTTGTTATCTTTTATTTATTTATGTGTTACATAACAATTCTTAAATAAAATATAACAATATCACAGTAGATAATTAAACAAATCATGTAATCAATAAATTAATGACAAAAATTAAGAAATTCAATTATATCAGGTAAGTACAATGTAAGGTAAGATATATTATATTATTTTATTACAATGAGATACACAGTTAAGTATATATAATTAATTAGTTTTAATTTCGTTTACAGATTGTTATTTGCAGAAAGTATAGAGTGTACAAACAAAGCCGGATCAGAAATCACATCTCTATTGTAAAACCTGGCGAAGACAGAGGAAGACTCGCTCCAGCCGGCGGTTTTTCTAATCAAGTCTATACTAACACCAAGCCGACCAGCGGCAGAGGTGGCTGCGTGCCGAGTGCTATGACTACTAAACACTGATGTATCTATGCCACTCATATTAAGTGTGGATTTAATCCATCTACTTAAAGTTTGTGATGTTACCTTTGAATGCGGTTTTTTAAAAGCTACAAATAAATTATCATGATTGATTCTTAAAGTTTGTGTTTTATTCAAATATGCAAGTAAACTTCGGGCAGGACATATATTTGGACGTGAATTAAAGAATGGTAATCTCAATATCGGTTGCAGTGTATTTGGCTTTGACGTCTTAATTGTATCGGGGATTTTGATTATTACACAATTATCTTGTTGACTAATATTTGGCAATTTAATTAGGGATAATGTTTGCACTCGGTGCGCTGTCACCAATGCTAACAGGGACACAGTCTTTTTGGAAAGAGTTTCTAAATCAAGATTCTCGCTAGGCCATTGCGATGCTAAGAAATTAAGAACCACATTAGGGTCCCATGTTAAGTTATATCTCGGATTCGAAGGTCTTAATTCAGAAACTCCTTTCATGAACCTAGTAATTATTTCATCATTTAATTTACTACCTAAGAGCAAAGCTAATGCTGATTTATAAGAGTTTAAGGTGCCATATCTGGCTCCTTTATCGTAAATTTCCGTTAGGAAGCTTAAGATATCAAGAACAGTTGCGTTAGTATAATCGTAACTGTGCCTGATGCAGTATTCCACCCACGCTTTAATACACCCATCATATTGTCTGTATGTGGAGTCTGACAAAGAAGCTAAAATAATTACTATTGATTGAGCAGGTATAGATTTTCTTAATAGTGTTTGCCGGAAAGCTTCGCGGCAACTAATTGTAAGGTCTTGTGTAATGGATGTACGTTCCTGAAAGGAGATTTTAATAGATTAATACTAGGTCTAAAATATAAAGGTTCAGATATTGTTAAGCGCTGAAATAGCGGGAACCAGGGCTGTGTAGGCCAATAAGGAGCCGAAACAATACCTTCTGCTCGGTCACTGATAATTTTTTGAAGAATTTTTGTAAGTAGTGCGAATGGCGGGAATGCGTAGAAATTGCAGTCTTTCCATGACATAGTGAAAGCGTCAATTGTTTTCGCTTCAGGGTCCAACTTCCAGGTTACGTAAACGGGACATTTAGCATTAGACCTGCTAGCAAATAAGTCAATGTCAGGGCAACCAAAATGCTTAACCATATCTTCAAATGCGCAACTATTAAGTTCCCATTCCATATCCTGGAAGTTTTTACGAGACAACCGGTCAGCGTCGCAATTATCCCTAGTGTTAATATACGACTGTGTGTTAATATCTTTTGGGGACTGAAAACTGCTCGCGTCCGCAAGGTTTAGCCCTCGATGCCTTGTACGTGGTCCCTGGGTGGCGCTAAACGAGCGGTATTATCTGGTGGTAGGCTTCGGCCGCGGCTTGTCACCACCCACTAAACAAAACCATGCCGCCAAGTGACTTAGTCGCGTTCCGGCATGATGTTTAGTGTAGCCATTTAGGAGGGTAGGTCTGAGTAATCGTGCTGCATTGGAGAACTGTTTTCAACTCGTAGGATAGTGACTCACTGGGTAACTCGTTTTGGAGGGTAGCGGGATCCGAAGCACGGTGCACCGCTGGCCGACCGCAGGTAGTAGGGGGCCCAAGTAGCATGCCAGCCACATGCGAAAGGCTGCCCCGCCACCTCGCGAAAAATCCCGGGAGGCCCCATCGTGCCGGTTGGCGACCGGTTGGAGAGGACCCGATGGCGACCTCGGGGGGGTTCGGGCGTCCCCGCAGTCTCCAGGCGAGTTCCCCAATGGTGAGTTGTTCCCTACGAGTTGCTTGGTTCCATTTGCAGCGCTTCACTCAACTTCTATTCTCCTCCCTATTCACTCCACTACCAATTCACAATGAAAGGTCCTAAAAAGAGTACGGTTCAACAGCGGTTGCACTTCCTCTCCCTCAAAGTGCACTTCTGTAACATCCGAGGAGTGCACTCCAATCTGAATGATGTCCATCACCATCTTGAGACGGAGAGACCACACCTACTCTTTCTAACGGAGACGCAGATCTGCGATCCGTCAGACTCGGCATACCTTGGTTACCCAGGCTATATCCTGGAGTCTTTTTTCCGCCCGCACGCCGGGGTGTGCATGTATGCCAGTGACGCGATCTGTTATCAGCGTCTCCGTTACTTGGAAGTGCCGGACCTTTCAGTCATGTGGGTTCACATAGATACTGGCCTAGACCAAGTGGTCTACGCCTGTATCTATCGTTCACATAGCGGAGATCGGGAGACAACAAGGCTTATGGAATACCTTGGCAATACAGCAGATAAGATTCAGCAACGTTTTCCCACGGCGCAGTTGGTGTTTCTGGGGGATTTTAATGCTCACCACGGGCAGTGGTTATACCCGTATCAGGACACTGACCATGCTGGCAGAGAGGCCTTTAAGTTTTCGCTGACTTATGGTCTCTCACAGCTTGTTAACGAACCTACGCGCATCCCCGACGTTGCTGGCCACACTGCGTATTGCTTGGACCTTCTGCTGACAACCGATCCTGACAGATACTCGGTGTCCGTCACTGCACCTTTAGGGACATCCGATCACTGTATGGTGAAATCTGTATCGCTGTACTCGCCACCTGACACCCGCCCAAAAGGCTCCAGGCGAGTATGGCGTTACAAGTCAGCAGATTGGGATGAAATGCGACATTTCTTCGCATCTTATCCATGGCGGCAAACTTGTTTTACATCAACCGATCCATCGTGCTGCGCTGATGCTGTCTCAAGTGTGATAGTTCAAGCAATGGAGTACTACATTCCCCACGCTGACCTATCCCTTGAAACCAAAGCTTGCCCATGGTTTAATAGTGCTTGCCTTGCCGCTGAAAAGCGAAAGCGGGAAGCATACAAAGCCTGGGCAAATGCTCGCAGAAGCAAAGCCCTGGATTCGCATGAACTTAAGAAAAGATACAATGCTGCCGCCAAGTCCTGCAAAAAGGTGATCAAAAGAGCTCGTTTTGCCCACATAGGCCGTATCGGAGACAGAATCGCAGCATACCCTCGGGGAAGTAAAGCTTTCTGGTCCCTTGCCAAGTCGGTCGAAACGAACTTCTGTCGCCCGTCGCTGCCACCACTGAGGAAACCCGATGGTTCTCTGGCCCACACTGCTAAAGAGAAAGCAGATTTATTTGCTAGTATCTTCGCGGAAAATTCTCGTCTAGATTGCCAAGGAAAAATTCCACCTCAATTACCTCAGTTCGGACCTACAATGGGTACCGTTCACATTCGCCAAAAGGAGGTTCTTAAATGCTTGCTGCACCTAGACGAGAACAAAGCTAGTGGACCAGACGGTATTCCTGCAGTGGTCCTAAAACGCTGCGCAGCTGAGTTGTCTCCCGTTTTGACGCGCCTCTATCGACTTTCATTGGAATCGGGTAAGGTCCCCAAGTCCTGGAAGCTTGCTAACGTACAGCCAGTACCGAAGAAGGGAAGCCGTGCCGATCCTGTCAACTATCGACCAATTTCAATCACCTCCATACTTTGCAAAGTCATGGAACGTGTATTGAATAATCGACTCCTGGCATACCTCGAGACCAACGAGCTCCTTAGCGATAGCCAATATGGTTTCCGCAACGGACGCTCGACCGGCGATCTTCTCGTGTATGCCACTCACTTATGGAGCGAGGCCTTGGAGGGTCATGGTGAAGCAATAGCTGTATCCTTAGACATTTCCAAGGCCTTTGACAGGGTCTGGCATGATGGTCTCTTAAGTAAGCTTCCAGCTTATGGCATACCGATTGGGCTCTGCGACTGGATATCTGATTTTCTGAGGGAACGGTCAATTCGAGTAGTCTTAGATGGCTACTCCTCCGACCAAATGGCAATTAATGCCGGGGTACCTCAGGGATCTGTTCTCTCTGCAACATTATTCTTGCTGCACATTAATGACCTTTTAACACCGGGCATTATTGGTTATGCTGATGACAGCACTGTTGTAGAGAGATACGTATCCAATGCGCGAGCGAGCCCCCGTGAAATCCAGAGTTTAAGAAAGTCAATGATTGAGCGCGTTGATTTGACCTTACGGAAAGTATCCGATTGGGGTGAGTCGAATTTGGTCAAATTCAACGCGTCCAAAACTCAGGCGTGTCTATTCTCCGCAAAAAAGAGCACCTTCACATTTTCGCCCACTTTCCAAAATGTATCTGTCCCCATCACTGACCATCTAGGGCTTTTAGGCGTAACTGTAACATCCAGTTTAAACTTCGGTCAACAAATTGTGTCCATGGCTCAAGTAGCTTCGAAAAAGTTGGGAATCATCTCGAAGGTACGGCGGTACTTCGGCCCTGCACAGCTTCTTAACTTATACACAGCTCAAGTGCGATCATGCATGGAGTACTGCAGCCATCTTTGGGATGGTTCTGCCAAATATCAACTAGAAGCGCTGGACTCCGTTGACCGAAGAGCCCGTAAATTAATTAACGACGTCGACCTCACAACCAAAAAACTGCAGACCTTAGAGCATCGTCGTAAGGTTGCGTGTTTAACCGTGTATTACAGGATACATTTTGGTGAGTGCGCCAGTGCTCTGTTTGAACAAATTGAACCCTCACCCTTTTACCATCGGACTACTAGACGCAGACAGAACTTCCATCCGTATGTGGTAGATATTCCGAAAAGTCGAACTAAGCGCTTTGACAGTTCCTTTTTGATACGGGTCGCCAAGGTTTGGAATGAACTGCCTGCGTCTATTTTCCCTGACCAGTATAGTCCTAGTACTTTTAAGCGTCGAGTGAATAGGTTTCTCGTGGATGGACGTGTAACACCTTAGTCTTCATGTTCACTTAACATCAGGCGGCATGGAAGACAAACGTCCCATCCATAATTTATAAAAAAAAAAAAAAAAAAAAAAAACGAAGCAAACACAGTAATTCTAAGACGTTCGCACCATTCCCAGAGCAACCTGGTGATCTTGTCTAGGTGTTTGTATTGAACACTACCCATCCTATTTATGCACGATATAGCGGTGACATTATCAATACGTAATAGTATTGTGGAATCATAATTATTTTTTGCGAAGCATTTCAAACCCAGAAAAGCTGCTTGTAATTCAAGTTCATTTATATGTAAATTTAATTCATCATGTTTCCAATAACCGTTACAATTGATTTTATTACAAAAAGCCCCCCAACCTGACTGAGACGCATCTGAAAATATTTCTAGGTCAAACACATTTGGGCCTAGTGGTGTAAAACCTGAATCAATGTTTTTTAACCACCATACCATATCCGGTTTTAACGAGTCGGGGATTTGCACATTTTGTTCATAGGAAGAATTTTTACTTAAAATCTCA
Source organism: Stenoptilia bipunctidactyla (assembly GCA_944452665.1). Lineage (NCBI taxonomy): Eukaryota > Metazoa > Arthropoda > Insecta > Lepidoptera > Pterophoridae > Stenoptilia > Stenoptilia bipunctidactyla. The sequence goes on along the minus strand of OX101729.1, from coordinate 5,882,633 downwards.
TATTTAAAGGTTTCAAATTTTTTAGTATATAAATAAGAATATTTGATTGCGGGACATGCCGAAATTAACAGGCCAAGGAAACTTGCAAACTCACGTAGTTTACAATATCGTACAACGTTTATAAAATAGTTAATACGATCTTTCATTTTTATTTTCTTTTCGGGGGGTAGCGTAAGAATCATATTCATTGAATCGAAATTGAATCCTAAAAATTTACAATGTGTTCTTGGGGTCAAGCAGCTTTTCTTGGTGTTAATAATGAAACCTAAATTTTGTAACAAGGCGATAGTTGCATTGACATTGTTTGTACAATCTGATTGATCAATCCCAATACATAATAGATCATCTAAATATATGACTGATAAGTGATTTCGAGTTCGTAAATATTGTGCAACCGGTTTTAACAGTTTTATAAAAACAAAGGGTGCCGTGCATAAACCGAATGGTAAACAATTAAATTCGTAAAGAATGTCATTATATTGAAAACGTAAGTACTTTCTATGCGATGTATGTATCGGTACAAAAAAATAGGCATCTTGGAGGTCTATGGTGGCAAGATAAGAACTTTTAGTGATTAATTTTGTGGCAGTTCGATAATCCTCCATTTTAAAATGTTTCGTTGTAATGAATTTATTGAGGGCCTTTAAGTTTAAAATAAATCTTTTTTCACCATCCGGTTTAGGCACAAGAAATATTTTTGATATGAATTGTCCGGGCTCAGTTTTACATGGTGAAATTGCATTTATAAGTAACAATTTTTTGATGGCATTAATATAATCGGTATTTTCCTGTTGATTTTTAGGCGTAACATTTGGACTATCAGTACACTGTGGTATACTAGAGAATGGTATTTGATAACCTTTAATATATGATAATATCGTATTATCGTTAGTTATTTCAGCCCATTTATGTTGGAAATACTGAAGTCTTCCGGCAAAACATACCTCATGATTTACTTGTAGGTTGTCCGACGGTGTGCAGGCGGTGAGCGATGGGTCGTCCGCGCCGTTGTCGGCGCCATATTGCGTGTTTGCAGACGCGGCTGATAGCGACCGCGTCCGCTGTCGCTGCTGAATGCTATCTTGTTTTCTGTCTTGCGGTGTTGAAGCTTGTAGTTTAAACGACCCCTATTACTTTTGCCTTGGAAATTTGGCCGTGGTTTTGGCTGGTTTTTTAAATCGTCACCGGACTTTTGAATAGATTTAGCGGCTCTTAGTTTGTCAGATATATTTTCGCCGAATAGCCAGGATTTATCTCGAACCGATTCAATTAAGGTGTCTTTCAACTGGGTGTTAGTTGAAGATATTACCAGGTTTCGTCGAGATTTGGTTTCAACAAAATGGTTGTCGCATAAAATCCGGCAAGCATCACTAATAGGTTTTAGCAGTTTCTGCTTTGATGTCTCATTCGAAAGTATTAGGGAGGTGGCAGAAGCTAATGCAGAAAGAGCAACTCCTAGTTGTTTTTGCTTTTGCATCAGGAACGCATCTCTTTTTACAAGAGGCTCCGAGAGGGCTGCTTTTGCCTCGGGATTTAGCATAGATGCAATTAAAAAATCACAGTTGTTAGGGACTAAATATTCCTCCAGTATTTTTTCCTTTATGTCTTTCGCTAATCCCTTAGCCAAGATCTCTTGCCATCTGCTAGCCACGTCCTTGTGTATAGGAGGCCCTAGTGGAGTACCAGATTTCGGTGCATCACCGAGCAGGTGTAAGATGTCTTCATCTAGTTCTGGTTCTTCTAGGACAACTTTTGTTTCAGCAGACGTAGATGGCAATGGTTCACAGGGCTCTGGCGGTGGTGTCGTTGAAGGAGATACTGGCGGCGACTGTGATGGCGGCGAAATGGGTCCAGCTGGCGGACAAGGTGACGAAGGTGCTTTGTCCTCCGATCGACCTGTGTACAATACATATACCAGTCAGTTATAATGACTTGCTATAATTGGCAAAGGACAACCTCTATGGCGGATGCCCACATGCGCATTTTAAATATTTGCGAAGGAGATAACCTTTGAGACGGAAACTCACATCGCGTCATTACTGGTTTTGCAAAGGGAACAACCTTTATGTCGGATGCCCACATTGCACATTACTTTAATCATATTGTGATTACCACGTTGATAACAATGTCACTTTTCACCACATGGAAAATAAAATATTTGCGTTACTTACGGTCAAAATTTTCGTCTGATGAATCCGAAGAATATATTATAATTCTGCTACGGTTCTTTTTTCTTAATAGCTTTGATTCTAATTTTTGTATTTTTCTTCTTATTTTTTCTTCACTATCTTCGTGTTTTCTTTTATTTCCCATAGTTTAAAGCAAATGGTTATATAATTAAATAAAATGAAAATTTAAGTTTAAATGTGCAAAATAACTAGCAAAAATCGTAGGCGTGCGAAGGCTTGAGCACGGAGACACAGAATGAAGCTAGAAAAGTGAGACCGGTCCACCATCTAAGTGCCAGTTTTAAGATCTTACCTCCTTTTTTAAAAAAAAACAAAAAAAAAAGGATCTTTAAATACCGTGCAAGGCTAGCGCGTGGGGGCGCTACTACAATACGTCAATAAATCGCTGAAGAATGAATCTGTGAGACATAATAGGATAAAATAACAAAATAATATTTATCTTGTCGATTCGACTATTTACCTTGCTGACAAATGGAGAGTTTGATTAAAATACAATTTTACTATTTAACTGAATCATGATCCATTTCGCTGATAATTCTTTTGAAACTGTCAAACATGTAAGGTCTAACGCGTATAATGCACATTTTAGATACTGTACGAATTCTGTACTCAGTAAATGTCAGTGTCGAATGAAATGATAACAATTTCGTCACAAAGGAAACTTATCTTCAAGCTAATTTAGACGGTTTGCTAAAATGAGATTATGGTGGGTCCATGATTCCATGGGTACGATAGTACACTAACATATTAATACCGAATCAATATATATATGTCGGAAAACAAACGAAACGAAAAGAAGCGTTACTCATAAAACACGATAGAATTAATCACTGGACAGTTACTTAGTACCGAGTCTGTGGGCTTGGGTATAACCCTGTTTTAGTCACAACAAAATCTTAATTCGCGAGTCCGTTCCGTCAGTTACAATGCCAACTCAATTAATACCGAGCTACTATCGACCGTCAGTCCGAGATACGTCAGCGCACCTAGCCGTCCTAACCGTATCTGCGTCACTTGCCATCATCCTACATCAAGATATAACCTATGGCGCTGCAATCGAATGTCAGTCAGTCATTGCATTTAGCGCCCTCTTTAACAGTGCTACCAACATACTTCCGTTACCATGAAGTCATACTAACATCTCAATATCGCCAACTTATCGTTAGCTCCGACACGGCCATCCTGCGATGGAGCACGTCCTCGTGTGATATTCTGAAACAATCATACCAAAGTGGCGGCTCGGCCACTCCTGACAATGAAGTCAGGCAAATTCTGAAAAGAAAACACACAAGTTTGAATTTTTAATAACTGAAAATACCGTTTCAGTTAACCAAGTTCCAAGCACCAATGAGTAACAATTATCTCCAAATCAAACATTGAAATCCATTATTTTCATTATTAACAACAAGGTACATCGTTCGTGGTTAACAGCAATTACACCATTTCCCCACGGGAAACCTGAGTCAACCAATGACACCTTCAACACACTACCCAGAATCCTTCTGGCGTAGTCACAAAACCAGCGAACGAGAACCTGTTCCCACAACACATTAAATATCTTCCAAACACCAAAAATAACAACTTTCTTTACAACTACAATGGATACTTGTACTTTTGGCAAATTCAAAACTTTAACCGCTGCAGATTTTTTTAAAATTTTACTTCAATTTAATATTTCCATCAAAATTCTAAATCCACGATTTAACAATTTACGTAAAGCTACCACTGGTTCGGAAGATCCATCTACTGAGAAGAACCAGCAAGAAACTCAGTAGGAATCGGCTAACGTCAACGCATTGTACGAACTACAATACTTTCGATAAGAAAACCGCACATTAAACAATGAATTTACTTTGAATGTAACATCAAACAATTTGACAGCGAACGAACAATAAACAAAGCAAGCATAAGCTGCTAGAACAACCCAATCAATTAGCAAACAATGCAAAGGCTACACACAGGCTACTCAATGCCACACAGGCTAGTCATTGCCAGTCAGCGCCTTAAGAAAGCTTTTAAATATTTGTGAGAGTTACGCTGACCGACATGCATTACTGTACAATGTAAAAAAATGTGAGTTTATTGTCTTCGAAGCTGCCAACAAACTACCATCGCAAGTTCCCTTACTTCAACTCAATAACATCGATTTAAATCGAAGTTACAAATGTAAATATTTAGGGCATATAATAAACTCAACATTATCAGATGATGATGATATTGAAAGGGCACGTAGGGCTCTAGCTGTCCGTAGTAACATGTTGGCTCGAAGGTTTGCACGCTGCACACCTCAAGTAAAAGTGACTCTATTTAGAGCATACTGTCAATCCTTTTACACGTGCAGCCTTTGGATCACCCACACAAAGAAATGTTACAGTGCCCTGCGTGTCCAATATAATAACGGTTTTAGAATGCTGTTGGGGTTGCCGCGGTACTGTAGCGCGTCAGCCATGTTTGCAGAGGCACACGTCGATGATTTTTTTGCGATCATTCGTAAAAGGGCTGCTTCCTTGATGCGCCGGATCTGCGATAGCCCCAACAGTATCTTACAAATAATGAAAGAGAAGGTGGATTGCCCAATTATAAAACATTGGAATAAAATGCACTTACAGAGTAATGTAAAATAAAATTGTTATATTTTGTAAATAGGTTTAGAACTAACATAGTTGTAAGATTTTTTGTAACTAACTCTTTTATATGGATCATGGGTCCGAAATAAAAACTTATTATTATTATTATTATTATTATTATTGCCACTCAGGCTGTCATTGCCACACAGGCTAGTCATTGCCACACAGGCCAGTCATTGCCACACAGGCTGTCATTGCCACACAGGCTAGTCATTGCATTGTACTTCATAATTCACAACAACAAAGTATTAAAATTGTTCGACAACCGCAAACAGTTCGACAGTAAAATCCAGCTCTTTTGTCAATCGCAAAGAATTCAAAGTATTATTTAAACGCATTTTCAATTTTCAATCTTTTCAATCTCGACGTTATTACCTATCTCCGTGATTCATTAAACACACACTATCGTAATATTACGTTTCAATTGCCAAAATAATAACAAGTTTACTGTTACCAAAACATAAGAAAACGTGTCTCCTAAGAATCGCAGCAAAATAATAGAAGATCGGCAAGATACAAAGCGATTTCTACCGAGTCACGGATACACGATAATCAGAAAGAAAATCTACAACTTCAATATTCAGACTGCCTATTTAAAAAGGCATTATGAAGGCCGCTTAACCACAAAATTTCACCCGCTCAACCGTGATATCATTACTATCTACCAAGTAGGTACTAAAGGTTCAAAAAGAAACGCATTAAGCCACAGCAGCGCAAGCTATACAAAATTAACGCAAAATAAATCGATTGAAATTTAGTTGCCATGTTTCAAAAACTCGCACGCAATAGAAATGAACCAAGTAAAAACACGTTATGAAAATAACAAAATTAACGTATTGGATCCCTTTAAATCACACACTAAGTTATCACGAATTTAATTAACAACACATGGCAAATATTTTTACACAAACACGGCACACAAAATGGTGAACTCTCTAAGACACGTGAATTTACTCTAATCACAAACGAAAGTTAAGCTTGGTCAGATCCCGGAAGTCTATTCGCAAAATGAACCGAAACACTAATTATGCATGGGCTCATCCCACTTCTGATGTCGGAAAAGAAACAAAACGAAAAGAAAAGCGTTACTCATAAATCACGATAGAATTAATCACTGGACAGTTACTTAGTACCGAGTCTGTGGGCTTGGGTATAACCCTGTTTTAGTCACAACAAAATCTTAATTCGCGAGTCCGTTCCGTCAGTTACAATGCCAACTCAATTAATACCGAGCTACTATCGACCGTCAGTCCGAGATACGTCAGCGCACCTAACCGTCCTAACCGTATCTGCGTCACTTGCCATCATCCTACATCAAGATATAACCTATGGCGCTGCAATCGAATGTCAGTCAGTCATTGCATTTAGCGCCCTCTTTAACAGTGCTACCAACATACTTCCGTTACCTAACAACATACTAACATCTTAATATCGCCAACTTATCGTTAGCTCCGACATATAAAACTGTTCCGTTACTGACTGAGTGACTGAGTGACTGAGGTACTGAGTGACTGAGTGACTGACAGACAACGTACAGCCGTAACTACTGGGCGTAGAATGCTGAAATTTGGAACATACATTCTTTAGGGGATGCAGGGGTGCACTAAGGAAGGAATTCCCGAAATTCCCAAGGGAACGGGAAATATAGACCTTTTTAATTTGTATGAAAAATCTTATTCCTTCAGTGCACCAATGTGTAACTTGGTGTAAGGGTTTTTCAATGTGTGTCTGGTTGTGTTATGAAAGGAATTCCCGAAATTCCCACGGGAAGGGGTTGGACTTTTTAGTTTGTATGAAAAATCTTATTCCTTGAGTGTACGGATGTGATACTTGGCATGAAGATTCTTCAAAAAGTGTCTGGTTGTGCTACGAAAAAATTCCCAAAATTCCCACGGGCACGGGAAATATATGATTTTTAGTTTGTATGAAAAAAACTTATTCCTTGAGTGTGATACTTGGAATAAAGGTTCTTTCAGTGGGTTTCTGGTTGTATAGTTTCTGAAATTTCCACGAGAAGGGTAGTTAAGCGCATACGAAGTTGCGGGATAAAGCTAGTATGCTTATAATACAAAATATACAGGTTGATTTTTTTCTAACTAGCCAAATTTAAATGTTAGTGATATGATATAAAAGTACCCGCATATTTATTTTAGCGTCGCTCAGTACAAAAAAGTAGAAATATGGAACCACAAACTTTTAAAAAAATAGTCGCTGTTGATGAACGTACCTACTACGACGCGGCATTTCCTTGATAATACTACGACTTAGTACTACAAAATGTGTGTAGTAGCTCGTAGTCATCTTTATTTTAATGGTGATTTAGAATGACCATGCCTTCGTTTTTTATATGTCAGCGGATAAATTAATTTCCCTGTAAAAAAAATACTTTTTTTTTGCAAAAATTGTTTCTATAAATGGTATTTATTGTGTAAAAAAAATTTGGCCGGTGGCTACAAATCAACCCTGTATAATGTCTTTACGCATATAAAAAATAAAATGCTACACATAATATTTACATAAATTAATTATACTTACCAGAATAAATATAAAAATGACATGATAACGGTTAACTCACTGTTGAGAAAGAGGAGCTTTCGAACTCTTCTTAAAAACAGGTTAGTGACTTTGAACTCACGAATGTCATAGGGCAGCGAATTCCACAATATGACTGCCTGGACGGATAACGAGTAGGAAAAGTAATTAGTTTCATGTATTGACTTTTTCAAAAAAGTACGCACATAAGCTCTGCATAGCGTATTCGGAGAATGAACAAATGTAAATCTTTCACGCAAATAGGGAGGAGTGGATGGAGTATGAAGAATATTAAAAAGAAGACAAAATACTAGCATTACGGCGCTGCCGCAACGGCCATCATATCACCAACCCCGAAAAAGTTTCGTGCCGTGGCATCGGCGAACAAGGTTCTGGCCTCAATATTTTGGGACTTCGAAAGGCTATTGTTGATTGATTACCTAAAGCTTGAAACCACTATTACATGCCAATATTATGCAGCCTTAATTTACAAGTTGAGGAATGCCATCAAGTTTTGTATGCCTCCATTTGGTTTTAGAAGCCATAACTACACATAAAAGTAGTTTTATTTGGTCCGACATACATTAAACTGTCGGAAACATAAGATAGTGTTTACAAACTAACGCGTCCTCGGGGACTATTAACTCGTATCTATCAAATTCTGGGTATTTTTCTTAAAATCCAAAAAAAGTCAATAAAAAAAATAGCGATATTCGTCAAAGACATATTTGGCTAGAAATGTTCAAAAATACCTCGTTTATCTTATCACCGCCTTTTGCATCTTTGCACCTAGCCACCAAACATCCTGTATAAAGTCCCTCATAAAATTTGCAATGGTAAAACAAATTTATGTACCTACTATCGAAAACACTTCCGCCTGACCACCACTAAGTTAATTTTGCTTGTACTGAAAAGAATAGAATAGATAGGTTGTAAAACAGTTCGGCGCCGCAGCTATGTTTATGCGACATTTTTTAAGTGATCAGGCGGCAATAATGGCCAAAAAAATTCAAAAAGTTTTATTCATCTTAGGAATTTCACAAAACACTTGATGAAGTCAGTCATCCATCACATACTTCGGCTTTAACTAGTAGTTGATAGTTGTTAAATAAGATATTACAGTAGACCAAGAGACAAAAAAAGCCGGCGGAAAAAAACTCTTGGCACTCTTTTTCAGTCAGATTTATCAAATTAATACAAATAAGTACAGTACAAATTGACCGCGACATGAAAAAAAAAAACACAAGACAGCTAATTGTGAGAGCCAATGTCATGCCACAACCAAATTGCTTACATAACAGATGCAATTAGCTATGGATGCACAATACGAACATGACAAACTGGGACCAGAGTATTTGAACAAGAATGGAATAAAATAGTCATAGTATCATTAGCAAAACGACCTGGCACCGCTAGCAGCACCCGTTCACGAGTTAACGCAAGCACCAGCCATCACCCTCCTCAACCATATTTTAGGGAAGAGGGTGACCCGATACCCGACGCTACCACTAGCCATGCCGCCTGAGGGAGCATGACGTTCTTGCTGATGTCTTGACAAGAAAATAAGTGAGTGGCACAGTCACCAGCATGTCATACATATACTGCACAGCCAAGCCGTAAACAAAATTATTAAGTAATTAGAAACTTTTAGAAATATCCTGTTGTGCTTAATCCCATGCCTTTTTATCATCTAAGTAATCTTTAGTTTTATAATAAGCTTTTCGAGATAGAGTGTTTTTAATGATTGATTTAAATTTATTGAATGGCAGGGATTGAATTGACTTCGGAATTTTGTTATATATACGTATTGACATTCCAATAAATGATTTGCTGCTTTTAGCCAGCCTTAATTTAGGAAACGCTAACTTATGGTCGTTCCTAGTCCTTACAGAGTAATTTGTATCATGATTATCTTTCCTAGTTTTAAATTTATTACTATTCTTATAAATATACATAATGTTTTCATAAATATATTGTGATGCAAGGGTCAAGATACTAATCTCTTTAAACTTTTCTCGGAGAGATTCTCTGTTTCCAAGTTTATACATTCCACGAATAGCCCTTTTCTGCAGTGTAAATATCGTGTCAATATCTGCGGCATTGCCCCAAAGTAGGATGCCATAGGACATTATACTATGAAAATAACTAAAATATACCAGCTTCGCTGTATTAACATCAGTCAATGAGCGAATTTTCTTTACCGCGAACGCTGCAGAACTAAGTCTACTCGCTAGTTGTGAGATATGGGCGCCCCATTGCAATTTAGAATCTAAGGTAATTCCAAGAAAAACAGAGTTATCTACTAGATTCAATCTGTTCCCATTAAGCCGCAGATCAGACTCAACTTGTTTTACATTTGGTGCAGAGAATTTCATACATTTAGTTTTTTTATCATTGAACGCTAGATTATTTATATTGAACCACTGAACAACATTTGCGAGAGCATTGTTTACATCGTCGTAGTTTATTTTCTGTCTTATCATTTTAAAAATTAATGATGTGTCGTCAGCAAACAATACAATCTCATGATTATTGCCTACCATATAGGGTAGATCATTTATATAGACTAGAAACAGAAATGGGCCCAGAATTGATCCTTGAGGCACTCCCATTCTCACAACCGACCCAGCCGACCTTTTCTGTTAACCTCAACCTTCTGAATTCTATCACTTAGATATGAATTCAAAAGTTTGAGGTCAGTGCCTTTGATGCCGTAGTGGTGGAGTTTCCTGATGAGAGTGTCATGCTGAACACAGTCAAATGCCTTAGATAGGTCACAAAATACACCTAGGGCATCCTCCGACCTCTCCCAGGCACCAGTGATTATTTCAAATAGTGCAACACCAGCATCAGTTGTTGAACGGCCCTTTGTAAATCCAAATTGTTTATTATGAAGTAAATTGTTATAGGTGAAATGGGCCAAGAGTTGATTAAGAATAATTTTTTCAAAAATTTTACTACAAGTAGGTAGAATTGAAATTGGTCTAAAATTAGTAGGGTCTGTAGTGCTACCCGACTTAAATAAAGGTATAACTTTACTATGCTTCATTAAATCAGGAAACTCCCCACTAATAATACAGTTGTTAAATATTTCAACAAGGCAAGGAGCTATTACATCTATAATAGAATTTAATATTTCAACAGATATGCCCCAGAGATCAGTTGTCTTTTTAATATCAATTGTCTTAAATGTTTTAATAATATCCCCGGTGTCTATGGGTTGGAACTTGAAAGACACCTTGCACTCACTCACATGATTTTTGAGCAATGATTCAGCCGCCACAGGTGATGAGCTTAATGATTTAGTAGTTGAAACTGGAATGTCAGCAAAACAGCTCTCAAATGCTGTCGCAACATTTTCATCTGCTTTAATTATTGTATTGTCAATAACGATGTAAAAGGTGAAAAAACAAGTTCGTAATTAATAAAACTAAATATCGTCTTAAGTTTTCACGATTCATAATTTAAATAAAACTACTTTTTATTGGATATTTTTATATTTAATTCTCATTTTTTTATTTTTTCTCCTATTAGATTTTTATCGTATGATCTCTTGCTGATCTTGCTGTATAATGTACCAATAGTTTGATATCAGGATAAACATCTAATAATTCTTTCCAGTCTGCGTAGCGCAAATAAACTAAATCCACAACCTGTGAATGAATCGAAACAATAATTATGTCAAATAAATACAATCTGAAATGGGTAGAATAGGAAATTACAATTTATTATCTGATTCATTATCACATTTTTAAATAGGTACAGAAGGCAGCACATCAAGCGTTAAAAATCTGTAAAAAAAAATTACTTGAATCTGAACTCTATGCTCTCATTAAGTTAAAATTGGTAGGGGAAAATTTACAGGTAATGTAACGTTTGATCTGCTGCCTTCTGTACATACATAACATCACGCCCTTTGGAGTAGTAAGAGACTAAGAAACGCCAACTGTTACGATCCAGACATACCTCTTTCGCTTCCTCCACGTTCATTAATCGTTTCATACATGACGGCCGGTTACGGGTACTTTCAACTAGGCCCTTTTTAAGAAGGTATATCGCCAATTTGGTCGACATACGTTCGCCTAGGGCGGCCCCTTCCGACATGACCATCCAATCGTGCTCTGTACCATACCACCTCAGCATACTCTTTTTAATCTTACTACGTCTTCTTTCAATCCACATCTATTTCTTATTTCACTGATGCGCACCCTGTTTAACTCAGGGTCATGTCTCTTGTGCCACACCCAAGATTCACTACCATAAAAAAATAATTGTTAACACTTACACTACGTGTTTGGTAACTATATTGGTATGGTGTATTTGGGAAAATTGCTGGAATTAATTCGAAATATCCAGTTGTTGTTAAGATGGTTAAAATTCTTTTTTCGCCACTGAAATTCAAAATAAAGTTTGAGTTTTTAACAAGTTTGTACAGATGAATGGGGACAATATGAATATGAAATTATACATACAGGGTGTCCAAAAAAGTACTTTGGAGAAAAATATCCAGGGCTAGTCTTCCCCATTCGACTACAAAAAATCGTTTTTTATTTGGACTTATAGTTCTTCCATAAAAAATTCTAAATATTTCAAGGAAAGCGCGTGCGCGCGACCTTTTAACTGTCTATGTAAATCTAAAGTTATGTACAGGCGGCACATAGAGCGTTACAAATCTGTCAGAAAATTTTACTTGAATCTGAACTATATGACCTCGAAATTAAGTTAAAATTGGTAGGGGAAATTTGACAGGTAATGTAACGCTTGATCTGCTGCCTTTTTATACAAAATAAACTTAAATAATTTCATTGTCACGTGGGCACTCAAAATCACAACAATGTAAATATCAGCCAGCTGATCTTACGGCGCGCGTTATCTAGTTAGGTGAAAGGCCGCGCCCGCGCGCTTTTCTTTAAATGTTTAGAATTTTTTAATGGAAAAACTATAAGTCCAAATAAAAAACGGTTTTTTGCAGTCGAATGGGAAAGATTAGCCCTATCTAGGATATTTTTCTCCTAGATAGGGCTAAATACTTGGGTCAAAATACTTTTTTGGACACCCTGTATTATACAACGTGTAACATAATGAAGAGATAATACTTAAGGGAATTGTATGTTTGGTGACGTAGTTTATAAATAACAGTAACATAAATTTGTTATCCTTATGGTTCGACCGAAAAACAAGTTCTAAGTGTCAACCCTAAAAACGGCTGTTAGCTTTTGATGAAATCTATTCGATAACAATGGGTAACGAAGATATATACTACAAAGTTTAGACGGTACGGGGAAGGTCACTGACTGTAGCACAAGTCTTGGTTTAGCTTATTAGGTTGACTAGGGTTGTCAAAATAAGTTTAGACGGTGCGGGGAAGGTCATAAGGTCACTGACTGTGGCACAAGTCTTGGTTTAGCTTATTAGGTTGACTAGGGTTGTCAAAATATTTTGTTGTAAAATAATTAAATAAATTTGTATGAAAGTCTATAACCAGCACTGATCATGCTAATTCTTTTATTGTATATTCAACGTATGCTATAGAAGGTAACTCTTAAGTTTTATGTCTCCATTTTGTTACACGTTGTATTGTATAGTTCATTAAGAAAACCCGAATTAAACCACTTACTAATGGGGAGTTTTCTGACAGCTCATAAAAATTAGTTCAAAAAACCTCTATAGATGGCACTTTTAAAAAGCCGAAGGGGTTAAGTCTGTAAACTATAATGTAGGTAGGTAAGTGGTATCTACCATCTATGGTTATTTAAACGTTCAATTTCTGATACAAACGTCAATTAATTTATTTTACTTCTAAAAACGCAGTGTGGAATAAATTCTTCGCCTTCGCCTTTTGTAAAGCGCCATCTATCGAAGCCTTTTGTACCAATTCTGTACAGTTTTGTTTTTTTAATGAGCTGTCAGAAAACTCCCCATTGTAATTATTATATTTAACTGGTACTAAATAAAATAAATGTTATAAAAAATATCATTCTCAAATTAACAGACGCCAAGGAACGGTCGTTAACGACGTCGGTCAATAGGGATTGATACTATTGAATTCAATGACAATGCGCGGCCATCTTGTAATCGTTGTCGAATCGAAGATCGAACAATTGCACTAGGGCAACATCACTACGATTTCTAATTTTGCACGGACACACATGTCATCATACAACGTTTCCACTATAGCACTTATACTTACTACATCCAAGGGTTTCGTAACGAGCTAGGTTGACCCTAAAGTGATATTGCTAGGGTATGAGTAGAAAAAACACATTCGACTTCTATTTGATGAGTGATGTAGAGATGATAAACTAACGTTTGCAATAATGAGCTGTTTATTTGGATCTACTCTATAGTGTACGCGTAGAGCACGTTCAGCTGTGTAGAACAGTATTAAATAGTTGAACCTTCTAAAATAATTGTAGGAATTTTTCGCGGATAATATTACCAATAATTTATCAGTCGACTTTTGTCTTCTCGGATAACGTAGAGTAGACTGATCCCAGTTGCTCGTATCCTCGATCTTAGTGCACGTTTTAGCATAGGCGGCGCGTCACGAGGGGCGTCGAGCATTTTCAACCGACTTCAAAAAAAGAAGGAGGGTCTCAATTCGTCTGTATGTTTTTTTATGTTTGTTACCTTACCATTTTACTGGGTGAACAGATCTTGATGATTCTTATTTCATATGATACAGGATACTTCAAAGTAACACATACTTCCCATATAAAGAAGAATGGCAAGGTCCCATACATTGTCAGTACCGCTTTTATTTCACACGTACCTCAAACTTAATATGTGCGTTTTATTGTTTAGATAACGAGTAATCAGAATATAATTATTAGATTTATACAGAAGTTGGGAATAAAAAGTCAAAACAATAATCTAACCTAAAAATTACAGGAATTTATAGTCCGTCTTTTCTAACATGGCGTTGTATTTTGAAACCATTACATTACATAAGCAGGTATTAACCAATCCAGAGGTTTGAAACGGGGTGGCGGCGCGGGCGGCTTAATTCAAGTTTGACAGTAGGACTTTACAACTATTATTTTTTATTGCCGGGAAATTAAAAAATGTGCTTTCGGCAAGTTTAATTTGATTTTATTGTATTTCTAAATATTCCCAACAACTATCACAACAATAGATGTTGGAAAAAACGTGTCTCATATTGACCTATTAACTACATATAGCCCGGTTTTGATACGCTTGAAAACTCTAAAATTAAGTGATACCGTGGCCGCCAATCCCCTTTCATCGAAATCGATTGAGTGTTCACGAAACATTTTTAAATAGGTATATGAATTTCTTCCATGCTGGACTGGGAGCAAAGGAAAAACATAGAATGTGCCAGCTGCTTCTCTTCCCGGGCATACTGTAAAACTCAGTTAAGGGCCAGAGGTTTTATTGGAGGTTTCTTTGTGGGCGATAGGCTGACCACCTGTCACTGCAATAGTCTCCCTCTACCATAATAATGCCTCAAAATTTGTCAAACGTGACATGAGATCGTTTTATAACCTCTGGTGTTCTGCCTACCCCATTAGGGATACAGGCGTGAAGTTATGTGTGTGTGTGAATTCGGAAATCGTTTACCTTGACGACCTTATACTTCAGCCAAAGTTTTGACGTGAAGTCGGTTATTTAATGCTCTGCATTCGTTGATTATTGTTACATCACCGGCTTTACTCTTAGCCAGCGGATGATGCCATAGTAAAGCCGGCGATGTACTAAAAACTCACGACGCCCCGCGTGACGCGCCGCCTGGGCTTGAACGGGGCCTTAGATTCGACTAAAACTTCTTCACTTAAGTCATAAAATTATAAAAGATTCTAAAAAGAATATTATACTTGCTTTTTATCTCGGTAGTATTTCTCTACTTCGCCTTCGTGGATAAAGAATATAACCGGCAATACATCGCCTTCCTTGACGATATCCTTACCTACAAATATGGTATAATTTTAGAATTAATAAAAATATGGGTGTTATGTATGCGGCAGTGGAAATTCCACCTTAGTCCTCATATTCAACGAACACCAGGTGTCATGGAGGACAAACATGGTTATTGTGTGATAATAAAACACCGTCAATGACTAACCCGTATATCGTCGTGGCGTATTGGCTCAGTCCTACGTTGTTAAACAACATTCGGCCCCAAGTCGGTACAAGAAAGATGACTTATTTTTATTGCAACTACTTCCATGTTTCGAAGAGCACGTTAAGCAGTCGATCGCGGGTGTTGTGTGCTTGTCTGCAGTATTCGTTAAAAATTCTGACATCCACCAACCAGCATTGGACTAGCTTAGTGTATTACGAGCTAAACCTCACCGTCATCCAGGAGAGAGTCGCTCTTACGGGGCTCACAAAAAAGGTTGAGGTGATGAAACCCTTTGACTTCAACCTCACCAGATTATCGGTACGTGACGACGATAAAAGCTTACTGGTAGTATGGAAATAGCTCTTGGTAAAACAGCCGGTCCCACAACCAAGTGGTGATGAATTGGTTTAGTCGAGGGCAGTAGAGTTAACCGGTTATTCGGATCTATTACCCTAAAGAATTCACCCTAGGGTGAATAATAGGACTTTTTATCTATACTCACTTCCTATTTTATCACCTCGATAGTGTACACTTGAGTAGAGATTTTCCTAAAATAATAAGTATTATTCTCTATTAAAAATGTTAATAATGATGATTGCTTAAATCCAAGGCACCAACAATCAGCACTACGTAAATTGTTAATAGGATCACCTGTACAAACTTCTGATAAATGTAATAGAAAAATATATGTAGTGAAAAAAGGCCGTTCTTTTGTTTGTATTGTTGGCTCTCACGGCTGGTGCTACTGCGCATCGTTTAACCGGGTTCAAAGTATAACGAAACATAACAACAATCAATTTATGTTAAAAAAAGATTATAGTACACATATTATAAATTGACACGCTGTACCTATGGTGAAAATTGGAATAAGAAATAAAAATAAATTCGATTTTTTAACCTAGCATAAGGTAAATTTACCTCAATTTACCCGAGAGTGAATTCTTCAAGGTAACAGATCGGAATAACCGGAGTTAACTAACAGTTCTTGTCACTGTCTCAGTGATGAATTCGTGGTGTCTTAATATAATCCCCAGACAATCACACCAACAACATGGCCTCGAAGTTAGCAAAGCTTATGTTATGAGATACCATGTAGCGAACTAGGGCGGAACCTAGAATATAAATACATATATAGATAAACGCCCAGACCTGGGAAATTTTTTTTCTTGTTCCGTGCGAGAATCAAACGATTGGCTTACTAGCGTCTAGACCACTGCACTACGGAGACCGTACTCCGTCTTTTCGTCGACGGTTTTCGTTAAATGGTAGCCCTGCTGACGTGATCAGTGTTAGTTGTGACGATGGTTCTTAGCATCAAAAGATCCGTCATTTGCGTGCTGGAAATATTTAGTGCCTATATTGATAGAAGAGTTAACAACATACCCGGAAATATTACAGTTCTGTGCATTTTGGCTGTAAGCTGCCTTAAGAAATAGGATGGCAAGTTCTTAAAAGTTGACGGTATTTTAAAATGGTGTAGATACAGAGAACACATTATATCTTGTTGAAGGCACAGCGGAGCTCGTGATACCAATTCTGGAATCCAGTTTCCTAAAGAATAAAAACTTTTTCTGAGTTAAGCAAGATTTGATTGATTTTTCTACACATAATTTTGATGTTAATAATGGGTAGGTACAAAAAAAAGTATTGAGGTTCCTTAATTCCATAATAACCAAGAATTTTGTTCAAAAATTGTGTCAAGTACATATCTACCGTAAAATATTGGAACACGCACGTGTTCATATAAAACTGCCACGTTCGTGCACGTACGGTACGCGCGTATTACACGGACGTACCTACGTGGCTTCCTTTCGCGTGCTACATCGTTTTTCGATTTGAATTGAAGCTAAGCCAAATCGTAAGACATTTAAGTATTTCATTGTCACGATTGTACAAGCACACTTATGAAATTTCACTAACAAAACTGCGCCACGCGTGCCACGCGCGTGGCCACGACGCATGGACGCGTGTGACGCAGCGTTGGCCCTAACCCCCCGTTCACACATGGTACGTTTTACTGGATATAAAATAAAAATAAAATCCCCAGACAATCACACCAACTACATGGCCTCAAAGTAAGCGAAGCTTGTGTTATGAGATACCATGTAGCGAACTAGGGGGAAACTAGAATATAAATACATATATAGATAAACACCCAGACCCGGAACATTTTTTTTTCTTGTTTCAGGCGGGAATCGAACCCGCAACCACTAGCGTCTGAGGCAGATAGGTTTACCCCTTCGCCAAAGTGGTCGTCAAATATGTTGTATATGTTTTACCGGATACGTTTTTTTTTTCATCGATGGCGCATGGAGTTGTATGGGCGACTTCACATATGGCACAGTATTCAGTATACGTATTTTCGATACAAATAAGGTATACGGTAAAACGTATCCGGTAAAACGTACCATGTGTGAACGGGGAGTTAGATGCCGTTCTGAAATTTTCATCATTTTAGAGCACTTTAAACTCAACAGTTGCTAACAGAATTTATATTGAACAGATATTGAAGCCTCTAAGGTTAACATTAGAGGGGCTTAAAATTAGGATCTGCTGTAAAAAATATCTTGTTTCAAGTATAACAATAATTTCTACACTTACTAGCTTTTAGTACTCATTTCTCTTTTCATCTTCTCATCAACTAACGTAATTTTTTTTTATTTATTTATTCGTACACATTCCATTGTACAGGTGGGCTTAATGCCACATGACATTA
Organism: Stenoptilia bipunctidactyla; assembly: GCA_944452665.1. NCBI lineage: Eukaryota > Metazoa > Arthropoda > Insecta > Lepidoptera > Pterophoridae > Stenoptilia > Stenoptilia bipunctidactyla. The sequence continues at coordinate 5,864,486 of OX101729.1, read as the reverse complement.
TCTACCAGCCAACCTTAGGGTTGAAGATTGAATTGGTGGGCAAAGTATATTTTTATATTGAATAAAATTAAGTTGAATATATAAATAAGTAAGTATTAATAAGTATACATAAATAGAAAGCAAAGGGTCGAATAAGTTTATTAAAAATAAGTTATGTTTTAGAACATGGGAATAGGTATAAATATAATCACAATTTTTCTAGGAAAAATCTCTTAACTGGTATTTTAAAAGAAATCTTACTAGGTGATTTTTTGATCTCTAGACGGAGGGAATTCCAAAGATAAAAAGTATTTGGTTTCTACAAGATTAAACTTACCTTTCTGTCTTTGCCACAACTGACTTAAGTATATTTGAACGGTCCGTAGTAACGTGATGGTAAGTTTCGAGTCCAACAAAAACCTCTGCAAGTTTCTGCTCTCGTAGTCATAATGAATCATTTTCCTAAACTTTATATACATCAGAGTGAGAGCTTTACTCATGATGAAAATATTGATCGCATAAATTGTATAGTTGCATGATAAGCTAAATAGGCAAATCAGCCAGTTACTCAAGTAGTCGTCCCTTACCTGAAAAAAATATATGAATGAAACTTTGAGCGATTTTTGTCATAATCAAACCTCAATCAAGGCCGCAAAGCAGCAATGAAAACCTTAATTTGTTAAGTGTGAAATTAGGCCCGATTACAAAAGTTTCCTAAGTTTTGATCATCGACAATAGCAAATAAGAGGATATGACATAGCTACGAAAAAACGTGCCTTTTTAGTCAGAAACAAACATGGCGGCTTGCCGTAGTGGTCATAGTTTTTCTTGGAGCAGCCTAACACAATGCATCTAACCATGGTAATGGCAGTATTATGCAAAGTTCTTCGCTATAAACATCAACGATTTCACATATAAACACTTAAATTTTCTTAAAAATTTGCAAAAAGAAAGTTGTTATGACAACTGACGTACTTGTTGTTGACTTTGTCGTAACATGGCCACTGGCCGCATGTTGTCATTTAAGGCAATGATATAACTATTGTCCGTTCATCGTAAGATGTCCCCTGCCGTTATGTTGGCACTATTGCTTGTCAAGCTGTTTTCGTTATCTGGGATAGTGAATTAATCCTTTTTATTGATTACTTGCCAAAAGGGCAAACGATAACTGGATCGTATTATGCAAACATAATCCCGAAATTACGTGAAGCGATTAAAGAAAAACGTCGTGGGAAATTGTCATTGGGCGTGTTGTTTCTTCAGGATAGCGCTCCACCTCATCGTTCGGAAGTTGCGCTCACCGCAATCCGCAGTGCTGGCTTCGAAGTCCTTGATCACGCACCATATTCTCCTGACTTAGCCGCGAGTGATTTTCACTTATTTACAAAATTAAAGGAGCATATTCGTGGAACAAAATTTGACGATGATGACGCGGTTATGACTGCCGCAGAGGAGTTTTTTAATAGTCGAGAAAATGATTTTTTTGCGAAAGGAATAAGAAAGTTGGAGATGCGGTATTCTAAGTGTATAAGATTAGAAGGAGATTACGTAAAAAAATTAAATATTCTTGTTTAATTTTTTTTTTGTATTCATTCTAAGAATTTTTTGATTCGCCCTCGTTTAATATAAATTGTGTCGTCATTCAAAACCTTCCTACTCTTATAGTTGTTTATTATTTACAAATCAGAAAATTAAACATAATATTTATTCGTGGTAGGTATAAACAAAGTTAGATTACGGGGTTAAAATGGACACATATTATTGGTAACACTGCTGCCACAATGCTGCCAACATCAGCAGGCAGGGGACATCTTATAGTGAACGGTCTGTACTGTTGACCTTTTTCACGTACCTACGAATACACTCTTGAGTTAAAAAGAGACGCCCAAATATTTAAAAGTAACGACTTTAATGCCGAATCCTTTGTTTCTTTAATCATTGGTTTTAATAGATTGAAGTTGTTGTTCTGCTTACCTCATAAGGGATAAAGACGTGAATGTATGTATATGAAGATATGAATAGCGAAGCTAGCTAAAGCTGCAGAATCTATGAAAGCTCCTTATACTCACTGTTAAGGAAATATTCGTCACATCAAACTGTATCAGGTGAGTCAAGGCATGCAAATAATCACCAAACCAGTCTTTATGTTTGAACACAATAAGAGCAGTTTCAGATGCGAATGTTCCTTCTAGTTTGGAAGTGTTAATATAACGTGTAAGAATACAACCTGAAAAATACAGATTTTAAGATCATTATTCGATTAATGACCATTGTTTTTTAATTTATAAATGTTTTACATAAAACATTGTGGGTATTAGATGCAAATGCACGATGTTTATTTGGTTATAATCCCCGTCGGTAGAGACTGGTAGGCGGGAGACCCAGCTTCGAGTCCTGGTGAGGTGAATTTATTAAGTATTTCCTTGTTGGTCTTGTAAAGGGATGTAAAAGGGATGTGCTTACAAGATGGACTGCGACTGTGGGCTTTCCTATATTGGTCAAACTAAAAGAAATGTATCAACCCGCGTTAAAGAACACATAGCAGACATTAAAATCGAAGAGTACCCAAGTCTGCAGTTTGTGAGAACTCGTTAGACAAGCCCACAACAAGGAAGAAACATTACATATCTAGGACGATCAGAGAAGCCATTGAAATTAAAAAAGACACCCTAATTTCAACAGAGAAGATAGTTGGAAACTATTACCGGCATGGGACCCTATTCGCGATAAGATATTAAATCAAACATCCAACAAAGTATCTGAAACTCAAGACGCTGTCATTTTGTGTTAACCCTGAACGCTACGCTCGAAGACTGGGAAACAGATGGAGATTATGTATAACTTTTTCCATATTTCAATCTGACGCCTGATATCTCAGTCGCTCGTGACCACGGGGTCTGCCGAAACGTCAAGTTAATTCGTAAATTATAAATTATACGCGATAAATCCGGTTAAAAGGCGTTTAAAAAAGGTAAAAAAAAATATTTTAGGAAAGAAGAACTATTAGTGAGATCGAAGAAAGCGATGAAAGCGCAGATTCAATATTTAAAAATGCATCGAAACGTTTAATAAACACAATTCAAAAACATGCGAATTACGTACGATTATGAATAACGACGATAAAATTATTGCAACTGATCAGTCAGATCAAGCAAGATTTCTGTGACATGATGAAACACAAAGAGATAAACATGCTGGTGTATCTCTAAAATGCTTACCTCCTTCTCTCATGTCATGTGTCACGAACTCATGTATATCAATATTTTGCAGTACAATTTCATTTGGCACATCTGAGTTTATTAGAGAGTCTAAATCTGAAAAAAAATTGCATAGATATGTTTAAATTTTTTTGAGATTTCAAGTTTCGAGTGGGAAGCACTCGCTTCTGCGGATGATTATCATCATAATCAGCCTATAGACGTACTCTACTGGACATAGAACTCCCTAAAAAAAATGATGATTAGAATATTCTATAATTACGCAATTTGCTGGGTAGGTATACTAACGGACGATCTATTTTTTTTATAAAACCTTCTGTAGTCTTGAAGACTACTTATTCTCCGTTCCTTCTCTTTGTACAGGGTCAATCAAATTAAACTGATATCTTGCTGATTTATGCTGGATAGCGATCACCCTTCGTAAAAATTCTGCTGCCAAATACTACCATTTTGGCGGTGATGTTTTTCCGGCATGTTTTACGAAGAGTTAATTCGTTTTTAAACCTGTATACTGTTCCAACGTTATCTCCACTTACCATCAGGTGACATGCAGGACAAACAAGGGCGTAGTCTCCGAAAAAAAAACATCTGAAACAACTCCAACTTGCTTCTACAAATTCCATCCTTTGCGCAGCACGCTTGATTTGCAGATCTTTTAAATGCTTACATCAACCATAGACTAAAGCATCCTGTGGGGCTAGCATGCGATCATCGACAACGATAAATCAGGCCTTTTATCGATATTTTTTTAGAATATGGCACAGAGTATGTATTTTTTTAAGAATATGGCAATTTTGGTTCTCTGGGCTTAATCATGGTATCCAGTCGAGTAATTCTATCTAATAAGGTGCACATGTTAGATAACATTATAGGATAAAATAACAAAATAATATTTATCGTGTCGATTTGAGTCTTTATCGATGGTTGCATGCTAGCCCTGCAGGATGAACGTGAACAACTCACCCACAAGTTGCGTATTTAATAATCCGTTAGTTAAAGGCAAGTGGTTTTTGAAACAACGTTTTTTTTTGGTTTCACTATGGTTATTGTAATTTAATGTTAAGCTTTGTCACACATACCTTGACATCGAATAATTAGATCCAAGCAACAAATTACATGCATGGACAGCGCCGTACATACTACGAACAAGGTCATTCTTTTTATTTTACTCTGCAATTGAAAACTTTAGGTTTCGTATGTTTTTTTGCGATTGTATTACATAATACCGATACCTATTGCCTGATATCAGAAAAATAACCAGAGGAGCAGAGGCCCTTGCCGGTTAAAAGTTTTGGTTCATACCAAGCTGCTGCCTTGGTGACTACTTAATTGCTTCTAACAATCTATAACAACCGCTATTTAAACAGCAGTTAGGACTGACCGTTTTCCTTTGTTGTCAATACTAAGTTGTCAATCAATACTAAGTTGTTTTAAAAGTTGCTTCCATTACCTAATTATTACAAAAAAAAAACAAATATCAGAAAGTTACGCTAAAAAACTTGTACCCAACAATTTTAAGTATCGATAACACGTTATTAATTAATAATCAAAATCTAAGTCACTCTTGAACCCTTAGTGTCCGCTCAACATAATACATTGCATTAGGTACTTCATTTTAAAATTGTACAAACAAATAGAATACTGGCCGTTAATAGCTCGCAATTAACGGCCAGTCTCAATAACCTATCTTACCCGACTGTTTCATTACCCATCAATAGTAGCTCAATTGACAGATTTGATTTGACACAGGATAACATAGGAAAATTCAAAATTCAAAAATTACTGTTACTTTTTGTTTAGTGATTGAGACTGGCCGTTAGGCATTATTATTTTCTTTGTGGATATAATTAATAATTATTTAACTCAAATTATTTTCGTAAACACAACGTTAGGTAGAATGATATTATATCTTAGATAGTTTCCGAACCTTTCCGGAAGCTTTCAGGTTGGTACAAAGATGGAATGCCCCCCCCCTATTACTGTTGCCAAAAGTACATGCAGTCTCTTCATCTTTGCATGCCATCTAACCAGTACCAACTGCAAAAGTTGGACTCATCACGACCACTTTGGCGATGCGGTAACACCGTCTGCCTCAGACGCCATCGGTCGCGGGTTCGATTCCCGCACGGGACAAAAAAAAATGTTCCGTGTTTGGGCATTTATCTATATATGTATATATATTCTAGGTGCCTCGCTAGTTCGCCACATGATATCCTATATCACAAGCTCTGCTTAATTTGGGGCCATGTAGTTGGTGTGATTGTCTAGGAATTTTATTTTATTTGATCGAAGAACCCGTATGCATTTACAATGGTGACAATACACATAAAAATGCAGTCTTAAGCATCGACTCAGGGTTACTTTTTGTCTTTATATTACAGAATATTCGATACCTCATTAACACGCTTGCCAGGCCTCGGAAAGAACAAGCGCATGGATTCTTTAAGAACAGAAGTGTTGACACTAATATGGTTACTTTTGTCGACTTCTTGTTGGCTGCCATGGAAAAAAACACACAAGTTGACGTGGTTTACACCGACTTCTCCAAGGCATTTGATAAAATTGGACATGATTTACTCATAACAAAACTTTGGAGAGCCGGTGTGCACGGAAATCTACTCAGATGGTTAGATTCCTATATAAGAAATCGAAGTCAGGCTGTTTGTATGAAAGGTTATTGCTCTAGTTACTTACCAATTGCTTCTGGGGTGCCACAGGGCTCACATTTAGGTCCAGTTTTATTTACCCTATATATAAATGACATAGAAAAAGTTCTCTCTAATACAAATCAACTTTTATATGCTGATGATACCAAATTATTCAGAATTGTTAGAAAAATGAATGATTGCCACCTTATCCAAAAAGATTTATATGCACTAACTAGATATTGCGACGAAAATCAACTATTCCTTAATGTAGATAAATGCAAAGTCATTACATACACTCGTAAGAAGCAACCAATCAACCATTCCTATGTCATAAATGATAACCCTATAGCTAGAGTCAAATCCATAAGAGACTTGGGTATAGTTATGGATAGTGAGGTATCTTTTAAAGGTCATTACGATCATATCACTCGTAAAGCATTTAAAAATTTAGGCTTTATTAATAGAATCACTAAACCTTTTAAAAACTGTGACACCATCAAAATTCTTTACTCTAGTTTCGTTAGATCAAATTTAGACTTTGCTAGTTGTGTTTGGAATCCACACTACCAAACCGACATTGAAAGATTGGAAAGAGTACAGAAAAAATTTATCAAAATCTTAAATTTTAGACAAGGTATCTCTGATCTATCATACAATGACTCCCTCAAAGTCCACGGACTGCTTTCTCTGCAAGATCGTAGAACTCAATTCGATATTACATTCCTCTACAAAATTATAAACAATCTAATTGATTCTCCCTTACTTTTATCCAAAATTAACTTTATAACGAAAGCTCGACTACCCATTCGTTCCTCTCGTTGCCTTAATATATTTGTACCACCTCAACTTCGCAAGAACTATACAAGAAATAGTTTCTTTTATCGTTCCCTAGTAAGGTATAACAGTAATTTTACAGATCTAGATATTTTTTGTACCTCTTTACCTATTATCAAAAGTCAAATCTTTAGTATACTCTCATCATAGGTCGTTTATTGTCTTATTATTCTTTATATTCATTATATATGTCTACAATCTAAATTCTAAATTACTTAAGTATTATTTTTTGTAATCAATGATGTTAATTCAAATTGTTAAATCCAAAAGTTATGCAATGTTTTGTTTTGTTTTTGTCTATTTTCATTGTTAAAAGTATCAACATCTGTTTACTACTTGTTGTAAAATGTCAACTTAAATATCCTACTTAATTTCGGCACTATTTTGTCTATCTCTTAAGCATACTCAATTTGTAATGTTATTCTTTATGACTGTTTGTGCCAAAATAAAATAAAATAAAAATAAAATAAGCGCAGGGGTGTGAACAAGGTGGTTTGTTTTGGCTTGCGTTGGTTTGCGTGAGCTTGCCGCGATACAGGCTAGTGGAGGCTTTGGAAGACAGATCAAAGGGAGCTTGCGGCAAAGGTTTGCGATATGCCTTGTTTTTGATTATATTTGAAATAACAAATTGTCAAACTTTAGAGCAATAGCCGACACAACTGCAACCCTTACGACACGTCCGCCATGCTTGCTTGTCCGGAAAACAATAACTCAGTCGCGAGCACAGACATACATCTATATAGACATTGCAAATGTAGTTTGCGTGTCCGAACCCCGACCAAGCGTCAAGGTTGATCGCCGCCAGATTCAGTCCCCGCGTAAGTCTGTTAGAAAACCGATTTCACAATATCGATATCGTTCTTAATATACGATTTCATCGGCGGCATCGGTGAATTTGAATCGGCTTGTATTTCCCAGCAACAAAAATCGTCACAAAAGGTGTTAAAAAGTCGGCACTCTTGGTTTCAGCACAAATTTGACACTTGCGTTGTCTATGTAGATGTATGTCTGTGGTCGCGCGCGTGTTAATGGTAACCAAGTGTTTGCAAAGTCTTGTCGAGGCTTGCTAAGGCTCGGCAAGCGTGTAAATGTAGCATGAGAGAGTGCGCAAATGATCTTTGAAGTTGAATCAACACCATTTTACTACCACGATACAAATAAAATTTTTATATACGTTAAGTGACCATGAGATGGAAGGTACAAAAAAAGCATATAACCTACTGAATGAAGTTAAATAACATTACCTGAAAATTTTTACAAAAATGTTTGTAATAGTCGTAAAAATAACGTAGCCGGATACACCTGACCATATGGTAAAATCGATCTGGCATAACGAATCTCATCCAAGCCACTAAAATCGATACCATATCAGCATAAAATGTCCAAGACTTCAGAACCTTCCATTTTTTTGCATGATATACTAATCTATCATCAACAATAACCAGGTGTTGCTGAAAAAAAAATACCACAGTCTACTTAAAACAATATTAAAAAACAGTAATTTATTTACTACCTACATTTTTGGTCATCGTGACCTTATAACTAAGAAAAATAACAGATATAACCTGAATAAAACTACTTTTTAACCGGATTAATCGCGTATAATTATATTTTACATTTTAACTCGTAAAAAATATAAATTATACGCGATTAATCCAGTTAAAAAGTAGTTTTATTTAAATTATGAATCGTGAAAACTTAAGATATAACCTGATCTGATATCCTGTCTAGAAAATTTTTTTTAGACAAAATTTTATTCTTTTGTTTACATTTCATTACTTGAGGAATGTTGCCCGTGAAAATGAGAAACGGTATGAGCTTAACAATATCATATATGGCTTTGTGGGTGCAAATAACATTGTCTAAATAATAACTGATTTAAACTATCGCGGTTTTTTTCACTATAATTTACTGAATTCACGGCATTCTTGCATCAAACCCGCGATCATGGTTCTTGTAACAGCATCGAAATATCGGACGCGCATCGAAGTAAAAATCGAAAATCGTGGTAAAAATCCCATGAATTCATTAAATTAAATTATTGTCTAAATGGTCTTACAAGTTACAAGCGTGTGGGTGAATGCACTCGAGATTAATTCTATTTATAAATTTAAATTTTATTTGCCTAAAGATATATATTATAGCATCTAATTACTCATTAGATCAGATAGCGAAAGTGCGAAAACACAACCAATAACACTACAATTGAAACAGCTCATGACTGCTTTTATTGAGTAGTCCTGTGTATTTTCGGGCCATAGTGAAACATGTAGTTCCACTATGTTGACAAAGGTTATTCCAAAATCTTTAAATCAGAGTGTAAGACAATAGATGCTGGAGCAACTAGCAATATGTTAAGTGCATACAATAAAAATAATTTAATCTTGGTGCACCAAAATATAGGTAAAAACAAGCCGTCTCGGAAAAATCTTGGAAATAGAATTGTTTTTGAATACTGAATATACATACAAATACAGAATATAGTAGATCACAGACATATATGCATATACATAGACAACGCTAGTTGCTGCCTTCTGTACCTATTAAATAAAATTATACAATAAATTATATTATTACCGTAAAAAATATGTCTATTATCATAAGTGCTATTTGTCCAATGTCTGAAGTAATACAAACAACCCTTAGGCTGTTCCTTACTCTTCTTGGACACCTACAACATAGGACAAGCGAAGCGAACGAAGCCAAGGCCGGCAAGACCAGCCACGCCATCGTCAACCAGACGGCGAATGCTCGGTTGTTCTTGGTGGTAACTGAAAAGTCCATTCTCTGAAAACAAAATCATACATAAATAGATTTCAAAAGAGGTTACTTAGGAACAATTATGGGGTGAATATATGATTCGCAATTTAACTGATTTTTTTTGCACATTTCGTACCGTTTTAATTCATGCGAAATATTTTTAAATAATGGGGTTACCGTTCCATCAAACAGAAAACAATCTTACTAAAACTCCAGCTATACAATGTCTTATTGATCACGTCTTTTCAATATTAATAACCTGTTTTTAAGGTTGAAAATTAGGTGTTGAATTGATACATCAGCTGTCTGTACTCACAGGAAATTTTACTGTAGGTGTTCCCCGCATTAAATATTCAATTGATTGCTGCGGCATTTCCATATAATACCCTTTTAAAGGTATATAGTTCATTGCAGATTCAGTACAGTTCTGAATATTTTTGATTATCTGTAAATGATATATGATAAATGAATACCGAAATTTTATATTTTACCATCCGCTTAAAGTATTTTAATCGATTTTCATTACTTCATATTGCATTTTCGTTACACAGCATAGAAAACAAACAAACTCTGATATGTTTAAACCTTCAAGATTCGCGAATCTATAGTTATTTATATAGTTTTCTTTAGTTTTTATGAAATAAAGTCCTCATTTACTTTAAGCAGGAGCTGAAATGTCGCCTTATTGTGGTAAGGTGCTCAAATTGTTCTTTTCAGTTTTATTAAATTATTCATTATCCATCGAGTATTCATTGTCCAGTATTTTTAAAAGAGACTGGTCACATTTGCATGGGAAGTGGTCCGTGAACCAATAGCGACACTGTTGTGGTATTTATCTGGGGACACCTCAACTACACCCGCGTACGAAAGGCCACCAAAATCTGACCCACCAGTTTTGAGAAAAATAGTTTTGGGAATACATATTTTTTTTACTACATTTTTTGTATTACGACGACTATTTCTGAATGTATTAGACTTAACTCATGTTTTCAGTAAGATATAGATACTTCATTCACAAAAAAAGAACTTCTTCTGGGCACATTTGTATGGGAAGTGGTCCGTAAACCAATAGCGACAATATTGTGGTATTTATGTGGGGACACTTCAACTACCTTTCGCACGTGGGTGGAGTTGATGTGTCCCCACATAAATAACAGAACAGTGTCGTGATTGGTTCACGAACCACTTTTGCTCAGTCTCTTTTATAAGTGACGAGATAATTCCCCAATATGTACTGGCCCAATTTGTTAGTTTACGGCCTATATGTCCTGGTCACGCAGAGGAGAGACTCAAAGGCCTGTAGTGAGCTTATTACAAAGTCGGTCCAGCGCCAGATCATCCCCACATACCCAGCCGTTCCCCCTTGTGCGGTGTGAGACGTGATCGACGACCGGCTGGTGTAGAGGTAACATACATTGCCTTCTATGCCAGAGGTCCTGGGTTCGAATCCCGGCGGCGGCGGATATTTGTATGATGAACACAGATATTAGTCGTCAAGTCATGGATGTTTATATGTTTATTTAAGTTTATTCTAATAAAAATATATATTTATTCAATATGTTTGTATATATATTTCTTAAGTATATCAGTTGTCTAGTATCCATAACACAAGTTCTTTAAGAAACTTAATTTGGGCTAGATAATGTTGTGTAAGTATCAGAAATATTAAAAAAAAGAGCACGTTTTCCACCAGACAAAAAAAAAGTAGAGACAGAAGAAACTGACCTCACTATCCGCAATTCTAAAGAAGTTTTTCGCGGTTATTTGCAAGATGTCTGCCGACTCGTCAGCGCGCACCGTAATCTTCACAGGTTGGAGTCTTCCAGGTTGAAGTTGTCCGAACACAGCTCCCTGAAATCATGACTATAAGTATTTAAAAAATGCTCAGACAATCACACCAACTACATAGCGTCAAAGTAAGCGAAGCTAGTGTTATGAGATACCATATAGCGAACTAGGGGGAAACCTATATATAAATACACGTATAGACAAACGCGTACACCCGGAACTTTTTTTTCTTGTTCCGCAGAATACCTTGATCAAAATTATTATCTTTTAATTTTGATTCTTTTAAGTTTGCATCTGAATTAGTATTATATTTTCTTATATAAAAACATCACACTGTGTTAATATGGCTATACCGATCTAGCCTAGTATCGATACTATGAATTAACTTCTATAACATATATTTTGCAGTCCAATCTCCTGCAGATTGTTTTTTATTTAATAAATAACGTGACAAACTTTATTAAACCAACGAAGCACAAGCTTTATATGTATTTGAACAAAAATGAGGAGAAAAAATGGTTGAGAGATAGGATGCCAACGTGGGATTAAACCTCGTAGCTCGTAGCAATAGCCGCGTTAGTACTACGCATTTGTACTACGGCGTGATCTCGCACACGTACTGCGACATGACTTCTGTACTTACTTATTATTTTTTGTAAGAGCACTTCCAATTTAATACTTACCCAAGATTTTGCTTCTTTTATGTAGCGATTGGTTGAGCGTTGTTTCTGATAAACTTGCTTACACTATGATTAAGTTAATGTAGTTATTGTTGCAATTTTCAATATAAGTAATATTAAGCAAAATTGCATTTACCTTTTTTAGCGATTCAATCTTTTTTCCATTCCTTATTACAGTTACTCGACCTCTATGTACTATATAAATAAATGGTACTAATGTATGCTGTCTCATTATATCATGACCAGGTAGAAAAAACTGTATTTCACACATGCAAGCTAAATTACTTTTGATATGTTCGCTTAAGTTAAGATTTTCACTCAGGTTTTCCAATGTTCTGAAATTAATATAGTAAAACTGTTCATTAATTAATTACTAGAAGACCTTTAAAATAGTTGCTCTTTATCTAAAAAATCTCGCTATTTCATTCAACTGCGCACGCATGTTGACATGATTGGTAAGAAAAGTAATTACGTATGAGTATGGTAAATGACACAGAAAAACATCTTTTATGAGTGACCAAATTCTTTAATTTTCGTAAGTGACTAAACCCATATATTTTGAACATAGACAGACGTTATCTTGTAGAGTAATGACAAAATGCGGAAACCTTAAACAAAATTCCCGCAACTAACATTGTAAGTAATTCTCGATATTTAGTAAATTAAGCGGCTTCTGTCGTGCATATTTTCAATTCACACGACGTTCCTTCTTATTTTCTATTAAGTGAAATTAAATGATAGAAGAGATCTGGCAAAATGAAAGTTATTCATAGATTATAACGTTCCTTACGTTTCGAAGAAATGAAGAGCTATATCTTGCCTGAGCACCATACCCACTCTTTCCATCATTGGGTTGATCACGCTCATTCCATTAGTTCTGAAAATAAGGAGATTTTTTGAGCATTGTTGCCTAGGGGGTCCTCGAACACTTGAAACAAGATCCCCAATGGTGCACTAATCCTATCGACTTGCTTGGTTTTATTTGTAGCACTTCACTTAACATCTATTCACTACACTAAAATCCTGGTACCTACTTGCAAGCGTCGAGTGATAGGTTTCTCGTCCATGGACGTGTACCACCTGAGTATTCATGCCGGTGTCATGGTAGGTTAATTTCACAGCCTTAATTTACATAAGCAAAAAACTGTCGAAGAATTTTACTGATAAGTCTGCTTTACAAGCAAACTAGAATCTAATTACAATATATAATATTAATAATATATTAATATTTCTGACACTCACACAACATTATCTAGCCCAAATTAAGTTTCTTAAAGAACTTGTGTTATGGATACTAGATAACTGATATACTTAAGAAATATATAAACATATACATATTGAATAAATACATATTTTTTATTAGAAAATAAATTTAAATAAGCATATAAACATCCATGACTTGACGACTAATATCTGTGTTCATCACACAAATATCCGTCGCCGCCGGGATTCGAACCCAGGACCTCTGGCATAGAAGGCAATGTACGTTACCCCTAAACCAGCCGGTCGTCAAATATAGTTTTCAACTGGAAAATTCGTTTCAATTTTATTTTCTGAACAATATTTTTAAACTTCAAAAACTAGAGCAAATATTGGATTTTATTAAGCTGCAATTTTATCAACTGTTGGTCCGCAATCCTATGTATTTCGTTGGAGACGCTGCCAGACATCTACGGATACAAGATTTGCAACAGCGAAACACTCTACCCAAATGATTATTGGCCATCTCTTATTATTTTAGCTGGATGTTATTGTGAAGTTGTAGGAAAACATAACTAATGAAGACAGTTTTACCTTAACCACCAGTATTTGAAGTGTCGCCCTGCCGTCTCTATAAAACTATTATCAACTCTCTCGTTCTTTAGAAATCTGACAAGCTGATTAATATTGTCTTCAAATAACGAAGGTCCTCGAAACTGTAACACTAGCATCGCTATAGTGTATATTTGCACAAACCTATAATGGTAACAAATGAGAGCTGTGGAATTAGAAGGCATTTTCATTTGTTTGTAATTGTCCTAAATCTGTATGTGGTTATAGGATTACACAGTGAAAGCTGCCCTAAATAACTTGAGGTCTTCATTCGAATCTGTGTCAACGCGATAACTCAATAAATACACAAAGATTTTATACGGCTTCCAGGAATGGACGGAGTATCTCATTAAGAAAGTTTTGACTGTATAATCATTTTTATACCTAATGCATTGGATCTTTGAGCTTATATCTTAACTGATAAGTTTAACTACTGGCTGATTTGTTTTAAGTAAAACAACTACTTCCTTACCAATACAATATATCTTTAGCTAAAAATGCTATATAAGTTATGAAGGTGCTGCTCAATACCGAAGCTTCCAAAGTGTATTTTGATATTATTAACTTCATGAAAGAATACTGTGCAACCAAAAAGCTTTTATTGTTGATCTGCAACGAAAAAATAATTTTATCTGAGATAGCAAGATACTGTAAGTAAACACGATGTAAAAATTATGAAAATAAAGTATATTTTTCAACTAATTAAAATTATTTGGTCGGCCTTTACATCGACAACATAAACATTAAACATTTGCGCCTGCTAATACATCGAACTGGTATTTATTTAACAGCGGCTTCGATTCCTCCTCTTTTACTTAAAAAGCTTTTATTCAACTTTTTATTAATCTGCTGATTGGCTTACCACATACTTTCAAGTAAAAAAAAAACGTTCAAATCTTTACGTATATGTATAATCATACTAAAAATATTTTGACCACAAAAAGTCAGCTAAGAATATCCTTACCGTACCTAACTCAATCAGCATTTCGTAAAAGGTAAAAATTGGAGTGGAAGTTTATCTGTATACGATTGTTTTTAGTCACCAGCCAATTTTTTTACACAATGAGTTTCATTTAGAGAAATGACTTTTTTTACAAGGAAATTAATATATTCGCTAACATAGCATAAGCATAAAGCATGGTCACTCTAAATTATGAATGAAAACCATTATAATAGATGACTACGCGCTACTACAAAACATAGTTCATCTACAGTAGCTATGTTCATCTACAGCGACTGTTTGTATAAAAGTTTGTGGTGCCATATTTTTATTTTTTATTCTAAGCGATACTAAAATATATATGCAGGTATGTTTATATCGTATTAAAGATTTTTTAAAGACATTTAAATTACTAGCTGGTGATTGAAAACCCTGTATGTATTTTATATTCTAGGTTCCACCCTAGTTCGTTACATGGTATCAAATAACAAAAGCTTTGCTTACTTTGAGGCCATATAGTTGGTGTGATTGTCTGGGGATTTTATTATTATTACCTATGATTTTATTATACATTAACCTATCATTTACCGTCAATTAATAAGTACTTAAAATTATTGCTAGTACAGTCAACCCGTGATGAATGTAGTTTTTTCAATAAGCTATTAATATATTGTTTTTAAATTAGGAAGAAACATAGGTTTAAGTTTTTAGAATTTATTTATTAACAAAACAGGTTAAAATTATTAAAAACATATTATCTCGTCGTTTCATTAACTTATCGTTTGAAGGCGAGTTGCGCTCCTTATTTGTACATTTATATAACCACAATAACAACTTATTTTACATGTCTTATAATAATCTATATGACAACAAAATAAAAGTACATTTTCTCTTATTTTTATTATAACAATATCAAAGTTTTATATACCTATTCAGTGAAGGTTACCTATTCAATTTTTCAGTTCGAGCAAAGTATCTCTTAACTTTCTTTTTAATATTTTTTTTGAAAATTTTGGACTTTGTCTTAATAGTTCTAATTTATTATATATTTGAGTGAAATTGAAAATGAAGCATAATTCTAGAAAGTCGAATTGTAATTAATTTTCTTAAATAAAACTATATTCTTAAATTCAAGGGGTCCAGATCGTGAATGACTGAGTGGCCTAGCTCTAAGCTCTATAACTAATAGACATATTGTCGGTATTAAGCGCAGAATGGAAATAAAATAGGATTTATACCCATGTAAACATCACATCATTACTCTTAACAGATGAAGGCTCTCCCAAGAAAAAACATGTCTCATTCATGTTTTCAACCAGATTTATTCTTATGAATTCGAAAGTCTCTTCTTCCCAATCTATCGTCATACAGATTGAGGACAAGTGTAGCGCCATCACGTTCATCATCAGAAAGGATACAACCTGCCATTTCACGATCTGGAAAAGTAAGTAGGTACTTAAACAAATTACCCAGAATAATATGTAGGTAAGTATTACCTACGTATAACATTGTAAAATCAGTATAAACTTAACTTTTACCTAGCAGTCGTCGAACCATGTTAATTTAACACGTGGTTCAATAAGTCCCGAGACTAAGTAAACAAGGCTTTTTTTATAAAATTATTTTTATTCGTCAATGCAGTCTCCTTCAATAGCGTTACAGTCCCTCCAACGCTTTTCTAGCTTTTTTATCCCATGTGTGTAGAACGATTTGTCTTTGGCTTCAAAATATGTCTCCGTTGCTGTGATAACTTCACTATTTGAGTCAGATTTCCCCTAGATTTACCCTGGAAAATTTTTTTAAGACCTGCAAACAGCCAGTAATCGCTGGGGGCCAAGTCTGGCTAATAAGTGGGATGGGGAAGCAATTCAAAGCCCAATTCATCAATTTTGGCCATCGTTCTCACAGACTTGTGACAAGGCGCGTTGTCCTGGTGAAACATCACTTTCTTTTTGTTTATTTGAGGCCGTTTATCCGCAATTTCGTACTTCAATCGCTTCAATAAGCACATGTATAAGTAACTATTTATATTTTGCCCCTTTTCAAGGTATTCTATGAAAAGTACTCCCTGCGCATCCCAAAATATAGACGCCCTAACCTTACCGACCGATTTCTAAGTCTTTGGCCGCTTCGGGCGTCTTTCACCAGCCACTCTCCACTCCGCTGACTGCCGATTGGATTCCGGAGTGAATGGAGTATCCACGTTTCATCCATTGTCACATACCGACATAAAAAATCCTTTTTATTACGATTCATCAGCACCAAACATCGCTCTGAATCATTAATACGTTATTCCTTTTGATCAGTTGTAAGCAAACGCGGCACCCACTTGGAAAAAAGCTTTTTCATGGCTAAATTTTTATGTAAAATAGTGAAAACGCTACCAGCTGAAATCATCACTATCTCGCGCACTTTTATCTCCCGATCTTCTTATACGATTTTCAGGATTTGGTTAATATTTTGTTGAGTCACTGCTTTATTTGGAAGGCCTGAGCGTTCCCCATTATTTGTGTTAATGCATATGAAGTTGGCATACCACCGACAAATGGTAAGAGGGAGATAATCCCGCATAAAATTTTATAAGCCATTGCTCTAATGCAACGGTATTTTTCCCATTGAAAAGCAATATTTTATAAACACGGAAAACTCGTTTTTTTGATTGTATCGAAAATTGATATACTTAGGTATACCTTCTATTGATGGCCAGTACTTTTTAAAAATCAAAAGAGCTTTTAATATATGCGCCAGTTCCAAGTTAGTGCATACATAACGTCACGCCTGTATCCCTTATGGGGTAGGCAGAACACCAGAGGTTACAAGACCATCTGATGTCACATTTGACGCCTTTTAAAGGCGTTCCAAGTTAGTCTCTGCACTCATTGAACCATGTAATATGTCTATTGAAAAAAGACAGTAAAATCAATCAATTCATAACGACTCTAGAGAGCTAGTTCTACATATGATCAGGAAATCTGACAACACAACCACATAAAAAATACGCTAAATTCTTACTTTTATCAACACGGTGTTTCGATCCGGCAAGTCGCACATGTAATTGCAGTACCCTATAAAAAGGTATAAATGTACGCTTCTCGTATAGGAATCCCACAGGATAGTAAAGCTTTGTGTTTGAGGAGTAGTTATTAGGAAGTCCATCACTCGGATCCACGGGAACACGCCAATAACATCCGCTACAAATCCTCGAACTAAATAGTGAAGGAAGATCTTTCGGTAGCTCATTATAAGAATGCCTTGTTCGTTATAATACGCTAACTGAAAAACATGAAGTATTAAATGCTTATATCTATTAAAATATACATAACTTTAAGCATAACAAAATTCATGGCTCTCCAAAAGAACTGACTGCAACATTAAAGTAAAGCAAAGCCTTTTAGCAGATGGGCGGAACTATTTCTTAGGCATTGTTCACACGAAACGTATTGTCCGTTTGTTACGCAATTTGTCGCTTTTCGTCCACTAATCGTAGTTTATTTATCAGTTTGTTAAAATATTTTTATAGAATAAATATAAATTTATCGTTTTATGTATACGAACAGATATTTCAAGCTTTTATAATATTATTACTAGGCGGGAAGATGAATATAAAAGCAATTCTTTTTGACATCTCTGTCAACTTTTTTCGTTTGGCTTCGTTGCAAACGTAGGTACGCTTCATAGAGCTAGATAACTAGACCCAATAGGTACATACGCAAAAACAAATGGAGACAAAGTACTAACAAACCAACTGAATCATGCATAACCCACTTTGCTGAAAACTCGTTTGTTACTGTCCAACTTGTAATTCTATTACACAGAAGTTTTTCATTTTACCCTTGAGAATAATAATAATAATAATAATAATAATAATAAATTGTTTATTTCGGATAACAGAAATACAGATATCAGTAAAAACAAGTAGGTACTTAAATTCTAGTTATTTATCTTATATATAGATTAAACAGACTTTACTGAGTGCCCTACTCCCTAATAAAGGGCAAAGCCCTGTGAACTTAGGATGAGTAGTTTGCTCGAACCATAGAAATTGTTTTATTATCAATTAAATAGTAGCGTTTTTATTTTAGCTTTAAACAATTTATTAAAAGAAAGAAAACATATCATATAAAATATAAATAGTTTATAAGAGAGTAGGCGCGAAGAAGTTTGTATGTGTATGTGTGGATTGAATAAGTGTATGTGTACTTGTGTGAGTATTCGTGTATGTGAATGAGAGAGTATGTGTTGGTAGGAGTGTTGTGTCTTTGTCTTTGGAGTACATTAATATAAACGTAGTTCATGTAAACAGTTTAAAGATCAAGAAGTTAGTTTTATTTATATTCCTATGAGATTGGAGTCATTAAGGACTCAGTTTGATCATAGCCTTGGGACAAAAGCCAGCGTAAAATCCTATTTTTGCACTCGAATTTATTTAAGCTATAAAGATTTAGGGATTTGTTTAGTAAATTATAGAGATACGGGCCGAGGAAAGGATAGAATTTGTTGCTGAACTTAGTTTTGTATTTTTCTTTAAGACATACAATATCAGCCCTACGTTTTCGAAGTACGGTTGCATCATACGGTATATTTTTATGTTGGTGCAAGATAACGGACTGAATAAACAATTGCCGTACTGTAAGAACTTCGCAATTTTCGTATAGCAACTGGGTCGGAAATCGGTAAGGTCTGAAGGTGCACACTTTGAGGAGAATTCTTTGCGATCTTTCGAGTTCCAATAGGAAAGTTTTATGAGAACCACCCCAGGACGTTACGCAGTAGGTTAAGAGGGACTGACATAGCGCTAAATATATACGTTTGAGCATATACGGGTCCATTACTTGTCGGAGAATTTTAAAGGTATATATTAGTTTTCTGATTCTAGAACTAAGTTGCGTGATATGTTGTCGAAAATTTAGATTTTGATCCACTATTATCCCCAGATATTTAATAGTGGATGCACGTTCAAGTGCTGTACAGGAGCACAGCTCTTTGTTCGTGCATTGAGGTAGATGAGCAATTATAGTATAGCTTTGGGGGGGTTGGTTAGAGTTTTGTATCGAAAAGGATAGGTATTTGGTTTTACCGATATTCAACGTTAAAAGATTATGTTGTAGCCAGGTTATTACATTATTAAATCCACATTGAGCTGACGAGAAGACATCAGACCAAGTGTTTTCAGCAAACAGCAAAACTGTATCGTCAGCATATGATAGAATTTCACCACTCATGTTAAGGGAGCATAGGCCATTTATGTAAACTAGGAACAACGTGGGACCAAGTATACTGCCCTGCGGCACCCCATAGTTTAGTGGTAATTCATTGCTAATATAAGCTCCTATTTTCACTGATTGTTGCCTGTTAGACAAATAATCCGTGAAAAGATTAAGTGGTGATCCCCTTATGCCAACTTGCTCCAATCTATTTAGTAAGATGGGAATGGAGACAGTGTCAAAGGCTTTGGCCAAGTCCAAAAAAAAAATTAGAAAAATTAGTTGCATGCCTATATCTTTTAACTGCGTCTTTGCTTGGGTTTAATTTTACTCTTCCAAATCGGCACATGTAAAACTGGTTGAGATATTCATTATACATACATACATTACGTCACGCCTGTATCCCTAATGGGGTGGGCAGAACACCAGACGCTATAAAACCATCTGATGTCACGTTTGACAAATTTGGAGGTATTGTGATGATGGAGAGAGACTTGCAGTGATAGGGGGTCAGCCTATCGCTCACGAAAACGTCAATAAAACCTCCGTCCCTTAACTGACTTTTACAGTATGCCCGGGAAGAGAAGCAGCTGGCACATTCTATACAACGTGTAACAAAATGGAGAGATAAAACTTTAGGGTTAGCTTCTATACCATACGTAGAATGTACAGTAAAAGAATTAGCATGATCAGTGCTGGTATAGACTTTCATACAAATTTTTAAAATTATTTTACAATAAAATATTTTGACAACCCTAGTCAACCTAACAAGCTAAAAATAGACTTGCGCCGCTATCAGTGACCTTATGACCTTTCCCTCACCGGCTGAATAGCGAGCGATACGCCGCCGCGCCGCCGCCGCCGCGGCCGCCCACTGCGAGTAGCGCGGATATCAGCGCAGCTGATTGTTACTTACCTATCGTTTGGCACATTGAATGACACAATTTTTATCACACTACCTAGCTAATGAAAACAAATAAAACAACATGTTAGTACAAATTTCAAGTTTCTATTTATTAATAATAAACGGGTTGCCCGGAAGAAATCGGGTTGCCTGAAAGAAATCGCTTAAAGCTTTTTAAATCGCTTAAATATTGTGTACATAATTATTTCTACGTTTAATGACAATAAAGAGTGTTTGTTATAATTATTACAACTTAAATTTGTAATATCTGACAAACTCTTATGGCAAGTATCGCACTTATTTCAATCGACATTCAGTTCACTTTGCGTAAAAACACTCACAACTGTATCTAGGGTTTCCCTTACACTTGGCCAGAATTACAAAAACGGCTCACAATTTCTGCCTTCTTTTTCAATACACACACATCCACATGACGTTTGTGCCACCGATAAAAGCCTAACCGAGGAGGTCACAAATCCGCTGGTATCAGCTCTTGCGTCCATCGGGAATGATGGATGTTGGCCATCATCACTAAGCGTGCGCCATATCACCATGTGATTGACATCCAAAAGAGCGCCGACTCGTCCAGTGCTGCTCCTCGGATCCTCCTCGAAATGATCCAAGACTTGCTCTTCTAAGTTCTCGGAACGCGAAGGTGGCCGCGCTGGGTTTAGCGTGAAAAGAACCGGCGCGCTGAGCCGCAGACTCATGCTTCCAAACACGCCATAGCCGGGTAAGTGGCGCTGTTCAGCTACTCCACAAACCGCTGCCTGTAAAGTCTTCGAGCTTCGTTGATGCTGTGGTTACTAGCGGCTCCAACATACTGAATCATGTCGTAACATTTGTTGTTTGAATACACATGTCGTCGTGCATTACCTCCAATACTTTCAAGTCGAGACACATTAAGAAAACTTCGAAAAAAATTGCGATAACAACTGACGTGTACACTTGAAAACGGACACGAAAGCACTGAAAGAAATAAATTTAAACAAATACATAAACCGAACCAAAGCAGTTCTAGTACCTACCTAAAAATTTTTAGGGTTCTTCCGTATAGCGATACGATAAACAAAATCTTAGTACCCAATTTATTTCATAATACAATGAAATGACTTCATTATATTATGTTTTTGTATTGTTAAGTTATTCTGTTACAGATAAATAGTTTTCAATCGTGAAATCACTTCAATAGTTTTTAAGTTGTTTGTTCAATATCAAAATATTAAAAACTGTTATTTGTTAATTTACGTAACTTATTTTTACGCTTCACACATTTTAAATAAAGAAATTAATCCATTTTGTTTCTCAAGAAAGAGAATAATAATAAAAGATGAAGATTCCTCATAAAAAACAAAGTTTCAGGACAGGTATACTTAGGATATTTTTCCCTATAGCGTTTGAAAATAATTTCAGCTGCCTGAAACAACCGCAACTAAAAACAATAATTAGTTAGTCATCAGTAATTTAACTTTTTTAAATAAAAATTTAGTTTAGTTGAGAATTTGTTCATAATAAATATTGAACGGAACAACCTTTAGTTTGGCTTGAAAGCGACGCGGCGGCGGTAAATCTCAAAGAGTATAATTCCGAAAGGCGCAAGTTCGCGACGAGACCCGCGATTTGAGCGATAATACACCTTGTGTGTTTGTTATAAGAGCTATGCACGGGTTATCTTTTATGAAAACGACTTTACTTAGTTGCTAATTTTATAAAAGAGAGTGGGCAAATTTGTATGGGGTTTGGACCAAAACTGAAATTAAGCGGCAGCTTCCGGAAGTAGCATACATTCAACATCACTATAATCTAGTTTTAAGAGCAGAAAACTGTATGATCTTATGTAGGTTAGTTTAGGAGATATGAACGTTTATATACGTGGATGATATTATTATATCATCCACGTATAAAGAATAATATACATAGATGATATTTGATATTTTTACCAAAAAGTCTAGCCATCAACCCCCCTCCCATCCCACCTGCACAGAATGCAATGTGGAGAATGTTTTTCAATATAAACTATATCTTTAATATATGTTTTCATTGTATTTGATGTGTGAAAATAAAATGTTTTTACCCAGCTAACCGGTTTAGCTTTAATAGTCGTCTCCTGTACCTCGGAATTGTAACAAACCCAGGGTTTGCATAAAACTTATATTCTTAGCCTTAGGCGTTAAACTAGTTCTTAGTTCTTGGCCAACTGATAAAATCACTTTGGCTACATTTTATTGAGAAGTGAAATAAAAAAACACCAAAAAGATAAAAAAAAAACAATTTATTTATTGATTTACATTTATTCGTCTACAATAATTGTGTCAAGGTATGCAGCAGGTAAACGAACATATTCTTGATGGCCCATCCAAGAAACCACACTATACACATTATATGCGCACAACAACCTAATGTTCGTTTACCTGTTGCACACGAACAATAATAATGACATATCGCTTCGATTCCTGGGGTATTTGTCTTCATTATTATATAAGTGTAATATATCCGCGATCGTGTATGCCGAGATTGTATTCTTCCCCTAAGTAAAACTGTATTAACAGTATCTATGCCAAATCGTTGCATTTCTTCTGAATTTGGTTCTTCATTTATCTGTATACGATACAATCCTTGTCGGATGTGCTCACTATAGTAGCTGTATGCTAGCTTTATTTGATAGCTTCCAAGTGCAAATAAGGTAAGGTCTTCGATCGTCAATATTGGGAAAGTTATGTCCTCAGGACCGACGGTTACATTTCTGAATGCAGCACGTTGTCTATTCATATTTTTTTCAATAACATAATCTGCTAATACATTTGGTGTATGCATCTTTTGGTTTATTATTTGTAAAAATTGTTCTGCGTGCACATTGTTTTCAATTCTGCGATGATACCTATTTATTCGGGCTGCGGCGATCCTGAAGTCTTGAAACATATGAGTCATTGCACTATTAAAGTAGTCCTGCCTGAACAATTTAAAATCTCTTTTGATCCTCCCATTAACGACCTCCACGACCCAACGGCATAAGGTAACAAGGCGTGATTTATTTGCTTGTATCGTTGACAGTTGGTCTTCTCCTCGATTCCTTGTTTCAGGAATAGCTGCCTTATATCCACAAGATTCGATTTGAGCAATAGTATCTCGGAAGCCTCGATCGAGGATAAATACGTCTCCCTCTCTGAAAACCCAATGTGCTGGGCCATTCTCGTTCATAAGGGTATTCATAATTGTAGCATCGGATGTGGTAGCAGCATGAGGTCCAGTCACCTCAAGAATATGACCATCGCAACACACTATTAAAAAAGGTTTTAATAAGTTGGCATACTTGTGATTGCTGTAAGATAATCTTTGGAAAAAGAAATTTGAACTTTTTTGTATATAAACGTATGTACCATCACATATCACGATGGCCTTCTTATCCCCTGCTTCTAGAATATTACTATTAAATATACCATCAGGTATGAGAAGGTTCCGAGACACAATATCGTCTCTTGACATGTGGTCAAAACCTAGATTGCGAGATACAAAATCCTGTGTGAGGCAGTCTCTAGCCATAGACATTTTCCTTTCTAATGTGCGACGACTCACATTAAAAAGATTGGCCAGCCTTTCATTAGTTTCGCCTGTTCTGAGCTTCATTAAAAACATACCAAGAGCTGTTTTTGAGTCATTACAAGCCTGACTTAATGAAGGTGTCTCCTGCAACAGTTCATAAAACTCATTGTGTGTTAATCCTACACGGAAATGCAAAACGCTTGGTTCCATGTCTTCTACATGTTCAAAGTCGATCATGGGATTGTTAAGAGCAGCAGTTTTCATAATATTTGTTATATCAACAAACTGAGCTCTATTAAAATAATGAGAAACATTGGGCGCAATGAATAACTGATCCCATTCATTAGCATTTCAGTGCTCTTGACACACTCTTGCACAAGTTGGAATATAATAATTAAAATGTATCAAAAAAGTGGTTTTTAGGACTTGTGCAATTCTATGACGAGATGTATTTTGACAACCATAAAACAGGCAACTATTTGCAGTGTTAGGTCCCCGTGAGTACTCAGGTACAAATAAATCAGTACTGTGTAATTTACTGCCCGGTTCCTGTGATGTACTGGCATCTGGATCCTGTGACGGTCCGGCTTCCGGCTCCTGTGATGATCTGGCGTCAGGTATTGTTGCTCGCTCTGCCCTTTGCCAGCAAGGTCGACAGATATACTCTTCGTTATTGAAAAGAACCTGAAAGTAACAAACACATGCTTAGACAAAGCATATAATGCAGATTAATTTTGATGCACATAAAATGTTATCAACAAAAAAGAGACGTAGAGCAAATATAATAAGAACCAAGTTAGTCTCGGTCCATACAGCAATGATACTAATATATTAACTCCAGGAAGGTTACTCATTAAACATAATTAGGATGATCATAGTTTCTTGTTTTTAACATTAATTCATCTACAAAAAAAGGTTGAAGGCATACTGAAGACAATGGTCTGTAATATTACTAATTAACCAAAATAAAAGGAATAATGGTTGGAATGCACAGGGCCTAAATCTCAGAAGTGGGTTTCGTCTAATTGAACAAATAATGTAAACAATGCGGTTCCCATACTCAGGTACCTCCATTTTGTGTACCGATCGAATGACGTGGCTTCTTACTAGTTTCTAATTGACTTCGTTATATTAAAATAATTTTATTTTGTTCCTATTCTTTAGATAAGTCCTTACATAATAATATATTTAAAAGTTACTTACTGGTCGTGGTGCTATGCCTTCAATAATATATTGCGCAATGCCAGGATTCGCGTCTAACACAGAACTGGATACCAGGTAATGTATTCTACGTCGACGTAGATTGCACAATATACAGTTGTGAGCTTCCATGTTATCAGACACAGAATCACAATGCGTACACTGAAGTCCAAGGTTTATCACAAAAACAAAATCGCAGAGCTTAATCAGAGTAAATAAACAGAGCCAGGTCAAATAAAGAGGGTAGAAGAAATCGCACAGTACACAACGCATAGCCGAAAGGTAGGAGAAAGACTGCGATGAGTGCATAGGCAGTGGCGCGGTGGTGGGTGCACATACCTGTGTGCATAAACGAAAAAAGTTTCTATCTCACTCTCACATTAGATATTTTTCTAATCCTTAAAAGATACAAAGGTCATTTCATAATATGAATTGTTGCTCTGTAGCTGTATAACGTGAAGCAATGGTATGCTTAAAATATAATTAGTTATTTATTTATGTGTCGTTACTGTTGATTTTATCGAATGCGTCATATTAAGTATAATTAATATTAGGTATTTGAATAAGAATAAATACTTTTTTTATTTTATAAATAAAGGAAAAACCATTTATGTCAGAAAAAACCATTTATGTCAAATATCTTTTTTTCTAACCAGGATCAGGTTTTGCTTCCATAGAAAATATTGTGGTATATTATAAGTACTTTCATTTAGAATTAGTTCCCGAGACTGCCGCTCACTTTGCTATTTGGTCCACAGGTGCCCACTCTCCTTTAAAGCTTTGTTGTCGTATGTATTGATAGTTATAAGTATGTGAGAATACAAGAAGTACAAGAAGCTGTAAGTATTGTATCATAGTTTGAGGTTTACAAAATCATAGGTATTTACCGAATATGTTTCCTATTATAATTCTTAGAAAGTTTGAATGTAAGAGAGAGAGGATATTTCTTCGTTTTTTATTAGAATTATGGGTAAGTTTGATTGTCTATTTGAGTCTCTCTTCATTAGGTATAAGTTGCGATTTGACGCCGTGCGAAAGAATTTCCACGTAATACCTACCGATAGATTTGTAATAATTTCATATTAGTTTCTTGCATAGCGTATTTCTAAAGAAATGTAAGATCACTCGACTATTCTTCGCTTCTTAGGGTCTGCAGTCAGGATACTCAGGTTAAACAATTCTTGACAATACAATATATTTATTCTGCATTACACTATAGTGACTTTTACTTAGGAAATAGTTTTACAAAAATAATTGAACTTGATAACTTTTACAACTTTCTTCAATGATGCCTCGAGCCGGAAAGAATGCTCCGGACTTCTCCTACGCTTCCGAGCCGCGGTCCTGACGGAGCGAAGTCTCTGATTGGCCCAGCGAAAACAGGTGCCCGAGGGCCAATCATCGACCGCCAAAACACTCAGCCAATGGGAGCCTAGCGCTAGTTCCGAAAACTAGTAGAAGGGTTTAGTGATGTGACATTAAACAGATTGAAATAAAATGAACATGAAGTGATTGATAACAGATTAAAAATAACGAAACCTAACAATCGTCCGTCCTGACACCGTGTGCGACCCTGCACACGGCACCAGGTGGTAACCTAACATTCGGTTCTTGACAACTTACAAGATTAATTTTACTTAAGTATTACAATAATTAGATGTATAAGTATGATATATTAATAGTTAAGTATTACAATTATAACTTACAATAGTTTGAAACCAAATACGTTAATTTAATGACATGACAAAATATTACATAATTAATTAGAAGTACCTATTCATATAAATGCAACATTAATTACAACAATTTGTTTGTACTAAATAAATCAGCAGTCAACCTTTTACATCAAACTAAATTTAGTAAAAATATGCATACATATTAAATTATCTTCGATTAGTATCACGATCGATCGATTATATCGTGAACTAATTAAACCCCTGAACGATCGATTAATCAGGGTGCCCTAAATCTCCTGAACAATCAATTAATCAGGATACCTAGCGACGCCTGAAAGAGCCGATCGATTAATGCTCAGTAGGCAGCCGTAGGACTTTGACACTAGTTGGATCAAGCCGCGAACCAATCGATTCTCGCATGCTTGTTCCGTAACAATAGAAAATTCTGTTCATAATAAACTCTAAATTAATATCATATTAAATGTGAACAAGTTACATTCTATCCTCGAATGCTATCTGTTTCATCATGATCGCTTTCAGAGCTATAACCTTCGTTATCATTAACCTCTAGAGCGGTCACATGAATCCAAGGTTTCATGCGGTCCGCCGCAACTGTTGTTGGGTGTTTATTGATTGTACCTTCTATTCCTGGTATCGGTGCTACGACATAGCGGTCCCTACCTAAAACTTTGCTAACTCGGTATGGTCCTATGAACGATGGCATAAGTTTCTTGCTTTGGCCATTATTATTAAGGCTTGTCTTTATTATTTTTACAAGTTCACCTTCAGCATAAATACGAGCAGGTTTCCTGCCTCTATCATAACTATCTTTTTGTTTGCTCTGCTCGGCTTCGATCCTGGCCTTAACTTGGTCACGAATGTGTAATAATTCATCATCACAACGGGTGGAAACTATTACTTCATTAAGCATAGGATTGGTCTCCCTATTCATACAGGCTCCAAACATGACCTCAGAAGGAGTCCGCCCTATAGTTTTATGAATAGTGTTGTTAAGTCCCCATTGTATTTTACCTATATGATTGTCCCATTGCTTTTCACTATGCATAACGCTCAGTGTTTTAAGAGAATCGAGAATCGTGCGATTATACCGTTCAACTTGACCATTTGATCTAGGGCTCGCTACCGCGTTTAAGACATGCTTTATCCCCTTATCCAAACAAAATCGCTTGAATGTATGGGAGGTGAAACAGCTACCTCGATCGCTTATATCAAATCAAATCAAATCACTTTATTGCAAAAAATATGGTATATAAAAAGGTGGAGTTATTAATAGATTTAGTTCACATATTAAACTGTAAGACAGCGTGCAATAGTTAAAAATTAGAAACTTAGTCCTATTTAATTGGAAATTTTAATAATACAATACTAAGTTAATTTCTATGTCCTTAAATCTAATATATCCTAAGGCGTCAAACATTTTTTTTTTTTAATTAACATTACAACATTTAACATTATTATAATTGTATTATGTCCTGTCCTGTATTCTTATTTGTCATTCAGAAATTCTTCCACAGAATAAAAACATTTTTCAACTAACCACTTTTTCAGTACATACTTAAATCTTTGTAATGGTAAACTTTTTAATTCGTTACTTAGCTTATTATAAATCTTAACCGCCATAGACAGAGTGTTTCTTTTACAGATATCCGTTTTAATATTTGGTAAGCACAATTTATTGGGAAACCTAGTTTTGAAGTTCAGTATATCTTTTTTTGTAACAAAGAGTTCTGGGTGCATTTTCACAAATAAGCTAGTTTCTAAGATGTAGATACAAGGCAGAGTTAATAGCTTATAGGACTTAAAGAAAGGCTTGCACGTAGTCCATGAATCAACATCAGCAATAGATCTTACACACTGTTTTTGGGCAATGAAAGCTTTGTTTATTTTGACTGAATTTCCCCATAGCAGTATACCATAACTTAGTATTGAGGCAATATAACCATGATATGCTTTGAGTGCGGTCTCTAAGTTTGTCATTTTTTTTAATCGCCAAAGTGCATAGGCAAATCGGTTCATTTTAGAACATACCTTATCTACTTGTATATTCCAAGTGCAATGTTTGTCAAATGTAATACCTAGGAAGGGATGCGCTTCCACTTCTGTAATTTTATTGTCATTATAAACTATATTAACGTTTGAAGTTTTGCCTCCTTTATTCGAGAATTGGATATATTTTGTTTTGTCCATATTAACCGTCAAATTATTTGAATTTAGCCAATTTATTATATCAGAAATAGTATTATTAATTATGTCATTAAAGTTTTTATTTGAATAGTCAGGAATTATTATCGAAATATCATCCGCATAAAGTGTCATATGAAAGTTGCTAATCATTGGTAAGTCATTGATATACAAGAGAAAAAGGAGAGGGCCTAGCAAACTCCCCTGGGGTACGCCCGTTTTGTTAAAATTCGTGTGTGACGACCATGTCTGTTCGTGTGCAGTAAAATTCGTACTTTTTATTTCAACGTACTGGCTCCGATCTTCTAAATAACTCTTGATCCAGTCAAACGAAGTACCACGCACACCATATAGTTCCCATTTTTTAAGGAGTATTGCATGAGAGACAAAGTCAAATGCTTTGCTCATATCGAAGAAGACAACTACATTTTTTTTTAAGACGATCAGGGTTCCTAAATGTACTGAAAACATCTTCTAGGGCCCTAATTACATTTTGGGTATTGGTATTTCTCACAGACCTAAGAAAACAGAATTTTGTAAACGCATCCACTATCACAATTAAGTGAGTGAATCCTCTGTTGGATTTTACGAAGGGTCCAAGATGATCTATATGGAGAGTGTGGAAAGGAACCTCCACCTTTGTTATAGGGTGTAACAATCCTTCACGAGTATTCGTATTATTTTTGCTATATGCACACTCTATGCAGGCTCCTACATACTTCTTAACGAACTTGGACATTTTAGGGAACCAATATTTGTTTTTTATCCTATCCAACGTCTTTTCTATTCCAAAATGTCCAATGTCATCATGGTTCAATTTACAGACTTGCCACCTTGCTCCCTTCGGGACCACCCATCTAAGCTTCTCCAAGTCACCCTCTAAATAGCGAAATAGCCTGTTATCTTTAATAATATAATTTTGTTTTATGTACTGAAGGCCCTTTTCATCTAGTCCACTTTCTAATATATCTATTATTCTACGTAATTCTGAATCTCCAAGTTGAAGTGTTTGCAGCCAATCCTCACTGCTGATAGTCATTATCGATGGAAAAAACTGATCATCGATAACTTCGGAAGGTTCGACCGGGTTCCGAGATAACGCATCGACGTGACTCATCTTAACTCCAGGCCTGTATTCGACGCTGCAATCAAATTCTTGCAATGTCAGCCACCACCGCGCTATCCTTGGTATTAAATCCCGCTTTGAGAACGTTGAGCGCAAAGCGCTGCAATCAGTGACTATTTTAAACTCTCTCCCTAGGAGATAAACCCTAAACTTACGGAGAGAACAAACCACCGCAAGCGTTTCTAACTCGTAAGAATGGAAGTTTTTCTCTTCGGGCGACGTCTGTCGGCTATAATACGCTACTGGATGTAGGCCTTCACAAGCTTGCGATCGCTGTAAAAGAATTCCTCCGATTCCCAATCTGCTCGCATCAGTGTGCAATTCTAATTCAGCGGAAGGATCATATATAGCTAACACTGGCCTTTTACTTAAAATGTTCTTTAGCGCCTCGAATGCCCTATCTTGCTCATCATTCCATTCCCAAGTTACATCTTTTTTTAGCAACTTACTTAAGGGAAATGAAATCTGTGCAAAATTCTCAATGAACTTACGAAAATAGCTCGAAAGGCCTAAAAATTGCCTGACATTATGTACGTTTACTGGTCGTGGAAAATCGATCACGCTACGTATCTTCTTTTCGCCTGGTCTAATGCCATTTGCACTAATCTCGTAGCCCAAGTAGTCCACATTGTCCTGTAAAAACTGGCACTTCGACAAATTCAAAGTAAGGTTGGCTCTTTCCAACATTTGCAATATTTCATCAAGACGTTCTAAGCATTGTGTAGGGTCTCTTCCAAAGATTAGAACGTCATCAATATACGCTGTAGCCTTACTAAACCGAGCAGAACCTAAAATTGTATTCATCATACGCTGAAATACGGCCGGAGCATTTGCTAGGCCAAACGGCATACGGTTGAATTCGTATTGGCCGTCCGGCGTAACAAAGGATGTCAGATGTCTGCTCTTCTCCGAAATTGGCACTTGATAATAACCAGAAGCAAGGTCGAGGATGATGAAACATGACTGCCCAGCAAGACGAGCTATCTCATCCTCGATAATGGGCATTGGGTACCTCTCCTTAACAGTCACGGAGTTCAGCATACGATAATCGACACATAACCTAGATGAACCATCCTTCTTTCGCACTAGTAAAATAGGGCTAGCGTAATCAGAAACGGACTCCCTGATAACGCCGGCATCTAACATTTCATCGACCATGGTCCGCACTTTCTCCCGCTCATGATGCGATAACCTGTATGGACGATAAACGACAGGCTTCCCACAATTAAGCTCTATGTTCATTTCTGTGACCGTTGTGCACCCCAGATTATTCAATGAGGTTGCAAAACAATGCTCATATTTCCTAAGCATGACTAATAGAGCTTGCCTATCTTCTTCGGAAACATTATCACCGACATGCACCTGACTTTCATCGATTCTATGGATGCTTCTTGATTCCCTGTGTACTGCATCAGAAACCCTCTTTACAACGTCAACTCGTTCAGCACGCAAAAACACAAACTTAGACGAAATTCGACAAAAATTTAAACATGGTATGACCAACACACAAATACACCCCTTAACTGAACGATAAAGGCCCCCAACAATGAAATACTGCTCATTAGGCCGCCCTGAAACCTGATCTTTCAGTAAAACATAACCATCAAATGCTGGTATAGTTGTAACCTTAACTGTCACTGTACCATAAATGTACATATCGCTTGTCGGAGAGAATTTCAACAAAGTATCATCGGTAAGCTCATTACAAGGTAGTTCACTCTCAATATTAAAGAAATTCAAAAAATTTTTATCCTTATATACAAGTATATGCGACTGCTCCGTGAATGTCTGTCCCAAGAGCACAGGTACCTCTAACAAGTGGTCACTAACTACCTTGCAAAGAACACTAGCTTCTACCCCATCAACGATCATGGTCAGAGTCAAATTACCCAGCGATTGAACTAAATTATTCCCGAATCCTTTCATGAATGTTGGGGTATTGTCATGTGTTACACCCAACTCCTTAACTGTAGACTCTCTAATTAGTGTGACGTCGCTGCCAAAATCTATGAACGCCTTGAATTTTAAATCGTTGACCATCACTTCTTTTATAAATTTTGAACCAGGACTCGTGGTTCTCAAGCACTCATTTGTGTCATTAATGAAATCGATCCTCATAGTTTTCTGCACTGCAGCATTAGCATTTGTGGCTTTGTTCTCGATTTTATTAAAACACTTCTCAACTGTGTGTCCAACCTTGTTGCAATACGTGCATTTTATTAACGGCTTAGTGCAGTGCAAAAAACTATGTCCCTTTTCTTTACAATTAAAACAACCAGTGGAGTAACTAGGTTTGACTGAGGACTTAGAGCCACCTGCATGGTTATTTCCAAAAGCCCTACCCCTAGTCTGAAAACGGTCAGTATTGGGAAGGTTGTAATTCACATTACTAATTAAATATTTGAGCAATTGATCAGGATGCGTGCAACGAAGTGCCAGAGCTCCCGATTTAAGTGTTTTGTCTGTAATCCCGTGTATAATACATTCTACGGCACGGGTGCCTACAATTTCACACTGATTTATAAGACTAAGCTTCTCATAAAAATAAACTTCTATAGATTCACTATAAATACTTTTTCTTTTTATCATGTTTTCCAAGGTCTGACCATAGTTGTGTTCGCACGGAAATGCGCTTAGTAACTTTTCTTGCCACTCTGGCCAAGTAAACAAGATGGTATTCAAACTTTCATACCACGTCTTGGCCAGACCTTGTAATCTTTGCATAGCAAAGTGAGTAGTGGTTCGTTCGTCCCATCCGTACACCAAAGCGCACTCGTTCACCTTCTTTAACCACATATCCATCCGCTGGCTTTTAGTAGCGGGGTCAAAGTTAGGCAGAATATTATTGTAATCAAGTCTCGGCACTGAAGGCGGTACGCTCTGATGTACAGACGGTAATTCCAAACTATCCTTAAAGTTTTTTAAAATATTAACTAAATATCTCTTAGATATAGACGGGCTACGTGACCTTTCAGTTCGTGGTTCGTGGCTACACTGCGACGGCGAGCGCTGGTCTCGTCGCTCAGGCCGTTGCACGTCATCCCGACGCCACTGCGCCGACGAGGTGCTGCGATGACGGCTGCCTCGGCTCTCGTTGTGCTGGTCTCGTCGCTCAGGCCGTTGCACGTCATCCCGACGCCGCTGCGCCGACGAGGTGCTGCGATGACGGCTGCCTCGGCTTTCGTTGCGCTGGTCTCGTCGCTCAGGCCGTTGCACGTCATCCCGACGCCGCTGCGCCGACGAGGTGCTGCGATGACGGCTGCCTCGGCTCTCGTTGCGCTGGTCTCGTCGCTCAGGCCGTTGCACGTCAACCCGACGCTGCTGCGCCGACGAGGTGCTGCGATGACGGCTGCCTCGGCTCTCGTTGCGCTGGTCTCGTCGCTCAGGCCGTTGCACGTCAACCCGACGCCGCTGCGCCGACGAGGTGCTACGATGACGGCTGCCTCGGCTCTCGTTGTGCTGGTTTTCGGCGACCCGAACGCGTTCCCGTTCCCGCCTTACTTCTGCCTCCAACATTTGAAGCCGCTGACGTTCTAGCCCGACGTCCGTATCTGAACGACGATGGCTGGGGCTTCGACTGCGTACACGGCTGCTCCGGTTCCGCATAGCCGAGGAGTCTTGTCTACGGCTCGGAGTCGAAAGCCTCCGTCCGTCAGGTGTCTGCGACATGCTCTGTAATATTTTGGTTGTTTTACCCGCTTCTGAACTGTAAGATCACTCGACTATTCTTCGCTTCTTAGGGTCTGCAGTCAGGATACTCAGGTTAAACAATTCTTGACAATACAATATATTTATTCTGCATTACACTATAGTGACTTTTACTTAGGAAATAGTTTTACAAAAATAATTGAACTTGATAACTTTTACAACTTTCTTCAATGATGCCTCGAGCCGGAAAGAATGCTCCGGACTTCTCCTACGCTTCCGAGCCGCGGTCCTGACGGAGCGAAGTCTCTGATTGGCCCAGCGAAAACAGGTGCCCGAGGGCCAATCATCGACCGCCAAAACACTCAGCCAATGGGAGCCTAGCGCTAGTTCCGAAAACTAGTAGAAGGGTTTAGTGATGTGACATTAAACAGATTGAAATAAAATGAACATGAAGTGATTGATAACAGATTAAAAATAACGAAACCTAACAGAAATGTGATAGTTTTTTGTATGACAAGTTTGATATCATAGTTTATTGAGAGTACCTAAATTAATGTTTTGTTTTACGTTTCTCTTAAATTTATGATTACTTATGCTTAATTTGATAACATTTTTGATTTTAGTCGTAAATGTATTTCGATCATGTATGTTGTTAAGTATCAGAAATAGAAGGCTACCGAGCCTGAGCATCCGTTCATAACCACAAACAGTGCGACTTCTAAGTATTAGACGTTTTTAAAATACGCAACACTAAAACGTGAGAGCCCGGGAGTAGCGAGCGAGCGATCCGCGGCAGACAAAGGGCATCGAACTTGCTATTTCATAGACTATAAAAATTATGCAGAATGCTGGATTACTTAAAATTTATTTCAAGCTTTATTGTATGGTGGGGATGATAGTTGTAAGTGTGTGAGAATAAACAAGAAGTTAAATATCCTTGTCAGTGATGCATCATAGTTTAAAGTTAAGAAAATATATTCTCACGGATAGTTAAAATTAACGTGTTGTCGGTTCGAACGTGCAAATCTATTATTTCAGTAGAGTTTTAAATTGGTAAACCGCGTGATAAACGCACATATTGGTGAATAGGTAGTTTTAAAAATATTCTGCACTTAGATACTACCGAAAAAAACATTCCCGAGACGTTGTTGTCGTCTAATTTAGTAGGCACAAAATTACACTTTGTAGTATCTCTCTTGGTTACTTATCGCTTTATTTTAACGCCATCTGTTATCGAATAGATTCTATCAAAAGATAACTATTATCTCTTCATTATGTTACACGTTCATTTATTCATTCATTATCTACAGTATAAATACTACTCACAAAGAACTTAAATCCTATATCGAACCAAGCCGCACAGTCACACAGAATTGTTAAGTAATGAATCTCACTTCTATGTCTGGCCCCATACGTCCCTGTTAAGAAAAGTAAACAATAGAAGAACAATAGAAAAAAGTCTTTGCATTTTATAGCCTAACAGCCAAACATGGGTAAGTTTAAGGTTCATATTTTTACTCGAATACGGCGAAGCAAAAAAGAGGGTTATAATTTTGACGTGTATGTATGTATGTATGTGGGTATGGATGTTTATCTGTTCCCTCAACTTCAAAAGTACTAATCATAATTGGCCAAATGAGGTGTCGTTAGAAGCCTCTTCACTGTCCGCTGGTTAAAGGCTACATAAAGTTATGTTAAATTGATTACAGCGCCCTCTAGGGGACTTAAAGTGAAGAACTAAAAAAAAAATATCTTTCGGTTTTGTGTGGGGTATCAAATGAAAGAGCTGTAGCACAGCACAAATATGTAAAAATTATTACTCCAAAATAAGTGAAATAATAATTATAGTAAAGAATTTAAATAAAAATTCTTGACGATTTCGTGTGGGATATCAAATATAAGAACTTCGTTAGCACATTTCAAATATGTAAACACGGTAACTCCAAAACGTGTGAAAAAAAAATTGTTCAAAAACTAAAACTCGACTACTAAAAACACGCTCTAAAATGTAGGAAACAAGTAGGTAATAGTCCCCGCTGAAATATTTATGTATTACGTCATATTGATAGAGTTATGTTTAAAGGATAACCGTGAATGCTAACGCAAACTTATCGACTAATTAAAATGCGCCATAAGGTTAGTGTTTTTGCTTGAAATTGTTAGCAATAAAATTGTTTGCTTCTAGAGTTAATGCCTTAAAATACTGCTATAGGTAACAAAAACATTATTAGCGACTTATAATTCACCCAGTAAATTAGGGAACCCACGTGGTCTTTTACGTCTTATAAGTGAGATTTTATAACTAAACTGCAGCCTTACTTTGCCACAATACCTTGCATTCAATAGATATTAACAATAAAAAAACATAGTCATACCTTCAGCAACACAGCACATTATAGAACACACGACTGTTATAGCTCTTATTGGCATCCAAACTTGGTAAAACCTAGAAAAAATTGACTGATAAATCCTCAAAACTTTTAATCATCACTTATCAATTTAAAGGCACAATTTATATGAATTATCATAACACACACTGTATAATGAGCTTCAAACTTTTATATAATTAAGTTTTTACATACATATTTAACCCAAATTATTGCGATAAGCCTTAAGCCAGAATAGCACATTTTTTCTTATTTATCGATTATTACGACAAAAGAAAGTCACTTTACTGACTAGACGAGCAAAAAAGGTTTTGATAAAGCTACTTTATATTAAGTACTTATAGTCTTTTGAGTTGCTGTGGTTTCTAATATAAGTAAATGATTTGGAATTAACCGAACATGAGCTAATTTGCACTATATGTTGTTTTAATGAGTGAAACGAAATGTTCATGAGTTGCCAAAAATCTGACAGGTCACGTATAAACATTATAAAAAACGGACCCAAAAATTTTGTTTGCAACTATCGTCCAATTTCCTGTTTATGCATATTTTCAAAAATATTCGAAAAAATAGTTCACACTCAGGCATACAGCGCGCTCAAACATGTTTTTATCACCGAACAACACGGTTTTCTCAAAAACCGATCCACGGAATCCAACCTTATTTCTTGTGGTGAATTTCTCACGGATCATATGTCTAGGCCGGCACAGGTTGATATGATTTACACGGACTACAGCAAGTGCTTCGACCGTATAGATCACAACATTCTGCTGCGCAAGCTTCAGGTCATCGGCATCAGGGGAAACTGGACTGGTTTGCATCGTATATTGAAATTCGATGTCAAACGGTTGTATTAAATGGATTCATATCCCAAACCAAACTAGTGCCCTCAGGATTGCCCCAGGGGTCATTGCTCGGGACCTTGTTGTTCATAATTTTTATAAATGACATTACCTCTTGTTTATCGTCATGTAAAATTTTATTATATGCCGATGAAATGAAAACAGTTTACCCAATAATGACTGTAAATGATTGTTTACACTTACAATTAAATCTAAATAACTTTTATAATAACTGCTCAATTAATAAATTATAATTAAATATACAGAAATGTTATATCTGTTCTTTTACCAGGAAATCTAATATAATTTCATATAGTTAATCTATATATCTCTCGTATTGAACACATTCAAAAACGATTCTTAAGGTTTATACAGTTTAAATCTTACACATACGACAAGGACAATTTGGCTAGATGTCGGCGGCATCACAATCTGCCGATACGCATAAGCAGGCAAGTAGCGGACACTATACATCTAAGTAATTAAAATAGCACAGGGCATACTTGACGTGCCCGAGCTCTTGGCCATGATCGGTGTTAGTGCGCATACGAAACTTATTAGGATAGGAACCCAACTCTGTTACATAATCCTACTGCAAGCACTAACTACCGTCAAAATTCGTTTCTTTATAGATCTAGCGCCCTGGTGAACAAATGGAATCGTGAACTAGACGATTTTGACCTGTTTTGCAGCAGTGTCCCTAGCGTCAAGGTAGCGATTGCTAAGACATTCTTTTGTGCCTCTTCATATAGGTACCTACTTAGTTTGGATTTTGTTCTTTAAATTTTATTTGTATGCTTCTTTGTGTTACTGTATTTATGAATCATTGTGATATTTTACTTATTTATTTATTTATTTATAAATGTCATTATAGTTAGAGATGGCGTTGGACGTGTCGCCGACATCTACACACGAAAAGGAGTGGTACGACGAAAATTCAACACCATCGTTCCGCTTCCCGTCACTATTGAAGACCATGGCTCTTCAACGGGGGGATTATGTTCAAGCAACGATCCGTCGGCCGGCGCAACCCACGTAACGGTCGCCTAAGGGTGCGTACAAATTGTTAGTAATGTAATATCCAGCGTTTGATGCCTGCGCTCGATGTATTTGGACGTGTATTGCGCCGAACTGAGTATTCAATACGGGCATCCTGAGTAAGATTTTTTCCGTATTTCGTCGCGAGCACGGTCCGTCGCCGCACACGTTCTTTTTAACCGACTTCAAAAAGCAAGAGGTTATCAAATCGTGTGTATGTTTGTTACTTGATAAATTGGTCAATTATGAATCGATTTGTATGATTCTTGTTTCATTTGATAGATCACAATAAGTCATAGGTGGCCCATTGAAATTTAATGGAAATCGACTCCGTACCTACTTAAAAAAAACATGTACGAAAGCGGAGAATATTTTCCTACGTAGGTGACATTTCACTTCAGCCAAAGTTTTGACAAGGATTTAAAAATGTTATTAATGATGTTGGTTTTTGAATGCTCCGCATTTCATAATACCTATCTCCGCGAAACTTCACAAAATTAATAGATCACACGGGATATAAAGTCCGAAGACCTCATTCGTGCTCTAATTTTTATCAGAGCTTCATCAGTATCATACATACCTATATTAAAACTCGCCTGAGTGACTGATAGATAACGTACAGCCATAACTACAAGGCGTAGAGAGCTGAAGCTTAAACATACATCCCTAGGGAGATGTTGGGGTGCACCAAGGCAAGTAATCCGAAATTCCAACGGGAACGGAAAACATATGACTTTTAATTTGTATGAAAAACTTATTCACTGAGTACACCGATGTGAAACTTTGACGACCGGCTGGTGTAGTGGTAACATACATTGCCTTCTATGCCAGAGGTCCTGGGTTCGAATCCCGGCGGCGGCGGATTTTGTGTGATAAACACAGATATTAGTCGTCAAGTCATGGATGTTTATATGTTTATTTAAGGTTATTCTATTAAAAATATGTATTTATTCAATATGTATGTTTATATATTTCTTACGATAACTTAACAAACAAAAAATCACATTTTCAAGTTAAAGAAAGAAAGAAAGAAAGAAAGAAAGAAAATATTTTATTCCTAAAACAATCACCACTGAAATTCGTACAATAATACTTACAACTAAAACTTAACCTAAAGAACATGAAAATAATTAATAATTGTAACAAATGCCAACGATGATTATTATAAAAAATGGTAACCAACTCAGCATATAGTCGGTACCCTAAAGGGTTCACGACGCTGGTTTTCAGTTGGCACCAAGTGAGTGGTATCCCACGGTTGGTCGGGGATGAGGGTTTTGGTGTAGATTTATTTTCCACTTTACAATTAATCTATTACATTTTAATGAAAATAAAATAAAAGCTTTATTATATAATAGTAATTATTGATAATCTTAAATTAGAGAATACAAATAATTATACATAAAATAAATATATATAACATGTACAGAATGTAAAATAAATGAAATATAAAGAGATATTAACATTAAAAAGAATGGTGTGACAAATATAAATTCTTAGAGGGTTTTCGATTATTCTAGTAACTGCTGAGATAGGAGATGTTTTTTTAACTTAGTTTTGAAAGTTACCCTGTTATCTGTCTGTCTTACTGGGGGTGGTAGATTGTTCCAGCATTTACTGGCCTGATATCGAAAACTGCCTCTGAAGGCCGTAGTACGATGTTTTGGGGTAACCAACCTGCAGAGGGCTGCCCTAGTATTGTAACGGTTTTGTGCACGCATCCAATCCAACTTAGCAAATAAATATTCAGGTATCTTATGATTCACGACATTAAATAACAAACAAGCGAAATGTAAAAACTGACGGTTCTTCATCTTTAGCGATTGAGCTTTATTTATAAAAGGTGTTACTCGTGTTCGTGGTGGAATGTGGTAGCAAAATCGTGCACACGCGTTCTGTACCCGTTGTATCATCGCTTGTGTTTTATTCATGAGGCAAGGTCCAACCAAAACATCGGCATAATTTAGTTTCGATAAAATGAGTGCCTCACATAGTCGTTCACGTAACTTAATGCTTAAGAGATCACGGACATTATATAAAACCTTCAGTCGAAAGAAACAGTTTCTGACAATATTTGATACGTGTTTCTCAAATTTTAAACATGGATCGAACAAAACTCCCAGGTTTCGAACATCTTCCACTACATCAATAACTTTGTTTTCTACTATTATATTTGGTTGGTAATTTTTTAACTCCTGTATCTGTTTTTTTGATCCTAAGATCATAAGTTTTGTTTTAGAAGGGTTCAAAGCCAAGCAGTTCCTATAGGACCAAGCACTTATATTTGAGAGGTCATGATTCAAACCCTGAACTCTCTCGTTGATATTATCGAGATTACAGTTTATGTAAAGCTGAACGTCGTCTGCGTATAATTGAAAATTACTGTGCTTAATCTCGTTGACAATATCCGAACTATACAGAATAAATAAAACTGGCCCTATAATGGAGCCCTGAGGGACACCGTGAGTAACTGGTTTCTCACAAGATCTTACTGGAACCCCATCACTTCCTAGTACTTCAACTAACTGTGATCTTTCGTTAAGATAGCTGGAGAACCATTGACAAGATTTGTTGTCAAATCCATAATAAGCCAGTTTGGATATTAACAAATCAATATTGAGTGTGTCAAAAGCACGGGAAAAGTCCAATAAGGTTAGTAATGTACCCGAGCCTTTATCTTGCGCATTTAGGATGTTATCAACTACATCCAGTAGAGCAGACGTAGTTCCCCTGCCCTTTCTGAAACCAGACTGCAAAGAACTTAATATTGAGTTACTTTCTAAATAAGCAATCAGTTGATCATAAACGACTCTTTCAAGTATTTTAGATAAAAACGATAACAGACTAACAGGTCTTATATCTTTGAAGCAACCTGCATTAGTGATTTTGGAAAGAGGTTTAATTTTAGAGGTCTTCCAAGCAATTGGAAAATAACTCTGTTGTATGGACTTATTTATAATAGCGGTAATGATATTTAATGTGCGTGGTAATGTCAACAATATCATATCTCTAGATATCTCGTCAATACCTTGAGCATTGGAAGTGAGTTTTATGATAATTTTACCTATCGTTAATTCAGTTACAGGTTTTAAAGAAAATGTAGATGCTCCGAAACGATGGTGTTCATAGTAGGTTAGTTGAGATAGAGAGACATCATTGCGACACGGGATATTTAAAAAATGATCGTTCAATGCATCTGGGTCATTAAGGAATTCAGGAATTTCGTACGGACTGCTATGTGTATTTAAAATTGTATTATGTAGACCTCGCCATAAAACTTTTGAATTGTTAATGTTTTTATTAAAATGAGTATTAAAATACGCTCGTTTTTCATTTCTAAGTGATGTAGCAGTGAGTTTCTTCATGTCTTTATAGTATGCTTTATGAATTTCATTCCCCGTTTTGCGATATTTGGTAAGAGCTCTGTCACGAAGTTTCATCATAAAGCGTATATTACTTGTTATCCAGGGGGCAGAGGACTCTTTTAACAAAATATTTTTTTTAGGAGCAAATTTATCGAAAAATTCCTTAATAAAGTTATTAAATTTAGAAACCATATCATCTAAATTTGTTTCACATAGCAAAATGTCCCAGTTAAAATTATTAATTGCATTATTGAATTGCGATATATCGATATCCTTTAAAGGACGACTCACAATCCAATGCGGTTTACATTTCTCTTTTTTTAAGTTAATTTCAACACTAAGCATTGCATGTCTGGACCCAGATATGTATGAAATTTGGGTATTACGAACCGGTGCATCCGTGCATATGACATCCAACAGGGACTCACTATGTTCGGTGTAATGAGTAGGATTTTCAATTATTTGTTTTAAATTAAAGTAAGTTAAAAATATGTTAAATTTTTTTACAGAACTGTTTCTAGGGTCTAACATATTTATATTAAAATCACCCGTAATTATGAGGTAGTCATGATTACTAAAGGAGGATATTGTTTTTGTTAGGGAGTCAAAGAAATCATCTACATCTAACCATTGTGGACGGTAGGCTGTCCCAACAATCAGTTTTTTTGAATCTAATTTTATTTTAACCCACATTTGTTCTGTATTGGAATTAATATTGTTTATTTTCTGAAACTTGTACGACCGTTTTATGTAGAAGCCGACTCCTCCTCCTCGTCCTTTTCGAACGTCCGAACCTCTAGGTATGTGTATTAATTTGTAACCGGGAATAGTTGGTGCGAGTTCATCTTCGCCAGGTCTAAGCCACGTTTCATTCAATGCCACAATATCTGGATTGCATTGTAAGATACCTGCATTAAAATTATCTTTGTTTGTTTTAATTGAGCCCACGTTCATGAAACAAATATTCAAATTTTTATGTTTTATAGCCATTTCTATTTTTATGAATCATTTTGAAATCTACCAATATAATATAATAATTGCGATACACAAATTGTTGAAACAGAATATCTCCCACATTAATAACGAATAATATAAATACATTTGAATAATTAAACTTATAAAATACTACACAAGTAAAGTATAAAAGAAAATATGTATATAAAATATAATATATATGATTATTATTTAAAATACTACAATTATTACGTATACTGGAAACTAACATCGTAAACAAAAAACAAAGTAATTTTACATGACATGCAAAATAGGTAAAACTATATGATTCATATATAACTATATATGTTGCTCTCGTAATTATCCAATTTGCAATCCGAGTCCCTTTGATGTTATCTAAAAAACCGACAATTCACGGATTGCGTCGAGCAGGCTATGAGCGTCACGCACATAGGAGCAAGTCTCACTCACACAGGCGCAATTCGTGTTCGCGAGCGGTGCTCGCGCAATTAGTACGGGCGCACGAACGCCCGTCCACATAGAGCATCGAGCATTTTTTGATGTTATTCCAAAACAGAAAATGTACGGATAGCTTAGAGCAGGCCACGAGTGCGCTCTACTGCGGCTCAGTTCGCGCTCGAGAGGCGTACAAATCATGTTAACTTTTTTTTGCAGATTACGTTACTAGTTGCATTACTAGCAATTTGTACCCACCATTACCGAGCCGCCCGCCCGCGCCCCGCCGTCGCTGGCGCCCGCCGCCGCCGCTTAGGTAGCCGAGTTCCGCCGAGCAACGAACAGCCGGTCTAGCTATTCTAAAGCTACGCGAACGACGTACTACGCTCGCGCACAAATACTTACTATCTACGAACTAGGTACATATTATCTTATCGAATATATTATACTGTACGCGTCATTGAATAGTGGTTGGAACAATAAATTCCTGTGCCTACTAAAGAAAACTACAGTCCACTTATTGAAGAGTACCCATTTCTACATGGCTTTGACATTTATTTTATTATTTTCTATCTCTATGTATGTATAACTAACGTAATAAGTAATCTTTTTTTGTGACTGTTTAATTTCTTTAATAACCAGATGAGACGTATTTTTTATTAAATATAATTTATAAACGAATATGCCTATAATTACTTGCCTATCTAAAAGTGCTCAAGGCTATTTTTAATTAAATTAACTTTATTCGATTTTTTTTCATCACTTTCATTCTTTTGATAACCAAATGAATTTTATTTCACTGTTAGTTTTTAACACACAGAATATGTCTCAGTAGGCGTGCCTACTCATTTCTGTGTATGGCAAGCCAATATGAACCGGTAAGTCAATATAGGTGACTCCATCGTTCTGCTAACTTATTGAAAGATATATCAAATTTTAGATTATTTTATTACAAAATCAGTGATATAGATCATATTTTTTACAAAATTTTCGAACTCGTCTTTGTATTTTTTTTTATAACGGTAACTTTGTTGTAT
Organism: Stenoptilia bipunctidactyla; assembly: GCA_944452665.1. NCBI lineage: Eukaryota > Metazoa > Arthropoda > Insecta > Lepidoptera > Pterophoridae > Stenoptilia > Stenoptilia bipunctidactyla. Next base: position 5,820,248 of record OX101729.1, on the reverse strand, counting down.
TGTAACACGTGGAATGATAACCAACAAACTCCAACGATTCTTTGCTTAATTGAATATCTCCATACTTAAAGCTTTGCTTTTTACGGAAAGACAATTTAAAATGGCATGTTTTAAATGAATGTTTATTAAAGTCAATAATTTATTTTTTCGTACTACACAAAAACACTTTTTACTCATTGTTAAAATCACAATTTATATTATTTAACACGAGTTGTCACTAATAAATGATTTTCGACTATACTCGAGCATGCGCACTCGGATACATTCAACGGTCAGGTAGCTAGCAGCTACTATGTTGTGTCCTGTTCTACCAAACGGACTCCGGATGCTCTACTTTCTCTCTTATGGTGCGTACAGATTGCTGTAATCAAACTTGTAATGTAACATTCTGCGCACTACACGTCCAAATACGCAACGTGCGCAGAATGTTACATTACTAGTTACATTACAAGCAATCTGTACGCACCATTACACCTATCAGATGGCCAAAACTCTAAAAGTTTTTAGCTAGGCAACAGTACTTTAAGTATGATTTTTTGCAGGCAAGTCTATATGACTGATTTTGTAATGAAATAATCTAAAATTTGACATAACTTTCGATAAGTTAGCAAAACGATGGAGTCACCTATATTGACTTACCTGTTCACATCGGCTTGCCAGGTAGCTAGCTATACACAAAAATGAGCAGGCAAGCCTACTGAGACATATTCTGTGTGTTAAAAACTAACAGTGAAATAAAATTCATTTGGTTATCAAAAGAATGAAAGTGATGAAAAAAAATCGAATAAAGTTAATTTAATTAAAAATAGCCTTGAGCACTTTTAGATAGGCAAGTAATTATAGGCATATTCGTTTATAAATTACATTTGATAAAAAATATGTCTCATCTGGTTATCAGATCGGTGAAGGTCGATCTCCCACCGGCTCTTAGACTATTTCTTATAATGTAGTATAATGTAAGTATAATGTAATATAATGTAAGTTTTCGAAATATTGTAAAATAAAAAAAAATACTTTTTCTAAATGCAGGCAATATTTACCAATTGTTTGGGTCGATCCAAAACGCGTCAAGTTGAAATTTAAAGCGGTTGCTGTAAGAACTGCTCTCATTTTGACCTGATTGGCCCAAATGACTTACAAAAAAGTCCTTAAACTTCTCGAGTCCGGTGAGTTCTGGAACTTTCACTGACTGTCTTTTTACCTGGCGAATTTAATTTGTGTTAGTTTGTTGTAGAACAAAATGCTATTGGGATTAATGTGGGGAGGCTTCCTGCAAGAGGTGTTGCGCTAATTAAAATTAACAATTATATAAGATAGAAGAAATGAGTTTAGTGTAGAAGGTAATTAGGCGTTGCTCTGCGTTTGGCAGCATGATGAACAAAGAAAGAAACAAACTTCTAAGAACTATTATGGAGATATGCAAAGAAGGCTACAATATCTAAACTCAAAGATTTCTTAAGCTTTAATGTACATTTTATGTGCGTATATCACCATGTAAGCAGCTTGGCTTATATACGGGAGCTGCCTTTTAAGCAAAGGTTCTACGCGATATTTAATACACTTTTGTGTGCATTCAAAGGATTTTTTTTCCACTTCGAAGGGGGCTAGTCAAAATGGCCGATATGTAGGTATGCTCAATAGCTTCTTCGGGTGAACAGAAACGTTGAACATGAAGACTTTGCTTAATTTTGGGGAACGTAAGAAAATCGTTAGGGTTTAAGTCAGGGCCGTAAACCAGATGATGATAAAATTAAGACAACTTGTGCGAACAACGGTGTGCGAACTTGCATTGTCATGGTGTAGTATCAAAAGACGTCTTGAATAACAAACAGTGCAACACCAGTCAGTGGTAACCGTCTTAAGTTTAAAGTTTTTTTTTTTAAAGTGCTTACGAGTGGTGAGTTTGCGTTTAGTTATAGATTATTTGTTTTCTTTTTTGTCGTTATATATTTTAGGTATACTTATTGTATTTATATATATATATATTATTTTTTAGCCTATTATGGATAACATCTTTGATGATCTTGACGATAGTTATTTCTCTTGCTCGTCCTCTTCATGTAGTTTCACAAGCGCAGATAACTCTTCAACCGCCACACTGACTTTGCATGACCAGCTCACTTTAATTTCAGACGCAAACCCATCCAATTTAAATATTGTTCATATAAACGCTCAAAGTATCCCAGCTCACTACTCCGACCTCCTCGCATCCTTTAGCGTTGCTACTGTGGATGCATTGCTAGTTTCCGAGACCTTCCTTAAGCCTTCTCTCCCTTCCACACATTATGCATTACCTGGCTACGTCCTTATCCGTAATGACAGGGTTGGAAAGGGTGGTGGGGGTGTTGCTATTTATCTTCGGGCCGATATACCCTACAAGGTTATCACTACTTCCCCCTCGCAACACTCTGAAAAAGCGGAACATCTAATCATTGAAATAGTGACTCGACACGCGAAACTTTTACTAGGAGTATTTTATAGTCCTAATAATACCATAGACTATTTCAATGATTTTGATGGACTGCTCCATGACCTTTGCCCATCCTATAGTCATGTAGTATTCATGGGAGACCTCAATACGTGCATGGCAAAAAACAACTCTCGCTCCCAAAAACTTGAATCCATCCTCAACTCCCATGACCTCAATATCTTACCACTGTCTCCTACCCATCATTTTCCGAATTGTGTTCAATACTAGCAATGCCGCGGCTCACGGGCAACTCGCTGCATCCTTTTCCTATCACGACCTTGTTTTCCTGTCCTGCCGTATCCGCATACCCAGACGCAAACCACGTATTTTACTATTACGTAACCTCAAAGACATCGATATGTCAGCATTACAGAGTGATGCCGAGTCTATTGATTGGTCCACTGTAATATCTAGCTCGACTATCGATGAAAAGGTGAAGAGGTCATCCTTGATTATGCTGATGTTTGTTATTTGGATGCTACAGAAGAACTTCTCAACAAGTTGGAGCGCCTGCAAAAACTTTGCATTCGCTTTATCTTTGGCCTGAAGAAGTTCGATCGCATCTCCGCTTATCGCAAGCAACTTCGATGGCTTCCAATACGCTACCGTCGAAACACTAGAATCCTTTGTCTCCTTTTCAATATCCTTAATAATCCACTCACTCCTCTCTATTTGCGTGAAAGGTTTTTATACTCACACTCTCAAGATACGCCATGTAGAGCACACGTGCGTACTCTTCTACATATGCCTTCTCATAAAACCGATTTTTATTCCTACTCTTTCTCCGTCCATGCAGTCAGATTGTGGAACTCATTACCTCATGTCATTCGTGAGTGTAAAACCATATCTAGTTTCAAATATAAAGTCAAAGATCACTACTTTTCTCTACTGTAAGTTATAGTATCCACTCTACTTACATGAACAATAGTATGAATTATGTATTTATTATATTTAGTATTATGTATGTATTTTAAGTACCTATATAAAGTTGTAGTAATAATATTATATGTATGTATTGGTATGTATATATATTTATTAGAATTTAAATAGTTTGTAGTATATTATGTATTAGTAAGTACACACTATGATTGCATTTTGAACAAACTCTCCAGTCTTAGGTCTGCTGTAAGAGATTTCAATAGAGATAAGCTGTACCTTTGTACTTATTTTGATTATGTTTCTTTATATTGTATCTTAACTTGTGTGTACATAAATTGTTAAATAAATAAATAAGATCTTCTAGTACAATAGTGGCAACATGACCACCCTTTGACACAAACAAGGCAACCATTTTTGGTCGAGTTAGGCTCATCCTGGAAGACCCAGGACTCGATATCCAACCATACCATTAACATGCTTTGCTGTTCTCGGTTGAATTGCTGCAGAGTTTCGCGACACTAACTGACACGGGCTGTGTTTGATCGTCGCTAAGCAAATATGTTATCCAAGGAGATGTTAACTTTCTTTCAAAAAGTTTTTCGTGCAGAATTTTTTGAAATGCACACGGATGCCCCTATTTCATGGATTGTTACATGACGATCTTCGATGATTAACTGCCGCACAGCTTCGATATTCTCTACGTCGTCTTGGCGGTTTTTAGACGACCTTCACGTGGTTTGTCACTGAGGCTTGAGTTGAAATTCTGAATACCAGCGTTCTACAGTCCTAAGGCTGCAAAATGAATGGCAGCGACAGAGACAGCGGCTCGGGCAGCGATTTCCGCGACACGATAGAAAGTATTTAGTTTTTACTAAACCGCAACAAATCGCTCGACCGCCCGCTGGCGTCGAGAACGGCCTAGATTTCTCACGTCGCTGCCCGCGCCGCTGTCGCTCTTGCTGTCACTGCCGTCCAGTTTGCAGCTTAAGATATGATGCTACATCACTAAACACAGAAATGATCTCCTCAAAGCATTGCAGTTGCGATAATCCCCTTTGAAAGTTGTAGAAAATTATTGCACGCAAATTTTCCTTAGATATTTCCAATTTACGTGGCAAAGGAAGCGATTTAAAAGGCAGTCCAGGTATGCCAGGTATGCATTAGAATGAATAGCTGTCTTCTGTTTTTTTTTCATGTCTTAGCAAAGTTGCAATAGCTAGGTATGTATCGTGAGCACTTTTGACAAACGAGTGCAGAGAGAACTATGGCCAGCTGCTTTCGTCTCGGTCTACCTTAAATTTTTAAGCCACAATATGACTTCATTTGAATCCAGGACTTTCATTTTCTTCCATACCTATTCAACATGAAGGAACCTTATAAACCTATTATTTTTAAAATTGCGAGGTATTGGTAGGTACGTAATTTGATTTTTAATAAAAAAAATTCAGTATTGGATAGGTGTTGATAAGCAACGATAAAATCGTTTAAATGTGTTACAGCCACAGGTTTATAAATAAAAGTGTTTTTTTTTTTATGAGAAGCGTTTACAAAAACTATAACTTTTTTAAACAAAAATTGCTAGTGAATTTACTCTGCTCTTTTTTAATAAAATCATCCAAAAGTGTCTAGCTATCCAAAGAGTTACAATAGACACTCATTCGAAATATCATTTTGTTAAATAGTGTAGGTACATTCGAAATATCATTTTGTTAAATAGTGTAGGTACTTACTTTTTCAGCTCTCCTTGTGAATTTGGCAATTAATTCATCGTAGAGTATTTTACATTCCTCAATGCTTACAGTTAAAGCACGTTTTTCGTTTGGATATCTGTCTATAATTTCATTTAGCAGAATCAAATCGATGTATATAATCTAAAAAATATATTAACAACACATAATTTAGAAACCAGTAGGTATGAAATACCACCTGGCAATTAGAAAAATATTATTTATCGACAGAAATTAACAGTATGGGTCTGAATTCTACACTTGAACACCTGAAATGATTTGGTTAATTTATAATTTAAAATAACTTCAGTTTTTGACAGATCTATATACACAGGGTGTAATCGCTTAGGCCGCAAACTGGACGGCAGCGACAGCGAGAGTGACAGCGAGAGCGATAGCGAGAGTGACAGCGACAGCGAGAACGACAGCAGCGCGGGCTGCGGCGCAGGCAGCGATTTCCGCTGGCGTCGAGAAAGGCCCAGATTCCCCGCGTCGCTGCCCGCGCCGCTGTTGCTCTCGCTGCCGTCCAGTTTGCAGCCTTAATGCGTGCACACAGGTTTATTCTGGGACAATAACAGATATCAAAAATAATAATACGATATTTGAACTGACAACGAAAGTATATTACTGAGTAAAATTGTTAAATAAGTATGTAAATAAAATGACATCAAAATCTTTTCTTAATTACAAATTTCAAAATTTAAACATAAGCCCATATTTTGTGATAATGATGTTTTGTTATTAATTTAAATTAGTAACTAATATTAAAGGTATTGATATGAAACAAAAAAAAGATATCCGGCAAGAAGTGTTAGTTTATTTAATTAGTACCTTGCGTACAACGTACTTTATCAACCAAGGATAAAAAAATTGTAAAACGTCAATGTCTCTTAAGTGTGATGCGCCCATGATGTTCTGAACGAAATATTGAATGATCCATTGATTACGTGAATCGACGAGCGGTATTTACCGAAATATGTATAGTATTTCAAATCCATTTGCAAGTGATAGCTCCAACAACGGCTTACAAATTGTTTAATTATAGGGCGAAAGTGTTTTCTGAGTTACGGGTGCGGAGTCTAAGTCTCTTGGATGCGAGATTCTTGATTCATCATCCACAGCCTGTAGACGTCCACTGCTGGACATAGGCCTCCCCCAAGGTCTTCCACGTCGCTCGGTCCCACGCCGCCCTCATCCAGCGTTTACCGGCGACTTTGACCAGGTCATCGGTCCATCGTGCGGGGGGTCTGCCCACGCTGCGTCTCCCAGTACGTGACCGCCACTCGAGAACTTTTCTGCCCCCAGATTCTTGATGAAATTGATGAATTTAAATCATTTACAAAGTTTTTATCCCCGGCTGATATAAACTTTACCTCACAATCTGTTTGAGCAATGAATTTCTTCAGAGAACGCTTCCCCAACAGCACCGTGCACATATTCAACACTTCTCCCTTTTCGTGTGGATGACTGATTATTTCACCATTTGCATCATAATATTCACTCCTCACTTCCCCCTTAAAGACATTAGTATGATTACGAGCTAGTTTTCGTGGAATATAAAACAGTAAAATATAATCAGTATTACCCTAATATAATACGTACATACATATATAACGTCACGCCTGTATCCCTTATGGGATAGGACATCAGAGGTTATAAGACCATCTGATGTCACAATGTGACAATGTCATTTGACAAATTTGGAGGTCTGATAAAGATGGAGACAGACTATTGTAATGACAGGGGGTCAGCCTATCGCCCACAAAACGCCTTTAAAACCTCTGTCCCTTAACTGACTTTTACAGTATGCCCGGGAATAGATGCAGCTTGTACATTCTATGTTTTTTTTTTCGCTCCCAGTCCAGCATGGAAGACTATCTAATATAACTATAACTATAACTCAGCATGTCTATCTATAGTACTTATTTATTTATACTAATATTATAAAGAGGTAAGATTTGATTGTTTGTTTGTAGCAGTTATGCTTTTAAACTACTGAACTAATGATGGAGAGAGGCTATTGCAGTGACAGGGGGTCAGCCTGTCGCCCACAAAAAATAACACAAATAAATAAAACCTCTGTCCCTTTAAAATTTACTAAATTTAAAGTTCTCCTTTCATTGTGCCTAAATTACATTTTTTTTGTATTCGATTTATTTTAAGTTGTTAATCTTGAATAAAAAAAAGCACATAAAAAAATAAATCCACTAACTAAAGAATCCACAATGTTTACTCCCAGGGACTGAAGAAACTTTTTTAGATTTAAGATTTTGGATCTATCTCCACGGATATGAAAAAGATATTATATTCGTAAGATATTTCAGATATTACATAAATAAACAATTTAATAAACTTACGTGCAAAATCCATATAAGTAATTCACATTGCGTTTCAAATGAATTTAACGTTGAATTCTGCGGAACTACAAGAAACTTTGAATGCATTGCTATTTCTTTGATTAAATTTATATTGGCTCCACGGAATGCCTGTGAATTTGATATCAATTTCACTGCTGCTAAACCATAAACCTTGTAAAAAATTTCAGATGGTTCATCTTTTAACATGTTGTTCACATGTTTAATATCTAGACCTTTATAAATCTTCCAATGACAAAGAAAATAGTTTTGTAAACGTCGTCGTAAGGTGAAGTCTAAATTGTGCGCTTTGTATTTGTCTAGAATACTATTGATAAAATATTGCGTGTTAACGATCTCTCTATTTTTAAGGTAAACCATAGCAATCATTTCTGAACGGACATACATTGAAATGAAAAAATAGACATATACAACAGCCAGCTTTAAGTAAATGTCAGTCAATGTGGCTTGCAAGCCGTAGTGATATGATAGTTCTGTATGCCATGCTATAACTATATTAATTGCTTTACTCATATTCAACCCTTTCCGTGGTAAAAAAAAATATTCAATTGATATATCTTGGATGTATTGTGATGCAAGGTACACCATATAGCTGGTTACATAAACAAATGAAAACATTAATAGCAAATTAAGGAAACAGACGTTTTTAAAAGGGCTTACTTTGGTAAGTCTGTTAGAGTTGTAAGCATTGGCAAACAAAAAATATATTTTCAGAATTGGAGAAAACTTGGCGAGGTGTATATGGTTGGTTAAACCTACGCCACCAACGAAAGCCTCTACAATGGGTGTGGAAGCTATGTCTAAGAGAAAAGACAATGTTTTAGCGCGTGCAAATAGAACGCTATAAAAGTCCGTTATATTTTGACACTCTGTGGTTGGGGTCACAAGCGCAACAAATATATCGATAACATATATTACAGAGGTCCAGAACTTAAACAATAAAAACCACTCCGCTTCATTATCATGTAACTTTATACATGGAGGAAATATAATCAAAACGAGACAAATGGTGATTCGGATTATATTGTGCCAAACTTTAACGAAATCAGAAGTCGGAGACATTATCCATGGGAATGAAGATTTTATAAATATAGCTTTGTTTTGTAACTGTGCAGATCTACATAGAACAAGTTGACCAATATATTTGGAGCAATGATATCGTTTTGATTCCGTTGGAATTTCAAATGCCATACTAGAAACGTTTCTGGCATACTTTTTCCAAAGTGTAACGATTTCAGCTATTGTCCACCAACGATCTTTTATCCAATAGATTCCTTCTAGTTCGGTTCTATCCTGAATAGTAACGACTGTTTTCCAATAATGTAAATGACGAGCGTGTTCTAACCTTTCATCAACTCTTCTAAATATTTCTCGTCTATCATGTGGAAATTTCTGCAATGATTTTAAAATATGTTTTCGTAAAATGATATGAATCTCACAATACGTCAAGCAACGAACAATGAGTTTAGATGACATCGGGGGAAACAAAAAGTTCACGTCACCAAAAATTGAACCACTGGTAACAGATAGTAAAGGCGTGTTAGCGTCATCATTCGAAATCATTTGAACAATCCCTGTTTTTATATAATAAAAACATCCACTGTAATAGAGTCTGGAAGTCAAAATATCGCCAGGCGCTTTATAATATAATTTCACTTTCTTAGCGATCCATCGACGAAAACCATCCGTCGTCCTTCGAAAAGTAGGACTGTGATAGAATAGTGGCCAAGTTAAATCTAACTTAATATCTGTAATTAAGTATGCAGGCAGATCAAACATAATTTTTGGAATGCCGGTGATGCCACTTCTCTTTAACCAAACTAATTGATAAAAGTTTTCTATGTCTTTTGATATAGCCTCATCTATATTTCTGCGCCGTGATTCATCAACAACTCGTACTACGTGTGGTTGGAAAGAACACAATTTTCTAAATCGTAACAAAGATTCTCCAAACAACTTTGGCAAAATCACAAAGACACATGTGCAATAACTTAGCACCGTAATAACATTTAGGATAAGAAATCCCAGAGGAACCTGCACTACATTATTAGACATAATACAGCTAAAAAACGGTTGAGAAAGCAGCGAAGCACCATAGCTATACAGTGCAACAGATGGAATCGTAACATCAGGGACCTGAAAAAAAAAAACGTGGCTTAACAATTCACTAAATCCGGTCTCCGTTTTGCCTTGACCGAGTGTTCGCCTGCGGGAGGTCATGGGTTCGAAGTTCGAGTTAGCGCCGGGTCTTTGGTTTGTTGCTTAAGACTGCTTAAACATGACAGCGGAAATGTACGTATTCCCATATCGGGATCTAACACTTAAGTTCTTCGTAATTTCCTTTAACATCTCCACAAAAGTAAATAATTTGATAAAAGTAATGGGGTGAATGTAAGTACATATTTTTTCAATTAAAAGGAAATTTGTGCTTTTTGGATGTATGTGCTCATTGTGCACATTGCTTTCTCTATATAATTTTATTTATTAACATTTTAACAAAGAGTTTGCGGAGAAATTTCTAATTAAAAAAAAAACAAAAATAGACTGTTGTGCGAAAAAATAAAGATTTAATTTATAACAAAAACTCAAGAAAGCAATGCCTATGTAAATTTACGCTCACTGCTGGTGACCGGTGTGAAAAAGATTAAAAGATGAACCTCTTTTAATCTTTTTCACACCGGTCGATCCTGCGCTGCTCACTGACCCTGGGTATTAGTTGAGTCGCTTAGTTTATATACTATCCCTTGTAGAGAAAAACCATTTTTTTTAAATCAATGTCTTCTTTGATCATAGACCTATATATTATATATAGGTATATACCTATATATACCTATCATATTCTTTGTACATTTTTAGATAGAATTTTCACAGAGTCGCTTTTAAAAATGTTTCGCCTTCTCCATGTAATGCTCAAAAACTGCAGACTTGTCGCTCTTTTATTTTTAATATTAGCTCCACCCTTTTCAACGCTTTCGATATTTACAGTTCTATCGCATACATCACATCACCAACAATAAAATAAATAATCAATGTAATTTAAAAATTAGTATAAAACGTAAAAAAGTAAACAAAAGTAAAACTTACGTATTGGGTTAGAAATGCTCTCCAATCGGATTTTCCGGCTTTACATGTCGGACATATTCCGTGTATACTCAGAAGTATCCAGAAGCTTGTGAAACAATTAAGTATAATCATAACAACCACAGTGACTCCTATTGTTATATTCCAAATGCTGTGCGTCCTCAATAAATTAAAAAACTCCACAACTCTGTATAGCCTGTGAAAAATAGCTTTTAATATTGTCTTAAGTTTTCGCGATTCGTACTACGTAAACACTTTTTAACCGGATTTATCACGTTTAATTTATGAACTAAAATTTAAGAAACGAGGAATTCGATTTGTTGTTTTTCCGTAGTGTAGTATATGGACAAACGGCTTCTTTGTGTACGTTTGGCGACATCGCCTTTCATATATTTTATTTTCATAGTATTTCTAGTTCCTACTTATAAAGTTATTGGAAATAGTTTGGAAATAGCACGCATGTATTAAAGGTTCAACTTTGCAAGATTTAAGTAGCTATTTATTCAGTCAATTTTGTCTTCAGACCCTGTCTTTGTCGTGATTAAAAATCTATTTAAATATTTAGTAGCAGATGAAATAAATATGTTAAATATAATAGGTTGCTTTTGCCCTGATCTCCTTTCTCTTAATGGGTATACGAAATATTTATCAGTCAGCTTATACATCTGTTTATATTGTTACAAGTTGATATAATTACATCTTATACATACATAACTTCACGCCTGTGGGGTAGGCAGAATACCAGAGGCTACAAAACTATCTTATGTCACGTTTGACAAATTTGGAGGTATTATAATGATGGAGAGAGACTATTTTAGTGACAGCAAGTCAGTCTATTGCCCAAAAACGTCAATAAAACCTCTGTCCCTTAACCAACATTTCTAGTATGCCCGGGAGGAGAAGCAGCTGGCACATTCGCAAGGTTTTCTTTCGCTCCCAGTCTTATAATTTCAAAATATGCATAAAGTCCCATCGTGTATGGCGTTGAAAGTGTGTAGCGAAAGCACTTCACCATTAATAAGCATCTTTGCGTCACATTTGTCAGTTGCAAGTCTATTTTCCACTTCCACAAATTGAACTCTCCTATCATTTTTACCCGTAGCTTATTAATACACTAAATTAAATTTACTCTAAACATTACTTACACCAAAATTTCATTGAACGTCAGTATATTAGGCCATAACTGTATATCTGGACAGTCTTCTGATATCCCAATACTAAATAAAGGCAAAAGGGCAATAAAGTCTATTAGCAAAGCAACCCCTGACTTGGGCACATGCTCCCGTTGGACAGCTATTTCAGGTACTTGTCTGAAAAGAAATATATTATACTAGCTGTTGCACGCGGTTTTACCCGCGCAATTTCGATTCCCGCGGGATTTTCGGGATACAAATTAGCCTATACGGATTCGGAAGAATCCCTCTAAGTAATGGTAAAAGAAATTTTCAAATCGGTCCAGTAGTTTTTGAGCCTATTCAATACAAGCATACAAAATACGAAGGTTTCCTCTTTATAATATTAGTATAGAATACTAATTGCGCTAGCATTTGAACATTTGAAACATATGGGTATATACATCTTAACCTATAAAGCACCAGATTACCCTGATAAGCACAGGTATGTGTTAAATATGTTTTTAGGAAGTTGAACAAAAAGCTACTTTCATGGAATATAAATCTTTTTCTTGTTACATGTAGAAGGTGGGTACCTTATGCGAAAACCTTGTTACTTTGAATCCGTATACGAATATGTATCCAAAATGACGCTGGTCTTGCTGTTCTGTATCTGTTAAGGGGACCAACTTCTCTATTATAGTTTATGTTTTGGTAAAACGAATACATTAACATAATGAATGTTAACCATTTAATGAGTGTTTTGAGTAAAATAAAACAATTTTTGACAGGAAATAATACGCCTCATTATTTTACTGTACATGTTAACCGTCATAAGACACGGAATCAGCGATTAAATATGGGTTATTTTAATCGCTTTGTATCAACAGTTTCTCATTTCCAACCATAAAAATGACTTGAATTGTGAATTTAATTTACACATAGACGAAAAGACACCCTCCTCTTCTTCTGAAACCAATTTTTCGAGAAGATATATCTAGAAACGTAACAACCTCGGTCTTTCAAAGTAATCTCTTGAAAATTATAAAGATTCCACCTTCTACCTTCTATAGCAAGACAAATTCATTTTAATAATAAAATCAAATCAAAATGGCATACGATCACGGCTACCCTTTCACCATGTGTCTATCAATATGACGTAATACATAAATATTTCAGCGGAGACTATTACCGACTTGTTTCCTACTTTGCTAAAGATGACAGACAATACATACTTTTTTTGGAAAGTAGACTTGAGAGCCTGGAGTTGAACTCTAGGAAGTCTAACTTTGAAATAAAAAACGTACCGAAAAAGGATAGCGAAAAAAAAGAGGATTTGATAGAAATGATAACATGTTTATCCAAATCGATCGACTGTGAAATAAAAAGGTCTGACATAAAAGACATATACAGGGTGCGTGGGAAGAAGCCTGAACACAAAAATACCCCCATTGTAGTCGAAACGAACTCTACCCTTATTAAAACCGACATACTGAAAATGTCGAAGATATTCAATATAAGAAATAAAACTAAGCTTTGCGCAAAACACATGGGCTTTAAAACTAACGAAGACACACCTATTTATTTATCAGAGCACCTAACTGCAAATGCATCCCGCCTTCACTTCTTAGCTCGTGACCTCCAAAGATCCAAAGGCTTCAAGTTTTGCTGGACTAACTACGGGAAGGTCTACGTGCGCAAGAGCGAACAATCGCCAATCATCCAGATCAGAAGCGAACAGCAGGTACAACGCCTCATGAATGAAGATTGACTAGGTACTGATTATTTAAACTTTTCTTATGTGTTTTTCTATGTTTACTGTGTATCTTCTTATGTTAACATCTTTCTTCGTCCACTCTCAGTAATACAATTATTATTTACTTCAGTTCAGTTACCTGTTAATAAGCAATGTACGATAATTACCGGTCTTATATTTGAAATTAGTCATGCGACATGCATCATTACATACACACACACCACGCTCTCTACTAAATATGCGAATAATTCAACTCCACACATCATATATTCAATTAAATATTATGCACAAAACTTTTCTAAAGTTATTAAAACTGTATACATGGTACATAAATATAATAGTAATTCCTATATATTATACTTCTCAAAACTCTATTTCTATAAGCTTAAAATTGCAGTATATCAATTTTGTTTATATAATATACATGATATATTTGTATGTTACCCTTTACATTCTCATGCACTTAAAATTAACCTTTTTGTAGTAGCCTTCAATAGTACAGCAAATAGGTCAAATAGAAATTATTATATATTATCCTGCTCCACAATGGGTTATATTTGTTTATTTGTAGTATATCTAATACATATCTTTAATAAACATATTATATACATAATTTGTAATTTAGTCATACCTGCACACAGAGTCCCTGAAGTAGTTGGTAATGCACACATGAATAACCTTAGTGTCAACTTTATATTGGTATTTACTGCAATAAACTATAGTCATGGTCTTAAGATGATGTCAAAAAGTCTATATGAAATTCTATATACCATGTATCTATACATAATGAAACCTGTTGGGAAACACCTATATCAATTTCTAATATTGGGTTATGGATAACACACTGAGAACTATAAATGAAATAGACAACCTAGAGATAGCGCGCTCGTTTGAATGTGAAACTCCTGAATTAAATAAATACTTAAAGGTAACAAAGAACGATTTTACTCTAATATCGCAAAATATTAGGAGCATATATAAAAATTTCGACGACTTCTTAACTACTTTATCCAGTCTAAGCTTCGAGACTGACGTGGTAGTTTTTACTGAGTGTAGAATTAATACTGAAAGACAGTTACCACATCTTAAAAATTATCAATGTTACTGCACAAAACGAAAAGTAAACCAGAATGATGGAGTAGTTGTTTACGTAAAAAACTCTTTGAAACACAAAATTCGGGAAATTAAATTATCAAACGCTTCCTGTTTAGAGCTAAAATTATTAGACAATATAATTTTATGTGTTTATCGATCACCTTGTACTCCTAATGCTGAAAGTTTCATAGAATCTTTAGGTTCTCACTTAGACATCATATCTAATATAAATAAAAACATTATTGTTGCTGGCGATATTAATATAAATATACGTAACAAACAAAAAGAAAACTACTTCGAACAAAAAATAAAACTAATTATTTAAATATGCTTTCCTTGTACGGTATATTAGCTGGTCACACTTTGCCGACTAGAGGTCTGAATTGTTTGGATCATATCATGCTAAAAATTGACAAACGCAAACACTCTGCAACAATAGCTGTTCTTTCTACATCTACCAGTGACCACTACCCAACTCTACTTTCTATATCTAAACTCAAAGACCAAAATCAAAATATTGCTTATAAAACAAAAACTACTATAAATTATGAGTTAGTTCTAAAACAACTTAAAAACGCAAATATTGAGTCGTTATTATACTGCAATGATCCTAACGAAGTTATTAATTCCTTAATAAGTACTCTAACAAACTTACTGAAAGAAAGCACTGTACTAGTTAATATTCCATGCAAAAACCGCATCATAAGACCTTGGATAACACCAGGTCTGCTAAGATGTATAAGAAACCGCGATAAACTACAAAAGCAATCACTTAAAGACCCTTATAACGAAATAAAGAAAGTGACTTATACGCGGTACAGAAATTTTTGTAATAATCTGTTAAAAAAAGTTAAGATTAAGTTTGAAAAAGAAGAATTAGCTAAATCCATTACAAATACAAAATTACTATGGAAAAACATAAAAAATATAACGTACACAAACAACAACAATAGCGAAAATGTCGAAATTATAAATCTGAAGTCAACTCCAACTGCATCTGCTAACTACGTTAATAAGTACTTTGCAAACGTTGGTAAACAACTGGCGCAGCAAATTCAATGTTCTCCTAATGATCTAAGTACTTACTTGAGGAGTCTGCCATCTTACCCAAACACCTTCGTTCTCCTGCCAACAGATACCGATGAAGTGAACAGCATACTAATGAGCCTTAAATCCAACAGCGCACCAGGTTGGGATAATTTGTCAAGCTCTTTTTTGAAGCTATCTAAGGCTGATCTGATCCCTGTAATTACCCATGCTATCAACCTCTCCTTTGAGAAAGGTATATTTCCTACTGCCCTTAAACAGGCGTTAATTACTCCTGTGCATAAGGGTGGGGACAGGGACGATATAAACAACTATAGGCCTATCTCAGTTTTGCCAGTAATCTCTAAAATCTTTGAAAAACTCCTTAACAAAAGACTTCTTAGCTTTCTTGATAAATATAATATACTTTCAGATAAGCAATTTGGTTTCAGAATACTTAAATCCACTGAAAACGCAGTCACTGAACTAACTTCCTTTATTAGCAAACAACTTGACAGTGGTAAAAAGTGCTTATCCATTTTCATTGATCTCCAAAAGGCATTCGATACCGTCTCTCTCCCTATCCTGCTAGACAAGTTGGAGCTCATTGGATTAAGGGGAGTGCCTCTTCTCTTGTTCAAGGATTATTTATCGGGAAGAACTCAAAGGGTTAAACTCGGAAATCACATTGGGGAGCCTGAAGAAGTCCTGTGCGGTGTCCCACAGGGTAGTGTCCTCGGACCTACTTTATTCTTGCTCTACATAAATGATCTATGTAATTTAAATATGGCAAATGCTGAAATCTATGCTTACGCAGATGATACCGCAGTGGTATTTAGCGCAGAATCCTGGGAAGTTGTTAAAAGAAATACTGAAGAAGGACTGAGGGAAATAAACAGATGGCTATCATATAATGCTCTCACTCTAAATGTCTCCAAGACCAACTATATCTGCTACAGTCTTTACAAAAATAAGCAACCTGTTAACGACTTCAACATTAAGCTTCACAATTGTTCCGCTTCGCAATTGGTTAACCACTGTACCTGCCCAAACATTACGAAAGTCGAGCAAACTAAATATCTTGGCGTGTTTCTGGACCAGCGACTTTCCTGGTACATGCACCTTGAACATGTTTCATCCCGGCTCAGAAAACTATCATATATTTTTAAAACATTAAGACATGTACTATCAGCAGGAATCACTAATGACAGAAACCTATTGCGAGAAATCTATATCGCTCTAGTTCAATCAGTAATCAAATATTGTATCTCGGTTTGGGGTGGTGCAGCTAAAACCAAGTTTCTTGAAGTGGAACGTGCTCAACGCAATTTGCTAAAAATTATTCATTTTAAGAAAAGACGGTTCCCCACAGAAGATTTATATAAGCTTGCTAACTTGCTTTCTATCAGGAAGTTATATATCTTAACGATAGTTTTAAAACAGCACTGTGCACTAATTTATGACCCTAGTATTACATTTAGAAGGAGAAAAGATAAAGTTTTAAAAATTTCTAAGGTTAACACAGTTTTTGCTAGTAGACAAAACCTTTGTCGCTCTGCCATGTTGTACAATAAATTAAATAAACAGCTAAACTTATACCCTTATACTCATTACGAATGCAAAAAAATTGTATCAGCATGGCTCGCAACTAAAAATTATGAGCAAGTCGAAAACTTGTTAAAAGTGCAGTAGGAAAAATATTTGTATTGTATTATTAGTTCCTTTGTATTTCATGTCATATTTTATCTAATTATATTATACTAGGTACGATTATTATAATTATTATTATTTTATTTTATTTATTTATTAACAAATTCTCCCTACAAATGACACTCTGACACACATACATTTTATATATACACATAGGTATACACACACCTTTAACTACACAATATTATTGTTCGAATGACTGTTTCTTTTTATTTTTCTTTTTATATTTTATATACTTAAAACACTTATTTTTATGTAGATATAAGATTGTAAATAACCCTTCCTTAATTTAACTTAAGTAAAATGTAATGGTGTAGTTGCAGAGCAATTAGAAATTTTATTGTGATGGAAGAGTGGTGTCTCTCAACACAAGCTTAGCTTAAAGAGAGGCACCAGCAATTAGTTTTTAAGCTTTCTAATTGTTAATGTAAAATAAAGATTTTTTTTCATTTTTTCATTTTTCATTTTCATTTTCACTTTATAGAGCGTGTTTTTAGTAGTTGGGTTTCAGTTTTTGAACTTAATTTTATTAGCATTATTCGCTGGGCATATCCGAAAATCTAAATCATTTTATTCTAATGTTTAAGATAGGAAAATAAAAAGAAATACCTTACTTACCTATGCATAATATGTAATATCATGTCGGTTACAAATATAGGCGTACACATATATCTATAAAACAATAAGACACCATATACAAATTTAGAGTCCACGATATATTCGTCGCAATACACAGCCTTGCTTATTGAAGATATTGGCCCCTGGAACAAAATGATTCCCTGGATTTAAGGGCGATAAATAATTTAATTGGAAACAATATGTTAATATTGTGTGTATAAAGCTTAATATGTTTTTATGTATTTTAATCGAGTTCGAAAGGCCCTGCTCAAAGGAATTCGTTGAGGTGCGGCGTGTCTTGTGTTCTCAGCACGCTGCATGATGTGAGGGGTGCGCCAAAGTTCACCTAAATTTTCAACTCCGAAAATTGGAACTCCGAAAATGTTCTTCCTAACATTTTTCATCCTAACAATCACAATTCCTAACTACTCTGTCTCTAATGTTTTAATTCCGAATCATTCAACTTCATAATGTCAGTAGCAATAAACATCTATTATACTATTATTTATTTTCCTATATTTTGTCAACATTGACAACATCATCAGGATCTTTTACACTATTATTGAAAGTCATACCATAGGCTTTCTTCTTGGACTCTCCTTAAAACTGTTGACCCCTTAACCACGTAGTCTTATTGGATCGACCCTAGAGTGTTTTTTATAAAGCCGGAGGCGCGGAGGGAGAGCAGCCCCCGCCCGCTGAAACTAACGACTGTTTGCGCTTAGTTACGCAAGGGTGTTGGGGCTGCACTTTCCGCAGCGCCGGAGATGTTTTATTTCTTAATTGTTACCATGAAGAATAATGATCTTAAATTGCTTATGGCATCTTGTTCTTTCTTATGTTATGTTATGTAGTTCTTATGGCATCGAAGAAACCAAAAAGAAAAATTAGATCCATCCATGGAACTTGTTAAAATAATACAAAAAAGTATAAATAAAATATAATTCTACCGACATATATTTTTATTACATTTGGTAGATAAATGTTTCTTCATGTGAAAATATTATTATATTATGGTAATTATGTTTAGGGATAAAAACGTTAGGATAAAAAACAGTAGGAGCTTTAATATTGTATGTTAACGATTTTATTGATAACAGTTTTCGGAAACATGAGTGTTATGAACATCGACGGTAGCACTACAAATAGTATGAATAAAAACTTTAGGATGAAAAATTTTAGGAGGAGTGATCATTCGGATTACAAATCGTTAGGCAGAACAATTTCGGATAAAGAACTTTAGGTGAGTCAATATGGACCCTGATGTGAGGGTCTCTCGCAAGCGTATGGCAACGGTAGTTTCGCGGTTTAATGCTTCGGCTTGCCCGTGATCCCGCCACTAGGCGCGGCGGAGGAACACCTTGCGGTAACCACAAAGCAGATACTAGTAGAGCTGCTGTAAGCACAGCTTCAATTTGGGTTGTCGTGACGTCAATAGTTCACGCCACTGCGCACTAGAGGCACTGGCGTCAGTTCGACCCTTACTTCTGTGGAATATGTACACGGAAATATGTATGTTCCTTTTATAAAAGAATTAACTTGACAATCCAAATCAAATTAACTAATCACGAAGATAATTTCATTCATTATTTATTTTTACAAATAGTTTGTTTTCCAATTATTTATATCCAAAATTCCAGATTGTTATTTGATTGCCTAGGTGATTTTTATACCGCGTAAAAATGTTGCGCTATCTAGCGCCAAGTAGAAATACTTTTATTTCGCGGGTTTTTTTCTGACAGATTTGGAACGCATGTGATTTCGTTAAAAAACTTCAGCTATACCTGGTAAAGTATAGCTAAACTTTTTGGTTGATCATTTGAATATTTTAATCTTATGTTTCAACCGGTTTTTACTCCTCGCTACTAGATGACTAATGCCATCGCCTGTTCGGCTTTGATTGGCCATAACCAACCGCTTACCCCTCCCGCACCCCGCCCTTAGGCTTCACTTAAGTCCCGCCCGACAGAAAACTAGATAGGCAAGTCCTCTATATATTTCCTCCGTGGGCGTAACAGTCAGTCAAAGATAGGTTATTGAGATCGGCCGTAAGTCGATAAAAGTCCAGACATACCCTAGCCGCTCTCCTGAGCTACTGGGTATCGAACAGTTTATCCATACTTTTATATTTGTATTAGGTATCATTGTGAGATTTATAACAGCATGACATTATTTGACGAGCTTTCTTTGCCATATTTCTAACAAGTATTAAAACGATATTCATGACATAGATTTAGGAGGTAAGCTGTTTCCGATCAGTACTATTTTCATAATTCAAGGTACATCTACATTTACATACATACATAACTTCACGCCTATATCCCTTATGGGGTAGGCAGAACACCAGATGTTATAAAACCATCTGACGTTTGACAAATTTTAAGGCAATGTAATGATAGAGAGAGACTATTGCAGTGACAGGGGGTCAGCCGCCCACAAAAAAAACCTCATATTAAGCCTTTGTCCCTTAACTGAGCTTTACAATATGCCCGGGAAGAGAAGCAGTTGGCACATTCTTTGTTTTACCTTCGCTCCCAGACCAGCATGGAAGATTTAATATAGTTCATTTAGTGTAGTATGTAGGTACCTAAGTATTTGATATTGAGGTAGTTTCACAACGCAAACATTTTAGAGAAGTGTCGTTCACCAAGAAGTTTATGTAACACTTAAAACGGTTGAGCAAGACCCAGATTTATTAAATATACTTACCAATAAACATTTCACTATAGCAACAAGTAAGGAAATGAATTTAAAAAGTGGATGAAATGGTATAAACACAATATTTTTCCATTGCACTCTGTTCTCGTGACTATATTTAGCTTCTTCTTCATCAGAATCTGTGTCTTCATCGAAGTCATTATAATGATCCATCATTGTAAAGCTTTAATAAAAAAAAAAAACTAATTATAAATAAATAAAAATAAAATATGTAAAAGTAAAGTTGTAAATAAAAAATAATGTTTTGACATTTTATATTTTGTAATATTCTGTCAGATTAGCAGGCTAATGCAAGTATGTATAGAGGCTGTACGATTTTGTGCTAAAATTCCCCTGCTAAACTAACTCTAGGAAGGCTAGTAACAATAAATAGCTAAATAAATTATAACATTATCTAGGAGTTTAGGAGACCTCAAATTGCTTTGCGTTGTCTGTTAAACGTTTGCGTTGCTATATGGCCGAAATAACTTTTTAATTGTTATACTTTACTGCGTCAAGGCTATTTTGGCACTTGGTTGACTTTGTCAAGGGGCTTGAGGATAAAGTTAGGGTTACCCTTAAGATAAATAAAAATATTCTCATGGAAAATACTTAGAAATAATATTTATTTATAACAAATATTTGAGTTCATTTTCCATGATTTTCCCTCCTGAAACTCGAGCGCAGGGTTTCTCTTACCACACCACACTTGACTAATCGGAAGCCGTCAAGTTGAAGCACTTGCTTAAGTTACACTTAGCCACATGATAATAACTTAAGGAATAACCTCAGAATACAGGACAAACCAGAAACGGAAACAGACACAAAACTGAAAAGGAAGAAACATACACTCTTAGCGCTTGCACCTACAACACCAATCTTCCAAATAATCCAATCAGAAAAAGGTTTTTTCTGATTGGATTAGCCTAGTAACTATCGAATGACGTCGACTAACCCATTCTACCATTAGCGTCATCGATCGACGATCGATCGAATGGTGTATTAACACCTTTAAATAGACTTGACGTTTAAACGATTAGGGCGGGTTGTATCACAACTACTTTACGTCTCTGTCAACGTTAAAAATGGCGTTAACTACTGTCAAGCTAGAAAACGGGTTGTTTCACCTATAACGTACGTCAAAAATTAACGATTACGTTGACCGTCCATCCACCCACTGGTTAACGTAACTTTCTAGTGAAAACTGAGTTGACAGGCAGGACATCTTTGGTTGAAAGCTTTTAACATTATGGATTCTGTTTTATTTTCATATATTTTAAATGATAGTGATGATGATTCAATTGTGGAAAGGAAGAGAAAAGACATTGACGAACAGTTTTTTTTGTGAAGAAACAACGTTTTGTATTTGACGTACGTTAAACATCTGATGTAATCGTCAAAAAGTTACGTACGTATGATACGATAACCAACCATTTGATACAACCCGCCCTTAGTTACTGTTCTGCAATCGGCGCTTTGTCGTGACGTAGTTGCTTATATCAAAATGCCGTCTTGTGTTTTTCCTACCTGTGAAAATGCTGCTGGGCCTTTCACCTGTAAGTTGCACATTCAAAAGAATATTTATTTAATTATTGAATTTGTACATAATTGATAGTAAAAATAACGATTAGGTATCTTATAAATTAACGCGTTCATTTTATGAGTGTTGCCATTTCTAAAAGTGAAAGTTATACCTCTGATTTATTTTTATAAGCTTTTATAATAAAGTCCAATTCTCAAGATAGATAGATTTAAGGGTACTCCAAAAGGGTTGGCTTTCCAACCTTGGATGTCTAAATACGGACTTTCGCCTAAGGGGGCGTCCACCAATTTATTTCTCACCTTAGGAGGTTATTATATATTATTAAAGTTTGAGGTTTTGTCACTCAGCATTTGAAGTTCATATCGCGAAATGCATTCTTTTTTTTTATATAAACCCAGACACGGAACATTTTTTTTTCTTGTTCTGGCGGGAATCGAACCCGCAACCACTGCCGTCTGAGGCAGATAGGTTTTCCCCATCGCCAAAGTGGTCGATCATAGCAGGTAAAATCTCTAGAGATGGGATTATGTGGCGCGTGCACAGTCACGTTATGAATAAGAAAATGAGTAATTTGATCCCCAATAGTGGACAACAAAATTGGAGCATACCGTAAAACGGGGTAAATTGGTCCAATCTTCAATTTCGACTGGAGATAAAACTTGTTCCGTTATGTATATAGAGTATGTAAGAAAATACATAAACATGTATAGGAAATCGATTTCTGCGCAACAGAGTTGGAGCTCTTTCAAAGTGTTTTTTTTTTTTTTTACGTCATGTTGCCGCATGAGTGCGACAAAGAAAAAATATATTGCTTAGGTAATTAACTAGGAGCAAATAATTTTACTATAAAACAGTAGGAATATTTTGATACCGAGCGTTCCGATTGGGCAAAGGATGAACTCACTATCCCGCCCCCTGAAGTTACCTACATCGTAGCGCTTGCATTGGATCTATTCTGAAAACTGGACATGCATCGGTGTCTCGTACTGTACATTAACAATTTCTATTGTAACACAAAGCACCTGATTTTAAAATTGGAAATTATAAATAAAAATATACATTGGAAATTTTAAAAAAATCCTCCGTAACATAAGAAGTCACTAGGATACTTGTTGTGCACGTTATAAAAAAAACCAAGTACATTACATGAGATTTCTTACGAATGAGCCCCAATGATAAAACATAAACAATGAACCAAGCAGGTAGAAACAATAAAAGGTTTGTAAGTGCATTACTTCCAAACTGTAAGAGGGCCGCCAGACTGTTGAAAACACGTTGAAAACCAATGCATCCAACCAAGGTTAAGGAAGGTTAACTTGTTGACAACCAATTCCGAGTCATCCACACTGTTACAAACGGTGGTTTCCAACAAGGAGACAAACAAGAACACAAGCCAAGGTCACGCCAGGCCACGCCCCTTAATCGTCAGTGTGCTCTGATCTCTCGCGTTGACAACATCTTCGCGATGGCAGTTTTGTATGCAATTGAGGATACAAAGAAGGAAAGGTTGAAACGCAGGATAAAAAGCTACAAAACTCGAGTCATTTATAGTTATAGTTACATAGTAAAATATACAATAACAAGCGTACACAGTCCTAAACACAGACTACATCTACATAGATAACGCAAATGCATGTCCTTTGCGTGTCCGAACCCCAACCAAATGTCAAGGTTGGTCGCCTCTAGATTTAATATGTATTGTAATATGCTTGTATGTATGTCTGTTAGAAAATCGAGTCAAGAATATCAATATCGGTCTTAATAATCGATTTCATCGGCGGTATCGGCGTCTCTGAATCTTTTTGTATTTTCCAGTAATAAATATCAGCTGTGACATCACAATAGGTCTTAAAAAGTCGGCACGCTTGGTTCGAATACAAATCGTGGCACTTGCGTTGTCTATGTAGATGTATGTCTGTGATTCTAAACACCGCCGTTTCCAACCCGCCAAGGTCATGTAATTTGGTTGTCAACAGCCATCTTCACTGTTGGAAACACGTTGTAAACTAGCAAGGTCACCTTGGTTTGATGTTTTGTTTCCAACAGTCTATTTGGGCCTTAACTGGCTGGTTATCCTGAAGTTTTCGTCTCTTCGTTCTCAAAGGAGTCAAATCTGGGCTTTTTGCTGTTCATGGCAAGCTAGTTATGGTTCATCATCATCACAACTATTTGTAATGAGCCCACTGCAGGGCACGAGTCTCTCCCCTGGGTGACGAGGAGGTAGGTATAGGCCATAAATCCACCAAGCTGGCCCAGTGCTGGGTGACGGATGTCAAAATTTTCAGGGTGCCAAAATGGCTTTTGACAAACCCTAATGAATACTGTATACAAGTATACAGCACCCGGGATCGACTGCTTAACGTGCCTTCCGAAGCACGGAAGTCGTCGTGAGAAATTAATGGTCGGCGGTCACCCATCCAAGTACCGACCTCGCCGAACGTTACTTAACATGTGATATCGTATGATACACACAGTAACCACGGCGCCGCGACTTCACGAGTCACGGTTCACCAGTTATTGTTTCTTTTTAATATGCACTAGTGTTGTATTGATTTTTCATCGTACGAAGGGAAAATTCTAATTTCAGTTTAACTACAAATGAAACACCATGTTTCTTAAATGAAATTATATTTATTGTGGAGTTTATCCATTTTTATGTTTTAAAAAATAAGTTCAAATGTTTTAGTACTTAAAACAACTAAAAACTTAATATTCATACTTCTTATTTCTTATACCATAATTCAAGCAGAAAAACGCAAGTTCTGCTATATTTAAAATTAAAATTAAAATAATAAGTACCTATAGAGAATTATGCATATTTTAGTTGTAAAACCTAAAAAAATGTAATACATTAATGATAGAAATTAAAACTAACATATTTCTTAATTGATACTGCTTAATTCTTAGACTATCTGTCAAGCAGAATGATGCCATGTTCCATTAAATAACAAGTATACTTAATAGAATTTTATGCATTCTTTTAGTTGTGATAAAAAAACAATAATAATAAAATTTAATCAAACATAAAATAAGTAATACTTCTTAATTCTAAGGGCAGAATAGCTAAGTTCTGCTTCATTAATATTTAAATAATAAGGTTTATTAAATTGTATAAAAATATGTAAATTGCCAGCAACAAATATAAAATTAACATAAAATTAACTTAAACATTAAATTAACTTTTTATTCTTAGCCCATCTGCGCAGATTGGCGAAAGTTCAGTCTTACTTTATGCTTAATTATAAGTATAATTAGGGTTAAGCATATATTAGTTCTAACACATAACATAAAAAAGGAACTCATTTGAAAAAGAATTCATGAATACCTAATTCTAAGCCCATCTGTTGAGTAGAATCGCGTAAAACCTTTTTAATTTCAGGGTAAGATTCTAGTAGATTCTCCCAGTCCTCCGTTTGCAAGTACACCAAGTCGACTACCTGTAGAACATTGAATTGTTAGAATGCACCCTGTATCTCCTTACAAACAAAATTGGAGTGTCTGTTTGTAATATCTAAATAACCATTTTGTACTACATGCACATGAATATATACAGGGTGGAATGCCCCTACAGGGAAAGTACTCTAAATAAAAGAGATAGAAAATTATACTCCAAAGAAACATTCCTTTATTTTGGAAAAGAAATAAAACTGCATTCAAAGATTTTTCGAAAATTTGCTTTCTTCACCCAGAAATCGAACTGGCTAAAATCTAAAAATAAACATGTCATGGTTTTTTTTTCATTAAATTATCCTAGTATGTTAAAGAGATTTCATTCTTGTGATTGACTCTAACGATCGATGCAATAAAATTAACGGGTGTCATTTTTACAGATTTTAGTCGGTTGAATGCCCGGGTGAAGCGAGCATTTTTGGCTTTGAGATGAATTCGTCGTAAACATTTACGTTTACGACGAAAGTTTGTACTTATAGTAATAATGGCACAAAAATAACTAGTAGTAAAACTTACAGTTCGGGTGTAGTAAGAACATTGGAATGGAGTATTGGGAAACACGGCCTGGAAGATCCCAAAGTGTTCATTGGTCGTTAGAGATCCCATTATTTTTTTCTCCCCGCTGAAACGTCGATAACATTTTTTTTTATTTATCTTCGACACCAATAAAAATACACTTACTATACTTATACTAATAAAAAAATCCGTGGTATAAAGAGATTTCTCCCAGCAATCGTCATAAAAAATAAATTAAAATGTGGTATTAAGGCTGCGACAGTGGCGAACTCAAATTTAAGTAAACTGCAAATTCAGATCAAGTTTCGTACGTCGCGTGGGAGTCGGCCGCTCACTGAGAGAGTCGGCGCGCGTAACGCTGCAAATTGCATACAGTGAGCGCAAAACTAGCCAACTGTGGACGCTCCATTTCAAATATATGAAAGGCCGTATTTAATCGATACGCCGCCAACTCAGTCGGCCTCTGTTTGTATACAGGGGACGCAGCCTTCAGTACTTAAAATTAATAATTGTAAAATTTATAAATAACAAAAGAAATGGAAGGATAAACATAATCAGAATTATTTTATAACAACCTATAAAATATACAGGGTGTGTCGTAGTGAATGGATAACCCAGCATCTAAGGCTAGAGGCGGCAGTATGCCGGCTCAGAAAAATATTATTTTATGTTTTGTAAAAGTACTTCTGTTTCCGAGATATTCGACATTTTCCAAGTTAAAAAAATATTCTACCCTTTGTCGTTATTTTTGGCGACTACAAATAAAGATTTTTTTTATATCTGTCTTTTGGGTACTACTTACTCCTGAATAAATATGCATAGTGTATTAAAATAACTAAATTTGAATACAGTGTACATACGTATCGCTCGTATAGTATTTTTCAACTTCTCCTTCATTTATAAAAAACACGGATGGTAGTATATCTCCAGCCTGCACGATATATTTTTCTGTAATATTAATAATATTTATAAAAATTATGATAATAGGATCGTAAGCCTTAAATATAAGATTAAGAGTAGATATTCATTTTGCTCAATCTGTCAATCTGTTTAAGGACACCATAGAGGCCATGAAAAGCTTTAAATCACATTGCTCATATAACCAAATACTGGTTCGGTTGGAAACACCATCACACCCTCATTTTGCTGAAGCTGATTATCTTCTAGGTGGACGACTGTCCGTTATATCATTTGTCCAGACAGTTTCAATAACTTAACAAAAAGTGAAAGTAAAGTGAATAATAATAATAATAATAATCCTTTATTGTACACCAATCATTAGTAACATTTTACAACACATTTCACAACATAGAGACAGATTTGACACAAAAATTCTTCTTGTGTCAAATGTGTCTCTCGAGCTCAAGGTAGTATGTATGGAAATTTCTATTTTTACTCTTTGGTTACTGAACAACTAATCCAAACGCTTTCTTTGGTATAAATATGACTTGTTTTATTTACTTAAGCTGTAGGGGTGTAGCGTGCGTGAGCAGGTAACTAAGCGATTCCTTCAGAAACTTGTTCAGGGGGCTTCGGTTGTTAACATACCAAAAGTCCCGACTCCTAGGTGATGAGCGGGGGGAAGGAGGGGGGTAAAGGTACGAATTTTGGGTTTTTCGCTTATATCTCGAAAACGGTGCATTGGAGAGCAATATTTTCAATTAATAAAATGAAGTTCCTAAAATTATCTAAAACTTTCATATCATATGTTTTTTTCTAATTCCTAACCGTTTTCGAGCTATACCCTCGGAAAAAGTTGAAATTTACAAAAAAAAAACAATTTACGTCAAAATATTCATAAACATTGCATCATATTGTCTAAACCCATTCATAAACGAAAAGTATGAATAGGAAAGAAGTTGTAGATTTTTAAATTCCCTTTTAGAATATATACAACGTGTAACAAAATGGAGAGATAAAACTTTAGGGTTAGCTTCTATACCATACGTAGAATGTACAGTAAAAGAATTAGCATGATCAGTGCTGGTATAGACTTTCATACAATTTTTTTAAATTATTTTACAATGAAATATTTTGACAACCCTAGTCAACCCAACAAGCTAAAAATAGACTTGCGCCGCAATCAGTGACCTTATGACCTTTCCCGCACCGGCTGAATAGCGAGCGATACGCCGCGCCGCGCCGCCGCCGCGGCCGCCCACTGCGAGTAGCGCGGATATCAGCGCAGCTGATTATTACTTACCTATCGTTTGGCACATTGAATGACACAATTTTTATCACACTACCTAGCTAATGAACACAAATGAAACAACATGTTAGTACAACTTTCAAGTTTCTATTTATTAATAATAAACGGGTTGCCCGGAAGAAATCGGGTTGCCTGAAAGAAATCGCTTAAAGCTTTTTAAATCGCTTCAATATTGTGTACAAAATTATTTCTACGTTTAATGACAATAAAGAGTGTTTGTTATAATTATTACAACTTAAATTTGTAATATCTGACAAACTCTTATGGCAAGTATCGCACTTATTTCAATCGACATTCAGTTCACTTTGCGTAAAAACACTCACAACTGTATCTAGGGTTTACCTTACACTTGACCAGAATTACAAAAACGGCACACAATTTCTGCCTTCTTTTTCAATACACACACATCCACATGACGTTTGTGCCACCGACAAAAGCCTAACCGAGGAGGTCACAAATCCGCTGGTATCAGCTCTTGCGTCCATCGGGAATGATGAGGATGTTGGCCATCATCACTAAGCGTGCGCCATATCACCATGTGATTGACATCCAAAAGAGCGCCGACTCGTCGAGTGCTGCTCCTCGGATCCTCCTTGAAATGATCCAAGACTTGCTCTCCTAAGTTCTCGGAACGCGAAGGGGGCCGCGCTGGGTTTCGCGTGAAAAGAACCGGTGCGCTGAGCCGCAGACTCATGCTTCGAAACACGCCATAGCCGGGTAAGTGGCGCTGTTCAGCTACCGGCCTGCACTCCACAAACCGCTGCCTGTAAAGCCTTCGAGCTTCGCAGATGCTGTGGTTACTAGCGGCTCAAACATACAGAATCATCTCGTAACATTTGTCGTTTGAATACACCATGTCATAGTGCATTACCTCCAATACTTTCAAGTTGAAAATTTTAAGAAAACTTCGAATAAAATAGCGATAGCAACTGACGTGCACACTTCAAAACGGGCATGAAAGAACTGAAATAAATTTCTATTAATTTTACTAATAACCGACCGAACCAAACAGTTCTCTAGTACCTAATTTTTTTAGGGTTTTTCCGTATAGCGATATGATCTTAGTACCCAATTTATTTCATAATACAGTGAAATTACTTCATTATATTATGTTTTTGTATTGTTAAGTTATTCTGTTACAAATAAATAGTTTTCAATCGTGAAATCACTTAAATAGTTTTTAAGTTGTTTGTTCAATATCAAAATATTAAAAACTGTGATTTGTTAATTTACGTAACTTATTTTTACGCTTCACACATTTTAAATAAAGAAATTAATCCATTTTGTGTCTCAAGAAAGAGAATAATAATAAAAGATAAAGATTCCTCATAAAAAAATAAAGTTTTAGGACAGGTATAAGTACTTAGGATATTTTTCCCTTTAGCGTTAGAAAATAATTTCAGCAGCCTGAAACAAACGCAACTAAAAACAATAATTAGTTAGTCATAAGTAATTTAACTTTTTTAAATAAAAAATTTAGTTGAGTTGAGTATTTGTTCATAATAAATATTGAACGGAACAACCTTTAGTTTGGCTTGGAAGCGGCGGCGGCGGTAAATCTCAAAGGGTATAATTCCGAAAGGCGCAAATTCGCGACGAGACGCCGAAAGAAGCCCCGCGAGTTCAGCGATAATACACCTTGTGTGTTTGTTATAAGAGCTATGCACGGGTTATCTTTTATGAAAACGACTTTACTTAGTTGCTAATTTTATTAATTTAAAGCTTTGTTGTTGTATGTATTGATAGTTATAAGTATGTGAGAATACAGTAAGTACAAGAAGCTGTAAGTATTGTATCATAGTTTGAGGTTTACAAAATCATAGGTATTTACCGAATATGTTTCCTAGTTATTATAATTCTTAGAAAGTTTGAATGTAAGGGAGAGAGGATATTTCTTCGTTTTTTATTAGAATTATGGGTAAGTTTGATTGTCTATTTGAGTCTCTCTTCATTAGGTATAAGTTGCGATTTGACGCCGTGCGAAAGAATTTCAACGTACCTATTACCTACCTACCGATAGATTTGTAATAATTTCATATTAGTTTCTTGCAATAGCGTATTTCTAAAGAAATGTGATAGTGTTTTGTATGACAAGTTTGATATCATAGTTTATTGAGAGTACCTAATCCCCGCTGCTCAACCAGATAGCTCAACTCCATAAAATTGAGCAGTGGGTAATACCAACTGCTCAACTGGTAATTGCTCAACTATGACAGTTGAGCAGAGGGTCATACCCCTTATACCCTATAGCTCAACTATTTATTACTCAACTCAGTTGATCAGTAGGGCATCTAGTTTTAAAATTAAATACATGACCTACCGCTCAACTGCTCTTGTTAAGGCACTGGACACTTATAGTTTATTATGCTACATGCTCATATTTGTTGCAAACTACAACTTATGACATTGACATGGCGTTCAAGCATGGGTAGCCTGATGTGTGGGCCAACGTACTTATATGTATAGTGTAGTAAAAAATCTTCAAATCTTATAATTCATATATTTAATAATAATAATAAATTTATTTTATTATTTAACACACTTATTAAAATAAAATAAAACTAATGTTTCTTTCTTTTCAAAAACTAACTTACAACACACTTTTATTTCTTCCTTTTTCTTGAATTTCATCGTAATTTTTCCAGAGCGTGTCCAATTGAGATTTCTGAATTAATTAGTTGCATTTGTATATGAATAATTATATTATCATTATTTACATACTTCTTTCTTCTCCTGTTCGCAGTTTTATCTATAGTAATCTCGTCCATGTCAGCTAGTACTTTTAATAATCGTAACAATGTCTTGGTGTTCTTATTTATAGATTTGTTTAGTTTTGAGTGCCAACCTTCGAGCACATTGTTGGTTCTATGTCGCTCTCCTAACACACCGATTATTTTTATAAAGTCCTTTTTCTTTAAAGTGTTGTCCACATACGTCATAAAGGGCTGCATTGCAAGTTTGGCATTTTCGTATTCGCTTTTGATATAATGCCACCCTTCTGTAATTTTTTGCTCGCCTATTAATGGCAACACGGAGCAGAGACCAACAATCCTTCTTTCATGTTTTGTTTTTTTGCAGTTATTTTTTTTAGCGTTTCGCCAAATCATTTTTGTCCAGTGGTAGTAACAACCTTTAATAGTCACAGTAGGCCATACTTCCCTTATTGCATTTATCATCCCAATCTCAAAATCGCAATGAAGTTTTTCAATATTCAATTTTGGTATTTGAGATTTTACAATATTAAACAAATATGTATAACTTCTCTGTTTTTTGTCGGACATAAATGCAAATATAAATGGCTTAACATATATTGATTCCAAAGTACTGCCCATATCCCCATGAATACTTACTAATTGCGTAAAAGGATCAGGGCAGCTGCTAAAAGTCCCATCGATGAAAAATTCTGTCACATGCTTAATATGTTCTTTATTTCCAGGAGAACAAAACACCAAAATTCGCGTTTGATCGTCATGAAAATCTGCTAAAAGGAAATGGAGATATTTTTTCGGCACGTCAACCTCGTGTATATTATTGAAAATGCTTTTAGTAGTTCCGACAGATTTATATCTAGCATCGTATAGACCATGTTTAATGCTTGATAGAGAAATACTATCTATAATCTCTTTCTTATGTCCATCGCGTTTCATTTGTAGTATTGCCTCTTCATACAATTGAGGAATTGGGCGATCAGAACAGATTACTGCTTTCTTAAGTTTATCTTTTTCTGCCAATATCATAATATGGTTCTCATTTTTTGGACATGAATGATCCGTTGTCTTCAAAACTTTGTGAGCCTAAAAAAAGAGGAGAACTATGACAAGAGAATTTCAAAAATTGTACCGATCTATACAATTGGTAAAAATAAACTCACTTTAACTGTTATAGTCCCTTTGCATTTAGTTTTTCTATAAGAGGAACACCTTAGTATAGTTTGACCATTTTTGTAGTCTCTAAGTCTATGATAATGATAATTTTTGTAAAGAACAGCTTTTCCTCCTTTATGATCGATAGTTTTCATCTCGTCCTCCTCGCTTGGTGCTAAACCGTAATAAATAAAATAGTCAGTAACCAAACAGAAACATCTATTTCAAAATTTAATACACTGCACATAAATAATAAGTACTTATATATTTAATTTTGACTTACCTGAGGTTGTCGGGGTCGAACCTTCACCATTCATTTTAATTTAATTTAATGGTTATCAGAAATGGAAAGCTGATGCATGAGTAAAATTACCTATTTACGCAGTGATAAAGTAAACAAACTACTTACTATGACATTGACAATTACAAATAAGTATATCCAATAGGACAAATAAATTATATGTGTCCAGTGCCTTAACAAGAGCAGTTGAGTGGTAGGTCAAGTGTTCAATTTTAAAACTAGATGCCCTACTGATCAACTGAGTTGAGCAATAAATAGTTGAGCTATAGAGTATAAAATATTCGGTAATATAAACTATATCCTGCTGCTCAACTGCTCAACTAGTTGAGCAATCTAGTTGAGCAGCGGGGCAGAAGTGGTTTTGTTTTACGTTTCTCTTAAATTGATGATTACTTATGCTTAGTTTGATAACATTTTTCTGATTTTAGTCGTAAATGTATTTCGATCATGTATGTTGTTAAGTATTAGAAATAGAAGGCTACCGAGCCTCAGCATCCGTTCATAACCACAAACAGTGCGACTAAGTATTAAACGTTTTTAAAATACTTACGTAGGTAACACTTAAACGTGAGAGCCCGGGAGTAGCTAGCGAGCGATCCGCGGCAGACAAAGGGCATCGAACTTGCTATTTCATAGACTATAAAAATTATGCAGAATGCTGGATAACTTAAAATTTATTTCAAGCTTTATTGTATGGTTGTGATGATAGTTGTAAGTATGTGAGAATAAACAAGAAGTTAAATATCCTTGTCAGTGATGCATCATAGTTTAAGGTTAAGAAAATATATTCTCACGGATAGTTAAAATTAACGTGTTGTCGGTTCGAACGTGCAAATCTATTATTTCAGTAGAGTTTTAAATTGGTAAACCGCGTGATAAACGCACATATTGGTGAAAAGGTAGTTTTAAAAATATTCTGCACTTAGATACTACCGAAAAAAACATTCCCGAGACGTTGTTGTCGTCTCATTTAGTAGGCACAAAATTACACTTTGTAGTACCTCTCTTGGTTACTTATCGCTTTATTTTAACGCCATCTGTTATCGAATAGATTCTATCAAAAGGTAACAGCTGTTTTTAGGGTTGACACTTAGATATTTTGATCTAAACTTTGAACTTGTTTTCCGAACCAAAACCGTAAGGATTACAAGTTTATGTTACTGTTACTTATAAACTACACCACCAAACATACAAGCCCCTTAAGTATTATCTCTTCATTATGTTACACGTTGTATACATATGCTGATTAATGTCCAACCCGCCTAAAGTTACAGCTATTTTAAAACTTATATAGCATTTTGCAATTTTCAGAAAATTTGTTTGTATATCATATTCTTGACCCACAACCTTTGTTCGTTCATCTTATAACATAATATATGGCCACTTATAAGCAAGTTATTAAATAAAGTAGAAAAAATAATGATGATTACTTTCACACTTTATTCTATAGATAGTTTCGTTACACCAATACAATAATAATTGTAAACCCCATTGTTCTCAATATATTCCTAATGTTTTACTCTCGACTTTAAAAGTAATCAAATTTTCATCCTCTTTGAACTTGAGGGCCCAGGCAATGATTGTTCTGCCATGGCATCTTCTTCCTCAGTAGCGCGTTGCTCTTGCTGAATGGGCTCTACATCGTCTTCATTGTCCTCATCGTCAACAGTTACACTGTTCAGGCACTTCCCTTGACAGTGGATGCACGCTGCAGAACAGGTGAGCATCGCTTTTCGGCAGCCACATTTTCCAATTACACAATCCTTGGTGCAGCGGCAAAATATAGTTTTCAGAAGAACCTCTGGTCGCAGGAGTGGAAGCAATCAACAGGACAGCAAGGTCTACATCCTCACCAACGACAGCCACAGAGTTGTGAGTGGATTGTTCAACAGCAGTCTTCACGATTAGGTTGTCAGCGTCATCGGTAGCCTGAAGAGTATGTATCCCTTTCTTCTGCAGCTTTATCTCCAGTAAGGAGATGAAGTTAGTTTTGTTGGTAGGATTTGATAAAAAGTTTAACAGGTATTTGTGTGTCCCATGTCAAATTGATGTCGGCTGACCTTTTTAGTCTGTAACGACGCATTTGTTCTTGTGATTTAGTGCTATTGGCTGTGTTTGCGTACCCATCAAACACCACAGTGCGAGTAGTCCCAAGATAATGGTGGTCGACGTAGGTGATATAACTATTACAAATAGTCACAACCGATACATCTTTTGGCCAAATAACTCTGTGGAGTAGAAATCCTCCATCGACTACAATGTTCATTTGAGGCAGAAGAATATCTTTCTTGGTTGGCTCAAATAAGTTGTACAGCACTGATTTGTTTGTCTTTCTCATGCCACTTTCGTTGAACAGTGCCAAGGGAAATGGGACCAACTCATACTCAAAATATGTCATCAAATCCTCATCTGATCGTTTGCTTATACATATCCGCTGAAAGAGCAATGTTGGGTCAACTACTACCCTTTCATCGTGAACTTTTATCGATGAGCTGACAGAAGATATTGGCTATGCCCGATCCTTGCGCGATAACTTAAAATGCTATACAAGTTTTAAAATAGCTGTAACTTTAGGCGGGTTGGACATTAATCAGCACATGTATGTATATTCTTAAAGGGAATTTAAAAATCTACAATTTCTTTCCTATTCATACTTTTCGTTAATGAATAGGTTTAGACAATATGATGCAATGTTTATGAATATTTTGACGTAAATTGTTTTTTTTTTGTAAATTTCAACTTTTTCCGAGGGTATAGCTCGAAAACGGTTAGGAATTAGAAAAAAACATATGATATGAAAGTTTTAGATAATTTTAGGAACTTCATTTTATTAATTGAAAATATTTCTCTCCAATGCACCGTTTTCGAGATATAAGCGAAAAACCCAAAATTCGTACCTTTACCCCCCCCCTCCTTCCCCCCGCTCATCACCTAGGAGTCGGGACTTTTGGTATGTTAACAACCTAAGCCCCCTGAACAAGTTTCTGAAGGAATCGCTTAGTTACCTGCTCACGCACGCTACACCTCATTTTGGGTCATTTATTGACTGGACTAAATATATAAATGTCCTTATAAAAAACTACATACCTATTTTGCAAAAATCGTCTCCATAAAAATAATACTTATTGTGTAAAAGAAATTGCCTTTTGACTAATTTTGTGTAGTACCTGGTAATATGACAGTTCTTCGGAATCTCGCAGCAAGTTGGCGTAGAAAATAGTGTGGTATATTACGAAACAACGCTGGTACTAAAAGATGGTGTAAATAAAGAGAACACATTATATCCTGGCGAAGGCATTGTGGCGCCTGAAGAGCAAGTTCTGGTATCCAAGCACCTGGAAAATATTTATTACATTATATCTATAGATCACCAAAAGTTGTCAAAGATGATGTGATATTTACAGATAAAAATAAAACCAACAGACATTATCGAAAAACAATATAAATTAATTAAATATTAAAGAAATATAAAAAAAATATACAGGGTTGATTTATGGTCACCAGCCAAATTTAAATGTTAGTTTCTTTGATACGATATAAACGTACACGCATGTTTATTTTAGCGTTGCTTAGTACAAAAATGTAGAAATATGGAACCACAAACTTTATTAAAAATAGCCGCTGTTGATGAACATAGCTACTACAAAATATTGTGTAGTACTATGTCGTAGTATTATCAATTCTGTTT
Source organism: Stenoptilia bipunctidactyla (assembly GCA_944452665.1). Classification (NCBI taxonomy): domain Eukaryota; kingdom Metazoa; phylum Arthropoda; class Insecta; order Lepidoptera; family Pterophoridae; genus Stenoptilia; species Stenoptilia bipunctidactyla. The sequence goes on along the minus strand of OX101729.1, from coordinate 5,784,132 downwards.
ATTTTAATGGTAATTTAGATTGACCATGCCTTGGTTCATATGTCAGCGGATATATTATTTATATATTAATTTCCTTCAAAGTATTTCTTTCTTGCAAAAATCGTTTCTATAAATATACTTATTGTGTAAAAAATTTGGCCGATGACTACAAATCAATCCTGTATAGAACTGATTAATTTGTTTCTATTTAATTTTAATACCTACTACGTTTTAATGTCGTTTTAAGAACCAAATTTTCCAAAGCTACTTTCTTTTATTACTACATTTCCAGCGCAGTTGTAAGAAATAGTGCAGTTAAATAAATATATCTAGGTTTAAAATAAAATCATTTAAGGCTTATTTTAATTATATTATTGGAAAAAACCCGAATACAATAAGAATCGGCAGGCACCGTTACCCGATCAGTGGCATGCTCGCAACGCACTGTAAGCAGTTTTAATTGCCACACGGCGCCACAGTTGAGTGGATGTTTTACAAGTTATCATTGAAAAGCCTTTGTAGCCTCATTGTTTTATGTAAATACTTATTTTTAAAATCTCAATTTATCAAATAACTAGCTTTATCCCGCAACTTCGTATGCGCTTAACTTCCCTTCTCGTGGAAATTTCAGAAACTATACAACCAGACACCCACTGAAAGAACCTTTATACCAAATATCACACCCATGAACTCAAAGAATAAGTATTTTTCATACAAACTATAAATCATGTATTTCCCGTGCCCGTGGGAATTTTGGGATTTTTTTTCGTAGCACAACCAGTCACTCTTTGAAGAACCTTCATGCCAAGTATCACATCCGTACACTCAAGGAATAAGATTTTTCATACAAACTAAAAAGTCCAACCCTTTCCCGTGGGAATTTCGGAAATTCCTTCCATAATTCAAACAGACACTTATTGAGAAACCTTTATATCAAGTATCACATCCGTGCACTCAAGGGATGGGATTTTTTCATACAAACTAAAACATCATATATTTCCCGTTCCCGGAGGAATTTCGGGAATTCCTTTCATAACACAACCAGACACACATTGAAAAACGTTTACACCAAATTCCACATCGGTGCACTCAAGGAATAAGATTTTTCATACAAACTAAAAAGTCCTATATTTCCCGTTCCCGTGGGAATTCCGGAAATTCCTTCCTTAGTGCACCTCTACATCCCCTAAAAAATGTATGTTCCAAATTTCAGCTCTCTACGCCCAGTAGTTACGGCTGTACGTTGTCTGTCAGTCACTCAGTACCTCAGTCACTCAGTCAGTAACGGAACAGTTTTTTTTTTTTAAATATTTTATTTTAAAAGAAAAACAGTTTACAATATTTAGAAACATATTTATATATATTGATAAGGCTTAATTTTGATATTAAATATGAATTACCTTTTTGCCTATTCCAAAGTTCACTAGTGTAAGTGGCTACAGTTTCCAACAATTCCGATGAAACTCCGGCGTCGCTTAGGTAATTAAGCATTCGTTGGACATAATAATCGTATCTGTATTTATTCCTTTGTTTAATAAAAATATGGCAAATCATTTTACTTAGTATAATAATGTCGAACATGTATAATAGCCAACGAAATAAAAGAGACATCCAAAATTTCAGAAAAGAATCACCGATATCATTCATGCCCTGTCAAAAAAAAAATACGTCACATAAAAGTAAAAAAATCAAAAAAATTCTATGAAATTTGTTAAATTGTATTATTTTACGTAACATTTTTGAAAATTTGACAATTTGCGACATATCTTTGCGTGGATATAAAGGAAGTCATAACAAACCATTTTCACTATGGAACCAACATATTTTGAGAGAAATAAAAAAACTTCTACTCTTAACGGAAGCGGGTCCAATAAAAAATAACCATTTAGTATTGTTTCAACAGCGGCCCCTTCAAGCTAAGGTCGCTTAAGCTATAGTCACCTATGTTATGCTGTACGCGGCGTCTCGTTACGTCGTACGCTGCGTCACAATGCTTACTATACAGATGCACTGTTGTGTTCTCTTTCACAAGTCGACGTTGCCGTCTTGTCGCCGTACGCGGCATCTAAACATCTCTCAAGTCACACAAAATGATGAGCACAAATTACAAGGATAGTTACATGATGAGGCTTAATGAAGAAAAGGACGAATTGTTGATAGAATGCCGTTAGATAGTTGCCCATAATTTTCTCCTTATACGGTCGTCTTCTGCCTCTTCTTACAGTAACAAATACATAGGAAAAATGAAAGTCGCTGCGACTAGGCTATGGACGCCTGTCGCAGCCTGTCGACGTGTTGCCACTTCTCACTCTATACAAAAGTGGTGATACCGAGAATCTAATAAACCATCAATTTTACTTAGTATTGCCATAAATATTGTAAGAATTAAAAGAAAATTCGCCACCATTAAATGAGAGGTTTTCTGACAGCTCATTACAAAAAACAAAACGGTAAAAAATGGTACAAAAGGCTTCGATAGATGGCGCTTTACAAAAGGCAAAGTCTTGTCTGTCATATAGCCATTTATGTGTTTTTAAAAGTAAAATTAATTAATTGACATCTGTATCAGAAATTTAACTTATAAATAATCATGGTCATATATATCATGGTTATAAATAATCATAATCATGAGCTGTCAGAAAATTCCTCATAACTATGACACTTTAATATTGGCCAATGTTTGCATTTCACATGGTAACAGATGTTCAAGTTGTAATTCTATAAGCGTTTTATTATTATTAAATATTGTTACTGATTCTTACCTGTACTTCGATCACACCAAAATGCAAGTTTATTAGACTGTTTAGCGAAAATACATATTGAGTGTACCAAGCGAAACGACTTGCATCATTTATATCATTGCTAAATCTACAAACTGTAATAATACACCAAGATAAATTATTTTTATTTTAAGTTAAAGACATACTTTACGAGCGAATTATTAAAACTTATTGGTTGCAATCACTCGAAGAAGATAACTTACGGTTTTCATTTTCTGCAAATAAAAATAAAGGATTTCTGAGAAGGGTCGACGGATTTTTGTCTTGTAGGGAGGCCGGGGCTGGAAGTTCCCGGGGCACGTTGTTCCGGCAGTAATAACTTTGTAAATAAAAGAGATAGCAATACACGTGAAGTGCGCCGTTTAAGTGTCAGGTGACGCGCCGCGTTGGCGGCCATCTTAGTTGCTCCGACAGCGGCGGACAAGTGGCTGTGTGCACTGCGCTATTAAAAGACCACGTGAGTAATATTTTTCGTATTTTAACTTTTTGGTCTATTTTTTTTATTATTGACCGATTTATGTGCAACTTTCCAATTTTAAAGTTGCATTAGTTAGGTATCTTCTAGTTTGAATGTTTTTTCGATTGAATTTGTTAATTTGCTAGGATGACAGTTTTATACGAAAATATAATTTGGGGCTACAAGTTCCCTCCCGTAGGGGCTGCTTGTTCCCCGGAACAACTTACCCCAACCGATGCTTAAAGTTTCTTTACATTTTTAAGGTATATTTTTCATTTTTTTAGGATGGCACGAACGTACAAACGGAAGACTGAGAGGGGGAAAACATCCGAAACGTTATTACGCCAAGCTGCCAATGCTGTCATACAAGATGGTAGAAAAGTAGAATTGGAAATTTGCCACATGACATTACATAGATTTGTAAAAAAAATTTGAGTTGGTAAAGATCCTACTGTAGGTTATAAAAGCCGATCAGTATTTACCACGGAACAAGAAAAAGAGCTAAATAAATATATTTTAAAGTGTTCATCGATATATTTCGGTCTGTTGCCAGGAGAGGTGCGAAAACTTGCATATGAATGTGCTCTTAAATTTTCTTTGTCAAACATTCCTCCTACGTGGTATAAAAATCGAGAAGCTGGGGCAGATTGGTTGACTGGATTTATTAAAAGGAATTCAATGTTGTCTATAAGAACACCAGAGGCAACCAGTGCAGAACGTGCATCAGCATTTAACAAACATAATGTTGATGAATGTTTCACAAAGCTCGGCGATATTCTACTCAAATATAAGTTATCACCTTCCAGAATATGGAACCTGGACGAGACTGGAGTTACAACTGTTTTAAAACCGAAGAAAATAGTAGCTCAAAAAGGCACAAAACAGGTTGGTGCTATAGTTTCTGCAGAGCGTGGGACTTTAGTTACTGTAGAGTTAGCAGCAAGTGCCGCAGGAAACACGATTCCGCCAATGTTTGTGTTTCCCCGTTTAAAATTCAAACACTTGTTTTTAAGAGATGGACCCTCTGAGTCAATTGGAGCTGGAAATAAATCGGGATGGATGACTGCCACTGAATTCCTCACATATATGGATCACTTTATCAAGTTCACGAAACCCACTTCAGAAGAACCCGTGTTACTATTATTAGACAACCACTCGTCACACATCGACATCAACGTAGTTGAGAAAGCTAAAGCAAACTCAATAATAATGCTGTCGTTCCCACCTCACTGCACGCATAGGCTACACCCACTGGATGTGGGTATCAATGGCCCTTTTAAATCGTATTGTGCTAAAGCTCAAGACAACTGGCTAAGAAATCACCCGGGAAAAACAATGTCAATTTATGAAATTCCCGGAATTGTTAAATCGGCATGGCCTTTAGCAGCAACCCCTGTAACTATTATGAATGCTTTTAAAAAGGCTGGAATATGTCCCTTTAACCCTGGAGTTTTCACAGAGGAGGATTATGCACCATCCTTCGTGACAGATCGGCCACTTTTACAAGCTGCGTCGTCTCAAGCTAAATCAGATAAGGAACCCCTCCAGACTTCTAGCAGTTCAATCGATGATCAACCAGGACCATCCAACATTCAAATATTACCTCAGATTAATTTGCAGCCAGAATCTATAACCATAATTACTCCAACGTCAGGTGAGATTGGTGAAACACCTCAACAACCTGCAACAGATCAGGGTGATGTTTCTCAGGCTGCCTTTGCGATCTTTAATAATGCCCAAGAACTCCAATTAACACCAGTAAAGACAAATGCTTCAGCTGTGTTTAGTCCTGAAATTGTGAAGCCTTTACCAAAAGCACCCTCAAGATTGCAGACGGCTACAAAACGCCGTAAAAGAAGGTCGGCTGTCTTGACTGACACGTCAGAAAAAAATGCATTAGCTGAAGAACAGGTAAATAAGAAAGTAAGGAAAGACGGAGCCGTTAGAAACAAGGGAAAGGAAAACAAAAAAAATAAAGGGAAAGGTAAAGGCAAGGAAAGGGCTAAACGAAGAGTATTACAAGAAAGCGATAGTGATAGTAATGATGAGGATCTGGAATGGTACTGCATAATTTGTTGTGATTCATATTCAAATTCTCTTCCAAGAGAACAGTGGATAGAATGTTGCATGTGTAAAAATTGGGCACATGTTAAATGTATGACGGAAACTGATAATATTACTTTTCTGTGTCCCAACTGTGAATCAACTGTGAAACTGAAGAATTTAGAAATGAATAAGAATGGGTTAAGGTTGCTAAAGTTGATTACGACTGATTAAAATAAGACTGATGATTTGTTTTCATTATAGCTAATTATATTTCACATAAAAATAATTTGATAACGTTAAGATGATAAATAATATTGGCGTTAGCTGTTTCGTTTTGTTATTTGATTATAATTGTAGATTTTGATCTCACTTTCCATAAAATTATGAATGGAACTTTTGCATGAAGGTCACCTGTTATGTTATTTAGTTAAAACAAGTGCAGTTATGTTTATGATAAGGTTTTTAAGTTCATGAATCTCTATTACTGTTAAATTGATAAAAGAAAAACATTTCTAAAGATTTCCAGTTATATTTTATTGTTTTTTTATGTTCTGTTATGAGAATTTCAATGTTTCTTAGTTATAGAAAAGTGTTTATCTTGGAAAGGATCCAATAAGATTTTTTTGTACCCTTAAGTATGTAACCAATATTTTTTTTAAGTTCAGAGCATTGCATAGCAACTAAATAAATGTAACTAAAGCAATTATTTTTTTATTTAAATGTAACCATTCATTATCCCTGTCACTTTATTTATATTATCCAACAGGAACAATTTGCCCCACACACGGAACAACTCGCCCCAAAGTGGGGTTGAATGTTCCCTTCAGGAATTTTGTTAAAATATGCCTGTACAATAAAATATATTAAGAAACTAGCAGAACTGACTTTACTGTTACAAAGACTGATTATGACTTTTTAATAAAATCAAATGTCATGATTGAAATCTTATCATTTTCATTATAAAATTTCACATACTTGAAAATCGGAACTTTCAGCCCCGGCCTCCCCACAACAACCTAAAAAATTATAAATAGTATGAAGTATGTTACAGAAACACAGTTTTTAATATCATCTGTTTATCAAAATTCATGCTGTATGCTTGCTGTATACTTGTATACAGTAGTCGTTAGGGTTTGTCAGAAGCCATCTAGGTGCCCTAAAAATTCTGGCTTCCACCACCCAGCACTGGGCCAGCTTGGTGGATATACCTTCCTATACCTCCTCTTCACCCAGGGGAGAGACTCATGCCCTGCATTGGGCTCATTACAAAGAGTTGTGATGATGATGATGATGCTAGCATGCGACCATCGACAAAGATAAATCGAGCCTTTACATCGATATTTTCTTTAAAATTGCTTTTGTCATATGTATTTTTTTTAAATAGATGACAGTTTTGGTTCCGTTGCCTTTATCATGCTATCTACTATGGTGCGCATGCTAACTAACATAAACGCCTGCCCTGCAGAATATGATTGTTTTCACTGTTTATTAAAATAGTAATTTTACTTTAATTGTTAAGTGTTTCATAAAAATAATCATCGAATGCAGGGCATAAAAAAAACCGACTTCACGTCAAAACTTTGGCCTACTTAGAATATTATCCACGTAAAAATTCTCCAAAATAATACATATTGTTTAAAAAATTCAAGAAATTTTCAATGAAATACTCAACCGATTTCAACAAAAATTATATGGGACTAACTATGAAGTATCTTCTTTCATGTGAAACAAGAATTTTCAAAATCTATTAATAATTGTCCGAAATATCGTGTAATAAAGACACAAAAAAAAAACATACGGACGAATTGGGAACCTCCTCCGTTTTTGAAAGTCAGTTGAAAATAAAAAAGCAAATAAAGCTTCAACTCTATTTTTAATTCATAAAAAGCACAAAAACTTTATTTCTTAAAGAAAACGGATTTCCCCATTACTGAAAAACCAAAGCATAAAAGACCACAGTTCCTATACAAAAAAAATAATGTTTATTAATTTAACTAAATATCCTTTCAAATATCTGTCAACATATCAATAATTCAGTTCTCTCTTTCTAAGTTTTTGAAAAAAAGGACGAGTATTATTGAATGATATATTTAATATTTAAATATTTATTTTCACGTTTCACGTCATAAAAATGTGATTTAACCACCAATGAGATTGAACAAAAGAAAACCAATGTTCCTGTTGCGGATGTTTACCAATATCTATGATTATTCTAGGTTTCGCCCTAGTTCGCTACGTGGTATCCCATATAACAAGCTTTGCTTTGTCTGAGGATTTTATGTATTTATTTACACTTTTCTACATATTGACCCCATGTAACTTTTTTAAATGTAAAATCTCACCTTCACAATGTTTTTTCACATAGCAACAAGTCATGACATGCACACCCAGTAAAACAGTAGCTAAACGATACAAGAACTGTCTCCATTCACTCTGAAATAGAGAAAAATGAATAAATAAAATAAATCAATTCTTTATGTCTTTCCTCGTTCATGTAAAAATTGTTCAAATGTACAATTTTAATTTTATATTTCTGTAAACTCTTTGTATCGTAATAAAACGTCTTTTGTTGTACTATTGTAAAATAAGTTATATGAAGTAAGGCGGTGAATAACCCCCCGTTTGTCCCTTCGCTTTTATATTTTTCGTGTGGCTTATTTTCTAGGGAAACTATGGAAAGTAATATCATATATTAGATTAACTGGTATCACCTTTATTAAAATGAAAACCCTTTAAATGAGAAACGCACTACAGTGTTTTTTTATGACTTTAACCATAAAAACAATATTACTACATACATGACTTCACGCCTGTATTCCTTACGGGGTATGCAGAACACCAGAGGCTACAAACCATATGATGTCACGTTTGACAAATTTGGAGGCACTATAATGATGTAGACTATTGCAGTGACAAGGGGTCAGCCTATCCCACAAAAACGCCAATAAATCTTCTGTCCCTTAACTGAATTTTACAATATGCCCGGGAAGAGAAGCAGCTAGCGCATGCTTTATTTTTCTTTCACTCCCAGCCCAGCAATATTACATTTTAAATATTTTTGATTATGCCCGCCGGCAAAGGTGGTTCCTGCTAAGAATGTTCTAATGCAGGTGGCCCGTTCCGGCATAAATGAAAATGACCTATATTATTTCGATATACTTTTGTTTTATTACATTCGATCTTTACGACATGGTGCTATTAATGAATTTCATATTTACCTGTGAGTCAGTACAGAAATGACGTTTGTAATACATGAGGTATCTGATTCGAGAAAATCTTGTTACTTGTAACGCAAAACTATTCCTGAAAACTAATATGTATGGGAGTAGAGAAGTTATGATATCCGTTAACATGTTAAACAGTTTTGTTTGGTCCAATTTGTTAGGAGTCAATTGACATTTATGATCGACGACTACAGTTTGAAGCTGAAATGGAAGAAAAAATATACAACTTTTTAAATAAAAATATAATAATTTAAAAAGTAATTAAACATCATTATTTGCACTATTCATTTCCTTTAACAAAAAGTTATATTTTCGTAAATAACCGTTTTGCCTTTAAAATATTTTTGAATTTGTTAGTAACTTAACGCTGTATGTTACTAACGAGTTCAGTAATCTGTAATTACTGTTCTTGAAGTTTTTGTGTTAAATCGTATGATATATTCTGTTGAGATTCTTAAATTAGACCCAAATCAGGATCAGTAATGGAAAATATCCTTTTGGTTGATTGATTGAAAATATTTGACGTAACGCCTCCCGGACCCTACAAGTCTGCTTCATTAGATTTTCTGGAGATAGGACACCCTTCTGTATATTAAGACATTGTATGTTTCTGTATCTCTACCTAGTTGTAACTACAGTTGAACGAGGTAGAGATACAGAAATATACAATGTACAGATGAAAATAAAATTGTTAATACAAGTTTTTTATACTTAACAAAAATTTCCGACACCCATATATGTTCGCCGTCTTCGCTCGTTATTAATTAAATGTAATTACTAAATTCAATTTGCGAACCGCGCAGCCGATGCCGCTGCCCGCTGCTACCATGACTAAGCAACTGGTTCTAAGTGAGTTGTTGGCTTTCATCTAGAATGAGAGGAGTGAGTCCTTTGTCACACGGTACGATCTCTCTTTGCATACCCACGTCCGCTTTCGCCATGAAATAGGCTCGGAGGCCACATATCTCCCGGTTGTGTAAGGTTTTGGCGCTAAGTAGGCCTCGTCCTCCACACTTCCGAGGGATACACAGCCTCATTACTGACGAACGAGGGTGATGCATTCTATGGAGAGTCATAGTAGTGTGGAACATCCGATCCAGGGTGTCTAATTCGGTTTGAGTCCATCTGAGTATGCCAAAGGTGAACGAAAGTACGGGCATAACCCATCCATTACACGCTCGGACTTTATTGAGGCCCGACAAAGAACTAGCCATGCGTTCAAAAAAGACTTCGTGAACAGAATGTTTACGCCCACTTCCTCGACACCGATGTTTTGTGACATACCCAGATACCGGTATGTTTCATTTTCGGAGAGAACTCTCAGGTTAACGGGACCTAGGTCAACCTTCTGAAAACGAGTAATACTTCCCCTTTCACGTCAATAGCACGTCCAGTAGTTGGGCTTGGAGCAGCCATGGCGCCAGTAAACCGACATACCACCATTGCCGCTCCAAAAAGTATTGAGTTCGTCTTGACAAGATCAGAGCTGCTCTCCAAATGTTGGGGCAGCATCCGATTAACGGCCTCAACGACTTGCCTATTACGAGCCCTACATGGTAATCTGGGAAGCTTCGGGCTTCCTTCAAGTTGAGTATTACTTACTTCTTCGATCGTCTCCTCTAGTAGCCTTTTTCTGACCTCTAAATCCTGGGAAGCCATGTCCATGGGGTCTTCCCCTTCCACCGGGTTATTCCGGTCGCCTCATATCTTGCGCACTGTTTTAAAGCAGGCTCTTGCACTTGCAGTGACACTCACAGTGGTTTGAGCTCCGGTTTTCCCATTATTGAGTAACAATTAACATTTTGATTTTTGAACCTGGCTGGGTTAGTAAAAGTAGAGCAAGCCATGCATGAAAGCGAAGGGCATCGGGGTGTGTATGTGGTTGGGGATGGCACCACAGAGAAGGCTTCGCGTCTCAGCTATTCGAGCTCAGTGGGAGCGAAGATGTTGGAACGAATAATCCACCGGCTCTATCCGCTAGGTTTTGTTCGGCGACGGTTAAATTAGGCTCCAGCAGCATGAAAGCGCGGTGCATGCGTGCTCGATACCCCGCATTGCCCGTTTCTGTTTCTCTAGCTCCGTAATATGCACGCAGGTTGGCGTTTTGAGTGTGCGTCCATCTCATGCGCCGTCCTTCAGGGGTGGGCACTGATTGCGGGGGTTGTGATGACCCTACCAGTGCCAAGCTGCCTGAAGGTGATGATGGTGGTGAAGACGGGGCTGGTGGTCACCTCAGTCTCTGTGCGCTGGTGGCGCGCCAGCACCAGACGCGCCCCGGTGGCCTCCGGGTAGCGGCTCTAAACGTCTATTCTTAACGGATTACATCATCAAAAGTTCCAGAGTCACGTTAGCCACGCCAGTTATTTCATATTCGTGTGTCCGCCCCCCACGTGATAAGATGTTGTATCAGGACGTGTGGTTGTTTGGGGGCCTTATTATTATAGAGCTTGAAATTAAAAACACGGAAACTTACAGTGTATAAAAAATCCGTTACGGTAAAAACCAAGTGACTCAGATCGAAGATTATTAAGGTGTATAATATCCTAAATTGATTTGTTTCATCCATTTCCAGAATAAACAAAATTGACAGCGATGATGAGATAGTCGGTTCCACGAGCCAACTAAAAACCAACCAGTTAGCATACCATATTGAGTCTTTGACAGTTCTCGCAGTTTTCATCCACTGAAAAGAAAGAAAATTTCGTTTATTTCATTGACACTACAAAAACGGGCCATTGTAAGAATCGTCTGTTTTGAGAGCTTGGGATTTTTTGCAAAAAACACAGTCTATATTGGTCTATTTAACGAAATGAAAAGTCTGTTTTAATATTTAGAATTTTTAATACATTTTTCATTCAGACGCTCAAAAATAATGCTTATAATTATTTAAAAGTACTGTAAATCAAAAGTTGTCTTAATATTGTAACCATACAATATATCGACGTTATAAGTCTCTCTTTTTATGTAACAATAAAAAATAATAATAAATCCGTTGGATTTTATACGTATTGGTTGTCACGTAACGGTTGACAAGTAAACACTGTCTTATAACTGCTCCGTGTTATCGTTCAAGTTTAAGTGCTAAAATCAAGTTTTCAACATTAATTTCTATATCAAAATAAAGCTTAAATCATAAGCTTTACAGTTCAGATGCTAGTTTTGTGATACAAAAAGTGAATAAGAGCTTTTTAGTGATTTTATTTATTGAAAACAAAGCCCGCTACTCGGCTTAGTCATAGTTAACCGTACGGTTCACGCGACCAATCAGCTGACTCCGTGGAACGCTTCATCTGCTCGCTGTTGCCATCATAATTTGTGCGTTAAATACTTACACACAAGAACGTAATTGCAATGCAGTCCCCAATCAACGGTTGTGATGGGTGTTTAAAACCGATCGAAGACGAATACTTTTTGAATTGTTCTAAATGCAATAAATATTATGATATACAGTGTGCAAATATTACTTTGGTGTATTTTAATAAAAAGATGTCAAGTGATAATAAGAAATCATGGAAATGTGATCTATGCAGAAGTCAGGAGCCAAAGACTGACAATACAAATACACCGGTACGCGTCGGCAGTCAAAACACAAATGTTAATACACGTCGAGGAACAAGCCGTGCCCAAGAGGAAAAACAACACAGTAAAAATGCTCCTGGTGCTACTTACATAAATACATCCTCTCAAAATACAGACACCCAAGAACAAATGTTAAAGGAAATGCGACTCCTTCGTCAAGACATGCAGTCAATGCGAGCTGAGATGCAGGAATTGACTAACTCAGTGTCAAGTCTTATAAAACGTATTGACGGGTGTGATAAACGCATTGATGATATGAATGCCCGTATGGATGCCGTGGAACGTCGAGTGGATGAACATGTGAGTCACTTACAACCGGATGCAAACATTCTGGAATCAATATCGCATCTTAAAGCAGAAATTAATGACCGAGACCAAGACCTGCTACTCAATGATTTGGAGTTCTCATGCTTGCCAGAACAAAAAGGAGAAAACGCGCATCACACCATCCTCACTGTGTGTCAAAAACTGGGGATAACACTTGCAGATCATGACATTGTTAGTGCGCTGCGTGTGGGCCGGGTGCTGGAGACCGCGGAGACAGGCTCGGGCAGGCCCCGCCCGCTCGTGGTGCGGCTGGCGCGCCGCGCGCTGCGCGACCAGCTGCTGCAGGCGGCGCGCGTCCGTCGCACCGTCACCACCGAAAATACAGGTCTTCCTAATCCGCCCCGTCGATTTTATGTTAATGAACGGTTGACTAAATTAAATCGACAGCTCTTTAGCAAAGCTCGAGAACTTAAAGCCCAGTACAGCTGGAGATATGCTTGGACCAAGGATGGCAGAATTTTCGTAAGAAAGTCTCCTGGTACAGATACTCCTTGTCATCGCATACGAGTGGAAGCAGACCTTAAAAGGATTTTTGGGTAAACGCACGTTTTGCTCTTTTATCATTTAATCTAATTATTATTACTTATTTTTTCGTATTATCTGTTCCGTTTTTGCTTTTATGTGTCACTTGCCTAATGTTTTTAATAATATTTTACTTCTCTTTTACATTTTACATGTTTTACATTTTACCATTGCCTGATAGATTGAATTATAAAAACGCACAAAATGTTGATTATACTTCCTCAAACTATCAGTGTATCGACTTAATGCTGCTTTTAATTAAATCACTACTTTTAAATATAGAACTTAAACTTACCGAATTGTTTTGTTGTATGTGGCAGTATGTTGCAGTAGCACAGAATTTTATCATGGTAAATACATATTCACTAGACTGCAGACTTCACGCATATTATATTTATATATTCACACGCACATACTATACAATAACACTTCACAATGCCTACATAAGCGTACAAACTTTGTTATTTATTCGTTCCATGTATAATCTGCAATTTCGTCTACTATTTGCTGTTTACTCTCGTTACTTATCTAAAACTAATAACATATTTCGTCATGTCTTCTCATAGAAGAAAGTTTTTAAATTTGGCACTATATAATGCGGGTTCCCTTGGCACGGGCCACGACGATTTTCAAATAGCGATGGATATCTTTAAAGCGGATATCGTGGCAATTAATGAGACGTGGATTCGCGAAGGGCAAGAGCAACGCGCTCCCGTAGTGCCCGGCTACCGATTGCGTAATGCGCCGCGTCCTAGATCAATGCGCGGAGGTCACGGTGGCGGTGTTGCATTTTATATCAGGGACGGCGTCCGCGCGCGTGCCGTTGCGCACCCCGCAGCCCCTATTGAACAACTATGGCTATCTTTGTCTATGAACAGCAAAAGGTACATTATTGGGACCGCTTATCGACCTGAATGGGTAAATGTAGACATTTTTTTCGATGCTTTGACTGGCACATTAGTACATTTCTCTAATTATGACCATGTAATTTTATTAGGTGATTTTAATATTAACATGCTGGTACGTTGTAGCGGTAACGCGATTAAGTTAAGCAACTTTTTGCATTGTATGAGGTTGGAACAGATTGTAACAGAGCCTACCCACTTCTCCGCGGAAAATGAAACTTTGATTGATGTTGTATGCACGAATGCATTAGTCCGTCAGGTAAAGGTTACAAATATAACCGGTTCGCTAGGGCATGCGATGATAAACGTGGAGTTTTTGATTGAAAAAAGAAAAACACCTTCAAGGATGATTAGTTTTAGACCGATCAAAAGCATAATTATTGATGCTTTCAATAGCGATTTGGACTTAGTTGACTGGAATTCTGTGACACAATTAAGCTCTGTGGAATGTATGACTAATCATTTTAATAATCTTATGGTAAATCTCTTTGACATACATGCACCGATTAAAACTTTGAAAATGCAACCATTTAAGTCACTGCCGTGGATAACGGATACTATTAGAGAAATGATGAAATTGAGGGATGCTGCACATAAAAAATACCGAAGGCTTAAAACAGATGCGAGCAAACTGTATTATACTGACTTCAAAAAGCTTGTTGCCAGAAGTATACGCGCTGAGAAGTGTGCATACTTTAATTACCACATTAATAACTTCCATAATGATTCTCAATTATTATGGAAAAATTTGAAAAAAGACATATTACCTGATTATGATAAAAAAAAATCCTTACCTGACCATTTTAATGATGCAAATATAATAAATGACTACTTTCTTGACGTACCTGGTGAAAAAAATGTGCCCTTGTCTGAACTTACCTACTTTACATTTAATAAATTTAGCAATGAAATATTTACTTTAAAGCCTGTGGAAGAACGGGAAATAGCTAAGATTATTTTGTCTTTTTCTACAAACTCTATAGGTATAGACGGGATAAGTAAAGATATGGTCCTATTAACACTCCCTAAAACTTTAAAAATAATCACACACATTATAAACACATCCATTATAACGGGTGAAGTACCCAGTACTTGGAAGTCTGCTTTGGTTACCCCGCTACCTAAGACTGATGATCCGTTAACTTTGAAGGACCTCAGACCAATCAGTGTTTTGTCATTTCTGTCGAAGGTACTTGAGAGAGCAGTATATAACCAATTAAGTGCATATTTGGAGAAAAATAATATCCTACCGCGGTTACAGTCAGGTTTTCGTAAAGGTATGGGTACGGTTACTGCTTTGCTTGATGTAGTAGATAATGTACTTACTGAGCAGGATAGCGGAAAGGGAACAAGTCTGGTTCTACTTGATTTTTCTCGTGCCTTCGACTCTTTGAGTGTGCCATTACTCCTATCTAAATTATCCTATTATGGTGTGGACAACCAGTCTCTACGTTGGTTTTCTGATTATCTAAGTAATCGTGTGCAGTCTGTAAAACTAATAAAAGATAATGGAAAAACCACTTTTTCAGATGTAAAAATAGTTGATCGCGGAGTACCTCAGGGCTCCATTCTTGGACCACTGCTATATATAATCTACAGCGCAGACATAACCAAAGTTATCAAACACTCTAACTTTCATTTATATGCGGATGATGTTCAAATTTACGTTTCTGCTTACCCTGACCAGTTTCATGTTGCCGTATCAAATTTGAACGAAGACCTAAACAGTATTGCACTATGGGCTCGTAGGAATGGCTTGCTGCTTAATCCTTTAAAATCAAAATATATGATTATGGGCTCCAAACACCAAGTATCTAAGATTCTTAGCAGGAATTTGACTATTGAAATTGATGGTGAACCAGTAGAACGCGTAAATGAGGCGAGAAATTTAGGAATTAGGATAGATAGTAATCTGCATTTTGAGTCCCACATTGTTGACCTTGTAAAATCATGTTTTTATCGCCTTAAAGTTTTATATCGTATTCGCGACCTACTTTGTGAAAAGGTGCGTGTAACACTGTGTGAATCTCTGATATTATCAAAGTTGAATTATGGCGATTTAGTGTATGGTCCACGTCTGCAGTCCAGGACTCGCCGTCTCGTGCAAAGAATTCAGAACGCATGCTGTCGTTTTTGTTACTACATTCCACCTCGTCAGCATATAACTCCCTATCTCAATAAATCATCCGTTTTGAACATGAGTTCCCGTAGACATCTACACTTAGCTTCTTTATTATTTGACGTAATAAAGCATGGAAAACCGGACTATTTGTTTACTAAATTAAAATTTGCTAAAACTAATGACAGATATAGTACTAGACCTTGTCGCATGCCATTAGAGTTCCATTCTCACAAAACTGTCGCATTCACCGGCAGTTTCCGCTATCTGGCCACTAAATGCTGGAACAATATACCTCCACCTATACGCCATTTAACATCTAAATTTACGTTTAAAAAAAGCTTTAAAATGTTCCTTCTGAACAAACAGTTGTTAGGTATTCCAAATGGCTATTCATCAGCGGATTTTGCGGTGTAACGGCGACAGGTCCTTGCTTATTTCTCAGGCTTCACATCTGTTTGACCACCATTATTAGGTATGAAAAAATATTCACTTTCCCACTTATTCAAACTCACCCAAACATAACACTGCAATCATATAAACTAAACAGCTACACAAATTATTTATATATTTCAGACTCACCACTATACGTGTTTATTTCATCTATTTTGTTAACAGATTTGTTTTTTAACTAGTGCAACCTTCGTCAGGCAATGGCAGAATTATCAGTGCCTTGCTCTATAGAGCAAATCAATGCACTGAGCCATGGCCTTTTTGTGCTGCTGCAACATAACTTTCCTTTATTCTATAAATGTATTTCACTAACTATTTTTATAACTTTTCTTAATATGTATTGTGTTTCCTTAAGTTTTTTTTAATGTAATTCTTTTTTGTTTATAAGTTTTATTTATTACCTGTAAATATGTTGTGGACGCAAATAAATAATTTTCTATTCTATTCTATTCTATTCTATTGGAATTTCCTTATTTTTATAATATGTTAGTCTAATAATTTATTCAGTGCACTCTGATTTGCTTATAGTTAGGTTAGTTTGTAGATAGATTAAAAATATCAGATACCTATACGGGTTGTTTTTCGTCACCAGCCAAAGAAGATCATTTCGTTTGGGCATTTTCTCACAGTGCTGGCCAACAAAAAAAAATGGTATGTGTCGTTAGAGCTGATCGGATAGAGCAATAGTCAATATCAGTAAAAATGTAACGATGTGTAATGCAGAGAAACTAATTTTTAACCGACTTTGAAAAAGGAGTGTGTAATAAATATGCCTGTAGCACATAGATACTGCACATCAAGCATTTACCTAATACCAATACCTACACGTGGAGGAAATGCGACGGATCAACGTCATTGCAGAGCCAACCTCAATTTTAAGCAACAAACAGGAAATGCTGATACAGATCATAGATATCTTTATTGATTGCAATGTATTAGAAATCACTTTTGTACCTAGCATCGGGCAAATGTAACCTAATTTAGTAGATAAATTATTAAAAAATATTTTAAATTAATTAAATAATATCTGTGTCAAATTATAGTTATCTTTTTTAAAAACTCACTAAGTCCTGCGGAGTTCATAATTAATGGACAGTTTGATCTATATCTATACAGTTTGCGTTTGGCGGGATAAACTGATTTTGATGCGGCTTCAGAAGATTATTCATCACAATTCGGAGAAGGCTTTCGTATTTTAACCGACTTCGAAAACAGCAGGTTCTCAATTCGTCTGTATGTTTTTTATAAAAAAAAATATTGCAGGCCAATGGATTCAAAATATAAATCGGTGACAGTAGGTACTGCTACAATTGTGCAAAACCATGAAACGCATCAATAACGACAAATGTTCACTTATTTGTTATAGTCAGTTTTTAATTTTAATCATATTGTATATTTTTTTACTGTAATCACATTGTATATTTTTTAACAATCTGAACAAATTATTGTTAATTTAATTTTTTTTTTGTATTTAAAATTCTTAATTATGCTTAAATAATGAAAAAATGTGTTAAATAAAAATCACCCGACCAGGACTCGAACCTCTCGTTTGTCGTATGAGTGATCTCACACTGAGCTACCGGGGCCTGGCGGACGCCTCGAAATTACTTACCACATTTTTGTTTTTACGTTATATTGCTAACGTAGCTCCATCTAAAGGTATAGCTTTGCAGCTAAGACCACCCGAGACCAATTTCTTTACAGACATTGTGAATCTCAGTTAAATTGAAGCATTGCAATGTTTAATAATATTTTAAGGTTGTTTGCATTTGAAATGCTTTATTATACTTAAATGAATGAAAAAATGTGTTAAATAAAAATCACCCGACCAGGATTCGAACCTGCGACCTCTCTTAAATTATTTCATACATTTAATCTTAACAATGTTCAAGAAAAAGTTAGTTGCTCCCAATAAACTTCAGATTTTCCAACAGTTTCATTGAGGATTACAAATCAAACGTTCTTCGTCTCTTGAGCTTTTCTATTAATATTTGGAGACATATTATAATCTGAATTTATTGAGAGGTTGATTTTCGGTAAATAAACACTATGATTTATTTTATACATTTATAAGGCATAGAATCGTGAAGTTTTTTCAAAATTATAAAACACCTTCAAAACCGAAGCACTTATATCACCGAGAAAAATTCATAGTGTGCAGCCACACTGGATGCGCGTTGACTGGGGCCTTACGTAGGCGCAGTGGCCTTTGGCGTGCGGTGGCCACAGTGATGCGCGAGCTCTTGTAGCGTTTTGACTTATATCAGGCGTTGAAAGCCATGGACGACGATTTGGTATATCTTTATTTCTGTTTGAAAAAAAAAGTACCTATAGATTTTTTTATTTGTATAAAGAATTGAGACGTAACCCATTTTTTTTAATTCACTCTAAAATCCGTTTCATAATTTGACTACATTTTAAGTAAAATATCGGCTAAACTCATAAGATAGGTACAAACTTTAGTAAAAGTACCTATCAGTCATGAGGAAAAATAGTAAAAATAAAACAAATTTTGCAACAATCAATATGCAAAAGTGCACACGCCGAGCGACAAGACCAAACTGGTGTAATAATATTTTTTCAGTTTTTGCTTTTAATAATGTTCAACTATTATTTAATAACTGAAATTTTTTATTTTGTTTATTTTTCATTACTTATTACCGAACTGGTTTGTTACCCCCGCCACCCGCGCATTGGTTCGCTTGTTGTTTAGGCCCGTAGTATGGCCAGAAACCGTGGATAAGAACGTTTGAAACTGTCAGATAGAAGGACAGACAAGGACAGACAATAGTATGTAGTTCACACACGATGACCATTGGATCTTCTCACGTCATGACGATTCTATACCTATATCTACCAGCACAAGGTTTAGATAGTGTTGTTGATAGTATTGTTACATTACATAAAGAATGATCTATTTTATATGTAAAAACGACAACAAACGAACACTAGAGCCAGCACACTTTAAGTGGTATCTTCTTTGCTGACCAAAGGCGTAGGATGGTTCAGCCTTTTGTTATAGTAATAACGTTGGCTGTTCCCTTTTTATGCGGAACACAACAATGCATAAACGCGGTTATTATGGTGGCTTAAATAGAGAGCTTGGTAATTAACTAATAAACATTTTAATCAATACTCTGCGATGCCATTATTTCTATTCACCAAAAGTGATTTATACAGGGTGTTCAAAAAAGTACTTGGAAAAAAATCCCAGATAGGGTTATTCTTTCTCATTCAACTACATAAACCATTTTTTATTAACTTATAGATTTTTCATAAAAAAAATCGAAACACGTAAAAGAAAGTGAGCGCGCGACTTTTCACCTATTCAGATAGTGTTTTGTTACCGGAATTACATAAGCAAGTATCTTATGACGGACAATAAAATGCATTAAAAAATGCAATTATTCTTCCTTACCATACTCAGGTATAAGTCGCTCATGCGTTCTTTTTTTATCCTGAAAACAACGTTGTGAAGGCTTCAGAACCAAATTTATGTGTTGGCAGTAATGACTTGAGTAAAGGTAATGTTTCCAAATTGGAATATTTGATAAACACTAGATCACAACGTAGCTAAAATTATGCTGGTATATCGAAAAATTACAGTAACCTTAATTAATGGCGCACATAAATGTTAAAGTTTAATGTAAATGGCAACCACCATGGTAGGTCGTCTTTACATTTCACCATTTTTGATACTCTTTTTATTGTCAAAACTGTCATTGGCATGTCATCTGTCTTGACATTTGTTACAAATCTGTCACTTGAAGTAAGGAGGAATGGAATGTCTATGTAAGGAGAAGCGATTATTAATAAATGTGCTTTTTTAATACGATGTCTATCTGAAATTGAGTGATAACTATATGTTTGTATACTTATTATCTTCAATATAGCCTCGTGCTCGCATTCTAGCCACAAATATCAAGACACGGAGACATATCCAGACTGAGATGTGTAGATGTCGTCTGTGTATTGAGGCATCCCTTTCTAGAGCTTCTAAACGTAAATTAATATTTTCGTTAGTGTGTGATTTTTCCGCAACTCCCCGAAATGAACTCCACCTTGATCAATTGTTGTGATTAAGTTTATTGAATTTAGGGGATTCTCCAAGGATTTTATTTCGCTCTTCTGATAATTCGATGCTATTGGTTCGCGCGTGCACGCTTTCCTTTAAATGCCTAGATTTCTTTTGTTATAAGTCAAAATAAACAATGGTTTGTATTCGAATGAGGAAAGCTAGCCCTATCTGGGATTTTTCCCCAAAGTACTTTTTTGAACACCCTGTAAACATTGTTATGTGAGTCAAATCTGTATTATTCCAACGTTCAATTATCCAACAGCGTTAGCACTATCATAACAATGTTTCTGATCATGTTTTTTTATCACTTTACGAAATCAACGTATGTATGAAAATGACTAATTAAACTTGTATATCTTGGCTTAGAGTAATCTTACAACTTCTTTAAGATAATAACTATTGCTCAAAACGATTAGTGCTATCCATACGTACTTTCTTATTTTGCTGGCTGGTTTTCTAATTTTCAAAAACTATCGAACGAACTGAATCATGACCCACAAAAAACTCATTTTGGAAAATCGTCTAAATGCTAGTAGGTCGAAATTCGCTCGAAGATAGGTTTCCTTGGTGACGAACATGTTATTATTTCATTCGACAATGACATTAAATGAGTACAGAATTCTTACAGTATCTAAAAAGTCATAAGTGCATTAGACCTTACAAGTTTGAAAGTTTTAAACGAATTTTTCAGCAAAATGGATCATGATTCAGTTGGTTCGATGGAACATCATATCTATATGTTAAACTTAAAAGCAATAGCTGACACAACTTCAACGCCCACGACACGTCCGCCATGCTTGCTTGTCCGGAACTCAATAACGTACTTGCAAGCGTGTTAAATGGCAACCAAGCGTTTGTAGAAACTTAAAGCTTGTATATGCTTGCCAAACCTCGGCAAGCATTGCAAAGAACTATGCTAACAAATAAACATCACATTAGTATTGAAATTCGGGCTACTTCGGTTAAAAATTACTAAAAATACACTAGGTACTATCATCATCATCACAACTCTTTGTAATGAGCTCACTGCAGGGCATGAGTCTCTCCCCTGGGTGAAGAGGAGGTATAGGCCATAATCCACCAAGCTGGCCCAGTGCTGGGTGGTGGATGCCAGAATTTTCAGGGCGCAAAGATGGCTTCTGACAAACCCTAACGACTACTGTATACAGTTATACAGCACCCAGGATCGACTGCTTAACTTGCCCTCCGAAGCACGGAAGTGCGAGCACAGAACTTTCATCGATTCGTATGAAAGTTCGTATAGTATGGAGTAGGTTTGTAAACAATAATTGAAAACTGGCCACTGCCCCATGAATAGTTTAAATAAATAAGTGCCTTGCTAATTTAAAATGTTTTTGAACATGTCGTATTGTTAAATATATGTAAAATACATAAATTAAATTTTGCATCCGACTCCATACTATACGAACATTGGTAACCATACGAGTCGACAAAGTTCTGTGCTCGCACAGGTAACATTCCATTAGTGTGTGAGTGTGAGCGGTAATTTTAAGGATAGTTAGGCGTGAGTGAGTGAAACATAAACTTCTTCTTACTGTTCTTCTTTCATTCAAACTTCTTTTTCTTCTTCTAAAGTTATTAAGCAATTGTTCTCAGTTTTTTGAATGCAGGCGGTTGCTATTAATCCGACTCGTTGAGAGATTTTTTATGTACTTATAAATTAAATTATTGAACAAAAAAGAATTTAGTTTCCGAACTTACTGGTAATTTTATAGTCATAACTCCTTTTGTTAAATATTCTATAGTATTATATGGATTTTCGTTCATTGTGCGACGAGCGGGTATGTAGTCATTTTGACCTAGTTCAGCAAGTATCGTCTTTGTCTGTAAAAACAATTACAAAATGCTATGTAAATTCTATATTATTTGTCAGCCGGCTGGTGTCGATATAAAAAGCATTATCATCTATGCCAGCAGGTCATAGGTTCGAATCCCGAAATGGGAGGATGTTTTTGTGATGAACACAAAGATTTGTGTTTTTTTAGTCTATATCTTATGTTTTCTATGTATGTTTTCTTAAGGACGCGTTTCCGCAAATCTTCAAAATAGGGTATTTTCTGGTACATATTGTGATAAAATGGCGCAAAGTTTAGTATAATTACAAGTACTAATAGATAGATAAGACTTTCATCTCCATTTATGATATAAAAATAATATAAATAAATTTGTTTTTGTGGCTTAAAAACTAATTTTGCGATGCCTCGTCGCACGAAAATGACGATTTTAAGCCAATTTACGGTACCACTTTTGGTATGAAAACACAAGTATTTATGAATAAAAAAAATACTATTCGATGGTTGACATGTTCATCTTTGATAATACACATTTTTTTCTTTGAAATTACTACTAAAAACCCTTTAAAAAAAAAAAAAACCAAACACGTAATTTTCTTCATGTTAGTATAAATGCGTAAATCTTAACACACTGTGGTAAGGGTTATTATACTTTAGCAAATAATGTCAATATCATTACAAACAAAAACTAGATATCTTCAGTCTGCGCTCAGCCGCTGTCGAGGGTGGACCTGTATCGCTTTTGAGTTATTTTTCGTGCTAAAAAACATCGCTGTACATACACAATTTATTACATCAAACAAGTCTCGATACTTGACGCTCTCTGAACTGAGTTGAAAAGGTAATAATATAATTTTATTGAAAAAAAAAAATTACAAAACCTTTTATGATTAGGATTGAATTTGGAAACTTGGAATCATTATGTTTGTTAGGACTAAACCTTATCTCCAGTTCTGGTAGTGGGGTCTGAAGGTATACCTCGAGGTGCTACTGGTACTCCTAGACGGGTAAAGCTAGGTATATCGAGTTTGGGCTCATTTTGATTCGAAGGAAGAGACCTTACCACCAGTTTTGGTAGTGGGGTCTGAAGGTATACCTCGAGGTGCTACTGGTACTCCTAGACGGGTAAAGCTAGGTATATCGAGTTTGGGCTCATTTTGATTCGAAGGAAGAGACCTTACCACCAGTTTTGGTAGTAGGAGCTGAAGGTATACCTCAAGGTGCTACTGGTACTCGTAGACCGATAGAGCTAGGCATGTCAAGTTTGGGTTCATTTTGATTCGCAAGAAGAGACCTTACCACCAGTTCTGGTAGTGGGAGCTGAAGGTATACCTCGAGGTGCTACTGGTACTCCTAGACGGGTAAAGCTAGGTATATCGAGTTTGGGTTCATTTTGATTCGCAGGACGAGACCTTACCACCAATTCTGGTAGTGGGAGCTGAAGGTATACCTCGAGGTGCTACTGGTACTCCTAGACGGGTAAAGCTAGGTATATCGAGTTTGGGCTCATTTTGATTCGAAGGAAGAGACCTTACCACCAGTTTTCGTAGTGGGGTCTGAAGGTATACCTCGAGGTGCTACTGGTACTCCTAGACGGGTAAAGCTAGGTATATCGAGTTTGGGCTCATTTTGATTCGAAGGAAGAGACCTTACCACCAGTTTTGGTAGTAGGAGCTGAAGGTATACCTCAAGGTGCTACTGGTACTCGTAGACCGATAGAGCTAGGCATGTCAAGTTTGGGTTCATTTTGATTCGCAAGAAGAGACCTTACCACCAGTTCTGGTAGTGGGAGCTGAAGGTATACCTCGAGGTGCTACTGGTACTCCTAGACGGGTAAAGCTAGGTATATCGAGTTTGGGTTCATTTTGATTCGCAGGACGAGACCTTACCACCAATTCTGGTAGTGGGAGCTGAAGGTATACCTCGAGGTGCTACTGGTACTCCTAGACGGGTAAAGCTAGATATATCGAGTTTGGGTTCATTTTGATTCGTAGGACGAGACCTTACCACCAGTTCTGGTAGTGGGAGCTGAAGGTATACCTCGAGGTGCCATTGGTACTCCTAGACGGGTAAAGCTAGTTATATCGAGTTTGGGTTCATTTTGATGCGTAGGACGAGACCTTACCACCAGTTCTGGTAGTGGGAGCTGAAGGTACCATATTTTAAAAGAACTGAACAGGACACAAGGAACTGAAATCTATAGGCGGTCAGATTTGGTGGAATCGGGTTTTCATATTTTAAAAGAAATAATAAAATTTATGGACAAAGGATAATGCAAGGGATTGGGCTCCAAAAAAAAAGTCATTGTGCAGAGATGAGATGAGAGTCAGATTATAGATTAGACACATGTCATTCATATTTGTTATGACGCCAAAAAAATTAGCCCTGGGAAAAAAAAGATATGACCAAAAATACATTTTGCGTTTAATAGAATAAAAATCGTTTTCTTTTATGATACAGAAACTGAACGCCCGTAGATTTCTACGAGTGTATTCGTATAACCTTTACAGCCATTGACTACGAAACTAGTGAATATTGTAAATAAATACGATTATTGGTAAAAAAAAAGTGCTTGTGTGATCCTTATAAGTACCTAATGGGTTGGCTACACAGTTGTAAACCGCGATTAGTTCGTCTCTTTTCTTAGTATAGTGACTTCCCTTCTTATTATCGTCGACACACAAAAGAGATGTTATTATTAATCTGTCTCTTTTCTTACTATAGCGAACTTTTTGCGGCACTGGTTCGGCGACATTGGAAGCACGGTTTACAACTGTGTAGCCAACCCTTTTGATTTGATTTGTCTTTTTTCTTACTTTAGCGATGTCTCTTATACGGCACTGGTTCGGCGACATTGGAAAAGCAGTTTACAAATGTGTAACCACCCCTTATGAAATAATGGTATGTATGGTTTATCTAATACTGCCATTTAGAATAAGCTAATGTGTTGGTATAAGTGGTTATCGTTAATGAAAAAAGTAAGACTTTTAAACACATGATTTATTATTTCATTCATAACCATTGGTAAGAGTTCTTAAGGATGCGTTTCCGAAAAGGCTAGGTATCGAATTCTACTACTACATGTATAAGATTTACGCACACAAGCGTGCCGTGAAAAAGACGAAAGGTTTTGAACAGTTTTGATACTATGGTTTTAAATATTTGCAAATTCTTTTATTAAAACGATTAAATTGGGTAAGATTAATTAAAGTGCTCGGAAAGTTTGAGCTCGTTTTATTCGTAACGATAAAACCTCACCATCGAACCTGATGAGCTTGTGGTACACTCGAGGGCTTCTACTGGAATTCCTATTCCTAGGCATGTCAAGTTCGAGTTCATAAGACGAGACCTTACCATCAGTCCTGGTAGTGGGAGCTGAAGGTATGCCTTGAGGTACTACTGGTACTCCTAGACGGATGGAGCTATGCATGTTGAGTTTGGGTTCACTTTGATTCTTAGGACGAGATCTTACCACCAGTTCTGATAGTGGGAGCTGAAGGTATACCTCGAGGTGCTACTGGTACCTACTCCTGGACGGGTAAAGGTAGGTATATCGAGTTTGGGTTCATTTTGATTCGTAGGACGAGACCTTACCACCAGTTCTGGTAGTGGGAGCTGAAGGTATACCCCGAGGTGCTACTGGTACTCCTGGACGGGTAAAGCTAAGTATATCGAGTTTGGGTTCATTTTGATTCGTAGGACGAGACCTTACCACCAGTTCTGGTAGTGGGAGCTAAAGGTATACCTCGAGGTGCTACTGGTACTCCTAGACGGGTAAAGGTAGGTATATCGAGTTTGGGTTCATTTTGTTTGTTAAAACGAGACCTTACCAGCAGATCTTGTAGATGAAGCTAAAGGTACCATATTTTAAAAGAACTGAACATGACACAAGGAACTGAAATCTATAGGCGGGCAGATTTGGTGGAATCGGGTTTTCATATTTTAAAAGAAATAATAAAATTTATGGACAAATTTTAAATAAATTATTTATTTTGTTGTAGTTTCAATGTACAAAAATACCTTTTTTAATTTAATCAATAGAATGTAAATTATATAATGAAGTGTTTATTTACGTTACGTTCTTTCTATCGTATTTTACAATAATAATACCATAACGTACTAATTTTTGTTTTCTAATTATATTTGTAGACTAGCTTTTGCCCGCAACTTCGTACGCGCATTCGTATTGTTTATATTTAACACAACCAGACTTTGAAGAACCTTTATGCCAAGTATTAAATCCATGCACTGAAGAAATAATTTTTCATACAAACTATAAATCATATATTTCCCGTTCCCATGGGAATTTCGAGAATTACTTTCATAGCACAAACAGGCACTCTTTGAAGAACCTTCATGCCTAGTATCACAACCGTGCACTCAAGGAATAAGATTTTTCATACAAACTAAAAAGTCCAATTATTCCCGTTCCCGTGGGAATTTCGGGAATTCCTTCCTTAGTGCACCCCCACATTCCTTTAAGAATGTATGTTCCAAATTTCAGCTTTCTACGCCCAGTAGTTACGGCTGTACGTTGTCTGTCAGTCACTCATTCACTAAGTCACTCAGTCAGTAATGGAACAGTTTTATATATATTGATAGATGTTGAATAAACGATAATCAATTTTTCGATCGTAAAACGGCAAATTGTTCGCAATGCGACAAATGCGATCTTAGCTCCATGTTTCTTGCATGACGTGGATCTACAAGTTCTGGAAGGAGACAATTATTGTAAAAACGAACCAAATGGCTTTCCATTTCATCCTTCCAAAATTGCAAATCCCTTTCGATAACCTCATATTTTGTGCTATCTGGACCGGTCCACACGGCAAAAACGCATTTGTCTTGGTCAGTTATATGCAGTTGACCTTGTACTTGGTAATACCATTTACTTTTCTTATTAATAATAAATGTATTACCAATATTTAACCAAATGTCTACTTTCTTTTGCCGTATTGCTTCTTCTGGTTGCAATCCATAGGCTGACGATGGGCACTTAATTTCTACAATACCCAATTCACAAATACCGTCGGGGCTTGCTCCTAAAAATGAATATTTTTTGTCTATGAATAAACCGCATTTATGAATTTGCATATTCAAAACTTTTTGTAAATCCCTAATTGCGGTTTCTTCATTGGTTTTGCCATGTTTTATGGAAGGTACGTTGCTTATGTCCCGGCTATACAGTATTTGTTTAACTAAATTACAGCAGTCTGTTGTTGGGCGCCGTTTACATACTGTTGCGAACCAAGAAGCCGTTAAAAGTTTTCTTCGGGCTTCTAACCATAGTGTACTGCCACTCTGTAAAATAGTGTCCTCTTGTAGCTTTTTTTGTTCACTAACAGTCAACTTTAATGATTTTAAAAATTTGTTTCTTGCTTCCTCATATTGGTTTCTGTCCATATCCATCTTTTGACAGCTTTCTCCGTAGTAAGCGTATTTTTTTTCATTACTTGATGTTTTTGATGTTTTCTTTTTTTTATGATGATTCTTTTTTCTTTCCTCGTTTCTTTTTAGACGGAGTTTTTCTAAGTGTACTATTTCTGGGTTCGCTTTCGTGTTAAAAATATACCTATGAACAGTAGACTGTAGTGCACCCGTATTATAATCTACTACGGCTGCGGCACAACGAGCGAGATACGATCCTCTTTGTGTAAAATTAACCCGCTTGCCGCCAACAAACTTTGCAACTCTTGCATTGTAACTTTCCACCGAATTATTCGTGATGTTATAAACAAAACTGTAGGCATGTAAAGAAAGGCGAAAGGCCAAATCTTCAATTTTTTGGTAAATGCCATATCCCATTAGTTCAGGTACAATATTTTTCTTTTGCTTCTTTACAAAATCTGTGCAAAAATATGATGCACATTTAGAGTGATCTCCAAAAACGTGAGAAGGACCATTTATAATATCATTTTTAATATTTTTTATTTTCTCATCAAACGTTATATTTTGTTTGGTCCAATGTTTAATGCTGCTGTCAATGCCCCAGCGTATTCGCAAATAATTCTCCTTTAGAACTTTCCGAGCTTTTAAATGATAGAAAGTATTATTTGCTATAGACAAAAGGCCTTTGCAATAATTTCTTAGCAAATGGTTTTTACACTCAATTTTTCCCACGGTAACATTCTCATAGGGTCTTGCGTTTCGAATGCTAGAATATGTGGAAGAATCGCCATCAGCCACATATTGATTGTAAATAAGTCCATGACT
Source organism: Stenoptilia bipunctidactyla (assembly GCA_944452665.1). Classification (NCBI taxonomy): domain Eukaryota; kingdom Metazoa; phylum Arthropoda; class Insecta; order Lepidoptera; family Pterophoridae; genus Stenoptilia; species Stenoptilia bipunctidactyla. The sequence goes on along the minus strand of OX101729.1, from coordinate 5,755,636 downwards.
ATCTACAGATTTTTTGAAACCTTCTGTGATGATAGCAGGTTCCATTGCAGTAGAAGGCCCACTAAAATTTTTAAAACATTCATGTCTTGGTGATGGTTTTCCTTTTGATTGAGCCCGTAAGCAAATATTGCAAGTTTTATTTTTTACACCATAATATAAAACTTTTTTAGAGTAAGTACCTATTAAAGCTCCAGCTCCAGATGAAGCAACGTAATTTGTGCCATAAGAGCGTTTCGACCAACATGCATCACCAGATACAGGTATCATAGGTATGCCATCCGTATTTACGCTCCCAATCGCTAAAGCATGACATTTTTCCTCCTTGCCAGCTTCAGCCATAACATATTCGGCAGTTTCCTTCCACCAGCGACAAATTGCATCATGTTTAGTTTGGTACAGCCGTACAGGCATTGGTGGCACATTTAGGTAACAGAGAACGGTATTAAGTTGAGCAAAACCAGCACCTATAGTCATTATACCAGCCACTGCCTCCTCATTCACATTCATCTTAGTGTCTGATTCACTGGACGATTTTAACTCAAACTTTCCTCCACACATTTTGCATTTCATATAAAATGTTGATAGAAGCCCTGTCCGTTGTTCACTCATTAATTCCACTGTATTCAAATTACATTTGAACAGAGAAGTGTGGCAGCTAATTTCCTGCAGCTGTTTAATAAAATAAGCCATTTCTACGACTCTTCTACCAGAAATTGGGACCGGACCGTCGTTTGTAGTGATGTTTTTCTGGAATAAAAAAGCACCATATTCTTTTACAAAACTTTCGTAAAAATTACATAAAACAAATATGTATTTACCAAACACTTACATCACATATTATAAAACTGTCGAAAACAGAATTACTAGAACATGGTTCGTCTTCGCTTCTCGAACGTTTGTCAGGTACATCAGAGGACTCCTGTGTCCTGTCGAAAGGAAACGTGACATTAATATTCATAAAACTAAAACCGTAATAGATACCAAAATACAATAAATTACAGAAAGTACACTTACTGTTTTCTCTTTGCAGCAAGTGCTTTGTATCGAATAGTTTTTCTGCAAGAGACTTTTCCAAATGTCTTATACCGGGCCATCTAAAATAAAATTAAAGATGTTATTAAAATTAATGTGCTTTGCATCGATTTTGAAAAAATATATAAAAAGCAAAGAAAAAAATAAAGCAATTGCGTGACAAGTGTAAAATATAAAAACCCACCCGGCATAAACATGCTCACACTACCAGAACAGGTGTTAAGGTTGTAACAACCCCCCCCCCTTTCTTATCATTCTTATAACTATTTCCGTCTCTTCCTCTTATAACTTCCCTCCCCATTTCTACATCTTCCCTAAACTGTGGTACTTAACTCTCCACTTTTACATCTTCTCGAACCTTGCATATACCTCCACAAACAGATCTTGGTCTTTACTAAACTAACTAATTAAACTTTAAAACTTAATCCTAATATCTTTGGCCATTGATTTGTGATCGTGATCCTAATCGTCTAGTAGCTTCAAGGATCCTCTGTTATGAACCGAAAATAACTCAAGAACTTTTAACGTGAATTGAAATGGTATTAGTATTTCCTATTAACAAACTATGTTTTTCATCAAAATATAAATATTAGTTTCTCCTAAACAATTTACCTAAACCGCTTATTGATTGAAAATATATAATATTATAAAATAGGTAATAGTTTGCCTACCTAGTTTTACTACATACATAACCTCACGCCTGTCTCCCCTTGGGGTAGGCAGAGACAAGGGAACACCAATTGCTGCGATCCAAACATACCTCTTTCGCTTCTTCCACGTTCATCAATCTTTTCATACATGATCGCTGGTTACGGGTACTTTTGACTAGGCCCTTTTTCAAAATGTCACCAATTTGATCGGCATACGTTCGCCTAGGCCGGCCCCTTCCAACAACACCATCCATTCTTGCTCTGCACACCTCTTTCGTAAATCTACTTTCACTCATCCTTTTCAAATGTCCAAACCACCGTAGCATACCCTTTTCAATCTTAGTCACTACATCCTCTTTCAGTCCGCATCTCTTTCTTTTTTCACTGTTGCGCACCCTATCACTCAATTTCACTCCACACATGCTTCTCAACGCTCTCATCTCCACAGCATTAATCCTACTTTCATGTCTCTTCTGCCACACCCAAGATTCACTACCATACATAAGTGTTGGCGCCAAACTCTTTCAAGTATGGCCAGACAAGCCTTATTCGGTATAATTTTGCTTGCCATAACCGAGTACAAGGCGCCATTAACACAATTTCCTGCTTTTACTCTCCTTTCAATATCACCTAGTTTTACTAATACGTTAAATAAACACCAATTGATTAAAAATAATATAGAATTTAAATAAGTAATAGTTTTCCTATCTAGTTAACCGTTTTCCTACCTAATTCACAGTTTTCCTACCTAATTCCCCTACCGGGAGGTCTGATACAACACTGATTCATTTGGATAATGATATATTTTGTAAAAAGATTACTAAGAGTTTTAAGGCTTTCTTATCATACGACTTTATAAAAGCATCTTCAAATCAATCCTTGCTTGGATGGGGTCTGCCAGCTAATTTCTTTAAACTTGAGCCATTTTCAACTCATATAAATAATCAAGACTTCTGTTTGATTAAACTCTACTTATTATTTCAAGTAGGTATAAATTATAGATAGAATATTTCTCTATTCTAGTAGAAACACATTCTACAAAGTACATTACTTTGATTTATTAACTTGGTATTGATAGCCAACAATGATGGTTTAAGGTCAAATTAGATCAACAGATATATTCATTCACATCCGTAGTTTCATGTTTTCTAGCTTAATCAATTAGACACTTGTCATTCTTTATGGATATATTTTCCAATAAGTTTTAATAAATTATGACTCAGGTTATCAATATAGGATAACAAAATGAACAGTCAGTGCCTCTGTCGATTAACATGTCTGATTTCGAGCGACCAAGACAGGGGTTGAGAAGGAGCATTCGTCCCAGTATGACCTATTCAATTGCTAATATTATACTTGTTAAATCTTGTACCTACTCATTTTACGTACGAACCAAATAACAATAAATCAAAACTTTGATTATAGTTTAATATTATCAAGACTCAACTAGAATTCTTTTCACTAGATGAGATCCAACATGAGGTAAACTACCTTTATTAGCTTTATAGATTACTCAAAAGTCGTATTTAAATAAACAATGACGGACCTACACCCTATCCTACACATATTTCCCTAAATCTCTAAGTATAAGCTCAATGTTTGCAAAACTAGAGATCTTGTCTCACATTTACTATTAAACGTGTTATGTGTGATGTAACTTAACTAAGTACAATGTTAAGTTCCTAATACTAACCTGAATTTAAACTATACTATGCGAGGTTCGGGTTACCTCTAAAAGAAACCTAACACTATCACCCGGTGTTGTGCCGTTGATTTGGCGTTAGGCCCCCACTATAAATAAATATTAGAAAACATATAAAATATAAGACGTTACTCACTCACCAAAAATGTAGCTCGGCACCCTCTTGCTGTTAAAACCGTCTAGAACCTTCCGAGGCAAAAACAAACTTTTTGAATCAATAAAATTATCTGACAGACAACCCACTTCACTTTTTATTTTTCTTTTACTTTTAATCTTTCAAAAGTAATTCTTACATTTGCCGTAAGGTTGGTTTGTGCTTATAAACTCTTTATTTACAAAATGTAAGGCGCACCAAAACCTTACGTTTATTTATTTACACTTTATTGTATGCCATTAATAAGTACAAAAAAGAGGAAATACATGATAACAATTTTGAGATACAATTGGCGGTCTTATCGCTGGAAAACGATCTCTACCAGACAACCATGGATATAGAAATTTAGTATATGTAGCTTGGGGTTAAAGGCATACCTACTATATAGAATATAGACTAAATAAAAATATACTTACATTACAGATATATATACATAAAAAATACACACATAGATATAATAAATATGTCAATAAATATACATACATATATACATAAAATTATATTCTTACCTTTTCAACTCAGTTCGTTCAGAGAGCGTCAAGTATCGAGACTTGTTTGATGTAATAAATTGTGTATGTACAGCGATGTTTCTTAGCACGAAAAATAACTCACAAGCGATACAGGTCCACTCTCGACAGCGGCTGAGCGCAGACTGAAGATATCTAATTTTTGTTTGGAATGATATTGACATTATTTGCTAAAGTATAATAACCCTTACCACAGTGTGTTAAGATTTACGCATTTATACAAATATGAAGAAAATAATGTGTTTAGTTTTATTTTTTTTAAAGGATTTTCAGTATTAATTTCAAAGAAAAAAATGTGAATTATCAAAAATGAACATGTCAACCACCGAATAGTATTTTTTTTATTCATAAATTATTGTGATTTCATTCCAAAAGTGGTACCGTAAATTGGCTTAAAATCGTCATTTTCGTGCGACGAGGCATCGCAAAATTAGTTTTTAAGCCACAAAAACATACTTATTTATATTATTTTTACATGATAAATGGAGATGAAAGTCTTATCTATTTATTAGCATTTGTAATTATACTAAACTCTGCGCCATTTTATCACAATATGTACCAGAAAATACCCTATTTTAAAGATTTGCGGAAACGCGTCCTTAAACATAAAATAAGTACTATTTTTGAAGACGTTATTCATTATTTCAGTACAATTAAACAGACATCATAAATTATAAAAGGAATGGTACTTTTAAACACAAGATTCATATTAACAATACAATGAAATATCATAATCATAAAAGAAGTTCGACTTTCGACTCGAACCCCGAAATGTTTCGAATAAAATGGACAATACGCGCTAATAATGTGCTCCGAGAAAGAGATAGAGAGCGTTAAAGAAATCTAGTTGTAATAATTATATAACCACTATTAGACTTTATTAACCACTTATAGCAACATACTAGCTTATTCTAAACGGCAGTATTAGATGAACCATACATACCATTATTTCATAAGGGGTGGTTACACATTTGTAAACTGCTTTTCCAATGTCGCTGAACCAGTGCCGTATAAGAGACATCGCTAAAGTAAGAAAAAAGACAAATCAAATCAAAAGGGGTGGCTACACAGTTGTAAACCGTGCTTCCAATGTCGCCGAACCAGTGCCGCAAAAAGTTCGCTATAGTAAGAAAAGAGACAGATTAATAATAACATCTCTTTTGTGTGCCGACGATAATAAGAAGGGAAGTCACTATACTAAGAAAAGAGACGAACTAATCGCGGTTTACAACTGTGTAGCCAACCCATTAGGTACTTATAAGGATCACACAAGCACTTTTTTTTACCAATAATCGTATTTATTTACAATATTCACTAGTTTCGTAGTCAATGGCTGTAAAGGTTATACGAATACACTCGCAGAAATCTACGGGCGTTCAGTTTCTGTATCATAAAAGAAAACGATTTTTATTCTATGAAACGCAAAATGTATTTTTGGTCATATCTTTTTTTTCCCAGGGCTAATTTTTTTAGCGTCCTAACAAATATGAATGACATGTGTCTAATCTATAATCTGACTTTCATCTCATCCCTGCACAATGACTTTTTTTTTGGAGCCCAATCACTTGCATTATCCTTTGTCCATAAATTTTATTATTTCTTTTAAAATATGAAAACCCGATTCCACCAAATATGACCGCCTATAGATTTCAGTTCCTTGTGTCCTGTTCAGTTCTTTTAAAATATGGTACATTCAGCTCCCACTACCAGAACTGGTAGTAAGGTCTCGTCCTACGCATCAAAATAAACCCAAACTCGATAAACCTAGCTTTACCCGTCTAGGAGTACCAGTGGCACCTCGAGGTATACCTTCAGCTCCCACTACCAGAACTGGTGGTAAGGTCTCGTCCTACGAATCAAAATGAACCCAAACTCGATATACCTAGCTTTACCCGTCTAGGAGTACCAGTAGCACCTCGAGGTATACCTTCAGCTCCCACTATCAGAACTGGTAGTAAGGTCTCGTCCTACGCATCAAAATAAACCCAAACTCGATAAACCTAGCTTTACCCGTCTAGGAGTACCAGTGGCACCTCGAGGTATACCTTCAGCTCCCACTACCAGAACTGGTGGTAAGGTCTCGTCCTACGAATCAAAATGAACCCAAACTCGATATACCTAGCTTTACCCGTCTAGGAGTACCAGTAGCACCTCGAGGTATACCTTCAGCTCCCACTATCAGAACTGGTGGTAAGGTCTCGTCCTAAGAATCAAAATGAACCCAAACTCGACATGCCTTGCTCTATCCGTCTAGGTGTATGTACCAGTAGCACCTCGAGGTATACCTTCAGCTTCCACTACCAGAACGGGTGGTAAGGTCTCGTCCTAAGAATCAAAATGAACCCAAACTCGACATGCCTAGCTCTACTCGTCTAGGAGTTCCAGTAGTACCTCAAGGCATACCTTCAGCTCCCACTACCAGGACTGATGGTAATGTCTCGTCTTATGAACTCGAACTTGACATGCCTAGGAATAGGAATTCCAGTAGAAGCCCTCGAGTGTACCACCAGCTCATCAGGTTCGATGGTGAGGTTTTATCGTTACGAATAAAACGAGCTCAAACTTTCCGAGCACTTTAATTAATCTTACCCAATTTAATCGTTTTAATAAAAGAATTTGCAAATATATAAAACTAAAGTATCAAAACTGTTCAAAACCTTTCGTCTTTTTCACGGCACGCTTGTGTGCGTGAATCTTATACATGTAGTAGTAGAATTCGATACCTAGCCTTTTCGGAAACGCATCCTTAATATGAATATTTATATGTTTTTTAAATTTATTTATCCAATATCTAGGATCCACAGCAAGATTTCCCTAGGAAATTTAATGTAGTTACCTACTTACTAGCATTTTAATGTATTATTACAACAGTCACGTTGATGTACCACTAAACGAACAGATTTATAAAAAAAAACATTATAAATATTACGAGTTCAAATATCGAAATATAACCTTACTTCAAGTAAATGTGTAGAGTTATATTTTTTACAAAAACAGTTTGGAATTATTTCCGAGCGCAAACTACAAAGAAACGTACAGACAAACACAACAAGTCATGCTTGCAGGCACGTGGCTTAGTAATTGTTCAAAACAATTACTAAAGGGTGCTGTGCAACTTTTTTTTTATACTTAATTCCAAAAAATTCAAAACTGCACTGTAAACTACGAAATAAATTAAATTTTAACTAAAATACCTTCTAACTAGATATTTAACTAATATTTTACATTTGAACCCGGTGCTTCGGAGTCTTTACCCCTCTTCCCCTGGACGCAAGAGTGAAAATTCTCCGACCACTAAGGCTGTAAATCTAATTTGTTGTCTTTATACCTAGGTACTATAATTTTGTTTTATTTTTAAATTATTTAAAGCTTGTGTTATGAGATACCATAAAAAATACATACATACATACATAACTTCACGCCTGTATCCCTTATGGGGTAGGCAGAACATCAGAGGTTATAAGACCAACTGATGTCACGTTTGACTAATGAGGTATTATAATGATTGCGAGAAGCTATTGCAGTGACAGGGGGTCAGCCTATCGCCCACAAAAATGCCAATAAAACCTTTGTCCCTTAACCGACTTTTACATTATGCCCGGGAAGAGAAGCAGCTGGCACATTCTATGTTTTTCTTTCACTCCCAGTCCAGCATGGACCATAAAAAATGAATAAAATAAAATCCCCAGGCAATCACACCAACTACGTGGCCCCAAACTAAGCAGAGCTTGTGATATGGGATACCATGTAGCGCACTGTGGGGAGCCTAGAATATAAATACATAAATAGATAAACGCCCAGACCCGAAACGTTTTAGAGCAACCATGTACCGAACTAGGGCGGAACCTAAAATGTTTCACCTATACTCACATATACAAGGTGTTTCTGTTGATTTCCCATAACTTTGAGGTTTTGTTCTCTATTAAAAAACAATACTTTTTCCCAAGAATATGTGGTTCAAAAGTGCATACTTACCAAGATATCATCAATCCTAATATAATGAGTTTATAAATTATCACCCTTTTAAAATCTCTTTAACATTAATTCAACAGACGCGTCACTGAAGCCATACAATAAACAATAAAAACATTTTAAACGTTGAAGAACGTTGCATACAATGTACAACGCAAAACGTTGCGCACTGTACCTGTACAAGCGATAAAAAAAGGAATATAAACTGCCACGTTGTCATATTTCGCATAAATTTGTTTTTACATAAGACTTTTGACTTAATTGAATTATTTAGTATGAAAAATAAAACAAAATTCAAATGCAAATTGAAAAATTATTCACATATTAATTGATTCTATTGCATGGTCCCATTAGAGTTATGGGAAATCAACAGGAACACTTTGTATATGTTTAACCTAGCTTTTGAATGAAAGCTGTTAGCCACCCAAATAAACGAAAATATAGATAAACGCCCTGACCCGATTTTTTTGTTCTTGTTCCGTGCGAGAATCGAACCCGCGATCTCGCGATTGGCGCAGTAGCTTCCAGACCATTGCACCATAGAGATCGTCGTATCACTTTCAGTTTTTATAAAAAAAGTACCTACCCGGAAAGAAGTGGACATATTTTTCATGAAGATGAGCATACATGGTAACCCCATGGCTCTTCATCAGGCATTAACGGACCACGTCACCGCCAGAAAGGTGGTTTTTGGGCGGTAGACTTTATGCAGGTTTTTTTTTATCACCAGCCAATTTAAAAAGAAAAATGTTTGCTAGAAAAGTTGTGTATTTTTTTACAAGAAAATGAATATATTCGATAATATACTAAGCAAAGCATATTCACTCTAAATTAATGAATGAATACTATTAAAACAAAGACGACTACGCGCTACTACAAAACATCCTGTAGTAACTACGTCGTAGTATTATCAATGAAATGCTGCGTCGTACGTTCATCAACAAAACGTTCATTAACCGGAGCCATGCCATTGGTTTGAAAACCTTCAAACGGCTGAGGGTCCTGCTGGAAAATAACTCATGATATCTTTGCAGCAATTAAGGTAAAAAAAATTAATTATACTTTTTGGACGGTACTAAATACTACGGACGTTACACTGTAGCTGTAGATAGATCGGATTCAGGACAGGGTCCTGCTGCGTATACTATATCTCAGAACAAAAAAGTAAAAATATGGCGCCTCGAACTTTCTTACAAATAGTCACTGTTGATGAACATAACTACGACGTAGTTACTACAGGAAGTTTTGTAGTAGCGCGTAGTCGTCTTTATTTTAATAGTATAATTTAGAGTGACTATGCTTTGCTTAGTATATTATCGAATATATTCATTTTCTCGTAAAAAATACACAACTTTTCTAGCAAACATTTTTCTTTTTAAATTGGCTGGTGATAAAAAAAACCCTGCATAAAGTCTACCGCCCAAAAATCACCTTTCTGGCGGTGACGTGGTCCGGCAATGCCTGATGAAGAGCCATGGGGTTACCATGTATGCTCATCTTCATAAAAAATATGATGATGGACGGTACTAAATACTACGGACGTTAAACTGTAGTTGTAGATCGAATTTAGAACAGGGTCCTGCTGCGTATACGGGCTTCTGAGATACGAGTATAATTAAATAAATATGCAGGTACGTTTATATCGTATCAAACAAAATAAATATTTATGACACTCACACAACATTATCTGTCCCAAATTAAGTTTCTTATACAACTTGTGTTATAGATAATAGATAACTGATATACTTAAAAAATATATAAATATACATATTGAAAAAATACATATTTTTTTATTAGAATAAACTTAAATAAACATATAAACGTCCATGACTTGACGGCTAATATCTGTGTTCATCACACCGATATCCGCCGCCACCTGGATTCGAACCCAGGACCTTTGGCATAGAAGGCAATGTATGTTACCACTACAGCAACCGGTCGTCTAAAATAGCATTGAAATTTGGCTGGTGGTCACCAAATGTTTAATGAGGATTGGGAACTAGTGATTAGAAAAGAAATGAGAGGTTTTCAAAGTGATATTAAAAAAGTAGTTACTTTGCATTTAAGATGACATAACATGATATCCTTCATAAGGTATTATGTCAATGTCTCGAATGGCAAATCAATTGGTTTTTTAATAATTTATTCCAGAATTTTGACATCACACTTTCTTGACAACGCATCTTTTGAAACATCTTTCGAAACAATGTTTATATTTTTTTTCTTTTTAAAGACAATTTGAAAACTCCTCAATCGGTTTTAAAAAGGAATAATTTGATGAAACGACCTTATCAGAAATGACTTCTTTAAACCTCTTAGCAGGTATGACTAGGGCATCTGCAGGTTCAAACGTTTTCACGCTTATCTTCACCGGACGCAATCTATTACCTAAAAGCTGTCCAAATATGGCACCCTGCAATATAATGACATAAGAGTAAATTAAAAGATCATCACAACTCTTTATAATGAGCCCACTGCAGGGCATGAGTCTCTCCCCTAGGTGAAAAGGAGGTGTAGGCCATAATCCACCAAGCTGGCCCAGTGCTGGGTGGTGGATGCCAGAATTTTTAAGGCGCCTAGATGGCTTCTGACAAACCCTAACGACTACTGTATACAAGTATACAGCACCCGGGACCGACTGCTTAACGTGCCCTCCGAAGTAGATTAAATATAATTAAACTAAAATTTGTAGAGAAGATTAAACAACATGCAGCTTCCTCGGTACAATTATGAGTTTGTAACCTATTATTTTTTTATAATAATTACTTCTGAAAACGTCAATTCAGTTTAACCCTTATTTGTAAGAAATTATTTTTAGATGTTACTGTTACTGGAAGTCGTCGTGGTGCCGTGGTTACTGTGTGTATCATACGATATCACAGATTAAGCAACATTTGGTGCGGTCGGTGCTTGGATGGGTGACCGCCGACCATTCATTTCTCACGGCGACTTCCGTGCTTTGGAGGGCACGTAAAGCAGTCCGTCCCGGGTGCTGTATACTTGTATACAGTAGTCGTTAGGGTTTGTCAGAAGTCACTTTGGCGCCCTGAAAATTCTGACATCCACCACCCAGCACTGGGCCAGCTTGGTGGATTATGGCCTATACCTCCTCGTCACCCAGGGGAGAGACTCATGCCCTGCAGTGAGCTCATTACAAAGAGTTGTGATGATGATGATGACTGTTACAAAGTTGGTGGTTATAGGTTAAATTACACACGTATACATAGCTTCACGCCTGTATCCCTTATGGGGTAAGCAGAACACCAGAGGCTATAAAACCATCCGATGTCACATTTGACAAATTAGGAAGTATTGCAATGATGGAGAGGGACTATTGCAGTGACAGGTGGTCAACCTATCGCCCGCAAAAATGCCAATAAAACCTCAAAAAACAAAAATGTCAATAAAGTCAGTCCCTTAACTGACTTTTACAGTATGCCCGGGAAGAATTCTATGTTTTCTTTCGCTCCCTTTCCAGCGTGGAAGGTTAAATTTTGAATCTAATTGTGTCCACTCCAATTGCTGTTTGTTATGCCCGTTTGTTGGTGGTTATAGTACAAATTGTCCATTTGTATATCTCAGTATAAAATCTTATACAGCAGTATTCGATGTCGATATCGAGAGTTATGAGCATTGTAACTATACTCAAATTAACTCATATGTCTCAGCTTGTCACAGCTGCGCGTTTTGGTCACACACAGCACTAATAAGCCATTGAGAACTTAATGAACTTCCATGCTGGACTGGGAGTGAAAGAAAAACATAGAATGTGCCAGCTGCTTCTCTTCCCGGGCATACTGTAAAAGTCGGTTAAGGGACAGAGGTTTTATTGGCACTTTTGTGGGCGATAGGCTGACCCCCTGTCACTGCAATAGCCTCTCGCAATCTTTATAATACCTCATTAGTCAAACGTGATATCAGTTGGTCTTATAACCTCTGATGTTCTGCCTACCCCATAAGGGATACAGGCGTGAAGTTATGTATGTATGTATGAACACGTGTGAACATATTAAAAATGTATTCATCGAAAAATACGAGTAGCTACGATTAAATAAAAAACATGTTTATACCTTTGTTACATACTCAACGAGTACACCATCCTTATAAATGGCCATTTTTCCCCGATGAACGATATACATGCTCTGCAGTACATCCATTTCTCGAATCACATCTTCCCCAGGCAGAAAACATATCATATCACACGAAACCGATAGAGCTCTCCGGACATGGGGGGCGAGTGAAATGCTTTCAGATAACATTGACAAGGTTCTAAAATAAAACACCAAATAAGTACCTAATGAAAGGAAAAAGTATGAATACTCAATATTCAATCATTTATTGCTTCCGTAGTGTTACAAAGGTCTTAACACTATTTTTAAAATGGAGATTCGTTTGTATACGTAAAACACAGAACACTATAGGCCTAAAGTAGATACTGTAAAGTATAAAATATAAAAGGTATAAATTGGTTCATAAAAGAAAGGAATTGGAAATGACGGCACTTATCATGTTCTCTCGCTCGTACACCAGTGCCGTCTATAAGTACTCAGTCTCGCGCGTACGGTGTCTAAAAAAATATTTGAGCTTAATCAATTATTTTGATTATTTTTCGATATTGATGTACGTCGTTGTTTCACAACCAACATCCGTTGTTGACATCGTTTTTTTCGCCAACGACGTCGATACCACAGATGTTAATGTTAAAGAGCGTTTTAAATGGTGGGTGTTTGTTAAAAAGTTGTGTTGCATAGTTGCATGGAATGAAATCTTTGCACATCGAATTGATGGCATACACGCAACTGGAAGAGATTGGATATTAAGATTTTAATTTGGTAAAGATTGCTATTTTATTGCTCTAGGATTGGTTAGTGCATATATAAATAATAATTAATAATTATTATATAATACCTACTTTTTGTTTGTTATTTACGTACAAAAAACTCCAACTAAATAAATGACTATTAATTACTTTTTACCAAAACTGAAAATAATTCAACATGACACTTCTTCATACATGGCCAAGCAAACAAAGTCATTTTTAGCTACTCAAAAAGGACAACTCGTCGCCCATCCTACACATAGCCCCAACCTAGGACCCTGTGATTTCTGTATTTTCTCCAAAATCGAAGATTTGATGAGAGGTTTCACTTTTATCAAATCCGAAGAGGCAGTAATAGCGAACCATCAGCACGTAGAAAATATGAATTCAGATCTGTAGTCTTCCTATTTTAAAAAATGGGTCGATCGCATGAAAAAAATGTTTAAAATGCAAAGAAAAGTATTATAAAAAGAAATAATCATAATATTTTGGTTATAACGTGTTGTTTTTTTTTTATTTACGCAAAAGTTTTAGTGTGACCTTCCTTTGTAAGCATTATATTTGCAAAGTTTCACAAAGTATGATTATTAAATAATCACGTTAGCTTGTCCCCTTCGCCTGCCGCTACTATTTTTATTAAAAATATTATTTAAAAGCTGTTATAGTCTTATGTACATGTTTTGTGCTTTTAAGTTGAAACTTACTATATTCCGCAGTCGGGTTTTATAGTTTCTGTAATTACTTTCTTATTATTATTTCTGATATGATTTTTTTTTATTTGCCAACTGTAATATCAGCTGTCAACGTATGTACAGGCCGCCTTTAAGATTCCTTACTTTATTAAACCAAGTGATAGTTAAACCTATTTTGATTTGTGATATTAACAATTCAAATTTTCGGAAAACTGTCTGTTATGAACATCGTCGGTAATAGTACAAATTGTATAAATACAAAATTTAGGAAGCAAGATTTTTGGGAGAGTGATTATTCGCATTTCAAATCGTAAGGAGGAACAATTTCGGAAGAATAACTTTACTTATGTGAGGCAATAAAAACTTAAACGATCATTATAAAATTAAAAATGTAACAATTAGATTGATAGGTATAAATCGTAAAAATTAAAAATAAAAACTTACTTTTTATAAAAATAGTAGGAAACATCTTGTTTTAACACAAATCCATTCTCATCGTTAACTATATTTTTAGTATTCACGCCGTTGTCGCTGAAATTAGTATATTATGTAATTAGCAACGCTCACGAGTTACATACGACGTTTTTCAACACACTTGTGAGTAAAAGACAGACATACGTGGTCATAAAATAACAAACACACTTGATGACAAATCTGTGAATTGTGATTGAAAAATGGCGCCGAACCTCGCGCATGCGCGTAGTTTTTTTATTCCGCCAAATGTGTCAATGTCTGTATAGCATATACAGCCTATTTTAAGTGAAAATGTTTAATTTGGAGTGGTAAATGCAAATATTTTAATATTTTATAACAAATTATTGTAAATTGTGAATAATTTGTTTTATATACAAATTTGTTTTACTAATACAAGGCGCAAACATTTAAAAATGTATATGGATTTGAAGTGGTATAAAACCTCTTTGTTGTTTCTGAAAATATTTAATGTATAACCCGGACCAATAAAATATGCTCTGTTTACTCGCATGTAATTTGCACAAAGGTACAATTCAACTTTGTAGGATTCATTATATTATGCACTAGGGTATAATATATTATGACACGCGTGACTTATAGCCCAGTTTATAGTTCTAAATTCAATAGAATAACGCTCACTTTACGAGCAAGTGTGTTGAAAAATAATATAACTATATACCTACTATAAATAAGCTAGCAAACGAAAAAAACACGTCCTTTAGAGTCGGTTGCAAGTTGTTTGCAACAATACTGGTCCGGTTCAAATTTAAATGAAAAGTGTAAATAAGTTCATTTTTGTTACGGCCTTGTTAATTTTTAATGTTTGTGAATATTGAAACCGACTCTGCACTATGCAAACATTCGTAAACATAGGGAAATGCAGAATTGCATGACTTCAGTTTATAGCTTTGCCCTCTTCGGCGGGCAAAGCTAAAAACTTTCAGGTTTCCAAAAACACCTTATAAACGTAGGTAACTTCGTCGACGTGGCGCTTACGTATTCTCTGTTACGAAATTTAGAAGGAACCTTTTCTGTGCATCAAACTCACCGGGCATGAAGATAAGTAAAATGGTTCACGGCTCGTTTAATCAAAGACCTTTCTACTCTTTCCTCTTCGAGAAATGTTTTCAATTGTCTTATGCCGTCTTGGTATAGGGAATTGCCACGAAAATTCAGAACAAATATCGCAACACAGAAGATGTAGATTATCCTGCAAGTAAGTTTTATATTTGTGTAATTATTTCTTATAACATTTACTACAACTATGTAACGTTACAAACAACATTAGAAAATCTATAAATATCTGTAAATACAGGGTTATTGGCGATTAGACTGGAATATTTTAAAGGCGACGACGTAGGGTAGGACATTTGCAATCATTTGAGCGCAAATCCTGTGATTCAAAAGTGAACCATTTTTGTAATATTTGGGGGTTTTAATTTTTTTCTTAAATGGGTAAAGAGAACATTTCTAAAATACAAATCGCAAGATCAGATTTAAAAATGACATAGTTTCCATACAATCTTTCATTCCCTATTGCAGCTCTTTACAACCGTTTTTGCTCATTAAACCTTACTCAGGCTCTAGACTATCCCTGTGCGCAATTTTATTTAAATCTCTCCAGCAATTCAGACATGATTTTGTTACACAAAGACTGAGTTACTTTCGTATTTATACTATTTTTAAGGGTCAAATCGAGATCTTTACTTACCAATACAAAATATGAGCCATGCATGAAACCAAGAACGTTAATGGACGCGTATGGGTAAAGTATCTAGCGCCAGTTGCATATCTTGTAAAAGATTCTAGTTTATCCAATACTAACTTGAGATACAGCTGAAAAGGAGGAAAAGTAAGTAATACATAAAAAGCTTGAAGAATAAACCAAAGAATAAAATGGTTATCAATATGTCTCGTTAGAAGAGCGGAGTATCAAACCTTTGTTTAAGTTTTGAAAGTCGATACAAAAGATGTCTATAGATTTTTTTATTGAAGTACAATATGTAGGCGTGTGTTGCCTTTCGAATAACACTATCTTATCTCTTTCTATGGGTGTCGTAAAAGTCGATTAAAGGACAACAAACCAGAGTACGTGCAGCAGCATCCTTCATTGTAGATAAAAACACGATACTGCGATCGCCATCCCGCCTGCCAAGCGTGGCAATTAAAGCATTCCCCCCAAATAAATGATCTACAAACACAGGCCTCGGCCCCTAGTCATCATGCAAAACGGCATTTGGCCTTGCCATTGCCAACAAACAGCGTCCGTACACTGTAGACCGACGAGAAGGTTATTAATACTCCGATCTGCACATGTACAAATCTATCCCGAAAGCCATCATCTCGAATTGCAGAACCGCTTGGAATGTCTCGATGGTTGGGTCTAAGTTTTTTACGATCCGCCGTCCAAAAGGAACCGAAAAAATCTTTCAAACTCTACCCTCAAACTCATGGAAAGGCGCATAATGATCCAGCAGTCCCCGGTAGATGCTTTTTATTAATGTTTTTTCAAGTTTTTTGCATTTAAAATGCTCAATTATTCTTAAATAAATGAAAAATGTGATAAATAAAAATTACCCGACCAGGATTCGAACCTGGGACCTCTCGTTTGCCGGACGAGTGCTCTTCCAACTGAGCTACCGGGGCCTGGCGCTAGGCCTCGAAATTACTTACCACATTTTTGTTTTTACGTTATATTGCTAACGTAGCTCTATCTAATGGTATAAGCTTTGCAGCTAAGACCACCCGAGATCAATTTCTTTACAGAAATTGTGAATCCCAGTTAAAGTGAAGCATTGCAATGTTTTAATAATATAACCACAAACTTTTTTAAAAATACTCGCTGTTGATGAACTAGGACGCGGCATTTAATTATTAATGCTACGACGAAGTACTACAAGATCTTTTGTAGTAGCGCGAAGTCGTCGTTATTTGTCGAAGTGTGCAAGCAAAATTTCATTTTAATCTAAAAAATAAATATAAAAGGTATGAATCCTCATGAAACTTATTAGGTAGAAGACAAGCGTAATATAATGTTTTCGTTAAAATATTTTAACTTCATTTTTAATAACTGAATTGATTCAATTTGATGGGCTTTTAAATCGAATAGGTAAAAAACCTTGGTGTTCACTTCTGTAATTATCATCTAAAAAAATCAAATTACGCGATACATTTTTTCTTTGGGATGGCTACTCTACGAAGTAATAATAACTCAATGTCTACTTGGACTGTGTACACACAACAAACACGCGTTTCAGGCTCTTGCGAACACAACCACGAAATGAGCACTAAACGCGCTGTGACTTCGGAAATTTGCGGGCGACTGAATGCATCTGAAGGTCTGGATTTATAAGGGTTGGTTAACACAGAACATTCGGCTAATCTTATTGTAACCCCGCACGCAGTATCTTTCATTCATAAATTAGCCCATTAGCAGTATCACGGGAAATAATTCGTGTAGTTTTGTAATTTTATATTAATACATATTAATAATTATAGAATTATAAATATTTGTACAGATTTTTGAGATATAATTAAAAAACTGAATATGGACCTTCATCCCAACTGCATCCCCAGCATACCCCACACCCTCAAGAACTTTTAATATGTCAATCTGGACTGCGCATGGTATACGTGTACGTGTTTCGGCTTCATTTGACTGGGCTATATGGTATTCCTCTGCATAAGGTTGGTATTTGGATTACGCAAATACGACCACATATCTGAATTCCGAACCAATCTCAAGTGTCTTCCCATTCGACTTCGTCGGAATACTCATATCCTATCTGTAGTCTACCGTATTCTGTATGATAAAGCCATTCATGTCTACCTGCAAAACCGCTTTAACTATCGATTCAACAACAACGATCGTAACTTGCGCTCTTCCTCAAACCTTCTCCTTGCAACACCATCACATACTTCCACATTCTTAAGTAAATCCTTTTTTGTGCGATCGGTGTCGCTTTGGAATGACTTACCCTTAGAGATCCGCAAAGCTCCCAGTCCTTACACCTTCAAAAGGATGCTTAAACGTTATTACCTCGTGAAACACTGCTCATCGTAACTTATTAATAAGTATGTGTATGTATTATTAATATGTAAGTCTATATTATATAAATAATATTTATCTACTCTCATATCATAATATTCAAAATATAAAACTCAGAACGAATTTATATTGACATACTTTTTAAAATAGTATAACGAAATGAAATTAAAAAATTAAATTATAACACACTACCTCGAACAATACAATGTTATAATAATTTTTTTTTTCATTTCGATACAGATAACAGACCATAGATTTCATTTTTTTATCTGTGTCCTGCGAGCGCCGCGCTACGTTACATTCTGTAGCCGCGCGGCGCGTTTTGGCGCATGCGCGATAATGGCGGGAATAAATTTAGGCGCCATAACAAATTTCCTTGCAATTCGTTGTTTCACTGGATAATTTATTGTTTTTTTATTAAAATATCAAGTGAGTATAGTGAAAGTGAAGAAAATTTGACGCCACCCGACATTTTAGAGACTGCGGCAGCAGTCAGTCTTAATTTACTACCTGTAAAAGTCTCAATCTCAATCTTTTATTTAATATCTTCAGTGTATGAGATTAGATAAAGTAGTGTATGAAACTGCACATAACTAGGTATTATGTGACAGTTTCATAAACTACTATTATGTATATTTATGATTAATATGTACGATATGTAATTATTTGTATGTAGTCTATTTTATGAAATCAGTACCACCACCCACCCTCCATTCATGTCCTGTCCTTACTGGGTTGCCTGGTAGAGATTGCTTTGAGCGATAAGGCCGCCTTTGTGCAAATGTTTTAAAATTTATTGTAAAATGTTATTAATGCTGTTGGTGTACAATAAAGAATTATTATTATCATTATTATTCCTTCATTAGTGTACTCTTTCATAATTAAGTATGTACATGCTGAGCTTACTATGTTATCGTTTATATAAATTTCCTAGTAAAAAAGGCTTCTATTAATAAATTCAAATACCAAAACACAACAAATATTTACGAGTAAAAAATAACCCATAGAACAAAAATCACCAAATTAATAGACAATGATAATAGAGAAAAACCACATACACCTTGGCAACCCGTGACAAAAAGGAACTGTCGAAGCGCTTTGTTAAACTTTTCGGTAAATCCACTTTATATGGATGGAAGTTCTGTCTACGTCTGATGGTCCGGTGGTAAAAGGAGCGGCTTTAATTTATTTACAAAGGGCGCTCGCGTCAGTGTATTCTGTAATATATTGTCAAACAAGCGACTTTACGGCAATGCTCTTAACTCTGCAATTTTTTATACGTAAGGTTGCTGTTGCCAATAATTTTCCAGACTCTTCGTTCGACACTATCTAGCGCTTCTAGGTGATATTTGGCATCCATCCCAAATGTGGCTGCAGTACTCCATACATAATCTAACCTGTATATACATATCGACTTGGGTACCTTACCAGATTTCAAAGAGAGTCGGTAGAGGCGTGGCCAAATGGAAGACAACTCAACTGCGCAGCATTTTAAGACCACTGCAAGAATATCACCTGGAACCGCTAGCCTTGTTCTCGTCTAGGCGCAGCAAGCATTTTCAAGAACCTTATTTTGGAGAATATGAACGGTATCCATTCTGGGTCCGAATTGAGATAATTGGGGTAGGTCCTTTCCTTGGCTATCCAGTCGAGAGCTTTCCGTAAAGGGACGAACAAATAAATCAGTATCCTGATACGGCCATAACCACTCGTGTTGAGCGTTAAAATTCCACCGGGAACACCAACTGCGTTGTGGGAAAACGTTACTGGACCTTACCTGATGCATCGCTAAGATATTCCATGTATCTCGCCTTCCGATCTGTGCTATGTGAACGATAGATCGCCGGTATCTTAGTGAACCCACATAACTGGAAGGTCCAGCACTTCTAAGTAACGAAGATGGTGACAACAGATCGCGTCACTGGCATACGCGCATACTCCGTCGTGCAGGTGGAAATGATACTCCAGGATATAGCTTGGCTAACCAAGGTATGCTGAGTCTGATGGGTAACAGATTTGCATCTTCGTCAAGTAGAGTAGGTCCTTCCACCTCTCCTTCTCTAGATGGTGGTGGACATATTTGAGTTTTGAGTGCAGTCCTCTGATGTTGCAGAAGTGCACTTTGAGGGAGAGTTAGTGCACCCGATGTGGAACTGTACTCTTTTTTGGACCTCTCATTTGTTTTTTGAGTGACTAGAGAAGGGATAGAAGTTGAGTGAAGTATTGCAAATGGAACTGCTAAGGTAAGCTTCTTGGGCTTCTACCTGTGGTAATTTTAGCACTATGTACATTTCAGCACTATAGTCATTTTAGCAGTATGGTCATTTTAGAAATATGGATGCTTTAGCACTTTGGTCATTCCGCCCCGAAAGGGACCAGCGATGCACCGTGCTTCGGATCCCTCCAAAATGAGTTGCCCTATTAACCCACGAGTCAAAAACAGTTCTCCGATGCAGTACGATTACTCAGTGGCTATAATAGGTATCATGCAGGATTGCTGGAACGCGACTAGGTCAGTTGGCCGCATAATGTTTTTTAGTGGGTGGTGTCACACCACCACTGGTGTGTAGAAACAAAAACCGGAAAAATAAATATTTAGAAAAAATTAAATAACTTCGTGTAGGATATGATACGGATAGCCATATGGATACGATCGTTCCAGGTTGGAGTGTTCTCTCCTTGCGAGCATAACGATCCATCTTGATTTTGGGTGCACACCAGGTGAGAGGACATAATTTGTTGATTTTCTTATAAATTCAGTCATTGCATCCATTATCTTTTCATACATATGCGACAAACTGCGAATATGACAAATTGCGAACGGGACAAACTGCGCATGGGACAAGCTAATAGGACCAAGTAAAAAAATGGCCAGTGACTCAACCCTGTATGAAGCAAAATAAATTAAAGTATAAACCATTAAAGTTAATATGGCCAGATTTTTCAAATTTCGAATAAAAATTATCTGAATGTAATATTATTAGGTATAAGTCGGAAGAATAATGATGTTTATAATAACGATTTTTCATAATTGTATGACCATGACATATAATGTCAATAAACTTGAGACGAGCTTGAAGCTGTCGAATAATAGTATTTTATTCATGAGATAACTTTTATCTGCCTATTGAAAAATTAAAGCCTCAGTAAAATAAAAATATATTTACATTCTTGAACTTCTTTCTTGTTATTTCCGTTGCATTTGTTGAAGGAAAACATTTGGGATTCGTTCCTATTTTTTGTAAATTAAACCTTAAATCAAAAAGCATATCAACGCACCGAACGACTTCTATTTGGACATTTATAAAGATGACAACGATTCCAATAATTTGAAATTTTACGACCTGTAAAAAAAATGATTAGTTTAGTCTTTAGGTAGCTGAGAAATTATCAAAGGCATCCCTTAAAATACGTACTCAGAACTCAAGAAAATAAAGGTAACATGACAAATAGTAACAGTATCACCGTTTCAAAGGTCTTCAGGTACCTATATTGACTTAACTTATAACTATTTATAACCGAATTTATCGTTTATATTGTAATTATATTATATATATAGGCGATAAAACTGGTTTATTTAATATTGTCTTAAGTTTTCGCGATTTATACATACTATTAAATAAAACACTTTTTAACCGGATTTATCGCGTAAAATGACATTTTAAATTTTATCTTGACTTTCGGTGTCTTTGCAGACCCCATAGTCCCGAGAGTCTTGCGGTGAGTTAAAATAAAAAAACGCAATAAATCCGCTTAAAAAGTATACATTAATGCATTAAAACTAAGTACTGCATTATAAGCTTCCCTTGCTAACTTTTGTCGAACTATACTGAGGGAACTGCAGAGAAAAGTCACTAAGTACAATCTGATTTTTTACAAACGAGTACTAGAAAGTTCGTCTGCGTTGCTATAGTCTGGCTAATGAAAGTAGAGACTGGAAAAACCTGGCGAATAATAAAAATTAGCCTCATGGTAACCCGACAATAGTACGGATTAAATGGATTAAACAAACTTGATAAAAAAAATTAATACAATTATCGTAAAAAATAACATTATTGGTACTGTCCTACTTTTAGATGAGAAGTATATTATTAAAATGATAAGCAACTAGTATTAATCAAGTTTAACAATAAAACAACAAAATACAATAATTATTTTTATTCATTGTAATCAAATTCTGAATCCAGCAATTCTATATGGAATGAATCCTCAGAGTCACTGGTATCGCTGTTTCCTACGTTGATTTTGAAACTATTATTTTTTTATTCATTTTTGAATACGGAAATTCCAAAATCTTAATTACCAAAACCATCAATAACCGTTTGATAACAGTGACACCCCACAAACCGACTTTGACATTTATGCTAGTTCTGCCATACAAAAAGTTTACAAAAACTCCCCGTGTCTCCTTTCGTTAGCCAGACTCTATTGGTCAACTTTTTCAGCATAAAGTCCGTTCCACACAAATGCTGTCTTTATCAACTGAAAATACTTTTTTTGTAACGTGTGAATAATATTAGAAACAAACTTACCGTTATTAAAAGAATGTTGCTGTCTGGTTTATTTGCCATATAGTTGAAATAACCGTTGACTATATAAAGGTGAAAACATTTTAAAACAACCATGAGGAGCAGGTCCTCGCCAACTGTGAAATTTTCTCCGACCAGCTCGTGCCATGGCATGGTACCGAACAAGTCCACAAGGAAGGTCCTTGTCAAATAGCGCTTCGCACACTTTCTTCTATCATTAATAATTATACCATAATCGTCAAAGTATCCAAGCTGTTAAGAAAATTGTAAATATTTAGTATTAAATTATATTTAAGGCCCTTCGCCCACGGAGCTACTCAAAAATTACGGAACTAAAGTTTCTAACTGATTACAAATCAGTAACAAACTGGTACCTCGCACACGACGCTACTGAAATTTGCAAGATTTCAGTCACCTTTTGTTATTTCTGTTCAAAAAAGCACACGTTTAGCAGGAGGACATTAGACCTATTAAAAAATAAAACAGTACATCCAGCGAGGTTATTTACGGGCTGGTACTCAGTAACAGCCCGTTAACACATGTTCCGTTTCACTGCATACCTTTTTTGAATCGTAAATACGTATACTGAATACTGAGCCATATGTGAAGTCACTCATACAACTCCATGCGCCATAGATAAAAGAAAACGTATCCGGTAAAATGTATCCAGTAAAACGGACCATGTGTGAACGTGATGTTAGGCTGCAAAGAACCCTACTTCGAAGGGCAAGCAACTTATTGTGGTGTATTTAAGAAATATAAGTTACTTCGTAGAAGATGCTGATGATGTACTTATTTGAATCAAAAACACAGGTGATAGCCAGTATGCGCTTTAAGCGGCGTCGAGATTTGAGAATATATTACCGAAATTTGAAGAAATTGTGCCAGTAGTTTTGAACAATGCTCCTTACCATTGGTAAAGCCTAGACAAAACTATATCTCTGCATGGCTAAAAGCATATACACAAAAACGGCTGCGTAACAAAGCAAGAAGCTATGATGATAAATCGTAAAGGTAAAACTTTTAAAGAAAGTGAAGGCGATCTACCAAAGCTATGCTATGGTTGATCTCACATAAAAATATAAAGTGGAAGTTCTAAGACTGCCACCTTAAAAAGCTCAACCCCTTTTAAATTTTGTGCCAAGACCTAAATACAAAGATATTAAACAATTGCTACAAGAAAGCATCCAAAATGTATGTGCAGAGAAATTGCGTAATTGGGTGAATCATTTTCATAAAAGTAGAGAACAATTGTTATAGAAACAACGTTGATAACCTGATTTATATACTACTCAAAACAAAATACAAAAAAACTATTGTATGACACTTTAAACTTAATTTTAAGCTAGTTTAAGTGTCTTTTCATAAAATTGATATGTATATGTAATCTTAACATTATTCTTCAAACGTTTTTCTATCTTTACCCTCAAGTAAACATAAACAAATCAAGTGAAATAACCCTATCCAAAATTTCTTCTCCACAGACTATCGTTACGAACGTTTCTCGATTTGTTTCACTTCTTTTTTGAGTTTTATCATTAGAACTCATTACAATGCCACGTATTCGGCACCATGAAGAGCATACAAACAGCTTCAAGAGCACTAGTATTGCTGGAAGAGGGAGAGTCTCAACGATCAGTAGCTCTACTCTTAGGTGTATCGCCTAGGTAATCGAGAAACGTAACGATAGTCTAAACACAAGTGAAGAAGAAATTGTGAATAAAAAAAAATTCAAAAATTAAAAAAAATTCAAAAAGTTTTATTCATCTTAGGAATTTCACAAAAAAATAAGGTAATTTTCACTTGATTTGTTTATACTAGAGAGTAAAGATTAAAACACAATGTTCAAAGGAATTTTAAGAATACAACAACATCTCAATTTTATGAAGAGTTACTTGAACTAGCTTAAAATTAAGTTTAAAGTATCATATAATCGTTTTTTGTCACAAAATACGAGGTGGGCAGTATTTTGTTTTGAGTAGTTTAGATAGTTTTGCAATAAAAAAAGAAAAAATGTATATGGTCAATTCCTCCGCTGAATCATTTTCCTCTAATATTGGAGAAAACTTTTTCCCAAATAAAGAGGTCACTCTAATCTCCATAAGATAATAAAAAAAATCAAAATCTTTTGTTACTTTCATATTTTTCCGTTTCGTTCTATTTTATTAATAAACAATATGACATGTTTCACTTTTATTTTTCTTGAAACTTGCGAATATAACTTGGACATATAGGGTTAATTTTAATTAGCGCATCACCTGTCTACATCCATCCCAACAACATTTGTTCTACGACATTTCACAAATCTTGATAAATAACACATACATTAAATACAAAAAACTGTTTGCTCCTTACTCTACATTTTGTAAGAAGTACCTATTATCTTTATGAAGCGATATTTTATAATGCAAGGTGCATGGCATATTACCGAAGCTATAAATTTTAGTTTTTTTATGGGAAATATAAATCTAAAAAACTTTTAATTTTAAAAAGTCTTAGAACAAATATTGTTGGGATTGATGTGGAAAGGCCGCCTGAAAAAGGTGATGCGCTAATTAAAATTAATAAATTAATTTATTTTAATTAATTTATTTATAACAAAATCCACAGCTCTTAAGTATAAAAAAAATACTTACA
The DNA here is from genome assembly GCA_944452665.1 of Stenoptilia bipunctidactyla. Lineage (NCBI taxonomy): Eukaryota > Metazoa > Arthropoda > Insecta > Lepidoptera > Pterophoridae > Stenoptilia > Stenoptilia bipunctidactyla. The sequence goes on along the minus strand of OX101729.1, from coordinate 5,730,400 downwards.
CATTTAAAACGATACTGACAGCCAATAATGGATTTACAATTTTTAGGTTAAAATTAACCCTGTATAGGTATTATATTTATATATATCGTAGAATTTGAAAAAATGGAAAAGAACCCGGATATTTCAAAGCTTTTTCACCATGAAATCAGAAAATGTTACAGAACTGATAGGACCATAATATTTATGATTTTCACAACTGTACATGGGAAAAGTTAATAAAAAGTAGAAACACTTACAAATAGCTTTAAAATGATGTCCAGTCCAGCAAACACATCTAATATGGAACAAATAGTTCTCAAGGTCCGTCTATATTCAGCGCCCAATGCACCTAAAATAAGTTATAATAGTGATCAACGAATAAGCAAACCACTTTCAAATGAAAATCCATTTGTTTCAGATAATTTAAATCATATTAAAAATATGAATTACTAGTTGTATCGCACGGTTTTACCCGCGCAATTTTGAGTCCCGTGGGAATGTCGGGATAAAAAGTACCCTATGTGCTGTTCCAGACTGTAACCTATCACCATGCCAAATTTCATCCAAACCCGTTGAACCATATTGCCACGATTGAGGAATTAACATGCATACAGCCAAACTTTCACATTTATAATAAGTATTAGTAAAAAGTAAGATTCAAATGACATGCATTCGGTATCCGTCTCATTCATTATGTAAGACGGAGATTTTTTTTTTTTCTTGCCAAAGAATGACACCCTACTGTGGCGCCCCAAAGGGCGTCCACAGATAGGGAGAGGGTGAATACTCCTAGTACTCACTGGGCCCTGCACGGGAATAAATCCCCTCCGACAGTGGCAACCGCTCGCCGACGGAATGCCACCGTATACCCAGCCAGTGTGAGACTTCTACTCACTAAACACCCCCTTCTCCGATCCCTAACTCAAGAGCTATTCCTAGATCGTGTAATGAGCTACCAACCCGTGGGATCCAGGGCGGCGCATCAGGCATCCTGACGGATGACCCGTAGTAAGACACTGTAAAGCTCAACGGCAAGTGTAGAGAATGACTAGGGCTGGGAGCCCAAAAGGTTGACCAGGTCCGCGGTGAACTGGTTTGGGGAAGACGGAGATGCGCCATTTAAACTTATGGGAATGAAATAGAGAGTAACAACCAGTCTCGTTTCAGTGAGTCTTAGTGGACATCTGTCATTTTTACGTGCTACACTGCAGAATATTCGAGATGCACCTCAGTTATGTGTGCTAAAGTTTGTTAAAGTGTGTCAAGTATACGTGCTGTTATTAACATATTTTACTCCTATGCAATGCTTAGCAAAGAACCCTTTAATTGTACACACATCTTTACGTCATGATGCTAATTTAGCTTTCTAGAGTCATCCTTATACCTTTGTAATTAATAATAGTCAGTAGCAGTTTGTCCATTAAACCTGTAACATCTTGGTGAAATTAAATTATAATCAGCAGTGAATAAAAGTGTTTTTTTTAAAGGACCCACAAGCCATTTAAAGGCCATCTTGTCAGCGCGCACTAGACGAATGAGTGAAACGTACTTACTGAAGCGTGACGGCACCTATCTGCGTGTTACTGTACAAAGTCTTACGGAATATTTATTTATTTATTTATTTACGGAAAACTTACAGCTATTTATTATATAATTTGAACAATAGAAAAATATGCAGTTTTCACAAACAAATCTAATTATAAAATTCTCGTTTCACAGTTTTCGTTGCCATACTCCTCCGAAACGGCTTGACCGATTTTGATGAAATTTTTTGTGCTTATCCGGTATCTATGAGAATCGGCCAACATCAATTTTTTTTTCTTTTTTTTTATTTATATGGCAAAACAACGTTTGCCGGGTCAGCTAGTATTATATAATATTGTGAGTTTGTTTAATATAACGCAACTTTACCTTGCTGAGTCCACGCTGTAATAGATAAAATCACTACCACGGCACGAAGAGCTAACCATTTTTGCCAATATCTGAAATGAAAGAAAAAAATGCATTCCTACATTTTTTTTTATTAAATCCTAAGCCCGGATTTGACCTCAAGCTCATCTGATGGTTAGTAAAGATAAGATTGTAGATGAAAGCACACGGGCCTATGAAAGATCTCATCATCATCATCATCACAACTCTTTGTAATGAGCCCACTGCAGGTCTCTCCCCTGGGTGACGAGGAGGTATAGGCCATAATCCACTAGGCTGGCCCAGTGGATTATGGCCTATACTGGGTGGTGGATGTCAGAATTGCCAAGGCGCCAAAGTGGCTTCTGACAAACCCTAACGACTACTGTATACAAGTATACAGCACCCGGGACCGACTGCTTAACGTGCCCTCCGAAGCACGGAAGTCGCCGTGAGAAATGAATGGTCGGCGGTCGCCCATCCAAGCACCGACCGCACCAAACGTAGCTTAATCTGTGATATCGTATGATACACACAGTAACCACGGCGCCACCACGACTTCAACGACTGAAAGATCTAAATCTTCATAAAATATTTCGGAACACATGACCGCCGGAACAGTAACATTTGGCCGAAGATTTTATATAAAGTTAAAAGCTTACCAGTCGGACCCTGGCGGGGACTACCACCAAGCGAAGGTCACTCGGTTTAGTATTTTGTTGTGAATAAGCCAGGGTTATACTCAAGCCCACAGACTCGGTAACAGTAACGGTGTGATGATTAATTCTATCGGTGTTTTCTGAATCTCGGCTTCTTCTCTTCGTTTTGTTTTCTGACATATATATGTAGGTATATTCGCAATCGTGTGGTTTATCCTCGTTATTTACTTAAAAGGAATCAAATATCGGTACTGATAAATCAATATTTATCTCTAATTAATTACACTAATCTAAAATAAAATTCTCTACAAGGTAGAGAATTATAAATACTCTACAAGGTAACAAGGTATTGAGACATTTATTTTTAAATTTTGCTGTTTTTATATTTTGGATATGACATTTAGAATTATGATTCAATTTTATTTATGTAAATCCAAATGTTTAATTTAATGTATGTATATTATAGTTGGGACATTTATTTTCTTTATTTTAATTTTAATTTATATGATGACGTAATATTTTCCTGTTATTTCTGTTTTATTTTATTTATTTTTTTCTTTGACGTTTAATGTGATTTTAATTTTAATTCTGATATTTTATTTTGTTTATTCTTAGTATCTATGTAAATTATTATTTTGATGTGTTTTTTATACTTCTATGAGTCTATGCAACTCGAAAATAAATGATTTTTATTTATTTATAACTTAAAAAATAATACTTTTTGTAAGAATATGTGGTTCAAAAGTATACTTTCCAAGATATCATCAATATTAATATAATAAGTTTTTAAATTATCACCCTTGTAAAATCTCTTTAACATACATTCAATAGACGTGTGTCACTGAAGCCATAAAATAAACAACAAAAACATTTTAAACGTTGAGGAACATTGCATAGGTACAATGTACAACGCAAAACGTTGCAAGCTGTACCTGTGTATAGCGATAAAAAGGGATAGAAAATGCCACATTGTAATACTTCGCATAAAGGTATTTGATATAAGATGTTTTGACTTAATTGAATTATTTTGTATGAAAAACAAAAACAAAAAATAAATTAAAATTTAAAAATTATTCACATGTTATTTGATTCTATTAGATGGTCCCATTAATACCCTAGAGTTACGGGAAATCAAGCTGAACACCTAGTATATACGTCATAATATCGTCTTCCGACGCTCGGGGAATACGACCGTTGCCGAACAGTGACAAGATTTCTATGTGCATTATCACTTTGGGAGACCTGTAAATTTTGTTAGAGGATGTATTTCTTACAGTTTAGGCACAAAACAGATAGGTACAGAAGAGTGCTCGAGCAACGCGCACATAGACTCACGAACAAGATACGAGAGTGGATTGAAAAGTTCGCGGCCTAACTTAGCATAGATCACACTATCATATGTGATCGTGTAATCACATATGATAGTGTGATCTATCTACCCTCATATGAAACCTAGACTCTATGTCAGTGTCTGTGCAATTAAATATTTTATTGGTCCGGGTTATACACTAAATATTTTCAGAAACAACAAAGAGGTTTTATACCACTTCAAATCATTTTTAAATGTTTGCGCCTTATATTAGTAAAATAAATTTGTATATTAAACAAATTATTCACAATTTACAATCATTTGTCATAAAATATTAAAATATTTGCATTTACCACTCCTATTTTCGCTTAAAATAGGCTGTATATGCTATACAGACATTGACACATTTGACGGAAAAAAAACATACGCGCATGCGCGAGGTTTGGCGCCATTTTTCAATCACAATTCACAGCTTTGTTATCAAGTGTGTTTGTTATTTTATGACCACGTATGTTACGTGTGAACACTACACGGATAGCCCAAAGTAGGCATTCATTACTATTTCACAACCATCGGCCAGCAACGCAGCGACGTCACGAGGCGCTGACACAGACAACGTGCGGACTCATTTAATTAGCCTTCCTATTAGTTCCAAATTAGTTTTATATTCACTTTTGTCTCTAATATCGACCAATAGTCACCTACTTGTAATATTTTTAAGTAATTTTAATTAAAGTTATATTAATAATTTTGGTTTTTTTTGCATCCTCCGGCTGTGACTTACGTATTTGGCGCAGTCGGTAGGATCTCGCGAGGCGTTCCGCGAGCTAAAGTAGTATAAAACTCATCATCGCGAATCGCCGGGGTGGTTTTAACCACTAACATCGAGATACAGAACGAGTAAGAAACTGCCAGAGGAGTATCTAGAAATCGATACAGCGAAAAGGACCAGATAATGAATATGTAAGTACTCTTGACTGTTCATGAGTTGCTATCCCTATTTCCTAATCCATTATTTTTTCTTAAAGTTTTATATAAAATTATGTTCTTTTGAAACATAAATTTTACGTAAGTTTTAACCTTAATTGAATAAGTAATTCATTCATAAACGCAGTTAACTTCTCAAGTTACAAGGTGTGATTCTATAAATAGCTCCATTTATTGTTAAGTGGAAGTTGTTTCTTTTAAATTAATTAGTTTCATAGAAATAGTTTAATTATTTTTGAAGGATTTTATTTTAGTTTTTAAAAACATTTTTAATCTTAAATTGCTTATAACTTCATAATTTATAGGAGTTTTATGTTTTTGGAAATTATTATCTCTTTTTTCTTGCGTTTTAAAGATACTTTTGCAACATTTTTTCTCCGCTTTTGAAACAATCGTCGCCTTAAATTTCTTTTGAGATTTAATTTTATAGAATTTTATGCTTTTGGAAATCACTATACCTTTTATCTACATTTAAAAGTTACTTTTTCTCAAGATTTTTATTTCGTTTTTATTGCATTTTTTTTAGTCTAGTATTACTTTCAAGTTTCTGAATTTTTTATAGCAGTTCCATGTTTTTGGCGATTATTATTTCTTTTTAACGCGAAGTTTAGATTTCGATTAACGTTTAGATTTCAACGTTATATTTTTTACTCTACTTTGCATTTTTATTTGATTTTTACTTGTGTGTGTTAGTTGTTAAGTTTTACATTTTTTTTTCTTTTGCATTTTATATTTTGTGTGTGATTTTGTGTTTCATCAAGCGGCATATTTTTGAAAGGTGTAGTTTTTGATAAGGCGTTTTACGTGTTCTTTTTATTTTTTCGTAGTGCGTTTAAATAAGTGTTCAAAATTTTTCATCCGAGAAAATCAACTGATCGTAAAATTGAAACTAGACGGAGTAGGCTAGACGCTAATAGGGATTTAGATTTAGAAACCGAATCGAATACCATGGCGGAATTAGATCAAATTTTTAAAGCCCTTAGATTAGTGCCCGAATTTGATGGAAATCCAAACGTTTTGACTAGGTTTATAAAATTGTGTGACGAACTCGTAAATGGACTTTGTACGGTGGAAACTTCACAGTTATCTAAAGTTGCACTAATAAACGGCATCTTAAATAAAATCACGGGTCCCGCATCTAGATTAATAAATTCAAATGGTATACCGGAAAGCTGGAGTGGCATTCGGGGTGCTCTAATTAATAACTTTGCTGACCAGCGAGACGAAACTTCGCTTTACAATGATTTGGCTCTATTGACCCAAGGGTCTGATACTCCCCAGGAGTTTTATGAAAAATGTCAGAACCTATTTAGTACTATAATAACGTACATTAGTCTTCATGAAAGCTTAGAAAGTACTATAGACTCTAAGCGTTCACTGTACAAAAAATTAACCCTTCAAGCATATCTTAGGGGTCTCAAGGACCCATTAGGATCACGCATACGCTGTATGAGGCCCGAAAGTATAGAAAAAGCTCTCGAATTTGTTCATGAGGAGATGAATACGTTATATCTCCAACAACGTAGTTATAACTTTTCGGAAAAGAAAAATGTAATACATAATAATATCATTCCCAGTAACCAACATAACAACGGACAGTTATCCAGATTCTTTAATAAACCTATTATAGGCCCTTCAGGACCTAACTCATTTAATATTCCACCTAGACCTATGCAAATGTGGAACCCGGGTAGCAACCCTATACCAAATAGAACCCAAATGATGTTCCGAGCGCCACCACCGAACTATAATCCGAATAGTAACTTATTTAGATTGCAACCTAAGATTTTACCTCAGAAAAATAATTATCCTTCTCAGCAACAACCCATGAGTGGCGTTAGTCATTACGTCACCAAACCTTCTCCTCCTAAAGGTCATGATTGGACAAAGAGTGGTAACCCACCACCATCGAATTACTTTAGAACTAGGGAGACACATTTCAATGAATGTTACGACCAACCTACTTATTATGAGTATTACCCAGATAGTTACGAAAATTATACTTACTTTAATGACTTTAGTTATGACTGTAGTGCTAATTATAATTCTAACCAATCATACCAGGACAATGACGAATCGAACTTGACGGTAGATAGAGTCGAAGAACTTTCACCCCCTGAAACTGAAAATTTTCACGAAATCACGCGGTCCGACAAACCAAAATAGAATTAAATCTACAAACTCAACGTCAATTACCTTACATAAAAATTTCTAATCCTCCTTTAAAGTTGTTAATAGACACAGGCGCAAATCAATCCTTTTTGAGTCCTGATTCAGTTAAACGTTACTACCCCCATCTACCCTAGAATTATGAACCATTTGAAGTAACGAACGTTCATGCAACTAGTCGTAACGATTACTCTATAACGGTCCCTTGTTTTACTGAATTTAACGACGCTGAAAATTTAACGTTTTTCATTTATAAGTTTCATAACTATTTTGACGGATTAATTGGTCTAGATTTGTTAAATAAATGGGAGTCAAATATTGATTTAAAAAATAAATTATTAGTTACTAAATTGTCAAAAAACAATATTTTAATGTATGATTCTAAAAATTGTAACTTGTATGAAGATATTTTACCGGCCAACTCAACAAAGTTAGTTAAAGTTCCAATAAATTTTTCAGACGGGGACGTTTTTATTCCGCAACAAGTTATTTCAAATTGTATTATCAGTGAGTGTATAACTAATGTAAAACAAAATCGAGGTTTCTTAGAAGTTAGTAACACAACGCAGAATGACTTAATTTTTTCCATGGACCGACCGATTAGCGCGGAACTTTTTAATATTCAGTGTACGCGCACTCAACAATTAACGCCGCGAGCCAAAGAGGTTTTGTCTAAATTGAGAACGGATCACTTAAACGCCGAAGAACGTGCAAATATAGAGTCACTATGTGCGCAATATGCTGACATATTTTATATTGAGGGCGAAGCTTTGACTTTTACGAATCGTATTAAGCACAAAATTAGAACAACCGACGAATTACCAGTCCATACTAAAACTTACAGATACCCTTTTATTCATAGAGAAGAAGTTCGTAGTCAAATTGATAAAATGTTACAGCAGGGTATAATACGCCCTTCGGAGTCGGCTTGGAGCTCCCCTATTTGGGTAGTGCCAAAGAAAACCGATGCTTCAGGCATATCTAAGTGGCGTATCGTTGTTGACTTTAGGAAAGTTAATGATAAGACTATCGACGACAAATACCCATTACCAAATATAACTGACGTTTTGGATAAACTAGGGAACTGTTATTATTTTACAACCCTCGATCTTGCTAGTGGGTTTTATCAGGTCGAGCTGGACCCCTCTGACATACATAAGACAGCATTTAACGTTGAAAACGGACATTTCGAATTTTTAAGAATGCCTATGGGCCTAAAAAATTCTCCGTCAACATTCCAACGAGTGATGGATAATGTCCTACGTGACTTGCAAAACGTTATATGCCTGGTTTACCTTGATGATATAATAATTTTCAGCACATCCCTTCAGGAGCACATGACTAACTTACGAAAAGTATTTGACAGACTTAGACAATCAAACTTCAAAATTCAGTTAGACAAATCTGAGTTTCTTAAGTTAGAAACAGCCTACTTAGGACATATTATTAGTAAAGACGGCATAAAACCGAACCCCGACAAAATAAAAGCAGTCCAAAACTACCCCTTGCCCAAAACCTCAACTGAAATTAAACGGTTTTTGGGGCTACTGGGTTATTATCGCAAATTTATTCCGGATTTTGCTAAAATGACTAAACCCATGACACAATGCTTAAAGAAAGGCTCAAAAATTATTCTTAATGACACATACCGAGATTGCTTTGACAGATGCAAAACATTGCTCACGAACGACCCCATCCTTCAGTATCCAAATTTTTCAAAAGAATTTATTTTAACGACTGATGCTTCAAATCTAGCACTAGGCGCAGTTCTTTCACAAGGACCAATAGGTTCTGATAAACCTATAGCCTATGCGTCAAGAACTCTTAACTCTAGCGAAATAAATTATAGCACGATTGAAAAGGAACTCCTAGCCATAGTCTGGGCCACAAAATACTTCCGCCCTTATTTATTTGGCCGTCATTTTAAGATCGTAACGGATCATAAACCCCTTCAGTGGGTAATGAGTTTGAAAGAACCTAATTCAAGGTTAACGCGATGGCGTCTAAAACTCAGTGAGTATAATTTTTCAATCGTCTATAAGCAAGGCAAATTTAATACGAACGCAGACGCATTATCTCGGTTAGAAATAAATAACGAAGAGGCTAGTTCAATAATTGTAAATCCTTCTAAAAAAACCGCATCAATCGCAAACTCTGCTACTCTCACCGCCCACACCAGTAACGAGGATCCTATTCTAGAAATTCCTATTTCAGATTATCCTTTAAACCGTTTTAATAAACAGATAAGTTTAACTATAGTAACTAACGTTAGTAAAAAGCCCACTATTACGAGACCGTTTGACACTCACACAAAGACCTCTATTCAAATATCGGAATCAAACCTCGAGAATGACGTAGTAACCGCAATTAAAGAATACGTCAGCCCAAAAGTAAAAACCGGTCTTATTATTCATCCCCCAATGGCAATGTATAAAATCATACCAATTTTACAAACCCATTTTAAAAGTAGCGCAATGAATTTAATTTTAACAAAAGTAGAAATAGAAAATGTAAAAGACTATCTACGCCAGCAAGAAATGATTCGCAACTACCACGAAGGTAAGACCAACCATCGTGGTATCAATGAATGCTACCTTACCTTATCTAAAAAATATTACTGGCCTAAGATGAAAGATTCTGTAATGAAGTACATAAATGAATGCAATATTTGTGGTCAAGCAAAATATGACCGTAACCCCATAAAACAAAGATTTTGCATTGTACCTCCACCTACTAAGCCCTTGGAAACAGTTCATCTTGATCTCTTTACAGTACAAGGGGAAAAATATCTTACTCTAATAGACGCGTTCTCCAAGTATGCTCAAGCATATTATTTAAGTGATGGAACTGCGTTGAGCGTTGTAAAAGGGTTACTTCAATTCTGTACTCATCATGGTGTCCCTCTGAGCATAATAACAGATCAAGGCCCAGAATTCACCAATCAACTATTTTTAGAGTTTATACGTATTCATAAAATTCAACATCATAAAATCTTAGCGCACAGCCCTAATGATAACGGAATGATCGAACGCTTACACTCTACCATACTAGAACATTTAAGAATCTTAAAGTTAGAAAAGACCAACGAACCTGCTATAAATCTCATGCCATATGCTATTTTAGCTTATAATAGCTCCATTCACAGCTTCACAAAATGTAGACCTTTAGATATTATAACAGGACATTTAGACCCCCGTGACCCTATTGACATTGACGTTACAAGTCATCTTTTACAGCAATATACACAAGACCACAAAAAGAAAATGACTTTAGTCTATGACATTATTAACGAGTCTTCTTTACATGAAAGAACACAACTGACAGAAAATAGAAATAAAAACCGCGAACCCGAAAAGGAATTCGTTCCTGATCAGCAAATTTTCATAAAAAACCCTTTAGCCAACCGACAAAAACTAGCTCCTCGCTATACACAGGATACAATTCTCGCCGATCTCCCAATACATATATATACAAAAAAGAAAAGAGGCCCTGTAGCCAAGTCTCGACTTAAAAGGGTACCTAAAGACACGCAATTGTTACAGGATAATACTATGGTTGATGATCTGCCGGACTTACGCGGAGGACATACGACTTGACAACCAAGACGACGGACCTGGACTTCTCCCTTTTGACCTTGGCTCTACCAAACTAATTTCTCACTACCATTCGTTTTTACAATTTATAAATTTACATGATATCCATTCTCAAGTTGACTTAGTTAAAAATCAAATTTTTAACTTAAAACCAGAACTAAATAATAAAACTCTATCGCTTTACGAACCTCATATTAATTACTTATCGTACAAACTAGAAACAATTTTAAGCCATTTAAATAGCTTTGAGCCGAATCGAGTAAAACGAGGTTTAGTAGACGGGCTCGGGTCCATAATAAAAAGTATTTCCGGAAATTTAGACTATACCGATGCTTTAAAGTACGAAAATGCCATGAAAGTTCTCCAGAATAATGAAAATAAGCTAGAGACCGAAATAAATGAACAAATAAGTTTAAGTAAAGAGTGGATGTTGCGTCACTCAAGTATAGTGGAAAATATAGTTAAAAATCAAAACAATATGAATTTTTTTTTAAATTTAATGATGAGTAACTATAGTCGTACCAACACCGATTTAATAAAATATGCCCATCTGGCACAATACTTCTTAATATTAAGCGATAATATCGATGAGCTAAGTCATGAATTAACCAGGTTAGACACCCTACTCGGAAATTTACGTACATCAAGTACATATCACTCTACACTAAGTTTAGATGTTCTTAAAAATATGATAAATAAATTAAAATTGCTTTATTCAAAGGAGCACATCTTAGATATAGGTCTTAGAGAATATTATAATGTAATTAGACTTGGTTCATATTATACAGGAGATAAAATAGTTATTGTCTTTAGATTCCCTATAATAATTCCAAAAACATATAAATTATATAAATTGTGTATTCTGCCTAATAAAAATAATCTATCTATAATCCCCCCCTCACCTTACCTAGCAATTCATGATTCAGACGCAAGGTACATAGAGACTGAATGTCCGAAGTTTACATCCTGGTACCTCTGTGAGCAATTTCCTAATTATAATATAAAGCCATATCCAGACTGTGTTGAACAGCTTATTACTCAACAGCGGATTCCTTTTACATGTAAGCTGTCCCCAGTAATCCTGTCCGAAGCAGCTATGGAGCAACTAGATGACAAACACTACACTCTGAATTTTCCACACAACACGAAGGTCAAATTATCCTGCACCACGGAGCAATATACAACTTTAAAAGGAAGTAACCTCGCTATGATCCCGCAAGGTTGCACATTACAAGCCCCAGATTTTACTTTAACAAATGAGAATGACAGAGTAAAAGGTCATGCCATCAACATCTTGAACATACCCGATACTGAGATGAATCAACCCCATGAAACCATTATAAAACTTAATTCTATCAACCTCGAAAACCTGCATACCAGTAACTCCAAAATATCTCTACAAACTCCTGTACATCTCAGCCAATTAACAGATGAATCAATCTATCATACGACGATACCCTTTTACTCTATTTTCACTGTTGCTGTCTTGATTTTAATAATAATATTAATCAGAAAGTTTTATCATAAAAGCTCTGGAAGAACAAAGAAACATGATGAAAATAAAGTTCCTAAATACTACGAAATAAGCCCAGACAGAAATAATACGCCTAAGGACGTGAAAATCAACCCCAAGGACCTCTCAGCGTCATTTTCGAAGATTCTCAAATAGTCGCTGATCTTCAGGGGGAGGTGTTACGTGTGAACACTACACGGATAGCCCAAAGTAGGCATTCATTACTATTTCACAACCATCGGCCAGCAACGCAGCGACGTCACGAGGCGCTGACACAGACAACGTGCGGACTCATTTAATTAGCCTTCCTATTAGTTCCAAATTAGTTTTATATTCACTTTTGTCTCTAATATCGACCAATAGTCACCTACTTGTAATATTTTTAAGTAATTTTAATTAAAGTTATATTAATAATTTTGGTTTTTTTTGCATCCTCCGGCTGTGACTTACGTATTTCGTATGTCTGTCTTTTACTCACAAGTGTGTTGAAAAACGTCGTATGTAACTCGTGAGCGTTGCTAATTACAGTCTCGGCTCATTATTAAGCCCTCGCCTGCGGCTAGGGCTCAAATCACAGCCTCGACTGTAATTAGCAACTTCGCTCACTTGTTACATAATATACTATTATTGAACATTTAGTGAGAGTAAGTTTCATTACATGCCGTGATGATATACCTCCACAAGAAACACTTAACTCCAAAGCACATTTATGAAGATAAGGTGGCTTCTTTAGGATCATATGCTTCGACGCACACGAGATAGTTGAAGCTCTAGCTAGGATTTCATATGATTTTGACAACTTTCGTTACTAAATGAGTTCATCACCATACTACGGCCTAAACCCAAACAATGGAAGAGAACCAGATCTCCGACCCCCAAAAAAAGCCAAGGTGAGTTCGTCAATGAACAGGGTAATTGCATCGGTTTTCTGGGATTCTAAGTGTGTCATCTTGGGTGAATATCTGCTTTGAACTACTGTGCACTATTACGTCGTTTGTGCAAAGAAAGTGACTGACAACGAATAGCCATAACTACTGGGCCTAGAGAGCTGAAATTACGTTGGAACGTACATTTCTTAGGGGGTGTAGGGTTGCATTAAAGAAGGCCTTCCTGAAATTCCTACGGGAACAGGAAATATAGGACTCTTTGGTTTGCATGAAAAATTTTACCTATTTGTCTAGAGCACCGATGTGAAACTTTATAAATGGTTCTTCGATGATGGACTAAATTTCTAAAATTCCCAAAGGAACGGTAGTTATAGCTCTTTTAACAACAGCACATAAACAATGTCTGTACGGACTCTCGGGCACAAGCTTGATTTTACTATGAATCTACATGATAAAATGACATCTAAAATTAATGAAACTTTGTTACCTGCATGACCAACAGTTAATGCCAAAAGTATGAATTGCCATTCATAGTGCCCATTATTTGACTACTTGATGCGCAAAGCGATCTTAACTCTACTATCAAGCGCTCAAAATCCGTTTCGGTATCTATAGGTATAACCCTGGCTTAGTCACAACAAAATCTTTATTCGCGAGTCCGTTCCGTCAGTTACAATGCCAACTCAATTAATACCGAGCTACTATCGACCGTCAGTCCGAGATACGTCTGCGCACCTAGCCGTCCTAACCGTATCTGTGTCACTTGCCATCATCCTACTCCAAGATATAACCTATGGCGCTGCAATCGAATGTCAGTCATTCATTGCATTTAGCGCCCTCTTTAACAGTGCTACCAACATACTTCCGTTACCATGAAGTCATACTAACATCTTAATATCGCCAACTTATCGTTAGCTCCGACATACGTATTATCAACATAGTATTATAATATACATTACTTTGAGGTAGGGTTAATCCACATATTTGAAATGAGCTTTTTGATAGATGGCCGCCACCAATCCCTTTTTAAGAATTTAACTACATCGGTATCTTCCCGGAATTCCATAGATTGGTGTCGGTTCATCAACAGCCTTCGGCGATACTGAAAAAAGTAAATTTGAGTGAAAATAAAGGGAACACAAAGTTTACCCGCAAAAGCTTCCTTTTAGGATTGCCGACTGGCCGATATATGGCCTCACTCTATGGGTCCCACCTGCATTCAACTCTCCAAAAATGTACTGATACACTGATGTACTTATCTGATGTACTGATATAATAGACTTCCACGAGTTGAGAATGCGTAAAATTAAAAGACATAAAACCATCATAAACGTCTTGGAAAAAGATCACAGATATGGGGTCCAAGTTTGCTGCTATCTATACGTTTTAGTACCTTTTAGACCAGGGCACAATCTAAAATAGGTAAATGGAAATGTAAATATTATATCCTGATGAAATTGAGCAAGTAAACAAAGAAAACTTGGAGAAACTGCCAACTTTGGCAAGTTTGATTCGGCAAAATGATGCACTGGTTTAATAGGAGTTGCAATCTGCTAATCAAAATGCTGAATTTCATAAACAATAAGTTATTACAAGTACCCTCTCTTGTTGGTAAATATATTTCGCCATAATTTTTTCGTAATACGGTGCAACTTCTCTTTGACTCATACGTATTAGCTCTAATTCATTCGGATATCGTTGTAATATATCCCGAAACTGAGACAGTGAAATGTACATAATCTGTAAATAAAATTAAATGATTATTTTCTTAATTTTTATAGTTCAGCACAAAAAAACATGAAGTAATATTCTAGCTGAACGAGTTTACACTATCAACTTTTGTAAACCGTTTCTTATTAGGATTTATCAGATTCTTTTCCTACCTACTTAAAAAGGATGGGACCTTTGTCCTCTATGCCACCTGCTGGAAACTGAACATAAGATTTAACTAGCAAACCATACACGTCCATCCATGAAAAACCGAAAAACCGAACTCGACACTGAAGTGCAAGGACTGTAGTGGTCAGACAGGAAGCACTCAGCCAGTCCATTCCACACTTTGGCAACCCGTACCAAAAAGAAACTGTTTTACCAGACTGCCTGCTTGTTCTAATCTATACATATAATAAAATGGTAGGAAAGTCAAAACTGTACATTGAATATTTTTTTAAAAGAATACTTGGGGTATGATCTACAATCGAAACAGAAACAAAAAATATAGTTTTTAGAATTTTTGTCTGTTTGTCTGTTTGTCTTTCCGGGATAAACTCAAAAAGTACTGCATGGATTTACTTCAAATTTGGCATGAAGATAGTTAAGAAGTCGGGTCAACATATAGGCTACATATTATCACGCTAGCAGTGTTATAATCGTAGGTGCGTTTGGTGCTGCATAGCGTTCACGCAGACGACGTCGCGGGCAGCAGCTAGTTATGAATAACTTGTTAAATATCTGATAGCACGGGGCTATACAAGTTTAGTAATAATGCAAAATATACTATACAGGGTGTCCCATCGCAACACCCTAAAGTGTAGAACAGCTCTAAGGCTACCCGAATCATCGTTCCGCGCTTATTGATATTGTTCTGTATTTAGGTACTTTTTGATAAATGTAGCGAAAACACAGTTTTTTTGCACAATCTTAAACTTAACATTCGTAAACATTTTTGATGTCGCTATTTTTTTTAATATGTTGTATAAATACCTCGCAGTCTGTTGAAGCAACGTATGTTCTTAATGAAATTTCCCCAAAGAACACCGAACCAACAGATAGCAATTCTCCATGTGGATACGGTTTAGATACCATGTTTCCCCTATCATCAATATATTCCAGTTGAATTATACCCTGTAACGATAAAACAATGGATATTAACATTAAAAAAGGTTTTTTTTATTTTATTTTTTCTTCATTGGAACAAATTAGAGTGGTTTGAGTTTTTTTTTTCAGAAGTGTTTAAATTTGATCTTAATATAACCTGATGGTTAGAAAACTCATTAGTTTCTGTGCAGTTTTAAAATTATTGAAGATTGTTGTACTAATAAAATAGACTTCTTTACAATAACAGTATATTAGCCTCTCAAAATCTAAGGCTGCGTCGCCAGTAGGCAAACTGTTAGTGGCCGACTGAGTGAGCCGCAAAGTGGCGAACTGAAAGAACAGTGCCCGTTGTTCATACAAGCAATCACCTGGCAGCCTGCTTTTTACTGAGATAATGTATTATTATGAAAATAACGTTAAAACAAATAAGTTATATTCATAAAACTACCATAAAATATGACGCAATTTTACAATGCAGGGAAAAAGTTATATTAAAATCATATTTTGCGTCAAATAAATCGTCAAAATAAATCAACTGCCATAGCCTAATTTGGCAATCCTAAACTTGGAAATACGTAAATGCGAAATAATTCAAGATTTTGGATTCTCATGGATACAATCAATCATTTTTCTATGCAAACATGGAGCAATTGGAACTAACAAAACCTCTAAATACAGTGTACTCTTAGTGATTGTGTTTAAATTAATGGATAATAATACTCATTTCGTTAAAATTTATACAGGGTCTTCTTTATGAAGATCAATATATTTTAAGAGAAGGTTATGAATGATGTATGGGTTCAATTTATGAAAAAAATAAAAATATACATATAACTATATTTTTTTTTATTAAAATTTTCAATTCTTTTAAGTGACCGAATTTAAGTTTAATCTGTTATTTACGACAACCTTGCAAGAAATAAAAAAACCTATCTATTTATTTTAAGAAAATAACTTCACTAAAACAAAGATCTTACGCGGTTAGTACCTACCTATCCACGCGAGCAAAGGTCGATGCCTCGCGCGCCCGGGCGATGCGTGACCTACTTAGCTTGATGTATGACGTAACAATCAGCTGTTGTAATATCATACTTATTTCGTCTAAAAGTTGATTCTAATTTCCCATCACACTTCAACTGTCAATTTAACGTTCAACTAATTGTAAATACCGTTTTAGTAATGTTGACTTCTTTGATAATGTTTAAAATAGAAATAAATTTAAAAAAAGCTTTCGTGCTTGAGCTGTTTGTCTTAACGAATAAATGTATTTTACAATCAATTGAATGTTTAAATGGAATCACCTTATTATCAACTATTATTATTTACAGTTTATGTACAAAAATAACTTACATATTGCTTCCTGTCAATGATGTTAGGTACACAGCACACGAATACACATACACAAGCACTTTATAGTAACTGCTGCACATGACTACCTATTTGCGATACACAAAGACTTGTTCGTTTAATAACATTGGCAGCACACAACATTGGGGCACGTGGAGTAAATGTGCCATAATCTCGATGGCGCTGCACAGCTCCTAGAATTGTTCGGAGGGCGGGACGCCTTCCATGTCTCTGCTCGTACGTGTCACGAGCTCGTGACAGGTTCTCACTCGCAGCACTAGCACAAAGCCATTTGAAGATATTCTTGGTTCGTGTACGCGAAATTAGGCATTTTGATAATTATTAATTTACGCGCGCGTATCATTAGACAGACTTTTACAGACTGGCGAGCGCTCGCCGAGCGGTGAGCGGGTCGCGCGCGTTTGGCTCAAACAAAGTCGCCGCCGCCGCCGCGCCGCGCCGACAAGCCAACAGTGTTGTCTGCGCGGGCGGCTCGCTTGACTTTCAGTGTCGATAGTGCCGTCAGAGAATACCTACATACCTATGCCTAGTGCGATTTTTCTCTGTGTGTGTGAGTGAGTTCTTAATATAAATGGTTAAATAGAAACACTTTTATTTATTGCTTTAGTCGTAAATAACAGATTAAACTAAAATGTTGTAACTTATGAGAATTATAAAATATTTATGAAAGAATTTTTTTTTGTTAATTGTAACAAAAAAAAAATTCTTTCATAAATTGAATCCATACATCATTCTTAACCTTCTATTAAAATATATTGATCTTCATAAAGAAGACCCTATATACTAGGATTCAGTTTCTTTAGAAAGACTCGATAAGTCATGCTAAGTGAGTCCCACACTGTCAGGGTAGTCTTTCGTGCATCTTTTCTATTTTTTTTTGCGGAAAAAAGGACATGCTCCTTAATTTTTCATTCTAACTAATAACTGCTGCTATTGAAGAGAAAAATAAAATAGCAGAATTATTTTTTGTTATTTATTGAATAACCCTAACTGCAACATCATATAAAAAGGCTGCTGAAGCAATAATTGTCGGCTCGCACATCCTAGAAACCACACCAGTATGAGTGGAACACCCAACTTGTATGTAGCATATTTTTATAGTTCTTTGACACCATATTCTCCTGACTTAGCCCCGAGTGATTTACACTTATTTCCAAAATTAAAGGAGCATATTCGTGAAACTAAATTTGACGATGATGACGCGGTTATAACTGCCGCAGAGGAGTTTTTTAATAGTCGAGAAAATGATTTTTTTGCGGAAGGAATAAGAATGTTGGAGATGCGGTATTCTAAGATTAGAAGGAGATTACGTAGAAAAATAAAATATTCTTGTTTTAAATTTTTTTTTTTTTGTATTCATTCTAAGAATTTTTTGATTCGCCCTCGTATAATATAAATTGTGTCGTCATTCAAAACCTTCCTAGTCTTATAGTTGTTTATTATTTACAAATCAGAAAATTAAGCATATATTTATTCGTGGTAGGTATAAACAAAGTTAGATTACGGGGTTAAATGGACACATATTATTGGTAACACTGCTGCCACAATGCTGCCAACATCAGCAGGCAGGGGACATCTTATAGTGAACGGTCTGTATATTCTGAATTAAAATGATGATGAACTGAATGAAATAATAATCAATAATGATACGCCGCAAACTCAGCCTGCCGCTAACAGTTTGCTTACTGGGGACGCAGCTTTAGTGGAGTTCCGTTGCATTCCTGGCCGCAACCTGTGCCAAAACGAGAGATCGTGGAAATTATTCACAAATCAAACGAAAATGCCACATTTAAAATTAAATCACTAACTTTGGTGTACAAATGCAAAAGCAAAATGACGTTATTGCCATATACACAGTTGTACATTTAATTAGCAGTTATTTTAAGTGTTTTCATAACGCTATTCCACAACTGTTTTATTTGACACAGGTGCTGGTCAGACGTCCATACTAAAATGAAACATGTTATAACTGAGATAGCCACAATCAACGCGCGTCTGAATAATATTATATTTTTCATGCATTCAAGCAGCTAATTTCTAAAATGTTTGTAAGAAATTATTTTAATTTTGTGTAGCATAGTTTATTTGCTACATATTTTTGTAGCAAATAAATTATTAATATTTACATACATACATACATACATAACTTCACGCCTGTATCCCGTATGGGGTAGGCAGAACGCCAGAGGTAATAAAACCATCTGATGTCACGTTTGACAAATTTGGAGGCATTATAATAGTGGAGAGAGACTATTGCAGTGACAGGGGGTCAGCCTATCGCCTACAAAAATGCCTCCCATAACACCTCGGTCCCTTAACTGACTTTTACAGTATGCCCGGGAAGAGAAGCAGCTGGCACATTCTATGTTTTTCTTTCGCTTCCAGTCCAGCATAGAAGCACTTACTTATTATATTTAACTTATTATATTAATATTTACTTGCTCGATATTAATAGGTATATTAATATTAACGTTATAATCGTTAGCTTGATGAACGCTTCTTTGAACCAGTCAAGGTTTAGCATTGCGGTAATCGGATTAAGATGTTAATATAACCCAGTTAGTGTTGACCTATTGAATCATCTATTTCAGCTATGCTCATATCTACTTTTCAATAAAAATGCATCACTTCAAGACCTCAAGACGGTCAAGACCTCATCTTCACTTACCATCAGGAGAGACTAAGGCCAAACGCGGTCTTAGTCAATAATAAAAAAAGTAAAAACTAATTAAAAAAAAATATAAAAAAGGAGCATATTTAAAAACTTACATTAACACACCATGATACTATTCGGCACTGAGAGCCGAGCAAAAAAAGAGTCGAAAATTTAGGAAGTATTCTATATTGTACTCTATGCGCCACTTCCTTTATAAAACTTAAATCTGCTCCATAAAACGCTCTTGAATTGTATATAATTGATTCTGCCACTTTGTCATGCATTGAATGATATATTGAATAAGGTTCTGTTTTTAAATTATGTACGATATCTATACTCTTCCATTGGGCATTGATATACTTCTGTATACGTTTCAGCAAACTTGGGTGGATTTTATAATGTATGAAGTGGTTTTTGGTATTAGCTACCGCAAATTGAAAATTGACTTTATCTTCATATTGAAAGTAAATTATTGCTATCATAGTTCCATTAACATACAATAATATTAAAAATCCCATGATAAGAATAATATTCATAAAATATACATCCGTATTTGTCAGTGGAGGGCATTCTTTTGTGAGAAAACTTGAGAGCCAATATCTAAGAACTATGCCCGCCGACCGAAGTTCTGGAGCAACCTTCGTCTCCAATTTACAGAAAAAGAAAGATTTAGATAAATTTTCAAAAACTTCAGTCAATAAGTGAACAAAATAAGCGCCAATATATAAATACGAGAAAACAAGAATGAAGCACATTAACATTGTTTTAACAAAAAGGTCGGATTTTAAGTGTGTTAGCTCAAAATCATCACTTTTCAAAAAGATGTGTAATTTAATAAGTCGACTAAATTGACAAACTTGATCTAAATGGACTAAGTCCATTAAACGTACCACATGTCCTATAAGTGAAGTAGAGAGAATATCTAAAAATATTTGTTTTTCCTTGAACCTCCCTAGTATTGCTGTAGCTAAACTTAAATTTTCATCTTGTTTAGTACGAGTTGCAATACCTATGAAAATATCGCATATAAAAATACAGTCAGTCCAAAATTGCAACAATTTGAATGAAAAGTCAATTTCAGAATTCACGGATCTTAAAATAGGAGGATAAAATATCAGTACGATAACTGTAGTAGCTTTTACAATCCCTTGCCACACTAATAAAAACGTAGAGTCAGGTGATAAGATCCATGGAAATGTTGTACTCACAAATATTGAAGTATTAAACAGATAAGCCTCATTATAAAGAACAAGTTGCCCAATATATTTTGAACAATGGTATTCGGTCTCCTCAGCTGGTATTTCCACATCCTTTTTTGTACTTGGATTTATTAAAGCATCTGACAACAAATATCGTATTTGCCACCAACGCCTCTTTAGCCACGCTATTCCTTCGCAATCTATTCTATCAAGATCTTCTTCAGTTTCATATTTTCGACCGTAAAGTAGACGAGCATGTTTTACCCTTTCTTTTGCTTTACTCATTATAGCTTTTCGGTCTTCTGGAAATTTATGCAATGACCGCAATATATCCTTTCGTGAAATAAATTGTATTTCACAGTTTGTCACGCACCGTGCAGTTATTTTGTGTGTTAACGCGGGTAAACAAAAATTTATATCGCCAAGTAAAGTTCCACTTGTTAAAGACAAAATAGGTGTGGCATTGTCATCTAGGGAAAGAAGTTGTACTATACCCGTTTTTAAAAAGTAAAGGTTGCCATGGCATTGAGGACCGCTGTACAGTTTTTCACCGCGCATTTTTAATTCAAATCGAATATTTTCGGATAACCAACGTTGATATGGTACTGTTGTGTTTCTAAAAGTTGGGCTATGGTAAAATACAGCCCAAAAAAGATCCAACTTAATTTCTATAGCTAAGTATTTTGGTAACTCATGGTATACTGGTGGTACTTTCAAGGTGCCGCTTTTTTTAGTCCACATTACGTCGTAAAATTTACTAATGTTTTTAATGACCTCCGTATTTTCAGTTCGCCGCTTGACTATTGTAATTATTCGGTCCACGCGTTTTTGAAAAACATGTATGAGCCCATTACCAATTATAGCTTCTTGAAACATTTTTGGTACCAAAATTAATAGCTTTACAGAATAACCTAGTAATAAATAAAAACTGCCCAATGCATAAGTCTTAAATTGTGTTACTGCATATGTAGCTACTGTAGCCTTCGTGGTGAAGAATCTTGAAAAAACATAATTCAAGGCATGCAACACAAAATCAGCCTGAAACAAAGAATCTCGTTAGTTGTTTTTTTTTGCGTTTTGTTACATTATGGAAAAATAACGTGTCACACGCATACAACAAATGTAGATTCCCAATTCATATGTATGTATAATCTGTTTAGTTCCAAGAATTTTTTTCTATCCTCTCACTATCCGTCATATGCTTTTGAAGGTGAATTTGGGAATTCAACAATTCAATGTACTCTGCCCATTTGATTGTATTTTAAAGACATGGTAGTAGAGATTACATCAAATTATTGAAATAGCGATAAAAATAAAATATCCAAGTGATTTCTGAAAGTTAATAAGAAAAAAAATGTCATATCTCTAGGTCTTTGCACCAAGAATATCTAGAAATTACAAAAACTACTACAAATTATTTTAAAAAAAGCAAGAAATTTCCTCATTGGAGGAAAAGCATCTGCCCTGAAGATATGCCTACACAGTTCATATCCAGTAGCGTTGTACGGATACGTATTCTGTTCATCCTGTAGATATCGATGACAAAACGGAATGTCATAATTTAAAAGACTGGGACTGACATTTTTTACATTATCTGTATACTGAATACATAACATGGTGAGATCGTTTATAAAGCTACATACGCCATCAATAAAAATAGATATAAGTAAACACGTAAACTGCCCGAGGTCAGCTGTGCTACATTGCTTCAAATAGCTGTTCTGTCTGTCCTCTCACCCATGCCTAGCCAAATGATTATAAAGTCAAATTAAGCACGCGTTTATTATTAATTAAATATAAGTTATCATTCTTACATTAGGCCGTATACAGAAAGAAAGCTGGAAACTTATAAGCGCTTATCAGCGCTTGTCAGAGCTGACCCGTTCTGGTATAATCACACAAAGGAAGCAGGTTGAGGCAGACTAAGCAAAATGTCGGACTCATCGGACGATGATTTCCCAGCGCTGACCAGCGCGTGTTGAAGCTTGTCGGAACTTGTCGGCACCGTTCAGTGCTTATCGGCGCGCATTCATATATTTTCCTGCGCGGGTCACCAGCGCTGTCAAGCGCTGGTAAGCGCTTATAAGTTTCCAGCTTTCTTTCTGTATACGGCCTTAGTCTGTTAAATTTACAATCATATGCTTCAAAAGTTCATACAAACCTTGCTTTCAATATTAACATATGTTGCGCGCCAGTCTGGGTAAGTAAAGTTGCTATACCAATTACAATGAATGCATAATCCTTCTGTCGTCAACAAGAACCATAAACACCGCAAAATATGCATCCAAAGTACCAGAAGCATTGAAATAGCGACTAGGTCGTTAAACAAATTGTGGGTCTTGAACAAAGCAAAGTACTCCGCTACACGGTAGATGCTGAAATTTCAAAAATTATTTTAAATTATAAGGTTACTAACACAAATCTACTACTTATTCCTATATAATTAATTACTGTTGATTGTAGTTATAAAACAAATTAATTGTTATAATTTTATTTTACAGGGAGCCTTATTTTTGTAGCGAACAGGGAGTTTACAGTAGGTAATTATAAACTAAAGAGGCTGAAATATGTAAGTCTTTAATTATAAAACAAATAAATATTGGGGTCTGATAGAATCATTATTTCTATTGACTACAAAGCATCGATCTTCTTTATGTTCATAATGACGAAATCGAAATGTGTCTTTAGACATTCATTCTAGATTTTTAAGCGGATATTAATAGATTTTAAATTTTTAACTTTGTTTTGTTGCTGCTATATTATACCTGCCCCTCCGGTTCGGCTTCACCCCATCCCCCCTTGAAATGTGTCCCGTGTTTTAGTTTTTTTTTTCATTTTTCAGGAAAGTTATATGATTTAGGACAAAATAGTCACAGGCTCAATTATTTATCAATAAATTTTCTACAAATAAATTCAAACACTTATTTTGGTAGGATTAATGCTTGCAAAGATATGGTGGGTCAAAGTTGATTAAAAATCAGTGCTTGGTAAAAATTCAACTTAAATACACAGTAACTGTTAGGTAATAACTATTATTTTTAAGTTACAGATATCTACATAAACTATTAAACAAAAAGGGCTTAAGCAACAAGCGACCCAATGCGTGGGTGGCGGGGGTAGCAAACCAGTTCAGTAATAACTGAATGTGCTAAATAAAAATAAAAAAAGATACTTTTGCAAAAGTACTTATCCTATCTTTCATTCAGCTTCACTCAGATTTAGACTCTCGCACTAATTCATTTACACTTTTACGCATTGTACTCGCAACAAAGTCCTCTTTCTTATTCAACAGACGACGAATGAGACGCACACGCACACTTTTCGCACAATTTCATCATCTTATACTTCTTACAAGTCCTATCTTATGACTTTTGTGCAGGACAGTGACAATAAGACAGTTATATAAAGTTAAAGTGTAAATAGACAGTGTATTATAGTGTTTTATAAGACTCTCCTAAAGAGCTAAGAACGTTTGAAATAGTGTTTCATAGTGTTTTTATAGTGTTTATAGTGAATAGCGTCACACACAAGTGTTAGTTTGTAAGAAGTTTATAACAGTTTTATAGCTTAAAACAGTGTTTGCTTAATCGTTGTAAGGTAAACGAAGGTATCACCGAGGTAATTTCAAGGCCTTAAGGTTTAAAGTTTCGAAATAAGAATTTCCGATCGTATAAATAGTTACAAGTATATATTTTCCGATTCTTTGAGTTTTCGACTTTAGGGATCTATAAAGATGTAGATAGCTTCTAAGTAAAAACATAAATAAAAAAATAATTAAATATAAAAAGCCGGATGAAGCTATTACCGAGGTATAGGTACTAAAGTGATTGCAGCTAAAACCGCGAATCGTGATTCTATTACCGAGGGTAGAAAAATAATAAGCAATTTGGTTAAGTACAAAATATTTATTAAAAAAAAACAAATTGTTGGCTCCTTTCAGAACCTATTCATCAATAATCTTTGCCTCATAAAATTACTTATCATGATAACTACAGTACCGACTTAGTACCTAGTACCCTATCTTATTATTATGGGACTTACATATGTATCACTTTTTATAGTTTGGATAATCTTAATCTATGATGTCTATTTAAAAAGAACTATTTCTTAAAATTTAGCCCCCTTAAATATTTATTTTATACTATTTTTTAGTATTGTTATAGCGGCAACAGAAATACATCATCTGTCAAAATTTCAACTCCTTAACTATCACCGTTCATGAGATGTGCCTTGTAACAGACGGACAGACAGACGGACGAATGGACTGCGAAGTCTTTGTAATAGGGCTCCGTTTTTACCCTTTGGGTACGGAACCCTAAAAAATGCTTTAATCAGTCGGTATAAGATTTCTATGGTGAAGTTAATATCGAGTAATAAGACTCGGTAATAGCTTCTTATACAAGTTATTGCCGAGTAATGGCTTGTTTTCACCATCGGTGATAGCTTCATACGCGATACTGTAAATAATCTAGTTCCGAGGGATAAAATTTGATTCATTTTAAGCAAAAAATAAGTTTAATCGAAAGCCAATAAAGTTATCTAAACATATACATGATATCTGCATTATGCAGTTAAGTTTAAAATACAGACTAAGGTATGGTTTCATGTCGTATTCAATTTAGTGCTCTCATACAAAGCTATTTTTTTTGGCTCAATTTGGGACAAAAAAATAAGAGTTCTAGCGCAATTTTCATACGACGGAAATAGTTTTTTACGATAAATACCTAATTACCTAAACAAGTTTCTAAATCATTTGGGTGACTTCTATATACAATTTTCATAGAAATTAAATAAAACTATTGGTACTGCTTTATGCTATTACCGAGTATACCGCGGTCAATACATTCTAGAAGAAAATTACGAAGCTATCATCGCGGTATTTTATTTTTATTTACTGTCGAAAAATAGTGCAAAATAAACGAAAATTAGTTAGTTACAATCACGGCTGAAACTATAATCCACCCTGTAACCTACTTCGAATCTGTATAAATGGTTTCTTTACGACACATTAACCTTAGCAAAATGTTGAGTGTACTTACATTTGGCGACTCGCGTTTATATGGACGTCGTGCTCCGGCGCCGGCTTGAAGCAAACTTATCGTTGTTTCGTTTTTCTGCTTTGTTGTGCCCAGAGCGCCACGAATCCATTCAAATGGATATAAAACGATTTTTCATAAAAGTTTAACTTTTTGAGTAAAATATGCCTGTAATTGCTTAAAACTACAATTATATTACATACCTCGATGTTACCTGCAGATTTTTGACTACCGCGGTAATACCTGCGTTTACCTTAATTTGATTAATTAATAGCCGCTATGATAATGAAACTTATGTGATTATAGCCTGAAAATAGCTTGTATTTGAACAGTCGATTTGTATTAGGGTTGATTTTGGAAATAAAGAGATGGTTTTGAAAGTCTTATCATTCCCGCACATAGAGAGAGAGATCTAAATAGATAATAGAATTTGTAAACAGTTTCAAATTAGAATATAGTAAAGATATAATAAGAATAGCCGAATCTAGTCAGAGTCTTATTAGAAAAATCTAGAAAGTTCGAATTAGATTCGAGTGAGACAGACATATGTGTGTCCCGCTCGCACGCTTGCATTACTCTCTCTTGTGCGGTACCCTTGCGCGCCTGCACCGAATCACTTAAGAATGCGCCACACTCCGCCAGCGATACATTCGCGAGGGATTCGCCGAAAAGATCCTGAAGAGTGAAGATCTCCGGAAGAAAGAAGCCTCCGAAAGAAGCCTCAAGCAACAGTACAGTGAATCTCTCAAGCCCGAAGACTCATATAGAAGCCTGAAGTCAATATAGAAGACAGAAGACTGAAGGCAGAATACAGTGACAGAAGAGCGCGGGAAAAAGAGTGTGCTTGTGGCGTATTCGCGAGTGTTACAGTGCCGCGCGGCTGGACTTTCACGACCGTGTTAAGTGGTGAATTCGCATTTCCTTTTGCCCCTCGCATCGATTCCAGCTAATAGAGTGGGTGGATAGCGCATCATTTGACTAAATCGTAATCGAATTCATAGACTATACAGTCCACTGGAGCTATCCCCCACAACTTTAGCAGATATTTTACTTAAAATGTACCTAGTGAAATGTTGACACGGATATTCGAGTGAATTTAAAAAAAAACGGTTTACGCTCAATTCTTCAAACAAATTAGAAAAACATTTTTTTTCAAACAGTAATAAAGAAATACCAAATCGTCGTCCATTGCTTTCAACACCAGATATAAGTTAAACCGCTACAAGTGCTCGCGCGTCACTGTGGCCACCTCACGCCACAAGCCGCCGCGTCCGTGTTAGGCCCCAGTCACTGCGCATTCAGTGTGGCCGCACACTAAGGCTCTCACACATGGAGCACATGGCTGAGCAACGTAGTCCAGTTTTGATACACCCACGTCTTTTCCACAGCCCTTTTTGCAGCTGCATGATCTAGACCAGCTAGCGCCGAATGTAATATTACACGAACCAAGTGCCACTTTTGACCCCTTAATAACTCAAAACCTCTTAAACGTAAACACATAAAACTATAGATCTTGAAATTTACGATGGCCAGCGGGCTTTAATTTTTTTTGAGCAGAGGTATTACTTGCTCCACACTTTAGTTCGGCACTTGACTTATTTAATGCCTTTGCAGACTTTAATGTGTCACCTAGATTTTCTAATATCGTTGTTTTTAGAACTTATAAGTGTGTTAATGACCTCACTTAACCCAGATATGGCACATGCCATGTGTTTTTGTTTAAGCATTATACATTTATCGCGCTTCACGGGGATTCTGGAATGGCTGTTTTTATCTCAAAATGAATTAGCGGGGCAGTAATCTGCACACAGTTTGATGGGGCCAGATATTTAGAGACAAGATCTTTCCGCTGATCTTTATTAAGGCCCTCCGAAGCTACGTGGATTAATCGCGTAGTGAGTTCGCTGCGAATGTCTGACCCATATTTTAAGATGTTAGAGGGATCGTCACCAATAATAATTTGTAACGCGTCATTATCTAAGGTGGGCTCGTCGGGCATTCCTGCAGGAGGAACCGATGAAGCACTGAGACCCGGCCGTGGTGAAACTGGTGCACACAGGCTGTAGTTGTTAGATATTAATCAGGCTTAAAAATAAAACAATAAAATACAATAATTATTTTTATTCATTGTAATCAAAATCTGAATCCAGCAATTCTATATGGAATGAATCGACAGAGTATCATTGGTTATGAAACTATAAAATTGTTAGTTTTAAAAAAAAAGTTGGACTATTTTTTTATTTTTTATCCAGCAGTGGATTAGCGCGGGCTGAGATGATGATGATGAAAAAAAATTTTGCAAAAACCCCCATTGTCTAATTTTGTTAGCCAGACCAAAAGCCAGACTAAGTATATAAAATTATATGACATAAACAAAATGGCCGCTGACTACAAATCAGTAATGTAACAGTAACATTATCTATGTTAGGTAAATTATTTTACCCACCTACACTCATCTTAATTTTTTTATTCTTTGATGAATAATATTACTCAAATTTGATTAATAAAATCAAAAATAATAAAATCTTATTTTTTACCGATAAAAAGACATTATTTCGCTCTTGGACGTATTTCTGGTGTTATTATTGCAGTATCTTATTACACAGAAAGGTATTTTTTACGTTTATCAATGTTTATTTACAAAATGGCCTATGACATACAAGATCGTATGTCATAGTAAACGTCTGAGTGAATGTCGGCGTAGGAACCGCAATGTTAAGTGACGTAGTAAAGATGGGCTTCTCAAGGAGCTGTCAGGAACGCATTCCCGCTACGGCCGCACTCTATTACATAGTAACCAAGGGTCAAAGAGTCGTAAATTTTAGCACTGGCTGACTGACTGACATAATTATACACAAAACAAAATTAAATATACATAAAAAAACATTACCTAAATCTCAATACCTGCCAAGTTTTCTTTACAAATAGTTATGATATCAAAATACAAATGAAAAAAAAATCATAAATATAAAAAAGTAGAGCCAAGTTCAATACGAAACGAAAATTATGCTTAGCTTCACCGAAAAAAGAATGGAGATCTAAATCAGTGCCAAGTTCTATGCAAAATCGAAATATTATGTAGTTATAGAAGCAAGTAACATTATGAACAAATATTAAAATGGTTTTCTTTGCTTGGATACCTCTAATAATTTATTACCTGTAATTTAAAAATGTGAGATCTTAAAGTAAGTTAAATTTGACTTGGCCAGTTTTTATCAGAACTAAAATCTTGAATAACTTTATAAAATGACTGATCTAATCAACTGATCAGTATTGATTGTGGAGCTGGTGCAGTTATGATATTATGTTCTTTTTTCAAATTACATCTTTTAGTCAACTTTAGCGCATTATATCTTGGAAACTATAACTCCTATTGAAACAATTGCTGAAAGTTATCTGTAGGGAATTTATTAATGAATAATTTCACTTTTAAAAATTTTTTCCTAGCTCATACAGTTTTCCTGAATATTGAAAAAACTGAAAAATGGGACACTTTTCAAGGGGGGAAGGAATGAAGCTGAACCCGGAGGGGTGGGAGAGTTGTATATTGTAATGTACTCACCTCAAGGTATAATATAACGACAAAAATTTGCCGCTTTCCCCATACATTAAAATCTAGAATGAATGTAGGTACTATTAAGATATCGTCAATGCAGTATCTGTTCGATACATCTGATATCTTAGGGCGTGGATCCATATTCTATGGTGCAACGGTTTTAATACGGTTTAAAAACGGTCAAGTACATTTAATTTAGTACTCTGTAAGATCAATAAGATAGCTGACATCGACGAAGTTGAGAATAGAAACAAAAACATTGGGCCATAGATCCTTTAGTAGTATTTGGCATGTTAGTGTTATTATATATTCTATGTTTTTTTTTAGTCAAATTCAAACCTTTCGTTAAGTTTTCGCTATGCAAGACGAATAGAGGCCAGACTTAGCATTTTTTAGGTACCGAGAAATTTTATTATACAACATGGCAGAGCGACTAGTGTTTTGTCTACGAGTACGAACAGAAACTGTTCATTTTAAACCATTTACGAACTATCTAACTATACGAAAATATACAGACGTGAGATTTGAAATAGATTACCTGCACAGTAGATTTGCGATGCACAGCATCGCCGTAAGGTTGCTTGTTTGACAGTATTTTATCGGCTACATTTTGGTGAGCATGCGAGTGCCCTTTTTGACCAAATTGAACCCACTCCTTTTTACCACCGGACTACCAGACGCAGACAGAACTTCCATCTCTATATATTGGATTTCCAAAGAAGTCGAACAAAACGCTTCGATAGTTCCTTTTTGGCACGGATTGCCAAGGTGTGGAACAATCTGCCTGCGTCTGTTTTTCCTGACCACTACAGTCCTGGAACTTTTAAATGTCGAGTGAATAGATTTCTCGTGGATAGACGTGTAACACCATAGTCTTCATGAGCACTTTTCATCAGGTGGCGTGGAAGACCTATCCTTACAATATAAAAAAAAAATAAGTAGTTACCAAAAAACTTCAGAAAAAGCCAAAATATTAGGGTACACTGATACCCTGTCTGTGCAAATGTTTCGTGATGCCATGGTGAAAAATGGAATAACGCTGATTACATCTAATAGTAGCAGGTGAACAGGTTTCGGAAGGTGCGGTCTTCGTACTGCAGTATCTCGCACTTGTCTGAAAATAAATAATAAATAAATAAATTTGTTTTTCATATCTGGGACAGTTAGCGCCTAGTCAGTTGATTCTTTCTTTACAGGTAGATTCTTTATTCACAGTTGAGGCCATGAACCGCTAAGCTTACCCGGTGCTGGTATCCATCAACCACCTCTAAGTGAAAGTGCAAACTGAACTGGCTTAGCTTTTGCATGACAAAGACCTCGCGCAACCTTAATCTATTCTAGTACAGAAATTGACCGAAGTCGCTTAGACTTTGTGAGATAACTTCAATTTATCATTGCAGCAACATAGCTTCAATAATGGCAATTGTTCTGATTTTCAAAGATAGAATTAGAATGTGTATGCATTATGACCATCGTTATTTCTATGACTTAACATTTCGGGGATGGACCATGTCGAGATTGTTGACTATAATAGCTGACCAGGTTTATAGCCCTTCGCAGCAGCGTATTCACAAAGGCTATTTGAGTCACGAGTCAGAATCTAATAGAAGAGCCTTTGTAAATACGCCACCGGGCCTGCTCCATGGTTCATGGAATTTCCAGGGCACCGAACATTACTTAACTTGTTACATCATTTGATATGTACGATCGACTTCAAAAGAAGAGGCATAGTGGCACGTTGCTACATGGGTTATAATCAACAATGAGTCGAGGCGCGCTCGGAAACGGTCGTGTCTCGCTACATTGCAGTCTGAATTCAATTCAATTCGCGATACGCGCAGCATCAGCCGCTGCACGTCATTATGGCTATGAGTTCCGAAAAACTCATAGCCAATGAGTTGTTGGCGTGCATCCAACACGCCATCGACACGATGGATGAAGTCAGTATCTTGCAAATCTGCAAGTCTGGCTTCACACAGGACGAGATCTGTAGCGGTAAGGCGCTGCTCTACCAGACGCTCGGCAAGACCGCGCAGATGCCTTCCCGCAGGAGGGATGGGGGTGAACGAAGTCTCCAAGATATCATAACCCTACTGAAGGAGACAGACCCGGACGAAGTGCCCGCATTCGTAGCGAAGGTTCTGAATAAGCTGCCAAGCATTGGATTCGACCACGTCGACGTAAGCAGGTTACTGAAGGACATTACGTTCCTGAAGTCAAGCCTAGCTGATGTTCAGAGGAAGCTGGAAGCATCAGATTCTACAATCGGTGAACTTCGTACAGAATTATTACAATTGAAAAGTAATAACTTCATATGTAGGTCACGGGAGTTTGAAGAGTCTAATGTCAACATGAGGCGTCGCGGAGCGCAAGTTGCATCCGTCAGCAGTCCGGCGGCGTCGGCGTTGCCGATGACGCAGGTCGCTGCGTGCGACACCCTGCGCCCCGCCGCCGCCGGCTCCCCTGCGTGCAGCGCCCCGCACCCCGCCACTCGCTCCCTCGCAATGACGGAGCCGATGACTCAACGCGCACCGACTTACTGCGCGTATGCTACCGCCGCCGCTGTCGTTACATCGTAGAAGAGGAAAGGTTGTAGCGGGCCCGCTCGCAACACCGAACCTCCGCGTCCTACGCAGGACAAGAAGTGCGATGAGGAAGGCTTCATCAAAGTTGAGAGGAGGCAGAAGAAGCCTACCGTCCGCAACCACCGCGGCACCGCACCGCCCGTGTTAGGTCAGCTGATGCGCGGTGAAGTACCGTCGACGCAGCTGTACGTATCCAGAGTACACTGGTCTACGAAGGTCGAGGAGGTCGTAGATTACGTACGAAAGAAAACCTCCTTTACTCTGAGGGTTGAGTGTTTGGAACCTCGCCATAAAGTGAGTTTCAGCTCTTTTGTGGTGAGAGTGCCGACCCAACATCTACCAACCTTCATGAAGGAGGATTTCTGGCCGCAGGGAGTCGTCTTCCGGAAATTTCGAGGACGACTGTCTTATGACTCACGACACACGTCGCCGACTTTACGACAGCCTCAAGTGTAGTTTTTAAGTATTTTTATATATTCTAGTTTAAGGTATGTATCTGTTTATCTTATATATGTGTTAGACTGTAAGGTATTTATTCTATGGGCCTCTGTTTTCAATTGTTAAGATCTCATTGTAAATATTGCCTGAAATAAATGAATTTATTATTTATTATGATTTCCTGCACGATCATTGACTGAGTCACACACTCATTAGTTTAATTAATTTAAGATGTCTCAGTTTAATGAGCACCTTATCACAGCGTTTAAAATTCTGATCGGTAAATCACTATGAAAATGAAAATGAAAACTTTTTATTCACAGTAGGTATGCTTATACACTTTGTGAAAATCAAATGCTGGCTGAGGGTGGTGCGGATCCGGGCGACATTAAGAATTCTGGGGGAGGCCTCCGTCCAGAAGTGTGCGTCTCTCGGCTCATGAAGATAATGATCGCCCATTATCCACCAATGCCTTGGTGTTGTCTACTACTACTTCTTTGGCTTTAAAAGAACGAAATTAAGGTAGAACCCTAGGCAGACCGAGAGGAAAATAGCCGGCGGAAAAAAAGCTCTCGGCACTCTTTTGTAAAAAGTGCTCATTATAGGTACAATTTGGCAGAAATACAGCTCTGCTATGACATGAATAAACAAAGGACAGCTATTCGTGCTTGCCAATATCATGTCACAGCTAAGCTGCTTAGACGGTGATTAATGTTTAATATTTGGAAATAACCTGTGGAGACATCAATCCCACAATTTTTTATCATCTAAATAATCTCGTTCAAAGCAGCCTTTTTTGCATAATGTTTCTTTGATAGTTCTTTTAAATTTATTAAACGTTAGAGATTGAATTGACTTTGGTATTTTATTATAAATACGTATTGACATTTCCATTAATGATTAAATGCTTTTAGCCAGCCTTAATTTGGGAAACGCCAACTTATAATCGTTCCTAACATTATTATAGAATATTTTATAGTTTTAAATTTATTACTATTCTTATAAATATGCATAATGTTTTTATAAATATATTGCGGTGCAAGGGTCAAGATACCAATCTCCTTAAACTTTTCTCTCAGAGATTCTCTATTTCCAAGTTTATACATTCCACAAATAGCCATTTTCTGCAGTGTAAATATCGTGTTAATATCTGCGACATTGCCTCAAATTAGGATGCCGTAGGACATTATACTATGAAAATAACTAAAATATACCAGCTTCGCCGCATTAATGAGTGAATTTGTGAAATAATTTTCTTTACCAAGAAGAACTAAGCAGAACTAAGTCTGCTCGCTAGCTGTGAGATATGGGCGCCCCATTGATTGCCCGTAGGTTCTCGCGTTGTTCAAATGAGGTAAAGCTTACACTGTTTCGAACTTACTGTACATCGCTTTACTCGTGCAATCTGTGGGCTCATTATACTTTACGGAACTACAACGCCCTCCGCGTCCAGTATAACAACGCGTTCAGGGCGGTGATGGGGCTTCCCCGGCACTGCAGCGCGTCAGGCATGTTTGCGGAGAATCGAACCGCCTGCTTCCACGCAACCATGCGCACACGATCCGCCTCCTTCGTGCGCAGAGTGCGGGCCAGCTCCAACGCCGTCTTGACTATGATAGCTAATAGGTTGGACTGCCCTTATATTGTACACGCTTCAAATAGACATTTATCTATACCAGTGCCAACTAGACATTATTGACATTCGGAAATTATATGTATGTTATTATTGATTACTTTAGACATGACTGACATTTTCATTTTGTGTGTGCAACTGACATAGAATTAAGCAAGACTGTTATTTAGATTCATTTAATTTTGTTATGATTTTATTTTATTTGATTCTTGGCAATTTTATTAGATTTAATGATTTTTTATAATTTGTTTTTTTTTTTTTTTTTTTTTATTTATGTGTATAACTGTGTATTTTTGTAAACTTGAAATTGTAATGGGTGTAAATTACCTGAATAAAAATGATTATTATTATTTATTATTGCAATTTATAATTTAAAATTATTCCAAAAAAGCCATGTCACTCAGTCACTCAGTCACTCAGTACCTCAGTCACTCAGTCAGTAACGGAACAGTTTTATATATATTGATGATTTAAAATATTGATGGCAGCCCTCAACGGATTTTCTTGCTCTTCTTATAAAGTTTATAGGGAGTTGAATACCTAGGTATGTTATTGCGACATCTACATCTTCGAGAACCGAATAGGTAAGCGTGGGGAAGTGCTATGAAAACGAATAGTATGTTGTTCCTAATATGACCGACTCTGTGTGAGATCAAGTGAACTTTTAAAAAAGCTTTTCACGTTAATTATCTCTCGTCACATAAATCATTTCAGTCGGGGGATTTTAAATTATTGTATTCTTTTTCAATTACTTTTTAACCGTCGCCTCGTGGGTTTTTCAAAATTTTTATTTTGTTTTTTATTTCAAACTTTTTAAAGAGCATAATATAGGTACCATACACAACACCTCGTTCCTCATCAGCCCTCTAATGTCCCCACCACCGCTGGAAAATCCATGTAGTTTATTTAAATACATAGTGAAGTATTATAATAAGTATTTACAACTCAACTTTGCTGGTGGCTCAACTTTGCTGGGGCTTTGTTGTAAATTTATTTATAATCCAAACCCATCACTGATTATTTTTTTTCTATAATTTTTA
Source organism: Stenoptilia bipunctidactyla (assembly GCA_944452665.1). Classification (NCBI taxonomy): domain Eukaryota; kingdom Metazoa; phylum Arthropoda; class Insecta; order Lepidoptera; family Pterophoridae; genus Stenoptilia; species Stenoptilia bipunctidactyla. The sequence goes on along the minus strand of OX101729.1, from coordinate 5,695,068 downwards.
GTTTCTATATCACCCAACATAATCTGCAGGAGTTGTTACCGTAACACCTATCTAAGAACATGCACCAATCAAATCCAACTAAACCCATCACTGAAAACTGCATTAAAATCGGACCAACGGTTCTAAAGATTAATGGTAACATGCAGCGCCCCCTGGCGAGTTGTTACAGTAATACCTATCTAAGAACATGCACCAATCAAACCCAAAGCGATCACTGAAAGCCACATTTAAATCGGACCAATGGTTTTGCAGAATTAATGGTTGTTATTACAAACAAATGATTACTGCAGAGCCCCCTGATGAGTTGTTTTATTACCGTTAAACCTATTTAAGAACACTATACCAATCAAATCCAAAGCGATAATTGAAAACGGCATTCTAATCGGACCAATGGTTTGCAAACAAATATTTACTGCAGCGCGCCCTGGTGAGTTGTTACCGTAACACCTATTTCAGAACATGCGCTAATCAAATCCAAAGCGATCACTGAAAACAGCATTTAAATCGGACTAATGGTTTTGCAGATAAACGGTAACATTGGCTTTTACAAACAAATGTTTACTGCAGCGCCCCCTGGTGATTTGTTACCGCTACACCTATCTAAGAACATGCACCAATCAAATCCAAAGCGATTACTGAAAACCGCATTAAAATCGGACCAGTGGTTCTGGAGATAAATGGTAACATTGGTTTGCTCAAACACACAAACACCCTCTCACCCCAAACGCATATACCGTCTCCGTTCCGTCATGGGTAAAAATAAACTAATTGACGTCTGTATCAGAAATTGAACGTATAAATAACCATAGATGGTAGATACCACTTACCTACATTATAGTATACAGACTTAACGCCTTCCTTTTTAAAAGTGCCATCTATAGAGGTTTTTTGAACTAATTTTTATGAGCTCTCAGAAAACTCCCCATTCTTTTAATGTTTTAATAATGTCCCCGATGTCTATTATGGGTTGGAACTTGAAAAACACCTTGCACTCAGTTACATGATTTTTCAGCAATGATTCAACCACAGCAGGTGAAGAATTTAACAATTTAGTACTTAGTTGAAAGTGGAATTTCAGCAAAACAGTTTTGACAATAAATGATTTTATTGTCAATCCCAAGTTTAAACTCAGTATTGCGATCCTTAACTTTTCCAGTTTTCTTAAAAATTATGTTCCAAGTTGTTCTAGTCTTATTAGATAATTTTTTTATCTTATTACTTAGATAGATGGATTTGGATGCGGCACAAATTCTTTTGAATAATTTCGAGTAAATTCTAACATGTTGCAAAAGCTTTCACTTTTTTTATATGATTTCTCATGATAGAAATCATATACCTAGGTGCTTTCTACTGATATGTAGGTATACCGGTGGTAGCCTAATCACTGACCGTCTTATTAATAAATTCGAATTAAAGTTACTCCTAGTTTTAAATTTGACAGAATGAAATTTTGTATTAATAAACACGTATTAAGAAGGTATTAAGCTGTATCGACCTTAAACTCTGGCCATCTCTTAATCCGCGGCCGTGTATGGTTTAGCGAATGTCTAAAGCTTTGTGTTAGCGTACCTACTATTGTATTTCCAACTTCCATTGAGAATATATACTAAACATAACCTAAATATATTTTCATATTTGTTTGGTGTTTGTTCGAGTACTTACTAGTGTCTGATTTTGTAATTATTGTGGATTAAAATGAATAGAGATTATTTCATTGACGATTTGAGAATGATAGAAGGAATTGAAGAAAATATATTAACAAGGCATGTGAAATTGTATAAACCTCGCAAAAACCCTTTTGAAGACCTTGAAGAAGATGAGTTTAAATATAAATATAGATTTACACGCTCAACTGCATATTGCATTACTGAAATGGTGAAAAATGATTTGGCTGGAGATGCAAGAGGAGGCTTTATTCCACCTCACTTGAAAGTTTTAGCTGCAATAAGGACTTGGGCTCGTGGAGAGGTAAATAAACTATCTCAATAAACTAAACTATTATTAGGCTAGATCCCCGGCCTAATTGTTATATACTTACTTTCTTGCTTGAAGTCTGTTAATAGCCAAGTTTGAGTTCAAATAAATAAATATTTAGTATAATACTATCAGGCTATTAGATGTAAATGTGTTAATAGATGTAAATATACTACCTACTTAACTATTTATTTGAACATCACACTTCTATCCTATTAAACAACTGCATACCTATAGATAGTACAACCTGTTTACAAAATTTTATCTCAGCTTTGTGTTACAAAGATTTAATAATAGAATTATTAATAGAAGGATTTACAATGACTTGGAGAGACTTTTTTTGAAATAAATACACTCTCATGTTGTTTATTTATTAAAGTACTTAAATTATTGTATTGTAAATATACATTATTGGAATGGGCTATATTGTTAATTATACCACACCTAAATCTCTGCTAACGCTTTTTATGACTGGAACAGTGAGCACAACCATAATACTCTTATTAACCTGTTAATAGTATATTATGTAACAAGTGAGCGAAGTTGCTAATTACAGTCGAGGCCCGAGCCGCAGGCGAGGGCTTAATAATGAGCCGAGACTGTAATTAGCAACGCTCACGAGTTACATACGACGTTTTTCAACACACTTGTGAGTAAAAGACAGACATACGTGGTCATAAAATAACAAACACACTTGATAACAAAGCTGTGAATTGTGATTGAAAAATGGCGCCGAACTTCGCGCATGCGCGTAGGTTTTTTTTCCGTCAAATGTGTCAATGTCTATATAGCATATACAGCCTATTTTAAGTGAAAATGTTTAATTTGGAGTGGTAAATGCAAATATTTTAATATTTTATGACAAATGATTGTAAATTGTGAATAATTCGTTTAATATACAAATTTATTTTACTAATATAAGGCGCATACATTTAAAAATGTATATGGATTTGAAGTGGTATAAAACCTCTTTGTTGTTTCTGAAAATATTTAGTGTATAACCCGGACCAATAAAAAATGCTCTATTTTCTCGCATGTTATTTGCACAAAGGTACAATTCAACTTTGTAGGATTCGTTATATTATGCACTAGGGTATAATATATTATGCACGTGTGACTTATAGCCCAGTTTATAGTTCTAAATTCAATAGAATAACGCTCACTTTACGAGCAAGTGTGTTGAAAAATACATTATCTAGGCAAGTTGAACTGGTCCTAGTTATTCTAGTTGGTTTTAGGAACAGGTTAGTAAAGGTTTATTCGTTTACATTAAAGTCCCCGCAAACAAATATTCTCATATTTATATTACATAATTTATCCAATGCTTGTTTTAAAACAAGTTCAAAACTATCATAGTGTGTTTTGGGGGTCTATAAAGGGTTAATTTTAAGTAGCGCATCACCTCATGCAGGAAACCTCTCCACATCAATCCCAAAATCATCTTGAAACAATTTTATTATGGTTTATTAATGATTTACTAAACACCTATCTAAAACTGAAAAGAATATTCAAATCGGACCATTAGTTTTTTGCAATAAAAACGGTACAATTTGGGAATACGTGATTCGGGCTAAAATGTTGGAAATGAGCTCTCCTACGTCACCTAAAAACATTCCGGTCTAATGACCAATAACCCTTGCTCGACATTCAAAAATAATTTAATTTTTAACACATTCCTTGTATGCCAGGTTTAAATTTTTTTTTATATGAACCATTTGACATATCGCCCAGCCTACCCATCCAGCACCCGCCCAGCGCTCGCCCAGTGCCTGCACATAGCCCACCAGCGCTCGTGCAATGCGCACCACACGCCTCGATATACGCGTTGCAATTTATTGTACTGAAGTCTTTATTTTACACACCAATGTATCTAAAATTGCAATTATTAAAGTTCACCCGCACAGCTAAGCAAATAGCCTGGGCTGCGTGAGAGACCGAATGCAACACGACGCGATCCGACTAAATGCGACCCATCTGGCGACCGGCTGGTGTAGCGGTACCATACTTGCCTTCCATGGGTTCAAATCCCGGCGGCGGCGGATATTTGTGTGATGATTTTTGTATTTTTGTTGTGTTTTAACTATAAGTGCCTATAATAACTGTTTGTTTCCTGAATAAAGTAAAATAAAATAAAAAAATGAACACAGATATTAGTCGTCAAGTTATGGATAAGTTTATATAGGGTTGCCACATAATAGTCAATGATATTTTAACAGCAGATTCAGAATGAGGAGTGGGTCTGAATTTCGAAAAAAAAAATTTTTTTCAACATTTTTCATAAATTAAAATTTCAAAATACTTCTAAGTGCATAAAATTTTAGTTTAATCTCTAATTTACGACTACATAGCAAGATGAGAAAACGTTTCCATCTATTTCTATTAAACAATAAAATAATAATAATAATAAAATATTAGTTACATTACCAAACAATACCTATACGTTCTTGCGCGGCACAAGCAAACGAGCCGAAAGTCAAATTCGAGCCGCCGCGCCCGCGCCTACTATGTTTGATTGAAAGCACGCCACGCCCCCCGCTCGTCAGTCTGTCTAGAGATTCGCGCGCGCGAACACTAAATCGATAACTAACAAAAATGTCGAATTACGCGATTATGGCACGTTTAATCCACAGTCACAGACGCCGGCAGACCTCGATTTCTGGTTCACTCGAAGAAGACGTGCTGGAGTTTTTTGAACAGCATCCGATAGCCAGCACAAACGATGCGGCTCAGGTTTTCGAAGTCAGCAGCTCGTGGGTGCGGCGCTTGCTGCGACGAGAGGGCTCAAGTCTTACCACTTTACGAAAGTGCAAGAACTGACGCAACTACCTATGCTCCGCGTGTGTAGTCTATGGTTGGTTGCTGAAGCACATTCTATGGACTGACGAGTCCACCTATCGCTGTTATCAAAAGTGATAAGGATACTTTATGGATAGTCAAAATTAATAAGCTAAACATGACAGGTTTTGTGTTCAGTAGGTATATGGGCTAATGGGACTCCATGTACAGCAGTTATTGTGAATGTGATAAGTTATCAGTGACTAATACCTAGCACGGTATTTAACATCAGCGACAGGACGCAAGGTAAAAATGTAAGTTATTTTTTTACGTTATACCTACACTGTAAATAGTTATAAATAAGGTTATTCCAGTCACTAAACACGTCATTCTAACATTAAATTAATTGTAAATCAATTTATTTGTTTTAACAAAGACTTCAAGCACGAATGCTTTATTTTAAGTTCATTTTTAATTTAATGAAGATCAAAACTAAAACAGTATTTAGATACAATTAGTTTAACGTGAAATTGATAGTCAAAAACCTGTAACAGTAGTGTGATGGGACATTAGAATCACCTTTTATCCTGATGTATGACGTAATTACAGCTGATTCCGCGCTAAGTAGGTAACTAGGTCACGCAAACACACGGGCGCGCGTCAACGACCTTCGCTCAGATGCGTAGGTATCTACTATTCGCGTAAGATTATTGTTTTGGTGAAGTGATTTTCTTAAAAGAAATAGACGGAAATATTTTTATTTTTTGCTATGTACCTAGTCATGAAGTGTAGATTAAACTTAAATTTTATTTACTAAAAATAATTTTGAAATTTTAATTTATGAAAAATATAAAAAAAGTTTACTTCATAATTTAAAGCAACACATCATTGCTAACCCAATTTTCAAATATCACAGACTATTATAAATTGACCCTGTATAAGTTTATTTTTATAAAAAATATGTATTTATTCTATATGTATGTTTATTTCTTAAGTATATCAGTTATCTAGTATCCATAACACAAGTTCTTTAAGAAACTTAATTTGGGCTAGATAATGTTGTGTGAGTGTCAGAAATGTTTAAGTAGGTATTTATTTATCTATGGTCGGCTTAGAATAGTCCTAGCGCCCCTACATAAGAGTGTCGTACGACTAATCCGAGTGACCCCCGCTTGGTGGTAGGATCCCGTCAGGGTCCGACTGGCTAGCGACTAGAAATCAACTAGAAGCGCTGGACTCCGTTGACCGAAGAGCCCGTAATCTAATTAACAACGTCGACCTTACAACCAAAAAACTGCAGACCCTAGAGCATCGTCGTAAGGTTACTTGTTTAACCGTATACTACAGGATACATTTTGGTGAGTGCGCGAGTGCTCTGTTTTACCATCGGACTACTAGACGCAGACAGAACTTCCATCCGTATGTGGTTGATATTCCGAAAAGTCGAACTAAGCGCTTTGACAGTTCCTTTTTGATACGGGTCGCCAAGGTTTGGAATGAACTGCCTGCGTCTATTTTCCCTGACCAGTATAGTCCTAGTACTTTTAAGCGTCGAGTGAATAGGTTTCTCGTGGATGGACGTGTACCACCTTAGTCTTCATGTTCACTTAACATCAGGTGTCATGGAAGACAAACGTTCCATCCATATTTTGGAAAAAAAAAAGAGCACCCTTCATATAAAATCCTCCGGCAATTATCACCGCTCCGGCGGTGATGTGTTCCGGCAATATTTTATGAAGAGCCAGTTCTTTCCTAAGCCTGTGTGATTTCATCTTCAATCTCATCTTCGCTTACCATTAGGTGAGATTGAGCCCAAACGCGGGCTTAATCTATAATAAAAAATTAAATGCTTCAGGTAATTCAACAACCATTTGATATTGTCGTATTACGTTGCGATGTCGCGTTTAGTCGTTCACCTAAGACGAGTCCGTGATTGATTTATTCCCTAGCAGTTTCTTCCAGATACTACGCACTTGCCTGTGTATAACATGAGAAATTATATCCACCAAATATATGAACTTTACAAAGTCATCAGCCTCTCTCATCAATTCTGCTACTTTACTCTTTCTTTCGCAGTGATAACTTCTCTGGATAGAAGCAAGAGGACCCTAGAACATAAGAAATATGCTTATAATTGTACCGGTGTCGTATAATACAAACTGTAGGTATGTCTATTGTTGTTTTATCCGTATAGGACCTTAGAACCACTCCTGGATAAACGTTTCGTAAAAGGCAACTAATCCAAGTGACCCTCGCTTGGTGGTAGGATCCCGTCAGGGTCCGACTGGCTAGCGACCACCCCTCATATAAAATCTGCCGTCAAATATTACTGTTCCGGCGGTGACGTATTCCGGCAATATTTTATGAAGAGCTAGATCTTTCATCTTCGACCTCATCTTCACTCATCAGGTGAGGTTGAGGTCAAACGCGGACTTCGTTTTTAATAATAATAATAATAGGCGGTTCGCTTCCAGCACGCATGCAAAAAGCGGTTTTACTCGAGACTGCCCGAATCGTTCGCCGGTTTCTGTCTCTCTTGCCCTGATCCCCGACCGACTGGTCCGATTGTCGGGTCTTTCCCGCCGAAAGGCGTGTAGCTGTATGCATGCATAATAATAATAAAAAATAAAGATTCTACTGTGGGATGCGCTCACTGCGCTCGCTCAACACTGTTGTCGACAGATTTATTTGTGTACTGAACACTGAGTTTCAATGCGTGTAAGTAGTAGCTACGCAATTTATATGACTTGTAGCATCAATTGCATTAGGTTACCTGTAATGATGTTAATAAGCACATTATACCAAAATTACTTAATCAATATTATATTTATATAAAGTTATGTTATAGAGACCACACAGCGGAACTAGTAGGTATCTATCATAGTACACACTTAGAACCGAGTCAGTCATAACAGTGGGCCTATTATGGATCTCAAAACCATGCGATGATATCATGAAATAGTTTTGACGTAAAACATATCCTGCGATCATTATTCGGTATTACTTCTCGGCGAAATCTCTTAGCTATGCTCTTGTCATTAGACTGAATACAATGCTCTCAATATATAATAGTCTAAGTAGTATTGATTTATGAAAGCACACGAAGCGGAAAACATACGACGATATCATGAAATACTTTAACGTAAAACATTCCATGCAATCTTTATTCGGTATTACTCCTCGGCGAAATCTCTTTACTAAGTTCTTGCCATGTAGACTGAATACAATGATCCCAATATATAATAATATAGTATTTATTTATGAAAGCATTTGAAACGGGAAAACACAAATGAAATCAAGAAACAAACATATCATAGAGGTGGATGCGATCTCACCTTTTTCAATTAACGTTTTTAAATCATAGATGATATTATTTAAACTCTCATGGCAAAAGGAAATGCCTCTTACATGCAATTAATTGCAATGTATGTATGTATATGTATTCGCTTATTCATTATATCATCATTGTATCATAGAAATCTTAGAGAAAGATTAAAGTATAATTATTACACTAAGATAGAAATCTTGTTTATCATGTCATGTCATAAAAGATCCGTAATAGGCCCGCTGGTTTGTCTCCAAAATTGGCCCGGTTGGCACTCGTAGTAAGTACCTACTTAATACGTCTCACACTGTTAGCGAACACACGACCAACGATGACCTTTATTGTGATGCTATGCCATTCTAGTTTCCCGTGAAAATGCTCTAGAAGAAAATTCACTAGCTCTCACTAGATTAGAAGGCTTTTTAGCTAAGATTATAAAGAACATCCTGGTGCAGCGCTAAATAGATTGCCTTCTTATGCATACTGGCTCCGGTATCGAATCTGTACAGGGGCAGCGAGCGACGGCGGCGTCGTCTCAAACATAAAACTGGAATCCACTAAAATCTTAACGTCATCTTATAAAGCTTATTTTTCACCACAACTAAACCTATGCCCAAATTTAGTTACGTATCAAAGTATTAATTGTTTGTTATCTACACTGATTTGATTCAAATCTCTCTACATTGGAAAGATTAATTGGATAAATTTTAATGAAAAAGTTACCTATGTATTAATTTAAAATCTAAGTTATAAATTAATATAAAATACCATCGCAACGTAGGTACTATAATCTTATATGAATGAAACCAAAACCACGTGACACGTGAAAATTATTCATGAATTTCTTAACCTCAAATTCCTATAATATCAGTTATAACTTTCATAAACATTTTGCTATACCTATGAAATAAATTTACCTACATTAATTATGATTAATTTATAAAAATACCTATATGTCGCAATATATTTTGTAATTAAATGTGGTTTGCTTACCATAATAACTTTTAAAACCGAAGCGCAAAAGACGATAAATCTAAACACGGGGTGAAACGGTATGAATATTACATTCTCCCATTTTATACGATCGGTTTCAAAATCATGTATTGATTTAGGTTCCTCAACTTCAGTCATTTTTATTAATTTCACTACATAGGAAGCAGAATTATAACCAAAACCAGGGTTCAGACACAACCCTTGCCCGCCTGCGATCCAACTGTAACCGCATATTTGCAATTCTATATCTTAACGGATTGAAATAAGGTTTTATTTTGAATAGGTTATTCTGATATTCGGGATGAAGCCTTTAAACTTTGTAAACGTATAGCGGATGATTCTGCTATAAGGTTGGCACCCGGAAGTCGTGCTAGAATCGCAATGTGTATCGAAAGGCCTATAAAGACGTTTGACAGTAAAAAAAACAGTTTTGTCTAGTCTATTAGATATTTGAAATTGTCAAAATGAGACGATGACAATTTGTCAATTGATGTCTAAATGAATTTAATTATAAATAAATTATTTTAAAAATAAATTGTTTTAAAAATAACTAAATTTTAGCTGGTTGCCATTAAACCAAAAGAAGAAGAACTAAAATTTTTCAATTCATCAATAAAGATGTAAGAACCCATGCAAGAAGATTGTTTTTAGTTACAGATAATTTTTATGTACTAAGTACCATCGCGAACCTTTCCGCAGGTCGTAGACGATATATTTCTGCCTGGAACACATCGATCATCATCGAAGCGATCATTTTTCGTGACAAATTGTATGTGAAGGGGAGGCTAGCCAGGTGAACTCAGAACTGGTCCTTCAGAGGTGGAAATTATACTGATCCAAACCTACACAGCTAGTTCATCAAATCTACGTTAAACGTCTTTAGAATAGGAAAAACTAACTAATTTAATGTATGGTGAATATTTTTTTTAAGTTAAACTGAAACATCAACCGTAGCATCAAAGTGAACCTTTATTATTAGGTATCAAAGTAAGCTTCTGTTATGGAGACTATACAGCGGAAGTAAGGTGGGTATCCACTGAGATTTAAGAAAAGTTCGTTTCCTAAACTGTCCCGGCTGGGACTCGAACCCAGGAACTCTCAGGCCACAGAAGAACACTGCGGAACAGAGTCTTTAAGTTTAAAATTTTGGTAGTAGGTATTCATTTTATTATAAATCTAAGTAATTTCTCTCACTAATTTTCAACCGACTTCTAAAAGGAGAATGTTCTTAATTCGTGTGTTTGTTTTTTTAGTGTCTTTGTAACATGATTTTTTGGTCAATAATTGTGAATCGATATTAAATATTCTGTTACAGGATACTTCAGCGGTGGTCCCATATAAATTTCATCGAAATCGATTGAGTACGTCATGAAAAAAATATTTTTTTGAAAGACATATGTTGGTATAGGTACGGAGAACATTTACCTTGCCAAAGCTTTGACGTGAAGTTGGTTTTTTGATGCTCTGCATTCGTTGATTATTATATGTTAACAACACAATAAAATTTACAGCTACATTGAAAATAACTGATATCATGAATCGTGTTCCTAGGACCGAGATATCTCATGGATTTTGGAGATGCGAAATCTGTAAAGTTCAAAAGAATCCTGGCTCTGGTGTATTATAACCCACGTTTCCAGCGGATGCTAAGTGGTATGTAAATAAGGCCATTTCATTATCATAAAGATATTTTGGCCAAAGGCCACCACTGACAAAATTAAACATACAAAATTAACTTCTCTTCTAGACGCTATATTCATAATTTTGTTCCTATTTAGGTATGAGTATTATGAGCTCTTTATTGGTGATTGACACCGCGTTTGACCTCATCTCACCTGATGGAAAATGAAGATGATTTTAAAGATGAAAGCACACGGGTTTGATAGTACCTAGCACTTCATAAAATATTTCCGGAACACATCACCGAAGGAGCGATGATATTTAGCGGCAGAAGAGTGGTCGCTAGCCAGAAACGCCTTTTACGACACCCTTTCAAGACAAATTCTATTAACATCTCAAATTATATTATCAAATATGTGGGAAGAGTTGTGTGGAGTTATTAAAACACAGTTTATGTAGGTATTTATCTAATTCTTAGATGATAGCTGTTAAGTAATCTATTATATCTGTTCATGTTTTATTTTATGTTACGGAAGAGCGGTGTCTCCCAACAAAAACATTCAGTATTTAAAGGGGTTCACTTGCCACTTATTTTATATGGATTTTAGTAAAAAGTAAATAAAATCATTTTACATTTTTTTCATTTCAATCTTCTCAAGGGTACCTATATGTTTTCTTTTGAAGTAAAACACTCAAATGAACTTTTTTAATGATTTAACAATAAGAATATTTATTTCTGATTGCAGTTGCCTTAGTGAATAAAAGCAATTCGTGAGGAAGATCTATGTTTATAAGAAGCATATTACAGTGGAGCAACTACATAAAATGATTGCATTTGGAAAAACTATTTTTCGGAAAAACCAACAACGCCCCACAGCCTTTCAACATAAGCCACATTTTCGTCGGGAAAGCAATCAGCCACAAATCCTGCCCACAAATTATTTATACAAAATAAAAATAAAAAGGCTAGTAGTCATTTTCAAATCGTGTATAAAGCTAGTAGTCATTTTCAAATCTCCAGAAACCGAGGATTTAGGTTAGCTGGCAAGCCAAAGCATTTTGAATAATGATTTTTTTATACCTACACCAAATTAAAATCGTCAAATGCATTGTCATGTCATTCGTTGGTCAATTTGTAAGCTTTTATAATAAAGCGCCTAAAAATATTAATTATTTAAGCTTAGTTAAAAGATAGTCTAAAACAAATGTTATGTAAAAATGGTTTCTATGAAATGTCTGGGCCATTTTGTGGCTATAAGCTGTTATTTTTATTTTAAAGAAGATTGTTGTTTCGAGCCACTTCTTCTGAACAGATCGTATTTTCAATAATTGGTGGTAGATTCATTTCACTTTGAAAAAAATATTACTTATTGCACGTGTCTGTTGAAATACATACGAAAAAAATCTTTAATTTTCGCATTGCCAAAGTATTGGTTGAATACAGATCGACTCAATAAAAAAAAAAATGAAAGATTTTCATTATTGAGCGATTGCAAATATTTCACCATTTTCAAAATAGTAATAACTTACATAAGATAAGCTTCACTAGCAAGTCATTAAGAAGAGACTAGGTATAGAGGCATTCTCTTAGTAATAAGATTTTACCCTCTTTACTCAGAAGTATTTTATATATAAGTATTTTATATATTTTTTTTTATATATTATTATTATTATTATTTTATATATAGGTATAATTATTTTTATTCCTGAGAACTTAAAATACGTAAAATTATACTGTTTCGGAAAGCTTTTTTTTATTTTTTGATATTGTATAATTGATAATATAGCTTATATTCTTTATTAATTATTTTTCTACATTTTATTTAAACATAAAGATATAAAGATTGTATGTTGACTAAATAAAGGTAAAATATTTATAATAGAAGATCAAAAGAACTTCTAAAGTGAAGTTCGATCGATATTATATGAGTTGCTTCATTCGAAGATATATTTATTTACCAAGTAGTCCTTTTGACTTACACGGTAGCAACGCACAAATTAAGAGTACTTAAATGACTAAAAAGTAGACTCGACTATTTTAGTTCACCTTTTTGCCGCTACGCGCTTTCCTCCTGGCGCACACCTGAGCTCAACTCATTCTTTCAGAGCATTTAACTTTATGTAGCAAAACTTCACTAGGGTGATATAGATAGGCAACTATATCAGTAGGGTGGGTGGGACCTTTATCTATATCTTCGAATGAAGCAACTCATATAATATCGATCGAACTTCACTTTAGAAGTTCTTTTGATCTTCTATTATATTTCGTTGCTTCATTCTTCAGATATATTTATTTACCAAGTAGATGTTCAGAGTATACGACTAAGTTTTGCTAAGTGAGGATAGGAAATAAACCACATTAATCTCAATAATTATTTATTCTTATAACAATTAAAAATCACTTATTGATTACATAGGTACAGGCTATTAATAAGCTACAGATAATGATTAATGGTTACAAATCATTTTATAGGTACACAACTAATCATTTGAACTGAAAATTTTTCTAGCAAAATTGTTTTGATCAACTATTGGACGATTATAAAACTTCGCGAAAGTTTGTGAGTTAGCAGTCCAGCCAGCCGTGGCGCGTATGGCTTGCAGCGACAGGCCACGCTGGTTGGCGGTGGACGTGGCGGCGTGCCGCGTGCTGTGCGCGCTGAACACCGACACGTCTACACCACTCTCGCGCATCACGTCTTTGATCCAGCGACTGACGGACTGTGAACTCGCCGCCCGGTGAGGTCGTGTCGTCGTTAATAAGAGGGAATCTACACTCTCAGGTCTTATTGTATTGGTCACGTTTATATAATCCTCTAACGCTAAAGCCGGGCATATACAAGGGTTTTCCCGAAAATATGGTAAAATCAAACTTGGCTGTTCGCGACCAGGGGCGGAAGTTTTAATTAAATCAGAGATACATAACTTAATTTCATTTTCCAACACTTTTATACCAGAAAGTTTTATTAAAGAAATGGTCTGCACGCGGTGGGCAGTACTAAGAGCTAACAAAATAACTAATTTCTTTGTTATCTGAGCGAGACTTAAATTACGATTAGGATACCACTGCGAGACATGATTCAAAACAATTTGTGGGTTCCATGTATAACTATATTTTGGTAAACTAGGCCGCAGTTTGTAGATTCCCTTGAGTAATCGAGATACAAGGTCGTCTGAACCAATATTGTTACCTAATAACAGAGATAGGGCCGACCTATGACTGTTAACGGTACCGTACTTAGAGCCTTTTTGAAACTCCGCAGTCAAAAATGAGAGAACTAAAGGAACCGAGCAAGTAAACACCTCAATATCCTTATTACGACAATAGTTCCACCATAATTTAAAAGTTATGTTATATTGAGCCAAAGTATTACTAGAAAGGGACGAGATCATGATTGCTATGGTGTCTGCCGGAACGTTTCTCTTACTGAACGCGAGCCGGAGAGCTTCGCTGCTACCAGGGTAACACTCTGCCGCTGTGACTGATTCTGTCTGTAAAGAGATATTATATCTTTAAAGAATATCGGTTCTGAAATAAGCAGGCTTTGAAGTAATGGATACCAAGGTTGGCAAGTCCAATATGGAAATATAAAAATACCGGTGGCTTTGTCTTGAATTATTTTGAACAAACACTTTAAAATTAGTGAAAACGGTGGGAAGGCATAAAAATTTAAAGTACCCCAAGTAAGGGTAAAAGCGTCTATTACCATAGCGTCAGGGTCTCGTTTCCATGAAACATATTGTGTACATTTGGCGTTGGTGCGAGAAGCGAAAAGGTCGACTTGAGGTTGGCCAAAACATTTCACAATTCGTTGAAAAGCGTGCATCGGAAGTTCCCATTCTATATCGGGATTTAGTTTTCGCGATTCTTCGTCAGCTTCTACATTTTCGCTTGAATTAATATAGGAAGCAAAAAGCCAAATATTTCTCTTCTCGCACCATTGCCAAATATTTTTTGCCAACTTGTTCAAATGAGGAAACTGAGTTCCTCCCATTCTATTTATATAACTTATAGCCGTCGTGTTGTCAACACGTAACAATATTGCACAATCATGATAATCTTTTACAAAGCACTTTAACCCATAAAAAACTGCCAGCAGTTCTAAATAATTAATATGAAAACATGACTCACTTTGTTTCCAATGCCCATTTGCGCGGTTATCGTTACAAAACGCACCCCAGCCCGACCGTGAAGCGTCGGTAAAAATTTCCAAAACAAAATTCTGATTTTTTAAAAACATTACACTATTGAATATATGTTTTTTCCACCATTGTAAATCCTCTAAAATGTCCACTTGTAATTGAATTTTACTGTCAAAGTTATTGTGATTTTTTAGGGCTAAATATTTTATTCTTTCGAATTCCTTAGTATATAACCACCCATATCTAACCGCGGGGCAGGCTGAGGTCAAGGTTCCGATAAACTGTGCAAATTCTCTTATACTGCAAGATGGAAGTTTTATATATTTATCAATTAATCGCGCAATATTGTTTCGTTTTTCGAACGGTAAAGATAATGTCAAATTAACGCTATCGAACATAAAGCCTAGATATTTACACTTCTGGTTTGGTATTAACGTGCTTTTATCGAAATTAATTATAAAACCAAGACATTGAAGTAACCTTACGGTTTCGTTTACGTTTTGTTTACATTTTTCGTAAGAATCGCCAATGCACAAAATATCGTCCAAGTAAGCTACTGAAGTGAATCCTCTCATTCTCAAGTACCCTACGACTTCCCGCATAATTTTTGTAAATGTTCGAGGGGCAATTGACAACCCGTACGGCATACCCACAAATTCGAATGTTTGTGATAAGAATTGAAAGCGTAAATATTTACGATGTTCTTGTTGTACGGGTAATAATAAATAAGATTCTTTTAAATCGATACAAGCTAAGAATGAATCTTTCGTTATTAACCGTGAGGCGGTTCTAAAATCTTCCATTTTGAAATGTGTATTAGTGAGGAATTTATTTAGATACTTTAAGTTTAAAATAAATCGTTTGTCTCCATTCGATTTTGGAGCCAAAAATATATTAGAAACGTATTGATCAGAAACAGGAGAACATGGCACAACAGCTCCTAAGTTAAGTAGTTTTTGTATGGCTACCGCCATGTCTCGATATTCTTTCGGAGAGAAAGTAGTTGTAGGAGTAATTAATTGATTAATTAGACAATTCATTGGCAAAGAAATACCGTCATGGATCCACTTTAAAATAACAGGGTTATTGGTAATTTTAGTCCAACAATTATAAAAATATTGAAGTCTACCACCATGCACCTGTATTAGCGACGATTGAGAACACGTTGTCTCGATAACGCCGACCGTCTCGCTGGATGAGGAGCCGGAGGCTGCGCTGGCATTGTGTAGCTGTGTGATGGTAGCTGTGGTCTGCGCGTCTGCCCTCCTCGCCCCCCCCTGTTCAACGGATAGCGAGAAGGGCCCATCCAGTTTCCCTGGAACCGTGGGCGCGTTGTCGGTTGACTTGTAGATGGTTTTGGTGGGTCAACGTGTTTCTTTATTTGTGAACCTTGTCTTTCAATAGTTTGTGCAGCCTTAATCTTTTCGGATAACTGGTTGCCAAATAGGGTTTCGTCTCTTTCCTCGTTCTCTAATATATTGACAAAGGATTTATCTAAACCATGCACCAAAAGCCTTGATCTTGTATCCGTATATGTGTGATGTAAGTCCGACAAAATTTTACAGGCATCTGATAGATTTTTTATGGCACTTACTTTGTGTTCCGATGTCAATAGCACAGTCATGGCTTTATTGATTGCTGCAATGCCAAGCCCCAGCTGTTGTTGTGTTGTTTCTATTTTCTTATCCCTGCTTTTAAATGATTCAGGAACAGCCGCAGATATTTCGGGGTTTAGGCTAGGGGCTTTCAACAGCTTGCAGTTTTCTGGTATTAAATAATCTTTGTATAGCTGGTCTTTCACCTCTGTCGATAAACCTTTACGTAGTAAAGGCAGCAAACGCTGGGCCAAATCTGGGTGGATGCATTCACCGTATTTGGGGGTATCTTGAATAGTATCGCCTAAAGCCGATAAAAATTCCATTGGAAGTGGCTGAGGTTCTGCTTCAGGTATTACCGACGAGGGCTCCGGTTCTAATTGAGTTTCTGTAGCCAATTGCGGTGGTATTTGACACACCGGGTCGAGATCCAATATTGAATCATCGTAGTAATCTGCAAATAAATTGCGATATTAATTTTATTATTCATTTAAGCCTCCGTGTCGATTTTTATAAATCAACATCCTGGGCTGGCCTCCGTGTCGATTTTTGTAAATCAACATCCGGGCTGAATATTTAAGCCTTCGTAATAACCCAAGGTTATGCAAATAAATTGCGATATTAATTTTATTATTCATTTAAGCCTCCGTGTCGATTTTTATAAATCAACATCCTGGGCTGGCCTCCGTGTCGATTTTTGTAAATCAACATCCGGGCTGAATATTTAAGCCTTCGTAATAACCCAAGGTTAATATCCAGGATTGGTTAAATTAACCAATAATTAATGCTTACTTTGAATGGTTTCTTCTTCTGAAGAAATAGATAAAGGCCTTAAGCGTTTACTCCGTTGGGGTCTTTGGATGATTTCTTCTTCTGAAGAGCTGGATAAACGCCTTATGCGTTTACTCCGTAGGGGTTTTTCTTCTAACTTCTTTAACTTGCGCTTGTAATAAGCAATTCTTTCTTCTGCACTCCGCTTCGGCATTTTCAAAAAGATACGTTTGCTACCGCGCACGAAAAAAGAATGAGTTGAGCTCAGGTGTGCGCCAGGAGGAAAGCGCGTAGCGGCAAAAAGGTGAACTAAAATAGTCGAGTCTACTTTTTAGTCATTTAAGTACTCTTAATTTGTGCGTTGCTACCGTGTAAGTCAAAAGGACTACTTGGTAAATAAATATATCTGAAGAATGAAGCAACGAAATATAATTAATTACTCGACTGGTGTTAGCCTTTCTAAAACACAATGCTGTTCATGTAGAAAAATTGTAACAAAAGATTTTATGATATACTTTGTTTAACCCTATATAAATAACAGCAATACGTAACAGTTTGACTAGTCTTTATGAATCTTCAATATCTTTTTTCTTTAAATATTGTATATTGTTGTTATAAATATTATGCATTTACTTTTTGTTAAAGTATAGTACACAATAACTCTAACTAGGTTACTGTAATATTTCTTTATTATATTTTTTTATAAACTTTACCGCAAGAATAATGAATATGAATTAAACAAGGTGGATAATATAACAACATATTTAATTACAATAATGCTTTTAAAATAACTTATTGCTGTAATTAATAATTTAGGAATGTCACAATTTTTTCATCGCATCACTTTTCTTATCACTTTTATTGTTTCTTAAATAGGTTTAAGTAAAAATACCATGTGCTTCAATAAAATGTTTATAATTATTGTTCTTTTTTGTGTAGTTCTTTTATCTATTTTTCCCTGTACCTGCTATTTATCGAATCTTTTATCGACCGTGAACATCACTAACTATCGATAATGAACACCACATCCCTAGTATTTTCCTAAAGTTGGCCATACTTTTTTATTAAAATATTGGTAGTAGAATTGGTAGCCTCCGGTTCTTAGCTCATTCATTCGTTCAGTGGGGTCTCTTAGAACGTAGTGATTGTATGCTTTTTGACCAAAACTTTAATACAAGCAAATACAAGACCTGTTCTTTTTTTTTTTTTGAAGAAGAGCACAACTTTTTCCTGCCAGCTACTATTGCTCGAAAATGTACTACAAAGGTACATTTACGCCACAGATCATTCACAGTTGGTTTCACAAAGCAGTTGCTTTACACCTCTGAAGTTTATTATCTCTATATTGGCCCTACTGTCCAGTTTCCCTGAAAGTTTTCATAACAGTATATATGAATTAACCGCGTTTTTCTATTATTTTTGTGTTAAATTTAATTTTTATCATGCCGAAAAGGTTTCAAAGTAGTAAAAGAAACATCATATCAGTGCGAACTTTTTGTGCAAAATAAAAAGACAACAAGGGGCCTATAATTGCATTATGAAATTTTCGTCATAGAGAAAATTGGGGCTACCCGCATAAACATTTTACCAGATTTCAGGCGAATTCCACATCGCTAAAGAATTGAATAGGAAATATTTGGCTTTGTTTCTTGTTAAGGCATATCTGAAAAACTTTTAGTAAAGAACGCGTAGTCGCAACTTCCACATCACAAAAAAATCCACACCAAGAAAAAGACGTAAAAGACGATTTCGATCTGTATACAGGGCGAAATAAAATACTCGACACGTGAGAAAGGAGATACCGATATTAGGGAAACTCTTAGCAAATTATTTCAAGAGTCGCTTTAAATTTTCAAGGAGTTACATACATTGTGGAAAATTATTTAACCAGTAAGATTTCAGTTTAAAAGATGTGGATCAAATAGAAAGGTACGATGGAAAGGCATGAAATTGTAGACACCTTTTGTAGATATAATATCATCGCGTTGAAGGCAGACCTGTTGTGTTCCCGGACGAGACCTTATTTATTAACTACCTATACATACTATAGGTAGTTAATAAATGCTGGCAAATAGAAAATGAAAGTGTCTTAAAAACGACTCTGTTGGTGCATGCTGGATCATTATTAATGCTGGCAGTGAAATGGGGTTTACACCAAACGCCCAATTAATATCAAGACGAACAACGAATATGAAATAATATTGTGTACTTACTAGATGTTCAAAAATATAGGTGCATACATTATTAGTAATACAAACGGTATTTTGTGATGAAAGTTTAATACGGCAACCCAAGCGCAAAGCTTCGATATAATGTTCGAAGAACCTATGGCAATATGTAAACATTGGCGAGAAAACTTGCTTGTTTACACATACCATGGATTTACTCATACATACATAACTTCACGCCTGTATCCTTTATGGAATAGGCAGAACACCAGAGGTTCCAAAACCATCTGATGTCACGTTTGACAAAATTTGGAGGCGTTATAATGGTAGATATAGACTATTGCAGAGAAAGGGGGTCAGCCTATCACCCACAAGAAAACCTCAAATAAAACCTCTTAACTGACTTTTACAGTATGCCCGCGAGGGAAGAGAAGCAGCTGGCACATTCTATGTTTTTCCTTTGCTTCCAGTTGAGCATGGAAGCATGATTTAAGGTATAAATAAAGCCGTTAAATTGTATTTCTTCCAACGTGTAACAAAATGAAGAGACTTAAGGTTTATCTTATATACCCTACGTAGAATATATTGTAAAAGAATCAGAATTATCTCTGTTGGTAGAGACTTCTATAGAAATTTATTTAATAATTTTACATCAAAATATTTGGATATAGGTACATCATTATTCAAAAAGTGCATATAAACTTCTCCATTAAGGCCTGGTTGAAGAAGCTTCAGCCCAAAAATCTGGTGTCCAATGATGCCAGCTCACATATTAATACTCCACTGGTGCTGGAAATTACTCTCGCTGGCAGCATGAGGATTTTTAGAAAATCCTCATGCTGCCAGCAAAAGGTAAAAGTTGCTTCAACCGTCCACACCACTGTTTTTGCGAAGTGTAGATAAGCACCCAAGCGACTTCTGTACCACCGGTAAAAGGTAGCAAAGCAGCCGTTGTCAGCTATTGCGTCGTCGGTCGGATGTTGGCCACCATCAAGAAGCGTATTGCATATCACCATATTATTTATGACGCCTAAAAGAACCCCGACTTACCGAGTAAGTACTTCTCCTCGGATCTCCTCGAAACGATCCAAGACTCGTTGGAATACACATGTTGTCGTGCATTATTTCCAAGATTTAGAAATTTATAAAACTTCGAAAAATAGCGATAGCAACTGACGCGCACACTTTAAAACTTACACAAAAGCATTAAAATAATTTAAAAAAATACACATTTATTACTAATCCAACAAAATAGTAGGTACCTATAACTATTTATGTTTCAGTTTTTACTTAGTAGGTACCTAAGTAGTTAAGATTAAATGAAACCTTAGAAATTAATATAATAGTACCTACACTGAAAATACTTTATTTTAAAAATCTTTAAGTTTTGTTAAGCTATTTCGTTACGAATAAATATTTTTTAAGCTTGAAAGTACTGGATTTAAGTGCATGTTATTTCCATAATAAAAACTGTGTCTAAATAAATCAAGTACTAAAATAAGTTTTTAGGTATTCAATTTACGAAACTTATCTTTACGGTTCATACATTTTAAATAAAGTATTTAATTTAGAAACAAATTTTAACATGCCTTTGCTTAAACATTTATTAGAATATGTTTAAGCAAAATAGAATTAAATAGAAATAGAATAGAATTAAATAGAAAATAAATGTTTAAGCAAAGGCATACAGGTTAGTATGCCTGGAAAACGAGCGGTTGGTTGGCAACTTCACTTTTTCGAGAACTGGAGAACCTACCCTAGTTTTTTTTTAATAAAAAGTAAATGAAATATCTTTTTCAAAAAGTCTAAGTTAAGAATGGCAGTTTTGAAAATATAGTACATATTGTAAAACATAGTAAATATCAACGAATGCAGAGCATTAAAAAGAACTACTTCACGTCAACACTTTTGCCGTCTAATAGTGTCATCCACGTAAACATTCTCCGAAATCATACATATTGTTTCAAAAATTTGAAATTTTCAATTAAGTGCTCAACCGATTTCGATGAAATTTATTTGGCACCAACTATGAAGTATCTTCTATAATATGAATTAAGAATTTTTAAAATCGATTCATAATTGTCCGAAATATCGTGTAATAAAGGCACAAAAAAAGCATACAGACGAATTGAGAACCTCCTCCTTTTTTGGAAGTCGGTTGAAAATATACACGTCTTCCTTCCTGACCGCGTCTAATTTTTCTAGGCATAAAACCTAGTCTACAAGTCTTGTAATATCTATGTTATCTATCACTTTACACCAACGCCATCTATTAGCGATTTACCTGAAGCTATCAGCTGTTTTAGGGCTGAGCTGAGACATAGATAATGCATAGATATTTTGATTTAAATCTTCAACTTGTTTCTTGGCCGAACCGTGATGATGTCAAAATGTAACTGTTACTTATACAGTACATCGCCTAACACACAATCCCCTTCATTATGGTTGGTTGGGATTAACTCTGTATGTAAACTTGTCCATAATTTAAGTATACTTTTATTGGTATTGGTATTGTATTTTTATGTAAGTTTGTAGGTATAGTCTGGCTAATTAAAGTAGAGAATGAAAAAATCTGGCGAATTAAAAAAATCCCATCATGGTAATCCCAACTATAGTTATAGATGGGTAATCAATCACCCAGGTTAAAACCCATTAACACCCAGTTTCCACCCAGTTAAAACCCATTTAAGATTAAAATTGATTACCATCTTTGTCTCTTTACTACACTTTTTACCCGACTGCGGAACGCAAAGAAGAGTTATCTTTTCAACGCATATGTGTGTCTGTTCCTTGTTCCCTAAAATCTACGGCATGGATAGATGGATTTAAACAAATGAGGTATCAATAGATTTGTATCAACTGCGCAACTAACATAGGCTATATGAAATTCCAAGATGGCACCTGTAAGGTGGGATTTAGGGAGGGATAACAACAAATGATTTCCGGTTTTGACAATATGGATATCAAATCAAAGCTTATGATCAGCCTATTCTAAATATATATACATATGTATACTTTAAATGTGACATATTCACTGAAAAACTATAAAAAACGTCTCCCTTCTGCTATATCCTGGTTTGATTCCTACCTACGAGGCCGCTCGCAGCGTGTCCGCCTTGATGATAATTTAGCTGATTGGTGCAATTTAGTTGCAGATGTGCCTCAGGGCGGTGTACTTTCCCCTCTCCTATTTTCCATCATCATTAATTCCGTGACCAAAGTTATTTCTTGCAAGTTCCACCTTCACTCAGATGATTTGCAAATTTATCGTCACTTCCCTGTTCCTGACATAATATCAGCTATTACATCTATGACTCATGACCTGGATCGAATCAGTGACTGGGCTAAATCCTTCGGTTTCCTAGTTAATACCCAAAAGTTAGAAGCCATGATTATAGGCAGTCGCCATTTTCGTGGTGGACTCGACTTATCCCTTCTGCCTCCTCTTACCATGGATAATGTTCCGATTGTCTTTACCACAAAGCAGATACATAGTAGAGCTGCTGTAAAAGCGGCTACACACGACCCTAAAATCACTGGCAATATCGGGACAGTGGTGGGGAGGACCCTAGATCATATCATAAATCGTCTCGTGTGTAGGCAAATCCCACCCGATTTTTATCGTCCCTAAATCGTTCCGAGCGAGCTCACGATTTAGGGACAATTATCGTCTAGGGAGCGTTGTCAGTACGTGTGTAGCGAAATCAGGATTGATTTCTTTCTACGCAGTCTGCGCTTGAGTGCCGCGACGATACGACGACGTGCTTGCGGCTATAATTGTTTATTTCGCGCGAAAACATGGCAAAGGAGAAAGATCGAGAAGCGTGGACCAAAGCTATCGATCTATTCAACGATTTACCATATTTGTGGGATAAAAAACATAGAAATTGAGGAAGGTCGAACAGCAGAAAATGGAAGAAGTATTAGTACTGGAAGTAAATGAAGTTCGAGAAGGTGATATGGGGTACTAGTACTGGAGAGTTTATGAAGTTTGAGAAGATGTTATTCGAGGAAGTAATTATTGTCATGGAATTAATGTATTTGAAGAAATTGTTGAAAATGGAGCGGCGTAATAATTCAAGAAGAAAGCACATTAGTACAGAAAAGAAAAAAGGATCTCTTCAAAACACTTAAAATCCATTCTTAAAAAGTTTCTAAAATCATCTACTTCTAAATGTCTCATCTAGTTCATGTGGCTAAGTTCATGACGTTTCATCAACCAGTTTTTAACCCAGGTCTTCCTTTTTCATCTCCGCTTAGGTGGCACCGTAGTAAGTGCCAAAACAATGTCTATTTTCTGCTGTTTTGTGAGTGTCGGCGGCATCTCGGAACAACGAGCAGTCTGTTGCACGGTCGGTTTCGTACTGACTGGCAGAGACGTGTGTAGAGTAGTAGCCGATTTCATCCCCACTACCGCTGTCCCGATATCGCCAGTGATTTTAGGGTCGTGTGTAGCCGCTTTAAGCTAAGTTGCACAGCTTCAATTTGTGTTGTCCTGACGTCACAGCCTCTAGTGCAAGCTATTCCACACTAGAGGCACTGGCGTCAGTTCGACGCCGAACTTTGTGACGTGTGTACATCGTAAATAAAATTGAAGTAAAATATTTAAAATTATTTTTCGGCTCAAAATGAAGTGTTGTGTCTTTTCTTGTAAGAGCTACTCGGACGAGCGAAACAAATCGGAACAAAATAATGTGTCTTTTCATTCGTAAGTATTTATTATCAGTAAATTGTATTTGGCAGAATTTCTTCTAGAATATTCTATGTTCCCGAGGCTATATTGCAGTAACCGCCATCTAGCGTCACGTAGAAATTTCATAAATTTCCATGTGTCTGACAGAACAGCGACGTACTGAAAGCAAAATATAAATATATCGACGGCTACAAGGTAAAAGGGCTTAAGCAAGAAAAACTAAATTGTTCAGAAATTCATTTTCAAATTTTGGAAAAAAATTACAAAACTTTTTTATGGGGCATAAACTACAAAAAGCCAAGCTAGACCATCGTGGCATTTATAACTCCTTTTAGACCAAAATGTCACTTATGCCTTTTTTTACCTTTTGACCGTGGATATATTTATGGTTTTATATTTTTTTAAGATTTTTGTATAACATTTTGATATTTAAAGAAACTATTGAAATTTTATAGATTTCCATCGGATATTAGTTTAAGAAATGAATGGATTCGTTTAATTAATCGAGAAGAATGGATACCAAATAAATATACAAAAATATGTTCTCTTCACTTTGATCAAGAAGCTATTATAAAAACTAAAAAAGGGTATAGAATATTACGAAAAGGTGCTTGCCCAAAAATTTCAGAACATAACCAGGTAAACTCTTTACTTGATCTCCAAGTTACTTCACTGGAAATTTTTGCTGCAATTTTATGTTTTAATGCTACATTTACAGGATCGAGTTAATGCATCACCGGAACGATCCAACATCTCTGGTTTTTTAGTTTTTAATGATTCGCCAAGAAAAATAAAACTTAAGGATGAAATCTTTAGATTGAGATTTCTTGAAAAAAAGAGATTGGTGAAAATACGGCGCCTCAGACAAAATCTTCTTCGTTTAAAGAGAAAGGTATCATTTTTAACATAAAATCGTTTCATAAAGACGTTGGTGCAATAAATTCAATCATTTGTTATAATTTCGACGAAAGTTTAAGTTGCTATTGCAATGGGCTCGATGAACAGAAGTCTATTGTATTCGTTATAAAGTTGAGTTTCAATTGGTACTCCAAATCTATTTAGATGTCAACACTCCCTTATTGGTGCTTAATGCAACTGGATCAGTTACCAGTTGTGGCAATTTTTCACTTGTAAGTAGGTTTGTGGTTTGAAATGAGATGAAACCTTTTACGTATATATTGATATGTTATATTTTTCATACAATTTCATTTGCTTTGGATACTTGCATGTCAATATTATTTAAGAATGAGGATGTTGGCTTTTTTTATTTTTTTAAATGTGCTCGCAACCTACTTCTACTTGCATTACTTGAAATGTTAATAAAGGTATGATGAGACCTTATAATAGGTAATTTTTTAAAAGTTCCCTGATTCCTGGCTGCAACCTGTGACAAATTGAGAGATCGTGGAAATTATTATTTTGATTTAATGTAATTGATGTAAAGGACACAATTTTTAAAGATATCTTAATTCTATATTCACCATTGGACAGAGCGGAAAATTTGCAATCGAACTGTATATAAAACTCAATTTCGACTAATTGTTCTTTACATTAATTCATATTTCCGGTGACGATATGTTCAAAAGTATAGTAATACGATGAACGTTACTTCGAAAGTTTACTGTGGCGACGTATGGAATTCCTATATTGTCAGGGTTGTGTTGACCGACCTGTCCTCTCTGTGCTGGGCCTTATAAATAACATTGTGGAGTTGAACATCATCTGAATATATGAGTTGTCCAGGTTTTCAGTATTATAGTTATCGGATGTAAATGCTAACATTACCTATTTAATATTGCTATACTTTAAAACTCACGGTCATCAATTAAAATACTTCGCTACAGTAAACTCTCGAACTAACTGATTTATTATTTAAATTTATTTATTTAAATTCCAAGTTCTGCAGCGGAGTGCCACGAATATAATATATAACTAATATTTTGCTCATTTGTTTATTAACTGTTGCAGGTAAAGACGATGGAATCATTATTACTAGAATTAAAAGAGAAGAACTTGTTGACTGAAGAGGATGCTGATGTTTTAACATCAATGGATGTAAAAGTAAAGGATTTATTAAAACGATATGTGTCAAAAAAAAAAACGACCTATTCCCAGCTCATATTCTTCAGCCACAAGAGTATTTGCTTTGACGCTTTATTATTATTCCCCGAAAGCATATTCCTACGTTCGCCAAACTTTTAATACCTGTTTACCCCATCCACGTACAATCGCAAAATGGTAGGTACGAAAATATTGACGGTGAAGCTGGTTTTACCAAAGAGTCATTTTCTGTACTAAAATTTAAATCAGAGAAGTGCAATAAAAATATTATTTGTAGCCTGATGTTAGACGAGATGTCTATTAAGAAACATATCGAATGGGATGGAGAAAAATATCACGGATATGTTGATTTGGGTACAAATGTTTCTCAAAATGACAACTCGCAACAAGCCTCTCAAGTTCTCGTCATTTTACTGGTGTGCCTTAATGAACGATGGAAAATTCCAGTTGGCTATTTTTTTATACATTCTTTTACTGGGGAACAACGCGCTTCGTTAATACAACAATGCCTGTATAAAAGTCATGAAGCTGGTGTTGAAGTGGTTTCCCTAACCATGGATGGATGCGCTGCAAATATCACCATGGCGAAAAAGTTGGGATGTTCCTTTGAACCTTTAGGTTTTAACACCACCTTTAAGCATCCATGCGCTGATTATGACGTGGCTGTCATATTAGACGCATGTCATATGCTTAAATTAATAAGAAACGCATTTGAAGCAAAAAAAATACTAATTGACTATCAGGGCAACGAAATCAAGTGGTCGTATCTTGAACAGCTTAATCAATTTCAGAAATGTGAAGGGTTGCACGTAGGAAATAAACTCAAAGACAACCATCTTGATTTCAGTAGGCAAAAAATGAAAGTCAAACTGGCCAGCCAACTTTTTAGTAATAGCGTAGCAGATGCTTTATTCGTTTGCGAAAAGAATGATAAAAGGTTTTTAGGAGCCCAGCCAACTGCTATGTTTATTCGCTTGGTAAACAATTTGTTTGATATTTTTAATTCTCGAAGCATGATGCAACAAGACTTTAAAAAGCCTTTATTTGAACAAAACATTAATAAAACTCTACACTTTTTTAATTACGCCAGAAATTATTTCGTACATCTAGCAGCCAAAAATGAAGACAAAACCTTAATCTATACTAGCAGAAAAACTGGTTTTATAGGTTTTATAACAGGTATAGACAGTATCAATTATATTTACTCCAGATTAGTGGTCAACGAAAAAAAATTAACTTATTTAACAACACATAAATTGTCGCAGGATCACCTGGAATTATTTTTTGGTATAATAAGAGCCCATGGACGGACTAATAATAATCCAACTGCTCGTCAGTTCAAAGCAGGTTATAAAAAAAATTTGGTTAACATGGAATTGAAAGACTCGTTCCGCGGTAATTGCATACCTTTAGATGATTTGCAAATATTGAATATGTCCTCCGTCGGAAAAATTAATGCAACTGCTGAAAGATCTCGCATGATAGAACAAGTTCAAAACAAAGAAAAAGATGAGCCCATTTCGGAGGACATCTTAATTGAATTTGATGATATTCTCACTGATACGTCTAGAAACAATTTGCGTCGGCAAATTGTTACTTATATCAGTGGGTATGTCGTCAAATTCTTAGAGTTGCACCTGAAATGTGAGGCCTGTGTAAATTCTTTATACGCACAAAAATATACAGAACATCATTTTTTAATTCAGATAAAAAATAAAGGAGGCCTAATTTTTCCATCGTATGATGTTCTTAATATTTGTTTAAGAACGGAATGCAGTATGCGGACATTTTATTCACCTAATTCCATACTGAATAAACATAAAATAATAGCACACACGCTAAAAACTTTAATCGGTGAAAATTACTTTGAAAACTTAAATGACCATATCAGAGACCAAACACCTTTAAATAACCACATAAATTATTTATGCAAAGCTATTATAGAAAAATACATCAATATTCGTTTTAGGTATATTGCAACTTCAAATAATATAAGAATTACTAAACGACAACATTTCAATAAAACGGTGCTTTTTACAGGTGATTAGAATAAGGTAGGTATTCAAAATTCAAAATTTAATTTTAATTAAAAATTTAAGGCTTTACGAAAAATTAAAACTGCAATTTATTTAATTTTGCTTGCTTTCTGACAAAAGAGAAAATTGGTAATGGATAGATGTTTTTATAAGAAGTTTTTATTTTTGATTTACCGATAGATGTTTTTGTTCGAACTGCTATTTTTTGATTTACGGATAGATGTTTTTATTAGTAGTTATTTTTTTTATTTACGGATAGATGTTTTTATAAGAAGTTTTTATTTTTGATTTACCGATAGATGTTTTTGTTAGAACTGCTATTTTTTTTATTTACGGATAGATGTTTTTATTAGAACTGCTATGGTTTTGATTTACGGATAGATGTTTTGGTTAATACTGCTATTATTTTTAACATTAATTTTTGATTTATAAATAATTATGTACATATTCGAGTGCAGCAGTACGACTACGTGAGCGATAGTTGCATTAATTAGCTCGTAGCTCACATATGCGTGACAGTCTAACAGTGGTATTTATACTACCTATTACGATACAAACATTGAGCGGAAAAAAATCTTTTACCTTCGACAATTTTTACTAAAGAAAATTCAGATTTTTTACTCTTTTTTTTAAGATATAATCCTATCAAATGTTCAATATTTCATATTATGATGCTCGAGTAAAGGATTCCCGTATAAGTAGCCCACTTGAGGTACCGAGCTAAAGTCAGCGGTTCCAATACCTTTGATTCCACTTAAGAAAGCTGTAGTTACAGTTTAGGCCTAAGCTAAACTTTAAAGTGAGGAAAAAATGTTTTACTTCCGGTATAAGTCATATTGCTGTACTATGCAGTAAAAAGACTGCTATCCATGCCATGCCTACCGTTTAAAAAATGTTACTATAAGTGTCAAACTGACATAGTTTGTCATTCTGCTGTTTATTTATTTATTGAAATAACGACCTTATTTGAATGACTAACGGAGTGGTGCCATTCTGTCATTGTTGACATTTATTTTGCCAACATATGTCACAATGTTATCTTCCGAAGCGGCTACTTTTTACAACTTCAAATAATTGATTTGATAGCATTTAATCATGAATAGGTAAATATATCCTATATTTTACAGTTCCTCGGTTTATGCCCTACAATTTGGTGTCTATGCGCCACACGGTACACATATGGGCCAAAATGTATGAAGATAAAATCTTGTCCTTTATATGTAGATTGTCTGCACCTATGCGCGTATGTATATTATACTTTACACCGATGCGCATGTATAGAGAACAATAATATTGTCAATGTCGTTTCAAAATAAAAAAATACAAATATTAACTCTGTACTATACAGATTTATTTTTGCATGCGCTAAATACATAAACTAATAACAATTACGATTGTAAATATTCAATCACTGTAAATACGTACAAGTGTTTGTTTTAGTTCACTAAGTGTTAAAAATGTAGGTATCTTTTTCGTTTTTAAAACTGTAACTTTGTGCTGTAATAAACTTTAATAATGTTTGAACTGCTTTGTTTCATTGATTTCCCAGCCACTTTATGTACAGCCATGTTATTAATAAGGGCGCATATTAGATTTACTGCAAATTCATGTGATTACAGTTATTAGAAAGGTTATTCCTATTGTTAATTTATGATTCTTTAGAATATATGTGAGGACGGAAATAATAATAATCCTCATTTTGGTTTTGTTGGGAAATCCGCCGTTATCTTAGCCACCTATTTATAAATTGTATTGTATTTCTTTGTTGTACATGAGGGAAAAGATAAATGAAATTAAGAATGCATTGACAACGTTGAACTTCATTCGTTTTACACTTTAAATTTTATCTTGTTAAGATGGGATTAGTCTTCCTAATAAATAAATAATAGTTTATATCCCATTGACATGCTTGCCAAGCCTTGGCAAGCTTCCACAGGCACAAGCGAGTAAGCGGGATGGTTTGGCTCGGCTTCCGTTGGCTTGCGTGAGCTCGCCGTGATCCGGGCTAGTGCCGGTTTTTGAAACCAGATCAAAGGGAGCTTGCGGCAAGGGCTTGCGACGTATTTACACGTTCGGGCATATGCCCTAAGAAATTTCTATATATCCGAAGGACGTAAACCCAAAAAAAAAACAAAAAAAATAACAGCTAGGTACCTTCTTCTTTAGCGAATTTTTCGTTTTCTTTGTTTTTGATTAAATAAAAATATGGTCGACTAAAGAGCAATAATTGAAATAATTTCAACACCCACGACACCACGCTTGCTTGCCCGGAACACACTAACGCACTCGCAAGCATGTAAATGGCAACCAAGCTTTTGCCGACACTGAAGCTTGTTGAGGCTAGCCAAGCCTTGGCAAGCGTGTAAATGTAGCTTTATTTTTTGAAGAGAATTCTGAAAGCAGTCATGGCATGTCCATCAGAAAATAGTTAGGGGTTCTTTAACTTTTATTGTTTTTATATTTTAATGTTTCAATAACGGTAAGGTTAAATTTTTTATTCTTTTAAATTTACTTACAATAATATACTACTAATAATATTATCTCTGTTTTTATAAATACATAATAAATATAACATATTATTTATATGTACAGTTTTTATATATTGAGCCCATATTTATACCAAATCCGTCCCTGGCCAAACAAGAGTCACCTAGTGAACTATAGCTGAACTTTTTTGATAATTTTTTGAATGTTTTACCGTTTGTTTCAACCGGTTTTCACTACTCGCCACTAGGTGACTAATGCCATCGCCTGTTTGACTATGATTGGCTGTAACCAACCGCTTACCCCTCCCGCACCCCGCGCGTAAGCTTCACTAGAGTTCCTAGAGAAAATTAGGTAGGGCATCTCCTCTATATATTTGCTCCGTGGTCTTTACTGATACAGCTACAAACTTGGGTGTCATAATGGATTCTTTCCTTTCTTGTAACGCGAACGTCAGTGAAGTCAGTCGGAAAATCCATTTCTCTTTCCATTCATTGAAATCCCTACAACATTTTTTACCTCTACAGACCAAAATTTACCCAGACACTGATTCAACCCATTCTTGATTATGGAGATGCATGCTATTTGGATTACAAAATTTATCTATACGTTACATATTCGGACTTAAAAAGTACGATCATGTGTCCGTCTATCACAAGCAACTGCGTTGGCTTCCAATACGGCAACGTCGTGATACTAGAATTTTATGTCTCCTTTATAACATCCTGTACAATCCATCGGCCCCTCCCTATTTGCGTGAAAGATTTTCCTTTGCTCATCCTCCGTATGCGCTATGCAAAGCACATAAGCGTACTTTCCTGAAGATGCCTAGGTATGAGACTAATTACTTGTCATACTCCTTTTCCGTCCATGCAGTCAGATTGTGGAATGCACTGTGGAATCACCCTACGATATCCGCGAGTCTAAATCATTGCCTGTTTTTAGAAAAAGAGTCCGAGAACACTTCTTTTCTCAACTTTTAATCGATTGTTAACAAAAGTAACATTACATTTTAGTGTTATATGTAGGTATTTGTGTATGTATGTATATTATGTATAATAAATTGTAATAATGTATAATTTAAATATTACATTTTTCATTCTAAGATAGTCTCGATATGGATTAAACAAACATGATACTTACTTTATTAATTTTTTAAATAAAATTATCGTAAAAAATAACAATATTGGAACTATCCTAGGTACTTTTTGATGAGAAGTATATACCTAATTAAAATGATAGGCCACTAGGTAGTAGGTCAGCCTTAAAAATAATTCAATAATTATTTTTATTCATTGTAATCAATATCTGAATCCAGCAATACTATATGGAATGAATCGTCAGAGTCACTGGTATCGCTGTTTCCTACATTGGTTATGAAACTATCAAAAAAAATTTATTTTATTATTAATTTTCAAATATGAAAATTCGAAAATCTCAATTACCAAAACCACAAACTACCGTTCCATTGACAACAGTGACACCAGAATAAGTTGCCATTTATAAAAAGTTTGCAAAAACCTCCAATGTCTACTTTCGTGAGACAGACTCTATACCCCAAGCTACATTTACGGATATTCTACATCCATGGTTGTCTGGTAGAGATCGCTTCCCAGTGATAAGACCGCTAATTGTATATCAATTTTTTTTAATGTGTTTATTTTTTTTTGTATTTTTAAGCTATTGCATAGCTTTTATCGCGGGCCTTGAGCGTAGGGACCGAATCCAGAAATTCCGTAACGAAAAAATCCTAACACCCCCGGCACAACTGACCACCGGTGATACTTTGATTTCATAACTTTACATGCGGGCTTTAATAAACAATCAGCGCCATCTATTAGGAAATTGTGGATTTTCATATTAGATCAAACATTAGGCACTGCATTAATAAAATAAATAAATAATTATAATTGCATAAGTTGATAATAAATGCTATGCAATAGCTTTACCGCGGCAGTCTCCGAGTGCCACACGTCTTTTTTCTTAAGGCATACAATAAAGTTTAAATAAATAAATTTGTAGATAACTAACTTTGTAGATAACTCTTTCACCACCTAGTTAAGACTACATTTTATAAATCTTTGTTTATTTAATAACATTGAAATCAAAATTACAACATATTGGCCAACACACAAAGGCGGTTGTCATAGCATAGACGATAAAGTTAGTTCCCATTTTAGCCGCGCGTCAAAATATCCTTGTCGGTCGGACTATTCCACCTTTAAGGGTAATAATGTCAAAGTGTTGGCAACTCCGTTTTGCGCGGTTCTTTTGACAGCAGTTTAGAGCTTTACGAATTACGTTACTGTTAAATTGTTGTTATTAAACTCAAAGAGAATTGATGTGATATATTTTCTTGCCTGGATAATTTCCCACTTGCTTGTGTTTTTTGAAATAGATAAGAAATGCAAGTTTGGGCTGTAAAGTGATTTCATCGGAGAGATATTACTCTAATTGTGGTTAAGAATATCTACCTTGTTTTTCCAGCAGCCTTATTGCGCCGTTTGCGCCACTAAAAATGGCACATACGAAACTATCTGAAGGGTCCTTAGAGGTAAATCATAATTTTAAGCAATATTACGAGTCAAAGCTAAGGAAGTTCTACTAAAATCTATTAAAATCTTTCCAGGTTATTATGAATGGCGGAGTGTTTGACAAACCAATCATGCAAGTGTTAGGCAGCAAAAAGATCCAGGGTAGCGGAGCAAATGATAGATACAGATTACTAGTGTCTGATGGAAAACATTCCCATAGCTTTGCCATGCTTGCAACACAACTTAATGACAAAGTATTAAAAGGCGAATTATCTGATTATTCTGTTGTTCAAATTGACCGTTTTGTCACATCATTGCTCAAAAACACTGGTAAAGGAGAAAAGTAAGTTTTTTTGCTCCTCACATTCATTCATATTACAAGGCCCATAAAAGAATTGCATGATTCTACCATGTTATATCCGTCATAATTATATTATTCACATTAATATGATAAAGTCATAACATGATTTCTAAATTTTCAGACGAGTTATGATTATTCTTGAACTGTCAATTTTAACACCTGGAGCTCAGGTTGGGAAGAAGCTCGGTAATCCACAGACATGGTCTGAAGAGTCAGCTACATCAACTCCATCACCAGCTCCAATGCAGCCGGTGCCTAAACCAGCTCCTGCTCCAGTTCAAATGATGCCAATGGCTAACAATGGACCAAACCTAGATTCCAGTATTCTTTCATCTCAAGTAACACATCCAATATCCAGCTTAAGTCCATACCAAAACAAGTAAGTTACATTGAAACATTTAAGTGCAACTCAAAGTGTGTATGTTCAATGAAACATATTTAAACAACATTTACAATTTAAACATACAGGAATATTGAGTTAATTAATATTATAAATAACTTTAGCTTGACTTGACTTTACAGCATAGTCTAATATCACCATAATTATTCAATGCATCCCTAGGCAGGTATTTGCAATTGATGTCTTGTAATTTTCTGGACTGGCAGCGAAAGAAAAACTGCAAAAGGCATACTGCAAAAGTCAGTTAAGGGAGAGAGGTTTTATTTGAGATTTGTTTTGTGGGCGATAGGCTGACCTCCTGTCACTGCAAGAGTTTCTCCATCATTATAATACCTACACATTTGTCAAATGTGACATCAGATAGATATAAGCTCTGGTGTTCTGCCTACCCTGTAAGGGATACAGGCGTGAAGTTATTTATGTATGTATGTAATTTTCTGAAAACTCAATAGCATAACATTAAATAGTAGATTATTAAACTACAGATACTCAAAATATTATTAAAATGTCTTGTTGCTACAAGCTTCACTCATGAAATAAACATTGTACTTGAGAAGAAGTGAATCCTTTGTTGCGAAGAAGGTTTTAAGTTTTTCAAATAAAAAAATAGTAATTGAGTGTAAATCCTTTCATATTCAAGCTATGGCATGCTATTCAGGTAGCTATTTTGGAATTTAGATAGTGAAATTATTCTTATTGGGCATTCCAAAAGGAACATGCATTCTTAGACCGAAGGACCCAACAGGTGGAAAGTCAGTCAGGGATCAGGTCAGAAGAGACGGAAACCAAAACATTTATATAATATGTTGTTTTTTTTTTTAAATATTATACTAACTCTCTTTAATTGTAGGCAGTATAATAGATTATGTATTCTTTTTTAAGTTAACTTTCAACAGTAAGAGTTTTAATACATTATTAAGTCATCAAAGCAAGTTTTTAAAGTGGAATACTTAATCATTTTTTCAGATGGGTAATAAAAGTGAGAGTAATGAACAAATCTGCTATTCGAACATGGAGCAATGCTAAAGGCGAGGGAAAGCTCTTCAGTATGGAGCTGTGTGACGAAAGTGGAGAAATTAGGGCTACAGCTTTTAAAAATGAATGTGACAAGTTTTATGATTTAATACAAGTAAGTTAATTTGTGTACAAACATTTAATATGCAAATTTATTACAAACTTAATTGTAATGGATTATTAATGTGACAAAGGTTGGTGACTTTTAAAGACAGATTCCAATTGCTGTACGGCTGCTGTATTAGTATAACTACATGTTTTTCTATGAAAAGCTAGTCAGCTAATCTGTCAATATATAAAACCAGTTCTACTTTTCTACTTGTGATTATAACACTTTCTTTGATCTCATCACCACTGTCTGTTAATTAGATTGCCATTTACATTAAATACTTTTAAACTTAATTATAATTATCAGTTAATTAGGTATTTTTGTATAACAGGTAATCTAATATATAAAATTTTTGTATAACAGATAATCTAATATATAAAATTCTCGTGTCACAGTTTTCGTTGTCATACTCCTCCGAAACGGCTTGACCGATTTTGATGAAATTTTTTGTGCTTATCAGGTATCTATGCGAATCGGCCAACATCTATATATATATTTTTTTTA
Source organism: Stenoptilia bipunctidactyla (assembly GCA_944452665.1). Classification (NCBI taxonomy): domain Eukaryota; kingdom Metazoa; phylum Arthropoda; class Insecta; order Lepidoptera; family Pterophoridae; genus Stenoptilia; species Stenoptilia bipunctidactyla. The sequence goes on along the minus strand of OX101729.1, from coordinate 5,659,508 downwards.
TTTATATGGCAAAACAACGTTTTCCGGGTCAGCTAGTTAAATATAAAACTTACAGTTCAGTAGCTAGACATTGTTTGAAGAAGTGAAAGTTTGGTCTTATGGGAACTGACATATTCAATCATTAAATAAAATTCAAGTTGATTTAAAAAAATACACTTTTTGCTTTTATGTTTATACAAATATATTGTTTTATTTACAGGTAGACAAAGTTTACTATATTAGCCGTTGCATTCTGAAAACAGCAAACAAACAGTACTCAAACACTAAGAATGACTATGAAATGACATTTACAGCAAGTACCATTGTAGCTGAATGTTTAGAGGATTCTTCAACAGTGCCATCAATTAACTACGACTTTATTCCAATCAGTGAGATTGGGAACAAATCTCCAGATGACTTGCTAGGTATGATCTCTTCTTTTAATAGGTATTTAATTCTTAAATATTATATAGGGTCTTTGGTACACAGTTGGCCGATAGTTTAATAAATATAATAGTTTTTTCATAATTTTCAAAAAAAACCCAAATTTTACCTTCTAATCTAAATTACTTTATTTTTTGTATGAGTATCTTTTCAAAACAAATTTATTCGTATTTTAGATACAGCCTTATTATAACTAAATGAGTTTTTGATGCAAAAATTCGAGAAAAAAAGAGTTATGAGCCAACAAAGTCTCGAGGACGCGGCAAACGCGATTAGAATGTAAATTTGTTTTTTTTTTGAAAATTATGAGAAACTATCATATTTAATAAACTATAAGTATTAGCCTATTTCTTATAGTTTATTAAATTAGTAGAACTCGAAGCAAGCATGTTCAGAATAGTAATCCACCTACCCATTTCAATTTGGCCAACTGTGTACCAAACACCCTGTATAATAAAATATTATGGTCGATTTTATTCAGTATTTTTATCTACAAATGATTTTTATTGATCATTTGTGTGCAGACAGAAAGATCTTTTTGAAGAATGTTCTCAATGTGACCATTGGTCCCCTACCTAATTAATATAATGTTATACAATCCAGTTTTCATTTTAGACTTGATGTTTCTATGATAAAAAATTTCTAGTTTTTTGTCTAAATTGTGATAATTACATAGCGTACCTACTGTAGTAATAAGTAATTACATTAACAGCTAGTAAAATTACAGAAACAAACAATCTTTTTCAACTTGAATCTTCAAAAATGTATCCTAGTAGCGCATCAAATGTTCAATGCCTGGGTTGCCTGGCAGAAATCGCGTTTCGGCGATAAGGCCGCCCTTTGTATGTAAATTATAATTATTGTTTCTTTTAATCTATGTTACCATGTTTGTGTACAATAAAGAGTATTATTATTATTATTATCATAGATTAATTTCCATGCATAAAGGATGCCACTAATCATCAGTCTCATTTGTTAACAAGAATTAGAATTTAAAGAAATCCATATTGAATTTGGTTCATCTGCTGCATGAACATTTCTTCATGAACCACATTTTATGAAGTTGTTTTTTTCCGTTATAGATGTAATTGGTGTGTGTAAGTCAGCTGCTGATCTACAAGAGTTGACAGCCAAGAGCACGGGAAGACTGTTAAAGAAAAGAGAAGTCACTATGGTGGACTCTTCTGGTGGGGCGGTAAGTTTTGAATGAATAAAAATACTGGACCCTATTTTGATACAATACTAGCAAAGTAGAGTTTGTGATTTTGGAAAACGTATATAATTTTCAATATTTTTCGCCACGCGAGGTCGGCTGTGAATGACCCAACTGCCTCTGGATGATTGTGTCGTAAAAGGCGACAAATTTGAGCCCACAAAGAGTTCTACGTGGTTCTTTTGAGCCCACAATGGCAGGACCACAAATTCCTGGCTTTGTGGTAATACCAAAAATCCACCTGGCTAGTCATGTAAAATCGTCAACCTCACCTCATTTGAACCTCAGGTGAGATTGAGGTCAAACATGGGTATAGCTATTGATTACTTTTTTTAATAATACGAAAGTGTAACCCATAGCATATATCGTCCCCGTAGTTGGAAACCCAAATAACTCCGTTTTGGGCGATATTGACTTTTCCCTATTTTTAAATCGTCCAAAATATGACGCATGTTTGAGTTTTACAGGGATTTTCTTATCGTATTCCGTTCCTAAAATATAACCATTTTTGTCGTTCAGATACACATCTTCAAACTACCTATATATATTTTTTAGGCAAATAAACAACTCAATAAATAAATCAATCACTGTGGTCAATTTTAAATTAAATGATTAATAAATTAAATAAAATAGGTTGTTGGATTTTTCTTCAATATACAAATTCTATCACAAAACTAACAAAGTTCTAGGAAAACTAAATAACTCTATTTGTATAATTTGCTACTCAAATTTCTGTCAAAACGTACATTACTTTATGAATACTTGATGTTATATGGTATATAATTTATAAAATACTTTTTTTAAAGCAGGAACACTAGGGATTGGTGATTTTTAGAAATCTAATTATTCATGTTTTTTTGTTAATAAACATGTTGTTTAATTTTACATTACGTACTATCGAAAAATGTTCCGGTGTTCCACCTTTAAGGCTAAATTCACTTGCACTTTAATAACTAGGCAGTTCGGTTAGGTCCTTTTATTATCATATTATTTTAACTAGATAAATAAGCCAGTCAGTAATATTATGATAAATTACGCTTATATTATATTGATAATAGATATGAGACCTATATTGTTTCATTGGCTGCTGAGAAAATCAGGCGGAGCTTCAATCTAAAAGCCGTTCTAGGGAAAATTTTCTTAACTGGAACACCGGGACGGGAGGCGATTGTACTTACGCCGTGTTTTATTTAATGACTATGAAAATAGGCAAATAGTTTTATTTTAAGTTGCTGTACCTACTTTTGTTTGTGTCTCTTACATTTACATTAAGTACTGATTAAGAACAATCCTTTCAATTGTTTTGAATTTTGATAATTATATAGATATTAATAGTTCAAAGTAATTGATATTAGAGTTTGTTGAGTGTTGTACCTACTCAATGTACCTGATGAGTCATATTATTTTTGGGCCATGACCCGTGCACCCACCGCCTTCACCCACCAATTCGCATTTACCCGTTCACCCACTGCGTCAAGGCTGGAATTAAAGTTATAAGTTCATCAATACATTTTGTAACATCACAGGGGATTGTAGTTTTTCAGATTTGCTCAACCATGCCCAATAAATACCTTGTCGATAATTTTTAAATAGAACTAATAGGATAGGTGTTTTGAAAATTACGTTCATAATACCAGGAACCCATGACATCACAGAAGATTGTACAGGTTCAGATATGCTTAATAGCTCAACCATCTTAAAGATCGATTATTTCAAGTCGCACCAATAACAGTAAAAATATATCAAAGTTGTATATGTTGAACGTTAACTTGTAAGCAAGGGATTAAATTAGGCATCGAGTTCATCTAAAATAACAAGAGAGGAGATTATCTGCAATGTAGAAAACTGCCTCTTTCAGAACAAAATCTTTAAAGAAGATGCATAGAGAAAGTATTAGTCGAGATATCTCTGGCGTTTTGAGGCGTGTAAATTGCCGAAACCGAATCTTATAAGAGAAGAACGACTTTTATTATATAACTTAAGCAACAATGAAGAGTTCACTGTCCTTGCAGATAAAGTAAACTCCACTGTCGTGATGGACACATTTGAATGCAACACAAAAATAACTTACCTTTTTTCGGATGAATTAACTTATGAAAAAGTAAAGTACGTTAAAGTACCTCTAGAATTATGCAGAAAACATCTTAATTAATACAAAAACACAGAATGTTTAAATTTAGATGTGAATAAAATAATCCACCAAACTCCAAAACTGTATGGGCTACCTAAAGCGCATAAGACTTATGTACCACTAAGACCTATTGTGAGCCAAATTGACACCCCAACTTACAGGCTTGCTCAACTTATAGCAGATGTACTCTCACAATTAATAGGTAAAACAGGAAACCAATTTTTAAGTGATAAAATTGCCAACAATGAAACCATGGTTAGTTTTTACGTTGTTTACATCACTACCTGTCAGAGACAGCAAATAGTTAAAAAAATCGAACTAAATCAAAGAGATTCCGCCAATGACGGCTACCATTCTTACCATTCTATGGAATTACGTGCTTTTTTGTCCAGAATAGGAGGGCCCGAAAACATTAACTAAAATTTATTATTCGTTTTATCAGAACCCTTCAGTAAATAACTTTGTACAAATGTTAATATTGAACAAAAAAGATATTTAAGTGATTTTTTCTATTTGTTTCGTCACGTCCGACAAGGCTTGTTTTGCGCTTGACGTTGTCTGTCAGGGTTACCATTTTGTATAATCTCCCAATTCTCAGGGAAAAATATAAATGCATAACGTTTTTGAAAACAGAAATTATTTAAGTATTTTAAAGAAAAAAGTTAGGTAAAAAACATGGCATTTGAAAAATAATTAAAGATTAAACATTTAAAATTATTTTAAGAAATAAAAAGCATCAATCAAAATATTTAGGTACTGTAACTGGGTTCTGCAAATATCAGATTATTATATTATTTATTAATTAGATGACGACATAAAAATATCAATTTTAGTGTCGTCATCTTCGTCATCACTACTTTCATCGATCTTTGCAAATAGTTCAATGATGAAAGACTTTTCTAAATATCTGTCTTTCTTGCGAAATCCTTCATGTAATTTATTTACATGTGAACAATGACTGCGCCTTTAATAGCTCCAACGGCATTTAATGCATTTTCAAATATTTTTTTGGGATTTCACAGGGTTGCTTTCCAACTTTGACTTGTGCTACTTTTGTTTTTATGAAAACCCTGATCATTTCGATCATGTTAAGATCACACTGAATGGTATGGCGGTAAACGAAATATCAATAAAGTTATCTGAATTTAACTAAGATGCAAAATAAATAACCCGTAAGAAACAACAGAAATAGTGTTTCCTAGTGTTTTTTTTTAAATGCACGATTCTTAATCATCGTAACCAATTCATTCTTAAGAATAAAATAATACACCCATGGTGAAAGGTCCATATAAATATCTGCTGAGTTTAATTCACTTTTCATAAAGTCCTTACAGCAGTGGCTAATCTCCTGGAATGGTAATTTCATTTTACGGAAGTATAACAAAAAAATACATAAAAAAAAATAACTTTCAAAGTATGGCAATATGTAAACATTGCAGAGGCAACTTTCTTGTGTACTCTTAGTATGGATTTATAGGGACTTTAAATTGTTTTTCTTTCTTAAAAAAACTTCTTTGCTTTTACCACCACAATAAGTAAGCCGATATTTTATACATTTTAGCGTCTTTTTTACCATTTTTTAAATCTAAATTACAACAATAAATATGAGACGGCAAAAGTCATAAAGTGACACTTCATAAGATCGCGTTTAGTTAAATTTTTTGCCACACGCCCCACAAGTCCCTTGTAGGCCTATACATTCACAGATACATATTACGTCATATTATTAAGGTAAGGTGTGTGTGTATAAGGTATATTTTAGTTAAATATATTGGGTGTCACCTTGCGCGATCTATCCCTTGAATTTCGATCTTAAGTATATAAAAACCTAATAATTACCTAGTGTTACGTAAGTATAAGGAAAGTAATTTATGAAAGCTCCTATTTAAAAATGTTCTATAATGTATTATTTGCTGGTAGGCATGTGTTCTTTTTCAGTACAATTTTAGGTATCTAATTATAATAAACCGACTTATTTTTGCACAAAAGCATGTTACAGGCTGTTTAGAACATTATTTCATTATTACAATAACTTTGTTTTCAGTAGCCTAGCTAACTGTACAGATGGTAGCCGGCAGATATATAAAATATGGCGGAAAGCCTTTGCCTGTGAATATGCAGAATTATTAGAATTATGACTTACATCTGGCTACTTTGTATGGAATAATGAATTATATCTACAAATTGATGGTGTTACCCACCATACTGACCGATATTTAAATGGGAAGTCTCACCACCACCCGAGCCAAATTACTTGCTGCAGGCTCTTCCTTGTTCCAGAGAGCACATGGAATCTGCGATCCTCAGCACATTGATGATGAAAGATTTAATTTAGAATAGATTTAATATAGTAGCTCCTGCGATATAGCGATTTTTTTATGCATCAGGCATTAATATATGTATATTCAGAAATGTAAAGAATTAAACATAAGTATAGTGATGAAAGGACTCGAGGTTTTTAAACCTTTTCAATCGAAACTCGCCTCAATTTTTTAGGACTCGACTCAAAAATACGACTTGAGGCTTCTTACTAATGTAGGAGACTTCATTCAATTTAGAGTTGAACTCTGAAATAAAACGACTCGAGTCTTTTAATAACAGTTATAACGACTTAGTCGCGAACCTTTTAGTAAAGGACTCGAGTCGTTTAACATAAGATGAGCTGTTTAACGTGGGATTATAAAATAATAAACTTCAGTGCTTTGATCATTGTATTTTAATAAAGTTGTCTAATTTTGCATCACTCATTATATATTTTTCCTTTCTATAAATATATAACATAGCATAATTGCAATGAATCAATAAATAACTAAAAATGACAAAAATAGCTTTAAATTTTTTTTTGTTTTATTATTAATTGAATCAAACTTGTATTAACTTATTCCAAATCTAAATAACTTATTTCAAATTTAAAAATAAAAAAGAAACTAAATCTGCGTATATTACTTATAAACCTCTTTTACCCGTAATAATTAGCGTAGGAATACGTTTCCCATATCCACATTTACTCTAGTAATAATATGTATGAGCGCGCCTCACGACTTAAGACTCCCGCGAACCGAGTCGTTTTAAAAAGGTTCGAACCTTTTCGTTTAGACTCGAGTCGTTTAAAATTTGGAGTCATTTCAAAATGACTCAAGTCATAAAGAGACTTAGAGGCCCCAGTCTTGGACTAAAATAAGGGTTAAGGTTCAGGGTTTAAAGACTCATTGAGTTGTTAACTGTATGAATTGAGTCGAGTTCCTGTTAAAGAGCTTAAAAACCTCAAGTCCTTTCATCTGTACATAAGTAGGTATATAATTTATAAGTAGATAAAAACTTTAAATTGTTATTACTTAATATGTTGTTTAAGGTGCTATAATATAATGTGTAATATAGTAAAAATAATTATTAAGGCCATAAATAAGTATGTACAAGAACTGAACTGTCATTGCACATCAGAAAAATCTTAGTGATTTAAGATGTGTTATAAACTGTAATAGATTAAGTGTTTTTTAAATTAAAAAAAACTGAAACATGTAGTCAAGGTGCTCCGTGAAAACGGCCTAAAACCACCTCGCCGCCGCCGCAGTGACCACGTTTAGACGCCGACAGCTGAAACATTCTAAGGCGCGCTCCATTAAAACAATATTTAAACCTAATTCAGAAATAAAACAACATCTTCGTTAACTTATATGCAGCATCCCCTTACAAAGATTGACTGCGGCTGTGGGCTTTCCTACATTGGTCAAACCAAAGGAAACATATCTACCCGTGTCAAAGAACACATAACTGATATTAAAAATCAAAGAGCTTCAAAGTCTGCAGTTTGTGAGCATTCCATGAACAAGCCCAACCACTATTTAAGGTTTGACTGTATGAAAATTTTATCTAGAGAGAAACATCACATTCCCTGTATGTTTAGAGTAGCTGTTGAAATTAAGATGGTTGGAAACTATCACCGATATAGTACCCTATCCTGAAAAACCATCTAACATCCAGCTAGCTGCACGACCTAAAACTCAAAATACAGTCAGCTCGTTTTGTGTATCCAGAACGCTACGCCCGAAAACTGAGCAACAGATAGAGGTGATGATGTCTAACTTTTTCGTTTTGACGCCTGACGCCTCAGTCGCTCATGACCACAGGATCTGCAAAGACACCTAAATGTCGAGTTAAAATTTAAAATGTAATTATACGCGATAAATCCGGTATAAAAATTTTTAAAATTATATTTTAATAGTATTAATCGCGAAAACTTAAGACAATATTAACATTTAAACATATTTCAAGTTTGATAAATTCAATAACATCATTTATTTCACCTTATTTTACTCTACTAGATGGATTTAGTTTGTAGGAAAACTAAATAAATAGCTAATTGTAGTTACGTTATAAAAAGTAGTTGTGACAAAATTAAACATTTTGATTTTATATGTTTTATAAAGCCTAATGTAAAAGGTTATCAGTTCCACAAAATATAAAACCACCGACCGTAAAACTGTTTAACATTTTTTTGACATAAATAAATCGCATTTATCTCAAAACTAGAAAATCAGAGTTATTTAGTTTTCCAACTACGGGGACGATATCTGCAGATCTTACAAACATTGACCTCGATTGGATTGATAGCTGAAAGGTTAGCTATTAGTTGATTCACCTGCTGATTAACATAGCAAACTCTGATAATATCTTGTCTAAAGAAATGACAGGTAAACTTTTCTCAATATTTTTCAGATTGTGCTGACTCTTTGGGGCAATGATGCAGAAACTTTCGAAGGCAGCACCAACCCTGTCATATCAGTGAAGGTAATTATCAATATTGAGCGGTACTATTAAGCGAAACTTTGCTCAAAAAAAACCCAGAGTCGATTAAAATAATTAATATACCACAAAGTAGACCAACAAATCCAGACTAATAACTATGGTCCGATGGGTTATAGAGACCATGAACGGTCGCTTCAAAAGAGACTTTAAAATATTTAGAAATAATTATTTTAATAAATCAGCGACTTTTGCAATGACCGATTTTAAAATCACTGCAGCGATCATAAATGCGTTTCAAGAGCCATACGCCGATAGCTCATATTCAGAAGCGTTCATTAGCATTATAAATACTCGCATGAATAAACCTAACCTGCTGGCAGATTATGTTGAGCAAAATAATATGAACCGACAAAGAGTAGCATTTGAAAGATTACTAGCAGATCTCCCGAATTTACAAGATTTTCCAAGGCTCACCTTCGATGACATGATTTTGTTCACTGTAGGTACCTACCACCTCAAGTTAGCACGGTCGTACTGTTGGGAACATATTATAGGGAATGGTTCCTACGACATTGAAGTATTTAGACATCCGCACAATATTGATATTGGTGACTTGGAAAACAAAACTTTATTGAGGGGTCGCATCCAGTCGCGTCATGTACGATCCAGGACTTATACATATATCATGTATACACCGGATCAAAATAGCAGAGACGCAATTGTAGAATACGTTTGTACATGCATTCAGATTGTCAGAAAAAATTATATTAAATTATTTATTTATTATTTATTTAAAATTATTCATGGTCGTCGAACTTTAGGCAGTTGTGCTCATATAATAAGCATGATTTGCATATGCAAGACATGAAGGTATACAACAGCCTGCAGGATTTTTAGATCATGTCTTGATAGACGTAGAAAATAGTTTTTTTTTTTTTTGAAAATCATTAAATATTGTTTATTCATTAACCAATTTGTTCAACTTAATCATAATGTAAATAAACAGCTTATTATGTTATCAGTAGTTTTCATTTGTTGTTTATATTGTACCTAATATAGAAAGCTTGATTACCACTCACTGACTGACTCACCTATTTTATTTAAATAAAATCGAAGCTCATGTAGTAATAGTCGCGTTTCTACCTTATTATACATCTCTAATTAGCAACATTACGAACAACAAACTTTTTTACGCATTTGGAAAACGAGCACTGGATCCACCTGATGGTAAGTAAGTGCTATCCAGGCTCATTGACATCATTAATTAAAGATGGTAAGATTAATGATGCGTTGCCGACCCTAGGCAACCTAGGTTGCCGGCTAGTGCTGGTAAAACCTTTTGTTCCTGTTTCACTGCTTTTCCTTCCCTTTATCCGGAACACAACCACGCTTACACGTAGCTGTTAAAGCGGATAAAATAGGAAGGACGGTAGTACCCACCCAGGCGCCTCTGAATTGAAGAGGCTACCTAAACTAACCTAAATATCAAACTAGAGGCAATTTTTACAAACAAATCTAAGTATTTGGTGATGGTTTGATCAAAAACGTATATTGGATTTGAGAAGTAAAATGTTTTCTCTTAACCGTACATAAATTGTTTTAATCGAATCCGGGTTTTTGGTCCATACGTTTCTGAGCATTCTCCTTTGGGATTCATATGAAATGGTATACAACAGAATGAGAACTATGAACACTTGAGTCATTTAATTTTATGAAGAAGGAATATTACCTCCATACAGAAAAAAAAATATGACTTACTATATTGTCTTAAATTGTCAGTATCCATGAATGTAAACAATGTAATGTAATATTAATTATGAATGCCTATTCAAATTCAAATTCAAACATTTTTATTTCAGATGTTACATCCATAGGTGTTAGTAATGACAAATTTTAACCTTAATGACTAGTGTTAGTTATCTAGTTATTTATTAAATTACTTACTTTCTATTTACTATTACTTTCTATCGAATGCAAAAAAGAATTCCTTGAATTTGATCGGTATTTTACGAGATTAGCGTGTTAAAAAAATCTCTTTCCTTATATACGTTATGTTATGACCCACCACTAAGTCTGTTATTGCAGATATTGCTAAATCCAATAATATTCATATATTTTTTAAATACATTTTAAACACACTACATTTTATAACATTTTTAGTTAAACCCATTTGTCTTCTGTCTGCGATATGTTCAGTTTTATGAAATGCTTACATAAAACTATACTGATTAGCAATAGATAAAAAATACTGAAGTACATTAAAATTGCCTAAATAGTAAAAAAAAAATACTTCCTAATTAACTTGGTAAGTTATTATAAAATGGATAAGCTGTTACGGGTAACATTATGCCGTACTTGAAGGAATAGACCTATGTAAACATTTTGACTGAATTGTCATTTTATCAGTATGGATAAACAAAATTACTAACGGAATTGAAATTTGAAAATTAAAATGTAATTATGAAATGTTCCTTGTTAATTTTCAGGGTGCCCGGCTCACAGAGTTCCAAGGAAGCAAGTCGTTATCGTGCGCTCAGAGCACCATCATGAGACTAAACCCTGACCTGCCCGAAGCTCACAAACTGAGAGGGTGGTATGATAATGGTGGAGCCGATATGGAGATTGTTAATATTTCAGCCAAGTAAGTATATTTTACCATAGAAATCAAGATTTTTATGTATTAAAGCGTTAATATCCAAGGTAAAAAATAAAATATGGATCCAAGAACACAAAGTCAAGGTCAATGAAGGAATATGTGGGCTGCCAACCTTTTTTTTCTAGAATGAAGATATAGTTCAGTCTGCAAATAATCTCAAACAGTATTTTGGAAAAATATACAATATTAAATTTATTTAATGTGAACACATAAATATTTTTAGAGATTCTCGCACAAATTAATAAGTTTAGCACGTAAATTGTTAAGCATTTAATGCTAAAAACAGTATTGTCTATACTTGGCACCGTTCCGCGTGCCAGGTCAAGTGCCGCGATTGACTCAGGCGTATGTAAAGTAAATAGTAATAAAACTTTATTTATTTATAGGTAATTCTAGTGAAAAATTAAATACCTACTTTTATTACATAACCATGATCAGAACCGAGTACTGAGTGCTCCTTCAATGTCTAAAATTTGTCACAAGTCACCCGTTATAATACTTTTAAAAACAGTATGGTTGGTTGGATATGTATCAACAACGCGTTCATACATACGTATGCCAACCATACATATCGCGTGGAATGTATGAAGGGGTTCTTTATTCGTTGAAATAAGGTGTTTGACTTCTGACTGCATGACCCTATAACTGTGTGGCACTGTTTACTACAAATTCATAGAGGGGTTAACACCGCTGCTTTACCTGGATTTTTAATTTAAATAAAACTAGTCGAGAGTCGCTCGTGACCACGGGGTCTGCAAAGACACCGAAACGTCGAGTTAAAATGTAAAATATAAATTATACGCGATCCGGTTAAAAAGTAGTTTTATTTAAATTATGAATCGTGAAAACTCAAGACAATACTATGGATTTTTAATGTTAAACAAGTTTAGCACTCAGAAGAGTTTCTTCGATTTGCATTAAGTTTTCGATTCAATCTCAATTAAACCATTTAAATGTCAAAACTAAATGACCATTTTTGTCATAAGCTTATTAACAATCTCAATAGTAACTACACTGTAGTGATAGCTCAGAACGCAATCATTTTATTATTTTTGTAACATATGATAATAAAATAATAAAATGAAAAGGCTACGGTAATTTGGACATTTGGAAAGGATGAGTACAAGTAGATTTAAGAAAGAGGTGTACAGAGCAAGAATGAATGGTGCTGTCGGAAGGGGCCGCCCTAGGCGAACGTAGGCCGATCAAATTGGCGACATTCTTATAAAAGGCCTAGTTAAAAGTACCCGTAACCGGCGATCATGCATGAAAAGATTAATGAATGTGGAGGAAGCGAAAGAGGTATGTCTGGATCGTAGCAATCGGTGTTCCCTTGTCCCTACCTACCCCAAAGGGAGACAGGCGTGAGGTTATGTATGTATAATAATAAAACAAGATTTGTGGGAATACTGGACACGACACTACTTGACTGATTAAAAGATAAAGTTGTTGATTAATTACATGACATCTGTGACCCTCCTCAGTCACTCATGTCATGAGCATGGTGCCTTTAAATTAATAAATTCACATTCATTTTGGAATCATAATGTCTACAAACAAGTGGACGACCTCCGTAGCGCATTGGTCTAAGAGTTAAATCGTGAGGTCGCGGGTTCGATCCCGGCACGGAACAAATAATAGCAATGTTGTATTTAAATTGTAGGTAAAATAATAAAACTCTTTATTGTACACCAACACGGTTACATAGTTTAAGTAAGAATGGTGAAAATAAAATTCATTTATATAAAAAGCGGCCTTATCGGTGGAGCGGTTTTTGCCAGGTAACCTAGACAACCTCATACATATGACGCTTAGTTTGGGGATGTAGACGGATGTAGTTTTTTATTCATCATCACAACTCTGTGTAATGAGCCCACTGCAGATCTCTCCTCTGAGTGATGAGGAGGTTTATCTCCAAACTGGCCCAGTGCTGGTTGGTTTTTTATTACATACATATATAACTTCACGCCTGTATCCCGTATGGGGTAGGCAGAACACCAGAGGTTATAAAACCATCTGATGTCACATTTGACAAATTTGGAGGCATTATAATAGTGGAGAGCGACTATTGCAGTGACAGGGGGTCAGCCTATCGTCCACAAAAAAGCCTCCCATAATACCTTGGTCCCTTAACTGACTTTTACAGTTTGCCCGGGAAGAGAAGCAGCTGGCACATTCTATTTTGGGAACAAGGTGTTCATTCCCAATCCCCAGAAAAGGGATGGCAGGCCGCGGCCCACGGCCCGACGGTTGATGTCGGGATGTTGTATATATAGCTAGTCGCGATATAAACTTTGATAGCGCGATGTAGGAATTACGTCGTGTCGTCATCGTTCTATGGAACGTCGCTAGATGTCGCTACACTATGTTTTCTTTCGCTCCCAGTCCAGCATAGAAGCTAGTTTTTTTTATTACAGATATTAATTTTCAATTAACTTTCAGATCCGGCGTCTACACGGGAGGTAGCAACGAATGGATTTCATTCTCGGACGCGGAAGCTCGCCAACTGGGCTCCGGCGAGAAAGGCGACTACTACTCCATGCTAGGCGTCCTTACATTCACATTCTCAGACAACGCGGTGTATAAGGCGTGTCCACAGGAACAGTGCAACAAGAAACTGGTTGATCAGGAGAATGGACTGTTCCGCTGTGAGAAGTGTAATAGAGAATATCCGAATTATAAGTACAGGATTTTGTTAGCGGTGAGTTACTTCATATTTTTATACTATTAAAGAATGAGGCATTGAGCTTTCATTTCACCTGATGGTAATGATGATGAATAAACAAGTACGAATATAAATACGATATAATCATTAAATGATAAATAATAAATAATTCTGACTCACACAACATTATCTAGACCAAATTAAGTTACTTAAAGAACTTGTGTTATGGATACTAGATAACTGATACACTTAAGAAATATACATATAAATAAACATCCATGACTTGACGACTAAAATCTGTGTTCATCACACAAATATCCCCGCCGTTTGGATTCGAACCCAGGACCTCTGGCATAGAAGGCAATGTATGTTACCACTACACCAGCTGGTCCTCAAGATAAGTAGTTTAATATGCGCGAGTAACAGCACAGAATAAGTAATAGTACCGGGGGTACAGAAGAATTACTACGCAAGAAGATCTAAATAAATTCGAGTCTTGCTACGACGCGATACGGTGGAATTCAGCTCGCACAGCATTACGTACCTTCAAGTTTATATACCTAGAAGTTTTGTCTCTTTCTATCGCATGCCTCTTATCTTTTCTTACGCTTTTAGGGTTACTGCCTAGTGAAGAATAATTTATCTCCTTATTTGTAATTAAGTATCTACCGATGTAGGTATTACCTTTTTTTACCTTTGTAAAAAATATTATTTCAACTTACCTAAAGTACAAAATGAAAAAAAAGTTACGACCAATAATTAGTAATACTACCTACCTATGTTTTGTTTACTAAATTGAACATAATCAAATCTAAACATAATCTAATTGAATATTTGTTTCTTTTTATGTCCATTTTTAAATACTATTTGCGACCTCGATCATAGAATTACTGTGAGTGCTATTAGGTAGGTAGGTATCTACAACGTCCCGATGGGCGCGCGCGTGATACACGACCCATTCGAGTTGCGCCGGCGGAGCGCTTCGCTGTAGGTAAATAACGGATGTACCGCGCGGAGTGAGCCAGGCCTGGTAACAGCAAAGCACCATCCAGACTGTTTAAAACAAAGCATCAAACCAAAGTGACTTTGCAAGTTTACAACAGTGAAGACGGCTGTTTATAACCAAATTTCGCATGACCTTGGCGGGTTTGGAAACACAGACATACATTTACATAGACAACGCAAATGTCACGATTTGTATTGAAAACAAGCGTGCCGACTTTTTAAGACCTATTGTGACGTCACAGCTGATATTTATTACTGGGAAATACAAACAGATTCAAAGACAACGATGCCGCCGATGAAATCGATTATTAAGAACGATATCGATATTGTGGAATCGATTTTCTTACAGACATACATACGCGCGCAATTAATCTAGCGGCGACCAACCTTGACGCTTGGGTTCGGACACGCAAAGTACATGCATTTGCGTTATCCATGTAGATATAATCGATGTCTGTGTTTAGGACAGTGTGTACGCTCGTTATTGCATATTTTACTGTATCTATAAATATAAATAGTAAGTAATATAAGTAACTATAAATGACTCGAGTTTAGTAGCTTTTTAGCATGCTTTTCAACCTTTCCTTCTTTATATAATCATTTTTGTATCTAAACAATAAATCTAACTTAAAATGACTACAAATGTCCTCTACCACATTGCCATACCTAAATTAGGTGCATAACATAATAAGGTGCACTGATGATTATTGTAAATTAACTATTATTACAAACTGTCACCTGTAAAATTATGTTTGCAATAAAGTATTGAGTATATCCTCAATGGCATACAAAGCACACTGACATTTTGGGGCGTGGCTTCGCGTGACCTTGGTTTGTGTCTTTGGTTGTAGGCTTGTTTGCAACCACCGTTTATAAAAGTGTGGATGATACTCGGAATTGGTTGTAATCAACTTAACCTTACATTTTTTGTTTACTTGACGACCACTTTGGCGAAGAGGTAAACCTATCTGCCTCAGACGCCAGTGGTTGCGGGTTCGATTTCCGCACGGAACACGGAAAAAAATAAATTCCGTGTCTGGGTGTTTATCTATTTATGTATTTATATTCTAGGTTCCCCCCTAGTTCGCTACATGGTATCCCATAACACAAGCTATGCTTACTTTGGGGCCATGTAGTTGGTGTGATTGTCTGGGGATTTTATTAATTTACATAACCTTGGTTTTAAACAGTCTACCTGGGGTTAAAAGCAACAGCTGACTGATGGCCGGACGTGCGCTTGAAGAAAGCTCGAAATGTGCAATGCGACGATTCAAATATTCGTTTTGAGTGTTTATTACGCGATTCGGTCAGTTATGAATCGATTTTGACATTTAGTGATTCATTTGATACAAGATACTTCAGAAGTTGTCCCATATAAAACTATTAAAATCGGTTAAGTACCTACTTTTTGAAAAGGATATGTTTCCGTTTCTTTCTGGGGCTAGCATGTGAGCACAAGGATATATTGAAAATAGCATATGTATACAATCAAATAGTAAAATGCACAAGATATATTCAAAATAGCTTCACCCTACATAGCAATTCTATTCCTTCCAAATTCAAGTGACAGGTTTGTATTAAATGACAATGACAGCTTTGACAGTAGCAAAAATGTCAAAAATGGCGAAATGTAAAGGCGACTTTTCATGCCGGTTGCCATTAAACTTTAAAATTTTTGTGCGCCATTGTTTTTATCGATACCAGCATAATTTTAGCTACGTTGTGATCTTTATACCCTGGCAAATAATTCAATGCAGTACAATGACCAGTACGTGTGCCCACTTTCGGGAAGAAAAAAAATTGTGAAGTAGTTTAAGAGAATGAAAATAATTATTTTTTAAATAATAATATCGTAATGTATGGAAAAAAATATTTAGGCTCACAAGATTTTTCTTTTTTTATGGTGCTGTCAGCAAAGGGCAAAACGAAAAAACGAGTTTAAAAATCAAGAATTTATTAAGTCGATTTTACTTCTACCTTAACCGTTTTAAAGCAAGAGGTATGTTTGATAATTAATTATTTTCATTAAAGTCACTTTAAAGATATATTACACACCTCAAATTCAATTATTTATAAATTTCTTAATAATTTATTCAAAACGAATGACGAATACTCGTTCGTTTTCAATCATTCTTACTCAGCACTTACACTACGAAATTTTTAACTGGTATCATTTTTTTTCTAATTGACGTTTCAAACTGTCACCTTACTGTATTGAATTATTTGCCACAGTATAGTGTTTATTAAATATTCCAATATGGAAACATTGCCTTTGCAATTTTCGAAAAAATATGCATAAAATGCTTTTTTTTTCATGTCACGGTCAATTTGTAATGTACCTATTTGTATTAATTTGATAATTCTGACTGAAAAAGAGCGCCAAGAGTTTTTTCTGCCGGGTTTTTTTGTCTCTTGGTCTGCTGTAATATCTTATTTAACAACTAGTTAAAGCCGAAGTATGTGATGACTAACTTCATCAAGTGTTTTGGTGAAATTCCTAAGATGAATAAAACTTTTTGAATTTTGAAAAGCTCAAGTATTGCAAAGGACTTGTTTTCAATGTTGGTGAAGTTGGTTTGTCGTTCGTTGATTATAATTTTATTTATCCACATTGCACAGGCCAACGTATCTGACCCGACGGGCGACCAGCGCATCACAGCGTTCAACGAGACAGCAGAAGCTATGCTCGGCGCACCCGCCGCCGAGGTCGGACGCATGTTCGAGTACGATAAGAATGGATACGCGCAGCTGTTTGAAGACGTCAAGTTCAGGACTTTTGTCTTCAAGTTCAGGACGAAGATGGAGACTTTCAGTGTGAGTATCTAATACTTTTTAGGGCCAAAGAAAATAAAGAAATCTTAAGATTTACATAAAAAACGTAACCCAATTGAAAAAGAAATAATTTTTAAATTATATTTCGTCTCTCCATTCTTCAGATATAATTAACCAGCGGGCTACCTGGTTAATTATATCTTCGAATGGAGCGACCCATATAAACATAATCGATCTTCACTAGTAAGTTTGTTTGATTACATATAATACATAAACATTTCTTATTTTCACAACAAATTAACTAGCTCAAATTAAGTTTCTTTTTGAATTTGTGTTATGGATACTAGGTAACAGATTGATAAACTAAAGAAAACCCTTCTGTGCCTGAGCTCCGAAGGCAAAGCTTTTACCTATATAGGCTTAAAAATACCAGTAACAGCATCAGTTAAATTGGATTATATAAAAATGAATTAAGTATAGTAATTTTGAAAGTTATCAAGTTTTTGTGTTAATGTAAGTTAAGCGGAATAATTGTTTGCAGCTTTATCAAATATATCAAGTGAATGTTTATTTAATTATTTAATAAACGGCATGCCAACAACATACATACAAAATCAATTACTTAAACAATTCAGAAAGTTCTTAAATCTAGTATATACATCAATTAAAGGCACGTACAACATTCACAAAATTCACAAGCCGAATTCACACAAACAGCAAGAAAAAAAAATACAATTTAAATTATAAGTACCTTAAATAATTTAGTTTATAATTAAAGAGACGTCTAACAAGTTGTGTATTATAAATTATATTAGCTATAGAAATAAATAAAATTAAATTAAATGTCAGTAAAATTAGTTCATTACTTATCAAAATTGTTAAATTATTCAAGAACTTAGATAAATAAATTCCAATAATCATAAAAAAAAAATATAGGTTACTAAAAATAAAAGTCAAAATATTATTAAATCACAATAGGTATATCAATCATACGAAGTCAGTGAAATTCATTGTATACCTACAAATTCTGAAAAAATAAAAGAGATTGAAATGAAAATAAATTGCAGTAAATTAATGAAATTAAAAAAAAAATGAAAATTTTGAAATTTTGGAAAATTTGTATCCTCATAAATGTTTTGTACAACTTTAATTGGTTTATAAACTTATAAATGTTATATTGTTCAACTGTAGCCTGTGAGATATTGGTTTGTAAGCTGTTGTTGTTCCTAAATAAATAAAATAGAATATTTTGTATGTGTAAAAAAAGATATATATTTATTTATAAATAACTCAGCTACCCGGCAAAATTAGGTTTTTAATACAGGGTGTCCCAAAACTCGACGTCAACCCGGAACCGGGTGACAAGGCAAGTCATGCTGGTTATCAGAAAAATGTTTAAAAAAATCTAAGTCACGTGTTCTCAAAATTATTGGCATTTTAAAAAAACACGCAAAATTTCACACCCTGTGACAGTGTTTTTGCTGCTGTTGCCACAAATGTTCACTTTTGGAAACTTTTTTTTTTGATATGTAACCCTGAATAATGCTTCTCTAAACTGTTATCAACATTTCAAATCTAGCTCCTCGAGCTTGCATAAAAATAGGACTTATTTCCAAGAAAAAAATTAAAAATGGCCTAGTTTTAACTGTCTGCATTGAAAAAAAATTGCACTACGCGAGTTTGGCAAGTTGTGACAAAAGTTGGCGCATTTAGTAAGGATTCCAAAATGGTATGACACTTGGCAAATTGTAGCTGCTATCATGAACAAAAAAAAATATTTCCATGAAAACCCATTTTTAACTTTTTTTCTTACTTGGTTAAAATTGCAAAGCTTATCGTTGGTTACATTGGAGCCGATTTCAATGTACACACTGATTAAATTTAACTGAATTGTACATTGTACTGATGTACTCGTCTATCTTTATTGAATGAACAGATTGTTCCCTTTTTTTTTTTTTTTTTAGTGTGTGCATTGGAATAGGCATTTATTGTTAAAGGTTTCAATTTTAAATAAAACAAAATTTTAATACCAATGTTTATTCATAAAATTTACAATAATTCTTAAAATGTTATAATAAGTGTTCGAAATGCCTTCCTTCGGCGGCAATACTAGCGCGACATCTTTTTAAAAAAGATCGAGCTATCTTTCTAGCGTATCGTCCATTATTTACAAATTGAGCTGCTTCAGCTATTCTCTGCCGTAATTCATGTTCACTCCCAATGGGCTTCTCGTAAACTTTTTCTTTAACAGCTCCCCAGTAAAAAAAGTCTAAAGGATTCAAGTCCGGTGAACGGGCCGGCCACGAGATTGGTCCAGCCCGCCCGATCCATCTCCCAGGAAGCTCTTCATCGAGGTACTCTCTTACGGGGCGAGCAAAGTGCGCTGGGCACCCATCTTGTTGGAACCACATTTCTCTGTAAATGCTTAGCGGTACGTCTTCTAATAAATTTGGAAGATGGTTTTGAAGAAAGTCTAAGTAAACCTCGCCAGTTAATGCATCAGGCAACTCAAAAGGACCAATTATTTTACCATTCAAAATTCCGGTCCACATGTTAACTTTGAATCGGTACTGGGACCGATCCTGTCTCGTTAAATGAGGGTTTTCAACACGCCATTCATGCAGGTTGTGCATGTTCACGTAGCCGTCCTTTTTAAAAGTTGATTCGTCCGACCATAAAATTTTTGTTAGAAAAAGTGGGTCATCTCTGTACCTCTCCAATATCGTCCGGCAAAAATTCACCCTATTTTGATAGTCACCGGGTAATAATGTCTGTACTCGCTGTACGTGGTATGGGTGTAGGTCATTTCTTTTTAAAATACGGTGGGCTGAACTTTTGGGCACTCCGGTGTTCGTTTCAATAGCTCTTACTGAAGTACTTGGGTCTTCTTCGACAGCCTGTAGAACTTCTTCTTCCATAGGGTTGGTGGGTCTGCCTCCACCATGCGTTTGATTTGGGAGGCGGCCTTCTGAGAAGAGCAACCGATGCACATTCGTAAACACCCGATGATCGGGGTAACGAGCAGCGTTTGGGTACCTTTCGCGGTAAAGTCTGGCAGCAGCACTGGCATTACACCTGCACTCACCATAAATAAGGTGGATATTAGCGTATTCGCGAGTGGTATACGAAGACATCTCGGCACTTGTCACACACTCACACAATAGTCCAGAGGAAAGCAAAGGTCGTCGTTAAGAGAAAGTTAAAAATGGGTTTTCATGGAAATATTTTTTTTTGTTCATGATAGCAGCTACAATTTGCCAAGTGTCATACCATTTTGGAATCCTTACTAAATGCGCCAACTTTTGTCACAACTTGCCAAACTCGCGTAGTGCAATTTTTTTTCAATACAGACAGTTAAAACTAGGCCATTTTTAATTTTTTTCTTGGAAATAAGTCCTATTTTTATGCAAGCTCGAGGAGCTAGATTTGAAATGTTGATAACAGTTTAGAGAAGCATTATTCAGGGTTACATATCAAAAAAAAAAGTTTCCAAAAGTGAACATTTGTGGCAACAGCAGCAAAAACACTGTCACAGGGTGTGAAATTTTGCGTGTTTTTTTAAAATGCCAATAATTTTGAGAACACGTGACTTAGATTTTTTTAAACATTTTTCTGATAACCAGCATGACTTGCCTTGTCACCCGGTTCCGGGTTGACGTCGAGTTTTGGGACACCCTGTATATCTCTCTTTCCTTCTTATCCTCTCTTTTATATCATATTTTTTAATAAATATTTAATTTGTATTTAAGTACCAAAAACTTTTATTACAGGATGAAGCTCGCCTTAAAACCGTGGTGATGCAAGCAACCCCCGTCGACTACAAAGACGCAAATGCGCGTCTCATCAAGAACATCAAAGCCATTACTGGCGTTGAAGTGTAAATCATGCAAATGTCGTCATGGTTCCAGATTCTTCTTTATTTTTCACCGTTTTATAATATATCTCAACTTGATTAACGATATTGGCGGTCAGTGGAAAATGTAGACTCTGAATCAATTTTTATTAACACTGGCGTTGTCCCATATTTTTGTATCATGTTAGATCTTGGATCGTATTTTTAAGTTATTCAATAAGTTCAGTGTTAGGCATATTGTCAATAAATTCACAGTGCAGGCATTGTTATTGTTTAAATTATGTAATTGGTTACCTGAAAGTGATATTTCGAAGTACCTTTTAATTCCAATTAAAGTATATTACAATTGATTTTTGTTTTATTCTTTATTGCTTTGAAAAATATTAAAGTTTGCGCTGAATGTCGGAGTGGCCGACTTGTTTAAGAAACACTGTTGCCTTCCCAGTTGAATCAAGAATAGTCCAGTTTTGCAGTCAGAGAAGATGGTTTAGACCTTAGAGTGAGTATAAAGCCCCGGATACACTAGGGAACATTTTGTCCCGCAACATGACGCGAAACACAAAATTTACGTGACGCTGCAACGTTGCATAGTGTCCCGGAACATGACCCGCAACATTTTACGTGACGCGGGGCATGTTGCTTGCTCCCGCCTCGAGAGCGGGCGCACGTGTCCCGCGTCAGTGTTGCGTCATTTGTCGCCAAGTGTAGTCGCGTACGCAACGTGCCTTTTAAAATGTCTATAGTGTGGGGAAATGAAACCGTGCTTTTGCTTATAGAGCTTTTTGAAAGTCATAACTTGTTGTGGGATACTTCACATAGTGACTATCGAAATAAAATAAAGAAGAATGATGCATGGGAGGATATTGCCAAGGCGCTTAAATTAAAAAGAAAAGATATAGAAACGAAAGTTCATACCCTGCGTTTGCAATTTATTCGAGAAAGGAAGAAAGTGAAATCGTCAAAAAGTACTTCTCTTTCTCCGTTTCAACACACTCGATGTAATTACTATGTACGCAGGACTAATAGCCACAACCTCCTCGGGCGACATTTCTATAAACACTGAGAAGTGTGGTCGACAAAATGACCCGCGACATGTATCTCAGCACGTTCCACGTAGTTGTTGAGGAACATGTTCCGCAACATGTTGCTCCATTTGTCCCCTAGTGTATCCGTGGCTTAAAGTATAGAGCACGCATAACCAAGTGGGAACAGGAGGCACGGGTGAGAACAACGCTGTGTAGTCGTCATCGAAAGCTCGACGTGTTTATGTCAGGAGCGAATTTCTGTGTTTATTTCGATATTGAACACATTAAAATGGTTAAATGTGGTTTGTAACTATATTTTGAACAAAAAAAATCACTCGCCGAACGGCAGAAACAGACGCGGTAGGGGAGCGTGACAACGCCGTCCACGCTGCTCGGTTACCTCTTTGACCTAGTGACTATGTTCTCTTTGACATAAAACGTCGAGTAGTGGTGTGACGCGGTCGATGCTGCATACGATAATTGATCGAATTGCCATGCTGCCGCCGCCGTACCCATATTTTCGGTTATTTTAAATGATTGAAGCAGTTCTGTTCACATGTAAATGTTGATATTGTTAAATCTTTAAAAACACAAAGCATAGATTGTGATGAGAGTCAATTTCTGCAATTGTGATTGCTTAGTATGCTAATTATAGTACCTACTTAATTATTTATTTTTCAATACAGAACAATTATTTTCTTGAAACTCTAACGGTTAGTTATGCTTTCGAATGGCTTGATATAAAATTGAAATCAAATGATTTAATTTTTTTTGTAAAAAGATTAATCAAAAAGATCCAGTAAATAATTTATAAATGCAGTAGTTTAATGATTTTATAATAAATTAAATATAACGCACATTTTAAAAAACAGTACATATCCAAACTAATATTTTAAATTCAAAAGTCTATTTGCCTGTCCCTCTGTTTAATGGTTACGCTTTCATGGTTTTACCACTAGACCGAGTTTTACAAAATAGTTATTTTTGGGCCACGGGCCACGGCTGTCTATTTTTTGATATATCAAATTTTCGTAGTGCTTTAACATTTATTATACCTAATTTAAAATTTTATTTAGTAGGAAATATAACTTTATAAATACTGTGTACATCTGTAAGGGCTTATTTACCTGATCATGACTTTCTATTTAAATATTTGTTTAAAGTGTATTGTAAGCATGCTGTGCTATACGTCCGGGGTGTCTGTTTTCGCCTCTCCTATTTCTTTTAGTTCTCGATGCCATCATGCGAAAAATAATAAGTAAGAAGCAACGCGGCATAGAATGGGGACTATCCAGTGTCTTAGAAGACCTGGATTATGCCGATGATGTTTGCTGAGTCACTCACTCGCCGACATTCAATCTAAGATAGAAGACTTACAACGAAATGCAAAGGAGACAGAGAAAGTATTAACACTCGGAAGACCCAGGAAATAAGGTGTGGTGTGGCGCAACGAGCTCCTTGCCTGTGCTTATTGGGACAGAGGATGTGGAGAGAGACCACAAATTCACATACCTCCGTGGTGTTGTGTCGGAAATTGGAGGGACCGAAGAGGACATCACTTCGAGAATCGCCAAGGCAACCTTCGCACAGCTCCGCCCTATGTGGCAATCGCGGCAACTGGTTAGGAGAGTTAAACTCAAGATATTCCGGTCCTATGTAAAAATCGTGTTGCTGTATTGATGCAGACGTGGAAGGTTACCAAAGACATCGGCCCGAGAAAACCTACAACGTAGAACTGTGGGATCGCTTTGGTTAAACCTCAGATCAAACGCCACAAATAGAACTGACCCTGACCATATACCGAGGCAAGCCCTAGACTGGAACCCCCAAGGAAAGAGAAAGCGTGGCAGACCTGGAGGCGGACGATCATCGCAGAGGCGAAGAAACTGAACAAAACCGAGCAGGATGGCGAAGCACAAAGTAAGTCAACTTTTAAGTGTCGAGTGAATAGATTTATCGTGGATGGATGTGTAGCACCGTAGTTTTTATGCGCACTTTCCATCAGGTGGCACGAAAGATAAACGTCCTATCCTTATAATATAAAAAAATGACGAAGTGGAGCTTAGTGGATCGACATGAAATTGAATGTTGTGGAAAGTATGAATGTGCTGATGAGCTATCTACATATACTAGTTGTATGTAGATGATCCGTAAGTCGTAAGTCTGTAAGTCGTGTATATTATACACGATTATATTATCTGCAACCGTTGTGATCAAAGCAGATTCCCCCCAGAATATGTGGAACAGCCCGGCCAGCCGGCATTTAGCTGTGGTACCCGCCTGGGGTAGTATATTTCTGCTTTTTAAACGCATCGCAATTTGTTTGGCTAGTGCTGCGTTGATATTTGGTGTGTAATTGCTGCCAATATCTGCCCCTTACGTAATTACAGATGTTCGAGTCGGATGTGGAGCTTGTTTATTATTCCGTATACTTAAAACTACACGCCTTTTAGGCGGAAAAAACTCGATCTTATTCTTCTATTGCTTTTAAAATTTCTTGAAACGTACTGCATGTAATGGGTTATCCATTTATTACGACAGACCAGCGCGTCACGGCTACATTGCACTGCTACTTGTTTTTCCTGTATCGCCGGAGAAATTGGAAGTCTTGTTCGGTCCAGAATGTATCGGCAACATGCAGTGCACTCTATGAACATTAATTCTTAAGACATTGTCGTGGTAATCTTCCTCGAATTTTATATAGGTCTACCAGTATCCGATGTCAAAAAGGGGTAAAAGACATTGACCCTAGCAATACTGGGGAAATTTTCAATGGAAAGGACAGTGGCCAAAAATAACCCAGGCCCAGTGACATTGACAGGTAGGGGTTATGTATTTATTTTAGGAAATAATTTTATTTCTGCATCGAATTCAACAATATTGAGAATGGATTTAGATATTTAATACAATAAACAGCCCTTTGAAGCACCAAAATATTCAAGACGGGGTCCATAAATGAATTTAAGTGTATTTTTTTTAATGTATTTACGGTGACTAGTATTCTTTCAGTTGACAGATGACATTTTTTTGTTGGTACTTATATGAAAATCTCTATTCTCAACCGACTTCCAAAAAAGGAGGAGGCTCTCAATTCGTCTGTATGTTTTTTGTGTCTTTGTTACACGATATTTCGGACAATTTCGAATCGATTTTAAAAATTCTTAATTCATATGTTAGAGGATACTTCATAGTTGGTCCCATATAAATTTCATCGAAATCGGTTGGTTCTTCATTGAAAATTTCAAATTTTTGAAAGAATATGTATGATTTCGGAAAATATTTACGTGGATGACATTATTAGTCGGCCAAAGTGTTGACGCGAAGTACGTTTTTTTAATGCTCTGCATTCGTTGATTATTTCAACTTTTTTTGCCACAGATTCTGGTAAGTAGGTTGTTAATTTTATATTTTCGGAGTTATATGAGGCAAGTAGGTAACTAGAAGCAAAATATTTTTACAAGGCTGGTACGATAGCTTAGACATTAATAAAGTTTAAGGTTCTTCAAACGGAAATAGAAAATACATATTTACATATGGAGCAATTGTAAAGTTGTTTACTTTTAACACTCTCTTTGTATCACTGGCCTCTATTGTAGATTAGTTTATTAGGTCTGTGTACTGTGTTTTTTTCATTCGCTGTCACATCGACATTCATACTAGTGTTTATTTTCAAGTTTATTTTGGACAAAAATCTTATTAATTAATTAATGAGTAATCATGGAATTGTTGTCCACTAACGAAGTGAGCTATGATTTCTCACGCTTCAAATTGGAAAATATAATTTTCATACCTTTCAACCCAACATTTAAATTTATAGTTATATGTGCTGTTGTGATCAAGACGTATATGGTAAATATTTTAAAGCTTTTTACGAATCTAGCTTAATCTTTAGCAAATATTTGTTTCAAGTTTTGAATTGGAATTATTATAAATTGTAGTTCAATTCAATTCAAATAATTTATTGCCATTTGCATAGAATGAATAAATATTAACATACAATTTACAAAATAACATGAAATGTACAATTTGGGCGTCCTTATCACTTCAAAGCGATCTCTACCAGGCAACCCTATCTTAAACGAAACCTTATACATTAAAATAAAAACATGAAAATGGCATACTTCATATTTTTTATACATTAATAATACTTATTAACATAAAATAGGTATAGAAATATAATATGAAATAAAATCACTATAAAATAATAATAAATACATAGATATAAGTACTTGGATGTATAACAATACTTATAAATACATTAAATGAACATCTAATATATAAAATTCTCGTGTCACAGTTTTCGTTGCCATACTCCTCCGAAACGGCTTGACCGATTTTGATGAAATTTTTTGTGCTTATCCGGTATCTATGAGAATCGGCCAACATCTATTTTTTTTTATATATGGCAAAACAGCGTTTGCCGGGTCAGCTAGTAAATATATAAATAGATAGCATAACATATACAGTAGACAAATTATTTCTATTTAGTATGAAATAAGTGTGAGAGATAAAAGTTTTTCAAATTATGTTTAAAGAAAACTATTGTTTTGGCATTGTGGAGAGAATATGGTAGTGAGTTCCAAAGTGATATTGCTTTCACCGTGAACGACTGCTGATAGATAGAAATGGGAACTGTGACGAGGGGTAGCCAGCAAGAAGTTGCTGGCTGACCGCAAGTTACGTTCATGGTGTTGATGGCGAAAATTAAAGCGTTCTTTAAGATAGCTTGGCAGACAAGGGTTGAACAATATTTTGTATAAAAGACTGAGTATATGAGTATTCCTTCGAAGACGAATTGGGAGCCACCTAGCGCGGAATTCGGAAACGTGATCAGTTGCTCGGTCAAATTAAGATAGCTAGGGTCAGCGTAATCCAGTATTGGGAGTATAAGTGATTGTGCGAGAGCAATTTTGGTAGGTATTGGTTGAAAATTACGAAGCCTTCGGAGAGCCTTCACTTGAATTTGTTAATTTTATGGATCTGTTTTTCATTTCACGATTTGTGTTTTTGTGTAATTATTAAATTATTAACGATCATTTCATCAACAAATTTGGTATACACTGGCATTTTTACCTATCTCACGTTTTGTGGCTCAAACCATGGCATGGCACACCCTGAAGCTTAGAGATACTCGGATAGATCATCGGATGATCCAAATAAAGATACAGAACTAGTTTTTTCTACAGTTTCAACACTGAATCGTATCGTAAACCACTGAATGACAAAGATATCAATTAAGTTTGATTGACTAAGATACTGGCCATTCATGAAATGAAACGCAAAACGAAATTAGCGCAGACTGTTCTTTTACCGAGGGCTGATTGGATTTTTTGTTTATATATCTTAAACCTAGCCTACTCTAATGATAACATACTTTTTTGTTTCATAAAGCAGTAGGTACTCAGTTACCTTATCTTTCAAACAATTTGTCTGTCTTCAAAGACGGATATCGATACTAAATGAAGTGTTCAAACGATACTTCACGCAGGCGCGGTCCCAGGGGGGCGGGGGTCACGGGGGACATGACCCCCCCCCAAATCATAAAAAGATGAACCCGGTAAAAGAGAAGGAGGAAGAAAAAGATACTTCTGATACAAAAAAATTGTCGTGACCCCCCCAAAATTCAGTTGTGACCCCCCCCCCAAAAATTTCAGTCTGGGACCGCGCCTGACTTCACGCCTGTCTGCATTTGGGTTAGGCGAGACTAGGGAACACCAATTGCTCCAGAGATACCAGGAAAAGCTTCCTACACGTTCATTAATCTTTTCATACACGATCGGCGCCGGCTCCGGGTACTTTTCAGCTAAGCCCTTTTTAAGCCTTTACCGATTTGGTCGAGATACGTATGCCTTAGGTGGCCTCTTGCTCTTCTTTATACGACCGGTATATAATCATCTCGGAAACTCTGATGAAGTCGATGAAGAGTTGTCGCTCGTTCGTTCCAAATCGATCGTTACCAAGCAGGGATCACACGTATTGGTCACTTCTTACCTCTCGCATCTCAAAGCATGACTATTCTTTAAAGAATCTGAATGCACAATAATAATAACTGATGACAGAAGACATAATTATACAGATGTATCTCTTAACTGCAACTGTTTTAAGCTATTGCATAGCTTCTATCGCGGGCCTTGAGCGTGGGGACCGAATCCGTAAATTCCGTAACGAAAAAAACCTAACACCCCCCACTCCGACCGGCACAGCGGTGATACTTTGATTTCATAACTTTACATGCGAGCGTTAATAAACTATCAGCGCCATCTACTAGGAACTTGTGGAACTTCATATTAAATCAAACATTACTGCATTAATAAAATAAATAAATAATTATAATTGCATAAGTTTATAAAAAATACTATGCGATAGCTTTACCGCGGCAGTCTCCGAGTGCCACACGTCTTTTTTTTAATAGGATCTATATAAAGTGTCCTACATCGTGTCTTTCTATTTTTCTACCTGTCTGAACACGTTTAACTTAAAACACGACTATTTAGAATTATAGAGTTTGTCAAAAAAATGCCGACGAAAGTGAGAGCTCTATCTGCTTCCCTTGCGGTTCCAGAACGGGTCGCCAGCTTTTTACACATTTTTACACGGATCGGAAATTGCTATGTTTGACTGCTCATACACAAACGAAAAATCAAAGTAAAAGGAAATACAAAAAACATTCTCAGTATTAATCAAAGCACATTGGACATGCACCTTAGATGATTTATAAGGGGCAATATAACATAGCTTATAATTATACCACAACTTGTTTGTTAAATTTAATTGAATCCTTTTTGCTTTGTTCTAGGCGCCACTTAACGCTGTACACGCACCAGTACATTGTGGCAAAGTAGATGGCATTGAAGACAAACTTAGCGTCCTCTACGGTTTTTACTGTGACTTTATCATTTTTGTGGACTTAGTTTTGCACTTCACACATAGGTAAAGTACATTTATATTAAATGTTAGTAGAACGTTTGTGTCAGATGGTCTGGAATATTACATAAAAAACTTCACCAAGGGTGTCCATTTAGGGTAGGCAGAGACTGGGGAATCCCAATTGCTACGATGCACACATACCTCTTTCGCTTCTTCTAAGTTCATTAATCTTTTGATACATGATCGCCGGTTACGGGTATTTTTAACTATAGGTACCCTTTTTACGTATGTCGCCAATAAGTTCGGCACCGTTTGCCTTAGGTGGCCCCTTCTGACATCATCATCCATTCGTGCCCTGTACATCGCTCGTAAATCTACTTCCGCTCATCCTTTCTAAATGTTACTGTAGCACACATTTTCAATATTAGTTTCTACATCTTCGTTCAATCCGCATCTCTTTCTTGTTACATTATTGCGCACCATATCACTCAACTTCACCCCCTCCACACATGCTCATTAAATCTCTAAGCTCCACAGCGTTGATCCTGTTTTCATGTCTATTTTGCTACACTCAAGATTCACTATCACACATAAGTGTTGGCACCAAAACTCCCTCAAGTATTTTGCTTGCCATAATCAAGTATATGGCGCCATGGACACTATTTCCTGCCTTTATACTGCAATATTATTAAGTAAACAATATTAAGAGCGCTTAAAAAAGCTTAAATTTAATAATTTTCAAAACGTTCTAAAGAGCAGCTAGCCTGTTGCCAGAAAATATGCAGCAATTTCCGATCCCTGTAGGGTCCTTCAGCCTACCTGGTAAACCCAAGTAACGAATTGCAAAGAGTACCAACCTACAGATCAGTTATTTGAGAAGATTTAGTGATAAAAATACCTCAAACAAGGGGAGAGGGTTCAGATCGACAGAAGTCAACGTGTGTTTCTACCTTCCGTTTACACACCACTCTGAAATACTTGTGTATTGTCATTATATGCCTATAGCTGTTTTGATCAAACATCAAATCAATAACCTTTCAACACATCGTAAAAACATTAAAGAAACTGCCTAGTTTTGCAATACTTAACCCGAGAGAATAACACGAGAGACTTAAGCCTTGTAATACTGTGACATCTTTTTAATGTTGTATCTCAAACTAGTTTCTTATACTAGATACCTACATAGATGCTACCGCGCTAAAAAAAGAAATACTTATATTTTTGCCTTTCAAACATTAAGAGCACATAGGTCTCAAAAAACAGACTTAGATAGAAACATTTTTGCGTTCGATATACGAGGGCGAATCAAAAAGTTCTTAGAATGAATACAAAAAAAAAAAAAATATTTTTCTACGTAATCTCCTTCTAATCTAATACACATAGACTACCGCATCTTCAACTTTCTTATTCCTTCCGCAAAAAAATCATTTTCTCAACTATTAAAAAACTCCTCGTCAAATTTAGTTCCACGAATATGCTCCTTTAATTTTGGAAATAAGTGAAAATCACTCGGGGCTAAGTCAGGAGAATATGGTGGGTGATCAAGGACTTCGAAGCCAGCACTGCGGATTGTGGTGAGCGCAACATGCGAACGATGAGGTTTTTTTTTTTTTATAAAATATGGATGGGACGTTTGTCTTCCATGACACCTGATGTTAAGTGAACATGAAGACTAAGGTGGTACAGGTACTAGGTAGAGCGTTATCCTGGAGAAACAACACGCCCAATGACAATTTCCCAAGACGTTTTTCCTTAATCGCTTCACGTATTTTCAGGATTAAGTTTGCATAATAGGAGCCAGTTATCGTTTGCCTTCACTATCCCAGAATACCGAGGCCATAACTTTGCCAGCGGAAGGAGAAACTCGAAATTTCTTGACTGAATGCTGTAAACGATATCTCAAGGATCTTAGCTAAATATTTTATTGTGATTCTTCTGTCGTCTAAAACCAATTTTTCCACTTTTTGGCATTTTCTTCGGTGATGGAGGTTCAAGGTCGTCCAGAACGCGGGTCATCTTTACAGCTCGATCTACCTCTTTTAAATCCAGCAACCCAATAAGCCACAGTAGAATAGGGTAAGGCATCATTCCCTAATGTCTGTTGATTGTCCGAAAAATCTCTTTCGTTGACATTTTTTCAGGAACAGATAAAAAACGCGTAACTCGTTTTTCTCCATATTCTTGTTTTTTTATCAGAACACTCTACAATAAAATTAATATTTTGCGAACGATCTGTCGAAAACAATTGAAAGTCTGGATAAATAATATGTAACTGTCAATCTTTAAAAAAAATATCAAACTGCCTCTAAAAAGGTTAAATACATATAAGTTTCTAAGAACTTTTTGATTCACCCTAGACAGTATACGTAATATAATAATATTCTTCCCGATTCTATTCTATTCAGTTTGAAGTCTCGACAAAAGTTCTCCTTTCTGAACAATACTCATAAATTTACTGATTTCACGCGATAAATAGGAAAATATCTCAAGAAAATTCTGAAGAATTCGATGCAAAAGTAATAAAAAAATGCATGGAATAATAAAAGCTAACTGTTTAGGATTCAAATATTACTTGTGCTAAATTCATTGCTATCTTATATCGAAATCAATATTGCCATTTTATTTTAACAGTAAATGTAGTCAGTAGAAATTTCAAACTTGTTACCTTCAATAATTTATAACTTATGTAAAAATTCACTTCAACCATTTAATCTGAAATGCCACCACTGTACTTTTCTAAATTTATAATTAAAAAGGCAACAAAACAGATAAATACTGCGTTTATTTTATGTTATCCTCAACACTAACTAAACCATCTTTCAAGTTAACGTCTAGTGTGAACGTGATTTCTAATAGAGTTCACGTGCTATTTTCGGGTGGCACGACTTTGGTCAAGTCTGACATAGGTCAAATTGGTAATTCGTCAAGTCCTCTTTTCGACATATTATGAAATTTGCCAAACATGCTATTCGTCAACTTAATCAAGTACAGTCATTAGCAATAGAAGTACACTAGTTTATTTTCTTACTAATGCAATCGATAAAAATAAATATAAAAAGAATAATTATAATTGTATATTTTCAAAATTTAATCTATTAACCTTTACATTTATATTCATACCCAACACAACTGTTTCAAACAAGTCAATACATCTATTTTCTCACTAATTAACTTCTCTATAATTTTTTCTATTTTGGCATCTTTAACGATGTCGGATGTCTTCCTTTTTTTTCCTTCTTCTCTTTTCATTTTTATTAAATAATAATGAGCTTCTTTTTTCAAAATACTTATATACATGAATAGATTATACTTTTCTTGTACCTTTGTCCCTAATCTCCTGTGCCAACCTTCGACTGCGTTGGTGGTTCTATGGCGTTCAGTTGCACGACACCACATATCTTGAGTAATCCTCTTTTGCCATTGCTCTAGAAAATATTTTTGAAATTGTTCCGCTCTAACATCATTGTTTGGTATCACGTTTTGTATTGCCAACCATCCTTCAGGAATGTACTGACAAGGCAGTAAGGCTAAGTTTGTGGTAAGCCTAACATGCTTTTTTAAATTGTCGTCAGTTAACATTCCGAGAGCAATGCTTTTCTATAAATTGCTTGATTAAAATGAAAGAAGCAGCCTTTGACAAGAATATCCGGAAAAATGCTTTTTGCAGCATTAATTACGGCTAGTTCGTAGTCGCACTTTAAAAATTTAACATGTAGTTTGAATTGGAAACGCAAAATCGAGAACACTCTCTTGTAGGTCTCCTCCGTTTTGTTTGGCAAAAGGCAAAAAAATACAGGTATAATATTGGTACTTGCTCTTGTACTGCCCAAGTCAACGTGTATTGAGAAAAGTTGAAAAAACGGTGGTGGAACGGTCTTAAAAGTGCCATTAACAAATATCAAATCTGTATTTAATGCCATTTCAATACCTTCATCCTTAGCAAATATAAATAATTTCGGTAGATCGTCTTTACTTTCATAAACCAGAAAATCTTTTGTAAGAATATCTGGCAGTTCAACCGTATCAACTGTTGAGAACTTGCACGTTTGTACGCCAATCACCTTCTTTCTTAATTTGTATAAGCCATCACGCTTTGATCTTAAACTTGGTGTATTCTCGAAATTATCCTCCTTTTCAAGTTCACCCATGGTTTCTTCAAAAATTGTGCTTACAGACTTCCATTCCTTTTTTACTCTTTCTCTACATTTATTCATCTTCACGTCAACCAAATTCTTATCAAAGTCTGCCTTGCAAGTATGGCCGCTTTCTCTCAAAACTAATATTTCATCGCTGCTTAAAGTTATGGATCCATTACAGTCACTTCTATGTATGCAACGCCAGATTGTGGTACCATTTTTGTTTGTGAAATTATAATGAAACTGATGTCCCGCACGTAAAATTTTACGTTTTCCTTTTTCAGTTTCTATAAATGTAAATAAAGAATTAGAACCTTTACTAGTAGAAGCCATCACTAAATAATAAAATAAAAGGTTTCTATTTTCCACCAGCCACGCCGCCACACTCAATAAACCTTAGAAAATATTTTCATTTACAGAATTACATTACAGCTAATTGACAGAAAACAAATGAATCAAAATAAAATACTCTATTTAGCTAAAATTTTCGGCCTAGATAAACCAGTAGATTTAAAGGAGGTAGGTATGTATCTAAAGATTTTTTTAAGCAGGGAAACCATACGGACGAACGCACACTACGGCGAAATTTATTTGATTATTAGTAAAAATACCGCAAATCTTATTCTACTCGTATGTAGACTGGATTGAATGTGAACAAAAAGTTTTAGTAATAAACAGCGTACTAGAAACTTTATTGGGAATTCGCAATTCGTATTATGTTACCGACTGTACATGTATATGACGAATATCATGTTTGGCAAATTTCATAATATGTCGAAAAAAGAACTTGACGAATTACCAATTTGACCTATGTCAGACTTGACCAAAGTCGTGCCACCCCTATTTTCATATAGGTACTTTATTAGACACGATACCCAATTTTCTACGCCACAGGCTATTTCAAAAGCACTGTTATTGTCAATACCGCAAAAAACAGAAGTACCTATTTAGAGAAGGTACTTCTGTTTTTTTGCGGTTTTTTTTATATTAGAGAAGTACCCACCTTTAGTAAACAGCGAAATTTATCACCTATTTCATCTTTTTCCACAGTCAAATACCGGATACCATGTTACGCCGACCGCACCTACCACGGCGCGTGGGCTTAATGTTTTTAGATACCATTAGTTTGATACCATTTTATCGTATTTATGGAACACCTTGCGAAGGACCTTTACAGATGTATCCTAACATTCTGGCTTTTACAGAATTTCTGATGTAAGCAAATGTGTGTTTATATTTTTTATTTACTTCATGTCCTGTTTGACCTTTTGATAATATTATGTATTTTTTTCAATAATTACGTAGTTGAGTTATTGTACCTATACAAAGTTTAAATAACATGGTAATTTCACTGTCGAATGAAGTCGCGCAAGAACTAATAAAGAACCTGAAACGTCTTAATTTGGTGTCAAATGTAGAGTATGTTACTTGTTTCAGAGTTTACAGGGTCGTGGAATATTGCTCACTGATAAACACGCACAGCTTATTGCAATTTTTCGTGGGTCTTACAGTTGTCTCTTACCTTTGCTTAAACTGTTTAATGTGCTTCTGGTATTTGGGGACACATAAATTCAACAGAAAGTATAACGTTATTCGCGATAGATTGGAGGAAGAAAACAAGGTATGTCAAAACAAGTACGTATAACTAAAATGTTAAGAAAAACGATTACAAATACCACTGGGCAGTTATTGAAAACAGTTGATGTGGGCTTGCATATTACTCTGGCTTAATTAACGATAATATATTTATTTATTAGCGAGCGCATTCCAATTTAGAACCATAATAATTAATTCTATAGTGTAATTTCATAATTTAAACCAGAATCATCGGTAATTTAGTAATAATATGTTTGGAGGGGAGAGAAAAGGAAGGAACCACAAAACTAGTAGTCGAAAATATCTACTTACGACTACTAGTTTTGTGGTTCCTTATATATATATATATATATATATATATATATATATATATATATATATATATATATATATATATTTATGTATATAACTTCGCGCGTGCATCCCTTATGTAGTAGGCAGAACACCGGAGGTTATAAAACCATCTGAGGCCACGTTATACAAATTTGGAGTCATTAGAATGATAGAGAGAGACTATTGCAGTGAGTGCGGGGGTCAGCCTATCGCCCACATAAAAACCTTCTATAAAACCTTTGTCCCTTAACTGACTTTTACAGTATGCCCGCGAAGAGAAGCAGCTGGCACATTCAATATTTTCCAGCATGGAAGACTTAAGTTTCACCCCGTATCTATATCAGAAGTCAGAATGAGGTGCGCAATTTTTCCAAACGGAACTTCTCTGAGAGTCCGCTCTATCACAAGTTATATTGTGTTTGAGTCATTAGTTTACAATCGTTTCGATTGTTTTTGCATGTATTTTCTAAAAATAAGTTTGTATTTGTTTCAGATAAGTTTCGGCTTAGACTCTTTAAGTTACATAACCTCATTATACTTCGGAATTTTCACTAGCCTTCAGGGAACCCATGTTTATGCTAGACTAATAACAACTTTATGGGAAAATCTGATGCTAATACTTCTATATGTAACTAAAACATTGTTCCTGCAGCCAAAATTTTTCGCCGAATCTATGTTTGAAAGGAGACATATCTTCACATTTCAAATTCGCGTACAAAGAATATTAGCCGTTTCAAAAAGACGAATAAAAAAAATAAAAACTTACAGAGAAATTAAAAAGTTTTATCAAGTGATGTGGAGAAAGAGAAATGGGACAATGGTAGTACCAAAAATCATCAACGAACTACCACACTATTTAAATACCGATATTAAGGAGGATTTGTATTGGACCGTTTTCCATCATAGTCCAACTTTAAGAAACACATCAGCATCATACCAAAGGTGGTTGTGTAATTATGTTAAATCTGAGTTTAAAATGCCCCATGACAAATTGTATGAAGGTCATCAAATCCAAGGTAGACTATATTATATTAAATCTGGGATTGTACAACTGCTGTCAACTGAAGACGACGCTATGCCCATCATTACTGTTACCAGCGGAACAGTTTTTGGCGACATAAGTTTCATTTTACCTGACTTGTTTACAAAAATAACCACACGTTGCTTAACCTACTGTGAAATTAATTATATTTCGCGAGCAGATATTTTGCGTTCTTTGTATACGTTTCCAGAAGATCGCATTCACATCTTGCATAGTGCTAAGCAGAGAATCAAACATGCTCGTGATCTATATAAACTTAAATGCTCTATAAAAAATATTGATAGATCAGAAAAAGAAGGCATAGCATGGCTGAAAAACCGTTGGTGGAAACTATGGGAATTGCACAGTGTATTCAGAAAAGCGGTGTTTACAAACTACCAACCACACTTAGATATACCGATGGATGAAGATGTATATCATTGCTCTAAGTATATTGGACAACTGGTTCTTTATGACGAAGCCCGACTACACAACAAGTCAATATTTATCAAAACTAGCTTTCCCTGGATGTTGGCGCCTGATTCTACCTTTTCTTTACTCTGGCTTGGGGTTATTAAACTTACAGTTATTATTGTTGCTGTAACGTATCCACCTTGTTTGAGAAATTTGAATTCGGAATTACTTTTTTCATTTCAAGTATTCCAGTGTTGGACTGAGTTTGTTTTTATTGCGGACATAGCAATAAATTTTATGACAAATTCAAAAAACGATGAGGCACCGACAACTTTAGTCTCACAAATACTTGAGAAAATGAAAACGAAAAAATTCTTATTAGATATACTTTCTACTTCTCTCTTGAGTATTATTGTCCAGTGCATTGGCATCCCAAAATACCGTCAGTTATGCGACTATAGTCACCTCTTCAAGATATATATATTTTTTGAAAGAACTTACTTTGACCAAAAAGACTTCAATGAAAATATTTTTGCAAAAACTTGGTGTCACTGCGCTCTTCTCCTCTTCTTCTATCTGTATATAGGGGCGTTTTTAATTTTTTTACTAAGTCAATATTTTGAGGATCTATCTAGAACATACCTTTTTTGTTCAATGCAAGAAGATGAATTTGCAAGCTTTAATGAAATAGCCGACATACTGAAAGCCTGGGTTGTAACAATCACAATTAATGATTGTTTACCAGAAAAAAATTTAGACGTTTACGTTGTGCTTGCAGTCACTGGAATAGGTTTTTTTATTATGCTGCTCATAAAGGCTAGGATAATGGCAGTTTTATACTTTACATATAAAGAAAAAGTTACGTTTCAATGCTCAGCATCTTTATTAAAAGAGTTGTACGTTCATTACAACCTACATCCAAATTTACTAAAGCGTTTATTTAAGTATTTGATGTGTGAATGGAAATTATTAGGAATTCTTCAAAATTTACAAGAAGAACCGTACTCCGTGCATCACACTTTACACGATGAAGTTGCAGAAAAAATTCTCAGCTCCTCCAAAGCCTTGCGCGGTGCCGACGCAAATTTGATAAAAGAACTAGCGCATCTAGCAAAATTTTTGGTTGTTCCTAAATATGCAACATTGATTTTACCTGGTTCTCATTGCGACATAGTTTCTTGGAGTTTTAAAGTAAGTATTAAATAAACTACTAGTAGATTGTTAGTATATTAGGTATAAATGGAATTGTAATGTCAAGTTGGTGCCTGAAATGTAAGTTTTATCATGCATGAAAAGTATGGATAGTTTTTGTTGCTGTATGTACAAATAAGAAGATTTTTTTATACCACTGCAGCATATTTCAAATTAAAATAAGCTAAAAGAACAGACAGAGAGAAATGACATATATTTTCATAATTATAATCGAATTAATGGCTGAGCATTATTGATTGGCTATTAGCCAAGAAAAAAATCAATACCCTTTGAGTGCGGAACCCTAAAAATACGAATATACTGAGTAAATACAATTTCTGACCAATTTTATGATTGAAATAGTTTTTGCAATTTTTTCATTTTACACTTTCCTCGTTCACTGACGTAATAAATTTCCAGTGCCAAACTGTGTGACTTCAAGGTGATACTTCTATCTTCTTACAATTTATAAACAAAGATTACTGTGATATTCGGCTATTTTTGTCCCTATCAAGTTTAGTAGCCATAGGTCAAATGTAACTTTATTATCGATCGATTCCTTGCTGTTATTTCAGCTATACTTAAGAATCTTGTACAGGCAAACTTTTGGAATATCTTTCTCCTAGGACTTGGGCTGCAAACAGTTGGTCGTGTTGTCATGTGCAACTGGCCAAAAAACTTGTTGTTTTTGTCCCTTTTTCAGCTTCGTCCGTCCGTTTACTTTAATTACTTCATTCTTCTTTTGATTTTAGGGAGCAGGTAGTTTCGAACTCTTATAATTTGGCACAAAGCGGAATGGATCAAATCAAATTATTAAGCATGTCAGTGATTGGTGATTGAGTATAACAAATTTTAGTGTGAATTGGGTGCAAAAGAAACTAACCCCATGAGGTATACAGGCATCAATTTATATACCTTTCTATGTCCATACGCTGTAATTTCTCACAAAATTGTCATAACTTGTTATTTTTTGAGGTTAAAAGACTGTTACATTGTTCTGAAATATTTATTAAACGTTTTTATACAATATCCCCCAAAAACGCTGTAAACTTGCTATGGTTAAATATGTTTTGTTAAAACTTAATAGGAGTGAAAAATTGATTTTACAAGGTTCTCAAATGAAATTCCTCGAGGTAATATTAGAATATTTAGCAGCAGAATAAGGAAAATATCACTTATTTGTACATACAGAATCAAATAACGGCTCATGTGCTGGGGAATTTTAGAAATAATAATTAAAATCTGAATATCCCGAAAACGGTGAGAGTCAGTTCCATATTTCTATAATTGGATTCCTATATTGAATCAATCCAAAATCCTTGTTTGTAAACATTTAAATACGAGTATATGAGCGTTAACAAACAAAATCCAAATTTGTTTTGTATGACAACATCTTGAATCCAAATTAAGATTCAATATAAAAAAAAAATTGATGTGATGGATTAAATCCTAATCATATAAATTTAATTTTCACAGTCCTTACCTGAATGAAACTCACCATGCCTTCGCATTTTTAAAGAAGGCCTCTTTTACCTATAATTTTTTTCATATTTGTTCTAGGGAACTATTCAATGCGATTATTTTGTGAAAGGTAGCAATGCTTCTTTCATATATCCGCATGGCGAACTTTTGTCACCAAGTTCTGTATTCTTCGGTAAATATTCTCTAAGAGCGTTCGTCGCCATAACAGACTGCGAGGTAAACCTTGGTAAATTTTGCTTAATTTTAATAAAAGCCTACTGCAAGATCACAGGGGACTAAAAATGGAAATGTTTGGGACCTAAACTGCTAAAACTAGTCCATTGCAAACCAGACCAAAAACTAAAATACCTTACTGATTCAGATAAACATTTACTACCATCAGTATTTTTACATACAATACACAGAAAATATCCCATTTTGACACGTCTCTATCAACTTTCTTTGAAATCTCGTAAGCTGGCTAACGTACTGCCAGTACTGAAGAAGGGAAGTCGTTCTTATACGGTCAGCTACAGACCTATTTCGATCATGTCCATACCTTGTAAAGTCATGGAACTTGTATTGATTAATTGACTCCTAGCATACCTTGAGACTTACGAGTTGCTTAGCGACAGCCAATATAGTTACCGCAGTGGATGCTTCTTGTGTAGGTATGCCACTCACTTATTGAGCGAGGCCTTAGTTAGAGGGTCATGGAGAAGCAATAGCTGTATCCTTAGACATTTTCAAGCTTGACAGGGTCTGGCATGAAGGCCTCTTATCCAAGCTTCCAGCATTTGGCATACGGATCGAGTTCTAGCACTGGACCTGATTTCCTGAGGAAACGGTCCATTCGAGTAGTTTTAGATGGCTACTCTTCTGACCTAATGGCAATTAATGCCGAGGTACCTCAGGGATCTGTTCTCTTTGAAACATTATTGTTTCAGCACATTAATTAGCTCCTAACACCAGGCATTACTGGTTGATGACTATAAAGTTTTTAAGAGATATGTATCCAATACGCAATTAACCCTCCCTGTAATCGGTTTTGAGAAAGTCTATGATTGTGTGCGTTGATTTTACCTTGCCGAAAGTGTCCGATTGGGGCGAGCATAATTTGGCCAAATTCAAAGTGTCCAAACACTCGAGTATTTTTTCCGTTAAAAAGAGCGTCTATACCTTAAAGCCCTCTTTCAAATGTATCTGTCCCAATCATCGCCTATCGAGGGCTTCTAGGCGCATAACGTCCGAATTAAATATTCATCAACAAATTGCGTTCATGGCTCAAGTTGCTTCAAAAATGTTGGGAATCACCACAAAGGTCCAGCGGTACTTCGTTCCTGAACAGGTACTTAATAATTTAAAAAAACCCAGACAATCACACCAACTACATGTCCTCAAACTAAGCAGAGCTTGTGATATGGGATACCATGTAGCGAACTAGGTTGGAACCTAGAATATAAATAAATAAACGCCCAGACTCGGAACAATTTTTTTCTAGTTCAGTGCGGGAATCAAACCCGCGACCACTGGCGTCTGAGGCAGAAAGGCCCCATCGCCAAAGTGGTCGTCTTTTAATAATATTTAATGTCCACATTCCACTATTGAAACGTTAGGTTTAACTTTTTTGGTTCTCTTGGGCGACTAATACATAGACGAGGAGGCGATTCATGCGGTGGTAACGCATAATTACAGGACAGCGGCATTTGTCTTGTTATTCACTTTCACGCTGTTTGCTGAAAATGGAATTATTATTGTTATTTACATAAATATTTATTTTTTGTTTCATCTTGTGCTTTGTGATTTTCATTGAAGAAAGTTTAATTAAAATAGAAAACATGACGTATGACAATATTCATTTTAATTAGCTCATGTAAAAAGTACATTCTAGTGAGGGCCCCAGATAGTAAATAAATCAAGAATCTTTATTCTTACAGATAATTTACGTTACATCTTCAGAGTTTTGGGATACCCTAAATCGGTACACAGATGAATTAAAACTAATACGCTCATTCCAAAATAAATATGTTCCAATCTATGAAAAAATATCGGCTAAATATATGTTCAGGCATCATCAGGTGCGTCTTAGTCATTAGTTAAATGTAATATTACTTACTAAACTGAGTCCGCAACTTTCAAAGTTAACGAGGTTGAAAAAAGAGCGAAAATAAATCCGGCGAAATAAGAGTCATTCGCGCATTGGGCCTTCTTCAGGCTTTGCCCTAGTGAGCGACGGGACGCGGACGTGACAATGAGCGATGTTAATTTCACACAATTTGCCCACCTACCATAATTCAACGACTATTTGATATTTGCGTATCGCGTTGCCTCCTAGGACAAAGGATCAGAAAAACTTTGAATTTTAAACTTTATTGAATAGATAATTTAAAATCGTTATAAATATTTGGTAATTTTTCTATTATAGAAACTCCTTTTTTGTCTTTGAATATCATATTATTATAACTATAATTAAATGGCTTCCGTAGATCATAGAACAAGTGTTTGCCTGCGGTATGAATAGGAAAAGCTGAGTTCCTGATGGGCCAGTTCGGGTAACGACGTTTAGTAAACTGAACTGAACGTGAAACACTTTTTGTTACAGCTTAGGATATTTTGGTACCACCATAGTTACTGACTCAATTTAGATATCTAAATTTTAAGTTATTCTTGAATCTTTCCGTCTGAACATTTGAATAATATTTGTTCTAAAATCTTACTAATATTATAAATGTGAATGTTTTTTTCTCAATCAAGGCACAATGACTCAACAGATTTTGATGAAATTTGGCATATTGACAGTGTACATTACGAAATAGCAAAAAGGCTACTTTTCATCCCGATATTCCCGTGGGATTAAAAATTAGGCGGGTAAAACCGCGTGAATCGGCTAGTAACTATTGTAATTCTCAATTACGTAGGTTTATGCGTATGGTTTCAGTACCGACAAAAACTGCTACAAAGACGACGTCAATCTAAGTTTATGACTGATGACAAAGCTACGAGTACTACTTCGCTGATCACGCCGGAGTATGTTCAGTTTGATAACTGGTGGATTAATCCGGAATCTGAGTAAGTATTAGTATACAGGGTTGATTTGTTGTCACCGGCCAAATAATATCATATATAGAAACGATTTTTGCAAAAAAAGTATTTATTTTTTTACAATTAACTTAATGATCAAATCTGTGCTTGATCAGTTGTAAACAATACGTCTCTAACATTTTCCCGTAAACAA
This sequence comes from Stenoptilia bipunctidactyla, assembly GCA_944452665.1. Classification (NCBI taxonomy): domain Eukaryota; kingdom Metazoa; phylum Arthropoda; class Insecta; order Lepidoptera; family Pterophoridae; genus Stenoptilia; species Stenoptilia bipunctidactyla. Next base: position 5,616,765 of record OX101729.1, on the reverse strand, counting down.
AAATAGATAACTTGAAAAGTGTTACTCTCATTATTAAAGTGCTCTATGCTTATATTTGTGGTGTAATTGGTGTTAACAGATAATTGTACAGTACAATAAACCGGTAAATAGAGAAAAACATTGCCTATAAATAATTGAAACACAGAGTGCATCTTGTTGCTAAAGTTACTCAATAGGTAACTCTCATACGCAAAAGCAAGTTTAATCAGCGCCATCTACAAATTGGAACCGGAATCTTGTTGCTGTTATAATTCGATCATCGTTTGTAGCCGACACAACTTTATCTATCTTCTATAATAATGTTCAAGTGCAAGCGCTGTGACAGTGAATTTATTGATGGAGTCACAGACTAATAAGGAGAACAAGTTCAGACGGACAACTCCCTTGTCATAGATGTCGGTCTATACGAGGCTCACATATTGATTTTGACAGCTTGTTTTTTTTTAAATGTTATTCTACACAATGAGGTGTAGCAGTTTTTTTTCTACGGACATGGCAAAGAACTTTCTTAGTATGTTAGGCCTATAGGTAATTTGCCAAATAATAAAATTTACAAATAAATAAATATGGGTCTGGATGTTTTTCTATATAAAAAATAAAAAATATCTATGTGTTTATATATTTCTTAAGTTTATTTATCCGTTATCTAGTACAAGTTCTTAATGAGACTTAATTTAGGCTAGACAATGTGGTGTGATTAAATAAATTTTTCTGACAATCCAAATTACAAATCCAATATAGGTATATAATTTCAGTCCTCGCTGTCAGTATATTTCAGGTATTGTTGAGTTATAGTTAGGTACTTTCTTTGGTATATTTTCTTGGAAATTCACATAAGGGTAACACAATTTTCACAACTTATACAATATTTTTATGATTTATTTATATTTAAATTTATTTACACATCAATTCACAAAGATTGTTATTGTGTCAATCTCTACAAAGATTATTCAATGGGGAGTTTTCTGACAGCTCATAAAAATTAGTTCAAATAACCTCTATAGATGGCACTTTTAAAAAGCCGAAGGCGTTAAATCTGTAAACTATAATGTAGGTAAGTGGTATCTACCATCTATGGTTATTTATACGTTCAATTTCTGATACAGACGTCAATTAATTTATTTTACTTTTAAAAACGCAATGTGGAATAAATTCTTCGCCTTCGCTTTTTGTAAAGCGCCATCTATCGAAGCCTTTTGTACCAATTTTGTACAGTTTTGTTTTTTTAATGAGCTGTCAGAAAACTCCCCATTCGAATTGAAACTTTCAATTCAATCAAACTATTCAACCAATTCAAGCAGTCAAGTGTCAATATCATTATGTGAGCCCATGGACAATATCCATAGACTGATGCTAATATACACTATGGAGATTACCAGCCGTGGATGGAGTGCAGTGCTCAATGTGCACCGAGCGCTTTGATTTCCCCTGCTCAGGCATAACGGAAGCAGGGTATAGGAAGCTGGGGGACCGAAAAAATATATGGAAATGTATCTCCTGCAAAAACAAAGCCAGCCCAATGCTTCCTAGTGTTAAAATTCAGGGGTCAAAGTCTCCTACACCAGCTGACCTGGATACCGTAGTTGCCGAACTCAAGCGGTTATCAGCGCAGGTAGCTGTTTTACCTCCATTGCTCGAAATTATGAAAAGCGTTCAAGCGGATCTGGCCGAGTTGAAACTTATTAAATCGGACATATCAGACCTCAGGGGTTCTGTTGAATTTGTTCATGGCGCTGTAAATGATCTATCTGAAAGAATGTCGAAGATGGACAAAGTAATACAGTCTCTCCTAGAAACTAAGGATGAAGTCACAAGCTTAAACCATCGTGTGCAAAAACTTGAATTGCATCTACAGGAAAATGAACAAAAATCGCGTATCAACAATAGCGAGATAAAGGGTGTTCCGGTTTCAGATTCGGAAAATTTATTTCATATCATTTCTAAAATAGGAGAACATATTAAGTGCCTCATACCTAAAGATCAGATAAATTATATTGCTCGGGTACCAATGAGGAATGACAAGAAAAATAAATCTATTATTGCCTGTATTCATAGTAGATACATGAAAGAAGACTTCATAGCTGCAGCCAAGAAATGCAATATAACTCCATCCGACATAGGGGTGCGTGGAGATGGCAGGATTTATATCAATGATCACCTGACCATAAATAACAAAATATTATTAAATAAAACTAAGATTTCGGCCAAAGATCGAGGCTATGAATACATCTGGGTAAGAGGATGTAAAATTTTTATCAGAAAAAACTCTTCATCTCCTGTAGTACTAATAAAATCAGAATTAGATTTAAAAAAGTTATAATACACTCGCTGTTAAATTTTAATGAGACATGTGTTTTGGCTTTTTTTTATGTTTTTCATTTTGCTGTTTATTTTTCTTACATAGTTGTCGTTCTCTTTTTTGACGTTAATAATGATATCATCGCTGATGTCGCTAATACCATCTGTTGCTGCTTACGCTGTACTATAGCTATTTACTCTTCTACTGCTTTGCTTTTTCATAATACATTAATCCACGTTGATTACACAAAAAGTATTACAAATTTTAAACTAGGTCTGTCAATAATTATAAATTTCGTTGTTATTATTGTATATTTTATCTGCTTAAACAGATTTATTCCATCAAGTTTTTTGCATTTACACAGATTATCACGTAAGGATCTAAATTTTGCGCTCATTTTGTTTCATAATATTTGTGGAGGTACTTTTGGTGACTTTTTGCTTAAACAATATTTAATTTATTTCTCAATCAAAAATGATGCCCATTAGCATTTATTACCAAAATGATCCACGCACATACACACGGACTAAAACCACGACTTTTTACAAGAATGTTTGCTTGAACACATATGACATCATATGTATCACAGAAACTTGGCTGACTGAAGGAATTTTCGATCGAGAGCTCTTTAGCGATCAGTACATTGTATGGAGAAACGACAGAAATTATGTTGCCACTCAACAATCTTTAGGAGGTGGAGTAATGGTAGCAGTCCGTCGGGATATAATGTCTGAAAGCCACATAGAGTGGTCATCTTCTGCTGAGGATCTTTGGGTTACGTTAAAAATTAAAACTCGCAACCGTAGTTCTTGTTACAAAATACATCTCTGTTTAGTTTATATATGTAATCAAAACTTAGGTAATACGATGGCAAATCAGCTTATTAACTTTTCAAATAACTGCTCAAAAATAATATTAAATAATCCATTAGACAAAATAATTGTACTCGGGGATTTTAACATACCAAATATTTCATGGTCAGTTAATGATGATGGTGTATCACTTGATCCGAGTAACATCACAGGTGCACACCAAGACACTTTTTTCGATAATGTTAACACCTGCAGTCTCTCACAGTACAATAAAAGCTTAAATGAAAACAATCGAATGCTTGACTTAGTTTTTTCAAATCATGAAGTAAAGGTATCGTGCTGCAGTTCCCCTTTGCTTCCTGAAGACCCTCATCATAAAGCACTCATCATTATTGCCGAGTTTGTGCAATATCATACAATCAAACCTTTGCCGTACACAAAATTTCTATATCATAAAGCGCAATACACACTGAGCCCGCCGGGCCGCCGACAAAGCCCGGCGACACAACCCGGCGGTCTGTATGAAAAGAATCATGTCGGCAACATGCGCCCGCGCGTGCTACCCGCCGACATGTTGGCGGCCTGGGTACGCCTACGCTCAGTTGCCCGGCGACATGATTCTGACTGCCAAATAAATTTCTCATCTCAAGTCGCCGACATGCCGCCGACCAAATTTTCCGACTTGTAATAAGTGAAGCCGCCGACTAGGCCGCCGACAAAAAGTTGCCGACATATGTCGGCGTCCCGGCGGGCTCAATGTGTATTGCGCTTAAGGGTGACTACGATGCTATTCATTGTAAAATTAACGAAATTGATTGGCATGCAGAATTAAAAAATAAGCCTTTAGATGACGCAATTAATCTCTTTTATCAATATCTTTACATATGGCGTAATGCACATATACCATCTAAACTAATATCCCATACTCAGAAATACCCACTATGGTATAAAAAACCACTTATCAAAATACTAAAAGAGAAGCACAAATATCATAAGAAGTTCAAACGTTACGGTAACAGACATGATTACGAATCTTTTTTTATATTGAGAAACAGAGCTAAATCTATGGAGCAAGAGATGTATGACTCCTATATAAAATCCATTGAAAATTCTATCCAAAAAAACCCACGTGCATTCTGGTCGTATGTAAAAAGTAAAAATCACGGCAATTCTTATCCCTCAGTACTCCATTATGACACGCGCTCATCTGACGAAGGCGAAGAAATCTGTAATATGTTTGCTGACTATTTTCTATCAACTTTTTCAACCCCTATATCAGGGGCACCTTCGAATTATTTAGATGACTTCATATCATCTTCTGCTTCTGATATCTCCTCAATTAATATCACATGTGCTGAAGTACTAAAACTACTTAAAACAATTGACCTTAACAAGTCAGCTGGGCCGGATGGTATACCTGCTATATTTATTTTCAACTGTGCTGCTAGTCTAACAACTCCCATAACTATTCTTTTTCAACGATCTCTTTCTGAAGGTGCCGTTCCACAAATTTGGAAATCCGCCTTCATAACCCCAATTCACAAAAAAGGGCCCACAAATGACGTCGAAAACTACCGACCCATTTCAAAATTATGTTTATTTGCCAAGTTATTAGAAAAAATAATCTACGCCCAGGTATACTCTACCCTGAAAAACGTTTTTAGCGAATCTCAGCATGGATTTTTAAAAAGTAGATCCACGACTTCGAATCTTCTAATTTGTGCTGACTTTATTTTTCACCATATGTCAGACCAATCTCAAGTTGACGTTATTTATACCGATTACAGCAAATGTTTTGATCGTATTGACCACGACATATTACTTGAAAAACTAAAGCTTATTGGCATACGAGGGGATTTATATCGCTGGTTTTCTTCTTACGTTCGAAACAGATGCCAAACTGTAGTTTTGAACGGATATATGTCTTCGTCACATTACATACCATCTGGGGTGCCCCAAGGGTCTTTGTTAGGTCCGTTATTGTTTATAATTTTTGTAAACGATATTTCCTCATGTTTTCGTTCTTCCAAAATTCTCCTCTATGCAGATGACATGAAGATTTTATGCCCAGTTAAAAATCACAAAGACGCACTATTATTACAAGAGGATCTGGACAGATTTCAGGACTACTGTACACGTAACAAATTAGATTTAAATGTATCAAAATACTCTGTTTGTTCGTACACACGTAAAAAAGTTAAAATTACCTTTGACTACCTTTTAAAAAACATTCCCTTAGCAAGAGTCCAGTCAATCAGAGATCTTGGTGTTACATTTGACCACAAACTTTTATTCGATGTGCAAATTGACGCAGTTGTTAAAAGGGCATCAAGAGCTTTAGGGTTTGTATTTCGAATGTCATCGGAGTTTCAAAGTTTGAAAACAATAAAAACCCTATTTAATACTTACGTTCGAAGTCATTTAGAATACTGTACTCAAGTGTGGAATCCCCAATACAACGTCTATATTTCACGAGTTGAACGTGTTCAAGGAAAGTTTCTGCGATACTTGCAATTCCGAGCCAAAGTATGCTTACCGGACTATGAAGCAAGATGTCGCAAATTCCACTATCTCCCACTTAGTGAAAGGAGAAAAGTAGCAGATATCGCATACCTATTGCGTACCGCTAACGGTTCAATAGATTGTCCAGAGCTACTTAGTCGACTGGGACTACGTACTAATACGGGGTCGTTTAGAAGGCCAGCTCTGCTATACGTGCCATTCACAAAAACAAAGTACGGACAGAACTCGTACCTTATTAGAGCAAGCAGATGTTTTAACGACATTAGTGGTGATAATGATATTGACCTATTTAACACCTCGATAGCAACCCTTAGGAATAAATTAAGTACAAAGTTTTTCTTGAGAAGAAATTAATCAATTATCTTGTTATTATACCTATATACATATGTTAGCTGATTTTAATTATTTTGTTCAAAATAATGTATCCACTGCTGAATAACAACTGTACCTATTACTTGTCTGTGGAAGCTTTTAAATGGCCATCAGATTCAATTGTAACTTTTATATTGTAATATTTAGCTGTAAGCTTTCCAACAATTTGTAAAATAAAAAAAAAATAAAAAAAATATATCCACTAAAATATCAAGCAAACCATGGTCACTCTAAATTACCATTAAAATAAAGATGACTTCGCGCTACTACAAAACATCTTGTATTACTACGTCGTATTATTATCAATGATATGCCGCTGCGTTTAAAAATGTTTGTAGTTCTATATTTCTACTTGTTTGTACTGAGCGATACTAAAATAAATATGCAGGTACGTTTATATCGCGTATCAAAGAAACTAACATTTAAATTGGACTTGTGACTAAAAAGCAGAAAGAATTGCGCTTAGTGAAAATCATCATCACCACGACTATTATGATGCTGAACATAAAATAAAATATATTTTTAAATTTTATTACTTACTTGTATTAACATTTATGGATAATGTCTCTATCAAGCTTTTTATCTGGCATTTCTGAAATTTAGGCAACATCGCGTCGTCACTAGAATTTTCATTCTGCTACTTTTCAAAGTCGTTTTTTTAATTTTGTACTTAAACATATTCTGCCTTTAATCTTCTTTATTTTAAAATCTTTAATTTATGGTTTAAATTAGCACTATCGTAGTCTTGGGTACAGAACCCATAGGAAAAATAATTTAAAAACCTCTAAGCTTTGTACAAATAACTATCATTGTCTTACAGTTTATTAAATACCTGTTTCAGATTCATAAAATATTGGATGACTTTTCGTGCAATCACAGTGGTTATTTCAATAGTATGTTACTTCTTACAAGGTAAATATTCTTGTTGTTCATTCTGAGTCTTAGATTCATTCATTCGTCTTCGTAGAGAAGCTGTGAATGCCTAGAACACGCGCAAAAAATTTACAAATTTAGAACTGCCACTGCATGTTGAAAATACAGAATATAAAAAGACACATTTATCTTGATAATTTATTTATCTTATATCACGATAAAGACACTAAAATTCGTAGACTTTAAGAATGCAGAGCAGCTCGCTGGCTAGTGGTCTTTAGTTGTGCGGTCAGTCTAACTCTGCACAGTGGTTATAGTGTTGCTAAGCAACTCTGATTACGTGACGACCATGAAACAAAAGTACTTTTAATAAAAGACTTAGATCCAAAGAGAAACCCACTCCTTTTTACCACCGGACTACCAGATGTAGACAGAACTTCCATCTCTATACAACGTGTAACATAATGAAAAGATAATACTTAGATAAGGGAATGGTATGTTTAGTGATGTAGTTTATAAGTAACAGTATTTTTGTTATCCTTACGGTTCGGCCAAAAAACAAGTTCAAAGTGTAGTACAAAATATCTAAGTGTCAACCCCAAAAACAGCTGTTAGCTTTTGATGAAATCTATTCGATTACAGATGGCGTAACAATTACGTGATGGGTAACTAAGACAGGTACTAAAAAGTTCAGCTGGTGCGGGAAAGGTAATAAGGTCACAGGTTGACCAGGGTTGTCAAAATATTTTGTTGTAAAGTAATTAAATAAATTTGTATGCAAGTCCAGCAACGATCATGAATTTTTTCACTGTATATTCTACGTATGGTATAAAAGCTAACTCTTAAGTTTTATCTCTCCATTTTGTTACACGTTGTATAGTGGCTTTACCAAGAAATCGAACAAAACGCTTCGATAGTTCCTTTTTCGTACCGATTGCCAAGGTGTGGAACGATCTGCCTGCGTCTGTTTTCCCTGACCACTAAAGTCCTGGTACTTTTAAGTATCGAGTGAAAAAGTATCTCGTCGATGGACGTATACCACCATAGTCTTCATGCGCACTTTCCATCAGGTGGCATAGAAGATAAACGTCCTATCCTTATAATATAAAAAAAACCTACATTAAGTAGAATTTGCAATAGGAGAACCACAAAATCTTATAAAAATGATTAATAAATGAAAAATAAATATATTATACCTTTTTGTAAATGTGTCAATATTGTCAGCTTTCACTGGTGTTAAGTAATGAAAACGCCAGTTGGAAGCTGTCTCTATTTTACCTTTTACAAATATTTTTTATTATTTATCAAATAACTTGCAAAAGGTTCTCATTGGTACTTACTTATATGCGCTTTGAGTAGAATTCCCACCTGCTTTGGTAAACATCTTGCTTTCACCGCCAAACAGCAGTGCGAGCACAGAACTTTCTCGACTGGTATCTTTACGAATGTTCGTATAGTATAGAGACGGTTTGTAAGCAATAATTGAAATCTGTCCATTGTCGCACGGCTTGCTTAAGTGCGTACCGTGCGGCAATGTGTACCTTGTTAATTTTAAATGTTTGTAAACATATTGTAGTCTTAAATAACTGTAAAATAAAAAAATACAATGTTACCAAAAACTTGCAACCGACTCCATACTATACAAACATTCGTAAACATACGATTCGATAAAGTTCTGTGCTCGCACCGAAGCTTTGCTATATTCTGGATAGGGCAGAATAGGTAGTGTACTACTACCTCATGTCCCAGTGTTGGCAACGTATCCTGTTGCTTAATTAGTGGTGCTAATTATTTTTTTAATATTGCGCATGTTTTGCGAAAGAGGAAAAACCATATCATTATAAAAAAGAAGTACCCACTTTTTGGAGCCGTACTTACTTATTATATGACTTTGGGATATCAATAAACTATATCACAATTCAAGTATTACCGCAGCTGTTATTAAGGACGCGTTTCCGCAAATCTTCAAAATAGGGTATTTTCTGGTACATATTGTGATAAAATGGCGCAAAGTTTAGTATAATTACAAGTACTAATAGATAGATAAGACTTTCATCTCCATTTATTATATAAAAATAATATAAATAAATTTGTTTTTGTGGCTTAAAAACTAATTTTGCGATGCCTCGTCGCACGAAAATGACGATTTTAAGCCAACTTACGGTACCACTTTTGGTATGAAAACACAAGTATTTATGAATAAAAAAAATACTATTCGATGGTTGACATGTTCATTTTTGATAATACGCATTTTTTTCTTTGAAATTACTACTAAAAACCCTTTAAAAAAAAATAAAACCAAACACGTAATTTTCTTCATGTTTGTATAAATGCGTAAATCTTAACACACTGTGGTAAGGGTTATTATACTTTAGCAAATAATGTCAATATCATTCCAAACAAAAACTAGATATCTTCAGTCTGCGCTCAGCCGCTGTCGAGAGTGGACCTGTATCGCTTTTGAGTTATTTTTCGTGCTAAGAAACATCGCTGTACATACACAATTTATTACATCAAACAAGTCTCGATACTTGACGCTCTCTGAACTGAGTTGAAAAGGTAATAATATAATTTTATTGAAAAAAAAAAAAATTACAAAACCTTTTATGATTAGGATTGAATTTGGAAACTTGGAATCATTATGTTTGTTAGGACTAAACCTTATCTCCAGTTCTGGTAGTGGGGTCTGAAGGTATACCTCGAGGTGCTACTGGTACTCCTAGACGGGTAAAGCTAGGTATATCGAGTTTGGGCTCATTTTGATTCGAAGGAAGAGACCTTACCACCAGTTTTGGTAGTAGGAGCTGAAGGTATACCTCAAGGTGCTACTGGTACTCGTAGACCGATAGAGCTAGGCATGTCAAGTTTGGGTTCATTTTGATTCGCAGGACGAGACCTTACCACCAGTTCTGGTAGTGGGAGCTGAAGGTATACCTCGAGGTGCTACTGGTACTCCTAGACGGGTAAAGCTAGGTATATCGAGTTTGGGCTCATTTTGATTCGAAGGAAGAGACCTTACCATCAGTTTTGGTAGTAGGAGCTGAAGGTATACCTCAAGGTGCTACTGGTACTCGTAGACCGATAGAGCTAGGCATGTCGAGTTTGGGTTCATTTTGATTCGCAGGACGAGACCTTACCACCAGTTCTGGTAGTAGGAGCTGAAGGTATACCTCAAGGTGCTACTGGTACTCGTAGACCGATAGAGCTAGGCATGTCGAGTTTGGGTTCATTTTGATTCGCAGGACGAGACCTTACCACCAATTCTGGTAGTGTCAGCTGAAGGTATACCTCGAGGTGCTACTGGTACTCCTAGACGGGTAAAGCTAGATATATCGAGTTTGGGTTCATTTTGATTCGTAGGACGAGACCTTACCACCAGTTCTGGTAGTGGGAGCTGAAAGCATACCTCGAGGTGCCATTGGTACTCCTAGACGGGTAAAGCTAGTTATATCGAGTTTGGGTTCATTTTGATGCGTAGGACGAGACCTTACCACCAGTTCTGGTAGTGGGAGCTGAAGGTATACCTCGAGGTGCCATTGGTACTCCTAGACGGGTAAAGCTAGGTATATCGAGTTTGGGTTCATTTTGATGCGTAGGACGAGACCTTACCACCAGTTCTGGTAGTGGGAGCTGAAGGTACCATATTTTAAAAGAACTGAACAGGACACAAGGAACTGAAATCTATAGGCGGTCAGATTTGGTGGAATCGGGTTTTCATATTTTAAAAGAAATAATAAAATTTATGGACAAAGGATAATGCAAGTGATTGGGCTCCAAAAAAAAAGTCATTGTGCAGAGATGAGATGAGAGTCAGATTATAGATTAGACACATGTCATTCATATTTGTTAGGACGCCAAAAAAATTAGCCCTGGGAAAAAAAAGATATGACCAAAAATACATTTTGCGTTTAATAGAATAAAAATCGTTTTCTTTTATGATACAGAAACTGAACGCCCGTAGATTTCTACGAGTGTATTCGTATAACCTTTACAGCCATTGACTACGAAACGAGTGAATATTGTAAATAAATACGATTATTGGTAAAAAAAGTGCTTGTGTGATCCTTATAAGTACCTAATGGGTTGGCTACACAGTAGTAAACCGCGATTAGTTCGTCTCTTTTCTTAGTATAACGACTACCCTTCTTATTATCGTCGAGCGAGACAGCAGTGCGCTGTCACAAAAGAGATGTGATTAATCTGTCTCTTTTCTTACTATAGCGAACTTTTTGCGGCACTGGTTCGGCGACATTGGAAGCACGGTTTACAACTGTGTAGCCACCCCATTTGATTTGATTTGTCTTTTTTCTTACTTTAGCGATGTCTCTTATACGGCACTGGTTCGGCGACATTGGAAAAGCAGTTTACAAATGTGTAACCACCACTTATGAAATAATGGTATGTATGGTTTATCTAATACTGCCATTTAGAATAAGCTAATGTGTTGGTAAAAGTGGTTATCGTTAATGAAAAAAGTAAGACTTTTAAACACATGATTTATTATTTCATTCATTACCATTGGTAAGAGTTCTTAAACATAAAATAAGTACTATTTTTGAAGACGTTATTCATTATTTCAGTACAATTAAACAGACATCATAAATTATAAAAGGAATAGTACTTTTAAACACATGATTCATATTAACAATACAATTAAATATCATAATCATAAAAGAAGTTCGACTTTCGACTCGAACCCCGAAATGTTTCGAATAAAATGGACAATGCGCGCTAATAATGTGCTCCGAGAAAGAGATAGAGAGCGTTAATGAAATCTAGTTGTAATAATTATATAACCACTATTAGACTTTATTAACCACTTATAGCAACATACTAGCTTATTCTAAACGGCAGTATTAGATGAACCATACATACCATTATTTCATAAGGGGTGGTTACACATTTGTAAACTGCTTTTCCAATGTCGCCGAACCAGTGCCGTATAATAGACATCGCTAAAGTAAGAAAAAAGACAAATCAAATCAAAAGGGGTGGCTACACAGTTGTAAACCGTGCTTCCAATGTCACCGAACCAGTGCCGCAAAAAGTTCGCTATAGTAAGAAAAGAGACAGATTAATAATAACATCTCTTTTGTGTGTCGACGATAATAAGAAGGGAAGTCACTATACTAAGAAAAGAGACGAACTAATCGCGGTTTACAACTGTGTAGCCAACCCATTAGGTACTTATAAGGATCACACAAGCACTTTTTTTACCAATAATCGTATTTATTTACAATATTCACTCGTTTCGTAGTCAATGGCTGTAAAGGTTATACGAATACACTCGTAGAAATCTACGGGCGTTCAGTTTCTGTATCATAAAAGAAAACGATTTTTATTCTATTAAACGCAAAATGTATTTTTGGTCATATTTTTTTTTCCCAGGGCAAATTTTTTTAGCGTCCTAACAAATATGAATTACATGTGTCTAATCTATAATCTGACTTTCATCTCATCCCTGCACAATGACTTTTTTTTTGGAGCCCAATCACTTGCATTATCCTTTGTCCATAAATTTTATTATTTCTTTTAAAATATGAAAACCCGATTCCACCAAATCTGACCGCCTATAGATTTCAGTTCCTTGTGTCCTGTTCAGTTCTTTTAAAATATGGTACCTTCAGCTCCCACTACCAGAACTGGTAGTAAGGTCTCGTCCTACGCATCAAAATACCCAAACTCGATATACCTAGCTTTACCCGTCTAGGAGTACCAGTGGCACCTCGAGGTATACCTTCAGCTCCCACTACCGGAACTGGTGGTAAGGTCTCGTCCTACGAATCAAAATGAACCCAAACTCGATATACCTAGCTTTACCCGTCTAGGAGTACCAGTAGCACCTCGAGGTATACCTTCAGCTTCCACTACCAGAACGGGTGGTAAGGTCTCGTACTACGCATCAAAATAAACCCAAACTCGATATACCTAGCTTTACCCGTCTAGGAGTACCAGTGGCACCTCAAGGTATACCTTCAGCTCCCACTACCAGAACTGGTGGTAAGGTCTCGTCTTATGAACTCGAACTTGACATGCCTAGGAATAGGAATTCCAGTAGAAGCCCTCGAGTGTACCACCAGCTCATCAGGTTCGATGGTGAGGTTTTATCGTTACGAATAAAACGAGCTCAAACTTTCCCAGCACTTTAATAAATCTTACCCAATTTAATCGTTTTAATAAAAGAATTTGCAAATATTTAAAACTAAAGTATCAAAACTGTTCAAAACCTTTCGTCTTTTTCACGGCACGCTTGTGTGCGTGAATCTTATACATGTAGTAGTAGAATTCGATACCTAGCCTTTTCGGAAACGCATCCTTAATTACAAAAAAACAGTAAATTCCTTGTGATCCTTTTTTAGATTTATCTTGTCTGTTCTATCTAGCTTGCAACCGACTCCATACTATACAAACATTCGTAAACATACGATTCGATAAAGTTCTGTGCTCGCACCGAAGCTTTGCTATATTCTGGATAGGGTAGAATAGGTAGTGTACTACTACCTCATATCCCAGTGTTGGCAACGTATCCTGTTGCTTAATTAGTGGTGCTAATTATTTTTTTAATATTGCGCATGTTTTGCGAAAGAGGAAAAACCATATCATTATAAAAAAGAAGTACCCACTTTTTTGAGCCGTACCTACTTATTATATGACTTTGGGATATCAATAAACTATATCACAATTCAAGTATTACCGCAGCTGTTATTAATTACAAAAAAACAGTAAATTCCTTGTGATCCTTTTTTAGATTTATCTTGTCTGTTGTATCTAGCTAAAAAATGAACTGCTGGAAGTTTCAATTATGACAGTGGTATAAAACAAGGAAAAAATGTTAGTTATTCCTGCTTTCAGCGTGACAAATCCTTTACCCGTGAGGATGTCCTTTGACAAATTAAGTTTTTTGTTTTGTTTTCAGGTGTAACAAAATATATCTTTATTGTTGTATCTTTTTAGGTGGACTTGGTGCTAGAAAAAGAAAAATATTGAGGGACATTTGTTTATTTTGTGATTATATCACTATAACTGACATCATCATAAAGCTATTTGTAAGTATACCTTATAAACATGTTACGAGTATATTTGACAAAACCTAAACCATATACATACATACATACATAACCTCACGCCTGTCTCCCCTTGGAGTAGGCAGAGACAAGGGAACACCAATTGCTGAGATCCAGACATACCTCTTTCGCTTCTTCCACGTCCATTAATCTTTTCATACATGAACGCCGGTTACGGGTATTTTTGACTAGGCCCCTTTTCAAAATGTCACCAATTTGATCGGCATACGTTCGCCTAGGCCGGCCCCTTACAACACCATCCATTCTTGTTCTGTACACCTCTTTAGAAAATCTACTTTCACTCGTTCATCCTTTCCAGATGGCCAAACCACCGTAGCATACCCTTTTCAATCTTATTCACTACATCCTCTTTCAATCCGCATCTCTTTCTTATTTCACTGTTTGTTTCACCATGTAAAGAACAGAAAAAAGTTCACCTTGAAGTTATAAAGTAAACAAAGTCAAATCACCTTTTCAAATCTAAAGAAACAGCAGACAAATTACGTTGCTCATCTGAAAATCTGCATTTTATTGTGGAGTTTGCTTTCTGATAGAGTTGTTCTTTATTATTTACAAACCTTCGCCTGCGACTGCGTACGCGCATAAACATTGTTCATGTGTTGTTACTAAAAGTGCTCACTACAGTTCCTGTGGAAATTTCAAAAATCCTTCCATAATGCAACCAGACACACATTGAAGAACCCTTTTACCAGGTTTCACATCAGTTAACTCAAGGAATTCATACAAACTAAAGATTCAAGATTATTCATACAAACTAAAAGTCCTATATTTCCCGTTCCCGTGGGAATTGTGGGAATTCCTTCCTGAGTGCACCCCTTAAAAAATATATGCTTCAATTTCTCAACTCTCTACCTACGCCCAGTAGTTATGGCTGTACGTTGTCTGCCAGACATTCAGTCAGGGACCGGAAAACCCCTGTATTTGATTAAGCCTATTGATAGGGTAACCCTATCAAAATCTTACCATATGGAAGTGTAACCCTATTGATATGGTAAGGCTATCGACGTGGTAACACTTTGAATAAAGTTAACTACTTTCGGATGCGCTTACCCTGTGATAGGGTTAGCCTATTTCTATCTCTTTTCCGCGCATGCTGTTGAATTCGGAAGTATAATTCGAAGTGCGAGATTGAATAGATGGTGATATTGTTATAATTTGATATTCTTAGAGATTAAATTTGCCTGCAGGTTTTAAAACCCTATTGAATCGGTAACCTTCAATAGGGTTTTCGATAGGCTTACTGCTTACATGAAGCTAACTCTATTGATATGGTAAGCCTTAAATTAGGGTAAGTCTTCAATACGGTTACCAAATTGATAGGGTTTTTTAAAACAAGTCTATGAAAATCCCAATCAAAAACCTCTTTAAGGGTAAGCGGTTCCGGTCCCTGCATTGAGTACCCCAATCAGTAACGAAACAGTTTCATAGAATAGGATGAAATTTCCGTTTTTGATACAAGAAGTTAAAGCACTTTTAGACTTCAATAACTATGTATGTATTCCTTCCCATATAAATTATTACTGTTCCTGCCAAAATAAACAAAAAAACAAAAAGTTTTATTCATCTTAGGAATTTCACAAAGCACTTGATGAAGTCAGTCATCACATACTTCGGCTTTAACTAGTTGTTGATAGTTGTTAAATAAGATATTACAGTAGACCAAGAGACAAAAAAAGGTGGCGGAAAAAAACTCTTGGCACTCTTTTTCAGTCAGAATTATAAAATTAATACAAATAGGTACAGTACAAATTGACCGTGACATGAAAAAAAAAACAAACACAAGACAGCTAATTGTGAGAGCCAATGTCATGCCGCAACTAAATTGCTTACATAGTAGGTGCAATGAGCTATAGATGCACAATACGAACATGACAAACTGGGATCAGAGTATTTGAACCAGAATGGAATAAAATAGTCATAGTATCATTATCATTCCTATTACATTATTAAGTATTAATTCATTTGGTAGAAATTTGCTATACAGGGTAGTAATATAAGGGACGGAATAGGAACAGGACTAGGATGGATGGCGTATATAAAAATTATTTCAGCATTTTTAGTGAGTCGGTTTTTTTAAGGCGGTTCACTTTTTCTTAAAAAGAAATAAATATTTTTTTCATTTTGTTTTGGTTTTATGACCTTTTTTATTTGTCACTAGTATCAATGCAATTCAATATACCTTCGTTTTTGCGTCACAACGCGTATTTCGCGCTGGCGTCATTCGATTCGTGAGGCACCCATTTGTTGAGCTTCTTTACCTTGCCAATTTCACGCTAATGGAATAATAATGTGTTAACTTCGAAACCTGCTGCTAATTCAGCTGTAGTTTGAGAATCACACAGAATTGCCTTTAATTCGTCATTGTCGACCAACATTTTCGGCCGACCACGTGGTTCTTTTCTTAGGTCGTTTCCGGAACAAAAGCGAGCAAACCAAAAATGGGTGATACGAGCGTTAGTAGTGTTCGCACCGTAAACGTAATTGATATTGCGTGCCGTTTCTGCCGCTTTGCTGAAACTCATTCTCTGTAATCACTCGTTTTTTAACATATCAATGATGTCGAAAAACGTACAAATGCGATGTAAACAAATGACTAATTATAAAAAAAGAATTCCACGTCAATATACAGGGTTATTAGTGGACCAGAATCTTTTGAGGTGAGGTTGTTTCCTCTCATCGGAACCCAAATCATGTAATACCAAAGTGTACCATTTTTAAGATATTTTGGTTTTTCTTTTTTCTTCTGAAAGTCCTGTTTTACCTACTCCTTAAAACATTGATTGTAAAAAAACTAATGGTCCGATGTTGGTAGTATTTCCAGTTTTGGATAGGTGTTTACTTGGTCATTAATAAACAGAAACAAAATTGTTTCAATGTGAAAGCAAACTGAAGTTTCAGAAAACAGAAATTATTTATTTGGAGAAACGTTGCTTATACTTCATTGCACACTTATAAAATAGCAAAGGGAAAAAATACATTTAAACAAAAGCAGTTTTGAAAGGCACAACAGCATTTTTATGTATAAAAGTGCTGATGACCTCTACAACCTCTACAACTACCTGGCTATCCAACGCTTATATTTATTTGTACAGTTGTCTAATTACCCAAAGATTTTAAATCTTTGTAATTACCATTAACTCTGTATATAAAACTGTTCCGTTACTGAGTGACTGACAGGTAACGTACGGCCTTAACTACAGCAGGGCTATTCTCCTAAACGACAGCGTCGAGTTCATCGATGCATCAGCGACGAGTGATATAATTTGTATTCTCATAATAAATAACTCGACCCCAACGCTCACCGCTGAAGACGGCGTGAGTAAGAAGTGGCATTCGTCGAACTGTTCATGCGCAGACATGTGCAATGCAGCGCACTATAGATTTCTTCTTCTTACATCGTCGCCGAGCATAGCGCTGTTTTAGCTATGCGAATAGCCCTGGGCGTAGCGATGAAGCAGTGTAGGGGTGCACTAAGAAAGCAATTCCCGAAATGCCCACGAGAACGGGAAATTTAGGACTTTGGAGTTCATGCGCGTATGAAGTCACGGGAAAATTCTCGTTTTAAAAAACATATAGTTGAAAAATAAATGCTCAAAACAACCAAGCTTCCGGGAAAAAGAGATATATCTCAAAAAATCAATAATAATCAGTAATAAAATAATAATCGGCTATGTATGATCCTTACTTGCAAACAATTGCGTTTCTTTTATTTAAGCGTCAACTAATAAAATGAAAGTTTAACTAATTATTTTTAACCTCTCTGTCGCAAAAAGGGGTGTTATAAGTTTAACGTATCTGTGTGTGTGTTATTCTGTCTATGGCGTCGTAGCTCCCAAACGGATGAACCGATTTGGGGGACCAAATCTGTTGGCAGAGTTTGTTCTCGAGCGCAATTTAAACGGATAACGAGTTGTATTTGAAAGACAGGACGCTGAAATCTACAGCTGTCAGATTTTCCTCGATTAACACTTGTGGACTCTATAAGTTTCTCAGTTGAAACTTATCCCGTAAAAATAACTCTGTCGTACTGCAGCGAGCATTTACGAGGGACAAACGTTTAAGAAATACAGCATTACAGACACTCTCAACAAGTGTTTGGAGATGCAGATGATATTATTACGGTGCCTGATTCGTTCACGACACAGAGAAAGAACAAAATATTACACATATGCTTGTACAACCCAACGCTGCAGAGTAGAAATACAGTAAAAGAGCATTATAGTTCCTGTTTACATGGCCGGAGAACTTTAGGCAGCTGCACCCATATCATTAGTATTTTACTTATATTATTTAGGTTGGGCTAGGCACGAAGATGCTTTTAGTCATCCAGCAATTTTTTTAGATAGTGTTTTTGTATAATTAATAATCAAAAAAATTAATGTTATAATTACACCATTATTGTTTGATTTCGCTTTGTCTCCCAAAACTTCAAAACTGATGCCTGATGATATAAAGACTAATCGTACATAACGTGTTTTTACAGTTTCCAAGTAATGAGCATTGGACTTAAGAAAGTGATTCGCATTTACTGGCAAAACTAATTGCACAACTATATAGCCTTCATAGGACTATGTAACACGTGGTTCAATAAGTCCCGAGACTAAGTACTAAAACAAGGTATATTTATATATTTTTTTTATTCATCAACGTAGTCTCCTCCAAGAGCCATACAGTCCCTCCAACGATTTTCGAACTTTTTCGTCCCATTCGTGTAGAGCGATTTGTCTTTGGTTTCAAAATATGCCTCCGTTGCTGCGATACTTTCACTATTTGAGTCAAAATTCTAACCGAATTCTAAAGAAATTCAAAGACCAATTCGTTCATATTGGCCATCGTTCTCACAGACTTGTGACAAGGCGCGTTGTCCTGGTGAAACACCACCTTCTTTTTGTTAATTTGAGGCCGTTTATCCGCAATTTCTTACTTCAATCGCTCCAATAAGCACATGTAACTATTTATATTTTGCCCCTTTTCAAGTTAGTGAATGAAAAGTATTCCATGCGCATCCCAAAATATAGACGCTTGAGACAGACGGAGACCTTACCGACCGATTTCTTCACTCCGCTGAATGCCGATTGGATTCCGGAGTGAAATGGTGTATCTATCCATGTTTCATCCATTGTCACATACCAACGTAAGAAATCCTTTTTATTCGATTCACCAGCGCCAAACATCGCTCTGAATCATTGATACGTTGTTCCTTTTGATCAGTTGTAAGCAAACGCGGCACCCACTTGGTAAAAAGGTTTTTCATAATTATTTTTTTTTGTAAAATAGCGAAAACACTACCAGCTAAAATCTTCACTATCTCGGCTATCTCTCCCACTTTTATCTTCCGATATTCCATTATGATTTTCAGGACTTGAGTCATATTTCGTTAAGTCACTGCTTCATTTTGACCATTTCGACCAGAGCGTTCCCCATTATTTGTGAAGGTACATGCGACCGCGTTTGAAGTCGGCATGACAACAAATGAGGCTTTCCAGGAAGATGATCCCGCATAATATTTTATAAGCCCTTGCTGTGCTTCAACGGTATTGTTTCTCATTAAAAAATATTGTTTTATCAACACGCAAAACTCGTTTCGCGTAGGGTCACTTAAATATCTGCAAAATCAATATGTTATTGTTTCATTTTTAAAACTTACGTCAGTACTTTTTAAAAATCAAAACAGTTTTCAATACAGTATGCGCCATTTCCAAGTTAGTCATGGGACTTATTGAACGATGAAATATTGTATTCTAAAGTATCTACCCATAGAATAGGTGCTCAGCTGATTGTATTATTCATAGTGTAGTTTCGATGGCGCTGATGGCAATACTAAACATTTCTAAGCCATAGAAAGTAGGTATCGATCAATAGTAACTTTTACGTGACACTACAATTTTCCTGACTATTTTTGAGATAAAATTTCGTTGTAACAGTTTCGGTTACAACAAAAATACTATACTTACATAGTATTTTATGATTAGCATTTAAAACTTAAATGCCTTTTATTCCACTTTTTTGTGGTTAGAAATAGTAGTTTATGCAGCTGTCATATAATAGAGGGTATTAAAACATGAGTGTAGGGCGGCTCGTTTCAAAATAAGATTACACGAGTGTTTTAATACCTAATTATATGCAGTTGCTACACTACTTTATTTAATCTCATGGTATGGTTATTTAGTATCATCGGTATTGCTAGACATTTTTGCTACTAAAGTTTTATTCAACAAAATATTACTCAAATTCGTATTTTCGAAATAGCGTCAAAATGGAAAACGCCTGTTATTGGTTTATGGCTCGGATCCAGCACGCATGCGCGTTGCGCGCGCAGCGCGCTCACCACAGATAATGTGTACTTAAATTGAATTAATACCTCTTTGGTCAGGACACATTGTACTTTAATAATTAAAAAATTGCTTTTCAACACACTTGCTCGTAAAGTGAGCCTTATTCTATTGAATTTAGAACTATAAACTGGGCTATAAGTCACGCGTGCATAATATATTATGCCCTAGTGCATAATATAATGAATCCTACAAAGTTTAATTGTACCTTAGTTCAAATTACATGCGAGTAAACAGAGCATATTTTATTGATCCGGGTTATACATTAAATATATGAGCGCGCGCGTCCAGGCGGCGCGCGGACAGGCGGCACGCGGACAGGCGGCGCGCGTGCAGCAGCAGCGGCCCGCACAGCGCCTCCAAGCAACAATAGCGTGTGTACGTGTAATGGGACAGGGTTACTGACGCGCAGCAGCTAACAGCTGCTTCAAATAAATTTTATGACCACGTATGTCTGTCTTTTACTCACAAGTGTGTTGAAAAACGTCGTATGTAACTCGTGAGCGTTGCTAATTACAGTCGAGGCTGTGATTTGAGCCCGAGCCGCATAACTTAGCTCACTTGTTACATAATATACTATTAAAGCATTGTTTTGTTAAGAGAATAATGCTTTAATTTACTTTTTTAATTTTCTTATAGAAGTATGTAAATAAAATATGCCAATAAAAGTCTGTATTTCATTTCATAATTAGAACATTACCGAATGAGATTATATAAAGCTTATTTACAAAACGAAAACAATCATATATTATAAAAAATCAATGATTACTTTATATTTGATAACGATTATTTTTTTAGATGACGCCTGATTAAAATTAGCAATTTTTACGTGTTTGCAACTAAGGATCACGATCATAACCGATTATTATTTTATGCAAATATTTTGCAAATAAGTTTAAAGGTACTTATTTCTGTAACAACTCTTTGTAATTATTAAAAGATACCCAATATGTTTTTCACGAAATAAGTCTATTAAGCCTAATGCCTGCAAAATGATGGAAATGATGGCTCATATGGACTGTCTTGGCGAGAGATAGAAATGCACAAGTTTCAGGCGGTAGTTAGTCAGATAGCTCTCAATCAAAACAATAGATATTAAGATAAGATATAGTTTTGGAGGGAGGAAGCACATTTATGTAGCTATTATTTCATCAGTGTTTTGTTTTGTTTTCCTTCCATCCACCCATGCTCGGTGTCTATCATAGATAGCTTCATAAACAATTTTAGTATACCCTGTCAAAAAAATTTACACATTTCACAAAAAACGACGATTTATTTTCACAAACCACTGCCTGAGTTTTAATTATTGTCCACAGTTGGGGTACTACAATAAAAGTGGTATACTTGTATACGACAAAATGCTATGCATAAAACGATATCTATCGAGGTGCTTCTGGGTGGACATCATAGGTTTAATACCGTGGTATAAAATATCTGGCGAGTACTATAATCAAAGCGAAAATTTGTTATTAATGACAATTTCCAGGACCTTCCACGCCTATATGCTGAACGGTTATTTAAACTACCTCGCGAACTCACCTGATGCCAATTTTGTTTATATGATTGTAAGTATTTTGTGATCACGTGCATAAATAGGTACTCTTAAAAGATTATCAAATTCTCTACCCGTTAATGGTGGACATCTTCGGTCTAGTAAATCTTTAAACCATATGATACCATTTAAAAATGATGATAATCATGGAGATCGTCCTTGCTTTACCTCCATTTTTTATTCGCTACGATATGGTCGCGACATTCATGAATGAAACGTAGCAGGAAAGTTCTTTCGCCAGGAAGTTATCGCACTTTTAAGTTCAGTAATCAATTACGCACAGCATGGTCATACTATTTGTGTCCGGTTTGCCTGAAGACTGCCTAGCATGTTTATTAGCCGCAGCACAAACTGACGACTTATATTAATAATTTAAACAATATACAGGGTGACTGGTGGGTCACTTTCAATATTCCAGGACGTGATAGTTTAAGATCATACATGAAGAGAAAAAATAAATATTAATAATTTACTGAGTAAACTTCTCCGAAACTTAAAGAATTAATTACGCAACGCATGGTTACATAAGCGTGATACAATAAATACTTAGCTGGTGGTGATGAGCGTGTAGCGTGAACACTGCTGTGTGCGTGTTCACTGAGACAGCGCGTCGGGAAAAGTGTAGTAAGGTCTCTTTATTTATTCATAGAGATATCTGATGAAAAATTAAGTACCTACCTACTTTCATTACATAATTATGATCAGAATCGAGTACAGAATGCTCTCCTTCAGTATTGCAAATTTGTAACCATTCACTCTGTATTTCATAGTCATAATTTATATTGTTTTTTTTTAAACACAAGCACTCTATGGATCCAGTTTATACTACAGATGATATGTTAGACCAATTCATAATCACAGGATGCTCTAGGTACTTTTTGTGATCTATCTAAGGCATTTGACTAGGTATGTTCAGTATGACACTCTCATCAAGAAACTCCACTACTATGACATCAATGGCACGATCCTCGAACTTTTGAATTCATACCTAAGTGATAAAATGCAGAAGGTGGAAGTTACCAGGAAAAAGACGGCTGGGTCGATTGTGAGAATGGGAGTGCCTGAAGGTTCAATTCCGGGCCCATTTAGTTTTTAGTCTATATAAATGATCTACCCTATATGATAGGCAATCATCATCATCACAACTCCGTGTAGTGAGCCCACTGCAGGCCTATGAGTGACGAGGAGGTTTAGGCCGTAATTCACCAAGCTGGCCCAGTGCTGGTTGATGGATGTCAGATATTTCAGGGTGCTGAAATGGCTGACAAACCCTAGCGACTACCGTATACAAATATACAGCACCCGGGACCGACTGCTTATCGTGCCCTCCGAAGCACGGAAGTCACCCATCCTAATACTGGCCACCCCGAGCGCGCTTAACGTGCGATATCTTTTGATATGCACAGTAACCACGGTGCCACGACGACTTCAACTGTTGGGCAATAACCACGGGATTATATTATTTGCTGGAAATACATTATACATTTTTTAAATGATAAGACAGAAAAACAAATACGATGATGTAAACAATGCTCTCAAAAGTTGTGCAGTGTGTTAATGTAAATAATCTAGCTCGATAAAAAAACAAAATGTACCTATACAATTGTCTGCGCCAAATATAAAACAAATCGAGTCAAACTTACATAATAAAGATAACGCTGTTTCCCTTCGGCCGTGTATGATACCAGAGTTTGGTAACCGGTATCATACAAAGAAAAAATGATCGTCGTAGGATACTGGTATCCAAGTGATAGGGTTTATTACTTTTCTGATACCCTTCATCATGTTTGGTAACCAGTATCCAGTAAGGAATATAACATTCTGCCTATGAAACCAGCTGGGCAAAACTGTGTTAAACAAGGGTAGTTCCCAACTCAACACTGAGATGAGAACCCTAACTGCTTATGTCATTATCCACTTCTGGTTATATTATTGTCCTCTTTCATCCGAGTAAAAGCCATCGGATTGCATTTTGTACCTACGCTTATTGTAAAACCCTCGCTTTATTGAAAACATACAAGAAAACAAGGAAATAGTTCAACTGTGAATCGTTTATTACCTACAACCTATTGGAATAAAATGGTGAAATGATTTCGATACAATGTCCAACACTAATTTCGTTTTCATTTAGCTGAGATATGGCATCATTTATTTCCTCATCAATTTCTTTGAACTCTCGGCTTAGTTTTGATTTTCTCTTGTATATATCCATTATGGTGGTTTCTTTTCTTAAAGTATCTAAGAGTTGAGCCAATGTCGGTCTTTTACGTCCAACATATCTGTTAAGGCGACTGTGCCAACCTTCTATATTATTGGTAGTACGTATTTTAGATGATGAACAACAGCAAATTTTTTCGAAGTCAGTCTTTGCCATCCATTGGTTATTGAAATATTTGTTAAACTTTGTTATCTCTTCTCCAGACGGACTCTTTGACATAACGTATTCATACCCCTTTTGAAAATAGGCTTTGGGTAAACGTGCAAGGCCAGCACACCTGGCTACATGCCTTTTTTTTACCCGTGTGGTTAATTTTAACGATTTAGCTTTTCTAAACAAACACCTATTCAGATGATAATAACATCCCTTAACATCAATGTTGGGAAAAACTTTTCGAACAGCTTTAATTGGAGCCAACTCGAAGTCAACAGTAATTGTTTCTGGTAGCCACTGCTTGAATCGGGAATTTATCATATAAAAGAGTACCTTGTAAGTTTGCTGTGTCTTGTCTGGTAGTAAACAAAAAATTAAAGGTACAACAGCCGATGTAGTTTCGTCGACGCCATGAATTGTATATAACTGATGAAATTCAGTCGGGCATGAAGTAAAAGTACCGTCAGATAAAATATGCTTATACTTTACGATTGATGCAGCACGTTGATTGCAAAATAGTAGAATCCTCTTGTCGTCATCACTATATTCTGCCAACAAGAACTTTTTGAATTTATCGGGTACTACAGCTTCAATTGAAGATTTGCTTCTCAATCTTGGTGCTCCTAATACTTTATTTCTTTCGTTGTACAATCCCGTTTTGATGTTTTGGAATTTGGGGATTTCCCGTACAAAGTCAAGTCCTGCCTCTTCCAGGCTGAACACCATGTTGTCATATTGTTTTTGAATACTATCAAAATTATGACTACATTTTTCTTTCAAATTATCTAATTCTTTCAATATTATATTATTTGCAATGTCTCGTTTGCATGTTTCTTTGTGAGGTTTGACTTTTGTGACTTCATTTTTAACATTTAGAGTAACACTCCCCGTACATCCATAATTAATATTATGGCAGAGCCAAAAGGTAGAGTCGTTTGAGTAAATTTTTTTCCTGTGGTACTTGCGACCATCACTCAATAGTGCTCTTCCTCCTCTCTTCGTAGAGATAAATTCAATTTCTTTACTCATTTTAGATTACTGGCAATGCGGAAATTAATTCGTTGTAGATTAAAATCACAAAATGAATAATTACTTACTTGTTAATCTAATACACTGACATTGACATCAATTGTTATGAAAACTTCAGTTATCTAAAGGGCCAGTGCATTGATATCAAAAGAGGTGATATATCAATGCACATGACATGCTTATCAGTTACATACGAGGAAATATTAAGTACTCACTTGTAATTATTTAATATTTTCCTGAGCTGATACTCGGTTACATAAAACGAAAAATTCCTATTAGTTGGATACCAGTATCCTACGACGATCATTTTTTCTTTGTATGATACCGGTTACCAAACTCTGGTATCATACACGGCCGAAGGGCACTGTTTTTCTTGGACTCTATTTCTCGCAACAAGAGAAAAGACTTAGTTCTGCAGTATTTGTGGTTAAGAAAATTCGCTCATTGGCTGATGTTCATACAGCGAAGGTGGTATATTTTAGTCATTTTCACAGTTTTATGTCCTTACGGCATCCTACTATGGGGCGGTACGGCGCCGCTCACATCCAGCATTTTATATCACACAGTGAATAATTTTTTTTTATTCTTTTTAATCATAGAATAATAGAGTATTTACATACTTTTTTTAGATTTTTAAGCTTCAACTTATAGGATTTCTAATGATTTGCATAGTTGCACAACAACATGTGACCGACTGTATGAGTATAACTTGGGATTCTGATTTAAATTTTGTGAACATAACCCAGATATTACCTAAATGTCTTCCGGATGAGCCCGAAGAATTGGACTTCGTAGATCTTCAAGTGGTGAGCTTTTTTCCATTTATATGTGTATGTATGTATTTTTTGGTGCTCGGTTTTTTCACTTGATAACAAAAATGATAAACTAGTTTTTTCGACTAAGTATTTTTAAGATTTATTTGCCATATACATTCAACTTTTTAAAGGTAAATATGTGAATATTAGAAATCTTAAGAATCCCTTAAAGAAATCGTCCACGGTAGAAAACTGGATATAAAGTTTTCATTATTTTTGATTTAAACAAGCTACTTTGCAGTCACAAACATGCATAAACCATTAATTTTTTTCCGTATAAAAAACCTACAAAGGAATGTTGCATTCCTAGGATACACAATGCGTCATGAGAGGTATGAGCTGTTGCAAATTATTATAATAGAAAGTCGCGGGTAAAAAAAAGTAGGTCGAAGAAAACTTCTTGGTTATGTAATATAAAGAAAAGAACAGGAATAGCGAGTGCTGCCTCACTATTGTCCGTTCATCGTAAGATGCCCCCTGCCGTTATGTTGGCACTATTGCTTGTCAAGCTGTTTTCGTTATCTGGGATAGTGAATTAATCCTTTTTATTGATTACTTGCCAAAAGGGCAAACGATAACTGGATCCTATTATGCAAACTTAATCCCGAAATTACGTGAAGCGATTAAAGAAAAACGTCGTGGGAAATTGTCATTGGCCGTGTTGTTTCTCCAGGATATCGCTCAACCTCATCGTTCGGAAGTTGCGCTCACCGCAATCCGCAGTGCTGGCTTCGAAGTCCTTGATCACGCACCATATTCTCCTGACTTAGCCCCGAGTGATTTTCACTTATTTCCAAAATTAAAGGAGCATATTCGTGGAACTAAATTTGACGATGATGACGCGGTTATGACTGCCGCAGAGGAGTTTTTTAATAGTCGAGAAAATTATTTTTTTGCGGAAGGAATAAGAAAGTTGGAGATGCGGTATTCTAATGGTAGTATTACAGAATAGTACTCATGTATTGATACTAGTTTTGAAACTAGTATCAACGACTTTCTTTATTACAAAACGTTGCCTAATACTAGATTCAATGATCAGATATCACTTGAGTACTAAATGATTTGAACTGTGTTCACGCTTATTATAGAACTTTACTTATGCATATGCCAATGATTGAAACTAGTTTCACAACTATATTCACTTGAGTGTGCTTTCTACCATACTTGAGCGTACTTCAAATTAAGTTTGTGTTGTTGTGAACTGTGGCTTAGAGAAA
The DNA here is from genome assembly GCA_944452665.1 of Stenoptilia bipunctidactyla. Taxonomy (NCBI): domain Eukaryota; kingdom Metazoa; phylum Arthropoda; class Insecta; order Lepidoptera; family Pterophoridae; genus Stenoptilia; species Stenoptilia bipunctidactyla. The sequence continues at coordinate 5,589,485 of OX101729.1, read as the reverse complement.
AACTAGATCTAATTTATTGGCCCGATTATGTAAAATGTCTGGACTCAATTTAATAATTTAGGGCAAATTGGTACCTGGCCAGGATTGCCCAATATTGATGGGGCTGTAGATTGTTTTACGTTTCGTTTTATTTTTGAGTGATAAATATAAATATATTTTCGTAGTAAAAAGAAGCGACAGTTATAATTTAACCGTACTGCTTCTATCGAAAAACAGATAAATAATTCAAAACATTCACAATTTTGTCATATATCATATAGAATTTAACGCAATTTATAAGACATTGTAATCTAAACGTTGCGTATAACGTAACAGACCATTAGTTTTTTTTATAAAATGTAATGGGAATCAAATTTTTTTCAAAGAAAACCCAGTATCAACTGAGTCAGATATTTGAAACTAGTTTCAGGTAATCTGGTTTTGATAATTGTTTTGTAATAAGACTAAAGCTCAAGTCAAGAATCAGCTGGTGAACAACGCTTACGTGAAACGAGTATTATGTCTCGTTCTGTAATACGAGCATTAGTATATTAGATTAGAAGGAGATTACGTAGAAAAATAAAATATTCTTATTTAAATTTTTTTTTTTTGTATTCATTCTAAGAATTTTTTGATTCGCCCTCGTATAATATGAATTGTGTCGTCATTCAAAACCTTCCTAAACTCATAGTTGTTTATTATTTACAAATCAGAAAATTAAACATATATTTATTCGTGGTAGGTATAAACAAAGTTAGATTACGGGGTTAAAATGGACACATATTATTGGTAACACTGCTGCCACAATGCTGCCAACATCAGCAGGCAGGGGACATCTTATAGTGAACGGTCTGTACAGACAGGAATGCCTTTACCAAATTGACAGCACCAAGGATATACCACATACCAGGATGTACATATACCACACAAATCGATCGACGGTCGATCGGAATTGTTGTGGTAACCCAAGAGGCGAAGAGTAAGAAGAAGAAAGTAGAAAACATATTAAAATTTTCAATCATAGTCTCAGTAAATCATAGCGCGAAAGACGTATTACCTGGTTAAGGGACGATGAGATGAAAGATGAAAAAACTAAGAAGGCTTATTGTTTCTGTTACAGTACATTGCAGAGATATTTATCGAATGGGGCTTCAATCAGTCGCTGTACGGTCGATTACGATTGGTGCACCCCGACATTCTTGAGTTAATTATTTTAACCATGGTACATATGATTTTTTGGTAAGTGAAATTGAAAAATCGCAAAATATTTTTTTTCTGGCGTCGTAGAGAGGAATAAACTACATCGAAACACGAAATCTTAAAATACCAGTGGGAAATAGTTAAAAGATCTGCTACTCATACCTTCTTTGGATGGATTACAAAATTAATATTTTATTTATTATCATTTACAAAATCCACAGACCTTAAATATATTTGAATAATATACATGATTGACAAGAAACTTACGTCCAATGACGGATTTACATTTTATAATTATAGCTGGAGAGCTTAATATATAATATATACAATATATAACGTACTAGTTTTGCTTTTATAAGTTTTTGAAAAACAATGAAAAATAAGGAGTATTTTCTCAAAATATTTTTAAATGTATGAGAAAAATATAACATCACTCTTTGATGAACCTGGCAAAGATTTCCAGTGAACGTGGGATGCAGGCAACGCAGGCCAGAGCGGTGGCCTGGACTCCCTTGCTTTTTATATTAGTTAGCATACTGTTTTTCTATTAGTGAATAGAAAAACAGTATGACAACTTATTATAATACGTAGGTACTCAAAGAAACATTTATACATTTGTACGGACCAAAAAGTGTATGTACGAGGGCGGGTCAATAAGTCCGTGACTTTTGGAATAAAACACAGATTTTTTGATAAATAAATCATTTTATTTTTCAACTTAGTCTCCCTTGAGCTCTATACACTTTGTACAACGCTTCTCCAATTTTTTTATCCCTTCCAAAAAATATGATTTGTGAGGTCCTCAAAATAGGCCTTTGTTTGCGAGATGACTTCATCATTGGAGTCAAATCTTTTTCCACCAAGCCATTTCTTCAGGTTTGGGAACAAGGAGTAATCACTCGGAGCCAAATCTGGAGAATAGGGCGGATGAGGGAGCAATTCATAGCCTAATTCATGGATTTTTGCCATGGCAACTGCACATGTGTGCACCCTTGCATTTTCTTGGTGGAAATGAACATATTTCTTGGCCAAATGAGGTCGGTTTTTTTTCAAATCGTCATTGAATCGGTCCAATAAGTTGGCATAATATTCCCCATTGATTGTTCTTCCCTTTTGAAGGTAGTCAATGTGGATTATCCCGCGTGCATCCCAAAAAACAGTCGCCATAACTTTATTGGCTTACAAACCCAGCTTGGCCTTCTTTGGCGCCGATTCACCCTTAGAAACCCACTGTCTTGACTGTTGTTTGGTCTCTGGTGTGTTGTGATGGATCCATGTTTCGTCCACGATTACAAAACGGCGCAAAAACTCCTCCATATTGCGATTAAACAACGCCAAACCTTCCTGTAAAATTGTTACACGATTGCGTTTGTGGTCGACTGTGAGCAAACGCGGCACCCATCTTGCGGAAAGCTTTCTCATGCCCAAGTGATCCTTCAAAATTGAAACCACTGAGCCATGCGGCTTCCCTACAGCTTCCACAATCTCTCGCACTTTCAATCTTCAGTCGGCCAACACCATATCGTGAATTTTTTCGATTGTTTCGGGTGTAGAGACTTCAACTGGGCGTCCAGGACGTTTGGCACCTTCAGTGCTTGAACGGCCACAACGAAATTCAGTAAACCACTTTTTTACCATTGAAATCGATGGTGCAAAGTCCCCATAGTATTTATCAAGCTTAGCTTTGGTGTCGGTAATGTTTTTTTTCGCAAAACACTTTTAATTATTCACTTTCATTTTTCACTTTACTTTTTCCATTTTTCCCTCAAATTACTGGGTAGTCCGATAAAGATAGCTGTCAAACACAAACTAACTGACGCAGCAAGTTCAAATTTTGACAGGAGTCAACTGACAGATGCCTGTTGACAGGAGTAGTGTTGTTTTTTCAGTAAATGGGTCACAAATTCAAAAAGTCATGGACTTATTGAGCCGCCCAGGTAACAATAAAATAAAATATGTTTTGGACCGATAAAAATAACTACATAATACTCATAAACCTACAACCCTTCAAATATTCTCTTTTATACTAAAAATAGAATAGCTAAACGTGGATAACAATAGAAGGGGTTGTTTATTTTTCAATATAACTTTCAAAATAAAATATGTAGCCATCGCAGTATGGTGTTTTATCTACACAGAAAGAGGCTGCTGCCCATCCTCCAGTTTGTTATCGCCTAGTCGGCTTTTGCAGCACCCATGGGAAGGAAGGAGTTGCTCCACACGTTGAGTTAATTTACTGACAATGCACTGTCTGTATTTTTTTACAAGGATTCGAAGAAATCTCTTTTTATTTGTCTGATATATGATTTTTTTTTATATATTTTTTTGTTTCTGGCAATTAAGTGTAATTGTACTTACTGTATATTTTGAACGCTTTTTTTGCAGGATGTTTTTCTATTTTTCAGCAGCGTTGTTAATTTTACAATATCGTGGAAACTCGATATATGAGGATGGCATAAGACAATTAAAAACATTCCTCGAAGGAGAAAGAATAGAACGAAAAATAATAAATCGATCCGTCAACCACTACAAGTATCTGCGGCTGCGGTGAGTGTAGTGTTATTGGATATTTATATTTATAAGATATTTATTTTACCTAATTTGAAGTGAAAATCAATAAGCTATAGGTACAAACATTACTATTGAATAAAGTACATTTTTGAGCATATTTTTTCATGCGTTGATGTATTTCTCGTCGCGAGTGACTGAGGTAACCGGCTTTAGATATCAGTTTAGATAGTAGGTACCTATATTAAACATCTAGATAGTATATTGAATAGCAGGGAATACCTATAGATTTATATAAAAACATGTAGTCCATACGCCCGAATGCCTTATCATAACACTTAAAACAAAAAATGTGAACGTGAGCTGGATTTTAGTACGACTTTTTTGACAAAACATGCTTACTATGTGATTCAATGAAGCCATTGCGGTAGGACCGTGGATTTTTTGGCCATAATTTTTGATGAGTATAAAGATAAAATTGGTGCTTTATTTATTCCAGAACATCTGGCGTGGGTGTAGAAATACAAAATCAAAAGATGCACTTTGGATTCGTCTTAAAACAGGACGTAAGCCATTATTTTTATAAGAGGTACCTAAACGTCATTTACTAACAAAAAGTAACACTAATTTATAATTATACAATGTATTATTCTGTATATATTTATTGTATTTAAAAAAAATTATCACACGTTCTTGCAACAATTATTGTCACAAATATTCAAATGAAACCAAGGGTGGTAAAGTTTAAATCTGCCACGAGAATTCCTACCTACTGCAACTGCATGTGTGCAAAAAAACATAGTCCTCTAACATACATACAAACCACTAGCTTAAATATTACAACAAGCACCAAAAATAAATCGCCCTAAAGCATTTTTTTGGACTCTAAATGCTAAATCAATCTCTACCGAGTTTTCCCACATTAATAGACCATAATATGATAACAACGATGATGCGTATCTATGGTATGCACTAAGTGCAGTTTTCATTGACACGATATGACGTATCATGCATCCGTCATCCGCAAATAAAATAGTTTTATGGTGCGTAATGTTTAGCAAGTCTTTATCCTACTAATAATATAATTCTGATTGTGAAAGTGAGGATGAATAAAAGCAGTCTACTAAGTAAATATGGCTAAGTCATTTATAACTCTTCTTGCGCGATTTAATCGACGTACAGCGACATCTATGGAATAAAAGCAAACTTAAATTATTATATTATAAATGTGAAAGTTTGGATAGATGGATGTATGCATGTTTGGATGTTTGTTACTCTATCACGGTAAAACGGCTTAATGGATTTGGATGAAATTTGGAATAGTGATAGTTTACAGTCTGGAATAGCGAATAAGCTACTTTTTATCTCGATATTCCCGCGGGATTTGAAATGGCGCGGGTAAAACAGCTAGTGTATTATAAGAAATAAAAATGGCCCAATACGCAGCCCTACGGAACACCACATATATTTAGCTTGAAATTGGATCAGCTTACTTTTTTTTAAATTTCAACGTACTCATAAAGATCTTTCAAATAGCTTTTTAACCAGATATTCGCTACTCTTCTTATTCTATATTTCTCTCACTTATGAAGCAGTAAGCCATCATAAACAAAGTCAATAGCTTTACTCATATCTAGCGGTAAAGCTGTAAATGGTTTTCGGTCATTTCTTTTCTCCGCTATATTTGTTCTGTTTTAAGAAGATTTTGCTATAAGACAAAATCGTTGAGTCTTTCTAAAATTACTTTCTCAAAATTTTTTGAGAAGATTGGTATTAAAGTTAATGTTTATGTTTATAATTTGACATGTCTTTTACATTTCCTTTTTAAATAAAGGTTCAACAATTGAATTTTTAGGAATATAAGGGATGGTTCTTTCTTGAAGTAAGAGATTAATTATAAAGCTCAAGGGTTCACGTAAATAGTAAACTAAATAGTCCTGAACCACGTTTAGAAGGTTATTGAACTTACTTTTTTGTTTTTAGTACTTTAATCAAATAAAGAAATCAAAGGAAATCTTACGTATAACACTAGAGTCACATTTCCAAATTCTTTATTAGAAATTAGCAAATTACACATTGTTTTGAGAATCCGAGACCGTGGGGTTGTTGGAGCCTTGTGAGGTAGCAGAATCCGAGGTCCATGATGCGAAAAAAGTCGAAAAACTGAAAGAGCCATCCATTTGTTGCAAAAGAACAGAGCAAATATTTGATTGACGTAGGTATTTGACTTTTGAAGTTTGGTGGTAGGGATAAAACAAAACTCACAAAAAGGGTAACTTTAACTTTGAATGCATTGCAGCAGTATAAAATTAACATAATTATATTTGTAATATGCTTCTGATATTATTTATTTAATTTTAAATGTATTCTTTATATGTTTACTTTACTGTATATGAATAGCTTTATGTATTTATATTTAAAATAAACCACCAGTAAAACTTCTTTTGCATTGAATCAGTAACCCCAACGTTACGCAGCTATCATTTGGAGTCTCCTCGCGTTTAGTTTCTTATTAATTGAGATTATTTCTATTGGGAAATATTTTAATTCTGATATTTTTTTTTAATAATCATTTACATATATCGTACAAAATATCGTGCATTGCATTGGTCTGTTAAGTGCTGAAACATAAAGCTTACTGATGGCCTGAAATGGACTTGGGCATTTCATTTGAATCTTAGGCGTTAGAAATATAGATTTGAGGAAAAAATAAACAAGTTTATTAAAACTTTATAAAAAAAATATTGTTATACAAATTATGGTGAATTTGCCATCGTGAGCAAAGGGGCCTTTTTGATCGACAATAACTCTTAATCTGTCAGACCGAGAGGATGATTATCAATATGATTAAAAACTCAAATATTATAATATGACAAAAAGGATGGGTTAACAATGTAGTTTTCGCAAAGAGTAATGTTCATAGCTGAGATGTCAGATTTTTCACAAGTCATGAAAGTATTAAAACAACATCTAGTGCAAATAATAGCTCATGTTCGGTTATTTCCATATTAGAAACCGCAGCAAGGATTTATAAATTTTAAATCCCGATATCGTTTCTAAGAAATTAAATCAAGTCTGCACCGATAGTTTAGAAATAAACAGGCAGAATTTCAATGATAATATTATCTTTATACATTCACATACCTAACAAAAAGTAGTTTGATAGGTCAGAGACTGCATTGACTGTGAACATAACTCTTTTAGAATAAAGACGAGACGACCACTTTGGCGATGGGGTAAACCTATCTGCCTCAGACGCCAGTGGTTGCGGGTTCGATTCCCGCGCGGAACAAGAAAAAAAAATGTTCCGTGTCTGGGTGTTTATCTATATTCTAGGTTCTCCCCTAGTTCGCTACATAGTACCCCATAACACAAGCTATGCTTACTTTGGGGCCCTGTAGTTGGTGTGATTGTCTGGGCTTAAAAAAAGCTCCCTGATGCCCTAAAATACTGTAAAAAAACTTTGTCCCTTCGGCAATTGTAATTAAATCTGTTGTTTGCTATTTTTTCTATGTTATTAGTTACTTTGTACATTTGCCTTTCTAATAACGTGCCTAATATTAAGCCCCTGTAAGAACTACAACTTAAATAGCAGTTGTTTTACAAATCAAGGTGAATTCTACGAAAGTGAAATGGAAAATTGCTACAGAATGATTTGGGATTTGACTTATCATATTGGGTATTTTCGTCGATGAAATTGTGTAGGTTACTGCTCCTAAAGTTCTATTACTACATGCGGGGAAACACTGTATAAAATATCTATATACAGGATCTGTAGTAACAAATGGATAACCCATTATCTGGAGTTGGTCCGGATGTAAAACTGTAAGAAAATCGTATCTTTTTGGCAGAATACTCAGCCATATAAAAATGGCGGAGCCTTTTATACATTTTCGTAAATTTCCCGAATCCTTTCATTCATTTCGCTACTGTTTTATCAGAATTCATGAACCATGATTTTATGAACCCACGCCTTAAATTTCCTTGTCTGCTCATAATGTCGAGTTCTATATTAAATTGCCTGGTAGAGATTGCCTTATAGCGATAAGGCCGCATGTGTACAAATGTTAAAATACTGTATCGTGATGTTACTTATGCTGTTCGTGTACAATAAATAAATATTATAACCTATTTCAGTCCATAACCCATACCCTAACCATATATTTTAAAACAAATTTTGGCAATTCCTTTGATTATAACCATTGGAATTTCACGACTACTAGTATCAATCACTTTCAGGACGTTAGCAGATCTAGCTAGGGTCATCAGTCTGACCCCTAACATGAGGAAATCTTTATCGGACTCTTCAAGGCAGCTGTATTTTCGAGCTGGTGAAGACATAATGAGGGAAATGGATGTAGTAGCGGACGTATTTATCGTCCATCGGGGTCAAGCTGTCATTTTACAGGAAGATAAAGTTATTGCTCAAATATCAAAGGTAAGAATAATTTATAAAAAACGATTCTGTTTTCATATGATTAAGAATCTATCTATTAAAAAAAGGTAATTTGTTCTCAGAATTGCATTAAATTCGTAATTGATTTTACTGAGCATTTTGTGGTCAGTGATTGGTATTTTTTTTAACTGTGTTAGTTGAGTCAATGTCAGCTTGATGCAATCGTAGAATAAAAGTAATTGCGACGAGCAGTATAGTATATATAAACTCGATAAGTAATTTTACTACGAAGTGGTAAAATTTCCAAAAATGGATGATATTATGTCAATCTGTCAACTTATCGCGTTTCTTAATGTGCGTCCATATTGCGAGCCTCGCGCGGTTGAGACGAGACTGAAGCGAAATATCAAACATATGTAACGCCATACTGTAGTGACTAAGGTGGAAGCCTAGCGTGACCGGATTGAGCGAATCAGCATACGTTGTTTTCAAACGTTCTTGTCCACGCTTTCTGGCCTTACTACGGGCCTATTCAGCAAGCGACCCAATGCGCGGGTGGCGGGGGTAACAAACCACTTCGGTCTTGTTGCTCGAAGTGTGCGCATATGTATATTTTATGGTGTGAAATGACGGTGAATACTGTATTTTTTATAAGTGCCTTTCAATCTAAACCACCAAATTTAATCAACAAATTCAAATTCTTCCTACAAATTTAAAAAATCTCCACATTTTTCTCTGTTTTTATTTGTTTCGTGAACACTATCTTTAATGTTCAAGAACTCCAGAAAAGGACTGTCAAGTAGAAATACCAGGTATAAGTCAAACCGCACAAGAGCTCCCGCGTCACTTTGGCCAACGCACGCCACCGCCCGCCGCGCTCGCGTTAGGCCCCAGTCACCGCGCATTCAGTGTGGACGCACTCTTAGAGAGTCTTATGACATCTTTGTTGCAGTACTCACTGCATGACACCTGGACATTTGGTCTTTTAGAAGGTATTCGATTTCGTATTGGGGAGAGTCAAACTTTATCAAACACTAGCGCGAAGCGTTTTTTAAGTAGCAACCACTTTTGAAGTTTATATTTTCCCATATCCAAATACCTACAGTTGTTATGATTGTTGTTGTATAAATACAGCAAGATTTAATAAATTCATACTATCCTGATACCTGTTGATCGATATTAACTTTATAACAGGGTTCTATATTCGGCCAACTTTTTGGAGCTAGTCTACAACCAGTAAAGAGCACAGCAAGAGCAATTCACCCTGTTGACGTTATGGTAATTTCAGTGAAAAGATTTCAAGAAATAATAAGCGATAAGGTTGGTACAACAGGACATCCTAACCTTTTAATCTAATGTATTTATGCTACATAGCTTAATCGTATCACAATGGACTACCTATTGAAATGATACTTAAATTTACATTTCCCTGAGGACGCATTTTATTCTTGGGACATGTAAAGGAAAGTGGACGCTTAATCCCATGTTTGTGGGCTTGCCACCCTTGTCCCCCAAAAAAATTGTATAGGCATAATTTGTAGCAAATTCTACAATTTTATCTACGTAACATTTTGCCGCAAAATGAAATCAAGGACAAAGAAGTGTAAAAATCTACTTTCTTCTTCCAAATTTTTTATTTTTTACTTTACAACTTTTTTTACATTCCACAAGAAAATTAGCTCACACCAACCTTATACATGGTGTTCTGAGGAATATTTTCACCTCATTTTTTTTTATTTTATTAGTTTATGACACTTTTACAGCGCTCTAAAGTTGACCTGGTTCGTCATTAGTCATGGGAATCCGCTGAAATCGTTATATTTTTATATTTTTTGTACACCGTCGAAGTCGTCGTGGCGTCGTGGTTACTGTGTGTATCATACGATACCACAGATTAAGCAACTTTTGGAGGGCACGTTAAGCATTCGGTCCCGGGTGCTGTATACTTGTATACAGTAGTCGTTAGAGTTTGTCAGAAGCCACTTTGGCGCCTTGAAAATTCTGACATCCACCACCCAGCACTGGGCCAGCTTGGTGGATTATGGCCTATACCTCCTCGTCACCCAGGGGAGAGACTCATAGCCCAGTAGTGGGCTAATTACAAAGAGTTGTGATGATGATGATGATTTTCTAGCCATTCTATTCTACTCTTCTTCCATAGTCTTTTTTTTCATTCTGCGGCTTAGAATCAAATTCAAGCCGCGGACAATGACGGCAGCCCCACAAATTTGGGGTTAAGCTACAGACCTCGCCTACATATCGCCACGGAGAGGACAATACCTACGGTACAAAGACCAACTCAAATAACTTAATAACAATGCGGTTTCACGACATCTGCCTTAAAACTCCAGTGGCGCGGGTTCGATCCCCGCACAGTGCAAATATTTGTTTGCATGAACATATTAGTTTATGTGTAATAATTTACGTAGAAAAAAAGTTAACGTGCTTATATCCGTTGTTTTACCTTTAAAAGAAGATTAAGGACTGTGTGAACACCACCATTACCTTTTAATTGACACCCAAACAACTGAAAAGGCATAGTAAACTATTAGCCTCCGATAGCAGTTGACTATTTAAGGCATTTTGTGTCTTTAGAAATATGGGATTAGATTGTGGATTTGGATTATCTCAAAGACGAGCCTCAAAGAAAAGGTCTAAACTCTTGTATCATACGCGTTCAAATTCCTCCAGGAGGGCCACATCATCAACAGACTCCTCCATCATATGTGTGCGGAACTCAGTGGCATGTCGTTCCAGCTCTTGAAGTCGGGCAGGCAACATAACGCATCGAGTCTCTTTGCAAGCTTTCCCGCTAAGATGAATTATTTTCCTTTGTTACCTTTAAAATCCTTTAATGAGTCTTACTGTAATTTATTTTTTTATTTTAAAATTTTATTCCTTTTAGAATACGAATTTAGGAAACGAAAAACATTCCATATTCATATAATTTACAGACCAGGGTGAAAATATTTGGAAATCCAGAATCTCATCAAGACTATATTTCAGTTCCCAAAATTAAACCAGAAAATCCCTACAATACTATTGAATACCTTGTTCGGGGAACACAAACAATCCAACTCCCGGTAAGAAATGAAATTTTAAACTTAGAGGGCAAACTTAATAAAAGCTGTATTCTTAAAAATTTTACGAAGTTGCAATAATATTGAACTAGATGTAGTTTCCAATCCACACTGTTTTTTTTTTTTTTGAATAAGTTCTGTATAATATATTATATTGACTTGGAACTAGGAGCAAACATAGACGTTTGTTAATTCTTCAAATAAGCTAAATTTAAAACACTGATGTTTGCAATTTCCCAAAAACTCTATTCTTATGAATCAAGGGCGGTCCGATTTCTCTGTCCTTTCTAGTAACTTTATTTACATTTTCATAAGAAGTAAAAACATTATTCGTCAATACTCATACTTTGAGGTGAATTCAATCACTGTATACTATGAGATATAAAAGCCTTAAAACAAATAATGCCCACCAATCGTGAAGTTTTTCAAATTAAAACACGGTTATCGCTAGTTAACTATGGTTAAAGTTTTGGCCCTGGTAAAATAAATAGAAGTGTTTTACCTGAAAATAAAGCGCATATTAAAATACTAACCTAATTCTAAGCTTAGCTTAAATATTTGAGATAGGCATATCCGTTTCCCGTCGCTCTGGTACATTTCGACTCACTCTTCACTCGGATGTTTCCGGTTTGTCTTTGGTTGGGCTTCCGTCACATGGCAGCGTTGCCGCCAGTTTGGTTACCTAAATTGACGCGCAACGATTTTGGATCATTGACTCAAAAAGCACCAGGCAGGTATAAAAGTCTAAGCTTAGAATTAGGTAAGTATTTTAATATGCGTTTTATTTTCAGGTAAAACGCTACTATTAAATAACTTGACCGTAATTCTAAGCTTAGCTTAAATATTTGAGACCTGTTTGTTATCGCCCGGTGACGGAAGCTGATTGTTTACAATAAAAACGTCAATGTGACATATAAAATTATTTATTCTTGTACTGTAGATTTATCAATTATGTAAATTGTACAACAGATGAATCAACTAATAAAAATAATCGAATAAGGAATCACTCATCAATTGGTTGAAATAATTGTGGGACACTTTGGGAATCACAACTACTTTTCATTTACATACTTCGCGGTGATAAAACCTCTGAAATGTATTAATTGAACGCCAATTTCCGCGTGCTAAAATGTCTTCTATAGGATGATTCTCTAGCCAATTTTTCGAAGCCACGGCCGATCGTACACTTTCACGTCTATCACGTCTTTGTTTTAACCATTGTATTGTTTGTGCTACCCAAAAAACAGGATCTAGGTTACGATTATCATTATTTCGGTATACTTTCCAGCCAGACTGTCTGTAGTCATAACCATCAGCTTTTGAGCCATACTCGGGCCAAAATATAATATGACTGTTTGTTTTGATGCAATGGCTGGAATCCACTCTTAGTAATGTCAGATCATGAATACGGCGGCCTGAGCAAAGAAGCAAAAGAACGGCCGCATATCGTGATGTCTGATAAGTTTTATTTGGATCTATAGTACAATTAGACAGAAATGAAACTAATTCACTAGTGTCCCAAATAGGTGGCTTAGATATTTTAGGATGTTTCAGGGATATTGATTTTAAAATATGTTTGACCAATACATGAGAGCTAAGTTGACTGGACAGATCTGCATTACAAAGAGTGGACACAACAGATTTATGCATGACAACAGTATTATATGCCAGCCCATGAACCAGGTGCAGATCTGCTAGGAATTGGGCTAGTTGTGATCCTGTAGGCTTAAGAGAGTCAACTTCGTTTTGATTGCTCCAAGAAATCCAACGCTTCCACGCCGATTCGTATGTTCTCAAAGTACCCGTTCGCCAAGAGTTCTTAAGTAACGCTATTTGTCTTGGGCACCATGAAGCTACCTCCGGAGTCCACCCCCACATTTCCATACCTCGAGTGTCATTTGATAGACGTTCGGAGATGGGCGACCGGTTGACGTGTCGATTAGAACCTTGCGCAGGTTCCTCAGTGTGAGAGGAGCTGCGAGAGCCCGGGCCTTGAGATCTGCTCTCCAAAATACTTTCTTCCACTTGGGAACTACTATGAGGAAGATTCCTGAAGACTGATTCAGGTGAATCAGTACTTTTGCCACTAGGAATGGTGGTGGGAACAGCCATGCTAGTTGAAAGTTCCATGGGATACTGAAAGCATCGTGAAACATCGCCCGGCGATCCTCCTGGTCCAGGGTCACGTAATTTGAGACAACGTGTGCTTTTTCTGATGCAAAGAGATCCACAATAGGTGTGCCCCACTTTGCACTCACAAAATTCACGGACTTTGGTAACAGATGCCATTCCGGTGGTAAGTGATGCCTGGATAGGTGATCGGCATGACTGTTGTACTTGCCTGGGATATGGTGTATGCTGAATGAGATGCAATACTGGTTGAGCAATCGCAGAATTCGGTATGTTAGATCCATGAGCTGAAGTGATTTGGTCCCCCTTTCTTTTCTGAGATGTGCTACCGCAGTCTTGTTGTCGCATTGAATTAAGATGCGACTGCGAGGTATTAGGTGGGCCTGGTTCTTGAGAGCATACAGTATCGCTAGCATCTCTTTCTGATTGCAGTGGAGACTCATTTCTTTTTGTGACCAGGTTCCTGAGAGAGCTAGATTGTTCATTTGCGCTCCCCAGCCTATATTCGACGCATCTGTTGTCAAGAAGTTTGTCGGCGGGGGATAATGCACAGGTGTCAAAAGATGACAATGATTGACCCACTGTGGATGCGGTTGGTTCTTACTGCCGTGGTTTCCAGGAATTAGCAAAGAAACAATTAAAGTTCAGAGTAGAAGTATATTGCATAAGCCACAAAGTTAAGAAGGAGAAAGTTTTATAAAGTTCACAGAATAGAGGAAGTATAACACAAGCACTAACGACACAGTAATATATAAATAAAGTTTATAAGCGATTAATTATCAACATTAGATATCGAGTACGTAAATTAGACGGATCGGCGAGCTACACAGGCTCTGCGCGTGAGTGGTAAATCTCGACTGGTTTCTGGGAAATCTGTACGCGGCTGGCCGGCCGCCGAACGAACACGAATTCCGGGAAGGTCTTACTACGCTGCGCTGCGACGTTGCGTTCGGATTTGCTCGTTGCATTATTATTTTATTTTATTATATTTATTTTGTATGAAAATGTGAATTATGTAAAAGCGTAATGTTTAAGTGTAAATTATATACATGAGTAAGTTAAGGTTTAGGTAAATAAATAATTATTTCTGTGTTATTATATAAAATAGACTGTAAATATAGAATATTAGTACTTATTATGAATATTGTGATTTATATGTATGGTGGCTGGTAGTATATAATAAGATAGGTATATAATAATTAAATAGATATGTGGTAAGTCACCCACACCCACCAGATAAGTTCCTTCTGTACATTTACAGGTAAAGGGTGGTTTTGTGATAGTTGGGTTAGTAATGAGTTCATGAACATGACCGTTTGTCGGTGGTTGAGTCGACCACGTGGGACGACAAAACTCGCGAAATTCAAGAGACCTACAATGCTCTGCATTTCTTTTAAGTTGACTTTTCCTTTTGTGAGAAGTTGACTTATTTTTCGGACAATCACAGCGGTCTTTTCTTTTGGTAGAACCTTTATGTTGTTCCAAGGATCCCATATTACGCCCAGATAACTGATTATTTGTTGTGGAATGGTGACAGATTTCTCGTGGTTTACCTTCCAGCCTAGACGTTGTAGGGTACGAACTGTAACATCGACATTGACCTGAAGAACGCTGACTTGTTGATTGACAATCATGAAGTCGTCTAGATAGACCACAATTCTTATATTTTTCTCTCGCAGCTTTTCGGCAACCCAGTTCGTTAGAATGGCGAAAGTTTTGGGAGCCGTACTTAGACCGAATGGAAGGCAGGTCATTTATAGTAATTTTTGGTCGTAAATAAGGCGAAGGAAGCGTCGGTGGGATTCCTGGATACCCAGATGGAAATAGGCCTGTGACAGGTCCACTTTGCACATCCAATCTCCTGGTTGAATGAAATCGGGGATCCGAAACATGTTTATCAAACGAAATTGATCGGTTATCACATACTGGTTGAGGGACTTTAAATTGAATTTGGGGCGATAAGTCCCATCGCTTTTGGGAACCAGAAAAAGTGGAGAGATGAAACTTGGAGACAGTTGGAATACCCTGGGTTTTCATTCAGCTTTATTATTACAGTCATTTCGTTGGAGATTGGAGTGTGAAGTGGGTCTACCTTTGAATTCGGTATTATCATCGGGGTTTTTTGAGTGAATGGTATGCGATACCCTTGAATCAATTTTAATATTATTTGTGGCGCACCCATTACCTCCCATTGTCTGTAATACTGTGACAACTGACCTGCCCGAAATAGATTCGAGTCATTGTCTTTTGGCTGAACTCCTGCGGCTATGAGGGGAGTAGGATCGCCCTTGATTACCTTTTTGGGAACCACGGTTGGGCCGCGAGCCTCGGTTGTGAAATGTTCCTCTTCCAGATTGCCTGTGGTGAAATCCTTTGTTGGACTTATTGTGCTGATAATATTCATCCCGCGAGGATGAATTGTCGCAATGCGTATGAAGCATGCCAGTCTCATGAAGAGCACAATGCGTACCACGCGATGGTACGTCAGTGTTATTTGCATTATACCCTCGCGAAGAGTATTTTTTTGTTCTGCCTTGTCTCGCTTTCAAGGACCTGTCTGGCTTTTGGGGCCAAAAGGTTTTTCGCATTCCACCAACTTTTTCTAATGTCGAGGTAAAAGAATCTTGATTAAATATATGTGTGTGCGAAGGGGGAATCTTGTTCAAAGCAGCTCTTACCAAAGGATCTCGAACCTGGCTTGTGATAGCCTCTCTTCGCATTTTGATGGCCTCAGCTCTATGGCCGCAAACCAGCTGTAAAAGATCAGCGGAAATTTTATGAAAGCTGTTCAATATTGCCATCCGATGTTGTAGCCCATGTTAGAAGGCTGCGAATGTTATCCTGCAGTGATTCTTTTTGTTTAAGTAAACAATAAGTAATGGCAGCATACGATTTATCAGCATGTGCCAGGTGACGCAAGGTATCATACGATTTTACTTCATCGTTTGTTTCCAGGTCTATGAAGCCTGGTGTATGATTATACAGTTTCTGAGTTTCAGAGTATCGAACCTCTGCCCATGAACTGCTATCGAAATGCTGCATGTCTACCAACATTTTCAAAAAATATTCGGGTGTCTTAGGGACGGACGGTTCCTTCAGTTTTGTTTCAATATCAAAAGTAAACTCTGAGTTAGTATTTTGAACATGATCTGGTTCAAAGTCATCTCTAGAGTCCTGGTAAAGATCACCACTCACTGCAGAGCAAACTGAAACAGTGTCGTGACAAGTGCCATCATTTTTCGTATTATGAGAAATATATTTATTTATTTATTTTACAATTTATGTACACACAAGTTAAGATACAATATTAAGAAACATAATCAAAATAAGTACAAGGTACAGCTTATCTCTATTGAAATCTCGTACAGCAGACCTAAGACTGGAGAGTTTGTTCAAAATGCAATCATAGTGTGTACTAATACATAACATACTACAAACTATTTAAATTCTAATAAATATATATACATACCAATACATACATATAATATTATTACAACTTTATATAGGTACTTAAAATACATACATAATACTAATTATAATAAATACATAATTCATACTATTGTTCATGTAAGTAGAGTGGATACTATAACTTACAGTAGAGAAAAGTAGTGATCTCTGACTTTATATTTGAAACTAGATATGGTTTTACACTCACGAATGACATGAGGTAATGAGTTCCACAATCTGACTGCACGGACGGAGAAAGAGTAGGAATAAAAATCGGTTTTATGAGAAGGCATTATGAGAAGAGTACGCACGTGTGCTCTACATGGCGTATCCTTAGAGTGTGAGTATAAAAACCTTTCACGCAAATAGAGAGGAGTGAGTGGATTATTAAGGATATTGAAAAGGAGACAAAGGATTCTGGTGTTTCGACGGTAGCGTATTGGAAGCCATCGAAGTTGCTTGCGATAAGCGGAGATGCGATCGAACTTCTTCAGGCCAAAGATAAAGCAAATGCAAAGATTTTGCAGGCGCTCCAACTTGTTGGGAAGTTCTTCTGTAGCATCCAAATAACAAACATCAGCATAATCAAGGATGGGCAGAATAAGTGACTGTGCAAGGGAAATTTTTGTTTTGAAATGCAAAAAACTTTGTAAGGCTTTTAGAGAGTGCAAGGAAAAGTGGATCTTACGACTGATTTCACTGACATTCGCGTTCCATGTAAGATTAGAATCAATTATGACTCCTAAATTCTTTGCAGTGTCAGTGAAAGCAATCGTAACATTTTCCATGGTGATTGAAGGTATAGTTGAGAAACCTAGACAAGCACGAACATAACGACTGCCCATGATCATGGCTTATGATTTCTTGGGATTAATAAGAAGACCGAATGACTTTGCCCAGTCACTTATTCGACTCAGATCTGTATCGATTGCCCTTACAGCAGAATCAACATCAGAAATAGAAAAATGGCGGTAGATTTGCAGATCATCTGCGTAGAGATGGAATTTTGATGAAATGACTTTGGTAACTGAGTTGATAAAAATCGAAAAAAGAAGAGGAGATAAGACACCACCCTGCGGCACACCTGCAACAAGATCACACCAATGTGAGTGATTCACATCAAGGCGGTCCTGCTGCGAGCGGCCGCGAAGGTAGGACTCAAACCAAGTCAATGCCAAGGGGGATACATTTAGGGATTTGAGGATACCGAGGAGGATATCGAAATCAACAGCGTTAAAGGCATTGCTGAAATCGAGAAGGATAAGTAGGGTAAGAGATTTATTTTCCATGGCCCAACGAATGTCATCAGTGACCTGAATTAAAGATGAAACAGTGCTGTGGCCAGGGCGGAAGCCGGACTGGAATGGATCACTCCATTCCAGTCCGGCTTATTTTCACCGGCACCTTATTTTCGGAAAGGAATGCTGACAATTGTTTATGTACAATGTGTTCGAGAACTTTCGAAAGAAAAGGCAGGATTGAAATAGGGCGGACATGGGTGACGGCAGTAGGATTAGGGATTTAAGGTAAGGGGATAACGTGCGCACGTTTCCAGGCTACAGGGAAGGTACCAGAGGAAAGTGAGTGGTTAAAAATGTGTGTGAGAGTGGGCAGGAGGTAAGGTAATATTATAACGATCATTCTCGAGCACAAATTGTCATCGCCAATCGCAGCAGAGGAAATGGAAAGGATAGATTTCTTGACTTCATCTGGAGATGCAGCTGTAAAATAAAAAGAAGAATGTGTTACTTGCAGTCTCGACAGATGATCCAAGGTGCTGGTTTTAATATGTGGTTTTAAAAAAACAGGAGGAAGGGAGAAATAATTGTTCAGAGCGCTCAAATCGAAATCTTTAAGGGATGAGTTGGGAGATTTGCCGATACCGACAGATTTGAGGAATTTCCAGACTTGTGCAGAACCACGATTTACCAAAGAGTCATAAAAGTACTTCCTTTTTGCTTCACGGCACAAACGGTTGCAGCGATTTCTTAAAACTTTGAATTTGTCAAGGTTGCAGTCAGAGGGACTTCGTCTGTATAACCTTTTTGCCTTGTCTCTACTAGCCATAACTTCCTTGATAGAGTTGTTAAGCCAAGGTGCTGAATTGTGTTTTAGTTTGACTTGTTTTAGTGGAGCGTGGCGATCGAAAAGCTGAAGTATCACACGGTTGAAGCACTTCACCTTTTCATCGATAGTCGAGCTAGATATTACAGTAGACCAATCAATAGACTCGGCATCGTTCTGTAATGCTGACATATCGACGTCTTTGAGGTAATGTAATAGTAAAATACGTGGTTTGCGTCTGGGGATACGGATACGGTAGGACAGGAAAACAAGGTCGTGATAGGAAAAGGATGCAGCGAGTTGCCCGTGAGCCGCGGCATTGCTAGTATTGGAAACAATCATTAGATCGATTAAGGAAGGGACACAATTCGGAAAATGATGGGTAGGAGACAGTGGTAAGATATTGAGGTTATAGGAGTTGAGGATGGATTCAAGTTTTTGGGAGCGGGAGTTGTTTTTTCCCATGCACGTATTCAGGTCTCCCATGAATACTACATGACTATAGGATGGGCAAAGCTCATGGAGCAGTCCATCAAAATCATTGAAATAGTCTATGGTATTATTAGGACTATAAAATACTCCTAATAAAAGTTTCACATGTCGAGTCACTATTTCAATAATTAGATGTTTCGCTTTTTCAGAGTGTTGCGAGGGGGAAGTACTGATAGCCTTGTAGGGTATATCGGCCCGAAGATAAATAGCAACACCCCCACCACCCTTTCCAATCCTGTCATTACGGATAAGGACGTAGCCAGGTAATGCATAATGTGTGGAAGGGAGAGAAGGTTTAAGGAAGGTCTCGGAAACTAGCAATGCATCCACGGTAGCAACGCTAAAGGATGCGAGGAGGTCGGAGTAGTGAGCTGGGATACTTTGAGCGTTTATATGAACAATATTTAAATTGGATGGCTTTGCGTCTGATATTAAAGTGAGCTGGTCATGCAAAGTCAGGGTGGCGGTTGAAGAGTTATCTGCGCTTGCGAAACTACATGAAGAGGACGAGAAAGAGAAATAACTATCGTCAAGATCATCAAAGATGTTATCCATAATAGGCTAAAAAATAATATATATAAATACAATAAGTATACCTAAAATATATAAAGACAAAAAGAAGATATATTTACGAAACTCACTCATTTCTTTGCACAGTTTGTCCAGTATTTGGCTCGTTTTACGGCCACGCTTATTTTTGCGATGGCGGTGATGGCGACGCGATCGCTTCTTTCTCGGCTCCGAAAACGAGCTTGAAGACGAACTAGACGAGGAACTACTACTGCTGCTGCTTCTGGATCTTTTGCGTTGTTCACTAGGCCCAGGCACCGCTGTCGAGCCATCATTGAACATTACTCCGTTTTGATCCATTATCTGAAATTGAAATCTTTAGCAAAAACTGTCTTTATAAAATTCACTTTTTATCCAAATTAAGACTCCGTCTATACTAAGATTATAGTAAATATTATCGAACGGAAAAACCGTTATACAATATAAATTATTTTTCATCAAAAACAATTTTGCAAAACATATTTATCTTTTTCAATAAATTAAATATGTTGATGAATATTCACTATTGTCTAGTTAGAAGGACAAAAGAAACACTTACGTATTATAGTATAATGTCACAAGATATAACTCCAACACAATTGGTTTTCACTGTATTTAAAATAAATCTCAGCAAGATAGCTTAGATAGTTTACGCGACGGGAACTAAAACGCCAATGATCCAAAATCGTTGCGCGCCAATTTAGGTAACCAAAATGGCGGCAACGCTGCCATGTGACGGAAGCCCGACCAAAGACAAACCGGAAACATCCGAGTGAAGAGTGAGTCGAAATGTACCAGAGCGACGGGAAACGGATATGCCTATCTCAAATATTTAAGCTAAGCTTAGAATTACGGTCAAGTTATTTAATAGAAGAGTGGTCAGCTGGTGAGCTCCAGTTTTCCACCAAGCTAGATCAGGGTATTACGATTAACTTATCAGAGGGGAGGCAGGCGTTTTAACTGTCACTATAAGACTGACAACTTTTATTCTTATTTAGGAAATAGATGTTCGGTTTTACCGACATAACAAAAGGAACATCTCAAAGTCTTTTTACTTTTGCAGTGGATGAAGTTTCCTGCAAATGCTCAAAGTACAGCATGGTATGCAAACTGGCTGGTTGTTGCTTGGCTTCTGGAACCGGCACTCTCTACAACACTTTCTTTTCTCCTCCTTCTGGAGGTAGAGTCATATACAAAAATGATATTTTTGATATGTTTATTGCCACTAGATTTAATACACGTCTTTCACACAGTTTCCGATTATACATATTCGGTAAGTTTTATACTAGGTTTTACTGATATATTTTCTTTTAATAACTTCCAAAGCCAGGAAATTCACGGATTTCAGTTTAAACATTCACAGTGTGGTTTTTGAGTCACCAGCCAAATTCAAATGGTCTTTTCTTTGATACAATATAAACGTACCTGCATATTTATTTCAGTAAGCATAGTAAAAAAAATAAAGATATGGCCCCACAAACTCTTTTACAAATTAGTCGATTCTTGATGAACACAGCTACTAAGACGTGACTCGGCATTTTATTCACAATACTACGAAGCAGTACTACTTATAAAATGTTTTGTAGTAGCGCGTAGTCTTAATTTTAATGTTACCTATTCAGTCATAATTTAGAGAGACCATACTTTGCTTATATGTTAGTGAATATATCAATTTCCTTGCAAAAAAAGTAAAAATCTATTCCAGAAATGATGCTTATTGTGTAAAAGCAGGGGGTCTGTAACGTACTATGGGTTCCTCTGGGTAGGGAATGCCGTTCATAAAAATAAATCATACAGAGAACGGAACAAGGAAAGCTTGTAAAATTCGAACCTCGAAAAGAAATCACGC
Source organism: Stenoptilia bipunctidactyla (assembly GCA_944452665.1). NCBI lineage: Eukaryota > Metazoa > Arthropoda > Insecta > Lepidoptera > Pterophoridae > Stenoptilia > Stenoptilia bipunctidactyla. Next base: position 5,567,791 of record OX101729.1, on the reverse strand, counting down.
AAAAATAATCGTCATCTTATTCCGGAAGATTTTCTATAAAGGATGGAATCTGAAGATGATTTAGCATAGAAACAGTTCAGATAAAAATTCATGTAGGTACATATAAGTATACTAATGCACACGTATAAACTGTCCAATTTTTTCAGCTCCACACGATAGTTGATAATGACGAATGTATTTTAAGCGCAAAAAAATGTGACAAAATAAGGCGATGGGCATTCTACGCAGACTTGATGGCCGTGTTGCCCCCCTTGCTCACGATATGGACGGGCCTTTACCATTTCCAACTAACAAGAATACTAAGACTAAAATCTCTACCTAATTACAATAAACACTTCTGTTCAGACTATAAGGTAATTATTTTAATTATTTGAATAAAGAAAGAAATTTTCCAAAATGGCAAAGGCACTAAAGGTTGACACTATGAGGAAAGTTAAGTAAAGAACATTAAATTTTATAAAAACCGTTTAATATTTAATCTTTTGTTCAATATTTACGAACATAAGTTGAGTGTCCTCTCAATTAAAACAACTTTTTTTATAAACAAAAACTAACACTCAGCAATAGTTGACAGGGGGTTGACACCTAGGTCACCAATAGTTGACAGTCTAACAAGTAATAATTGGAATGACTTTATAATCATAAATTTTAATCAAAAACAAATAAATAATTTATTCTACTGCAATGCTGAAGCACCGAAATTTACCTTATGATAAAAAATCTACTTTAGTTACTACATATCAACATCAAGAGGGTAAGAAAAATAAAAGTGATAGTTTTGATAGACGTATGGATGTTTGTTTCTCAATCACTGAAAAACGGCCCAACGGGTTTGAATAAAATTAGACAAAGTGATAGTGTACAGTCTGAAATAGTACCTAGGCTGTTTTTAATTCAAAAATTGGAAATAGCGCGGGTCAAACCGAAATAGCTAGTACACAAATATTTGTGTAAATTTGTGATTATGTATATTTATAAGAATAGTAATAAATTTAAAACTAGGAAAGATAATCATGATAAAAATTACTCCGTAAGGACTAGGAACGACCACAAGTTAGCGTTTCCCAAATTAAGGCTGGCTAAAAGCAGAAAATAATTTATTGGAATGTCAATACGTATATATAACAAAATTCCAAAGTCAATTCAATCCCTGCCATTCAATTAATTTAAATCAATCATTAAATACACTCTATCTCGAAAACCTTATTATAAAACTAAAGATTATTTAGATGATAAAAAGGCATGGGATTAAACACACAACAGGATATTTCTAAAAGTTTCTTATAACTTATTAATTTTGATTACGGTTTGGTTGTGCAATATGACATAATACTTATGGCATACTGGTGACTATTCCACTCACTTATTTTCTTGTCAAAACAACAGCAAGAACGTCATGCTCGCTCAGGCGGCATGGCTGGTGGTAGCGTCGGGTGTCGGGACTGTCGGGTCACCCTCTTCCCTAAAAATGGTTGAGGAGGGTGATGGCTGGTGCTTGCGTTATACTTGTGAACGGGTGCTGCTAGCGGTGCCAATCGTTTTGCTAATGATACTATGACTATTTTATTCCATTCCTGTTCAAATACTCTAGTCCCAGTTTGTCATGTTCGTGTTGTGCATCCCTAGCACCTACTATGTAAGCAATTTGGTTGCGGCATGACATTGACTCTCACAATTGGCTGTCTTATGTTTGTTTTTTTTTCATGGGATGGTCAATTTGTACCGTACCTATTTATAATAATTCTTATAATTCTGACTAAAAAAGAGTGCCAAGAGTTTTTTTCCGCCGGCTTTTTTTGTCTCTTGGTCTACTGTAACATCTTTTTCAACACACTTGCTCGTAAAGTGAGCGTTATTCTATTGAATTTAGAACTATAAACTGGGCTATAAGTCACGCGTGCATAATATATTATACCCTAGTGCATAATATAATGAATCCTACAAAGTTGAATTGTACCTTTGTGCAAATTACATGTGAGTAAACAGAGCATATTTTATTGGTCCGGGTTATACATTCAATATTTTCAGAAACAACAAAGAGATTTTATACCACTTCAAATCCATATACATTTTTAAATATTTGCGCCTTATATTAGTAAAACAAATTTGTATATCAAACAAATTATTCACAATTTACATAAATTTGTTATAAAATATTAAAATATTTGCATTTACCACTCCAAATTAAACATTTTCACTTAAAATAGGCTGTATATGCTACACAGACATTGACACATTTGGCGGAAAAAAAAAACCTACGCGCGTGCGCGAGGTTCGGCGCCATTTTTCAATCACAATTCACAGCTTTGTTATCAAATGTGTTTGTTATTTTATGACCACGTATGTCTGTCTTTTACTCACAAGTGTGTTGAAAAACGTCGTATGTAACTCGTGAGCGTTGCTAATTACAGTCTCGGCTCATTATTAAGCCTCGACTGTAATTAGCAACTTAGCTCACTTGTCACAATTCAACAATACTAATTCAACAACTATCAACAACTAGTTAAAGCCGAAGTATATTATGACGTCATCAAATGCTCTGTATGGAACTTATAATGAAGAAAACTTTATTGAATTTTTTGAATTTTGAATTTTGTAGAAGTTATTTTTACATTTTTAAATTTTACTAACACATAATAAATAACTTTCTCTCTATGTTTCTGGCGCAGAGCGTGCGTATGTGTGCGGGAGACTGGGTGGTATACATAATTCTGTTGCAGACTGTGCATTCTAAATCTAATTAAATATGCCCAAGATATCACCGTAAATGAATTAGCGCAGAATCGTAATAAATGACGTAGTATAGTGTCATTTTGACTGGATCGAGTTTTTAATTTGTTTTATCGAATATTGCAAAACATAAGAAAGGGAAGTTACAAAATTAAGTTATAGAGGATACTTGATGTTATAAAATGTCATATTAGTATTTCATATTGTTAAGGTATACTTTCTTTTCATACTTCAAATAAAGGATGTCAAGCATTGGTGCCTTTGTCTTAATAATCATAAATAATCGGAAAAAAATTCACCGCGAAACCATTTATTAAGCAATTTTTTATTACTACGGTTAAGTTGGTTATTTTTGTCCATTTAATACCACCATTATCTTAAATGACATTCTTTTTACACACATAAACCAATATATTTTATTTTCAGAGCACAGTGAAATCGTTACTTTATTGCATAGTTATAATTCAACTATGCTTTCATGTGCTTTGCTGTTTAATCATTAAAAGCTATTGTGAAGGTATGTTAATTTTAAATTTGGTCTGAAATGCTTCAAATACTTAGAACTGGTAGTTGTATCGTTGAAATTGAAAATCTGAGTACTTCCCACTTGTTCTTTAACACTAACACTATTAACGCAACAATTTCACACTATTAACGACTGGGAATGATTTGTGTAGGAAGATTGTTTCCCGCTCTTTAATACCCAGTCGTTAACACTATTGACCACTGGAAATGTTTTTTATTGAAAAGCTTTTTCCGTTCTTCAATACCCGTAATTATCTGCGAGTGGAATAATTGGGCCATTTTTTTTTGAAAATGCACGGGGCCACGCGACGAATGTCAATGGTGAGAATTATCGACACATGATTAAGAATTTCTTTTTGCCAAACCTGCCAGCTCATCCATCGTTCTCTTTTAAGGACTGGGAATTTTTTGCATCGAAAAACTCTGTCCCGCTAGTTAATACCCCGTCTTTAACACTTGACGTCTGGAAATATTTTGTTTGGTAACATTCCTAGTTTTCAGTAGTGTTAACAACTGGGTATAACTATGTTTCTCTTTTTCTTTTTTTTGTACTAAGTATAAGTTTTGTATTGTATTTCTTAGGTTGTCTGGTAGAGATCGTTCTAGAGCGATAAGATCGCCTTTTGTACCTTGTTGTCCTTTGTTGTTTGTTTTTATTTATTTTTTTCATTTACAATAAAGAGTATATAAATAAATAAAATATATAATAAGTTACCTAGTACCTACAGTTAAAAACCTACCGATTAACATGTTTAAATCGGTCCTAAAATAATGGTTGATCGAAAAAGGTTTTTACTCTGTAAATGAATATTTGAATTTAATAATATTGACATTTAATCTCTAATATTTTGGTTTTAATTTAATTTATTTTGTAACTTGAATAATAATTTGACATTTCTATACCTACTCACAATTTTATTCCTTTCTTTGTTTTAAAAAATATTGCATGCTGTGTGACAGTGAAATATACAATATGATACAAATAATAATTTTTTCAACACACTTGCTCGTAAAGTGAGCTTTATTCTATTGAATTTAGAACTATAAACTGGGCTATAAGGCACGCGTGCATAATATATTATACCCTAGTGCATAATATAATGAATCCTACAAAGTTGAATTGTACCTTTGTGCAAATTACATGCGAGTAAACAGATCATATTTTATTGATCCGGGTTATACATTAAATTTTTTCAGAAACAACAAAGAGGTTTTATACCACTTCAAATCCATATACATTTTTGAAATGTTTGCGCCTTATATTAGTAAAACAAATATGTATATCAAACAAATTGTTCACAATTTACAATAATTTCACGTAAAATAGGCTGTATATGCTATACAGACATTGACACATTTGGCAGAAAAAAAAACATACGCGTATGCGCGAGGTTTGGCGCCATTTTTCAATCACAATTCACAGCTTTGTTATGTAGTGTGTTTGTTATTTAATGACCAAGTATGTCTGTCTTTTACTCACAAGTGTGTTGAAAAACGTCGTATGTAACTCGTGAGCGTTGCTAATTACAGTCGAGGCTGTGATTTGAGCCCGAGCCGCAGGCGAGGGCTTAATAATGAGCCGAGACTTCGCTCACTTGTTACATAATATACTAATAATGAAGTACCACCATAATAAAAATTGTTAATACCATGATTTCGCTATAAAGGTTAAGTATTTTTTTATTTTTACGCTTTATTGAGCTTTATTAATGTTTTGGCCCTAGAAAGTAAAATAATCTAATAAATATATTGTTATACCTTGTTGGGTAGCTGACAATACGTAGATGTTTTAAATCTGCCGAACGTCTGCGATATTGACTTAATAATAAGATATTCTTAAAAGAAAAGAAACTGTAAAAAAAAATTTATTTGAGCATTCAATCACCCAAAACTAACTATGTACCTATTTAAAAATTAAAAAAGCAATGTATTTAGTAATTTTACGCAGGATATTGGTTACTACATCTTTATCTGCATATAAAATAATAATAATAATAAAAAACACACCGATTTCAAAATCTGACATATAATCGCAAAAAATCGGCATTTTTTTATAAAAAAAAAACAAATGTCGTTTATTTCGAAAACGGTTAAGTAAGCATGTTTCATAGTGAAATGAGTTAGAAAAGACGGGTACTACACCCCCTACACGGATCTAGGTCGACTTAACCAGTAACCCTGTATACTCGCGGCTATTAAATTAGTTGATTGCGGATGTAGGAAATACGTTGTGACGTCGTCGTCGTTGTTGTGAGGGTGCGTACAAATTGCTAGTAATGCAACTAATAATGTAACCTGAAAAAATAGTTCCCATGATTTGGACGCCTCTCGAGCGCGAACTGAGCCGCAGTAGAGCGCGCTCGTGGCCTGCTCTAAGCTATCCTACATTTTCTGTTTTTTGAAAAACATCAAAAAATGCTCGATGCTCAATGTGGACGGGCGTTCGTGCGCCCGTCCTAATTGCGCGAGTGCCGCTCGCGAGCGCAAATTGCGCCTGCGTGAGTGAGACTTGCTCCTGTGTTCGTGACGCTCGTAGCCTGCTCGACGAAATCCGTGAACTGTCGGTTTTTAGACAACATTTAGAGACAAAGGGACTCAGATTGCAAATTGGATAATTACGAGAACAACTTGAAAATGTTATTTTTTGTTTGTTAAGTTATCGTAACGATTTTGATGTCAAATGAAAGCTCTGGGTATAGAAACCAATTTATCCATTTGAATCATGTAAATCAGTTTACTCGTTTAGGAGATAATTTAAGAATTAATTTGTATTTCTTGAAAATGTAAACAATTAGAACATTAAACTTTAAATTTTAAAGTTTTTGTTTTCTCAACTGTTGTAAGCCTTCTCTAATTTTCTAATTTCTGTGCGCCACCAACGTCGCGGTCTTTGGAGTTTTTTTTTATGAGTACAACGATTAGCTTTTGCTCATGACCGTACGCGAATAAACATTGTCTATCTAGTATCCAAAGCGTAAGTTCTTAAGCAAACTTTGTTTGGCCCAGATAATGTGGTGTGAATGTTGGAAATATACTCATTTACGAACCTTTTTAGCAAGTTCAATAAATCTTACTAATATTATAAATGTGAAAGTTTGGATGTATGGATGCTTGTTCCTATCCTGTATATTGTGTATAAAGATGTTTATCCCTGACTTGACGACTAATATCTGTGTTCATCACACAAAATCCGCCGCCGCCGGCATTCGAACCCAGGACTTCTGGCATAGAAAGCAATGTATGTTACCACTGCACCAGCCGGTCGCTAAAGTTTCACATCGGTGCACTTAGTGAATAAGTTTTTCATACAAACTAAAAGTCATATGTTTTCCAATCCCGTGGGAATTTCGGGTTACTTGCCTTGGTGCACCCCTACATCTCTATAGGAATGTATGTTTAAGCTTCAGCTCTCTACACCAAGTAATTATGGCTGTACGTTGTCTATCAGTCACTCAGGCGAGTTTTAATATAGGTATGTATGATACTGATGAAGCTCTGATAAAAATTAGAGCACGAATGAGGTCTTCGGACTCTATATCTCGTGTGATCTTTTAACTGTGAAGTGTCACGGAGAGAGGTATTATGAAATGCAGAGCATTAAAAAACCAACTTCATTAACATATTTAAACTCTGTCAAAACTTTGGCTGAATTGAAATGTCACCTACGTAGGAATATATCCTCCGCTTTCATACATTTTTTTTAAGTAGGTACTGAATCGATTTCCACTAAATTTCAATGGGCCACCTCTGACTTATTGTGATCTATCAAATGAAGAATCATCCAAATCGATTCATAATTGACCAATTAATCAAGTAACAAACATACACACGATTTGATAACCTCTTCCTTTTGGAAGTCGGTTGAAGAAAACGAGTGCGGTGACGACGGACCGTGCTCGCGACGAAATACGGAAAAAATCTTACTCAGGATGCCCGTATTGAATGCTCAGTTCGTGTGCAATACACGTCCAAATACAGCGAGCGCAGGCATCGAGCGCTGGATATTACATTACTAGTTCCATTACACCAATGTGTACCCGCCCTTAGATGTAAGCGTCGCTAGAGGTCGCCACAATATCTTTTGTGAACGTATAATGCTATCCAGCGGTGCGAGCACAGAACTTTGTCGACTCGTATGTTTACGAATGTTCGTATAGTATGGAGTCGGTTGCGAGTTTTCAGTAACATTGTAATTATTTTATTTTACAGTTATTTAAGAGTACAACATGTTAACAAACATTCAAAATTAACAAGGCACACATTTACTTAAGCTGGCCGTGCTGCAACTGATAGATTTCAATTATTGCTTACAAACCGTCTCCATACTACACGAACATTCGTAAAGTTTCGAGTCGATAAAGTTCTGTGCTCGCACTGCAGATGCGTAGGTCACTTACCATTAGAGAACGCACATGCTTGTTGCCCCAAGTACCTAAGTATAACATTTCAAAAATATATTTGAATAGATGTTTTGTTGCTTCTTTAGTGAAGAACGCAAGCCGTGCAAGATGAGTAGAATAGAAGAAAGTGTCTGAGATTATGGATGCGATAAACTAACTCGGGATTAGATGACCGACAAACTCTAGTCTAGGTGAGGCCTAGGCGGCAACTTAATTTTCTAATATCCCCAGGCAATCACACCAACTACATGGCCCCAAACTAGAAGAGCTTGTGATATGGGATAACACGTAGTGGCAGTATCTTACATTTAATGTGAAATGCATGAGCTTATGAATTTTAAAGGCAGGTATAGTTAGTTCGGGGCTCAACCGAAAATAAAAAGTTTGACAACTGCAACTAAAGATTACTTTTCTTCAAAGTTTTAATAGAAATAATTGATATGCGAGCTTTGACAGTAATTTTCTTTGTTGTATTAATCTGATTTAAACGATTTTTCATTATTGCTCCTTTTAGCTATTTATGGTATTTAATGTCACTTTGAAGATCGACGAAGATGGTTGAAATAAAGTCTCTCTGAACACAAATGACACCAGACGCGGTCCCAGGGGGGGGGGGTCACAGGGAACATGACCCCCCCAAAATCATGAAAAGATGAACCCCTTAAAAGAGAAGGAGGAGGAAGAAAAAGACACTTCTGATACAAAAAACTTGTCGTGACCCCCCCACGCAAAATTCAGTTGTGACCCCCCCCCCCCAATTTCAGCCTGGGACCGCGCCTGAATGACACATAGATTAATTCGAATGTAGGATGCTTCTTTGTGTTTCGAAACAGTTCTTAGTTTATTTACGCGGTTAAAACTTACATCATAATTATGCATGTCTCTCTGTTTTCCACGACTTATGAAGTTCTTGTATTTTACTTTTCAGATACACACGATGCTTTTTTGCCTAGTAATGCAACTCAAGACAATGAATTGAAACAGTATAGTATGTTCCACTGTATTAATATTAAATACTAGTTAATTTTTATAATTAAAGCAATTGAGTACCTTAATAGTTTTAGCAGTAGTTTCAAGTTATTTTGGCAGGTATCTGCGCGCGTATGTCAGGACGTAACTGCATGGTTTCGCCCCTGAGGTTCGGCGAACCATACTGTTTTTAACAGTACTGTACTGTTTTTCGCTCCATTATACTTTTTACTGTTGAACAAAAATAAAGGATAAAATATATTTTCAGCATAAAAAGCTTAACACTTTATACAGGGTGTCCCAAAACTCAATCCGTATAGCGCTCTACATTTGGATATCTTACCCGATACAGTCTAGCGGCGGCACTTGCGTTGCATCTGCATTCTCCATAAATAAGGTGCATGTTCGCATATTCTTGTTATGAAGTGTAGCGGGTAGATAACAAGGATGCTTACACAAAATCCCAATTCCAAAAGAGAGCAGCTGAAGTTGCCGGTATGTAATTAACAAGTCCGATTCACAAAAATCCAGGTCTAAAAAGCCAGCGTTGTCAACACTTCGGACCCACGATACCCCTGGTGGTACATATGTAACCATTGTAGAGGCAACTTGCTTCTTTACTCTTAAAATGGGATTTATTGAGACGTTAAGTTGTTTTTCTTTCTGAAAACAACTTCTTTAATTTTATAACTACAATAAGTAAGCCCACATTTTAGCGTATTTCATATCTTAATATTGAATTTCAAAGTACATTAATAAAAATGTAGTAACATTTCCCAAGACGATGGTTAGTTCCAATTTTTGCCACGCACCTAGAGATCCTTGTCGGACTATACTTGAGGTTTTTATTTCTTTACTCGTTTTTTTTTAAATGAAACTAATAAATATTGTACCATTTGAAAATCCTGATTAAATGCGCAAACTTTTAATGGTACTTGCCAAGGCACTTTAGTACATTTTTTTTAAAGTTTAACAAATAGTTTTAATTCTAGGAAACTTGGGGCATTTTTGTCCTTATTTTTGACTTAGGGTTAGGGTTCCAAAGTTTAAATGACCAAAAACAATAAAAATTAACCACAATAACCGAAAAATGGTTACAGTTTGACCAATTTTCTAAAGTTCAGGTTTTCTTTAAATGCCCATAACTTCCAAACAGCGTGGGATAGATTTTTTCAGATTTTTCTTATGGTGGACAGTCAATTCTGTCACCCTGTTTAGCTTGACGTTGAATTTTGGGACACCCTGTATGCTAGACTTAAATTAATAATTTGTGGAAGAAGCTCCAAAAATATGTGTTTAAAAAAAGGTATAAATTGAATACTATTTATTTTTCCATAATACTGTTTGATATTCTTATCAGACTCAAATATACATTTCTAGAAAAAAATTTGGCTACTATATCTGAGGTACACATTGAATGTGCCAAACTCGTAGGTAAACCAGAGCAAAAACTGAACTTAAAAGTACACTAAATTATCAAGTGGTACAAAATAGAAATACCTAATACTATTGAATATCTAACTTTGAACTTAACGTCGCCTGTAAAGCACGGGTGTTATCTTGAGAATCAATATGTGCTGCATAGGTGCCACTGCGCTCTAAAACAATTGTGCGAACTGAAGCAAACATGGAAACGATTAGGTCTTTGAGCATTTAAATATTTGGGAATTCAGGTGTTTTGATTTACCTACACTATTCAGCACCTTGGTATTTTTACTTTACTTACCGAACACCGTTCCATTAGCCATTCGATATAATTACGATTTTGTAGTTATTTAATTAATGGCATCAAGTATTTCAATTTTACGGGACGTGACAACGACAGATACATTCTACGTCGTCTCTATATCTTGAACGTCTGTCTTATTTTATTTATCTTTATTCCAAACCATAATAAATGACCAATTTTATTTTTTGAGCACAATAATTATGGATATTCCTGACGTTTTTTTGCAGGGTGTTCTTATATATATGATAATTTGGATAGCAATCACAAGGATACATGGAGCACTCGCTACTTATTCGCCATGAGTGCTATAATATCGTTACACGCAGGACGATTGAAGGTTGAAAATGTAAGTTTAAAATGCTGCGATATTTTCAGAAAGAGTAGTGTAGTGAGTGAATTTATGAAAAAATCAGCCTTACTAAAACATCAATGTCTGTCGCTTACCTACAGTATTATCTGTAAGCATAGAACACACAGGCGCGGTCCCATGGGGACATGACCCCCCCCCAAAATCATGAAAAGATGAACCCCTTATAAGAGAAGGAGGAAGAAAAAGATACTTCTGATACAAAAAAATGGTCGTGACCCCCCCCCAAAATTCAGTTGTGGCTCCCCCCAAAATTTCAGTCTGGGACCGCGCCTGAGAACACAAACATTGTTCTTTACTGTTGCTCTTTCAAGTGTGGGTGATATAATATTCATATAATATTTATGAACATGATAGAAATATTCTGGCTAGAGCATCAAGCATATAATCACATGAAAATATGTAGTATTTGTAGACCTTTTCTATGCAATTCCAAGTTAAATCTCAATATACTTTTCGCACAGATAGATAAATCTCCTTTTTCAAGGGATTTGCTTTATCATGCGGGTTTAAACCAAGCAAGATAAAGATTAGGATTATTTTTTACTGCGGATTGCTTGTGATTACTGCTGATGTAAGAAATTTCCTAGTGATGCGGCAAGTATTTAGAATAGTGGCTTTTTGTAGGTTTTCAATTACGCTAGTTGGAATTTGTAGTGTATTTAGGCTGTTTTTTAGTGTTTTTGGTATAACACCTGTTGTGGAAAGGACTATTGGGACTATATGAACCGTGTCTGCTTGCCATTGACGTTGGATTTCTATAGATAAGTCTTGGTACTTGGCAAGTTTTTCATTGATAGTAGATTGTATATTGTGTGTGTTAGGAATTGCTATGTCTATTATAAAGATTGATTTATTGCTCTTATTAAAAAATGTAATATCGGGTCGATTATAATGAATTGTTTTGTCAGTAATAATGGTTCTGTCCCAATACAATTTGTGCGCTCTATTTTCGTGTATGGTAGAAGGAGTTTATTTATAATATGGAACTTTACTAGTAATAAATTTGTACTTGTGAGCTAAATGTTGGTGTATAATTGACGCTACCTGGTCATGGCGGTGTTTATAGTCTGTTTGTACGATGGCTTTGCAAGCTCCTGTTATATGTTGGATTGTTTCGGGAGCACTATTGCAATGTCTGCATAAATCACTTTGCTGGTGTATTTCTTTTGTTATGTATTTTCGATAGTTACGAGTAGCAATGACCTGGTCTTGGATTGCCAATATAAAAGCTTCTGTTTCGGGGAAGAGTTCACCTCGTTTTAGCCAGCCGTTTGATAACTCTTTATCAACAAAAGGCTGCGTTAGATGGGCGTAATGTCTTCCGTGTAGACTTTTGTGGGCCCAGTCGGTTGTTTTTTGCTGAAGGCTTGTGATGTTTTCATTTCTTTGGGTTTCTCTATTATTTAAGTTAAGTGGTGTGTAACGGTTATCTATTTTTCCAATGTATTTGTGTAGTGGAGAATTCTCCGATTTTGTGTAAAAGTAATTTCTTAGTGTAGTAATTTGTTTGTTATGCAGGTTATTTATATCTATAAGGCCTCTCCCACCTTCAAGTCGCGGTAACGTAAGTCTTTGAATGCAGGATTTAGGGTGGTGTTTCCGGTGCTTTGTTAGGTGAGTGTTAATGGTACGCTGTAGTTTTTTTAAGTCCGTCTGTGACCACTGAATTATGCCAAAAGAGTATGTAAGAATGGGTATGGCAAATGTATTGATGGCTTTTACGGTATTGCGAGAGTTCAGGAATGATTTTAGTATGAGAGTGAGCCTTTGTTTGAATTTACCTGTAAGATGTTGTTTTGTTTGTTTTTGAATTATTTGTCTTGATTGTTGAAAACCTAAATATTTATATGTCTCCTGTTCTGATAAGGATTCTATTTGTTCTCCGTTATCTAGAGTGTAATTGTCACATTGAATTTGTCCTTTTTGGATTGAGTTTATTTTGCATTTGTCTACACCGAATTGCATACCTATATCATTTGAAAAATTCTGTGTTATGTCAGCCAATTTGAATAAATCTGTTATATTGTCGGCATATAGTTTTATATCGTCAACATACATCAGATGCGATAGTATGTGGTGAGTATTGTCATTTTTTAATTTAAACCCTACTTCAGCTTGGTCAAGTAATTCTGATAGGGGATTTAAAGCTAAACAGAACCATAGTGGGCTAAGAGCATCTCCCTGAAAGATGCCCCTTTGGATCCATATTGGTTCACTAGCTGTTATTTCTCCATTATGATTAAATATTAGAAAAGTCTGCCAAGATTTCATTGCTGTTTCTATGAAATTAATTATATTTGGATGTACATTGTATAAATGAAGAATGTAAATTAGCCAGCTATGAGGTACCGAGTCAAAAGCTTTTCTGTAGTCTATATACATGCAATGGATGTTTCTCTTTGTTCGAATTGCTTGCTTCACTGCTACAGCGTCTATTATCAGCTGTTCTTTACAACCTTGGCTATTTTTCCTACAACCTTTTTGTTGTTCCTGTTATTCCTGTTGTATGTTGTTCCGGACTACATGATTATAGATATTTTCGCTGATACATGCTGTTAATATTTTATATATGGTTTGTAGACACGTGATCGGACGATAGTTTGCGGGGTCAGAGGTGTCGTTTTCTTTTCGCATCATAAAGGTACGGCCTTGCGTAAAGTAGGATGGCATCGTATCTGGTGACTGTATGAACTGGTTAAAATAATTGTAAATGAATGGATGTGTGCAGGTGAGTTTTTTGTACCAGAAATTATGGACGTTATCTGTTCCTGGAGATTTCCAGTTGTTAGTGCGTTTAATTACTTTTAAGAATGTCTCTAGTGCTATTTGAGTAAACTCCATTGCGGGTGTGTTATTGTTTTTGATCCACGTTGCATTATGATTATGCTGAATAGGGCTCTCCCATATATTTGCCCAATACAGTCGTGCTGATTCTGATGTGGGTATATTTGTGGTGTGTAAATTAATATGGTGTGGTGTGTTATGCGATGCAAGTTTTCGGTAAAATTTACGTTCGTTATTAAGAAATTGTGAGTTCTGATGCTTTCTTACAGTACATGTAAGATATCTCCTGAGTCGGTTTGAAGCTGTATTTAATTTTTGCTTGATAGTATCTAGAAAATGTTCGGGCTCAGTATTTGGGTTTTCAAAAGTTGCGTGGATACGATAGTTTTTTTTAATAGCCTCTGCTGCTAAAATTATCTTACGGCTTCTGTTTCCTTTTATAAATTGAGTAAGGCGACCAATTTCTGCTCTATATTTATTTATTTTAGTCTCGAGTCTTAGTTGCCATTTTGGTTTACTACCTCTGTGCCTATTATTTATTTCAGTGCTAATTTTTCCTACTATACACGAAGCAACAGTGTATGCTGTGGTGTAAATAACAGTTTGTAAGGTTATGAAATCTTGGTCTGGTGAGATGTATTGTGGGACCACAAAACTGTTCATGTGGTTGGTGATTGACATTAATTTTCGGGTTGTTTGTAGTTTGGGAATCTGCGGTCTGTTTGTGGGATTACTAAATTTTATATCTTGATAAATTTAGTATTACTAAATTTATCAAGATTTAAACGAAATAGTCTTTGAATTTCACTTTCTTCTACAGCATCAATATCATTATGATATTGACTAGCTTGTCTGGATCTGGTATTTTGTGGTAATGTCTCCAAACTCTCTAAACTATATGCGACATTCCCTTCTTCTAAGTCGGAGAAAGAATTGTGTATTGCTCTGGCATCTTCTGAGGTTTCATTTAATGGATTTTGGATGGTGTTATTAACTATACATGTCATCTGTTCCCTTATTTTTTGGATTTGTTCTGTGCTTAAAAGTTTATTATTGACTATAACTCGTCTCTGATCAGCAATGCGCTGCTCCGATAAGTGGGATAGGTGTGGGTATTGTGATATGAATTTTTCGTGTAACTTTTTCCTGTATGCTATCATATTAGTTTCTCCCTCGGTAACTTCGAAATATAACTTTATAATTGTTTCATTGATCTCTGATGACCAATTTAATCTAAATTTTGTGTTTGGTGTTGTTATGTTAGTGGAAGTTTGAACTTTTACACGTGGCTGCGAAGTAGTTGGATGGTGAGTGAATGGTGGATTGTTAGGACTATCAAGATATTTTTCAACTTCAGATTTTATCTCATTAAGGGTTTCTGTCGGTAGTAATTTCTTATTAACTATGGCTCGGCGTTGGTCTCCTATTCTTTGCCTAGATGCGCCCATTTCTGGGAATTTCTCATGGAACAGTTTGTGTAATGACTCTAAATATCCACGTTGAAGTGATCCTAATTTGCTAGTTATTAAATATGTACGCCAGATAAACTTATTCATTTCTTCGGTCCATTTTTTTCGCGTACGAGTTGAGCCTGCAGTGGGCACAGGGCTAGTGGCGTTTGCCTCCTGCGCAACATCTGTAGACGTTGAAGATCTTGGAGATGATGAATGTGATGGTGAGTAATTCAGATGAAAGTTAGGAGATGAGCTGGGTGATTGAAAAATACTAAATGATGATGAATCTGGTGATGACGAATGGGAATGAATTGTGGCTCCAGATGGTGCCTGGTGATCTACAACAGTTTGGAAAAACTGGGCAGATTGCGATACGGTGTCTCCCCCAGAATACGTGAGACAGCCTGCGTCCGAGGGCACAGGGCGGGATTCTCCATCGCTAACAGCTCTGGTACCCGCCTGGGGTAGTTTATTACTGCTTCTTAAACGCATCGCTTCTACATTACTATTGCTCCGTTAGCCTTTGGTAAGTTTTAGCTAATATTAGCTGCCAAAGTCCGCCCCTCACGTGATACTGGTGTTCGTATCGGACGTAGAGTTAGGTTTGTGAGGGGCTTATTATTATTATTATTATAAGACTAGAAATAGCACCAAATTACGATTCAAATGTCTGTTACACTTATAAACGATTATTTAACAACCAAAACATACTAACATTTAAATCAAGATTAAAAGAAATAAATTGGTCACATCATTTTACAAACACAAAAAACATAAGTAAACGAAAATTATAAAATATTTCATGACATTCTTAATAATATTCTTAATGATTGCATACCGATCAAAAAAATTAAGCTTAAAGATACTCAAAAAAAGTTATGGCTAACAACAGGAATAAAAAAGTCTTGTAAAAATAAAAGATTGATTAGGGTTCTTATTTCAACAACAGACAACCCGACACTCCATAGCCATTATAAACAATACGAAAAACTCTTAAAAAGAATAGTCCTTACATCTAAACGGTTACAATACATCAAGAGAATCAAAAACTCTAACAACAAAATAAAAACGACATGGAATATTATTAATGAACGTACAAACAAAAGTAAAATACCTCAAAAAAAAACCTAACCCTAAAAATAAATAATTCCATAATATCTGACCCTAAAATTGTGGCTGAAACTTTTAATAGCTTTTTCTTATCTTTAGGAAAACAAGGCAAGCAATCCATGCCAACTCCACCTTCCGGCCGGTCCGTGGTGCAGCCTACTCTTAATACTATGTTCCTTGAGCCAGTGACCACAAGCGAAGTGCATAAAATTATTAGATCCCTTCAAAATAAAGTAAGTCATGGCTACGATGAGATCCCAACAAGACTAATTAAACAGTGTGTTGATGAGTTATCTCTTCCCTTTCGTATATTATATACAGGGCACCTTCCCGGATTTTCTTAAACAGGCTGTGGTAAAACCAATACACAAAAAGCATTCTTTAACTGATCCTAACAATTTTCGACCCATAGCTTTATTACCTTCTGCATCAAAAAATTTTGAACAGGCAATGTACAACCGGGTCTATAATTTCCTTGAAAAATTTAAAGCTTTTGACGAAAACCAATATGGCTTTCGTAAGAAACGGTCTACAATTTTGGCTATCTACAAATATGTTCAGGAAACCTTAAATATTATGCAAGATAAAAAGTACGCAATCGGATTGCTGTTAGACCTGACCAAAGCATATGACAAAATACAATACCCAATACTATTATCCAAATTGTACAGCATGGGCATTCGAGGATCGGCATATGACTGGTTTGTCTCTTATTTAACCAATAGACAACAAATGGTAGAAATAGAACACTACAATAAAAATACCAACGAAATTAAAAAAATCAGATCGTCCTTAAGACCGGTGGACTCTTCTATACCCCAAGGAAGTGTTATTGGATGTTTATTGTTTTTGATGTACATAAATGACCTCCCAAAGGAAATAGAAGAACACTGTGTACTATTCGCAGATGACATTTCCATACTTACCTCAAGCGTTAATAAGACCAATCTCAACGAAAAATTAAAAACTATTCTTGATAAAACAACAAATTGGCTTAAAAATCACAACCTAGAAATTAACTTTGATAAAACGAAAATAATAACTTTCCATCCATACCAACAAACCTCACTTAATATAGATCTTTTATATAAAAATAATAAAATTGAAGTAACAAACTCATTTAATTTACTCGGGATAGAAATAGATACAAATTTAAATTGGAAATCTCACATCTTTAAATTACGAAAAAAACTTAACTCATTTTCATACGCACTCCACGAAATTAAAATAAGCACAAACATTCAAACAGCTCTCACAACCTATTATGCATACGCATACGCATGGCTAAGTTATGGCGTTATGCTGTGGGGAAATAGTACAGACGCAACAAGTGTTTTCATAGCACAAAAAAAACTATTAAGAATTTTAGTAAATATTAAGCAAAATTGTAGCTGTAAACCTTATTTTCAAAAACATAAAATCCTAACCCTACCATCCATCTACATTTTAGAAATGAGCAAGTTCGTAAGAAAACACCCGGAACTATATACAAAGCGATCATTTCGACAACAGAATAAATTAGTGCTCCCTAGATCCCGTCTAGAACTACATGCAAAAAGCCCATACGTAATGTCAATCAAAATATATAATAAACTCCCTGATTCGATCAAAAACTCAACAAATGACATGCAATTTGTTCGAGAATTAAAAAAAGTGCTTATATATAAAAGTTACTATACAATACATGAATATTTAGAAGACAAAACAAATTAACTCAATACACAAAATGCTTGAACTTTAAAAACGAAATAGAATGTCCTCCTCTCTCCTCTTTCAATTTGCTATGCCCAACAGGGTCCATAATGCCAAATAATTTAGATCGAATTTACCATTGTGGAATGCAATAAACTATTGAATTGAATTGAACTACGACTCATGTAAAAACAAATGCCTTGTCCAATTTCTTTTATCTGAAATTATTAAGATTCTGACCTGAAAAACTAGTTTACCTTAGGTATGCCTATCAAACTTAGTTACTTTTTTGTTTCAGCCATCCGACGATATGGAAGCTGTGTGGCCAGTTTTTGTTTTATTATTCATTTGTTGGTGTATATACATGGTTGATTTATACGTTTTAAGTAAAATTATGAGTAATTTTTACACGCGCAACAAACCACGATACAAATATGACTTCTACGTGCAGAGATTTATAAATTTTTTGAGCGACGCTGGAGTTTCTCCTTTTTTGTTGCGCACAGTTGAAACATATACTCGTCAATTGTGGCAAAGACATAGAGGTAAGTTAATTCATAATAATTTTATAAGTAGTAGGTAGCCCATTCCATTCCATCTCCGATGGAGGTAGCGTTATTGGCGTCACGGGCATGCTGCGACACAATGCTCGACAGTTGGCCTTATTGTTAGTTTGGTTTATATAACAGAGTTTGGGAATATACATTTTCTTCCTCTCTTTCAACTACATTCGATCAATCATCATCATCACAACTCCGTGTAATGAGCCCACTGCAGGCCTATGAGTCTCTCCTCTGGGTGACGAGGAGGTTTAGACCGTAATCCACCAAGCTGGCCCAGTGCTGGTTGGTGGATGTCAGATATTTCAGGGTGCCGAAATGGCTTCTGACAAATCCTAACGACTACTGTATATAAGTATACAGCACCCGGGACCGACTGCTTAGCGTGCCCTCCGAAGCACGAAAGTCGTCGTGAGAAATAAATGGTCGGCGGTTAACCTGCGATATCGTTTGATATGCACAGTAACCACGGCGCCACGGCGACTTCATTCGATCAATAATATCAATTATTTCAGGGAATTGGTTGCCCCAGCTTGTCGAGGAAGCGCCGCAGTGCCTCCGCGAAGACGTAATGTGTTCGCTATACCTCAACCACCTACAGCTGGCTGAAATATTCAGTAAAATACCCTTCTACTTCCAGCGACAGTTGGTAACGAAATTTCGCAGGATAGTCATATTTCCAGGTGATGATTGTGAGGATTTTGAGCTATTACTTTCTATTGCTTTCTCAATGCTGGAAAATTGTATTTTATCATCTCTTTAGGTTAAGTAATATATCTTTAACTGGTGTGTAAATGTAAATTTATATTTCAAATAATAATGCCTAGTTTATTGAAAGGTAGCAATTAGTGATTACCACCCTATAATATAGGACCTATATTGTATAAAACTTTAGAGTAACAAGAAAAGCCAGCAAATGAGCACTAGATATACCTGAGGGCCTCGAAATGCGACGCTCCAAGCGAATTCACCATGTGCTGCAAGCGTCAGCGTCGAGCGTCACAAACAAATATACAGGGTGACTGGTGAAAAACTCTGTGCTTGATTCTGGTCATAATTATGTAATAAAAGTCGGTACTTAATTTTTCACTAGAATTCCCTAGAAAATATATTTTTTCTCTTCGTGTATGATCTCAATCTATCACGTCTTCAAATTTCAAAAGTGATGTATGTCATTTCACTACAAGACAAAGAAGCGATGCAAATAGCAGCGAAGTGACGAACTAAATAAAGTACGCTTGTAGCGAATTACCCAAGTGTTGCATTACTTTTGTGGCCGAGGCGTAAGTGGTATTCAAGCCCATGGACAGCATTAAATAATACACGGTAGCATTCACATACAATTTATTGCTTAAGATGGAAGCTGCCTGAATAAGCAAAAGTTCTCTTATTTCCGAACAAAACTAGGAAAGACAGTAGGAGACACATGCCACTAAGATAAACTCATCATTGTGATCGGCAACAATCTTACTATTTCTATCAGCTTCCCATGCAGTCTAGCATATGTGGTGATACGCACGATATATTATTTTTAGTTATATACCAAATCATGATGTTTATATGGAAAAATGAATGGGCAACCTTAAGGGATTACTTTTGCCATATTTGACCCACTGTGTCAAAATTTGATTGACTGCAAAACTTAAAAATATATAATAATGTTTTTTTTTTGCATTTAAAATGCTCAATTATTCTTAAATAAATGAAAAATGTGATAAATAAATCCTGGTCGGGTAATTTTTATTTATCACATTTTTCATTTATTTAAAAATATATATATTTTCTTAATATACATATATGCTATACATAAGTATAATATTTATTATATTATACTTATATTCCCAACAGGTAAGACGATAGTCAAAGCTGGAGATATCTTGCCGCGTATGTATTTCATAAACGAAGGCTATGTGGAGAAGCAGTACTTGGAAATCTCGTACGTATAATTGCATTAACTACTATTTGCTAATTATCTTGTAGGTAAATTCTTTATCGCTTTGCATAAAAATATCTGACAAAATTAATAAAAAAAAGGCTAAATCCGGATACAGAGACGGTGCAGATTAAAAAGACTTTATATTTTTTCAATTAATTTTACTTTTAGTATCCTTAAAGATGATGCTTTTTTTTAAATTCATACATACATAACTTCACACCCGTATCCCTTATGGAGTAGGAGAACACCAGGGGCTATAAAAGAATCTGATGTCGAATTTGACTTTGGAGGTGTTATAATGATGGGGACAGAGTATTGCAGTGACAGGGGCTCAACCTATCGCCCACAAAAACTTCTGTCCTTTACTGACTTTTACAATGTGCCCGGAAAGTCAATCAGCTGGCACATTCCATGTTTTTCTTTCGCTCCCAGTCTGGCATAATAAAAAATAATATACAAAATATAATTGTACGCGATAGAATCCAGTTAAAAACTCTTTTATTTAACTTAAAGTTATGATAAAAATGCTCAAAACACTTATAACTATGGATCTATCTAATATTTTTTTAACATTATTGCACATTTTAGCGGAGAACGGAAGATAAAAGGCGTGTTGTCAACAAATGCAAGTTTCGGAACAATTCCAGGCATGTTTCCGAATATCCCTTACCAATGCACCTACATCTCCCGAAGTGTGAGTCTGCAGCTTTTTTATAATTTATTCCAATAAGGAGTATTTTGAAGATGGCCTAGTTTAGTATTAGGAGTTTATAAGACAAGTAGTATAAAAAATACTATTAAACAGGCTACCGCTTAAAAATGTCGTCGTCCAATGGATCGGAAATCATTGGCGCACGAAAGTAAATCTTATGATCTGGGTGCAGACAATGGCGTTGATAATGCACTTTCGATTTACGAGGAGTACATAAGTTCAGGCAATTATCAAAAGCTGAAAAAGTATCTATACTGTGAATATGTGCCTGGAAAATCTATTTTTTGCTCTACACAAAGTTTTTTAGGTAAATATACGATCCTAAAGCCTTTGGCGTTGCTGAGAGACATAACATTAGCACTCAGTCAACGAAGATGAGAAAAGTAGTTGGAAGTAGTGGTAGTGTTGCAGTGGGGTGCGATTGGGCTACCACCCAGGGCACTAGTGAAAAAGGGACGGACTACTTAAGTAAACGTTCACTACCTGTCTAGTAGTGAACGTTTTTTCTTATCTAAGTACCAATTCGAAGTACCTACATTGCAATATAGAAATATGTCAATTTGGGCTAGAGAATATTGCGTGATTGTTAGAAGTATGTTTGTATTTATGAGCAGGCACACTGAATACAATTTATTCCTCCGCAGGTTGTAGACCTGGTGTATCTCCGCAACGAAGACTGGCAAGACTTATTGGACTCGTACCCCAGCATCAAGGTGAAGCTGTACGAGGATGCGAAGCGATTGGGCATCCAAATGGGTCTCTATCAGGGCTACCTAAGATACGATGACGTCTAAGATATACGTAGCCAGTTTTTCTTTCTTATCCAATTCAGTCAATTATCCTTGTGTGTCTTTTTACCAACATAAATCAGTTAAAATATGACATAATCGTTGAACTACAATTGTCATTTTGCAATGAAACCTTTGTATGCAAGCAAATCGTTCATTCAAGTCCCGATATTTCGTCAAAAAGACAAGCAGAGATGCTTAACTGAATAGGACATCTTAGAAAAAAATAAGTTTAGATATTAAACACTATTTATGATTACAATTTTCTAAATTCAATAAAGACTTAAGCATGTATATACTGTTATTTTACTCTGCAACTACCTAATACTACCCTTCGCACTCGGACTATTCTGTCGCTCCGACGATGATCAAGGGCCTTAATCAAGGCGGATCAGTAAAGGGGGATGTTTAGTAGGGTATACTCAGCCGGATCTGAGTGAGTCTCGTGGCCGAACTTTCGGTCCCCACACTGTCTGGGCACTCTATATCCTAGTTAGCGACTGGGGTTAACAGCATATAGAAAACCCATTCGTCCGTAACAGGATTCATCCTCCTCCTGCTAGAGCTTGCTTTAGTGGGCGCCAAAGACTTTCCTTGGCGGAAAACAAAAAAAAACTCGGACTATGAATGTCTCTTGTGCGACATTAAGTGCAAAAATGATCAGATAGGTACAAAAAGAAATAGCTATATCACCTATGTACTTTCGTTGTGGTTACGTTCTTGTAGGGTTGACTTAGAATAACCCTACTTCCTCTGGATATGCGTGTCGTAAAAGGTGACTAAGGGTGTTACCAGACCAATAGATCGACCTGACAAATCGATGGATCAATCTTTTTTTCCTGATGGGAAATGTCTAGTTAAAACTGTCGATTGTGTAACGCCCAGTGATAACGCCCTAATCCGGATTACCCGTCAGGGTGCGACTGGCTAGCGGCCACCCTTCATATAAATTCTTTCGACAAATATTACTACTTCGACGACAGTGTGTGTTCCAGCAATATTTTATGAAGAGCCAGATCTTCCCTAAGCCCGTGCCTGTCATTTTGAAACTCATTTTCACTTTTAGTTGGTGCTGTGCCTACTGCCGACACAGCAATTACCTTCATTAGTTCTCCATCTCCTAATTTTTTATTGTAACATAATCAACACTCAATATGTAGGTACTAGCGAACAGTCGCTCTCCGAACATTGTGAGTACCAACGTGATAACACTAAATAACATTTAATCTCTGCCGTATTTCCATCCAACTTCTAACTTCAGGAACGTACCTTGTCTACTCAGCAACCCACGAGCTGAATATCTAGTCCAATTCACGCAGGTTATTATTTAGGTTATATAGGTTTTTTTTAAGTGATAACTTAAAAAACCTACATTTTCGGCGTGATCTTTACCATCAGGTAAAAATGGTGAGATTGATGACAAACGCGGGCTTAGACTATAATAAAAAATTGCCTATATTAATTGATTTCACTTCACTATAAGTGTCTTATTGACGTGGTGATAGGATTACATTGATTGGTTCTCTAAGATTCTTTGGAACGCACATCGACCCTAGAATAATAGAATTTTAAGTAGGTGTGTAAAACTTCAGTCGATGGAAATAAAATTCTTTCTTTTCTATTCAAAGTACCTACATGTTTGGATTAAGAAGATTCCGAAGGGTTTATTTTTTTATTTGTTTAAACTGAAAGACGTTCTAGATCAATTTGAAACATTTTTGCCTCAGGTAGGTACTTTGTACGATTAGCATCGTACAGCCGCCATTCGATTGTAGTTTGTCCGACATCAGCGATCATTGACAAGTTAGGTAGGTACACAAAACACTTCCATTAGTGAAAACCGTATGGAAATATTAAGGTACAGTCTTGAGAAAATTAATTAAATCACTGGAAGTAGTTCGTGCAGGTAGGCAAACTGAGTAAACTTCTCCGAAAGTTAAAGAATTCATTACGCAACGCATGGTTACATTAGCGTAATACAATAAATACTTAGCGGGTGGGGGTGAGTGTGTGGCGGGAACACTGCTGTGTGCGTGTTGAGTGAGGCAGCGCGTCGGGAAAAGTGTAGTACCTAAGGTCTCTTTATTTATTCATAGGGATTTCTGGTGAAAAATTTTGTACGTAATTTTATTACATAATTATGATCAGAATCCAGTACAGAGTGCTCTCCTTCAGTATTGCAGTCATCAGTCACCCTGTATATTAATAGTATTTGTTGGTGATGGTTATAATAACGTTTGACTTTCTGTAATTTCTAATATGGCGTGTTTCCTCCTCTAGCCCTATTATAACCACCTGCAACTAGTCTGTCCTGCTTTGGAAAACATTTTTGATGTCTTCTGCCCCTAAGCAGTCAGTTCAGCATCTCGAAGCTGGTGAGGGATTTGCGGAGGGTTCAATGCTGTCTTGATTGTTTTTTTAGCTCATTCCCAATGAGTTCTATCGAATTCAAGCACGAGCTGTGTGCTGTCCACTGAAATTTTTGAACGTCAACGTCTCAAAGTTGTTCATTTACAGAACTAGTACGTATATGCATTATCGTGCATAAAACAAGAGGCTCATATCCAATTTATAGTCTATTGAGTAAATTATGTTCTTGAAGGATCTTTGTGACATATGTGGTTGCAGTTAAAGTGTTATTGATGCTAACTACTCCTGTAGGAGCCTCAGAACTCACGCCACCCCATTCAATTATAGAGCCCCTGCCAAAGCTCATGAGTTGTAGTAATTGGCAGATATCTTTCAACTCCTCTTCTCCGTAAACGTTGTCGTTTTAGTTTTGTCAGGGACTCTACAATGGTATAGGGTGGCGTAAGTTCTGAGGCACTTACAGGAGTGGTTAGCATCAATAACACTTTACCAGCAACCATATATGTGGCAGAGATCCTTCAAGAACATAATTTACTCTATAGAGGGTGAATTGGATATGAGCCTTTTGTTTTACGCACGATAATTCACGTCCGTACGTCCGCGTCGCTAGTTTCGTAAATGAACAACTATGAGACGTTTGCGTTCAAACATTTCAGCGGACAACTCAAAGCTCGGGCTTAAACTCGATAGAAATCATTGGGAATGAGCTAAAAAAACAATCAAGACAGCATTGAACCCTCCGCAAATCCCTCACCAGCTTCGAGATGCTGAACTGACTGCTTAGGGGCAGAAGACATCAAAAATGTTTTCCAAAGCAGGACAGACTAGTTGCAGGTGGTTATAGGGCTAGAGGAGGAAACACGCCATATTAAAAAGTACAGAAAACCAACAAAAATTGGACTGTTTTAAAATTGCAGTGCCTCAAACTCGAGTGTAAATGTGACTTTTTGCATTATCTTCATTATTCACTTGTGATGTCCTAGAACTTATGAAAGAACTGATTTAAAACGCAAATTGGACGATACCTAATCGGAATTAACCAAGACATGTTAGTTTTAATAAAGAAAATTGGAGTTACCAAGAAATTTATAGGTGGCCAAGTTTCCGTGCCGGTGAGTATATTAATAAAAACTCGTAATTTAAACCCACAAAACATTAATAACCTGCTGTTAATATATTTTTGAACTAATAATAATATATTGAGTTGTCTTCATTGGGATACGTATTGGTATAAAAAGAAAACTAGATAGTACATATCACTAAGTTATTTATTTGATTCATTGATATGGCTCAATTTGGCTAATAAAATGGACACTGCTATGGGGTAACTTGGACAACAGCGAAACCTTAATAATTACTTCAGTCAAGATCAATGCCTTATTCAATATAAAATTTTACATTTCATCTCGCGGGTGTAGAAGACTCCAATTGTTACAATTGACTAGTTTAATATGCCTGTTGACCAAGTTTAAAAGTTTGAATGAAATAGACATAAACAAGCTATCTATGTACATTTTTTATTTTAATTATTTTATTGATTTATTAAGTTTCCTAAGAGCGTTTGCACAATATTTTCAGTTTTAGTGTAGCCACCAAGTGAGAACGTACCTTTTTTCAAAATTACCAAATTTATGGTCTTTGAGCTTTTTTCTAGATTAAACTCAAAACTATGTTTGATTTAGGTAGTTAGAAAAATCTTGATCTTTAATACTTTATTTAAGTGGAACCGCTCTTAGTAAACATAATAGACATTGGAATAAGTTAGTCTTGGCAGTGACATAAAATTAAAGGAAAATAAATGTTACAATGTTAAAAATAATGGTTTAGAATTTAGTCTCTTAGGCTCATTATTTTATGTTATATATACAACGTGAGGTTGGGGTTAACCAATTTGATACATAACATTCATAAAAAAAAACCCCGACTTTTTATCCATCGTACTTTACTAAGCTCTAGGCCTATAAGGTATACCCTTTGTCATTTCAGTTACGACAAGTCTAAAATTATTCGAGCTACTAAATTCTTGTGATAAACACACTCCTTTTGGAGCAGTCGGATATAAAAGACCTAACTTAATAATTGTTATATTCAAAGAAATGTTGCTTGATAAAAAGAGACAACAACAGTTAACCACGCAGAATGAATCACGTTTTCTCTTTTTAAAAAGCAATGACAGGCCGACAAAGGCTTTACGACATAATCTACTTTATATCAATTAATATTTATGTATGTTTACTTGTTAAGTGCTTCACAGGTTTTCGTCTACTTACATTATAACATAAAATTAACAGTTACTTAAATATAGCTGCACTTAAATTATACTTTACTCCGAAGATTGTATTAAGATGTGATATTTAGACCTCTTATGAACTATACTGTTAAAAACATACATAAAAGAACATACATATGTAGTCCTTATGTTTAAGTAGGTTAAAAATCAAAGCATTGAATAAAAGCTTTAAAATTGGCTAATTTTTAAGTCACTAAAAATAAAAAATAAACACTGTAAGAAACAAACATACAGACATAGAAAAAAGGTTCTTGTATATTATCAATTTCCAATAGAAATTATAAATATTGATTACAATACTAAATGTATATTTAAATGTCAATAAAGCCAAAACCAAGATATACAGGGTGGAATTTTTGAATTCCTGGAGGGAAAGTACTCTAAATAATAGAGATACATAGCAAATTTTACTCCAAAGAAACATTCCTTTTTTTGGAAAATAAATAAAACTGCATACAAAGATTTTCAAAAACTTGCTTGCTACAGCCAAAAATCGAACCGACTAAAATAAACCTAGTATTTTAGAGATATTGAATTCTTTTGATTCACCCGCACGATCGATGCAATAAAATGGCAGGTTGTCATTTTTCAAATTTTAGTCGGTTTGATTCCCGGTTCAAGCGAGCGAATTTTATTTCTGCAGTTTTATTTCTTTTCCAAAATAAAGAAATGTTTCTTTGGAGTAAAGTTTGCTATCTCTATTATTGAGAGTACTTTCCCTCCAGGGCGCATTCAAAAATTCCACCCTGTATAACACCTCGAAACCTATGCAATTTAAATATGGATTAATTAGTAAATCTAGCATCGAAGTCACACCGTCACTAATAATGACTGCAGACCTAATATTGAATATAACAATGCCTGATAAAGATAGCAAACAATTACAAAACTTGTGTGACAAAGGTAAGATCCATTTTTTATTATCATCTGTTGTGTCAATTTCGTGGTAAACTTTAATAACGTTAGATTTAGCTTATCATCACTTCAAATGTTATATACTATACACGAGCGTTTGCCCGCGACTTCGTACACGCATAAACTCAAAAGTCCTATATTTTCCGTTCCTGTGCGAATTTCGGGAATTCCTTCCATAATACAAACAGACACTTATTAAGGAACCTTTATACCAAGTATAACATCCGTGCACTCAAGGAATAAGGCTTTTTCATATAAACTAAAACATCATATATTTCCCGTTCCCGTGGGAATTTCGGGAATTCTTTTCATAAAAGGAATAAAGGCATAAAGTTTCTTCAATGAGTGACTGGTTGTGTTAAATAGAAAGAATGTCTATGCGCGTACGAAATCGCGGGCAAAAGCTAGTTTTCAATTTGGTTTGGTGACAATTTACTAAGCTATGGCTAAATAGCTTTATTGATATCTCCGAAAAAATACAATTACCTGATGTAAGTATTATTTGAGACATTATCACGGCAGCATTGTTCTATTCAAGGTTTGGTTTGCAGCAACGATCAGGCTGTGATTACTATCTAATTAGACATTATACATTCATAATTGTTCCATTAAATATAACTATGGTTAAATATGTCTTAAGAAAATATAAGTCACGATTTTGTAAATAATTCTCAATTCCGAAAAAACGATTTCATTTTAATACATCGAAGATCATCAAATCCTTGGTAAATGAAACTTTTGAGATTCACAAATCAATACTTCACAGAATAAGTGTATAATAAATATACCACCATTTTTATATAAACATTAATGATACAAAATATAACGTACATAATGTACATTAGAAAGGTAACTTTAAATAGATAGCTTAACATCGAGAGTCATAGCCGGTGTAGAGTTTGACACGTCACAAATAGTTCGTCACTCGTTTTTTTTCACTTCACTTTCGGTTATATATTGTGCACTAACACTTAGTTTATCAGATAGGTATATAAATCACATAGTGACACGTATAGGTTACATAAGAGTGGTTTCTATGTAAACGCCTGCCTGCGTCGCCGCACGCAAACACTCGCACTCACACACACACACGCATGGAAGCCGACACGAACCGAATATTTACAAAACGGAGGCTAAAGTTAAAGCAATATTATAAATTTAAATAAATCTTAGAAAAATTAAGTTTAGATATTAAACACTATTTATGATTACAATTTTCTAAATTCAATAAAGACTTAAGCATGTATATTTAGTTATTTTACTCTACAACTACCTAATACTATACGAATACCCTTCGCACTCGGACTATTCTGTCGCTCCGACGATGATCAGGGGCCTTAATCAAGGCGGATCAGTAAAGGGGGATGTTTAGTAGGGTATACTCAGCCGGATCTGAGTGAGTCTCGTGGCCGAACTTTCGGTCCCCACACTGTCTGGGCACTCTATATCCTAGTTAGCCACTGGGGTTAACAGCATATAGAATGCCCATTCGTCCGTAACAGGATTCATCCTCCTCCTGTTAGAGCTTGCTTTAGTGGGTGCCAAAGACTTTCCTTGGCGGAAAATAAAAAAAAACTCGGACTATGAATGTCTCTTGTGCGACATTAAGTGCAAAAATGATCAGATAGGTACATAAAGAAATAGCTATATTACTTATGTACTTTCGTTGTGGTTACGTCCTTGTAGGGTTGACTTAGAATAACCCTACTTCCTCTGGATATGCGTGTCGTAAAAGGTGACTAAGGGTGTTACCAGACCAATAGATCGACCTGACAAATCGATGGATCAATCTTTTATTCCAAACGCATCTGATGGGAATTGTCTAGTTAAAACTGTCGATTGTGTAACGCCCAGTGATAACGCCCTAATCCGGATTACCCGTCAGGGTGCGACTGGCTAGCGGCCACCCTTCATATAAATTCTGTCGACAAATATTACTGCTTCGACGACAGTGTGTGTTCCAGCAATATTTTATGGAGAGCCAGATCTTCCCAAAGCCCGTGCCTGGCATTTTGAAACTCATCTTCACATATAGTTAGTGATGTGCCTACTGCCGACACAGCCATTACCTTAATTATTTGTCCATCTCCTAATTTGTAATTGTAACATAATCAACACTCAATATGTAAGTACTAGCGAACAGTCGCTCTCCGAACATTGTGAGTACCAACGTGATAACACTAAATAACATTTAATCTCTGCCGTATTTCCATCCAACTTCTAACGTCAGGAAGGTACCTTGTCTACTCAGCAACCAACGAGCTGAATATAGTCCGATTCGCGCAGGTTATTTTTTAGGTTATATAGATTTTTTTTCAGATTATTTAGGTTATATAGGTTTTTTTTAAAGTGATAACTTAAAAAAACCTACATTTTTGGCAAGATCTTTACCATCGGGTAAAAATGGTGAGATTGATGACAATAGACTATAATAAAAAGTTGCTTAAATTAATTGATTTCACTTCACTATAAGTGTCATATTGACGTGGTGATAGGATTATATTCATTGGTTCTCTAAGATTCTTTGGAACGCACCTCGACCTTGGAATAATAGAATTATAAGTAGGTACCTACTTAGGTAAAACTTCAGTCGATGAAAATAAAATTCTTTCTTTTCTATTCAAAGTACCTACATGTTTGCATTAAGAAGATTCCGAAGGGTTTATTTTTTTATTTGTTTAAACTGATGGACATTCTAGACCAAATGCCTCAAATTAAATTTAAAAAAATATTTCACGAATGGTTTATGTAGAAATTGTTTTTATTCGATAAATGAATATTTTGACAAAAATAATAGGTAGAATTAATTTCATTGTAATAACTGTACTTGGAATATTTAATTGCAATAATTTTAAAACATTGTATTGGTGGTGGGTTAAGAGTTAATAATGACTTTATGATTAAAAACCAATGTTCATGGAATATGACCTTATTGTAATACCAATTGCATGCTGTCATACAGCATAGTATGTAGAACCTAATTTATGTGTAACAACTTTATGTACTGTACTTTGATTTGAATTTTTGCCTCAGGTAGGTACTTTGTACGAATAGCATCGTACAGCTGCCATTCGACATTAGTTTGTCCGACATCAGCGATCATTGACAACTTAGGTACCTACACAAAATACTTCCATTAGTGAAAACCGTATGGAAATATTAAGGTACAGTCTTGAGAAAATTAATTAAATCACTGGAAGTAGTTCGTGTAGGTAGGTAAACTGAGTAAACTTCTCCGAAAGTTAAAGAATTCATTACGCAACGCATGGTTACATTAGCGTAATACAATAAATACTTAGCGGGCGGTATGTGGCGGGAACACTGCTGTGGGCGTGTTGACTGAGGCAGCGCGTCAGGAAAAGGATAGTAAGGTCTCTTTATTTATTCATAGGGATTTCTGGTGAAAAATTTTGTACGTAATTTTATTACATAATTATGATCAGAATCCAGTACAGAGTGCTCTCCTTCAGTATTGCAAATTTGTCACCAGTCACCCTGTATATTAATAGTATTTGTTGGCGATGGTTATAACAACGTTTGACTTTCTGTAATTTTTAATATGGCGTGTTTCCTCCTCTAGCCCTATAACCACCTGCAACTAGTCTGTCCTGCTTTGGAAAACATTTTTGATGTCTTCTGCCCCTAAGCAGTCAGTTCAGCATCTCGAAGCTGGTGAGGGATTTGCGGAGGGTTCAATGCTGTCTTGATTGTTGTTTAGCTCATTACCAATGAGTTCTATCGAGTTCAAGCCCGAGCTGTGTGCTGTCCACTGAAATTTTTGAACGTCAACGTCTCAAAGTTGTTCATTTACAGAACTAGTGACGTACTAGTTCTAAATATGCATTCTGCCCTACTAAGCGCAAAAGCCGTATCTCAAAAAAAAAACGTAAAATTGTTTTTTATGCCATCGGATAGCTTAAATAAATACGCACCTAATAAACTAAGCCTTTTAGCGCTATCTTGTTCAAAACATATAAAAATAACCTTAATAAAGTTTTGCCTATCTCAGTTTTACCTTAAATCACTAAGGGTATTGGAGCTATGTTTTTTTTTTACAAAACTGCATCTATCTCAAAACTAGCTCGCATTAAGATACCGCTTCTGTGCTTAGTAGGGCAGCATTATCGTGCATAAAACAAAAGGCTCATATCCAATTTATAGACTATTGAGTAAATTATGTTCTTGAAGGATCTTTGTGACATATCTGGTTGCAGTTAAAGTGTTATTGATACTAACTACTCCTGTAGGAGCCTCAGAACTCACGTCACGAACTTATGAAAGAACTGATTTAAAACTCAAATTGGACGATACCTAATCGGAATGAACCAAGACATGTAAGGTTTAATAAAGAAAATTAAAGTTACCAAGAAATTTATAGGTGGCCAAGTTTCCGTGCCGGTGAGTATATTAATAAAAACTCGTAATTTAAACCCACAAAACATTCTTAACCTGCTGTTAAAATATTTTTGAACAAATAATAATATATAAGCTTTTACGGCAATTACCGAGTTGTCTTCATTGGGATACGTATTGGTATAAAAAGAAAACTAGATAGTACATATCACTAAGTTATTTATTTGATTCATTGATATGGCTCAATTTGGCTAATAAAATGGACACTGCTATGGGGTAACTTGGACAACAGCGAAACCTTAATAATTACTTCAGTCAAGATCAATGCCTTATTCAATATAAAATTTTACAATTTCATCTCGGGGGTGTAGAAGACTCCAATTGTTACAATTGACTAGTTTAATATGCCTGTTGACCAAGTTTACAAAGAATGAAATAGACATAAACAAGCTATCTATGTACATTTTTTATTTTAATTATTTTATTGATTTATTAAGTTTCCTAAGAGCGTTTGCACAATATTTTCAGTTTTAGTGAGAACGTACCATTTTTTCAAAATTACCAAATTCATGGTCTTTTAGTTTTTTTCTAGATTTAACTCAAAACTATGTTTGATTTAGTTAGAAAAATCTTGATCTTTAAAACTTTATTTAAGTGGAACCGCTCTTAGTAAACATAATAGACATTGGAATAAGTTAGTCTTGGCAGTGACAATAAATTAAAGGAAAATAAATGTTACAATGTTAAAAATAATGGTTTAGAATTTAGTCTCTTAGGCTCATTATTTTATGTTATATACAACATGAGATTGGGGTTAACCAATTTGATACATAACATTCATAAGAAAAAATAAAAACCCGACTATATCCATCGTACTTTACTAAGCTCTAGGCCTATAAGGTATACCCTTTGTCATTTCAATTACGACAAGTCTAAAATTATTCGAGCTACTAAATTCTTGTGATAAACACACTCCTTTTTGGAGCAGTCGGGTATAAAAGACCTAACTTAATAATTGTTATATTCAAAGAAATGTTGCTTAATAAAAAGAGACAACAACAGTTAACCACGCAAAATGAATCACGTTTTCTCTTTTTAAAAAGCAATGACAGGCCGACAAAGGCTTTACGACATAATCTACTTTATATCAATTAATATTTATGTATGTTTACTTGTTAAGTGCTTCACAGGTTTTCGTCTACTTACATTATAACATAAAATTAACAGTTACTTAAATATAGCTGCACTTAAATTATACTTTACTCCGAAGATTGTAGTAAGATGTGATATTTAGACCACTTATGAACTATACTGTTAAAAACATACATAACAGAACATACATATGTAGTTCTTATGTTTAAGTAGGTTAAAAATCAAAGCATTGGATAAAAGCTTTAAAAATGGCTCATTTTTCAAGTCACTTAAAATAAAAAATAAACACTGTAAGAAACAAAACATACAGACATAGAAAAAAGGTTCTTGTATATTATCAATTTCCAATAGAAATTATAAATATTGATTACAATACTAAATGTATATTTAAATGTCAATTAAAGCCAAAACCAAGACATACAGGGTGGAATTTTTGAATGCCCCCTGGAGGGAAAGTACTCTAAATAATAGAGATACATAGCAAATTTTACTCCAAAGAAACATTCCTTTTTTTGGAAAATAAATAAAACTGCAAACAAAGATTTTTCGAAAATTTGCTTGCTTCAGCCAGAAATCGAACCGACAGAAATCAAACAGTTCTATTTCTTTTCCAAACTAAAGAAATGTGTCTTTGGAGTAAAGTTTAATATCTCTATTATT
Organism: Stenoptilia bipunctidactyla; assembly: GCA_944452665.1. NCBI lineage: Eukaryota > Metazoa > Arthropoda > Insecta > Lepidoptera > Pterophoridae > Stenoptilia > Stenoptilia bipunctidactyla. The sequence continues at coordinate 5,534,292 of OX101729.1, read as the reverse complement.
TAGAGTACTTTCACTCCAGGGCGCATTCAAAAATTCCACCCTGTATAACACCTCGAAACCTATGCAATTTAAATATGGATTAATTAGTAAATCTAGCATCGAAGTCACACCGTCACTATATTGACTGCAGACCTAATATTGAATATAACAATGCCTGATAAAGATTGCAAACAATTACAAAACTTGTGTGACAAAGGTAAGATCCATTTTTTATTATCATCTGTTGTGTCAATTTCGTGGTAAACTTTAATAACGTTAGAGTTAGCTTATCATCACTTCAAATGTTATATACCTACTATACACGAGCGTTTGCCCGCGACTTCGTACACGCATAAACTCAAAAGTCCTATATTTTCCGTTCCCGTGCGAATTTCGGGAATTCCTTACATAATACCAACAGACACTTATTAAGGAACCTTTATACCAAGTATAACATCCGTGCACTCAAGGAATAAGGCTTTTTCATATAAACTAAAACATCATATATTTCCCGTTCCCGTGGGAATTTCGGGAATTCCTTTCATAAAACAAGCATTGTTCTATTCAAGGTCTGGTTTGCAGCAACGATCAGGCTGTGATTACTAACTAATTAGACATTATACATTCATAATTGTTCCATTAAATATAACTATGGTTAAATATGTCTTAAGAAAATATAAGTCACGATTTTGTAAATAATTCTCAATTCCGAAAAAACGATTTCATTTTGTTTAATACATCGAAGATCATCAAATCCTTGGTAAATGAAACTTTTGAGATTCACAAATCAATACTTCACAGAATAAGTGTATAATAAATATACTACTATTTTTATATAAACATTAATGATACAAAATATAACGTACATAATGTACATTAGAAAGGTAACTTTAAATGGATAGCTTAACATCGAGAGTCATAGCCGGTGTAGAGTTTGACACGACACAAATAGTTCGTCACTCGTTTTTTTTCACTTCACTTTCGGTTATATATTGTGCACTAACACTTAGTTTATCAGATAGGTATATAAATCACATAGTGACACGTATAGGTTACATAAGAGTGGTTTCTATGTAAACGCCTGCCTGCGTCGCCGCACGCACACACTCGCACTCACACACACACACGTATGGAAGCCGACACGAACCGAATATTTACAAAACGGAGGCTAAATTTAAAGCAATATAATAAATTACATGTTGTTATGCTCTTTGGGTCCGGTTTTGATTGCAACAAAACTGCTTGTTAGTTAGCGTTGTTCATAAAGAAGTGAATTTATTGAACACTTAGTTTGTAAATAATATGAACTGTAAGATATGTTACCAGCTCACACTTACAGCTTACACTTAGATATACACACTTTTTTTTAGTTCCAATTGCTCTTTTCACATAAATTCTTAAAATTTGCTTATGTAGTCTTGCAAAAGTGACAAATACATTTCTTTATGAAAAACGCAACTATTGGTTGTTGTGTACAAAAGCGATTGTAACCTAGCTAGATTTGATAGCTACCAGAACTTATACAAAGACAGCTTAAACGCTAAATAAAAAAAAACAATATGGCGTCGATCGACATGATCAATGTAAATAAATTAACTAACACTACAACTAATGAGAATTTTATCAAATTTAAACACTCTAAGTTCTAAACACACACAATTAGTACTTAACATAGGTATGAAATAATTACGACTTAATAAATAAAATAATAGTAAAGCTAAAACAAAGTGATGAATCGTTTATAAACGAAATTTTGAGATTGACATCGAGATTCAAGGTATACAATTTTAATTTAAAAAATAGAATGTTACAGAAAGAATACATTTGCTTTTGATAAAAAAAAAAACAACTTCCGTGTTTGAAAACTGTCACACACTTATTTGTAAACCTGAACACGAAATTAGCATCGGGGATATACTTATATTCCTTACGACACTTCGGTCGTAACGCTAGCATAGCATAGCATCTCTTCCCTTATCTCTACCTCACTATTATCCTTTAGAATGTAAAGGATAATATTGTTATAGCGGATTTAAAAAAAAAACTTTGTAGAGCAGAGTAACTACTATAAAAAAGTATCACTAAAAATATGTAATTTGGATACTTAATAAAATAAAGACATATTATTTCTATAAATGCATCGAAAACTAACTCAACTGATTCGTTTCTAAATTGAAACTGTTGAAACGTAGCTTTAAAAAATTAGCTTAATCCCCAGCTTCCGTGTCAGGTTTACAAAAACCCCAAAATAAAAACCCTATGGATACAGCGTACAAATACAAAGAAAAGTTTCACCGGTAACCTTCACAACAGTGAACGGAGAAAAACATGAAATCGTAACTAGAGCTTCAAAATGATTTAACATAGATTGTGCCTCGGTTGCTAATTGTGCCGCGAAGATGTCAATTTGGCCGTAAATATCATCGATCATCTGCAGTTCAAACGCCAATTATGGTATTATTTAAATGCTTAGCTTAGCCTTGCTTAGCTTAGTAGAGAAAAGCTAACTGTTAAAATAACAATAAAATTTAGATTCTGAAAAGAAATTTGATTTAAAGTTACAATTTCATCTTTTCGCCTTTCAGTATTTTACACACAGATTACAAATCAGATGAAACTTAGTCTTATTTTGTACTGTTTCTGGCGTGTATAACAAAAGCTTACTCAACTGCGATCTCTACTTAAAGAACAGACTTTTCAGTTTTTTATGTAGTTGAGCAAGCTTTCATCGCACGCGCCTCAGTATCTGGGGTGTGTGTGTTGGGGTGTTGGGGTGTCGGGGTGTTTGGGTGTAGTGGGGTGTGCGCGTCGGGCACTAGACCCAGCGAGCGCGCGTTCGCTGTTCAACGCGCTCACGGTACCAGGTCGGGCAGGCGCGCGCGGCCCTAGGGGCGCGGGCCGTCGGATTGTACCACCTGGCGAGACAACGAATGTGTTAATGCAATTATATTTAATACAATACAATATAATACAAAAACGCTTTATTGCATAAAATCATTACAATTCAAAAGGTAACATAAAGGTAATGTTATCTTTTGAATTGTAATTTTATTGAATTTAATTATGTACACACAAATGTACAATATTTCTTTAATACTAATACAGGGTGTCCCAAGACTATGGGACATCAAAGGAAAGTACCTTAAATATCGAAGAAAGAAAGAAGACTTTATGATTTTTAGATTAAAATTTGCATTTAAAGAGTTCACGTGTATTTTTTTTATTGGCTTCAGCAGATTCTTGTATCTTTTTAATTTGATTAAAATGATTAAATCGTTGTTCCTTTCCTGAAAAATAATATGTTACTTAAGAAGTATTATTAGTTTTTGTATCATAAAAATGGGAATGTTCGATTCACAGACGAAGCAAGTAATTTTTAGGAAATCTTTAAATGCAGAATTACTAATATTTAAAACTCAAATAAAGGCTTCTTTCATCAAAATACCCTATCTACGATATTTAAGGTACTTCCCCTAGATGTCCCATAACCTTGGGACACTCTGTATATGTAAGGCTTATTTTTAAATCAAAATTTCTTCTGTAACTGGAGATCTTTGCTAATGATACTATGACTATTTTATTCCATTCTTGTTCAAATACTCTGGTCCCAGTTTGTCATGTTCGTATTGTGCATCCATACCCCATTGCTTTATGATTTGGACCGGCTGGTGTAGGGGTAACGTACATTGCCTTCTATGCCAGAGGTCCTGGGTTCGAATCCCGGCGGCGACGGATATTTGTGTGATGAACACAGATATAAGTCGTCGAGTCATGGATGTTTATATGTTTATTTAAGTTTATTTTCTAATAAAAAATATGTATTTATTCAATATGTATGTTTATATATTTCTTAAGTATATCAGTTAACTAGTATCCATAACACAAGATCTTTAAGAAACTTAATTTGGGCTAGATAATGTTGTGTGAGTGTCAGAAATATTTATTTATTATTTATTGCACCTACTATGTAAGCAATTTGGTTGTGGCATGACATTGGCACTCACAATGGGGAGTTTTCTGACAGCTCATAAAAAAAACAAAACTGTACAAAATTGGTACAAAAGGCTTCGATAGATGGCGCTTTACAAAAGGCGAAGGCGAAGAATTTATTCCACACTGCGTTTTTAAAAGTAAAATAAATTAATTGACGTCTGTATCAGAAATTGAACGTATAAATAACCATAAATGGTAGATACCACTTACCTACATTATAGTTTACAGACTTAACGCCTTCGGCTTTTTAAAAGTGCCAACTATAGAGGTTTTTTGAACTAATTTTTATGAGCTGTCAGAAAACTCCCCATTAGCTGTCTTGTGTTTGTTGTTTTTTCATGTCACGGTCAATTTGTACTGTACCTATTTGTATTAATTTGATAAAGCTGACTTAAAAAGAGTGCCAAGAGTTTTTTCCGCCGGCTTTTTTTGTCTCTCAGTCTACTGTAATATCTTATTCAACAACTATCAACAAGTAGTTAAAGCCGAAGTATGTGATGACTGACTTCATCAAGTGTTTTGTGAAATTCCTAAGATGAAAAAAACTTTTTGAATTTTGATTTTACCTTAAAAAAATATAGGGAAAGTATAGTATATTGGACCGGCATGTAAATTGAACTAGGTAGGTATTTCGAAAATTTCGTCTTTTTTTTATGTAATTTTCATTGATTCGTGCTTATAGTGTTCATAAGTAAAAAGCAACCTATATCAATTTATTCGTGTCAACGCTTTTAATCAATCACTTTAGCGATGGGGTAAACCTGTCTGCCTCTGACGCCAGTCAGTGGTCGCAGGTTCGATTCCCAGACGGAACAAGAAAATAAAAATGTTCCGTGTCTTGGTGTTTATATTCTAGGTTCCCCACTATGCTTACTTTGGGGCCATGTTGGTGTGATTGTCTGGGGATTTTATTATTATAATCCAGAAACCAGTGTGATTAAAAAAATATATAAGTATATGATTAGCTCAGCTCTGGAAGAACGTCCATATTTCAACAAGAATTTCCTACCAGATAAAAATAATGCGGATAATTTATATATGAACGTATAATTGTAATTTATTTGTGTACTCACTTTTCGCTCCTTATAATAAAGTTCCTCGCTCTCCTTGTCGCATAGCAACAGGACAACGGCTCCAAAAAGAAAGATGGCCGCGCCCCAGCCCACACCGTAAGCCCAGCCAAACTCCCACACCGACCGATTACCTGCGAATAATAAATTAATGTTTCTGCTATGCACACATCATCATTCACTCATCATTATGTGGCACAAAATTTCTTAAAGCACTTATGTACCTATACTTGAAAAAGGACAATATACTTATGAAATATACAGGGTGACTGGTGGGTCACTTTCGAAATTCCATGACGTGATAGTTTGAGATCATACATGAAGAGAAAAAATAAAATGATAAATAAATATTAATTATTTACTAAGTAAACTTAACCGAACGAAATTTAAAGAATTCATTACGCAACGCATGGTTACATAAGCGTTATACAATAGATACTTAGCGGGTGGTGGTGTGCGTGTGGCGGGAACACTACTGTGTGCGTGTTGACTGAGCCGGCGCACTGTGGCGTGATATGTTGAATGAAGGGACTTTGGTATCGAGTTTCGATTTTGTCATTTTGGTTTACTGTTTCATACAAAAAAAAAAAGTTTTTCATATTTTAGCAAAACTATAAGTTAAATAGAAAAATACCCTTATTAATGTTTGTTACGATTACTAAGGACTATCCGAAACAGTAAACAAAAAATGACAAAATAGAAACTCGATACCAAAGTCCCTTCATTCAACATATCACGCCGCAGTGCGCCGCGTAGGGAAAAATGTATTAAGTTCTCTTTATTTATTCATAGGGATTTCTGATGAAAATTAAGTACCTACTTTTATAACATATTTATGATCAGAATCAAATACAGAGTGCTCTCCTTCAGTATCTAAAATTTGTCGACAGTCACCTTGTATAAAAATAAATAAAGCTGAAGGGTTTGTTTCATTCTTGAACGCGCTAATCTCGGAGACTACAATGACAGAATTTTCAGGAAACCGAAATGATTTCTGAAAAACGACTACAAGTACACAGAACCCGGGACCAATTAACGTGTCCTTCGAAGCACGCAAGTTGTCATGATAAATCAATAGTCAGTGGTCACCCATCCTTTTACCGAGGCAGTTTAACCTGCTGCATGGAGTGATATGGACAGGATACAATGCACTACGACGACTTTATTTATAATGAGTGACGGTTAATCAAAAATATGAATAAAAACCATTGCAATAGAGTTCTATTTAGAATAGCACTTACCCAGGTTCAGCTCAGCAGCGAAGCAGACCGGGTAGATCACCAGCGCGATGAGGATGCACATCACTGGAACATAGAAGATAACAACTTGTACTTATTTTAATATTTAATCACCCAGCAGATGCCCACTGCTGGACAAAGCCGTTTATCAATTAAAATCAATTTTGTTAACTCAAACTCAAATATGCTTTATTTCGTAAGTACCTACGAGTATTTTCATTCATTTGAAATAAGTCAAACAATTTACAAATTGAACTCTACCACCACTTCGGAAAGTCGATCTGTTGAGAAGAAGTGGCAAGAAACTCAACAGCAATAATCTTTTAAAAATAAGAGAAAAAAATCCACAATAACTATTTACAGCCAGGGAATCCCATCTTCTTGCATCCGGATATCTTATACTAAACCTTTTCTCATAACACTTATCCTTAAATCTATCGAAGGTTTAATCTTAAATGTTTTGGAATTTTATTATAAAATAAAGCGTATACATTGACCCATGAACGAGTTGATCTTCTGGAGTCTAATATTATATTTATGCAATAGGCAATCATTGTATTATGTTTGGTAAGACACTGTATTTGTACTGTACTCAAGTATAGATTTTGTCTTTCTCTATGAAGAATTGACAGCGAATCTTCTTTTTTATGAAGATCAAACTATTTTAGGAGAAGGTTAAAAATGATGTGTGGATTAAATTTATGACAAAAAAAAATACTTATTTTTTTTAATGAAATTTTACAATTCTTTTAAGTGTACTAATTTTTGTGACTATTGAAAAGTCGGGGCTTAACGTACTTCTTAATAGAAATAGTTGGAAAAACGCTTTTATTTCTTGCTATTTAGTCGTAAATAACAGATTAAACTTATGAGAATTATAAAATATCAATTTACTTAACAAACAAAAAATTTTTTTTCATACATTGTATGCACACATCATTTTTAATCTTCTCCTAAAATATTTTGATCTTCCTAAAAAAGACCCTCTATACTTGGGCCACGTTTCTTGATTTTAGAACACGGCTACTACCACGATGTATTTCTCGGATACTTACGTGCAAGCGCCATGGCTAAGACCGCGAACCGGTAGTACCGGAACTTGTTGCGGTGGTCGTTGGCGCGAAGCCCCAGCGCCGTGAGCAGCGCGCCGCAAACGTCTGCGGCTAGCGTAGCCACGCAAAGCCCGGCCGCCGCCCTGGCGGGGAACAAGGAGTTTAGACACGGAATAATGGCATTTTATTGTATCAAATTAGAAGCTTAAAATTAAGAGTTAAATTCCTTGCATTCAAATCGCGCCGTACACGTCGCTGCCTTGGTAGGAAACAAGGAATTTAGGGACGGTAGGAACAATATATTATAAATATAAATAAATAAATATTTCTGACACTCACACAAAATTATCTAGCCCAAATTAAGTTTCTTAAAGAACTTGTGTTATGGATACTAGATAACTGATACACTTCAGAAATATATAAACATACATATTGAATAAATACATATTTTTTATTAGAATAAACTTAAATAAACATATAAACATCCATGACTTGACGACTAATATCTGTGTTCATCACACAAATATCCGCCGCCGCCGGAATTCGAACCCAGTACCTCTGGCATAGAAGGCAATGTATGTTACCGCTACACCAGGTCGATAAATAAACGTGCCTATGAATGACGACTTATGGAAGAGCTAAATACCCACTAAGCAATACACACGCAATGTCATGGCCACTGGCCACGCACAGCCCGGTCGCTGCCTTGGTAGGAAACAAGGAATTTAGGGACGGAAGGAACAATATATTGTGTCAAAAATATCACATACATGTCTTAAGCTGAAAAATTCCTTGCATTCAAATAAACGTGCCTATGAAATGACGACTTATGGAAGAGCTAAATACCCACCAAGCAATACACACGCAATGTCTTGGCCACTGGCCACGCACAGCCCGGTCGCTGCCTTGGTAGATAACAAGGAATTTAGGGACGGAAGGAACAATATATTGTGTCAAAAATATCACATTCATGTCTTAAGCTGAAAAAATCCTTGCATTCAAATAAACGTGCCAATGAAATGACGACTTATGGAAGAGCTAAATACCCACTAAGCAATACACACGCAATGTTATGGCCACTTGCCACGCACAGCCCGGTCGCTGCCTTGGTAGATAACAAGGAATTTAGGGACGGAAGGAACAATATATTGTGTCAAAAATATCACATTCATGTCTTAAGGTTTAAAAGTCCTTGCATTCAAATAAACGTGCCTATGAAATGACGACTTATGGAAGAGCTAAATACCCAGTAAGCAATACACAGGCAATGTAGGGACAGAGGATAGAATGTAGGTGTTGTATCGGAATTATCACATTCACGAGATTTTAGTGCCATCACGCACGACCCGCGTTTGTCAGGATAGAATAGTCGTACCGCTCCTGGATAAGTGTGTCGTTAAAGTCGACTAAATTCGAGTGGTCCCCGTTTGGTGGTAGAACCCCTTAAGGTTCCGCCTGGCTAGCGACCACCCTTCATAAAAAATCTGCCGCCAAACCGCTCCGGTGGTCCGGCAATATTGTATGAAGAGCCAAGTCCTTCCTAAACCCGTATGCTGTCATCTTTGACATTCACTTGCCTTCAGGTGAGATTGAGGTCAATCGCGGGTTTAGTCACAAATAAAAAAAGGGTCTAAGATTAAAAGTATTAAAAAAATAAAGTAAAATACAATAAATAACGTATAAAGTCCACAAAATATTATCGCTACGGCGCAAATTGGGGCAAGATCATTAAAATGTGTCGTTAATTCAAAATACTATTTTCGAGTGGACATTACGATATGACAAGATATGTTTAGCAAAAAAAGGTAGGCAGATATATGTTTTATCATGTTTATTTACATAACATTTGGTATGTATGTACAATATGACATTTATATGTCTATAACATCTTATTTTATAATTAACCTAATCACTTTCATCGCTACAATCAATAACGTCATCATTAATTTGGTTATCATCATCCGTACAATCTTCATTTGACCTGCGGTGTTGTGCCACAGCTATAGCATTATGTCATCATAGCACACTAAGCTACGTGCAAGCGTAATTTTTTTTTTTTTTACTTTGTCTATAGAATTAAGTCATCTTGCCCCAGTGTGCGGCGCGGCGGCGGCGCGGCTAAGAATTCCTCGAGGGATAACTAAACTCCAACGGTCATTTGTCACTTATTTATTACTAGCTGTTGCGCGCGATTTTACCCGCGCAATTTTGAAACCCGCGGCAATTTCGGAAAAAAGTAGCCTATGTGCTATTCCAGACTGTACACTATCACTATGCCAAATTTCATCCAAATCCGTTGAGCCGTTCTCCCGTGATTGAGGAACAACATCCAAACTTTCACATTTATAATATTAGAAAGATTATCAAATGAATAACGTGGAATGTTTCACGTTACTATCCTATTATGTGTATAATACTGTGAGTCAACGAACCTTGTGCGACTGTCAGCTACATAAACAACATTAATTAAACCTTTTTTTTTATTTTCTAATACTCAAACGATACCATGTGTGAACGGGGGGGTAAGATAGTAAGTCCCAGTATTAGTTATTACAATAAGCCTATCCGACCCTTCTATTCGGGCTACACAGCACAGCTGTTCGGTAATAAGACGATGGTGTGGCCCATCAGTAGCTTGCTTACATTTATACGCCAATATGTGTAGTTTTCAAACTGAATAACATGTGATTAGGATTGTAGATCTAAGTTGGTCCTGTCCCACGCATTATTGTCGTATAAACGCACAAACTTTTGTAAGTTGAAGTGAAAGTTTTCTGCGAAAAATTGGCAACCAGGCGGCCTTTGTGAGTGTATTCGCTTTTACTTCGATGTTACGTCATGTTATGCTACTTTTGATTCAATTTTGGACGACTATGCGTAAGTATGAGCAGTCACTATAAGAAATTAGGATAGAAATGAATGAACGAATTGCGTTAGTTTTTTTGTACAAAACTTGCGAACTAATGAGTTTTTCGTTTTTCTGGAAATATGTTAGAGACATTACACATTGATTTCTACGTATAGGGGCAATTTAATATTCCGATACGACGAAGATTCTTGACAATAGATTGAGGACTCTTCCAAAATCTTTTAAGAACCTGATCCTGATTAGTATGATACCACACCAATCTTTTTTTTAATAGATCAAAAAATCCAATGGACGTCAACCGACGTCGTTTGATGCCGTCGGTCGACCGTCGATCGGCGTCCGTCGAGTGGTAGGTAGCACCCTAACACCCGTTATCCATGATTATCACTTACCTACTTTCGTCACGAGGGATAAAATAATGAAATTGTGTACAATAACAAGTGACTAAACCCGCGTCCATTGTTTCAATCTCATCTTAGACGTATCTCAGAAATAACTATCATTAACAAACTATAATATTAAGAACACACCGGAACGTCGAATTTCCGTCGAAATTCTGTCTCCTACTAACCGAATGGCTTCATCCCAGCGCTACTGCAGCGCGACAGCGCTATTTGAAGGGGCCCTAAGGGCACGTCTAAGGACAGGCGGTAAGTCACGCGGGGCGTCGTGCGTTTTTACTACATCGCCGGCTTTACTATAGAACTATACCGGTAAAGAATAATAACAGTTTGAAAACGTCTTTTTTAAATACAGTTGCTCAAAAAGTGGCGTATTGCAGGGACGTTTATCGTTCGGGATGTGGGCTATTACACACTTGTGCTTTTTCTTTACCTTTTCCGCACTCGTGCGTTCTCTTTCCCAAATGTCAAGATATGTCTATTAAAAAGAAAAAATCAACCACGAAGTTTTAACTAAAAAAAAAACATAGAAGTTTTTACGATTCATGCAAATATTTCTGAAAAGAAGCTTCTAATTTGTTTCAATATCAGATATAATGATTTGATGCAATGAGTTAGGTTAGGTTTCATTTCATTTTATCTCATTAAATTAATTTTCATTTCATGTCAATACAAAAAATCTACTAAAGACTTGGCTGTATGGGCATAGTTCCCTTTGCCTACCCAGAATGGGTAAACAAAAAAAATCTCTGTTGATAATCTTTCACGGCTGGCGCCATTTTGTATATTTTATAAAATTGCTTAATTTTTTCGCAACTGTATTAAAAATAGTCGTTCAGTACACGTGCGGAACCGTCATTGCAACTCGTTCCGACTGTCAACCCTCGCCTTCGGCTGCGCCTCGGCTCGTGTAGACATTTGTCGGAACTCTTTGCAATGACAGGCTTTCCGCACTCGTAATGAAATATACTATTCCTTAACAAAACTTACTTGATATAAGGCGCCGGGCGTGCCGCGTAGCAGCCGGGCTGCGCGGTGATGTCAAACGGCAGCGGCAGCGGCGCGACCGGGTCGATGCAGTGCATGAACAGCCCCTGTCGCCAGCCCGCCGCCATCAGCCAGTCAGCCGAAGCCAGCCCCAGCACCATCAGGATTACTACCAGTAACCCGCATATTAGGGCGATCACCTGGAAGCAAGGGAAAGCTATTTTTAACACACTTGCTGCAGAGAGACTCTAGTTGGTTTTTAGACGGTTTTTATTTATTTATTTATTCAATTGTAACAAAATCCACAGCTCTTAAATAAAATATAATAGAAGGTACATATATAAAACTGACAGCCAGTTACGGATTTACAATGTTTAGATGATTTAAGCACACAAAAAGAGAGATACAATGTTTAGAAAATGTTTTAAATCAAAAATCATTCTTAAATATATATTTCACAAAGTAAAGACATTTAGTCATTCAATTTTTCTACTTTAGTTTTAGTTTTAGGTCGACTGTATGACAATGTTAGTGTGTGTAAATATGTGTGTGTGTTTTGAATGTTTGTGTACGTGTATATTTAAAAGAGGTAACAAATATATATAAATATAATCAGCCTAAGGCTGCGTCTCCAGTAGACTAACAGTTAGCGGCCGAATGAGTTAACATAACTAAAACGTACCACTTTAGGTTATTTGTTTTTGAACGGACCACATGACAGTTTAGAAGCGTTTTCATTAGTCGATGAAACCATATTCTGGTTTGTGCGAAACACATACCTAATATTTATTCAAAAACTACTACAATAGTAGACTAAAATTTCTTGGCCTAATTCAGAGCTGCAATATAAATTTTCCAGAATTGTGCATACAGTTGACAGCCTGACAGTGGCTGTTAAAGGCACGCAATACAACATGCCGCCTTATAATTACAAAATAGCAGACTACGCTCGGAATTCACTGTACATGCATGGGGTATTGTAGGTATAACACGTAATAGTTCACATAGTAGGCGACTACACAATTGGTGGGTATAGCACGCTTCAGCAAATATTAATTGTGGATTAGTAAACGTGACCGATTCCCCTAAAATACTATGAAACATAATGCATACAGAAGGCTGATTTGCATATAGGCGAGTTTATGTTGCTCTACGACAACCATAAAATTACTATGAGATTAAAACAATGGTAGAGAGTAAACTTTAATTATAACACAGATATTTTTATATAAGTATCATACACAAGAACTAGATTGACCTGATGGTGAATGACAACTATACCCATAACTAAATGAAAAATGTGATAAATAAAAATTACCCGACCAGGATTCGAACCTCTCGTGTGCCGGACGAGTGCTCTTCCACTGAGCTACCGGGTCCTGGCGGTACGCCTCGAAATTACTTACCACATTTTTGTTTTTACGTTATATTGCTAACGTAGCTCCATCTTATGGTATAGCTTTGCAGCTAAGACCACCCGAGACCAATTTCTTTACAGAAAGGTCCCAGGTTCGAATCCTGGTCGGGTAATTTTTATTTATCACATTTTTCATTTATTTAAAAATAATTGAGCATTATAAATGCAAAAAAACTTAAAAACATTATTGAAAATGGTTTTATTGAGTTCTCGATATTGGTCACGGTGCTTGCAACATTGCCAAAATATTAACAGCTCAAAATAATTGGAAAACTTTGTAAATATCCATTTGTTACGGACTATGTAATTTCAAACTAATATGGATCGATTTGTGAAATTTGATAGGTAACTCAATTTAAAAGTCACCTTCTGTAACCCCATCGTTTGAAACAGTCAAATTGGTACAAACTGGAGCTAATTTACCACCGCTGTCATTAATTAACCTAGAATTGCAGTTGATCGGCTCGTTTCATACTTGTAATGAAGTTTGTCAGCGATAGGTCGCGGTAATTTATTACTTTGATAATGGATGTGGGTTAAAGTGGTGTTATTTCAAAAGCTATCTACGCATTGAGTGTGTGTCGTCCGTCGTGTCTGACTGAAGCAATTTTCAAATAAATACGTACAGTAGAATCCATTTATATTGACCAACCGCTTATTATGACGTGTTTACACCAGGGACCGGAACCGCTTACCCTTAAAGAGGTTTTTGATTGGGTTTTTCATAGACTTGTTTTAAAAAACCCTATCAATTTGGTAACCGTATCGAAGACTTACCCTAATTTAAGGCTTACCATATCAATAGAGTTAGCTTCATGTAAGCAGTAAGCCTATCGAAAACCCTATTGAAGGTTACCGATTCAATAGGGTTTTAAAACCTGCAGGCAAATTTAATCTCTAAGAATATCAAATTATCAAAAATATCACCATCTATTCAATCTCGCACTTCGAATTATACTTCCGAATTCAACAGCATGCGCGGAAAAGAGATAGAAATAGGCTAACCCTATCACAGGGTAAGCGCATCCGAAAGTAGTTAACTTTATTCAAAGTGTTACCACGTCGATAGGCTTACCATATCAATAGGGTTACACTTCCATATGGTAAGATTTTGATAGGGTTACCCTATCAATAGGCTTAATCAAATAAAGGGGTTTTCCGGTCCCTGGTTTACACAGTGATGTTTGGTCTTCATATAAATTATATAACTAAGTCGGATATAATGACTTCGCCTATAGTGACATGTCGCTTATTGTGACCCTTTATTATAATTTAACCGTATGATTTCTAACACCTTTGGCAGTGTTCGGAAGAGTCACGTTATACCCAAAGACTTTCGGCGTTTTTGATTTGAGTCTCAGAGCGTAGATTTACTTATTGAGTCTACTTATTAATATCTAATTTGAATTATTTCTATTTTATTCCTTTCTATTAAAATAAATCACATACTAACTCAAACAGTTTATTCTTGCAGAACCTATGCTTTGTATGACGTCCGTTTCGTATGACTTGTTTCTTATTTCCCTTCGATGTCATAAACGGATTCCACTGTAGATGACGTTTTACTTCGGCCAAAGTATGGACATGGTGAAATCGGTTTTTTAATGCTCTGCAACAAGATATGAATAAGAAATAAAACATGCCCTTAACGATGCACCGGAAACCCACTACGATTGCGACAAGGGACTCATTACAACCGCAAACGACCGTGTCCCGCTGCGGTCAGCTCCATTTATTGCACTGCAGTGTCTAGTGCTGCACTGGGCACGTGCTACATACATGCCGCATGAAGATTGCCGGTAATGGAATACCGTTGGTTGAGGTTTGTTTGGAGTTTACTGCGGGTATTGAGGATATTGGTGAATTATATGCGATTCGACACATCTAATATATAAAATTCTCGTGTCACAGTTTTCGTTGCCATACTTCTCCGAAACGGCTTGACCGATTTTGATGAAATTTATTGTGCTTATCCGGTATCTATGAGAATCGGCCAACATCTATTTTTTTTTTTTATTTATATGGCAAAACAACGTTTGCCGGTCAGCTAGTATAATAATAATTTTGAAGCTTCTAGGTTTGACATTAGAGTCTTAAAATAAGAGAGCGTCTATCGAATACCCTATCCAATATATTTATAGGTAGAGCATCACCATGTCGAACGTTTTTTAAAGTGTTCCCTCCGCGTATCGCGATGATACATATACTGGGTGTCCCGTAACTTGCACGACAAACTGAAATGACAGAAACATTGAGGTGTGCTCTACCAGATAAAAAAAAATTACCTCAGTAAAAGTGTCACCGTTTTCGAGATATTCCCGACTTTAATTTTTTTCGAAAAATGCCGCTTTTGGTCAGATTTTTTGTTGCTGTGTGTATCTTTATTTTTTTTGTAAATATTTTAGAATATTAATAATAAAATAGTAAAATTTTAGAAAGTCGGGAATATCTCGAAAACGGTGACACTTTTACTGAGGTATTTTTTTTTATCTGGTAGAGCACACCTCAATCTTTCTTCCATTTTAGTTTGTCGTGCAAGTTATGGGACACCCTGTATAATGATTGTTTGGCTATCACAATTTAAACTTATCGAATGTGTCGCAATATGTGCATGTAGGTATGTCATTGCAATATGTCGACGACCACTTTGGCGATGGGGTAAACCTATCTGCCTCAGACGCCAGTAGTTGCGGGTTCGATTCCCGCACGGAACAAGAAAAAAAAAATGTTCCGTGTCTGGGTGTTTATCTATTTATTTATTTATATTCTAGGTTCCCCCCTAGTTCGCTACATGGTATCCCATAACACAAGCTATGCTTACTTTGGGGCCATGTAGTTGGTGTGATTGTCTGGGGATTTATTTATTTATTTATATGTTGGAATGTAGAGTGACGAGAGTCACAAGTGACTACAATATTTCTTCATTAGATGTAAAAGCTTGTATTTCCTATAACTGTTGTCGGTATCAAGTCAATCTTCTTCGCAGCTCATTGAGAAACGTCAATAACTACGCACGCTACATAAGGTCAGTCCTGGGGTTATCTCTTGTATACCAAGCGAAACACACTATGCAAATATTATAGTACCTACAAGTGACTACATATACCTACTCGTACAGTCATGTCTTAGAAAATGTATACACTTAGCAACTTATTCCCTTGTAATATAAGGTTCAAAGTTCAATAAAAATGTATATTAAACTGTGACTGTGCCTATATTAAAGCTGAAGAGTTTGTTCACGCGCATCTCGAAAACTACGTCAGGCTTGTTACGTCGTCGGTCAGCATTCGATAGTTCAACTCTTGCGGCACGTTACAGGCTTTTTATCAAATAAAATCTATGGGATCGAAAATTATGCAAGTGACACCGCGCGAGTCTGTTAGTTGTTCAAAATATGGTTGTTCGTACATATGGAAGTTGTAAGCTGTTACTAACTACCTGTAGAAATAATTTTATCTTCATTTATAACTTGAATTATATTTTACAATGAGCTAGGACATGCCTTAGTAATGAGTCAGTGTTTATAAAGAATGCCATAGAATGCGAAGTACATATTAATAAATGAATCGTCCTCAGTGTGAATCATAACGTAAGGTAAAAGACGTATTTTATTAAATGAGAACAGCTCCGAGCAGCATTAACTTAACTTTTCATCAGTTAAGAATTTCTTGATATAATGTAGCTTCCTTAAAGGATTGGCTACCAAATCAGATTTTGCAAACAAACAATTTTATTATATTGTTTTGATTTTTCCGTCGTCGCCGCTCAATCAACGACTCAATACAGGTTCCTTGTTATATTATAAAGTAACCCTTTTAAGCTGAAACCAATCCAGCTGAAAAGTACACAGAGTCTAGAATAACACATCTCATAACACCTCATAATGATAGGAGCAAAGCCATTAGGTACAGATAGTACTTATTTATAAAAACCAATACATTTTTGATTTAAGAATCTTTCATCAATACAAGTTAAAAATATAAAACCATGTAAATCGTCATATTATCCTCACAACCATTTTTTGTTTCCATGCTGGACTGGGAGTGAAAGAAAAATATAAAACGTACTAGCTGCTTCTCTTCCCGGGCAAACTGTAAAACTCAGTTAAGGGACAGAGGTTTTATTGGCATTTTTGTGGGCGATAGGCTGACCCCCTGTCACTGCAGTAGCCTATCTCCATCATTATAATACCTCATTTGTCAAACGTGACATCAGATGGTCTTATAAACTCTGGTGTTCTGCCTACCCTATAAGGGATACAGGCGTCAAGTTATGTATGTATGTAACCATTTTTAAGGAGCCTACAGAAGGGCCATGACCGCCAAACTGTCTTTGAAAATGCTGCTTTGTTGGATGTCAGGATTTTCAGTGCCGATATAGCTCCTAAAAACCCTAAAGACTGCATACAAAACGCTTGGTAACAGTCACTGTTATATACAGCACTCACTAAACGTGTTCTTTAAAGCATGGAATTTTACCTCTTTAATTAGTAGACGGCGTCTATGCTTATACCGAGCAAGCGGGCGTTTCTTATTTTTCCCTATCAAATGATATGCTACGCCACAACGACCTACCATTAATAGAGCCATTGTTTGTATGTACATAAAATTGAAACAGACAAAATTTGAAAATTATATTAATTACTAACCACATACACACACACACACATTATAGATACAGCCAATCTCATATTATGAAACTCATTATATGGCTCAACAAGAAAAATGAACTAATATGGGAAGACACTGGTCTCCACATCACAGGGAATCCTAGGGTGGAGTCCAGAGTTACTGCTAAATAACTTGCATTGTATAGCATCATATAATTAAGTATAAGATCATTGTGAAAAAATTGTGTGTGTACTGAAATAGATATTTCATTTCATTTCAGAACTGTATCTAAATGGAACCAATAATTTATCAATTCTAATTTCTATTCAAGTCACGTAAGAATCACGAAATGACGCTAGGGATCATATTGTTGGTCTCACCCCCGGGACAATTTCAAAACAATGCATCGAAATGCAATCATACGTGGAATGAAAGCACCACAGTGGCTCTTGTTGTTTCCCAGCAGTTTTACTCGCGTAATATTTGATCATTTCTTAAATGTTTGATTATCTATATTATAGATACATATTAAAATATATATATATATATATAAAATGTATTAGGTACTTAAATATTGTTGAATGGATATAAGTATTAAATAAGGTTACGTAAATTGTTAAATTGTAATTGTGATAGAATGATTTTGTAAAGAAACTAAAACTATTGTATCTTGTCATAGGCAAGGAAAAAACTGGTGTCTGAGATACAGGCTCGGCCTAGTTCAGATGCCAGTGCTGCTATGCTAGAACAACCAGTACAATTTGTAATTTTGTAAATTAGTTAATCTAGTTCGTAAGTCAAAAATATTTTTGCGAAATAAATAAATTTGATAATTTCTTAAATGTTTGATTATCTGTATATGCATTTATTTTACGTCTGCCTGGTAGTATCAAAGAGAAGCGCATTCAAATAAGTATTTTAGATAAAAAAGGGTGAGTGATTGTTACCGGTGCGTTCCGGAGTACTGGTATATGTGTAGCGACGGTGCTGCACTACACATATTTTAGACTAAAGTACCTACTTTCTTAGCTCAAGTCTAAGCCGGGCCAGTTGGGAAGCAAAAGTTTCTGGGTGTATACTGTGTAAGTTTCGCTATGTGGTCTATTTACACAAAGCACACAAGATTACTTTGGGCCTACATAGTACAGAGTGGAGGATTTGTTTGACAAAATTAATCTTGAATTGTAGTGGCTAACGGATTGTGATATAAATTATAGTCGTTTCAGACACAGAACAATGCGAGCTGTTTTGGCACAAACTCATAAATTTGTAGATATCTATTCTATACCTTCCCTGACATACTGATGCAGTGTTTGCTTCCGGAGCAAGAGGTCCCGGATTCGTTTCTCTGTCATGCCATTTTAATAAACAAACTTTTGTTTAGTCGCTCGAGTCATTCTCCTTTTAGAATACTAGCTCATTCTAAAGGCACGTCTCAGGTATTTGCACATCATTTGCAATTTGTTTAATTCAAAATTTAATTATTTTCTCCTGCCCCTGGCATGCTTACTTCTAAACATATTTTCATTCAACGATTCCCACATAAAGATACTGTAACGATTTCACGATAGCAAAATAATAATAAATAAATTAAATTAAATTCCCAGACAATCACACCAACTACATGGCCCCAAAGTAAGCATAGCTTGTGTCATGGGATACTATGTAGCGAACTAGGGGTGAACCTAGAATATCAATACATAAATAGATAAACACCCAGACACGGAACATTTTTTTTTTCTTGTTCCGTGCGGGAATCGAACCCGCAACCACTGGCGTCTGAGGCAGGCAGGTTTACCCCAGCGCCAAAGTGGTCGTCAAAATATACCTAAGTTTGAGGTTACAAAGAAGTTCTCAGTCTCAGTTTAGCTATTTTTGGCCGAGGGAAATGTGACTGTTTATCTTCTACCTAGAGTATATAGTTGATAACCCCTGAAACATGACTCGAGCAAACATAAATATCAATTTAAACTTTGTCTCCAAGTTAGTTAGTAATTATATCGAAGTGAAGTATCGGAAATGTTTAGCCGATCATGCACGTTCTACACATATTAAATAGTTATTGAAATTGTTTGTTTATCACGACATACAGCTTAAGTTTTATTATATTAGTACTACCGAATGAATAACATCTACGAATAATTCATACTGCTTTAGCTAATTAAGGATTTTTGGGTGCTATCGTTTTGCTTACTTAACGTGTAAGGATAGCCCTACATACCATCCCTGGACGAGCGTCAGGTAAGAGACAATACGGTCTGCTGTCAAATATTATCTCCCGGCACTGTTATGATCCGGAAGTGTTTCATTATTAGCCATTGTGAGTCCTATACAGGGCTGATTTGTAGTCACCGGCCAAATTTTTTTTTATACAATAAGTAGCATTTATAGAAAAGATTTTTGCAAAAAAAAAAGTATTTATTTTTTTACAAGGAAGTTAATTTATCCGCCAACATATTAACCAATGCCTTGGTTAATATGTTGGTTAAATTAAAATAAAATATAAATTATTTTATATTAAATACATTAAAATAAAAATGACTACTCGCTACTACATATATTTTGTAGTACTACATCGTAGTATTATCAAGGAAATGCCGCGTCGTAGTAGCTATGTTCATCAACAGCGACTATTTTTTTAAAAGTTTGTGGGTCCATATTTCTACTTTTTTGTACTGAGCGACGCTAAAATAAATATGCAGGTACGTTTATATCGTATCAAGAAACTAACATTTAAATTTGGCTGGTGACTAAAAATCAACCCTGTATAAACACATGTGCTTATCGAAGCCAAGTGATTAACCATTTAAATTGACATGTTTCAATTTTATGTTTATTTAAACTTGACTATCCAGTGTTTGCTTAGAAAACTGTTCTTCGTCACATACGCCTACAAGTTTTATCTTTCCAAAACATAATTAAGCTGTTGAAATCACAGACACAACCCTTAACTAAACACTGTATAATTATACCCTGGAAAAGTAAACCAGCGGAAACGAAGGTTACATTTTATGTTCGTCGTCAACGCAACATACCTACAGGGCTGTTTTTTGGTCACCAGCCAAATTTATATGTTTTTTTTTTTAATTTATTTAACAATTTATCTACACACAAGTTTAGATACAATATAAAGAAACATAATCAAAATAAGTACCTACAAAGGTACAGCTTATCTCTATTGAAATTTCTTACAGCAGACCTAAGACTGGAGAGTTTGTTGAAAATGCAATCATAGTGTGTACTAACACATTACATACTACAAACTATTTAAATACTTATAAGGATATACACATATCAAAATATACATATAATATTATAACAACTTTACATAGGTACATATAATACATACATAATACTAAATATAATAAAAACATAATTCATACTATTGTTATTTTCTTTGATACGATATAAATGTACAGGGTGACTGGTGACAAATTTAAGATACTGAAGGAGAGCACTCTGTACTCGATTCTGATCATAATTATGTAAAAAAGTAGGTACTTAATTTTTCACTACAATTCCCTATAAATAAACTATGTACTTTACTTAGGCCTGAGTCAATCGCCGCACATTACCTGGCGCGCGGATCGCTGCCAACGCTAGCGTGAACATGCGTTGCGTAATCAATTCTTTAACTTTCGGTTAAGTTTACACAGTAAATAATTAATATCAAATTTTTATTATGTTTTTTCTCTTCATGAATGATCTAAAACTATCACGTCCTTGAATTTCAAAAGTGACCCACCCCCAGTCACTTTGTATACTTTATTTTATTTATTTTAGTATCGCTCAGTAGAAAAGAATAAAGATATGGCACCACAAACATTTAAGCGAATAAATTTCCTTTAAAATGAAATACATCCTTTTTTTCCAAAAATCGTTTCTGTAAATGATACTCATTGTGTAAAAAAAATTGGCCGGTGGTTAAAAAACAGCCCTGTATATGTACACCTACATACTTATAACACGTGTCTGGATATTTCCGCCCCTCTGAGCACCCTTGAGTTTACTTAAGGGCTCCCAGACGAAACCATGTCACAATCTACAGCCTTATAAACAACTAAAGTCGCGCAGTTTCACTTGTTGGCTACTGATGGAGGAGGAATTTTCTGTTTTATTTGCTGAATAATGCAGCTTTCAAATTGTTAGTTTTTTTTTTTTTAATATTAGGGTTTTTGAGTTATATCAACAATAAGATACAAAGGAAAACTTAGGCAGCACATCTATATCGTAATCTATACAAATATAATAAAGTTGAAAGACAACAAACATATTTGTTAGAAGGGCCTTACCTCAGAATCTAGCGGTTAGATTAGAAACATGTACATGCATTTTATAGCCCCACTTTTGGAGAAGTTTAAAGGCTATATTTTATCAAGAAATTTCCACGATATCTAAAGTAAAACTGAGCAAGGACAGTATTAATTTAGATCTTTAATTTCAATATTATTTCGTCACAACTTTGCCATCCGATGTGTTATTTCTTATCACAGTTACAGTTACACCAAATATATTTTTTATCCATCCACGTATACAGTGGGGTGGCTGAAAAAATGGGGAAATGAGGCACTGTCTCGCGGGGTGCGGGGGGACGGCCGCGCATCGATCGCCGCCGCGCCCCGCGACGCCTCGGCCTTACTTAAACGCGCGTTCACACTGGAGCCAAGGAGCGGGCAGGGATATTTGACTTTAGGTTTTCTATTATTCTTCTATTGAAAAGTATTAATTTTTGATTTTAAGTCTGCAGTTGTAAGCGTAAAGGTGAAATAGTGATAAGGAAGTTTGGTGAAATTTAAAATTTCGTAAAAGTAGTTTTTCGGTAAACCTGAATTAGGTGAACTCATCATGCGGTTTAAAAGCAACAAACATCCACAGACAGATACATACATTCTTACAAATTTTCACAGTTTTCACGTGATTTCCTTGAGTTTTCTCGAAATTTAAAACTTATCTTTATTCGGTCTGTGCGTAAACATCTGTTATCCAAAAAATACTACAATAAGAAAACTCATCTATAACAGTTTTTAAATCAATATCCAATCATTTTCCATTGTATCGAATTACATTTTTGAATACAATCGTATAAAAAGTACCTACCTAAAGAAAACCTAGACGCTATATTCCATGTAACTGTATAAGACGGGGCGCAAGTCGCGACGCAGACAAACAATGCGAGGGGGCGTTCGAAAATTCTTTCCCGGAGAGGGTTAACGTCTCGCGAATAATATAGAATAGCCTCGGGACTTCTTTTTTAATTTTCACGAAAACGAGGGCACATAAAGTTTTTGGCATCCTATAAGTGTTTCGAAGTTCGAATGCCAGCCGGGTATAAAAACGAATCTTTATACAGGGTCCGCTTATAATACTCAATTATATTTTAATAGAAGATTGGAATTAATGAGTGGGGTCTGAATTTCGTTTTTTTTTTAAATATTTTTTATACATTAAAATTTCAAAATTCTGCCTCATGAGTAAAATTTAAGATTAATCTACACTTTATGACTACATACAATTAAATGGAAACGTTTTTATTACTTGCTGTGTAGTCATAAATTACAGATCGAACATAAAATTTTGATCACTTAGAAAAATTTTGAAATTTTAATTCATGAAAATGTGTTAAAAAAATGTTCTTTTCGTAATTATGACTCACTCACTATTCTTAATCTGCTATTAAAATATTATTGACTATTAAAGGCGACCCTATATTTTAGTTGTTGACCTTTTCACAGCGATTTTTATTGTTTCACTAGCTGACCCGGCAAACGTTGTTTTGCCATATAAATAAAAAAATAAAAAATAGATGTTGGCCGATTCTCATAGATACCGGATAAGCACAAAAAATTTCATCAAAATCGGTCAAGCCGTTTCGGAGGAGTATGGTAACGAAAACTGTGACACGAGAATTTTATATATTAGATATCTCATATTAAACGTAAAAAATAGCTTACTTAAACCACAACGTATACCTACTAGGTTATACTCTAGCTACTCTGTGAGGTCTCCATTACACAACTTTTCTTTATAATTGTCGGTGTCGGATAAAAGAATATTTTATTGAAATCTTATATACATTAGGAATTATTATTCGATTGCTGGACAGTTTATATTTTACAATTTATATTTTATTACTTGAGTTTTATTATTTATTAAGGTATATCAGTCGTCGTGGCGCCGTGGTTACCTACTGTGTTAATCAAACGATATCACAGGTTAAGCAACGTTCGGCGCAGTCGGTAGTTGGATGTGTGACCACCGAACATTAATTTCTCACGGCGACTTCGGTGCTTCGGAGGGCACGTTAAGCAGTCGGTCCCGGGTGCTGTATACTTGTATACAGTAGTCGTTAGGGTTTGTCAGAAGCTATTTCGGCGCCCTGAAAATTCTGACATCCACCACCCAGCACTGGGCCAGGCCTATACCTCCTCGTTACCCAGGGGAGAGACTCATAGCCCTGCAGTGTGCTCATTACAAAGAGTCGTGATGATGATGATGAAGGTATATCAACCATAAATATACAATTTATAACATGGAATACATTTTTTTTAAATACAAGTTCTTGTACATTTATCAATAATAGATATACAGAGCATTTAAAATAAAATATCAACGACAAATTTTGGTTCACACATGCTATTGCAATAATTTAATACAAAAATACTAGTTTAAAAAAAAGTTAACAACAAAATTTATACATTTAACGTAAAATAACAAATGTGAGATCATAATTTTACTTAATTTACTGAGAAAGTGAGAGGAAGCTTAAAATGTTTGTTCGTATTTTTGCGAGAACGTTAATATTATTATAGGTTGAGCAAATTCTAGGTAGAGGACTATGAAGCGTTTGGTTTGTCCGGCATCGAGGTATATGAAATGTTTGAGTAATTACATGTCGTGGGATTATACGTAGCTTTATTATAGACGAGCGCCTTCCCGCGACTTCGTACGCGCAAAAACTAAAAAGTTCTATATTTCCCGTTCCCGTGGGAATTTCGGGAATTCCTTTCATAACACAACCAGACACATATTGAAAAACCTTTACACCAAGTTTCACATCGGTGCACTCAAGGAATAAGGTTTTTCATACAAACTAAAAAGTCCTATATTTCCCGATCCCGTGGGAATTTCGGGAATTCCTTCCTTAGTGCACCCCTACATCCCTTAAAGAATGTATGTTCTAAATTTCAGCTCTCTGCGCCCAGTAGTTACGGCTGTACGTTGTCTGTCAGTCACTCAGTCAGTAACGGAACAGTTTTATATACCTATATATATTGATTGATAGTTAATTGCTTCAATGCTGAACTGGAAGCAAAGGAAAAACATAGAATGTACCAGCTGCTTCTCTTCTGGGGCATACTGTTAAAGTCAGTTAAGGTACAATTAGCGGTTTTGTGTCCCTTTCAATGCAATAGTATCTGTCCATCATTATAATATCCAAAATCAAACGTGGCACCAGATAGTTTTACAACCTCTGGTGTTCTGCCTAGCCCATTAGGCGTGAAGTTGTTTGTATGTTTTAGTTTTTTTCCATTTGTTTTCAATTTAACATTTTTTCAATCTATCTGAATCTGAATCTAACAGAATTTAAATTGCGGCCGTTAGAGGCAATTGGTATTTTTACCCCGACACGTGTTGTTAAAGTTTCACATGTGTGGCTGTGTGTGGCATCGCAACAGACATACGGATGAGTCCAAAGTAAAAAGTTTCTAGTCTACATGTTTTTCCGACATCATCCACTACCATCTTCACATTTCGTCCAACTTAAACGAAACCTTAATAGCACAGTACACATATCTACAGTAATACAACTCGGCCGCATCTTTAAAATAA
Source organism: Stenoptilia bipunctidactyla (assembly GCA_944452665.1). Classification (NCBI taxonomy): domain Eukaryota; kingdom Metazoa; phylum Arthropoda; class Insecta; order Lepidoptera; family Pterophoridae; genus Stenoptilia; species Stenoptilia bipunctidactyla. The sequence goes on along the minus strand of OX101729.1, from coordinate 5,508,846 downwards.
TCACAGGCATGATAAGGCTGCCCGCCTTCAGCGTTTAAATTACATTTGCTTACTTTGTGTTTACTTCCCTTTAGTTTTTTGACTGCAAATATACTTTTTTTATATAAACAAATAAAATACTTTGTGAATTGAATAGGAAGTGTTCAACAAAAATACTTTTAGTGTCAAAAAACCATGTTTACGTTTGAATAACAAATCGGTTTCGCTCGCGTTTCGTCCGTTTGTATGAAGTTGAATTACTGTAGATATCTGTATTGTGTTAATAGCAAATGAAAAACAAAACCATAACTAAACGTATGAAAATCCGTTCAGTACTTTTTGAATTTCGACAGATAAAACAAAAGCGGCACGGTGCCTACGCTTTATGTAGTCTAGTATTAGAACCACGTTTTATTATGCTGACCCTACCTACAGCTATGTGGAATCGGCATATGAATTAATGCATCACGATAAATCAGAGCAGTCTTGTCTAGTAATGGTGTAACATCCATCATCGTTCCATCACGAATTCAATCAATTCTCGTGAAACCATCCGGAATATACATATAGTACTACTAAGACAAATCTATTAGAAATAAAGTTTGTATGTATGACGAACAAACAAGTGTAACCTATAAAGCAAACAATTTAATAAAAAATAATAAATAAATAAAATCCCCAGGCAATCACATCAACTATATGGCCCCAAAGTAAGCATAGCTTGTGTTATAGGTTACCATGTAGCGAACTAGGGGGGAACCTAGAATATAAATACATAAATAGATTATACCAGACACTGAACTTTTTTTTTCTTGATTCCTTTTTATTTTCTCAATCTAAAAATATTTTAGTGGGAAGAAAAGCATAAATTATTATTTAAAGACAAAAGAACTTTACTTTAATGCTGACGAACTCCTTGAGCATTAAACAAACGAGACGGTCGTAAATCGTCAAAAGATCGTCAAACTGAAAGTCCATTGAATTTATTATTGATGAGGTCCTCTCTACATCGACGAATATATAAATCAGAGGGTCGCAATATAAAGGATCTCCCATTTTAAATCAATTGCTCAGACTCCGCCGGAAGTGATCGTCAAGAGGGATTCCAATCATGGCGAAAGTGTATGTCTGTTTCCGGTCAGTATTGTTTCAGAACAAACAGAACCATATGGTTGGTATTAATAAAGAACAAAGTTTGTTTTCTTAAAAATAAGAATGATAAACGCCTCTCGAACAATGAGAAGAAAGGAAAAATTCCGTACCTATTTTTGAAACACTGGAAGGGATTTCTCTGAATAACTTGAATACTTCGCCGTACTAGCACATTTTGAAATGAAAACAAAAGTTAATAAAGAACACCCTTTATTGCCTTTTGCTTTTGAGCTTTTACATTGTTTTTGATACTAATGATGAACATCATTTTGATTTAAGACAATAGGCAAAAGTTTTATAAACTCAGAAAGGTTTTTATAACCGCTCCCAATCCTTCTTGTTAGAGTTAAAAGTTGTAGATACTCATAATACAAATCAAAATATTAAATATTAAAAATATTAAATGTTATAAATATATAGAAGCTGGATTATCTCTGAAGAAATCTATCGAAGAATAAAGCGAGGGAGAATATTGAATACGTAAATTCTGCTTTAAGACTCTAAAATCAACTTCTTTTACATGAAATGAATTAGCGGGCTCTAGTAACATTTCCACCACCCAGCACTGGGCCAGCTTGGTAGATTATGGCTTATACCTCCTCGTTACCTAGAGGAGAGACTCATAGCCCTACCCATCATGAGTTATGTTTTTGTTTATATACGAACTATTATTTTAACTGAGATTGTTGTGCTCACCTTTAATTAAAAATCATTTTAATAAGTGTTTAATTGTGCAATTTTATTGAAAATGTTTGTAAGATGTATTTTAGTTGGTAAGCCAAAAATAAATAAATGAATAACTCTTTGTAAATTTTCATAATTAATTAATTTTGTAAATAATTCAGTTTAATAATTAATAAATAATTAATGCAAAAACGTTTCATCCAATCATCTGTACAACATGATACGATAACACTTAACCACATTTTCACAAAGTCTCCAATATGCGTCTGCCTTTCTAAACGCAAGAAATACTGCATGGATTTGTATATGATTTCACCTTGGACAGAGTAATTCATCACTTAACCGACGTTGAGAAGACCTTGATCTTAGCTAACGCACCAAAACAATAATACTCATACTGTTGAATGTTGAGGAGCCCGTGGAAATACCTGGTTTTGAGTTGGCGCACGCCGCGCCGTCGCTCTTAATCATCAAATCGGTGAAATTTTAAAATCCCGAAGGCCATAAATAAGCAATATATAATCGAAAAAATAAAGTGATTTACGAGGAAGCTCAGGTGTATAATAAATTAAGGTTTTATGTAAACTAGCTTAAATATGACCATGATTGAAAATGTCTGAGTAAATCATGCCGGCTAGAAGCATTACTGGCAGAGGCCGTGTACCCGAGTGAAGCCGGGGCCGAGTGCTAGATGAGGAAATATTGAAACGGCGAGGTTTGAACGGCTTCTTGAGATATGCAACCTATAACTATAGGTTGCCACGTTCATGATCTTTTTTTTTACTTATTAGGGCCGATGACTGTCTCTTCGAGGGCAAAAGGTTTTTGCTGAATATTCAAGTATTTAAAAGAGGGTTTTCTCCTAAAGCAAACCATAGTACGTGGATAATTCTTCAAAGTAATTTAGTGCCACGAAAGATATATTATATAGGGTATTTCAATAAGGACGGGTCGATTTCAAAATGGAATAAAACAGTCTGTGTGCGAGATATTAACGAAATTATTATTTTATTTGAAAGACCTATTCATGCCATTTTGTTTTGATTATGACATCATTCAACTGCCCGCCGCGTATTCGAACAATGGCACAAATCAGATGGACCTCATTTTAATAATTTTTGTAGCCTAAATTGAATGATATGGTTGTGGATGACATGTGTTTCCAGCAAGACGGCAATGGAGATTTTGCATGAACGATTTAAAGGATTATTTCATGCAGAGGTGGTGTGAGTTGGTTGGGCGATTTGATTCTACTGAAAATTGGACCTCTCAGATTTGTGCCACTGTTCGAAGACGCGGCTGGCAGTTGAATGATGTCATAATCATAAGAAAATGGCATGAATAGGTCTTTCAAATAAAATAATAACTTGGTTAATATCTCGCACACAGCCTGTTTTATTCCATTTTGAAATCGACCCGTCCTTATTGAAAGACCCTATAGTTTCAGCAAACGTTGACACTACTATTTACACCAAGCCGTAATAAAATTTACCTCATGCCAAGCTCAATCTAATGCAACTTAAATAACATCGACAATACAAAAATGAGGAATAAAATAATCCTGCAACAATAAATTCTGTTTAAATCTGCAACGAGCGGCTCAGCACTCGCCGCCACCACCACAATGCAATTAAAATGGCGACGAATGTCCGCCGTATCTCTCTGTACAGCATGTACAAAATATACTTTTCATGATTTTTTGTTGCTCGCAATGTTCCGACCATACGATAGCTTTATCGTTCCTGGATAAACGTGTTGAAAATGGCAACTAATCCCGGTCATCCCCGCTAGGTAGATAAAAATCTGGCGTCCAGTTTAATAACTAGGTTGTTGAAATAAAAAAAAGGTAGTTAAAATGTACCGGTGGAATATAATATGAATATAAATAACATCCCCAGACAATCACGCTAACAATAAAGTAAGCACAGCTTGTGTTATGAGATACCATGTAGCGAACTAGGTGGAACCTAGAATATATATGTATACATAATTAGATAAACGCCCAGACCCGGAACATTTTTTTTCATGTTCCGTGCGAGAATCTAACCCGCAACCACTACTGGCGTCTGAGGCAGATAGGTTTACCCCATCGCCAAAGTGGTCTTCGATTAGATGAGTTGTGACGATTTTGTAGTCAAATGCGGGTTATAAAACATCCCTAGGAAATGATTCTGGACGAAGCAAAGCCAAGGGGTTCATTGCTGATAGAATTACCTCAGCGAATGATATGATATGCCATGTTTCGGTCAAGTTCTATGAAGAGTCAGTTTGCTTCCATTAGCGAGCGCTATCTTTGGTTTCATTGACTTCGGGTAAAACTCAGAGAACGCCGTCAATAAAAATAATAATTAATTTAATGTAGTTGCAACCTTCCTATCATCTTTGTATCTTTTATCCAGAATCTACGATCATGTGCTGTCGTAATGTGCGGTCATGTGATGTCGGTCGGTACTGCAGTGATGCGTCCTACCCGAATTCATGATCTTCATATTTTGCATCAACATCGCTCACCATTCTGCGACATTAAAGTCATGTCATGCGCGAATTTAAAGTTAAAACTAGTCCTTTACACCTATTTTATTATGCACCTCACTGAAAAATTCTACTGCAAATTCTTTTAGGCGAAACATTACTGCATTTTTGCAAGCAAAGAAAAATAACTCTACGTTTACACACGTTAGAGCGCTTTTTACAGTTGGTTGAGTCGAATTCAGTGGCCTGGTTTTGTCCCGATTCAATATGAACTGCAGCTTCAGAAACCAAGTTTGACTTCATTTTGTGCAGTTTAAAACAACTCTTGGCAACATTCAGTTCGTTTCCAGCAGTTTCAGGTAAACGGTATTAATGAATGTTCATTTTGAACTAAAAGGATTTAGGTTGGGTAACGATTTTTTTTTTCTGAATTAAGTATTTCTTTAAATTCGTCACCAACATACTGTCTATCCAAAGAACAGGTTCCAAGAATAACATGAATAAGACTTCAAAAGCGACTTCTGTTGGACAATGAACGTATTGGCAACATCTTTTTGTCAAACAACTAGGCGCTGATCTTATCAATGGATTGATTCGAACTTTGCTGAGGTAATAAGTTAGACAATAAGACAAAAAAGTCTATAAACATCTCATACAAAACTAACTTTATGTTGTACTGTAAATGTGAGCAATGTTCGACTATCTTCATAGCTTTCTAACAATGACGGCATTAAAGAAAATCTACGATGTATTATGATTGTTGCACGTTCATCATCTTTGCGAATGCAAACTGAAAACTTCCCTTTGTCTCGAAAGCAACAGAAACTTGAAATATCTACAATTCATAACCAGCAAACTATTTTGGTGCTCAAGTCCGCAACTTCTCGTCGTACCACAAGGGTCTTTTGTTTAAACAAATAAACTTCTCGGCAAGTCACAAATCTTGAGGACGTCCCAATAACGAAACTGTTGTGGCTAGTTTGTATTTAACTGGGAAGTTTCAGTTTGTCCCATTTGAGAAGTTTCCGCAGGCGAGCGATGCCGGCTGCAAACTTAATGACATTACTTCGGACTGAGACACGAGACCGTTAGTTAAGGTCCGAGCTGAACTGTTTTCAATTACACAGTTTATTCTGTGCAGGATAGAATTGCTTGGTCAAGCCAGTAAGGAATGGTATTTGGGGCAGTGTGTAATTAAGGCGTTCGATTAGAACTTGGCTTTGTCTTTTCTATTTGAATTTTTCATTTTTGTCATTAAATACAGTGATAATGAAGTACCTAATAACATAACTTGTACAGCTTGAATTCGAAACGGATTGAAAATACTAGATTTGAAGGTATTACAGTCAAAGGCGGAAGGCTTTAATTGTTTCTGTGTATGGTTCAGCAAAACTTAATGACATTACTTCGGACTGAGACACGAGACCGTTAGTTAAGGTCCGAGCTGAACTGTTTTCAATTACTCAGTTTATTCTATGTAGGATAGACTTGCTTGGTCAAGCCAGTAAGGAATTGTATTCGGGGCAGTGTGTAATTAAGACGTTCGATTAGTACTTGGCAATTTGTCTTTTCTATTTGAATTGTTCATTTTTGTTTTAACATTAAATACAGTGATTATGAAGTACCTAATAACATAACTTGTACAGCTTGCATTCGAAACGGATTCATTAGATTTGAAGGTAATACAGTCAAAGGCGGAAGGCGTTATTCGTTGTGTATCCGTGTATGGTTCACCAAACCCTCGTAATCTAATTTCATTTTTGAAATTCATATGAAGTCAAATACAGAGCACGTGGACTAAGACTTTATACAAAGATTGAAACGCTAGTCAAGCGCAGACCACTAAGAACGGGTTAGGTAGCTCGGGTTTGAGGATAAACAATCCTCGCTTATGTAGGCCCGGTAGATTAAGTTCACTTAGTAACCTATCAACATTTTGTTCAGTTTGTGTCCGTCTCTGTCCACGACTATTCCCATCTCCATCCACATTATCTGTATTATCTCTCACCTCTATCGCTACATCTATCTACTTCTATCTTTAACTCTATATCTATGTCTACGTTTCTATCTAGCACTTGATTGCCTAATGTATAAATATAATAGTAGACTCCAGAAGATCACCAACTCGTTCATGGGTCAATGTGTACGCTTTTATAATAACACTCCAAAATATTTAAGATTAACCCTTCGATAGATTTAAGGATAAGTGTTATATAAAGTTTTACTATAAGATATCTGGATACAAGAAGATGGGATTCCCTGGTTGTAAATTATTACTGTGTATTTTCCATAGATGATTGCTGTTGAGTTTTTTGCCACTTCTTCTCAACAGATCAACTTTCCGAAGTGGTGGTAGATTCAGTTCAATTTGTAAATTGTGTGACTTATTTCAAATGTATTAAAATACTTACGAAATAAAGATTCTTTTGACTTTGAGTTTAGGCCAGAGTTATGCAACTGAGTATATCATATGCAATTTTTCTCATCCAACTCGTGGAAAACCATAACTGCAATCCCTATTTCATACTATACACGTTTTGACGCACCGGATTCACATTAAATAGGTAAGTTGTTCCATACATTGACAAGGAACTGTTGTGACCCAGTTCTAATTAATAACAGAACTAGATAGTAACCGTCCAGTTGGCACGATTTAGTTCTACTTTGTACCGTAAAACGGTTACATACATCCCTACTTGCGCCGACGTCTCGACGACGTCTCGTTTTATTACATTTTAAATTTTACCTCCATGTTTTCGAGGCTGTAAAGGCGCGGACGTGGTCACAAGAGACCGAGTCGAGGTAAATTTCAAGATATAACTAAACGGGATAAAATTGAAATGAGAAACGTTTAAACTATTTCTAAAAGAGTTTTATTAAAGGTTGAAAAAGAAATAAGAATTGAGAATTAAATTTTCAACTCAAGATTTTTTACAGCGGAAATTAAAGTTGTTATAAGTACCTAAGTGTTAAATATTTGTTTATTTGTTAAAGGTTAAATTGTTGTCGCTTTATTGAAATTTTGTTTGTTGGCCATCGGCATTAGGTTAAGCACCTATAATGTTTGATGACTGTGTGTGTTGAATAAATAAATAGAATAAAACAACGCTCATACACCAAATAATTTTAAATCTAGGATAGTTGATACTTAAAAATCCTCTCATAATACGGGCCTTAACGTATTGCTGCCGCGCAACTGCAGCGCGTCTGAACCGCGTTGAACGCGCTACAGCAGCGCGATTATCGTCCTACAGTCGCGCAATGTTAAATTCTGAATATTGAAATCCATTTTAAGACCCACCTGAGCAATCTGGTTATTCGGCATGTCGTGGTGGTCGGCCGCGAACTGCGGCGGCGGCGGCAGCACGGGCGGCTGGAGGGCGCGCGGGTAGGAGCGGAGCCCGCTCGGGCCGGCGTCCGCGCGCCCCGGCATGCACCCTACCGCCGCGAGCACACGCCGTCAACGCATCGCAACACTCCGCGAATTGAGAACTACCCGCAGTTTGGGAAGCGAGAATTGCGAACTACCCGCACTTTGGGAAGCGAGAATTGCGAACGAAACGCCTTTTTTGAAACTTGTATCACTGCTTGTAGGCTCTTTAACTTTTTACACTGAATTTTGGATCCACAGGATTCGCTTTTTTCTATTTGTCAACTTTTTTGGGGTTTACCGTTTTCTGTTAGGGAAATAGGAAATTTAAAAGGCAGCTCAGGTAATAAATTTTTCATATTTTTGTCGAAATGTAAAATAAAATGTTATAAAAATATTTGTGTTAATTTCATTATTTTTCTTTAATATGACCTAACAATATATTGGATATTACAATCCACCATATGCCTAAGTTTTTGCGCCACTGAAAAGACCTCAATCAATAGAGAAATGCCAGCAGAAAAAACTCTACTGTTGTATAGATCTTTAGAGCTAGTATCACTAGGAGTGCCCGAAGTGTTCCAAAGTCCAAGTATACAAATCCAGGCTATAGAATTTATTTATAAGCTATTATAGTATGCATGATATAGTGAACAACTAAATAAATTGTTTAGTTTCGTACAGTCACGTCTAATAATATGTTTACATTTTCATTGAAATTTGAACCTTATCCCAACTGAATAAGTTGCGAAGTGGATACATATTAATTCACGTGACTGTACAGTAAGTTAAACCTCATCAAATCATGAACTGGCGAAAAATTTATGTCTTATTAATATTGTTATCGTGTTGTACCCTATAGCAATATTTTAAAATCAGTAATCAATTATCTCTTAAAGCAGAAAACATTCCATACATAAACTAACTTATAAAAAGTAACCATATGGGCCGAGCTTGACAAAATAAATCAACTCTAAATAGATAGAAACACTAAGAAGACGATAAATCGAACAAAAAGAGATCGAAGAATGTGTAAAACGCCCCCAGAGAGCAATATAAATACCACTACTCGGAAACTTGCTACCAAAACGAAAGAAATCGAGCCAAAGGCGGTGAAATATTGTCGCTCATTTGTCAGTGTCAATTGACTTCCTAAAGCCTATAAAAATGCTTTTATCTCAGCTGAGCCACACAGATTGAAAAATTAATGACGTCATTAGGCTACCTCAAACATACAATAAAATGGCGATATGCAAATTAGAGATGATATGAAGCTGTGTTTTCTTAGCTCAAACGGTCGTATATCTGAAATAATAATGAAAGTGAAACCGTAACTGAATCTTATTAAAATATTGAAGGTAGCTCATGGCATGTTTTTCATGAGAGCGATGCGCACACTACCGCATCGCTCTCAGGTTCTTTTAAAATTCTTAAAAATAAATCCGAGACTAATCGAAATATTTACATATCCATAAAGCGCTGCTGAGGAAGTAACTTCCACAACAGCATTATGCTGAGTATAAGCCTTATATTGTGCGGCCACCGGTGGGAGTTAGCGTTCCTGACAGCTGTCAAAATCATAGCTTTTTTACCCCTTCGAATCGGAAATAAACTTTATTCAGTAGACATAAGGAGCTGTCACGAACGCATTCTCGCAAAGGCCGCACTCTACCTACCTAAATTGTTATCATTCGTGTAATAATAATGAAACTCTAAAAAAATATTTTGAATCATCGACCGACTTCCAAAAAAGGAGGCTGGTCTCAATTCGTCTGTATGTTTTTTTTGTGCCTTTGTTACACGATATTTCGGACAATTGTGAATAGATTTTGAAAATTCTTGTTTCTTCTGATAGAAAATACTTCATAGTTGGTCCCATATAAATTTCATAGAAATCGGTTGAGTACTTCATTGAACATTTCAAAATTTTGAAAATATATTTATGCATTATAACTCAGCCAAAGTCTTGACGTGAAATCGGTTTTTTTAACCGATGCTCTGCATTGGTTGATTATTTAATAAAATCTCCGATGCAAATGTTTCGCTTCTGAAATCGTTACAGTTGTCGAATCATATTAAAACGGCATTAAACCCGACCTTTCATGTGTACCTTTAATATTTAGGTCAAAATAGAAAAACACGTGCGTGTTTCCTACTAAAGAGTACAGTCAGCCCCGCGAAGTTTACATTTACAAAATTGTTAGGACTTCTTATTGAAATTGTTAAGGAAAAATCAAGGTCCAAGGTCTAATAGATTTGTTGGCACAACCAAAATATGTTTTTGTTTGTTTTAGTTTAGTTATGAACCAATAAAAATATTCTATGTCACATTAATTTAACTATTTACGTTGAGTTGAGTTTATATTAAATCACATTGAATTGAATGTTGGATATTGGATGGAATGTAAGCAAAGCAAAGGATTGTTTTAAAACTTGTCAGATTTAAATTTTCAATGCAAAATTTATTACTGTTATTATTTTTGTTTCCAATAAAAGTATTTTTTGACAACGCACTGCCCTCTTTTTAATTGGATATAGAGATTTCAAAAGCACAGTAAACAGTGGCTTGGCTTCCGTACACATCTCATTGCAGGCGACCGTACGTGGCTATATGAAAGCCAGAATGGGGTCAGCTCTGTCGTCACGACACAGGTTTTGTATGAAAAAGTTGCTGTTTGCTGCACTGCTTCATTAAGGCGACGCGACAAAAACGCCGACTAATTAGAAATACTCGCGCCGCTGGCAGACGCCATTCAATATCATGGCGGATATTCGACGACTAATTAATGCTAGGGATGATGCAAACCGAGGTGGTTAAGTTTGAAGTCGTTTTTTTTTGACGTGTGTAAAATAAGACTAAGTTATTACTTTTGTAAGTTTATTTTGGTAGTACCTAAATTTAATTTTAACAGTTAGGATGACACTTTACGGAGTTTAAAAATGATAATTGTCATTACAATTTTTACTCAGCATTAATTTTAATTACAAATCGCAAACAATTTCTTATTTTTGCATGTTTATAGCTCCCAACAATATAGAGCTAACTCGAGACATGTCGTCGTGTACAAACGAACAACTATGATATCAAAACTTAACCAACTTAACTACATTTCCAACTCAAAGGTAATTTATATTGGAAACTGTAATTGAAGCGAGAACAGCCCTGATTAATGGCCTACATATTGGTGCCAGATTTGGATAATTACCTCCAATTGCTCTTAATTATTGCGCATTGGTGGAACTTTCTAGGTCGCGCCGTGAATGTCGCTAAGTGAAAAAATTTAGAACTGTCATAGATAAAGTTATATAAAAAGTGTAACACGCAAGTCACAAGTAAGCTATAAGCGAAAGAGGATGAAAGCTGTAATGCGATTTATGAAATCATCGCATGTATCGACGAAAGTAACACAGATTAAATGAAAGTTAACCGTTTTAACAAAAACATTGTTATGTTAATTTTCGTTATTTTTATTTTATTTCCATTTCGTAAACGCTACACTGCAAAATCACTTAATCCTTTCACAGTGGGTTTGGTAAAAAATAAGCTTATCTGTTTTCATACACAATTTTCGTGGATATCGTTTGACAATATACAATGTTAATGGAATTCTAGGTTTCAGCCATTAATTTTGACACATAGGTCATTATTAACGTTTTATTGCCTGCCTAATGGCTTCATTAGCGACATAAAGGATTCACGCACGATTAAATGCTCCAATGTAGTTCAAACATTATTATATGGACACTATTTTTTCAATGGAGCCGTGAGATTTGCGCATTGGGGGTTGTTAGGTCGGACAAAAATCACATTATTCATTTATACCTCACAGTTGCAGTTAAAAAGAATATTATCGCTTCACAGATTAAACAGTGTATCGTAGGTAAGGGAATAGCAAAAGCTGAAGGGAGGTTGTCAGTGTATCCGTAGGGCGGGCGACGGAGCGAGGGCGAGCGGAGCGGGCGGCGCGGCGCCTGGCGCGGGACTGCCGCCGCCGCCGCCCTGCGCCGCGCCGCCCTCCGCCCGCCACCAAAACACAGATTACCGAGACACATTTATTAGCTTAAGCTACGAAACATAAAACTCTGATCGTTCTACAACACAAACATCAACAACCGTTTAGCACTTAAGATACGATCTAATGTTCACTAAATCTCATCATGCATTATAGCGTCTTTATAAGTAATCGTAGATCTTCACACCTGGGTAATTTGCAACGCGGGTCCTTCGCCTTGCCGCTTCGGCGGCGGCCCCGGCCGGCGGCCGCACCAGCTCGCCACGTCACGCAGCTTCCGCGAACACGACGCCCTGGAGGGCAGTTTGCACCGTCTCCTGGACGACCTAGCGCCAAATGTGTTCGTCATTCTGTCTCCAGGTTTGGACATGTCATAGACTATTTTAGGACTGTCCACTGTTTCGTTTCCCGGAGATATTCGATGTTTGGCTCCAGTCATTGCTTTCTTGATTCCCTTCAGCGCCCGTCTGGCTGGATTCTCGGCTTCCGCGTCATCTATTGCAGTTTCACGGACGGCTGTTAATCGTCCAGGGGGCGTGTAGATGTCTGGTTCCTCGGGCCTGGTGACAAGGTTTCTTAGTCTGCTGATGATAGTGGGGGGCGGGTCGGTGTTGGTGCCGACTGTGCAGACGCCTCGTCGGTGGTCGTACTCGACGGGGTAGGTAGTAGGGACGTAGGTCTGCGGGGGGAGGGTAGCGGCGCGGCGGCAGAGGTCGTCGTGGTCGTAGGCGACGTGTAGAGTGCTGATGCTCATGGGCAGCTGCGGCGGCGGCCACAGCTCGCGCGTGGGCGGCACGGCGGCCGGCCGCTCGCCCAGCACGCGCCGCGCCAGCTCGCCCGGCTGCCACAGGTAGCTCGCCGTCAGGTTCCCGTGCGTTTGCATCTCTCCACTCCACGAACCACACTGCCCGCTCCGCTAATCCTCTTGAGGCTTCGCGCACTTGGCGGTATTCGCGACTACACGGACGCTAGTGTGGAAGCTTTTTAAATTGGATCAGCGATGAGAATATTAAATAAACCTTTGTGCTGTGTAATCCGTTTTATTTTATAGAAAGGTCGTTTTGTTTTTATTTGTTGTTTACCTGGCAGTTAAATATCTCACATTAGTGTGATAATAAAAAAAATGGTTTATTATTATTTTTATATCGTAGTATTGTTATGAAAGTGTGTCATCGTTGATTTAATGACTATAAGGCGTCATGTATTAGTGTCCAATGGATTCATTTTTTTTGTGATCTTCCTCCAGTTTTTACGGAAGGTGAATTTACTACTTATTATAAGAGAGGTAAGATTAGATCTCAAGGATACCAAGAATCGGAATATTCAGTTCATGTTGTATAGATATTCTGAGGATTTATTTATTCTGAGTAAAAGTAGACCAAAAAAGATTGTTTTGTTGATTGACACCTATAGGATTTTGTCAGACCTGTATATGGGTTTGATACAAATTGGCAATTGGATATTTTGGAAAAGTTTCCCACGTGCTCACAGACTGTCCATCAATGATATACCTAAGTAAAGTGGCTTATATTCTTCCTGGAATCCTAATTGTAAACTTGTTCTATTGTATCTCAATGGCCCTCAATTGTTGCGCTCCTTACGGCCCTGGGTTTGATTCTGAATATACAAAACTCGTTTCTCTGTACTTGTTAAAATTTAAGGGTTAAGTGAGTTTAACCCTAGCATAATCAGCTAAACATAAGGTTGATCTCTCGCTATTGGGTTGTAAATTTTAACACATTAATTTTTACTTAACACATCTTGATTGACCTCCGGAGTATAAAAGGAAGTACCTACGTTAAGATAACTTTAAAATCTAGAGCCCTTCATAAAATAGCACTGTTTATTTCCGCTACAGTACGACTTATTAAATTTAGTGTGACGTCATGGATAAGCAGACAATTAAGCCGCTTGCGGTGGTATCAAATTAATACATTTAAGAAGCTTTGCAGGGACAGAATACATCCGTGGATGAAATAATTTTGCGTCAGCTTTATAAGGTACCTAACAAGACACTTTGATTTTATGAAAGACTAGTAGCTACCGCGATTTTACTTGAACCGACTTTCAGGTTGTCGGGTATTTTAGCCAAAAATGTATGTAGCATTTAATATGCCAAATAATAATAATTAAGTACTCTATAGCAATTAAATGTAAACATCAAAATTTTTCCGGCTCGCACTTGCCGCGAGTGTTTTTATTTTTTTTTTGTTTAATTGCTAACAAACAAATAAAGGAAAGAAGAAAACGAGGGTCTTAAGTGCGTACGAGGAAGCAAAAAAGTAAATAATTCCTTTAAGCTTGTCGCCCTCTGAAATGAAATGAAAAATTTTATTCATCATAAGACCATCGAATGGCCGCTTAATGACGTCATAATTTTGTACTTCGGCTTTAACAAGGTGTTGATAGTTATTGAATAAGATATTACAGTAGACCAAGAGACAAAAAAAGCCGGCGGAAAAAACTCTTGGCACTCTTTTTCAGGACTCTAGGCAGTCAGGGTTATACGAATTAAAACAAATAGGTACCTACATACAGTACAAATTGATCATGACATGAAAAAAAAACAAACACAAGACAGCTAATTGTGAGAGCCAATGTCATGCCAAAACCAAATTGCTTACATAGTAGGTGTATTGAGCTATGGATTCACAACACGAACATGACAAACTGGGACCAGAGTATCTCTGCGCTGCACTGCCAAGCGGGGTACATTTTAAGGCCATAAATATAACCTTTCAAAACGCTTCTAAATCACACCATGACAACCCTTAGAAGTAGCAAACCAACTTCGTCTCGGTTGACACTTGAGGTGAAATTAAGTTAAATTGCGTATTACAGAAACAGGAAACGGAAACAGCTTATCATCACAACCCTTTGATAATAATGAGCCCACTGCAGGGCCATGATTGTCTCCCCTGGGCTATGAGGATGTTTTAGGCCATTATCTACCATTTATTATCTCTAACCAAGGTGGTTACTCTGCTATCAATATTTTCATACGATAGGTTGCCGTATCGTACGTTTTTAGCGTAGGTACTTTAGGTATCGCGTTGATACTCGTATCGTTTTTTGTTTGTTTTACAATGCAAATTTGTTTAATGTATGTTTCATCGCGATACTTGCGCAAGAACACAGGTGAAGTCATTAGAGTGACGTCATTTTTCAATAAAGAAGAATGAGTGAATTTAGACCACTAGTAATCTAATAACATGCTTGCAATATGTACTATACGCGTAAAAGCTTTTAACATAAACAAGATAAATTTACTTTAGAAACGGGATATTTACTATGTTTTTTATTTATTTTGAGTTCTCGATATTTCGGCACTGTTACAAGCGCCATGATCACGACGGTATTGAAGATCTATCGAGATCTATCTGAGATCTATCGAAGAAATATCGAGAACTCAAAATAAATGAAAAACATGGTAAATATCCCGTTTCTAAAGTAAATTTAAATGTTAATGACTATGCCAGTTTAAAAACTTATATAAACAAGATAGTTCGTTAGTGCGCACTTGATAAAAGGCAGTATAGTTACTATGACATTTTTCAACCGACTTCAAAAAGGAGGATGTTCTCAATTCATGTGTTTGTTGTTTTTTTGTGTCTCTGTTACGCGATGTTACGGAGAATTATGAATCGATATTGAATATTCTTATTTCATATGATAGAGGATATTTAAGAGGTGGTCGCGTGAAAATTGAAATTGAAAATTTTCAAACTTTCGAAAACAATACGTATCAATACGGTGAATTGTACCTTGATGATAATACTTCAGCCAAAACTTCGACTAGGGTTTAAAAATGTTAGTGAAGTCGGTTTTTTAATGCTCTGCATTCGTTGATTATTATGTCCTATTCTTTCTTACATAAGGATAATAAAATAAGGTTATGTTTATCATCCATGTTAAGTGATACGTATATGAGCAAACCAGCATGTGCGTTGCCTGATTAAGTAAACACCACAACCCATGAACATCTGCAATTTCAGGGCCCGTGTTAACACGTTAACAGTCCCCATACAAAAGGTTCAAACCTCCCCATTAGTCCACTTCTGATGCAGAAATATTGGAAAATATAGTGCCATACCCCAAATAAAACTTTTTACTTTTGTAAGTCGCATTCAATTTTGCCCGTAACACTTTCTTCACATGTCTGATAATAACATACCAACTAATATGACAAGTCCAGACCCAGGAGCCCCTCAAGCTTGGTTGTGGCTAGTGTACCGTATGAGGTACACTGACGCGGCGGTACCGCTAGGCGTGTACCTAATAGGGTACACTGGACTGGTAAATGTTAATATAGCCCCACTTTTGACCTTAATCTCACCTGATAAGGGAAGATGAGGTGGAAGATGAACGCACACGTCCCTAGTAAATAACTGGCGCTTCATTCAATATTAATTCACTGAATAACACTTTGATATTAATGATTTTAACGATACCTACTGACATAATGATAATATATTTCAAATAATGATTTTTTATGTAACTCACGTTTACAATTAATGACTACATTAGCTACTACTTTATCGCCATCACACTTAATTCGACTGGTATTATTTATTTATTTTAAATAACTATAGTGATAGTATTGTATCTTAACTTTGTGTAACTTATAAATCAGTGTTTAGTATTATTATTATTTTTTATTTGATCAACATTTATTAGACTTTTGTAGACATATTGTATAGACTGTAATTTAAATTTATTGACTGTATATTATCTATTAGGACTTTTTGATATGATATTAATGTTGTACTAACCTAGTTTTCATGATTGTAATACTAACAATTGGGCCAAGATGCCAAAATAAATAAATATATTATTATTAAGGGAACACTTCACCGCCGGAGCGGTAACATTTGGCGGCAGATTTTATATGAAGGGTGGTTGCAGTCGGACCCTGACGTTGTCCTACCATCAAGCAGGAGCCACTAGGATTGTTGACTTATACGACACGTTTATACAGGTGAGGTAGGACTACTCAGAGCTCACCCTACATGGATAAAAAATTCCGCTAAATGTACATACATACATACACCTGTATCCCCATATGGTTTACGCAGAACACCAGAGGTTATAAACCATTTGATGTACTTAACTTTTGACAAATTTGGAGGTATTATAAGGATGGAGAGAGACTTTTGCAGTGACGGGGGTCAACGTATCGCGCACTAAAAGCCTCCAATAAAACCTCTGTTCCTTAACTGACTTTTGCAGTATGCCCGGGAAGAGAAGCAGCTGGCACATTTTATGTTTTCCTTCGCTACCAGTCCAGCATGGAAGCATAAGTATGGAATACATTTCCTTAAGTTTGATTCTAGAGTTGAGTTTAAAAATATGGATATAAGATGTTGGAAATATTATGTCTCAATACTAGTTGTTGTACTGCCTATTCCCTGCCTGTTTATCTGGAATATAGCATAGTTGGCTGTGGAGATAAACATGATGGTGTTACATTCTTAATAGTTTCCAACTTTTTCTAGTAATCACTTTACTAGAACTTTACAGTGTCCTAACTGGTAATGATACTGGATATGCTTCCAATTAGATAAAATGTTGCACAAATGCCTAAAATATATATTTGAAATAAAATATACTACATACCTTTAGAGGCCTTGTAATGGTTACAGTTTCAATCATTGTAGTGGATGCCATTTTGTGCGGTTATCTGAAAAAAACGTAATTAAATATACAAGTAAT
Organism: Stenoptilia bipunctidactyla; assembly: GCA_944452665.1. Classification (NCBI taxonomy): domain Eukaryota; kingdom Metazoa; phylum Arthropoda; class Insecta; order Lepidoptera; family Pterophoridae; genus Stenoptilia; species Stenoptilia bipunctidactyla. Next base: position 5,491,464 of record OX101729.1, on the reverse strand, counting down.
AATTGTGAATTATCTCTTCTCAAAAAAGTGTTGCTAAATTCTGATAAAATATTGAAATGTTATTAGAATGTTGAATTTTATTATCATTTATTAATGAGAAAAATATTTATCTGATTAGTAAAATTCCATCTGGTAAAATCATGACTCATCTTATTCTTAGTATCAAGAATCTTAGTTTGGAAACTCTTCAGGTACTTTGTGTGAGTATGCTAGTTTATAGGTATTTTCTATGTAAGTTTTTTAGCTCAGCTAGTTTTTTAAAATACAATATAGCCTATTACATTCCTCAACAAATCTTTTTTTAGTCAGACTGGTATATATATTTATAAACTAGCTTTTGCGCACGGTTTTACCGCGCAGTTTCGATTCCCGCGGGAATTTCGGGATAAAAAGTAGCTATTCCAGATTACACTCTATCACTATGCCAAATTTCATTAAAACCCGTAGTGCCGTTCTGCCGTGATTGAGGAACAAACATCCTTACATCCAAACATTCACATTTATACAAGGATTTTCCATAACTTTAAGGTTTTGTTCCTTACTAAAAACAATACTTTTTGCCAAAAAATATGTGGTTCAAAAGTGCATAATTTTCAAGGTATCATCAATCTATAGATATAATTAGTTCATAAATTATCACCCTTGTAAAATCTCTTTAACATTAATTCAATAGACGCGTGTCACTGAAGCCATACAATAAACAACAAAAACATTTTAAACATTGAGGAATGTTGCATACAATGTACAACGAAAAGCATTGCAAACTGTACCTGTAAAAAAGAGATAGAAAATGCCACATTGTCATACTTCGCATTAAAGGTGTTTTACATAAAATGTTTTGAATCAATTGAATTATTTTGTGTGAAAAATAAAAACAAAAAAAAATTAAATAGAAAAATTATTCACAAGTTACATGATTCTATTACATGGTCCCATTGATACCCTAGAGTTATGGGAAATCAACAGGAACACCTTGTAATATTAGTAAGATGTAAGAAGTAAGATCAGCAATTTTAAATGAACAAACTGATAAGCTTTTTCAAATAAATATAGAAAACTGGCTCTCATGTTTTCATTGATTTAGGCAATACACACTTAAGATAAGCTTATCTGGTGTTGGTAATGGTGTTGCAATTAAGTATTGCACATAGTATGTTAATGTTATCTTACTAATATCTTAATTGCGAAAGTTTGAATAGATGTTGGATGTTTGTACCTCAACAATGGCAGAATGGTATAATGTAAATGTATAGATATAATATACATAGACTGTTTTTTATCTCAATATTTCCACAGGATCACAAATTGCATGAGTAAAACTCTTGTGAAACAGTTAGTACATGATAATTTAAAAAAATATATAACTAGGACCTTCCCTTGTTTAAAAATACATAATTAAGATTGAGCATGCAAACAGCCTTGTTATCTTTTAATGGTTGGTCTTCAATTACTGTCATGATTTCAATTTATCAAGAAGATGAGAATGATATGTTATTTGATAACATAAAACATTTAATGAAACCTAAATTTGAATCATTGAGGAATGTTGCATACAATATATGTATAACGCAAATCAGCACAAACTGTACTTGTGCATTACAATAAAAAAGGGATAGAAAATGCCACATTGTCATACTTCACATAAAGGTGTTTTACATAAGATGTTTTGACTTAATTTAATTATTATGTGTAAAAAATAAAGACAAAAAAAATGTAAAAATTATTCACACGTTATTTGATTTTATTACATGGTCCCATTAATACCCTAGAGTTATAGGAAATCAACAGGAACACCTTGTATACTAAATGCATAGATATAATTGAAATCATTATCTATTATATTTAAGATTAAAATAATGTGAAAATAGAATTTGGACCACCCAGATAAACCTTACAATTTTGGTTTGGCAATGAATGTGTTAATAAGCATTCAAATTGTAAGTCAGATAAACTGTACTTACTTAACTCAACTTTTCAAATTATGTCTTACTAGGCATTAATTCAATAAAACACTTTTTAACCGGATTTATCGCGTATATTTACATTTTAAATTTTGACTCGACGTTTCGGTGTCTTTTCAGACCCCGTGGTCACTATACGTAAATATACGCGATAAATCCGGTTAAAAAGTGTTTTATTTAATAGTATGAATCGCGAAAACTTAAGACAATATTAGGCATTAATTGTATAAAGGCATTATTTGTATTCCACCAAATGAAAAAAATAATAGTGGAAAAGATGTCACTGAAATAAATTAGCATAGGAAACTTGTTTACTCAATAATACTAAGTTATAATGCCATATGCTTACTTTTATCCATACTTATGAGTGTTACATTAGGCTTATAGTGTAGGCGATACGCAGTTGTAGTAAATAAAAGATTGTTAGAATATGCACTTGTCAAACTTTCTGTTCACAAAAACTTTTTATTCAAAATATTAAACGACCTTCGACATTATTACATGGCACCACATACGTATGTGTTATACATAATAATCGTAGAAAAATACACACCCAGTTATAGTTTGTCAGAATACTTACTTGATAAGTGGACCTAAAACATCAAAAATAATAGAAGAAGAAATAAACAAGGGCACGCTTAACACTTGTGTACTCGCACTATAATAGTCAGTCTTAATTAATACGATTTGATAGGAAAACCTCATACACTTTATTTAAATGAATAAAATAAGTCTGATTCACACACTTTACACGTTTACTTTCTGTTCAGCAATTTATAAACAGTAAACAAAACAAACAAACGCACGCAACACACACAAAACACCACAAAATGCCATCAAATTAGGCCACAGATTAAGAATAGATTAGTGTACGTACGTTGATTGAACTAAAACACACAATAAAATATACTCCCAAGAAAAAAGCGTGATATTTTTTCATCGGTAATAAGAATATAGCTTCAAATATTTTACATTTTTTTTATGTTTTTGTAATAAAATAAACTTGAAAGGTACAGAAAGGAATTTTGTGTCCTTCAAGCTGTAATCCTCACTTTAGAAATCTCAATGGAAGGGAATGACAAAAAATCCGCCTGCGCGTCACTCGTATACATCATAAATAAAATGCGGCTCGCTCCGCGAGTGTAGTGTAGTGTAGTAGTGTGCAACAGTCATATAAAATGAATACGAGCGATGCAGGTGGATTTTCGCACTGCGAAGCGGCCTGTAGTGTATGCGCGGTCGCAGCATGGTCGCAGTCGTCGCAGTCATCAACGAGCAGTTGGCGAATGTGCACGTATCAGCGAAACGCATACTCTATACTCGGCAGTAAATTATAAATACTATGTTTTATTTAGAGAATCCAAATATTACACGGCAAAACATAGTGTACGCGTAATTCACGGTAATTCGCCAAAATCATTTTTTTTTCATGTCTAGGTAGGTGAACATTACTTTACTGATTTATATAGTCGTGGCATCTATTTAATATGATAGTTTACATGATTACTGACTTGGTTTGGCAAATAAAAACAAAAAATAATAAGTATAGTCCGGCTAGGATCTTTTGGCGCGTGGCAAAAATTGGAACTAACCACTGTCTTGGGAAATATCACATCATGACTTCTATAATAATCTAATCAATAATCTAATCTAAATATCAATCTATGTACTTTTAAATTCAATATTAAGATATGAAATACACCGAAATTTACAAAATATGGGCTGACTTATTGTAGTTATAAAATTGACGAAGTGGTTATCAGAAAGAAAAACAATTTGACATTTCAATAAATCCCTTTTTAAAAATGAAAATATGAAAATATTATTGTCATGTGATCCTATTTTTAATACTTATACTTTCTTGCTTGATCTTCTACACACACCAAAAAAGTCAAAAAAAAACTAAAAACGTCTTAACTAATCTCTTTTTTTAGTAAAAGTTAGGTAGGTATAGGTATGCAAATTTTTTTTTGTTTTAACTTACTCACTGGCTGGTAAGAAAAAAAAACGATATTCTATTGTTTTTTTACAAAACAAAATCGAATGCATTTAAATAGAATTTCAATGCATTTTATTTCTTAATTGAATTTGGTGTTGAATCTTCATTTTACAAATTTAAACAATAATTTAAATAGAGTTATCGACATAATTATTTTTTACGTGATTTTATACATTTTTTACACCATGGAGCGAAGTCATTTGACTGTAAATGAAATGCAAAGAGCTGTAGGGATGTTGCGATCGGGAAGAAATCAATCCGAAGTATCGCGGCATTTTGGTGTCAAGAGTAGCGTTATTTGTCATCTTTGGCAGCGTTACACAAACATAGGAGATCCTGCTCAACAACATCCAGGCCGCGGATGGAGTACCACCACTCGGCAAGACCGCTACATACAACTGACTGCAAGACGCCAGCCGATGATGACTGCCCGCCAGATAGGTTTAAGGCTACGAAATTCAAGTGGTGTTGATGTTAGCCCCCAAACCGTGCGAAATCGACTCCGTGAGTACGGCCTACGAGCACGACGCCCAATCAGGTGTCCACCTTTACGTCACGGCAATCGCGTGCGTCGGAATGAATGGTGTAGGAAACATTTAACGTGGAGCCAGGAACAATGGGAAAAAAAAATAATTTGTGATGAGTCGCGACTTGGATTTAGGCCTGATTCCAGAAGAGTGAGAGTGTACCAACGTCCCGGAAATAGAGAAAGGCTGAGGTGCATTCAAGAAGTGCATCCGTATAGCGGATCAACTGTTATGGTGTGGGCGGGAATTATGAAGAATAGGAGAACTGAGTTCGTTTTTGTAAATGGAAAGATGAACGCTGAAAATTACGTTGAGGATGTTCTTAAACCCCATGTCCATCCATTTGCACAAACACTTGGCCCAGACTTCACATTGATGCACGATAATGCACGTTCACATAAAGCCTTGTGTACTAGTCAGTACTTGGCAAAAGAAAATATCCGGGTGTTGCCCTGGCCTGCATAGTCTCCGGACCTCAACCCCATAGAGCACGCATGGGATATGCTCTAAAGAAGTGTTTTAGAGGACCAGGTAACAACAACCCAGCAGCTGAAGGATTTGCTTAAATTCCACTGGGAGCGACTACCGCAGGACCAGATTAACAGACTCATTGATTCCATGAATAATCGGTGCCGACAAGTTTTAAACAACAGAGGAGGCCAAACTTTGTATTAAATTGTTCAATTATTTTTCAATAAATAAATTTTGATTATAAATTTTGTATTTTTTTTTTCGAAATTTTTTATTTGATTTTACCTTAGCTCGTTTTGCGTATGATACAGAAGACATTTTATTGTTATTTTTTGCTATTACAAAAACAATATAATAATAACAGATGTTGTTTTTACTTCAAAAAGATCCTAAAAGTATATTCAAATAAAAAATAGAAACTTTGTAACATGAAATCTATACTAATATATGTATAAAGCTGAAGAGTTTGTTTTTTTGTTTGTTTGAACGCGCTACTCTCAGAAACGACAAGTAGGATTTGAAATTTGATAGCCCAACTCTTGACGAAGGTCATATATTTTATCCCGAAATTCCCACGGGATCAAAAGTTACGTGGATAAAACCACGCGCGGTGGCTAGTATTATTAAAAAGTTCACATAATTACATGTTGCTTAGACTTTTTTGATGTATGTATTTACATCTTCAACCCTGTGTTTTTGTACCACTAACATTTTTCTCAAAGTTTATGGAACTTGCCTTTTTGTAGTACCTACATTAAATAAAATAATTTCCGTTTTCAAACATGAAAAAACTAAAAGTTTATGGTTTCATATTTTTCCCTGAGAAGAGGGAAAATATACTGTAACCCCTTATTTTACCCTCACGCCCGAAGATTTAAATCCACACGCCCCTCTGACGTCATCATCCAAGCAACAAAAAAGTCTTATCGGACTGTAACAACAAAGACTAACACCCATATTCTTACATTCATATTCTAATTTCCATGGTATGTCCATTTTACGATTTCATAACTTCTAGAAAATGGAATAATCTGCGAATGTGTTTGAATATTGGTTTGATTGAATGCATACCACAGACATGTGTCTGACCATTGGTCCGAACCCCGACCAAGCGTCAAAGTTGGCACAGATTAGATAGTATTATGTATGTACAAATACAGATAGGACACATCAACATTGATGATGATGATGATGTAATCCGGCCGATTTCGACCACTTCAACTCCGGTTTTTCCGTTGGTGTGCTCGCATGTGGCTTATGTAGCCAATTTTGTTTATAAAAGCTCTCGCACATTGCGGGCATGACATAATTATAGCTGACAGCCACAGGTGGTTGGCCACCGGTTTTCAGAGGCTTGGACGCAAGATTTAACAAACGCTCTCCACCACTTATTATACATCAACATTATAGGCAGCAATGTAAGCTTTTTGTCGCTTGGCGACGCTTATATCTATGTGCTTGAGGTATTTTTGGGTGGACTATGCACTAAAGTGGTTTTTGATTATTATTGTTGCTAAATATTGGTTTTCGCCAGTTTTGGCCACATTTACCTACGCCATTTCTGGCCAAGTCTTGAACCAGTTATGGCCATCAAGAATGAAACGCAAATAATCTCAAAATAATCTAATTAGGTATATTAGTTATGTGCAAAAAATAATAATTTTTAAAGATAGTAGTAAGGGTAACAATTGTAGCATACAACTGGGGGACGTGACGGAACTGGAAAGTGTAGCAGCACATCCTACGGAAGACGCTTATGCGAGTCCCACAGTGTATCCTGTGGGGGAGTTGGAGTCTCGGCTGTCGTGGGTGAGCACCACACGCGGCGTACGCCGAACAGCGGCTGCCAGCGACGACGACGCCGCGCCCACGCCGCCGCCACCACGAAACAGCGAACTGCCGCGAACTGGAACCGTGCTGGGTGACCACCTTGTAGAGGGGTCAGACGCCCCGCAAAGACCGAATAATAAATGCGTTACCCCACTCATTTAGTATAAATATTTTATTGTGTAATTAGTTTAATTGTGTAACCATTGTTTTAGCCTCCTCTATCTAAAGGGGGAGGAAATGTTATGTATGTGTGCGTGAGGTGACCCGCACACAATAATCTATGGCATACAACGTCAGTGCGTTAACAGCAGTTCAGTGTTTTACTCGTCCCTACGCTCCATATTTATCAAATACTTTCACATATTCTCACTACAACTATTCTCACACAACTACGTCATAGCTCCATTACTTGAGTAAAGATGTCCTCTATGTATTGCGGCATCTCTTTCTAGAGCTAGTACATATTTAATTTCGTTAGTGTGTAATTTTACCGGGACTCCTTGAAATGAACTACAATTGCTGTGATAAAGTTTAATGAATTTATTCTTCTAGGCTTTTATTTCGAGCTACCGATTATTCGATGATGTTCAAATGTTTCCTTTAAATGTCTAGATTTTTTATAGGAAACTAAAACTCTAAAAAAAGCGGGTTTTGTTTAGTCGAATGGGGAAGATTAGCCCTATCTAGGATATTTTTCTGCAAAGCACTTTTTTGACACCCTGTATATATTTTTTTGTGAGTCAGATCTGTGTTATTATTACAAATAATTACCCAAAAGCCTTAGCCATATCATAATAATGCTTCAGGTCACGTTTTTTCTACACTTTTCCAAATCAATGTATGTATGAAAATGACTAAGTACCTATTTAAAATGGTATAACTTCACTTAGAGTAATCATACAACTTTTCAACCGTAATAAATATTGCTTAGAACAATTAGTACTAACGATGCGTACCATTTAATTTTGTTGGCCGGCACTTTTGAAAATGGCCCAAAAATTTATGGAGCCAAAATGATCTCCTTTAGGTATAGTACATACATTTATAATCATTCGACACTTTCCTTCGTGAATTCATAATTAGGTAGTCTTCTCATCAAGTTGCCATCTAGAAATCATATTTCGGTGGTGTGCTTTTGGTTTCACCCAAAATATTTCATTCGTTGTTTGCACCGCACACGTTGTTACCAACATCGTTAGCGAGTAAACGGGGCGGTGTTATTCGGAAATGATCGTTGGTGGCCGGTCCTAAGGCACGTTTTTGCTTGTCATTAGTGACATCCGATATTCAACAACGGCCAACGATGTGAACTGTCGGTGTTACTCGAAAATGTTCTTTGTTGTGACTACTTAAGGAATGTTTTTGCTTGTCGTTATTGCCAACATTCGATGTTCAACCAATGGCCAACGTTGCCAACGTTGAACTGATATCGGATGTCAACAACGGTGTTGGTAAAATTGCTAATTATTACATGAACCACTTGGTGCTACTTTTGACTCTTCTATGACTCAAAACTTTTTTAACGTAAGCACTTGTGTTTATTTATATTTATAAGGACATGTAGACGCCTTAATTTCATGAAGCTACCTCAAACGGTTATAAATATATGAAGGTCAAAAAGCCGTAAAGTTAGCACTGTCTTACTGACTTATAGTACCTAAACCTAACCTACTTCCAAATGACCTAGAAGGATGAAATTTTGAATCCGGCTCGGTACCGTAAACTGCTCCAACATTGCCTGAAAGACGTTTTTGGCTTATATTTTTTTAAGTATTTATAATCTATAGATTTCAACGTATTGGTAAGAAAATTATAGCCACAATTTCTACGATATACCTAGAGTTCAAACTAGCAAAATGGTTTATGAGTTTTGTAAAATAACATGTCAAAGTCGTAGGCAAATTTGTACCTTAAAACTGCAACTTTGCTTAATAGGTTTCAGATTAAATAAACAACGGGCTTAAAGAGGAGTCTTACTTTTACGTTCATAAGAGCTATTGTTATTTAAGGTACCATCAACAGCATTAAAAAAATATTAAATTATATGTTTTTTAACAAATAGGCAAAGTTGCAAGAAAAACCCATAGTAACTTTAAAAAATCTATAGGGTTGTCAAGAAATAAAAAAGCTAAAATTTGATGAAAATTCAAATTTAATTTTAATAATGAAAATAATCAACAACGAGTCAGAGATCGCGCCTAAAATCTAGTCCTCTCTGAAGTTGTTGCAAGGCGTTTTGAACAATGGTTTTACTTACTGTTCGTAAAGCAGTCTATACCTACCTACCTATTCTGTGTTAGTTATGTAGCGCCGTGAGTACGTCCGTACGAGTGTAATCATGCGTTGCGTAATGAATTCTTTAACTCTCGGTTAGGTTTACTATACAACCAGAAACCCACTGAAAGAACCTTTATTCCAAGTATCACACCCATGCACTCAAGGAATAAGTGTTTTTCATACAAACTAAAAATCATATATTTCCCGTGCCCATGGGAATTTTGGGAATTTTTTCGTAGCACAACCAGTCACTTTTTGAAGAACCTTCATGCCAAGTATCACATCCGTACACTCAAGGAATAAGATTTTTCATACAAACTAAAAAGTCCAACCCCTTCCCGTGGGAATTTCGGGAATTCCTTCCATAAAACAAACAGACACTTATTGAGGAACCTTTATATCAAGTATCACATCCGTGCACTCAAGGGATGGGATTTTCTCATACAAACTAAAACATCATATATTTCCCGTTCCCGTGGGAATTTCGGGAATTCCTTTCATAACACAACGAGACACACATTGAAAAACCCTTACACCAAGTTTCACATTGGTGCACTGAAGGAATAAGATTTTTCATACAAATTAAAAAGGTCTATATTTCCCGTTCCCGTGGGAATTTCGGGAATTCCTTCCTTAGTGCACCCCTGCATCCCCTAAAGAATGTATGTTCCAAATTTCAGCCCTCTACGCCCAGTAGTTACGGCTGTACGTTGTCTGTCAGTCACTCAGTACCTCAGTCAGTAACGGAACAGTTTTATATATATTGATTGATTTTATTTTTTCTCTTCATGTAGGTATGATCTCAAACTTTCAACCTCGAATTTCGAAAGTGACCCACCGGTCACCCTGTATAATTAACTGCTCACACAAAACTTTATTAAAGCCGTTAAAGCGTTGTAATTAGTTAAACATACATATACTATGCTATACATTTTGCGTTGTAATTAGTTAAACATACATATACTATACATTTTGACGACCACTATGGCGTTGGGGTAAACCTATCTGCCTCAGACGCCAGTGATTGCGGGTTCGATCCCCGCACGGAACCAGAAAAAAAAATGTTCCGTGTCTGGGTGTTTATCTATTTATGTATTTATATTCTAGGTTCCCCCCTAGTTCGCTGCATGGTATCCCATAATACAAGCTGTGCTTACTTTGGGGCCATGTAGTTGGTGTGATTGTCTGGGGATTTTATTTATTTATTTTTATACTACTCTGTGTAAAAAGTATCGGGAATATGTCAATAAAAATACCCGCGTAAAAGAGGTCGTTCTAATTTTTTTACTGCATGTTGGTAGCACAGTACTGATTTAGCGCGCAAAATTTGAGCGGGATCTGTCATTTAATTTGTTTTAAACTACACTTCTTGTTGGTCATAGTTTTGAGTCCTCGGCGATTTTTACAATGGAAAATATTGTTGAACTAAGAGTGTGCTTTAAATTTTGTGTTTCGAATGATATTTCATGTGGTGAATCACTAAAAATGTTGCGAAATACCTACGGCGAATCGTGCATATCGAAAACAAGGGCTTGTGAATGGTATAAGGCTTTTAAAGAAGGCCGCGAAGTAGTAGTAGACTTGCCTCGTTCTGGTAAACCTTCAACCGCTACGACCAAAGAAAACATCGACAGAATCAAGAAACTAGTGCTCGAAAATCGACGTATGAGTCTGAGAGAGTTGGCTAGTGAGGTGACCATATCTTTTAAGCCCGTCCACAACATTCTCATTGAGATTTTAGGCATGAAACGCGTCGCCGCTCGGCTAGTTCCAAAAGAGCTCAATTTATTTCAAAAAGCGCAGCGAAAGCATGTCGCTGAAGACATGGTTTCTCGAGCTTCTACGGATCCAACCTTTATGAAACGTATAATAACTGGCGACGAGACATGGGTTTATGAGTATGACATGCAAACAAGCCAAAAATCTTCAGAATGGCGGCGTCTCGAAAACGAGCCGAAACCCAAAAAACCCCGGCAAAGTCTCTCCAAAATCAAGGTGATGCTGACAGTTTCTTTTTAACTACCGTGGTGTGGTTCACTCCGAATTCCTTCCAGAGGGAGAAACAGTGAATAAAGAATATTATTTAGGCGTCATGAAGCGTTTGCGTGAGAGTATCCACCGAAAACGACCAGATTTGTGGCAACACAACTCATGGATGCTGCACCATGATAATGCACCATCACACACAGCCATTATAGTGAAAGAGTTTTTAGGGAAAAATTCAACAAAAGTTCTCGACCAAGCACCGTATTCATCTGATATGGCTCCGTCTGATTTCTTTTTATTTCCCAAGTTAAAATTACCACTTCGAGGAAAACGTTTTGAGTCGATAGAAGCCCTAAAAGAAAAGTCGCTGAATGAGCTAAAGGCCATACCGCAAATAGCCTATGAAAAATATATGGAAGACTGGGTGAAGCGGTGGAGATGTTGTATTGCAAGCGACGGGGCTTACTTTGAAGGCGATAAAATAAATTTAGATGAATAATTTGTATTTTTTGTTTTATTGACAAATTCCCGATACTTAGTACACAGAATGTAGAAACTTTTGCATTAGTAACTTTAGTCTTATTATGAATAACTATTGATCCCACAAGTATCGGTTAAAAAAATCAAAAGTGTCGATCCTAGCAGTAGGCAAAGTTGTGAGTCTCAAGTTTATTAAACCTTTTGCAACATTTCCAAAGATTATAACTAAAGTACTTTAATATTATCACAAGAAAATACAATAGAAACGCTAAATATAATAAATTATCTTGCCTTGGAAATATCCACACAAATGATTTTCTGATTCCTTCGAAACAAAAACAGAAAAATCCGAACGCACGAAAAAACTTGCTCTCCACTTTGAAAGTTTGACAGCAAATTAACGGTGATGTGTCAAATACAAAAACTGTATGGGGACACCACTAATGTATGTGGTTATAATGAGCGGCAATGCAAGAAAAAAACATTAAATCTCATTACCAGCCTGGTTTTCTTTACAAAAAGTACCTAATCATATCCCACCAAAAACATAAATGTAAATAAAAAACAAAATAAAAATTTTGAAAAACCCACGACGCGACGGTTAAAAATAAAATAAAATAAAATAAAATCCCCAGACAATCACACCAACTACATGGCCCCAAAGTAAGCATAGCTTGTGTTATGGGATACCATGTAGCGAACTAGGGGGGAACCTAGAATATAAATACATAAATAGATAAACACCCAGACACGGAACATTTTTTTTTTCTTGTTCCGTGCGGGGATCGAACCCGCAACCACTGGCGTCTGAGGCAGATAGGTTTACCCCAACGCCAAAGTGGTCGTCAATAAAAAGTAATTGAAAAAGAATAAAATAATTTATTTGCTTCTATGCTGGACTGGGAGTGAAAGAAAAACATAGAATGTGCCAGCTGCTTATCTTCCCGGGCATACTGTAAAAGTCAGTTAAGGGACCGAGGTGTTATGGGAGGCTTTTTTGTGGGCGATAGGCTGACCCCCTGTCACTGCAATAGTCTCTCTTCACTATTATAATGCCTCCTAATTTGTCAAACGTGACATCAGATGGTTTTATTACCTCTGGTGTTCTGCCTACCCCATACGGGATACAGGCGTGAAGTTGTGTATGTGTATGTAAAATAATTTAAAATCCCCCGACTGAAATGATTTATGTGACGAGAGATAATTAACGTGAAGCTTTTTTAAAAGGTCACTTGATCTCACACAGAGTCGGTCATATTATGAACAACATACTATTTGTTTTCATAGCACTTCCCTACGCTTACCTATTCGGTTCTCGAAAATGTAGATGTCGCAATAACATAGGTATTCAACTCCCTATGAAATTTATAAGAAGAGCAAGAAAATCCGTCAAGGGCTGCATCAAGTGAACTTTTAAAGTGGGTTTTTCAAAATTTTTATTTTGTTTTTTATTTCAAACTTTTTAAAGGGCATACCTAAGAACATGCACCAATCAAACCTAAAGCTATCACTGAAAGCCACATTTAAATCGGACCAATGGTTTTGCAGAATTAATGGTTGTTATGACAAACAAATGTTTACTGCAGCGCCCCCTGATGAGTTGTTACCGTTAAACCTATTTAAGAACATTATACCAATAAAATCCAAAGCGATAATTTTTTTTTTTATTTTTTTTTTTTTTATTTTATTTATTCATAAGTTTTTACAAAATTTATAGGAATGTCTTATTACTATCTTAAAATCTATCTTAGATTTGTCTAGACAGTATTATCTCGGTAAAAATATACAATACTAACAAACAGCAAACATGTATTATTACAGAGTATTTTTTTATTACTTATAACTTGGTTTAATAAAGAAGCCTACTAGTATAAAATTAACTTAATATTAGCTTTATAACATATTTTTTATATATCAATCAAAGTATATTTATAACACGGTATTATAACAAAACATAAAAAGTGATCGCCCTTTTTTACCTACATACGGCTAACGCGTTAATTGAAGACAATCGATGAAGGGAGAACGATTTCATGGCCTCTCACTCTCCGAGCGACTCCGCACAGCACCGAATGCCAACAAAAAGCGCGAGCGCCGACGGTACAGGGTGCTTCAGTTTAACATGTTCAGGAAATATTTTTTTAAAATGAATTTGATATTTTTTACAGTAATAGTATTTTTAATTTCGCTGGGCAGTTTGTTTATAAGTTTCGGTATCATAAAGTGAGATGTTCTTTGTCCGTAGAAGTTTTTAAATTTAGGTACCGATAAGATTTTATTTGCAACATTTCTAGTTAATATGTAGTGGTTATTTGGAATTAATATCTCATCTCTATGATATTGTTCGAGTAGCAAGGTGTATTCTACTTTTTTGTGTACGGGTACTATACCGCAGAACTTGAAGAGTTCTACTGGATCGTCTCTGTATTTATTTTTAATTTTTTGAGGTACAATTAATTTTAAGAACCTATGTTGCAAACTATAAATTTCATTAAGATACGTTTTGAAAGTTCGTCCATAACTACTTAAGCCGTATGAGATTATACTTTCCACCAGAGCCTTATACATTGTTATCAGGACGTCAAATGGAATTCGGTTTTTAATACTGTAGAATTTGGTCATGATAACACGCAACCTGGAGCAGGTTTTATCAATATGTTTTGCCCAGCATAGCCTGTTATCGATCACTAATCCTAGGTATGTGTGCTCGGTGACTTGTTCAATTTTTTGGCAGGTGACAGTGCAGTATGCGTTTTGTTTGTGTAGGCAGTCGTGGTTGTGTGATATAATTTTAAGCTGCTTGTTGTGTGGGCTCAAGTTATGGCTGGAGTGTACGTGTATAAGTTTGGTCTTCCCTGCGTTTAGTACAAGTCCTGCATCATGTGACCATTTGCATATGGCAGTGAAGTCAGCTTGTAACATTCTTTGAGCATTCAATAAATCGTTATTTGCCACAATCATGCAGGTGTCATCTGCGAACTGATATATAGAGCATTTTTTTATAACATTTGCAAGGTTGTTGACATATGTGAGGTAGTGCAAGGGGCCTAGTACTGAGCCTTGGGCCGTTCCTTCTGTAACTTTGATACTTTCACTTAGCGATGTACCTATTTTAACCTGATAGCTTCGGTTCTCGAGGTAATTTTCGCACCAGTCTAAGAGTTTTCCACGCACTCCACTTTGGTCTAGTCTTTTGATAAGTAAATTATGCTGCAGGGTGTCAAATGCTTTGCTATAATCAATAAAAAGTAACAGAACATGTTTTTTTTCGTTTAAGTAGCTATTAATTTCATCGGTGAAGCGGGACAGCAATATTGTTGTGTTTTTTTTGGGTTGAAACCCATACTGTTGAGGGCATAACACATTATTGGAAGCGTAGAAGTTATGAACGATCTTACAAACGTATTTTTCTATAATTTTATCCAACACCGGAAGTATTGTGATTGGACGGTAATTAGAATACAAGTGTAAGCTACCAGTTTTATGAATAGGTCTTACAATGCCGATTTTTAGCTTATTGGGATATCTTCCCGTAGCAATACTTGTATTTATCAGATGGGTAATTGCAATAGTTATTTTATCGGCTATGTGTAATATATCACACGCTCTTATCCCGTCAACACCTGGCGCTTTTCGAGGGTTGATGGTTTTAACTATCTTAAAAACTTCAGATGTTTTGGCTTTTGGGAAAAGTATGGACCTATCCAGGGGTTTGACATAATTGTTTTCATTTAATAATTTTGATGAACATTTCGGAATTAATGATTTAATGTTATTTTGGAATTCAGTTGCAAAATTATCAGCTGTGGTTTTATTACACCCAGTGAGATCAAAAGCTTTTATTACTGTATCGTCTATTGAGTTTTGTATCTTCCCTGTCATTCTATTTATTAATTGCCAAAGTTTTCTTGTATCCTTTTTGCAGCTATTTATTTCTTCCTTGTAATGTTTATTTCTGATTTTATGAACTAGGTTATTGGTTTTATTTCTTATTTTATTAAATTTTTCCCGGAGTTCCTTATTTCCTGTGTCTTTTACCCATTCTAAAAACAATTTATCCCTATAATTACACATATGTTTTATATTTTTATCAACCCATTCATATTTGTTACGTTTAGATGTTCCCGTTTTTTTGTGATATTGAGAATGCGCATAGCAATCATTTAAACTATCTGTTATATATTCGTAAATTTGATCAGGACAGTTCATGTTATAAACAGGTTTCCAGTCAATTTCGTTCAAAAGTTTACTTAATTTATTATTATTGAATCGTGATACAAAAACTGGAGCAGCCTGTATCCGCGAGTCGCTAATGAGCGTAAGCGCAGTCACCCGGTGATCTGCCAGTGTCGTGCCGAGAGCGGCCGAGTACGCGTCTTTCATGCGGCTTCTGAAAAATATGTGATCAAGACAGCTTTTT
The DNA here is from genome assembly GCA_944452665.1 of Stenoptilia bipunctidactyla. NCBI lineage: Eukaryota > Metazoa > Arthropoda > Insecta > Lepidoptera > Pterophoridae > Stenoptilia > Stenoptilia bipunctidactyla. Next base: position 5,475,513 of record OX101729.1, on the reverse strand, counting down.
GTTGTTATAGTTTTATCTTGTTTTTTTATAACTTCTATTCTAGTATAGTCAGTAATACCGCATGTGAGACCGTGCCCGTACATGATATCCAAGTATGATTTTTTTATAGTGCGATCTTTATGGGTGAAAGGTTTTAAATTAATGTTACAGTCTCCAAGCAATACAAAATCGGTGTCGTTATATTTGTCGAGCATCTTATCTATTTGTAATATGAATAAGTTCTTATTCGTATCTGGTGGCCTATACACTGCGCATAGATTTACGGAAACTGATAAATTTGTTGTAAGTTTACCTAATATGCATTCGTAATGAAGTGATGTAGTGTTATGTCGTATAAATTTGTGTATTTTTTTAACATACACTATTATTCCGCCTCCTTTTCGATGTTTCCGCAATTCCGTGTACATTGTATAGCCACTGATAGTATATAGCGACTGTATACAATCTGTGATATTAGGTTCAGTGATAACTAATACATCTATTGATGAGTTTATAGATATAAGATGTTCGACTTTCCAGAAATTTTTAAACATTGACCTTATATTAACGTGAACAAATGTCAGATTGTGTGGGTTTTTTGGTACTAACTTTTGATAATCTTCAATACTTGGGCAGTTAAAGAGTTCTTTTATATCATTATTGTTATCTAAAATATCCATGATTCAGTAAAAAAAAAATAATATATATATATAATAACGATAGGTTATAACTAAAAACAATAACAAGGTACCTGCAATTTTTTTAAATTATCTATTAAAGGACAAAAGATATTTGATCTATTGTCTTTTATTTGATAATAGGGAGTCGATGTCATTTTTAGACCTGATTCGGGATATCTTTGCATTTTCGTTCTTGCGCGCCAGTACTCTTCCTTCCTTAAACCAGATGAATTTGAAGCTACTTTTGAGGTCTTGCTTGGCTTGCCACAGTAAGTTTTTATTAAATGGGGAAATAGCTTCTCGTATGTAAACTTTTTCGGTTGCTGGAGCCCCTGTCAAGTTTGGGGTAACGTCGCGGGCTAGGATAATACTTTCTCGGGCTTTAGATATTAACGCCTGGCGGGTGGACTCTTGGCGAACTTTTACAAGTACCGAACTAGGACCGTTTTTACGGGTTACAAGGCGCTTTATGGAGATAATATCACTTTTAGGCGCGTTCAGCTTATCTGAAACATTCTCAATAATTTTTGTTAGCTCTTCATCGCTGGATGCTGGAATACCCGAAATTTCAATTTGGTCCGCCAGTAGCATCTGCTCCAGTTCGCTGTTGCGTTGTTCTAAGGACTCCATTTTTAGCTCGAGGTTTTTGTTTTTGTTGTCTAGATGATATATTTTTTTTTCGAGATCCTTTAACCTACTAGTCAGTCCTTCAATACTTTCGGTAAACTCATCTACCTTTTCACTGCAATATTGTACCGAGGTAGATACTGAGCGCATCTCTTTGGTGACAATATTGCTTACTTCTTTTCTTAGATCCTGTAGTAGTTTTTCTACGTCCCTGTTACTTTTAATGGTATTATTTTCGTCATCTTCCTCCTCCTCATAATCCGCAAGTGTCGCAAAGGATTTTTTTCGTGAGGTGTTTTGGTTGCACTCGTTGCAGGTCCATTCGAGATTTTCTGCGGCTTTTAATGCAGCTAGCTGTTTGGTACTAAGACCTGTACATGTAGTAGTTACATGGACCACTTTTTGGCATCGGCTGCATTCCAATACGGGAGTTTTTTTGTTTAAAAGCTTATCACAGTTGTAGCACTTTACCATGATGAGGGTAGATATCGGATAGCTTTCGGTTAGCTTACGCGATGTTTGCCGGACGGCTTATGACCGAGAACTGGATTATGACCGAGCATTGAATTGAAAACGGCATTCAAATCCGACCAATGGTTTGCAAACAAATATTTACTGCAGCGCCCCCTGGTGAGTTGTTACCGTAATACCGCACCAATCAAATCCAAAGCGATTACTGAAAACCGCATTAAAGTCGGACAAGTGGTTCTGGAGATAAATGGTAACATCGGTTTGCACAAACACCCTCTCACCCCAAACGCATATACCGTTTCCGTTCCGTCGTGGGTAAAAAGGAGAGCCAAGTGAACTTGTGTTCTAGGCAGTGAGATGATCTAGGTATTCCAGTAAAGCAAAGAAATAGAGGTTCATACTTGTGCGAAATGTTATTTTACTCCTATAAATACATATTTCGATTTTGCATAGAACTTGGCTCTCCTTTTTTACATTCATGTTTTTGGTGGAATTTTACATTACAATAGTCAGGAACTAACAAACCACTAACTAAAATCATCAAAAACCAACACTTGCTAGCATGTTTGATAGTTAAGTTATTTGACGAAGCAGTCAAGCATCACAAAAATTCAGTTATCCAAATGATAAACTAAAGTTTACTTGTCGTTACTTGTGAGCTTGCAGAAAACAATATAAACACAGCAGACACATGCAGTTTACAATAAATATAATATGCGTAGGAGTTTCACAAGCCAGCAGCTTTTTGTGATCAGAAGCCATTGATAGTCTATCCTTCATGTAGTGTAATATGTGGCGCCACCAAACGTTAAAATGTTGCTATTGCCAAACTCTTGAAATGTAATAAAATGCTTTAGCTGTCAATGCCATGTCCCAGCCGAAATTAATTTTATAAAGTATTTTTATCAATAAAAGTTTTATTATTGCATGTTAAAATGCAAAAAAAACTTTAAATATAGAACAGTGGTCCGATTCTGCAGTGCGAGCACAGAAGTTTATCGACTTGTATGTTTACGAATGTTCATATAGTATGGAGACTTTCCATTGACGCACGGCCAGCTTAAATAAATGAGTACCTTGTTAATATTTAATGTTTGTAAATGTTGTACTAGTAAATAACTGTAAAATGAATAGTAACAATGTTACTAAAAACTTGCAACCATACTATACAAACCACATACGAACATTCGTATACATACAAGTCGATAAAGTTCTGTGCTCGTACCGCATATTCGGGACCTGCCTGTTGCGTCGTACTCTGTGGGACTGCTGGTTGAGAAAAGCTGGTGGGCTACATACTCTTTGGTTGTTCTCAATGGTCCGACCCTACTTAGTCTGTGGTCCGACCGAACCCAATGAAACATGAAACCCCGAACAACTAAATTAAAATTGCCAAACCTTGGGAAATTATCCCAAATTGAGAAATTTTTCTACATATTTTTACACTGCTTAAAATTATTTTACTGCTAGTTAGATAACCTCTTTGATACTAAAATGATTAATCAGGTAAACACTCGGTAAAGAAGAAAATTTGTTGTTGTTACTTTTGGAAAGTAAAAATTTCAAGGGTGATTATTATTGTGGGTAATGATTATAACATAAACTTGTAGTAGTATTTTATAACTGCTAAATAATTTTCATAAAAAAAATGAAAATTAATCTTTGAATTACCTTTTTTAAGATAAAAGTAGTAGTACCTTAGTACTTTCTAAAATAAGTATTTGTATACTTTGATGAACAAAGTGGTTCTAGTGTAGCCATTCTAATACCATTTTACTACGCTTTTGGTTACATGATACTTTAAATAATGACATAGGATGCAGTAGTATGTTACCAATATAAAACACACTAGCATATTTCATGAAATGGTTTAGTTAAATTATTGTAATGCGTTATAAATTAATTATATAGATTAACATGTGTCTGGCATCATTAAGAAAATTGTTCTGAAATAATCGCGGAGTTGATCGTATCGTTTATATTACATTTTAAAATATTACACAAAATACAGAATAAAGTTGAAAAAATAAAACCATGAATTAACACCATTCCAGTACTTACTAATCAATCATAAATATCCATAATATTATTAAAAGGTTTACGTTTTCGAGGTATTTTATGAATTTAGTTGGCAAGCCCAACTGTCAATCAAATCTGCAAAGCAAAGCGCAATGGAAGCAAGCAAGCAATAGCGGCGTTCTTTCGATTTAGTACTCCGATATTACCGGTGTGTAAAATAAATTGATATAAACTTATTCATCTTATTATGCCTGTGTTAAAAAGTTGTTTACATTATATCTTACTTAAATACCTTTGCAGATTTTGATTTAATATCAAGTATCTCTCTGCGCTAAAGTGTTAATTGGCGTGGTTGTTTCCTTGGCGCGAAGAGTTTACCTATAATCGTATTGTCGGAGTATTATAATAATGGCAGGTGTTAAATCACTTGCCGTCAGAGGCATAAGAAGTTTTGGACCTGATGAAACTGACGAACAACGCATTACTTTTGAGAAACCATTAACTCTTATATTGGGTCAAAATGGTTGCGGTAAAACAACCATTATTGAGTGTTTACGTTATGCCATTACTGGACAAATGCCGCCTGGAAGCCGCAATGAATGTTTTGTTCATGATGCTAAAGTAAATCGAACCACAGAAGTAATGGCGCAAGTTAAGTTGAAGGTCAGTATAAAAACGATGATGGTAAGTTATATAGATGGAAGCTTGACAATTACAATGATTAAACTAATAATTACAGATAATGAATGCAAAAGACAAACAATTAGAGGTAACTCGCTCAATGAGAGTAACAGCTCTTCATAATAAGAAAACCAAATTCCAAACTTTAGACTCGTTCCTCTCTTTAGTGGATGATAATGGGATGACCAAGGATATATCCCAAAGATGTGCTGATCTGGATTCTATTATGAATGAAGAGCTAGGTATTTAATTTTCTACTCTTAATAGTGTTATTGGCTTTTAAATCCTGTATAGATTGATGGTATTGATTATTTATTGATGTTGTAATATAGGCCTAACTGCATAAGTCATAAATGCAGATTGTTATAGTGTGATTCTTATTTAAAAATATTAATTTACAAAATCCATGTTAACCTATTGAGTACCATTATTAATTTCTGGGGTACTCGAGAACCCAATGGATATGGTATTTTTAATGCATTCATTAAGATGTCTTTCCTTTTATTTAAGGTGTGTCCAAAGCCATACTGAATTCGGTAATTTTTTGCCACCAAGAAGATTCCAGCTGGCCCTTAGACGAAGGCAAGAAAGTAAAGGAAAGATTCGATGAGATCTTTGATGCTGATAAATACAGTGATTGCTTTGACCGGCTCAGAAAAATGAGAAAAGAGTATACACAGAGCATCAAACTTCTTGGTAAGTTTTATAATTCATATTTTAAATGTAAAACAAATAGAATACTTATAGAAAAAATATATTTTTATTGTTCTGTATCAATAACCTTTTAGAAATTAATCTGAAGCAAAATTAATGTCTTCAAAATAGTTATTAACGTTACACCTCAAAATTTGCAATACAATTGAGGGTTGCCTTGTCATAGATGCTTGCACAGAAATTGTTCTAATAGTCTTCTTGTAGAATTTATCTTAATATGAATGACTTGTGGTGTTATCCTCTAATAATAGTTGTTTTTCTCATTCTTATGCATACCTAAGTCAGTTTTAGTCAAAATATAATTATGATTAATTTTGATTAGTACTTAACTATTTTTAAGTTGAATGTGAACCCAAAGAAGTTCAATTAAATGTAATTGAATAAATACATAGGAGTTTTCAAATAAATATTGAATGTGTTTCACATTATTGATGTTTATTAACAATACAAGTAACTTTTTTTAAATTATCTATGTGATATCATTGAAAAATCATAATGTAATTTTTTAATTTCTCAAATATCTTTCTAGAACAAGAAGTAGCGCATCTAACTGAAAAGAAGCAAGATTTAGATAAAAAGAAACTGGAGGTTGTAAACACGGAGACAAGAATCTCTGAATCTGAAATAAAAGTCAATGAACTTACTCAAGAACTGAAACCAATTTCAGAAAAAATACTGGCTATTGAAAAGCTTCAGAAAGAACTAGTTGCTTTTGAAACAAAAAAGGAGAAACTAAAAACTAAGTATGTATAATATTAATGTCAACATGTGTGATATCTTTAATAACTTAATTATCTACAACACATATAAGTCCCAAGGTATGCGTGTAGGCAATAGGAATGTATTAGGAAAGTTATATTTACATCAAGATACATAATTTTGTCTTAAGTTTTCACGATTCATAATTTAAATAAAACTACTTTTTAACCAGATTAATCGCATATAATTTATATTTTACATTTAAAAAAAAGTTACTAAAAGAAGTTTATCAACCTGAGTATGACACCATAGCTGACATTTAAATCCGTATAGTAACCAAGTCTGCAGTTTGTGAGCATTCCATAGACAAGCCCAACCATTACTTAAGGTTTGACTCTATGAAAGTTCTATCTAGGGAGAAACATTATATACCTAGAATGATCAGAGAAGCCATTGAAATTAAAAAACACCTGCAAAGACACCAAAACGTCGAGTTAAAATGTAAAATATAAATATATGCGATTGATCCGGTTAAAAAGTAGTTTTATTTAAGATACATAATATTGAACGGTTCCGTTACTGACTGAGTGAATGAGAAACAACAGCCATAACTGGGCAAAGAGAGCTGTACGAATATGTTAATTAGGAACATATTCGTACAGCCTGAAATTCCCTGAAATTCCCATGGGAAAGGGAAATATAGGACTTCTTAGTTTGTATAAAAAATCTAATTTCCTTGGATTTGCGGTTGTATTCTCGAAGGAATTTTTGAAATTCTCAGAGGAATGGTAGCTTATGTCTGGAGTTGCAAGCAAAAGCTCATTCCCTTCCTAAAACTGCAATTCATTAATTTGGCCTCATCATTGCTTTGACCACTTGTTGCAAAAAGCCACTTTTCAGAATGGCCCCAGCAAGACAGTACAATTACTTTTGATTTCATCTGGCACAACCACATCTGTTCTTTTATAACAATTATCAACAACAAGTAGACATCCACTGCTGGACATAGGCCTCCCTGTTTTATAACAATAATAACACTAAAAGGTTTGTGTTTGACTGGGCAAATCTCAAAAACTACCCCTGACATGTTTAAAAAAGTTGTATGTTAATTTATCATTAATTTTACAGACTTGAACATAATCAAGGTCAAGAGGAGGAGTTAAAGAAACTCATTAAAAACATATTTGAAGGAACTCTCGAAGAACTGCAAGAAAATATAAGTATGTGAACATTTACCTTACAAAAATTTATTTACATGTATAAAATTTGAGTTAATGCAATGGCCTGTATTTGAATTCAAACTGTCTAATTTTAAGAACCTCTAATGTCTATACCAAATTTCTTTTAATTTGAAATTCAATATTTTCAAGTTTCATTCTCACGAAATGGCATTCTAAACTCTGAGAGTGTAACGTAAAATTGTAGATCTAGATATCTTAATAGGCAAAATAAATAATACATCTGTTTTGTGTGATTTCAGGCAGCCATGCAACAACTGCGAAGGCCAAGAAAAAAGAACTTGATGAGTCATACAAAAAGATCAACTCATTCAACAAGGAAGAGGAGAAAATTGCCGCTGAAAAGACGTCAAATGAAATGAAGTTCAACAAACTGATATTCATGGAAAGCCAGAATCAAGAACGGGTGGACAAGCTGAACAATTTAGTCCTTGAAACCGCAAAGCTGGCTGGTAATGATTTTAACTAATCAGATAAATTGTAATTGTAAAAAGAAACTTAACATTTAACTATGAAGTTACTGGTTACAATTTTCCAACAAGTTTTATTTGCCTATGCATTCAGACATATCCATTTTTATCAAATTCACATGTCATAAATTGCAATCTATATTTTAAGTTCCTACAAAAGCTATGCCCAGTAAAATTGCATAAAGCAAAATAATGATCTATTCTTTATACACAAGATATATAAAACTGCTTTGTATTCACATGTTTCATGTGTATGTGTGGGAAAAGTATATTATTATAGTTAATAAAAAATAAAAATAGTTTATTAACAGACACTTCAGTATAACTTCATTGGCCAGGACCTACCTGCATTTGAAAATGCTTGTAGCAGGTGATCCTGCTTTTCCTAAGGCCATTAACAATAATAAAGTAAAATATTCCAACTATACAGTTACTAAGTTTACAGACAAACTAAACATTATAAAAATTAAACATTAAAACCATCTATGATTGAGTGTATATTATTACTTGAAGTTTTTTAAGGAAAATATTTTTAAATGTGTGAGAATGAGTGTGATTAGCGTGTAATGTATGTGTTTGTGTGTGTGTTACCTCTTTTGCAGAAGGTATAACAATGTACTTGTACTTTCTGTATCCTAAAGTCCAGATAAAACAGTCCTTTGAAAAATCTTATAATTAATTACTGTTAATTACCGACACAGGTCTTGAACTGACCAAGGCTGACATAGAAAACCCTGAACAAGTGGCTACAGCCATCGAGAATATCAAGGCCAAGATTGAGTCCCTACACAAAGAGTTGAAAGAAGAAAAGGAAAAATGTGACGCTGAAGAGAAAGCCATGCAGAAACTTGTGGATGACGCCAGAGAAGAATTTGTAAGTTTCAATTATACAATATTGCAACTATAAACTAAATCTAGCGTTTAAAATAGAGATAAAAATAGAGACTATATTTTATTACAGAATAGAATGAAATTAACCTATCTAATATACATAACAATAAAATACACATCTACACTTAAAAATAACATGAGAAACCACATATAAAGGACACCTAATTCCTGCCATGAAAATCAGTTAATTCTGGATAGTTTCTCCATCATATAATCATTTATATTTTTAAGCTTGTAATTAAATCACGTAATTTTTTTCAGTCTGGTCACAAGCAAAAGATCACCGGCAAGGAAGCCGAGCTCCAAAGTGTGAAGAAAGACTTAACTAAGGCAGACAAGGCCATTGCAGATGCCAACAAGTCAAAGGAGCAGCTTGACAATTTGGAGAAGAAAATTAATACTTTGGAAGAGTAAGTCTTGTTAAGTAAGAGTAAGTGTTGTAAGAGTAGTCTCTATGAATAGGTTACAGCTACACATTTTTCTGCAGATAAAGAGTGTATTTATTTGTCAAGCTGGTTTATCTGTCAAGTGGTTCTTATTGTAATTGAATGACACGCGTCGATCACGCACTGGACCAAAGTTACAGACGCGCCCGCCACGAAATGTTATCCATAATATTACAATAGCTATAGGCGCGAGGCGTCGACGGGGTGGGTGCGATATTTGAGACTTCGACAATTGCAATTTGAGATGTTATAGTGTGTAAAATAAGACTCAAATTATATACAACGATTGATGGTAACAGTCAGGACCCGCTAGCTCAGTTGATAGGGTGCCCTCCCTGCATCCGGGAGATCTGGGTACTTCTCCCAGCCGGGAATCAATTTCATTTAGTATTATCTATAAAATTATATTTAGGAATTATAAAATCTAAGAATATATAAAAATCTACAATAAATCGAATAACCAAGTTAGACGCAAGTGATGAAGAGCGCTGTACGTGCGCGTGTGGTCTGATTGTGGCCTAAAGAGAAAAATGTTTATTTCATTATTTGTTCCTTAGTATTTCTACAGCTATTATATTTTACGCATAATAAGTTGAAAATGCACGTCAATTGAAAAAAAAAGAAATATTATTTAAAAATATTTATAATAAACATTATCTTGGTTATCCATTACAAAATCTAGCATTAGTGAATAATTTGATATTCCTTATTTTTGTTGGAATAACAGCCCCATTTATGTGAGAGACATTTAGCTAATGCAATATCATCTAAATTGATTTCGACTAAATTTATTACACAGGTTCATCATAGACACTTGTTTTTTTCTTAAATCAATTTTTTAAAGGACTTTTAATTATGAGACTTACAAGTCTTCAATGCAAACTTCATCTAAAAATGATACCAAATATAAATATCAATTGCTAGGAATATGTTGTGGAGTTATGATAAAAGCACTCCGAATAATACGATAGAACAAACTAGTTAAGATCAATGAAAATGAAAACTGCGATAAATAATTTTTTTTCATTTATTTAAGAATAATTGAGCATTTTCAATGCAAAAAACTTAAAAACATTAAAAAAACATTATTAAAACATTTGCTTCACTTTAACTGGGATTCACAATTTCTGTAAAGCAATTGGTCTCAGTTGGTCCTAGCTGCAAAGCTATACCATAAGATTGAGCTACGTTAGCAATATAACGTAAAAACAAAAATGTGGTAAGTAATTTCGAGGCGTATCGCCAGGCCCCGGTAGCTCAGTGGAAGAGCACTCGTGCGGCAAACGAGAGGTACCAGGTGCGAATCCTGGTCGGGTAATTTTTATCTATCACATTTTTCATTTATTTAAGAATAATTGAGCATTTTCAATGAAAAAACTTAAAAACATTATTAAACTAGTTAAGATCTGTTGTATGTTAATAATACTAGCATGATATGAAATACTATTATGAATGTTATTGCAGGAACCCCTGTAATTGAATAATAAAATAAAATCGATGAACAATTCGATCCTTCTGAGCCTATTGTCATGGACAAAAAGGATTATGCAGAGCATAAAAAAGAAATGGGACTCATAACCAAAATGAACCAACCTAAAAAATATTATTTTCACAGAGAATACCAAACCGCTGTAAAGGAAGTAAACCCTGAAGAGTCTCAGAACGAAATAGCTGAAGATGAGAAGATGATGGAAAAGCATGAACAGGACCTTGAAGCTCTCAGCACTAAGGTAAACCTTGTTTAAATATTTTTTTAACTAGCAACCGTGAAGCTCCTGCTCTGTGAGTTTAATGATATTTACACCAAATTGTCTAGCATTGTAACTTACACAAATCCATTTAATTTATTTATATTGGGTGTTGGTGTAACCTGTTTTTCCTAGATAATGTAGTGGGGAAAAGTAGAACATATAAAATTGGTGCAGTACCTACTTTATAAAAACAAGCAAGCAAATAAAGTATAAAAATTCTATTATACCAGTGAAACGGTGTTAAACACCTAGTGATTCATCGTCATGTAAACCACCTACCTAGCTGTGTCCAGTAGTAGTGGTTGCTGGATATCAGAATTTGCAGACTACTGAAATGATTTCTAGGATAGATGTACTAGATGTATGTAGAGCAAGTATACCACACGGGAACTACTGTTTAAAGTGCCCTCCACACAAAGCACTGAAGAGGTTATATTACATTAATGTTCAAACTTATTTGTGTGGCTGGTTACATCAACTTTGTTAATTAATGTTTGTTAAAATGAATTAATCTTGTAAGAAAATGTCGCAATTTATTGCTGACATACAAAAATTGAAAAATAAATTTCGAATTTTTATTTTTTTCATATTTTTTCTGTAATCTTTATGGGTAATAGAATACCTCCGAGAAAGTATTATATAGGGTAAGCGGGACACCCTGTATAAATTAAGAATTTCTGAAAGTCTGTAACAAATAGTGGATATGTTTTTTTTTTTTTTTTTTTGTAAGTAAACCCCATCTGTTGATCTGTTACTTTATCATGTAATTTTGGTTGCCTGGCAGAGATCGCTTACTAGCGATAAGGCCGCCGATTGTGTTTTCTTTTTTAATTTTCTTTATTTTTTATTTCGTGTATGTACAATGAAGAGTAAATAAATAAATAAAATGGTTGTACATTGTACTTAGAGTGATACACAGGAGCTTCTTATGTTTGTCTGACTTATAGTGGAGTCATTTTAATAGGTCACATTTGACAAGTGTCAGTCTTGTACATTTTCTTACAACACAACCAAAAATGGACTTTATCTGGCTGACATAAGAAATGTCAAATGTGACCTCTTAACATGGCCCTACTTTAATACCAGTTGTATTGCTTTGGTAACTAAAGCTAGCACGTTCACAGTACTCACACATATGCAATTTTGCTATACAGTATGTTCAAAAATAAATGATTTCGATTGAAAATGAGACTTTAGTTTAAGTGTAGACTAGAGTTAGGTTTTATTAAGATGGGTGCATTGTAGATAAATTAATACAATGTGTTACTTGTTATAATATGTTATGATAATTACATGACTGCTTTAATCTTGCATTTATATTGCGCAATAAGGCATTGTTTATATTTTTATTATGGATAAATATGGTCTATGACCTATGCTGCCAACTACGAACTAAACACGAAACCTAGTTACAATTATATGTTTTTTGCGTTCACTGCAAATAACTAAATAATCACACGCGATCACATGTCACACTGTATTTTAAAAAGTAGAAAAAGTAAAACAATATTTGTCCCCTTCAGTCTCATAAGCTAAATCGCGCGCGAGAGAGACGGGCAGACTTTTCATGATGCGCATACAGTACGACGTCACGCCACGCGCTTATTCACTGACAACACACAAGAGCAATGTGTAAATGTGTTGAACGCGCCAGCTTTAGTTAATTTATCTATAAATACCACTATTCTATAAGGTCCTAATTTGTAATTAATATTTTGTAATCCTAATAAACTGTGTCTTTTTCAGGTGACAACACTTCAGAAGCTTGTCTCCAAAATAAAAGAAAAAGAAATGATAGAAGACTCCTTGAAGCAAAAAGAGAAACAATTTGCAGTTTTAAAGAACAAGCACAGATCGGCCATATCAGATTTACTAGGACAAATGCCGGAGTCAAATTTTGCTGTTTCTATCAATAAGCTGGAGTGCGAGAAACGAAATGAAGTTGAATCTATGAAGCAGAAGCTGAAAGAAAAGCAAATGGAAGTGAGTATGAAATGTCGAATTTCGTAACCGATTCTTTTAATAGATCCTTTTCTTCAGGTTTTTTTACTTTACATTGGCTTTCCACACCGTTAACTGTATTTTTAACCGTAATTTCTTGTCCAGGTGACAAGCTTAGAAGCAGAACGCAAGCATGTGAGGGAATCCCTAATGGAACGTCGAAGTGAGCTGACGAAGGCTGAAGATCTGATGTACAAAGCTTGCGGCACCCAGCCCTATGATACCATGCTGTCAAAGGTTACTGCGCAGGTTGAGAAGCTACAGGTTGGTACCGTTTCTTTACTATCTAAATCAAAAATTAAGGATGTTGTTTCATTATCATGTCTATTATGGTAGCATACATCAGAATTATATCGAGTTGGTTACTATGCCATTTAACATTGCGTAAATAATGCCTATTTAGTGCAAAAATAAAAACTTTTCCTCTTTAGTTTAGGAAAATAGACCTTTTTCAAGGTATGTTAGCCTACACGTGGCTGTACTTAAAAATGGCTCAAGTAAAGCAATGGAGTTTACAAAAAGTTCTCGCAATTCTGCATTGCTTTGCAAAAATTCACGATTGCTCTTGTATAAACAGAGATATTGAACAAGACTTCTTAACATGAATAATACAGGATTAGGATTTTTTTTTTTAAAGTAACCTTAAAATCGGCTTTTAGGTATGGCACTAAATGGTGATGTCCCTGCCTGCGCCGTGTAGCCCCGTTTAAAAGGGTGAGCTTCAAATAGTTCACAAATAGCACCTCGCACACTGTACAAAACATTCTGTTAACATTGTTATGGTATATTCAGGGAAATGGTGGAGCGCTATCTCTGTCATATCTAACACTAACGACAAATATTAAAAAAGTGTCAAAAAGTTTTCATAATTTAGTAAATTCAATAAAAGACAAAAACAAAGCAATGATAAACAAAGCCATGACCGCGGATATTCTGTTATATTTTAAAATCGGGTCAAGAATGATGTAATAAAAAATAATAAATAAATAAAATCCCCAGACAATCACACCAACTACATGGCCCCAAAGTAAGCATAGCTTGTGTTATGGGATACCATGTAGCGAACTAGGGGGGAACCTAGAATATAAATACATAAATAGAATAAACACCCAGACACGGAACATTTTTTTTTTTTCTTGTTCCGTGCGGGGATCGAACCCGCAACCACTGGCGTCTGAGGCAGATAGGTTTACCCCAACGCCAAAGTGGTCGTCATATGTGTGGGTTTATATTACGTATCTTTGGTAATGTAATTAACAACTTATTTTAGAATAGATGGAAACGTTTTCATTTGAACTAAAATTGTATGCACTTAAAAGAATTTTGAAATTTTAATTCATGAAAAATATTTAAAAAAAATTGACTTCTTAATTAAAACCAACACATAATTTTTAACCCGATTTTAAATTATAATAGACTAATTATAAAATGACCCTGTATATCATATAATATCTAATAAATACTAAAAACCTCTCATTCATCGCAAAATTAATCAATCACTGCATCTTATGATTAGAAGCAGTAATGCACCACAACATGATACAATAGACATATCAATGGGACTTAGTGTGCAGGGTAACAAACCAGTTCGGTAATAACTGAAAAATGTGCTAAATAAAAATAAATTATTGTTTGTTGTAAAATTTCTTACCTCAATTCTTACCTCAGAGTTAGTAACAATTTCTCCTTAAGACTGTACTTATCTTATGAGTTTAGCAGATATTTTACTTAAAATGTCAAATGTTGACACGGACATTCGAGTGAATTGAAATAACTAGAAAGAAAGACATACCAAATCGTCCATTGCTTATAAAACCTGATATACGTCAAACCGCACAAGAGTGGCCACCACAGGCCGCTGCGCCCGCGTTAGGCCCCAGTCACCGCGCATTCAGTGTGGACGCACACCATCGAGCATAATGGGTTACAATCAGAAACGATTTATAAAAAAAATACATTGATATAGTGTACAGATATGCACAAAATGGATGGCACCCATAGACTAACATATAAACATTTAACAGTTAAGGAATAGAAAATAGATTTCCTAATTAAATTAAACTATCCAAACTAGCTTGCAAGCTGTGTGTTCCCAAAGTAAGGAACCTCTAAAACAATGCTATCAGACATAGGAAACCCACTTTCGCATAAATTCAAATCTCTATTAATGCCATAAAAAATTAACATAATAAATTCTTAACTTGTGTAACTCTGTGTAAAGGTTAAAATGGGAATATTTTTAGTGAAACTTAGAATGAAAATAGCTAATGTCCAAGATAAATGCATGTTTTTGTAGCAAAATTTTAGGTGGCCACTACAGTTAATGGAATTTTTTGAACCAGAAAGCTAAACTCTATAAAAGGTTTAGAAATTTATGAGATTAATTACATGTAATTTTTCATTTTATTTACAGGAGGAACAAAACTTGCTGCAATCGTCAATGTTTATCTTTGCCAAGTACAAGAGCCAGCTTAAAGACAACACATGCTGTCCGCTCTGCAATCGTGGATTTGAATCTGAAACTGAGGTAAAGATTTTCTTTAATATTTATTGATCTTATTATTTAAATTAATTAGTGATTCCTTCCTTTCTTTTATCATCATCATCATTATAACTCTTTGTAATGAGCCCACTGCAGGGCTATGAGTCTCCCCTGTGGGTGACGAGGAGGTTAAGCCGTAATTTACCAAGCTGGCCCAGTGCTGGTTGGTGGATGTCAGAATTTTCAGGGTGCCAAAATGGCTTATAACAAACTATAACGATTACTTTATAGCAATATTTTTAAAGATTTTTGCATTTTAAAATGCTTAATTACTCTTAAATAAATGAAACATGTGTTACATAAAAATCACCCGACCAGGACTCGCACCTGGGACCTCTCGTTTGTATCGCCAGGCCCTGGTAGCTCTCCGAGTGGGAGAGCACTCGTCCGACAAACGAGAGGTCCCAGGTTGGAATCCTGGTCGGGTGATTTTTATTCAACACATTTTTAATTTATTTACTTTATAGAAGTTTACAGCGCCCGGAACTGACACCTGTAGAACGGTCGGCGGTCACCCATCCTAGTACCGTCCGCGCTGAGCATTGCTTAGTCTGCAATTTCGATTGATATACACAGCCATATACGCGCCACCACTTCTTTCATTTCTCTTATATAAGAACTTTAGAATTAATTTAATAAATAGAATATTACATTACATAAAAAAACAATTGCTGTCAATTTATTATATTGATTTCAAACAGAATAATTTTAGTTTTTATATTACTTTTTATGATTTTCTTTGTATTATACAGTTAACGAGAATTTAAATCACCCTTGCATCTCAACAGGTAACACAACTGATCGACCAGCTGACGACCCAAGTAATGAATGTTCCTGCTAAATTGGAGAAAGCCACCGAAGACCTCCAGAAATCTTCAGCCAAGAAAGATGATCTGCTCAGCAAGAAGTCGCTCAATGAGAAGATTGTGCACCTCAAGGAAACTGATATTCCTCAGATTGAAAAGCGATTGTCGGAAATTGACAAGGTATTCTTTATGTATTTATAGATGGATAGGTAGATAAACCATTTGTTGTTACTAAAATCACACCATTATAAAATAAAACGTTACAATCATAAAAATACCAAATCTAGATCAGTGTGCGCTATAGCAGCGCAAAAAGCCATAGCTCAGCGTCTCTATTTGCTTAATAAAGCAAAACGTTGATATTCCCCTACAGCTTAAGGAGACCACATTATAACTGAGTAAAAAAATATTGGTAAAGTTAGTAGAATTGTGCAATCGTTGTTTAATTGTTAGGTATGTGAATATATAAAGATGATATTGTCATTGAAATGCTGCCTGTTTATATCTAAACTATTGGTGCAGACTTGATTTAATTTCTTAGAAACGTTATCGGGATTTTCATTTCAAGTGGATGATACATGTAGTCTATTGAGTAACTTGAGAGGGTGAAATATTAAAATCCTTGCTGCGGTTTCAAATATAAGTGACTGATTTGGAATGAACCAAACATGAGCTATTATTTGCACTATATGTTGTTTTAATACATTTCATGAGTTGTCAAAAATCTGACAGGTCAGCTATGAACATAACTCTTTCTAAAACGACCTCAAAGTCACTAACCATCATTTGAAATTGTGGTCAAATGCACAGTATAAGCTCTCTATTTTCTATGTTTAATCAATACAATTTGACATCCCACAGCAAAAAACTGCCGCCTCAGATGCAGTAGAAGAGCTATCAATGGCCCTCATCGAGCCGGAACAGAAGTTGCAAACTGCCAAGCAAATACAAGGAGACATGCCAATGTTGGACCGCTATACACAGGAAATTAAAACTACGACTGCTAAGGTAGGTCACGGCTATCTATAGGTAAATACCATGTAAGGTATGTTGAAGAGAGGCAACTCTCTTGTTGCAATAAACGAAACTGATGCAATCTAACCGTTCTTTTTTTAAATTAATGTTTCAGTAAAACATAAAATAATCCTACCATATATAAGTAATGATCTACGTAGCTCTATATGGCTCTTACCATCCAGTAGATCCAGTGCTTGTTTGAGGGTTATATTTTAAATATGATAGCAGTTGAATCAAAATCACTTTTGATCCATATAAAGTCTAGTTTAAATGAAGCCTAACCTTTTTCAATAGCTAAGCTAAAAAAAGGTTTTATTGGACATTTTTTTGTGGGATAGGCTGACCCCCTGTCACTGCAATAGTCTCTCCAACCTTATATTGCGTCCAAATTTTTCAAACGTGACATCAGATGGTTTTATTCTATAATATAGTCTCTGGTGTTCTGCCTACCTCATAAGGGATATAGGCGTGAAGTTATGTATGTATATATATAAATTATTATCATTATCATGTATGTAGCTATTGAATATTGAAAGAGATTCTGAAACAAATCTGACGGGCAGTAGAGTTCAGCATATGCATGTCATTTTAAAGAAATCAAAATGTGGCTTTCTTTTTATCTTTACTACATCAATATACACATCTAATTAATTTATTCGTAACATTTCAGCTGGAAGCAATAAAAAGCCAATGCCCCGAGCAAGACACGGACATGACTTTGGAGGAAGCGAGCGCGCGACAGACGGACCTGAGACAGAAGATCAGCTCGCTCAAGGCCGGTATTAAGAAGGCCAACACAAGGCTTAATGCCTATAATAAGAAGCTGCAGGTTTTGGGGGAAAAGAAGAATAAGCTGAAGGAACAGCAGTTAAATGTGCAGAAGAAGGTGATTATTAGTTTACTTTTTAATTATGTAGATTTGTTTGCAAATGGTAGTTACCATTTGAAAAAAATATTGTGTGTTCTTACAATGTTTCCCGCCTAACGTAACTTTTTTTATGATTATTTTTGCTATTTTTTACGTTAAAATCGGGCCATTTGATAAAGATTATTTCTAGGTTTCGGCATTACAGTTGGTTACTACTTCAATCCCCTGAAAGGATGTTATCTTACTAATATTGTTATAACAATATTTTAAGTATCCATTTTCTGTTAGTTTTAGATGTGTTGTTTAGTTCACATCTAAGCTTGCTAAAACTATTAATAGTATAGTTTTAGTAAGCTTAGATAACAAATATTATAAAAAATATTTTACTTAATTTAAATCAAAAATAGTAATGAGTAATAAATCGTATTTACAGGTACAAGAAATAGTTTCCGTAGAAGAGAACAAAAAGGCCCTCGAGACCAAGATTGAGGAAATCAACACTGAGTTGGTTGCTCTCAACGCTGAGTTGGACCCGCTGCAACAAAAGCTCAAAGACAAAGAAAATGAGAAGAGCGAACTTGTCAAGAAATTGAGGTAAATGTTTCATTCCTTTCTTACAACCAAGCTAGGTTTACACTTACTAGTAGTATCGCGTGTTTTTGACTTGGAAGCTTCGATTCCCGACATACATAGAGGCTTTTGTCAGTAGGGACATGTTCGCAATTATTCTTCATTTCTTATTGTTTTACTTATTTTACAAGAAGTATTTTAAATAATTATCTAAGAAATTTTGCAGTTTTGCCGGCCTTAATAAAGACTTCATCGACAGAAAAAAGTAGATTGTTTTATCCAATTTTAGTAATAATATGTCTTTCTGTTCTTTAGGAATACTTTAAGTGAAAAGAACAAGTCTATAACTGGCGTTGAGAACTCCTTTGATAAGGTGAAGTCTGTAGACGGTGAGATCAAAGCACACAAGGAGAGGAACATTAAAGAGGAAATGGCTAAAATCAAGGAAGCCAACAACAAGCTCACGGAGAAACAAAAAGCATTGATGGCTGATAGAAATGCGTTGACCAAGACCATTGAGGACATGAAAGATGAAATCAGTAAGCAGGAAGTAAGTCACTTTTTTATGTAAATTCACCATTACAAATAACATGTATAACCTATTAATAGCTAGCATAATGCAATCTCCATTTAAGAAAGCCACTTTTAGGGATGTTAAAAAAGAAAGTGAAATTATTGAGAATTAATTATAACCGGCGCGGCGAACCTTGATCCCTGTGACACTGATAGTAATTTCCACAACACAACCTTGTAGTGCCGTCACCGTTACATTAGAATCGTATTGGAGGCGTCTAAAAATGGTATTTATTTATTTTACGTAGCTATATTCCAAGACAATGATATTCCGTTGGAATTATAACAATTCATCTCATTTACAAGAAATTATCTCAATCACAATTTACGTTTACGTTCTGCAAAAGTTACTTCATAAGATATGATTTAATAAATACCCTACGAAGTAACTTTTGCAGAACGTATACGTAAAGTGGGATTGAGATAATTTCTTAACTCCAACGGAATATCATTGTATTGGAATATAGCTACGTAAAATAAATAAATGCCATTTTTAGATGTCCCCAATACGATTCTAATGTA
The DNA here is from genome assembly GCA_944452665.1 of Stenoptilia bipunctidactyla. Classification (NCBI taxonomy): domain Eukaryota; kingdom Metazoa; phylum Arthropoda; class Insecta; order Lepidoptera; family Pterophoridae; genus Stenoptilia; species Stenoptilia bipunctidactyla. The sequence continues at coordinate 5,455,948 of OX101729.1, read as the reverse complement.
ACGGTGACGGCACTACAAGGTTGTGTTGAGGAAATTACTGTCAGTGTCATAGGAATCAAGGCATACAAAAGAAAACCCTAAAAGGTTCTCTTTACACTGGCTATAAAGCCAACATACTATTTGTCTTCAAATATTGATATGTATATCCTCTGTCTGTAACTAAAGTAATCAAGTAAAAAAATGTGTTAAAGAATTCCTCACATCTCCTAGCGTCAGTTCTTTGATAAACGCTGATCGCATACAATCAAAGGAAACTGCCCCGTGTGCTTCCATCTTCGATCTCATCTTCACTTACCATCAGGTTAGATGGAGGTACAGAAGGCAACAGGTCAAGCAACACGAAACTGTCAAATTTCCCCAACCTATTTTTAACTTAATGTGGAGGGCATAGAGTTCAGATTCAATTACAATTTTGTGAAAGGTTTGGAACGCTTGATCTGCTGCCTTCTGTACAAACGCTGGCTTAGCCTATAATGAAAAATGAACATTAAATTGCTGTTGAACATTAAATGTGGACGATAAGAGTGTTCTTGATGAAGAGCACCTTAAAAAGCTAAATTGCCGGAACGACACGATCTGATAATGGCTAAGCTTAGCCGATGGCAGATTGTCGCGAGAGAAAAAAAATAAAAAAAAAATTAAATTGCTGTACTGTACATACCCATTTTTTTGTATTATATTAGAAAATATAAATAATTAGTTAAAAAATAACATGAAATAATTTTTTTTTAAGTTTTTAATAATGCTCACTTATTCTTAAATGGACGAGTGCTCTTACACTGAGCTACCGGGCGATACACCATCGAGATTACTTAGCACATTCTTGTATTTACGTTATATTGCTAACATAGCTCCATCTAATGGTATTGCAGCTAAATCCACCCAAAACCAATTTCTTTTCAGAAAATTGTAAATTTCAGTAAAAGTGAAGCATTGCAATGTTTAATAATATTTTCAACCGACTTCCAAAAAAGGAGGAGATTCTCAATTCGTCTGTATGTTTTTTGTGTCTTTGTTACACGATATTTCGGACAATTATGAATCGATTTTGAAAATTCTTGCTTTATATGATAGAGGATACCTTCATAGTTGGTCCCATATAAATTTTATACAAATCGATTCAGTAATTCATTGAAAATTTCAAATCAATCAAATATATGACTTTGGCGATGGGGTAAACCTGTCTGCCTCAGACGCCAGTGGTTGCGGGTTCGATTCCCGCACGGAACAAGAACAAAAAATGTTTCGTGTCTGGGTGTTTAGCTATTTATGTATTTATATTCTAGGTTCCCCCCTAGTTCGCTACATGGTATCCCATAACACAAGTTATGCTTACTTTGCGGCCATATAGTTGGTGTGATTGTCTGGGGATTTAATAATGATTAATTTAATGTTTACGTTGATGACATTATAACTCAGCCAAAGTTTTGACGTGAAATCGTTTTTTTTTAATGCTCTGCATTCGTTGATTAATAAGTTTAAAAAAACACACTATAACCAATATTTTTATTTCCACAGATCAACAAACGAGACCTCGACGATAACCTAAAGCTGCGCAAAGCTCAGACTGAGATAGAGAACTTCCAGAAGGAGCTGGCGGAAGTGGACGAGAAGCTCAGCGGCATCAACACAGACAGCATCGCTGAGAAGGAGCAGCTCATCACGCAGCAGACCAGGCTGTTCCGGGAAAAGGCTCAGACCGAGGGCAGTCTCAACGAGTTGAAGGTTAGTGATGGAATTTATAACATGCACAGGGTGACTGGTGGGTCACTTCCGAAATTCGAGGATAGTTTGAGATCATACAGGAAGAGAAAAAATAAAATATTAATATTAATTATTTGCTGAGTAAACTTAAACGAAAGTTAAAGAGTTCAACACTCAACGCAGGCACTTATTACTTTCTCAGCGGCGCGCGGCTTAATACTTTTCATGCGGGGACTTATAGAGTTGTGAGTGCCGCGAACGACACTATTTATGTGTAGGGGGTTCTAGTGAAAAATTAACATACATACCACAAAGCAGATAGATAGTAGAGCTGCTGTAAGCAAAGTTGCACAGTTTCAATTTGGGTTGTCCTGACGTCACAGCCTTTAGTTCAAGCTATTCCTCGCTAGAGGCACTGGCGTCAGATCGTCGCTGACTTCTGTGAAGTATGTACGCGTAGATATTTAAAAAAAATTAAATCCCCAATGTTTCTCGATGTAAAATTTAGTTTCTATACTTTTATGAAGGAATTACATCGACAATCCAAATAAAATTAACTTACCACGAAGATAATTTCATTCATAATTTTTTTTTTACAAATTGTTTGTTTTCCAATTATTTGTGTCCAAAATTCTAGATTGTTATTTGTTGCCTAGGTGATTTTTATGCTGCGAAAAAAGGTTGCGCTATCTAGCGTCAAGTAGAAATACTTTTATCTCGCGGTTTTTTCTGACAGATTTGGAACGTATGAAATTTCGTTAAAAAACTAGAGCCACCTAGTAAAGCATAGCTGAACTTTTTTGATGATCATGTGAATATTTTAACCTTATGTTTCAACCGGTTTTTACTACTCGCTACTAGGTGACTAATGCCATCGCCTGTTTGGCTATGATTGGCCATAACCCACCGCTTACCCCTCCCGCACCCCGCGCGTAGACTTCACTTGAGTCCCTAGAGAAAACTGGATAGGGCAGCTCCTCTATATATTTCCTCCGTGATACATACACACCTCTCCCCCTTTGGGGTAGGCAGAAAAAAGGCATGAAAAATTAAGTACCTACTTCTATTATGGTATACTTTTATTATGATCAGAATCGAGTACAGAGTGCTCTCCTTGAATATCTAAAATTTGTCACCAGTCACCCTGTATACTACGATTCCGATACGATTTTTTCATTGTAGTGAAGTTGTATTGTGATGAACTAAACAATTGACGACCGGCTGGTGTAGCGGTATCATACATTGCCTTCTATGCCAGAGGTCCTGGGTTCGAATCCGGCGGCGGCGGATATTTGTGTGATGAACACAGATATTAGTCGTCAAGTCATGGATGTTTATATGTTTATTTAAGTTTATTCTAATAAAAAATATGTATTTATTCAATATGTATGTTTATATATTACTTAAGTATATCAGTTATCTAGTATCCATAACACAAGTTCTTTGAGAAACTTAATTTGGGCTAGATAATGTTGTGTGAGTGTCAGAAATATTTATTTATTTATTTAATTTTACAGCGCCAGCCCAGTAGAGTACCATTAAAAAAAACTGCAATGATCATTTTATTATCTTTACAGAAAAGTTACGCCACTAACAAAGCAGAACTAGCCAAAGCACAAAAGAAGAACATTGAATCGAAGTACCGGGAGAAGTTCTACGAGCTCCACGTTACCAAGCAGGTAGACAAGGACATCAAGGACTACTCCATCGCTTTGGAGAAATGCCTCATGGAGTTCCACAGGGAAAAGATGGAGCACATTAATTTGATCATCAGGTAAGAATGATTTCTTATACAGGGCGTCCCAAAATTCGACGACATACCAGAAGCAGCAGACTATAAGTAATGACAAATACATAAATTTAAAAATATAATTTACTAACAATATAAATGAGTAAGTTTGGATGCGTGTATGTCTGAATGTTTGTTCCTCAATCACGGCAGAACGGCTCCTTTGAATTTGGATGAAATTTGGCATTTATTTATTTAATTTGGTTCACACACAATTACTTACGCAAAAAAAAACAGAATCACGTTATAGTATACATACTTAATGGTAAACACCACATGAGCAAATAAGTAAAAACAAACAAACAGCGCATATAAAATTTAAAGGATAGAATAGTACGAAACAAAAAAAAACTAAAAGCAAATTAGCGAGTGACAGATTACATAAAGTTAAATATACAAGGAAATTATAGCATTAAACATAAAGAAATTATTTTTATTTTTTTGGACCACATACACAATCATAAAATTTTGCATAGCAATAGTGTATAGTCTGGAATAACACATAGGCTTTTCCGCGGAATTCGAATTTACGCGGGAAATACCAAGCGAAACAGCTAAGCTTAAAGAGAAAAATGCCGTTTCTTGAAAGGCTTACCTTATATTACAATATTGATGCTTAATTTATGTTTTATTTTACTTTCTGTTAAAAACCTGTACAATTTTTATTATACAAGTAGTGTGTGATATAATGCTTGCGCCTAGTTAATTTCAATAACTTTTTGTTTATTGCTACATTTATAGTTTAAATCTTCAACATTTTGGGATTATTACGCGCATTGATTTTTTACATCTGTATATCTTTCCGCAATTGAAGTCGTCGTGGCGCCGTGATTACTGTGTGTATCATACGATATCACAGGTTAAGCAACGTTCGGCGAGGTCGGTACTTGGATGGGTGACCGCCGACCATTCATTTCCTACGACGACTTCCGTGCTTCGGAGGGCACGTTAAGCAGTCGGTCCCGGGTACTGTATAATTATGAAAGTAGTCGTTAGGGTTTGTCAGAAGCCATCTAGGCGCCCTGAAAATTCTGGCATCCACCACCCAGCACTGGGCCAGCTTGGTGGATTATGGCCTATACCTCCTCGTCACCCAGGGGAGAGACTCATGCCCTGCAGTGGGCTCATTACAAAGAGTTGTGATGATGATGATGATCTTTCCGCAATAACAATACACTAATAATTTGTGGATTATGATTCAATATTTACAAAAAAAAAAACATTTTCTTTAATTTTATTGATGTCTTATTTTTTTTATTTACAGGGAAATGTGGAGGAAGATCTACCGAGGAAACGATATTGATTATATTGAAATCAAGACTGAGAGCAGTATGACGGGAGATTCCGACAGGCGCAAATACGATTACAGGTTAGTTTTTGTTGTTACAACGAAATTGTAGATGTAGCGTTTATCGAGCTCTAAAATATTTAATAATAATAAATAAATAAATATTTCTGACACTCACACAACATTATCTAGCCCAAATTAAGTTTCTTAAAGAACTTGTGTTATGGATACTAGTTAACTGATATACTTAAGAAATATATAAACAAACATATGTATTGAATAAATACATATTTTTTATTAGAAAACAAACTTAAATAATCATATAAACGTCCATGACTTGACGACTAATATCTGTTGTTCATCACACAAATATCCGCCGCCGCCGGGATTCGAACCCAGGACCTCTGGCATAGAAGGCAATATACGTTACCTCTACACCAGCCGGTCGTCCTATTTACGCTCTATTATACACAAAAACAAATCCAGATTAAAAAAAAACACAAATAAAAGAACACATTATGTACTTATAATACTGCAGTAGATAAAGAAAAAAAATACTAAAAAAAAAAATACTGCAATATTTTTTAACTAATGCATTATTTGTTTCAACTAATTTTGGTTCGTTAGAAATAAGAACATAATTAATGTTATGTTTTTATTATTAATATATTTTTTTACCACCACTGTGTGACAGGACACATTTTAAACAGAGGCTGCATTATGCATTCATCAAGTACATCTTATTTTCTTCTTACCATTATAACAATTTAAACTGTACTTTATATAAGAAGTTTTTTCTCCAGCTCGCTTATTTATATTAAATATGTATAATAAGTATTCGTTTAGATATTTAGATACATTATAGCTCAAATATTCTAAAGATGTATATTTTCAATATTACAGGGTAGTACAAAGTAAGAATGGCGTTGAAATCGACATGCGAGGCAGATGTAGTGCTGGACAGAAAGTACTAGCCTGCCTAATCATACGGCTGGCATTGGCCGAAACTTTCAGCTCCAGGTATGTGTATAAATATTTAAAAATAGTCATCTTCTATGTGTCTCTTCCCTGGGTGACGAAGAGGCATTGGCCATAATCCACCAAGCTGGCCCAGTGCTGGTTGATAGATATCAGAATTTTCAGGGCTCCAAAAAAAATAGTTTCTGTCAAACCCTAACGACTACTGTATACACTCGGGACCGACTGCTTATCCTGCCATCCCAAGCACGTATTTTAAAGTCATAAATAGTAGAAATCGGTATTTCGTTGTTTATAAATTAATCGTAAAAACAAAAGACAAAAATCTCTGAAAATGCGGAGTTGAATTGTCAATCGGTATTTCGTTGTTTAGAAATTAATCGTAAAACAAAAGACAATTTTAGTTAGTAAAGTAAGTGATGTATCATTGAATTCTTTGTTTTTTTTTTTTCAGATTTGGAATCCTAGCCCTTGATGAACCAACGACGAATTTAGACCAAGAGAACATCAGAAGTCTATGCTCAGCCCTCGGCGAGATCGTGCAAGAGAGAATGACCCAAAAGAATTTCATGTTCATCATCATCACCCATGACAAGGAATTCATCGAGTCCCTCGGCAGCATCGACAAAGTCACACATTACTATGAAGTCTCAAGAAACGAAGATGGCAAATCTAGAATTAAGAAAATCAGATTTTCGTAAACATACAAAATGATATGTTAGTATTATATGTTTGTCTATAGTGTATGCAAGTCATTCCCACAATTTGAATGTTTATTTTTTTATTTTAAGGCTGTGCCTTCATTAAGTTTTTTATGATTTGTATGTATAGTTTCGTTAAGGAAACTGAAAGATTTAAAAGGTTTAATACACAATAAGAGTATTATAAATAAAACTTTATAGAGAATTCAATTATTTACTTATTTACCTTTACTTTAATATAATCCCCGCAAGTTGGTACTGCGCTGGAACCTTGTCGCAGTAACGTTGTCGTGACGTCAGTCACTACAGTTTGCACACTTATGATTGGTTAAAAGTACTGAGTATTCGAAGCATCTACGTCTTCCTGACGTCACAGTTATGGCAGCTACGCTCATTACAAATTTGTGAGGGTTATACTTTTGATATAGTCATATAATATTACACTAATCATTAAAAAGTGAAACTAGTTTCTGTCACTGTACCGGTGTCTTAATCTATAAGAATTATCAATTGCGGGGTCAGTCTCACTATTCCCATTGAGCTTTCCCATTGATGGTAATAGTGATACTACTTGTATCACTATCCCCATTGCGTATTTTTAACGCTACTATGCGCGACCAAATCAAACGCTCGATAATAGGACCTCTTTATTATTTTGATATCTAGTAATAATAAGTCACAATGACAGTAATGATTTACAATGACGTACCCATTTCTCATAGGAGTATTAAATAAATAATAAATTAAATGAAATATATTCATCTTTGATCACAATGGATATTGAGATAATTAAAAGAGGAAAAGGGAATATTTTGTTATATGAGGGTTATGAATACGTAAAGCATTCTCAATATAAGAATGGAATTTATATATGGCGTTGTAATAAACGCCATATAACTAAATGCAAGGGATCCTTGACAGTGACTCCAGTAAGTACACAATAAATTAAATATCATTATCATAATACATCTAAATAAGCTATTCGTTTTCGAAATTTGTGAATTTGCTAAACTATAAAAAAACTTCGTACTTTTGTAATTGATCATCAATAACATTTCAGGATTGCAAGACGAAAGTTTCATTAGTGATACATTCTACTCAATGTGTTCCAAATGTAAATGAAATAATAGTACAGTCAACAATGGCAAACTATTCTAAGGAAGCTGCTATAGGAAAAATATCAGTGTTTAACGCTTTCCAAAAGGGAATTGTATCCTTGAAGGAACAAGGAATACATTTTACGGGTACACCCTTACCAAAATTTAAAGCAAAAAAAGCGTCAATGTATAGACAAAGGAATAGATTTTTAAAAGTTACTAAATTATGCCATAAATCTGTTGAGAAAGTGCAGGTTCCAGATATGTTTACAAAACATTTACTGGCAGATTATAATGATAATGGTGTAAGAATTTTAATTTTCTGTCATGAAGAAATAGCACCAACTTTGAATGAAGGTCATTATTTTATGGACGGCACATTTTTTTCTTGCCCGAGTCCATTTGGTCAACTTTTGTCGGTACATTTAGACAAGAGTAGTGATATGAATGTCACAAATGTTGTTCCTGTGATTTATGTTTTATTATCAGACAAAAAACTGGCGACATATTTAATATTATTTGATTTGTTGAAAACCGTTTTGCCTGACTTTCAAACAACAAAAATTACAGTCGATTTTGAAAGGGCCGTTATTACTGCTATAAAACAAAAATTTTCCAACACGGTTATTGTTGGTTGCTATTTTCACTTTGTGAAGTGTTTACAAAAAAAAGGCAAGGCCATTGGTTTAAATAAATCACCAGATACGAAATATATTCTCCAATTATCATGTCGACTACCATTGTTACCGATAAACTTAATACGTGAGGGATGGAACTATATAGTAAGTGAGATGGGTGACAGTGAACCAGAAAAGAAATTTAAGAAATACATAGAAACTTATTGGCTAAAGAACAATTTTGAAGCGATTTGGTGTGTTTTTGCAGAACACCATCGCACCAACAATGCAGCAGAGGCATGGAATCGTACAATGAACCGTAAAGTCCCAAAAAATTTAAACATTGTGCAATTATTGCATATTTTATTTGAAGATGCTTCTATGCTGGACTGGGAGCGAAAGAAAAACATAGAATGTGCCAGCTGCTTCTCTTCCCGGGCATACTGTAAAAGTCAGTTAAGGGATTGAGGTGTTATGGGAGGCTTTTTTGTGGGCGATAGGCTGACCCCCTGTCACTGCAATAGTCTCTCTCCACTATTATAATGCCTCCAAATTTGTCAAACGTGACATCAGATGGTTTTATTACCTCTGGTGTTCTGCCTACCCCATACGGGATACAGGCGTGAAGTTATGTATGTATGTGTATGTATTTATTTGAAGACTTTCAGTACGATGCTGATGAACGTATACGTAAGAGGGATGTTATTACCAAAGATATGAAAATCTTAGAAGCTCAGATACAACTGATGAACAGATTAGTAACACCTGGACACTTTCTCACCAAAATTGCATTATTATTTTCCAATTACAAATAAACTTTTTCAATAGATATACTATTTGCGATGCCGATGTATTGTTTTTCTTTAGAGGTAAATAATTGACATTGACAGAAACAATAAGTAATCGTTCTGAGCCGTATGTAGTTCTGAGCCCATAATTATATTTTCAATATATAGATAGAAAATATATAATAATTCGTCTATTTATATTTATCATGGCTCTCGTTATCGATGTTGTAGAATATAGAAATTTTACAAGGGCCCTTAAGGCAAAGTTTGAAATAAATAAAATCCGACACGGGAATTCTGACTATGGTAAAAAATATAAAGAAATTTTTTTGTAAACAAAAAAAAGTACACTTATAATAATCTCATTTCTTTTCAGTACCAAATTTATGTTCATGTATGATTAATTTTCGTGAAAGGTGTTTGAGAATAATGCTCAAGACCAACCACTTTTTAAAATTTGATGATTGTTGGGACGAAGTGGTTGACGTTTTTAAAAGATATCAACTAAATCATATTCACGGTAAATAAATTGCAAGGAAATTAAGTTAAGGTAAGGGTGGTAAATTTCAGTTTTAATTCATTGAAAATATTTTATTTTACAGAAAACGAAATATTGAGACTCGGTGATTGCATATGCTCAAAACAGCGGCCAACCGAACTGCGTAAAATGTTAACGCAAATACCACCACAAAAGTTTGAGGAATTTTGGTTTAGCGTTGTAAATACAATTATTAGATATACATAAAATTAATGAAGCACAAATAAAACTTTATATTGCGTAGATTCTTTTCCTGTAGGATAGAGTGTATATTATTTTAAACGTCGGGTATAATATAATGTAAAAATTAAACGCGACGTTTAAAAAACGCGGAAATAATGAGACATTTTGTAGGGGAGAACATGCCTCGCTATTACCATTCGGCGTTTCGTAATTCAATGGGAATAGTGAGACTGATTTGAAAAAAAAGTGCAGTCTCAGTATTACCACTGCAATGGGTAATGGGAATAGTGAGACTGACTCCAATTGCGCGCTCACGAAATAACAATTGGAGGTTGACTTTATATGGATGGTTGTCTAACCAGACGAACGAGAGTCCTATGTGACCGCTCGGCTTATTCGCTTTTTGTTACTCGCTTATTCAGAGGCTGTTCTATACCGATTACACGGCATAAAAGTGTGTCTTTCGGTACGTTACCTGTCTCTAACCTTCGACGTCAAAGTAGCGGGGTTACCATGCGAATATCGATAGTATTTTTACGGTGTCTTTTGACCCGCGTTCGACCTCCGTCTCACCTGATTTTCAGATGAGGTTGAAGATGGCACACGGGCTTAGGAAGACTGGCTCTTCATAAAAAATTGCCGGAATATATCAACGCTGGAGCGGCAGATTTTTTTGATTGCAAGGCACGCAAAGCCTGTGTGAGAAGGTTACCGAAATACATACTATTAGACATTTAATATCAAAGTTCCTCTTTCTATCTATTTGTCTGTTACCTCTTCAAGCTTAAGCAGCTGAAACTATTCAGATTGAATTTTTAAAAAGTGCGAAGCTGGGACGGGTATATCGTTCTACCATTGAACATCCCTATTTGTTGTAGGTATTTATTTTAAGATTTACTGCGCTTGGCGCTGGGAGCACGACAACTGATATAGAGTCTAGCGGGTAAAGAGTTAAACTGTTGAATATGAGCTGGGCTTCGGCATATTATCGTGAGCCGTATGTTTGGGAATACGTTATAGTTCTATTTGAGAGAAAACTACCATTTCGATCGACTTTCACTATCAACCTGGCGTTTGAATGAAGAGCTTATATTGTTTGCTGTCGGCACTTATCATTGGAAAATAGTTATTGCATAAAAGTGAAAATAGCAGACAGGTTTTTCACCACATTATTGTTCCTATATTCATGGAAATCGGACTTTGGGCAGCTGTGCTCATGTGAGAAATATAATATACAGGATGACTGGTGGGCTTTCTAAATTGGAGGACGTGATAGTTTGAGATCATACATGAAGAGAAAAAATAAAATAATTATTATTTACTGAGTAAACTTAACCGAAAGTTAAAGAATTTATTACGCAGCGCATGGTTACATAAGCGTTATACAATAGATATATATGGCGGGTGGTGGTGTGCGTGTGGCGGGAACACTAGGTACTGTGTGCGTGTAGACTGGGCGGCGCGTCGGGAAAAGTATAGTAATGTCTCTTTATTTATTTATACCTTGGAAATTCTGGTGAAAAAGTAAGTATAATCTAGTAAGCTTTCTGAAGGTCCCGTAGCGGTGCCTTCAGTGACTGGTCTTGAAACATAATAGATTAAGAAAACGAATAATAAAAAGGCAAAACTTTAAATAGCAAAAACAATTCCTGAAATTTCAGTTGACAGATGGCATTTTTTTGTTGTCATATGAAAATAGATATTTTTTTTTTTTTTTTCCATCAGATCCTGGTAGACCTATAAAAAAGTCGCCCTATCTCGTTATTTGAAATCAGGTGAAGCCTCGGACGGGTTCTTTATAATATAGATATATAAAGTAGTTACTATAACGTCTTTCTTATCGTCGTTCTTCTCCAATTACTATTAGAAACCTAACGTGGAAGGCTAACATCTTTTTGATTTAATAAAAGTTTTACCAGGTAATCTCAACTTATGCCGTTTTCTCCATCTTTGAACTTATCGTATCTGACTAAAATAAAGAAGAAATTCGAAACCAACTGTATTTTAGGAAATATGATATACTTATTCCAAATTATGTTCAGAAGGCAGCAGATCAAGTGTTTTTCCCCCACCAATTTTTAATTAGAGGACATAGAGTTTGGTTTCAATTACAATTTTTTGACAGTATTGAAACGCTTGACCTACTGACTTCTGTACCTATAGATTTTTAAAAATTATTTTTGTATTGTCTACCCGCGACCTTACTTACAAGTATGAAGAATAGTGGAAGTGAGCGGAGCGGTTCGGCACGGGTGGCTCTGCGCGTCTCGCAATGCTTCTGAACACCACCTAAGCGGGCGCGCATTTTATTGCCACTTTATTCAAATACAGTTATTTCACATCATGACTCGAAAACACATCAAAAGTATTGTATAAGCTTATTTATCAGTTAATAATTTAATTTAGGTTGCGTGTAATATCATGTCTTCTATCCAAAGTTATGAAAAATCAATAAAACACTTCATTTCATGAATAAAATAATTTAATTTCATAATCGATATAATACTATATACACATCCATACATATCACTCTACATTAATTGAACACAATGCCAGTTATACTATTTAAAGGCTCACAAGTTTTTGCCTGATCAATATACAACAGCTTACTATCTTGCAGTACTGTCAATGTAACTCCTAATAGCTCAGCGATTTGCGTAGAAGGGAACGACTGCGAGAGGCACTTCGAAATATACGGAACCAAATCTTCAGTGTACGAAACACAGAGAGACACGAAATTCTGTCGTTCAATATCATCAAAACCTTGTTGCTCTCTGTGATAGAACGCTAGTAATACTTGCGAAGCCTTTTCCAAAGATTTTCTAAACGTATTATACACTTCCTTTACAATATTCAAAGGCGCGGTAACTCGTAATGAATTTAACACTGTTAATAATCCGTTGCAGTATTCAGCTAATGGGTAATAATCTAGTAAGCTTTCTGGAGGTCCTGTAGCGGTGGCTTCAGTGACTGGTCTTGAAACATTCTTTATACTAGACACTTTGTACGAGCGCATTTGTGTTTCAAGGTTGTTATCAGTTCTCTGGACTCCGATGTGGAATTGTTTTTGAATGAGGTCGCGGAATAAAGGCGTCAGTCTGCATCGCATGTCGGCACCGACTCTTCCGAAGGACAGGCAAAGGTACATGCATTGGTTCATGATTGACTCGAAACTTGAGTCGTCTTCTTTTGGTAATTCTTCATTCAAAATCTGGGCTAGGACTTCCGTCTGAAAAAAAGAAATACAATATTTTTAATGATGATGAATAGTTGAGCAAGAGCGCGCAACTATTCATCCCGGCTATATCTTATATTTTATCAAGGAATTTCTTGAAGCTTAGCTTTCCCCAAGAATGCAGAGCATTAAAAAAACTGACTTCACGTCAAAGCTTTGGCTGATTTATAATATCATCAACGTAAACATTCTCCGATATCATACATAATTTTTAAAAACTTGAAATTTTCAATGAAGTACTCAACCGATTTCGATGAAATTTATATGAGACCAACTGTGAAGTATCCTCTATCACATAAAATATTAATTTTCAAAATCGATTCATATTGTCCGAAATATCGTGTAACAAAGACACAAAAAAAAACATACAGACGAATTGAGAACTTCCTCCTATTTTGGAAGTCAGTTGAAAATATAATATATATTAATAACATCTAGCCGCTCTACTGTCTATGGATAAAAGTTTTGTAAAAATCGACAAATCCGAATCCGACCCTCCCTGGGTGGTAGAAGTCCATCAGAGTTCGCCTACAAATAAAGTCCGACGCCAAATTGCAACTCTGGGTGTGATGTATTCCGGAAATGTTAATGTACAGAAGGTTGAATCTGAACTCTATGCCCTCCACATTAAGTTAAAAATTGATTGGGGAAAATTGTCAGGTTTTAACGCTTGATATAAGCCTCTTTCATTGACGTATTACCAGGGACCCTTTGCTTAATAGGCTTGGGAACTATGCTGTTGAACTACTGTCTATTTCTACCTAACGATTTGTATACTTTTTAATGTCTACCTTTTTTTTATATTATAAAGATAGGACGTTTGTCGTCCATGCCATTTGATGGAACTTAAAAACAGGCAAAATTTAAATCTTCTCTGCTAACGGGGCCCTCTGGTGTTACTTTAAAAAATGGTTTATTATGGTTTCACATCTTAAGTTACGTTTACGTCATTCACAACAAGTATGAATGAAAACTCGTTGGTGGTTGGTGAACAAAGGTCACCTTGGTTTGAAACCTTGTTTCAAACTTTTAACTTCTTATCCTATTCTTACGTAGCCCGTAATAGAGCTTACATATGAATATGATGGCAGAGACTAAGGAACGCCAATTGCTCCGATCCAGACATACCTCTTTCGCTTCCTCCACGTTCATCAATCGTTTCATACACGCTCGCCGGTTCCGGGTACTTTTAACTAGGCCCTTTTTGAGTATGTCGCCAATTTGGTCGGCGTACGTTCGCCTAAGGCGGCCCCTTCCGACAGCACCATCCAATAGTACTCTGTACACCTCTTTCGTAAATCTACTTTCACTCATTCTTTCTAAATGTCCAAACCACCTTAGCATACCCTTTTTAATCTTACTTACTACGTCTTCTTTCAATCCACATCTCTTTCTTATTTCACTGTTGCGCACCCTATTACTCAATTTCACACCACACATGCTCCTCATAGCTCTCATCTCCACAGCATTAATTCTACTTTCATGTCTCTTCTGCCACAGCCAAGATTGACTACCATACGTGTTGGTGCCAAAACTTCCTCAAGTAATAGAGTTTATTAACATTTTTTCTTCCATGCTGGACTGGGAGCGAAAGAAAAAACACAGAATGTGCCAGCTGCTTCTCTTCCCAGGCAAACTGTATAAGTCAGTTAAGGGAAGGAGGTTTTATTGGCGTTTTTGCGGGCGATAGGCTGAACCCTATCACTGCAATAGTCACTCGCCATCATTATAATACCTCCAAATTTTTCAAACGTGACATCAGATGGTTTTATAGCTTCTTGTGTTCTGCCTACCCCATTAGGGATACAGGCGTGAAGTTATGTACTCGTATGTATGTTAATAGAAAACTCAACATTTCCCTGCCTACCTTCTGCTTCAACCAACAAGCCAGCGCGCTGGTCCCGCCTCGCTGGTCGTCCCTGGCTTTCACCTCCTGCACGTCCGACAAGAAGATGGACTTGTGCTGCGTCAGCACGTTGAAGAGATGGATGCGGTGGAGCTCCACGATCCGTCGAAGTAACTTCTCAGGCGCTGTTACAGAGTTTTAGTGGTAATTGTTGGACATATAGACAATTATATCTAGCCCTATACTCTGGCAAACAATTCAGCAGTGCTAGCACGGATCTTTTGTCGATCGTAAGTTTACGAATGCTCGTATAGTATGGAGACGGATTTGCAAGCAATAATTGAAATCTATCCATTGCCGCACGGTCAGCTTAAATAAATGTGTTCCTTGTTAATTTTGAATGTTTGTTAACAGGTTCTACTCTTAAATAACTGTAAAATAAAAAATTACATTGTTACTAAAAACTTGCAACCGACTCCATACTATACGAGCATTCGTAAACTTACGATCGACAAAAGATCCGTGCTAGCACTGCAATTCAGTAAAATGAGTCCAGTGTGTCCACTTTAGGGAACAAAAATATAGTGATGTGGTTTAAGCGAATGAACGTAATTTTTTTATAGTTACATTATAATGTACGGAAAAAAAAAACATATTTTGGATCAAAAAATATTTCTTTTTGTATGACGATGTTAGCAAAGGGAAATTCTTCTTGAAAAAGTAATGTTCACGGGCCATACAGCCTCTGACCTGTCAAACTACTTTTTGATAGGTATGTGAATGTATAAAGATGATATTGCCATTGAAATCCTGCCTGTTTATATCTAAACTATTAGTGCAGACTTGATTTTATTTCTTAGAAACGGTATCGGTATTTTCATTTCAAGTGGATGATACTAGTAGTCTATTTACTCAATAGAGAGGGTAAAATCCTTGCTGCGGTTTCTAATATAAGTAAAAGATTTGGAATAAACCGAACATGAGCTATTATTTGCACTATATGTTGTTTTTCAACACACTTGCTCGTAAAGTGAGCCTTATTCTATTGAATTTAGAACTATAAACTGGGCTATAAGTCACGCGTGCAGTAATATATTATATACCCTAGTGCATAATATAATGAATCCTACAAAGTTGAATTGTACCTTTGTGCAAATTACATGCGAGTAAACAGAGCATATTTTATTGGTCCGGGTTATACATTAAATATTTTCAGAAACAACAAAGAGGTTTTATACCACTTCAAATCCATATACATTTTTAAATGTTTGCGCCTTATATTAGTAAAACAAATTTGTATATCAAACAAATTATTCACAATTTACAATAATTTGTTATAAAATATTAAAATATTTGCATTTACCACTCCAAATTAAACATTTTCACTTAAAATAGGCTGTATATGCTATACAGACATTGACACATTTGGCGGAAAAAAAAACTACGCGCATGCGCGAAGTTCGGCGCCATTTTTCAATCACAATTCACAGCTTTGTTATCAAATGTGTTTGTTATTTTATGACCACGTATGTCTGTCTTTTACTCACAAGTGTGTTGAAAAACGTCGTATGTAAGTCGTGATCGTTGCTAATTACAGTCGAGGCTGTGATTTGAGCCCGAGCCGCAGGCGAGGGCTTAATAATGAGCCGAGTGAACTTCGCTCACTTGTTACATAATATACTATTAATACATCTCATGAGTTGTCAAAAATCTGACAGGTCAGCTATGAACATTACTCTTTCAGTTTTAACTACTGAAGGAGTTTAAAAATAAAGGAGTTATCAAGTCGATTTTACTTCTACTGTAACCGTTTTAAAGCACGAGGTATGTTCAGTAAATAATTATTTTCATGAAAGTAACTGTGAAGATAAAGTGCAAAGATAAGTGTAAAGCCAAATTGAATTAATTATACATTGCTTTAAAATTTTGCGCAAAATGAATGACATATAAATTGATTGTTAATTTTCAATAATTCTCATTCAGTACTTACACTACGAAGTTTTCAACTGGTATCATTATTTTTCTATTTGATATTTCGAACTGTCAGTTTACATTTTATATTGAATTATTTGCCAGGGTATAGTAGTTAGCACATAGCTTTTGTTAAGATACGAGACAACGGATGGATATACATATACCTTTTCTTCTTAAATACATACAAAATTAATACGAAAATATAATAGTAATTGATAGGTACGTTCTGTCTCGTACCAAACACAAGCTTTCTCACTGTGGGGCTATATGGCGTTGTGTGAATAATTTCTATATTTCTTAACGTCTTCGCATTGCAACCTTTTGTTTGCTCAAGAAAGGTTACGAAAGTACGTTTCTCAATGGGAATAAAACCCAGGACGCGAAAAGAATGTTGACGAATTCGTGTTGAGCTCGCCATATTTTTTCGGGAGAACGAGGTGTTACAAGTACAAAAGATGGAAAGAGATAGATAATAGATTCTCATCTCCAAAGTAATTTTTTTAGATAAATGACCTTTCGCATCGATCAGAATAACGCGATAGAAAGAGAGGTGTACCCTCTCTTTCTATCGCGTTATTCTGACTCGTTCACTTGCTCGAATTATAACTTGACGTAAATTATAAGGAGCCTTTTCTAACACAGTATTGAAATCTTCTTTATGGAGAATTTACAGCGAATCAAACCTTAAATATTACATAACACGGTCCTAAAGTTATATTTTTATTTACTTACATTCTGTATTCTTGGCGTCTTCCAAAGCTTTTTCAAACCACGCGTTGCGCGCTTTCAAGAAGTGCAGATGTAACCCGTCCGATTGAAGGTTGGCACTTCTCGCGCTGTGGTGGTATGTGACGGCGTCGAGATCGTCGTCGGTTGACTTATACACGGTGTTAGCTCGCCTTAAGTACCCCAATATCTAGAAATGTATCGGAAATATGAGATGTTTCACGACTTCCCTAATAATGATTGTGTTTTTCTTTGACTATTTTATTCCATTCTTGTTCAAATACTCTGGTCCCAGTTTGTCATGTTCGTTTTGTGCATCCATATCTCATTGCACCTACTATGTAAGCAATTCGGTTGTGGCATGACATTGGCTCTCACAATCAGCTGTCTTGTGTTTGTTGTTTTTTCATGTCACGGTCAATTTGTACTGTACCTATTTGTATTAATTTGATAATTCTGACTGAAAAAGAGTGCCAAGAGTTTTTTCCGCAGGCTTTTTTTGTCTCTTTGTTTACTGTAATATCTTATTTAACAACTATCAACAACTATTTAAAGCCGAAGTATGTGATGACTGACTTCATCAAGTGTTTTGTGAAATTCCTAAGATGAATAAAACTTTTTCTTTTTGATGATCTGTTTTTTGTTGATACGAGCGTTTGCCCGCGATTTCGTACACGCATAAACTCAAAAGTCCTATTTTCCGTTCCCGTGGGAATTCCGGGAATTCCTTCCATTATACAAAGAGACACTTATTGAGGAACCTTTATACCAAGTATCACATCCGTGCACTCAAAGAATGAGATTTTATTATACAAACTAAAACATCATATATTTCCCGTTCCCGTGGGAATTTCGGGAATTTCTTTCATAACACAACCAGTCTCTTTTTGAAGAACTTTTATGCCAAGTATCTTATCCGTGCACTCCAGGAATAAGATTTTTCATACAAACTAAAAAGTCCAATAATTCCCGTTCCCGTGAGAATTTCGGGAATTTCCTTAGCACCCCTACATCCCCTAAAAAATGTATGTTCCAAATTCCAGCTCTCTACGCCCAGTAGTTACGGCTGTACGTTGTCTGTCAGTCACTCAGTAACTCAGTCAGTAACGGAACAGTGGAACCCGACTGATTTAATAGTCATCTGGAGTGCCAAAGTCATTAAGGTAAATACGCGTCTTAATTTTTTCATTCCTGGAAGGACAAAGCCTCTTTTAGTATATTCATGCCCTTAATTTTAAATATGTATGGAGAAAACGATTCAAAATAATTTAAATAAAATAAATGTATAGTTTTTAAACTACTCAGATGACATAATTCTATTTCTTAATAATCATTGCATGTTACTGTAGAAGTCAAATGAGTGAAAATTAATATATACAGTGAGAAATTTGACATTGATTGCAAAAAATAACTTAAAATGACTCTCCTGTAAAATTATGAAAAGTGCAATTGTGCCCTTGTCTTACCGAAGGTGCGATATATTGATTACAATTGTCGACAAAACTCTTGAATCTCTTAGTAGCGAAAAAGTCCTTTAAGTATTTTATCAGCGTATGCTCGGCTAAGAATAACCCTATTGCCCCTAAATAAGCGTGTTGTAAAAGGCGACTCTGGGTGGTTCAGGCACGCCTGGCCACAGACCACCCATCATATTAAATCTGCCACCCATTATCACCACCCCAGCGGCGAAATGTTCCGACAATATAATAATAAATAAAATCCCCAGACAATCACACCAACTACATGGTCCCAAAGTAAGCATAGCTTGTGTTATGGGATACCATATAGCGAACTAGGGGGGAACCTAGAATATAAATAGATAAACACCCAGACACAGAACATTTTTTTTTTCCTTGTTCCGTGCGGGGATCAAACCCGCAACCACTGGCGTCTGAGGCAGATAGGTTTACCCCAACGCCAAAGTGGTCGTATTTTATGAACGGTCAGTTCTTTCCCAAGCCCGTGTCTTGTCTCGACTTATGGCGGGTTTCAATATTCAACTGACTGGTATGAGTAACCGATACAGGTACAAAACTGGTAGAAAAAAAAATGCGTTTCACAATATCTATTGGCTACGAGCTGTAAGTTCTCAAATTTGGTATGGGCCCTCTTTACATGACGTTCTTCCAAGAGACTAGGCGATATGTGATCTATAGAATATCACGCATTCGCAAATTATTTGTATGATATTTGAACTAAATAAATGTATAAACTAATTAAATTTTTCTTGATATGTTTTGGTATTCGATAAATATATTATAGTATGTTTTTAGAGCTTTTTGTTAATAATTGCGTTTAATTCCTTACGAAACGCCAATCCTTTGACTTATGATGCCATTGGTTAAATCACATTTTTATGACGCGAAAGTAAATATTTAAAAGATAAATTATGACATTCAATAATACTCGTCCTTTTTTTCTAAAATTATTATAGATAAGTTAGAAGGAGAAAACTGGATTATTGATATGTACGTCGTCGTTGGCTAGATAAAATTACTTATGCTCTAATTGGTCATATGTAATGAAAACTTAAGTCGCTATTGGCTGCAGCAGACCGCCATGCCACCATTACCTCATTGGTTTAAATTAATAACTTGTTACGTCGTCGTTGGCTAGATAAAAATGACTTATTTTGTAAATGGTCAAATGTAACCTAGCAACCCATTACAGTCAAACAGTTCGTAAGCAGTGGTTTAGATGTCAAGATTTTGAATATAGAAAAAAGGCATTTTGGTAGTGAATTCTATTGTTTGTAGGCAAAAAGAACAGTTTTCATGATATTGAAACCCGCCATTAATCTTAACTTACCATCAGGTGAGATTGACCCCAGATTAGATATCAATGAATACAATTAATGTATATCAAATAAAATGAGACATGTAAAAATATTACTATAATTAAATAAAATTCAGTTTTTTGATGAGATAAAAGGAATATTTTAAACTTCTTTTTAAATTGGTGACATTAACTTCAACCACTCACTTGCAAACATTGTGGTAGCGGTAGGTCGTAGCGGAGCTGGTTGAACAAGTGGTACAACGCTTCGAACCACAGGGTCATTATTTCTGTTGTCGTGTTCTGAAAATAAAAAGCTAACATTTCAAATACGTTTTATATTTTTTTGGAATCTTTAAAAAAACTAGAAGTTTTTCGCGCCTTATCCCTGCACTAAGGCGCGAATAACCTTTTCAAAAACATTACATAGCACTTGCGTTATAATAAGATCTTATCAATAAATCAGTGCGTTGATGTATATCGTTTATTTCACTCGCCACGTTATCTCATACTTTTTTTATACCTGTCAACTGTCAACTAATAGTTTTGTTTGGTGGTAGGATCCCATAAGGTTCCGACTGGCTAGCGACCGCCCTTCATATAAAATATTCCGGCAAATATTACCGCTCCGGCGGCGGTGAGGTGTTCCGGCAATATTTTATGAAGAGTCAGTTCTTTCCTCAGCCCCTGTACTTTCATCTTCGACCTCATCTTCACTTACCATCAGGTGAGATTTAGGTAAAACGCGGGCTTAGTCTTTAATATAAAAAATGAATTTAGAATATTGTCTTAAGTTTTTGCGATTCATACTATTAAATAAAACACTTTTTAACCGGATTTATCGCGTATATTTACATTTTAAATTTTAACTCGACGTTTCGGTGTCTTTGCAGACCCCGTGGTCACGAGCGACTGAGGTGTCGAGCGTCGAATTGAGACCGACATGGGACCCTATCCTGAAAAACATTAAATCTAACATCCAGCAAGCTGCACGACCCAAAACTCAAGATACTGTCAGCTCGTTTTGTGTCAATCCAGAACGCTATCGAAGACTGAGAAACAGATGGAGATGATGATTTATAACTTTTTCCATCTATCAATCCGACGCTTGACACCTCAGTCGCTCGTGACCACGGGGTCTGCAAAGACACCGAAACGTCGAGTTAAAATTTAAAATGTAAATAAATAAAAACGCGATAAATCCGGTTAAAAAGTGTTTAATGAATTTATAATTAGGAACTATAAATAATTAAAAAGTCAAGAAAGGTCGAATAAAGTAATAAAGTTAAGTAATAGTAAATATAATTTCACACGATAAAACCCGATCAAAAGTCTTCAATATATGATAATTGCTCCTACAATAATTACCTGTACAATAGGTATCTCGGAGTACCTATTGGAGAGGTTCCTGACAAACGTGAATATGTCCAAAGCGCTCTCGTAGTCCTCCGCGTTGAGTGCCTCCCGCATCAGCGAGGGCAGCTCGAGGAGTTCCATCAGCTTGTCGCTCTGACTCCTGATGGAGCTGTAGCGGCTGGGGACATTAACTTTAGAAATGAGTATCATAAAACGGGAGCAAAGGATGAGACTTTTGCCTCAAAGGTTCTCTACGTTTTGGGCACCGCGTAAAAGGGTGTTAGGAACATACATAAAAATTAGGTTAATTTTATTATTTTCTTTTCTTTTACATTACAGTTTTACCGGAAAACTTACCGGTATATCGTGCAAGTAAAAACAGCTAATTAAGTTGTAGAAGGCCATTTAAAATTTTTCACAAACAGTTTGAGGTAATAGGATTTAATAACGAACTATTATAAATTTAAAAAAATCATCCATTACCATGAAGTTAAACAAACTTTTAATAATGCTAATATTAATTCCGAAATACCTATTAATAGTGATTAGCCGCGTAGGGTAGTCATTAAATACGACCACACTTCAAATAAGATGTACACCAAATATCACTCACTGCCTCGGCGGTGATATTTTCCGAAAATGATTAATGAAGCGCCAGTTTCTTCATGAACTTGTGTGCTGACTGGCAGCGAAAGAAAAACATACAATGCGCCAGCTGCTTCTCTTCCCGGGCATACTGCAAAAGTCAGTTAAGGGACAGAGATTTTTTTGGCATTTTTATGGGCGGTAGGCTGTCACTGCAATAGTCTCTGTCCATCATCATAATACCTCTAAAGTCAAATGGATACAGATACCTATTAGGGATACAGGCGTGATATTATGTTTAGTCACCTATAAAAAAATAAAGTGTATAGGAAACAGTGGGAAGACTTTACTTTATTCTGAGCCGAACCACCCTTTGATTATTGAGGCAGTGAGAATGAGAAGCATTATCTCTGCCGTTCCTCTTGCACGGTCGCGAGAGAGCTGTGCAGGGGCAATACTCCTAGTCATAAGAAACGCCTAATACCTAATAGTGTAATATAATGCAGGTACCTAACCGTATAATACCTATAAAAATAGGTGTAATAAAATAATTTTAACAGTATAATATTACTTTAAGTAGAGGATAAGTTTAGGATACAAGGGACTGACATATTTAGTTTCTAAGCAAAAGTCCCTAAACCAAAAATAGAAAAAAAAAACTCTGCCGTTGCATTTAATCTAAACAAATTCACTCACTTCTTTTCTTTAATAATATTCCCAGCTATTGTAGAAAACTTTTCACATTCATGTATAAACTCAGGACTCTCCTTTAGAAAGGTAGCCAGTACTTCTTTTGAGTGCCCTAAATCTTTCATGATTGTCCGTGATATATCTGCTGTCTCAACGAAAGTCTTATAATTTGTAAATGCTAAGTCTTGGGTTTGCTCTGTCAAATGTTTCATTTCCTCTGTCAATCTCTCTGGCTCTTTTTGAATGGCATCCCAATTGTAAGAACCAAGCTTCTTGATGTAGTCAACAATTTCATGGAAGTTTTCCACATTTTCTGTAATATGACAATGATGAGGGTTTATAATGAAAAAGTCTATATACTTTTAAAAACAGATATATCTCCTATAGTGTGGAGACAGATGTATTAGCATTTTCCAAAAAAGCTTGCAAAACACTATATAATAATGTTTTGGTTAGAGTATACTTTTCTATGGGATTATAAATAAAACTTTGGAATTTTTTTATTTCTAGTTACTAACGAAATAGAACAAATATTGTCAAACTAACTTTATCAATCCACCTCAAGGAACTATGTTGAACTAAGTAAAAATACCATAAAAATATGCTATTTTTTTAAACTTTTGTTACACATACTTTTATTTGTGAAATATGTAATATGGAATAGGGTACAAAGAGGAGTGGTTAGCATAGAATAAGGTTTCTCGTCAGAGCAACCCCTTAGAACAAAAAAGCATGACACAAAGAGCTAATAGCAGAAAGAATTAACATGTAAATCCAACAAAAAATTATACAAGGTTCACTAAAATTTTAGTGAACCTCCAAGTCAATGACGATTATTTTATATAAAATAGTTTTGTATTAAATCGTTTATACAACCATAAATGATTATGTTGTTATTTTTAATTAATACCATAATCTCGCAATAACATTACATCTCATAATGACATCAAAAAAGAGCCAAAAAGAGTGGTACGGGGTAATATAGTTTTTAATATGCGAAAGTGCCATACTTATAATATTACAACTTAAATGTCTTTATCTAAAAGGTAATTATATTATTTAAATGCTAAAAATAATCTGCCGGTGTCAAACCTTTATTCTCTAGATACAAATCAAATCAGATCGGTTATATTTAATTCTGCAAACTGTTATGTCTGTGTCGTTTTAATATTCGACTATTATAAAAATAGAGCAACTAAAAAACTATATAATCACGTACTACTCAATCATTAATTACCAATAGATCTTCCAAAAATAAAATTGGTTTGAGGTGAGGCACAATGTAGAAGATAGCAACTTATGTATGAAGTATTACCGTTTTCAGAGTCCGGAAACAGAAGTTGGCAGAGTTCATTTAGTTCTTGCGACATACTCGATTAAGTATATCAATTTTTAAAATTAAATTGCTTTTATGTGTCGGCACTAATAAAATATAAGACGTGGTTATTTACATAGACGATACAGTGTTCGTTATTTATTCGCGATATAGGGTTTGTTTGTTGATGTTGGCTGGCTGGCTTACTCACTGACATACTGACTGACATCTGACATATATCTGACATATGTATGACAGATATGTGATACCTATTTGGGACAGAATTGATTTTTTTGGATGTTCCCCGCAGCATTTGCTGTGAACATGCTTCCTTGCTTACATAGTTTCGTTTCTTAGTTCCTCTGCTTTTGCGTATCGGAGCGACATGAAAATGTGAAACAATGAGTTTCAGTTAACTCGTAGAAGTACGAGATATTAAATTTTGAAATGACTGTCATTCAGAGGGGTGAGGGGTGCGACCCCCCTTTGTATAGTATTTTTTCGATAAAATTTAGCGTAGTGAAGTATCGGAAATCTGAAGCCTAACACACTGTATATTATGTACTATGTATAGTAAACTGCATACATGCAGTGCTGACTTAGCCCCCTGGGTCCTACTTTTCAGCTTGCCTACATTGGGGAGCTCACTTCTAGTTCGCTAGTCATAAAAGTCTACCTCAGAAGTAGTCATATATAAATTTCATCGACATCGATTGAGTACTTCTCGAAAAATTATTAAGATTATACATTGACGACCTTATACTTCAGCCAATGACGTGAAGACGGTTTTTTAATTCACTGCATTCGATTATTGTCTTCTTTATTAATTTCAGGGTCCCCCATCACGGGACATAGCTCCCCCACGTGTGTACCTACTTGTGAAGGCTAAAAATAGCGAGTGTTGCTATAAGGGTTAATGATCTCAAGAAATATTTATTTTTTATTATGTAATACACACACAAACACATAACTTCACGCCTATATATATCCCTTATGGGGTAGGCAGAACACCAGAGGTTATAAGACCGATAAGACCATCTGATGTCACGTTTGACTTTGGAGGTATTATAATGATAGATAGAAATCGCCCTCGTGACTCTTAATTTTACCCAGTTAAAAGCTTTTACTACATTATAAAAGCTAATCCAATATATATTTTAAATGAGTTTTCTTGAACTTAGAAGTGTTATAAATATTCACAGTTACAATATGTAAATAAATGATTGCACATAGTTTGTTTAATCCAATAAAATACAATTTGAGCCCATAACGAACGTAGAGGTAGACAATATTTTTTATGTAAATTATATTTTTATACTAATCAACTTCTGACAGTGTTATAAAATTAATTTAAAGTAACACAGCTCCTTTTATTTATTAGGGGAAGGAAGAAATAAGAAATAAATTGAAACAAACAGAATGAATGAATGGAATGAAATTGAAGAGAGAGAATGAGTCGACAGAATAATAGCTATTGATAGCTATTCTAGCCATTTTACTTGATGATTTTATTAAATTTTAAGCCAATATTTACAGTTAATTAAGCTGTTCTCGTGATATTTGGTGTTTTAATTACTCTAAGGTAAGTTACAGGCCAATTCCTGAAACAGTGTTGGTTATAAATATGTTTTCATTTACTTAGAGTTGAGATAAGTTTCTTGATTGCGTCACGAAAACGTATGTTCACGGGGCCTAATGATAATTTCCATCGTCTCTTTTCGTTTTCCACGCTATAAAACATCATATGTTTATGTTACTAGTCAATAAGTCGGATATTTTAACATTGTTTACGTTTCACTTAACCTTTTCTTTTGACAATGATAACCTAGCGTTAGCTTTACGACACCATTTTAGTTTTGGCTTTTCGTTTCAAATATAAAGTATCAATGGTGCCAAAGTATTAAAAACGTGGTATTTGAATGATGTTTGCAAATATTTTATTAGTCAGAAAATTGTATATTATTATTAAATAAGGTTATGTTGATGTTTTGAATCTGTGATAGGGAAGCTACATGTAATGTATGTACTATTGTTTGACATTTAGTTTAGGTCTTTTGTGACAAAAGATAACTATAATTCACAGTGATTTATGTGTTTGTAAGCTAATACAGCTACATAATTTCAGGTTTTGCATTATCTTGCAACAGCTGGTTGCATTATCAGTATAAATGAGCTCATTTTTGTAGCTAAGCAATGGATGAGGATGGAGATGGATTTTCCCTTCAATGGGTAGGTGGTAAGGTATCTAAGTGCTTTAGATACCTTACTATTTATTATTGCTTTTATTCATATAATCACCACTTTAATATCTTAAAAAGTAAACATTAATATGTTAGTTTAAAAAGCATTATATTTATAATATATACTATTTTAAAAACTATAAATATACCAAGTATTTATCTATGACTTACTTGAATTTAAAATTATTTTTCAGGGCACAGTACAAAGTGTTGTTAATGAAGAAGTTATTTGTACAATTGATAATGTTCAAACATTGGCATACTCCAATATAGTAAGTTTGAGTTGGTCTTTGCTTTTATCATTTATAATTTTAAAAAACTAATTTCAATAAATATATGTCAATAAATAAATATATTTTTGAACATAGTTATTTAAACTGAGATGAAAACTTATTAGTCACAAAACTGATTAATCCTTTGAATAAACTTTTCAGAACATAAAACTTCATTGACTTTATTCAATTATTGAATCCAATGAATATTGAACATTATTATTGAAAATACATTGGTTCTAACAAATGCAATATTCTTTAATAATCTAAAATGTTGTAGCACTCGGAGGGAATACCTGACACAGATCAAATGGCAGCAGAAAACTTAATGACATTGGCTCATGATGTAGTGACTTATGTAGATGATCCAAATGTTGAGTATATAACTGAAGAAGTCATCACTGATGATTGGGTTCAACCTGGGGGTCAAGAAAGGTACAATTTTCATAGATTTGTGAGCATAAATAGCCGCTTAATTGCTGCTGATATTATAGAAAACCTACCTTATTCATATTTCATACCATTCCAAAGTTAAACCATGGAGGTAATCATCTCATAATTTTCAGAGTTGAAGTGTCACTGGAAAATTTCACCAATCCTGTGTTAGACATCAAGGAAGATGTTGATATTGATGTCCCCTTGCCAACTGATCAAGTTAGTATTATATATAATTGTCATATTTTATATGTGACACAACACATAAAATACATTCTTAGGGTTTTGGACCTCAAGATAAAAAAGGAACCCTTATAGCCTTTGATAGATAAGACATAACAGAAACCACCTTTATGTCCCTTTTATCAAAATCTATAGCGTACTTCTCTTGCAATTGGAGAAAAAGTGTGGAATTACAGTACAAATGAAAAATTCCGAAAATTAGTAATTTGAATTGGTGCACTGGTACAAATCTCATTTCACAAATTTTTTTTACAATAGTAATGTAAATTTTTGAGTTTTTATAAAAAGATTTGGCTAAGATAATACTCATTTTTAATGCGCAGTGACAGGGCCAAATATTAAAGATTCTTATAATTGTGTAAGCATTATGTTTACTACCAATAAGTTTAAATATTAATAAGAAAAAAACAACAATACAATTTTTTTTCAAACAATTTACCGTACCATATATACCATACCTTCTGCTTAATTTCAAACTCCTGTCTATTAGCAGGTTGTGTGGAACAAATTTAGTGTGTTTTGTACAGTTTATAATAAATAAACTTTTGCTCTCCAGGATGAGTACACAGCGATGCGACCATGGCCCTGCGACTTCTGTTCTCGAAGGTTCCGTAAGAAAGCCGCCCTGATGAATCATATGGTAGTTCATCAGAACGACCCTCCACATGCTTGCAATTTATGCGGAGTGAGATACGTCAGGAAGTTTGATCTGATGAACCATTTGAAGGACCATGCTTTTGTGCCAGATAACCCAGATTCTGTAGACTTTGGTAAGCCCATAGATTTTTTTACTGATTTTAAAAAGGAAAAGATATTGATGATTTTTGGTCTATTTGTTAGAATGTACTGGGTCCCATATAAAAGCTAAACAGAATACTAATATAAATATATATATTTTGATTACAGAAGATGTTTTGAATAACAGCCACATGACGAAACCAAAGAAAAAACGCGGAAGACGGAAAAAGAAATCCGAGGAGGTAAGTTTTTCGAAGTTTTTAGTTCATATCTTTTTTCTTTATTATTAACTATAAGTTTTTGTAGGTATATGTTATTGAAAAAAATCAGTCGCATGTTTATCTGCTTATCGTTTTGATGAAAATTGCTTTAAATTGAATTGTGAGAAAAACCACTAAAACCGCGATTAAAAATTTATGGCTTATTAAAACGCGATAGAATCTGATTAAAAAGGTCATTTATTGTATACATATATTGTAAAACTTACATATTTTATCAATTAATTCCTACGGATTCTACCTGCTACGCCGCTTATACCGTGTGACTTTGCTACTTATTGCATTACAAATGCGTGAAAACTTTTGAATTTATCTAACCTTTTAGTAGTTTCGCACTATTTCCGATCCGAATCCGATAAAATACGTAGCCGTAGAACTATTTCTCTGGTAGGTTATGCACTAGATCCGGTTTCCGTCATTTCATACAAGATTTCTAGATCCGTATTTTCTCGGATTCCGGTCGGGTTTAGTGCGTAACTGCTCTCAGATTCATTCAACATAATTACTAGATATTCATTCAACGTAATTCCTATATATTCATTCAACGTAATTCCTAGATATTCGTTCAATGTAATTCCTTTAGATTCATTCAACGTAATTCCTAGATTTTCATTCAATGTAATTCCTTTAGATTCATTCAACGTAATTCCTAGATTTTCATTCAATGTAATTCCTTTAGATTCATTCAACGTAATTACCTTACAGAACGGCGTATGGGAGCACATGACCTCAGCCCGCACACAGCAATGGTCTCGCCGCGCGCGCAGCCCCGCAAAGCCACCCTGTCCCCCGTCCCCGCCTTCCCCGCCCTCGCCCGCGTCATTGGCCTCCCCGCCCGCTTCCCCGCCCCCGTCCCCGCCGTCGCCGTCGCCGCCGCCCGCGGATCCGTCACGACCGTTTGTGTGCAGGCAGTGCGGGATTGGCTTTGCGAGGGAGAAGGCGTTACAGTCGCATGCTAGGGTGAGTTTTTGACGCTTTAGCGACCAATTTCATTTTTTTTTGTGTGGTTCCGTGTATAATTCGTAGTTGGCAGCGTATGTCATTGATTGTGTTTGTCAATTATAAAAATATGAACAATGGCTTTTTTAGGCTTCAAAATGTTTTATAAATTGATCGTATCTGCATATGCAAGAATTAGTTATGTATTACTTGTCAATGGACCCGTAAACTACCATGTTCAGATTTTTATAAGTAAAACATAAACTGAGTATGTTGACGTTTCGACGATAAGTCACTCTTTGGCAAGCGTCGTGTATTGTTTACGAGTATTTTAAAAATGCCGTCTTGAGTTGTTTCTTCTAGTTAAAATACTGCTGAAACTACAAAGAAACATCATGAGATCACATTTCACCTGTATTTTGCACATTCCAAAATATATTTCTTTCATTATTGTATTTATTTGAAAAAAATACGATTTTCTTATAAATCAACGCATCCATTTTTTAGTGTTGCCATTTTGACAAGTGTGCGTTATTATTTTTTTTTTTTATAAGTGACTGAACCCGCGTTTGACCTCAATCTCACCTGATGGTAAGTGACGATGAGGTCGAAGATGAAAGCACACGGGTTTAGGAAGGAACTGGCTCTTTATACAATATTGTCGGAACACATTACCGCCGGAGCGGTAACATTTGGCGGCAGACTTTATATAAAGGGTGGTCGCTAGCCAGGCGGACCCAGAAGGGATCCTACCACCAAGCGTTATCAGTCACTCGGTACCTCAATCAGTAACGGAACAGTTTCACATATATTGATATTTTAAAATAAGTAAAATTCGATAACAACGTAAGTTTACTATACTTACAATTATCCCTTCATATTTTTTTATAATAAATACCTCTTTTTAGCTTTAAAAATTGAAATTTCCCAAAAACTTGGGAGTTTTTGGTAACATTACGCGGAAGGGAAGTGACTTAGATGTGGAGATGCGCGGAGATCTTTAATTTTAAAAAATGATTCAAAGTAGACAATCCTAATGTGTTCAGAGAGTTAAGAGATACGGAATAGAAAGAGAGGGAATTTGTATTTGAATATAACTAGGTAATTATCAGTGTACCGAAGCGATTTGCACTTTATTGTATCACATCAAGGGTCGCAATTTGAAAACAGCACCATAAGAAAAGAAAAATCTTGTGAGCCAAAATATATATTTCCATACATTACGATATTATTGTTTAAAAAATAATTACATTCATGCACTTAAACCATATCAATATTTATTTATTTCACAATTTATGTACACAAGTTAAAAATAAAATTGGATACAAAAAAAAATAAAAGAGAGTACTTGCAAAGGTGCAATTTATTTTTGCAATTTATTATTTTTAATGAAATTTCTTCCAGCAGACCTATGGAGAATTTGGTTTAAATGCAATAATAGTGCGTGTACTAATAAAAATATCTACTTAATTACTTATTTATTTATTTATTTAATACCTACATATACAGGGTTGATTTGTAGTCATCAGCCTAAGTTTTTTTACACAATAAGGATCATTTATAGAAACGATTTTTCCAAAACAAAAGTATTTATTTTTTACAAGGAAATTCATTTATCCGCTAACATATTAACCAAGGCATGGCCACTCTAAATTACCATTAAAATAAAGATGACTACGCGCTACTACACACATTTTGTAGTACTACGTCGTAGTATTATCAAGGAAATGCCGCGTCGTAGTAGCTATGTAATTTAGATCAAATTTACCATTGTGGACTGCAATAAACTATTGAATTGAATTGAATTGAATATGTTCACCAACAGTGACATTGTTTTTTAAAGTTTGTGGTTCCATATTTCTATAGTTATGCAGGTACGTTTATATCGTATCAAAGAAACTAACATTTAGAATTGGCTGGTGACGAAAAATCAACCCTGATGTTAGCATAGAGAAAAGTAGTGATCTCTTACTTTGTTCTTAAAAATAGCCAACGACTTAGATTCACGTATAATGTGAGGTAGATTTTTTTCTTCCCTGTAGGAATTATTTGCGAGGGTTATTTTAATTTATTTTAGTTTATTATCAAAGTGTGGCATTTTATACTTAAATTATAATTGGGCCCAATCTAATTCATCACTATTTAAAATTTAAAAAAAGAATATTTTATTAATTATGTTTTAACTAGATCTCTTTTAAGACGTTGCATGCTGTAAAACAGCTAAGTATGTAGAACTGCATATCGCCGATGAAGAGTCAATACATAATAACTGACATTTTGGCCATTTTCGTTTTATTGAATAATTCATTGTTAAATATAGTAATGCAATTGTTGATTAAGGTATTGGATCGATTTCTTATTAATTTTCCAAGAAAAATAGTAATTGCAATATATACTAAGTGTTGTTATGTCTTTTATGATGGCAATATATACTATCTACGACTCATCACGTTCACTCGTGTTCGTTGTAACAGGCGTACTAACTGTTTGCGACCTGTCCTGACCTGACCTGTTTGTGAGAGAAAGAGAGGAGTATACAAAATACGAAATGACGACGATGACACGGCCGCTACTTAGCTTCCACTCGACACTTAAAAGTTCCAGGACTGTAGTGGTCAGGAAAAACAGACGCAGGCAGATTGTTCCACACCTTGGCAATCTGTACCAAAAAGGAACTATCGAAGCGTTTTGTTCGACTTCTTGGTAAATCCACTATATAGGGATGGAAGTTCTGTCTGCGTCTGCTAGTCCGGTGGTAAAAAGGGGTGGGTTCAATTTGGTCAAAAAGAGCACTCGCACACTCACCAAAATGTAGCCGATAAAATACTGTCAACCGGGAAGTTTACGGGCTCTTCGGTCAACAGAGTCCAGCGTTTCGAGCTGGTATTTGGCAGAACCATCCTAAATGTGACTACAGTACTCCATGAACGACCTCACTTTTGATGTGTATAAGCTGAGCAGCCGTTCAGGGCTGAAGCACCGCCGGACCTTCGAGATGATACCCAATTTTTTGGAAGCAGTTTTAGCCATAGACTCAATTTTTTGTCCGAAGTTTAATTTGGACGTTATAGTGACGCCCAAAAGCCCTAGTTGGTCGGTGATGGGAACAGATACATTCTGGAAAGTGGGCGTAAAAGTAAAGGTGCTCTTTTCTGCGGAGAATAGACACTCTTGTGTTTTGGAGGCGTTGAATTTGACCAGGTTAGATTCGCCCCAATCGGACACATTCCGCAAGGTCGAATCAACGCGCTCAATCATAGACTCTCTCAAAACCTGGATTTCATGGGTGCTCGTTCGCGCTTTGGATATATATCTCTCAACAACAGTGCTGTCATCAGCATATCCAATAATGCCTGGTGTTAGGAGGTCATTAATGTGCAGCAAGAATAAAGTTCAGAGAGAACAGATCCCTGCGGTACCCCGGCATTAATTGCCATTAGGTCAGAGGAGTAGCCGTCTAAGACTACTCGAATCGACCGTTCCCTCAGAAATTCAGATACCCAGTCGCGGAGCCCGGTCGGTATGCCATATGCTGGAAGCTTGCTTAAGAGACCATCATGCCAGACCCTGTCAAAGGCCTTGGAGATGTCTAAGGATACAGCTATTGCTTCACCATGACCCTCCAAGGCCTCACTCCATAAGTGTGTGGCATACACGAGAAGATCGCCAGTCGAGCGTCCACTGCGGAAACCATATTGGCTATCGCTTAGGAGCTCGTTGGTCTCAAGGTATGCCAGGATTCGATTGTTTAATACACGTTCCATGACTTTGCAAGGAAGGAGTGATTGAAATTGGTCCAAAGTTTACAGGATCAGCACGACTTAACTTCTTCGGTACTGGTTGTACGTTAGCCAGCTTCCAGGATTTAGGGACTTTACCAGATTCCAAAGAAAGTCTATAGAGACGCGTCAAAACTGGAGACAACTCAGATGCGCAGTGTTTCATAACTACAGCAGGAATACCATCTGGACCGCTAACCTTATTCTCGTCTAGGTGCAGCAAGCATTTAAGAACCTCCTTTTGGCGAATATGAACGGTACCCATTGTAGGACCGAACCAAGGTAATTGGGGTGGGATTTTTCCTTGGCTATCTAGAAGAAAATGTTCCGCAAAGATACTGACAAATAAATCCGCCTTTTCTTTAGCGGTGTGGGCCAGAGAACCGTTAGGTTTCCGCAGAGGTGGCAGCGACGGGTGACAAAAGTTCGTTTCGACCGACTTGGCGAGGGACCAGAAAGTTTTACTTCCCGAGGGGTATGAGGCTATTCTGTTTCCGATACAGCCTATGTGGGCAAAACGAGCTCTTTTGATCACCTTTTTGCAGGACTTGGCGGCAGCATTGTACCTTTTCTTGTGTTCATGAGAATCCACGGCTTTGCTTCTGCGAGCGGTTGCCCAGGCTTTGTACGCTTCTCGCTTACACTTTTCAGCGGAAACGCATTCAGCACTAAACCATGGGCGACCTTTGGTTTCAAGGGATAGATCAGCGTATTAGACCAGGTCGTAAGGTTGGAGATCCACATGTCGTTGATATTAGGGCTATAAAATATGAAAATATTACAATTGAAATAAAATAAAATTTCGTTCAAGACTGGATGCCTTTACCACAGCGGACCAAAAATATGAATGACGAAGTAATCTATAATCGATTACATTCCAATAGACTACCAATAAAAGCCACTAAATTTAACCATTTACAACAACTAAAAGCAGTTATTCCTAGCGATTGTCATCCCTATTATGATTCTTTGCCTTTTGAATAAGTATTCCTATCTTGATCAATATTTCATACTAGCTGTGCCCGCGGCTCCGCTCGCGATAATTTCGGGATAAAAAGTATCCTATGTTACTTCTAGTACCTCTCATGATTCGTCGAGTAGTTTTTGCGTGAAAGCTGAACAAATATCCACGCTTTCATATTTATAATATTAGTAAGAACAATAAACAATGAATTGTCAAATATAATTTTATAATATTTGACAATTCATTGTTTAGATCACTTTCACATGAGGCTTAAGTTTCTATGGAACGAAAATACTTCAGCGCAAAGCTTCCGAGTAAACTATATTGAAAGTTGACCCGTCCGGCACGTGAACATGAAGATTTCTAGAACTGCTAACCCGGGAAAGAGCGACGTATAACTGACCATGCGAGAAAATACTGACACCGAGATCTACTCCAGCAACACGAAAAGTCTGCCCTTGAGCCTTATTAATTGTCATTGCAAAACACACCGATACTGGGAATTGCGTTCTTTTAAATTGGAATGGAAAATTATTTGGTATTATGGGAATTCTGGGAATAAAGACGGTTTCTCCTGCACCGCAACCTGTTCAAATTTGAGATATCCAAATAGAATTATACCCAGAAATATGTACAACTTACAACAGAAAAAGAAAAGAAAATAAAGCAGAAACGCCTGTGCAATGCTATCTACCTATACCTACTTCACTTAAAAATAAATACCTATAACTACAATAATTAATAAAAGCACCCACGCTTTTACCTAAAAAATAAAAAAAAATAAAACTGAACATACATTAGCCAAAATTTGGAATTTGACCGAATATTTAAACACTACCAAAACAACTAATACCCATTTTATAAAATAACAACGAATGAAATTCAAATAAACTATTTAAAGACTAAAAGTCGCGCTGATAAGCACGGTTTATAATATCAATTATTGTCTATACTAATATTATAAAGTGGAAACCTTTGTATTTTTGTATGTTTGTACTGAATAGGCTCAAAAACTACTGGACCGATTTCAAAATTTCTTTTACCATTACTTAGAGGGATTCTTCCGAACCCGTATAGGCTACTTTTTATCCCGAAAATCCCGCGGGAATCGAAATTGCGCGGGTAAAACCGCGCGCAACAGCTAGTCTGTCAATAAAGTCGAACAACGCTCTGAATGCATCAACAGCCAAATATTGAATAAATTATAAAGCTTGCGCTCGCCTCCCGCCTTTTTATACCCTATACCGCCGCGAGCCGCGTCGAGCGCGGCCACCGTTACGCAAAAATAATACTTATATCATTCAGTATTCACGCGCGATGGGTTATTAGCGTAGGTATTTCATGTATAAGTTTGGTGTTTCCATACCGATTTCTATGATTCTTTTTTTATTGATTAGGTAATAATGTTAATTTTTTTAAATTATGGATAAGTGAGAGTATTATAAACGTAAGAGTAAACAAATATAATCAGAAAGCTCCGAACTGCTAAGCTATCGGGATTTACACGTGTTATTGTGAGTCAACCATAAAATATAGACATATACTGTTGTGGGGTATTTTTTATATAATTTTATGAAGAATATTTCTGTCATACATGATTTCTATGTAGCTTTAACCATTAAGGCTGCACACGCGACGGAAGCTTAAAAAATGAAGTAATTTCTCCCGTTTTTCCAATATTTCACTTCACTGCTCTGCTCCTATCGATTGTAGCGTGATAATAAGTATACTATAACCTGCCCAGGAGTATGAAGAATAATTTTACCAAGTTTCGTTAAAATCCGTCGAGAAGTTTTTGTTTCTATAAGGAACATACAGACAGACAGACAGACAAAAATTTTACTGATTGCATTTTTGGCATCAGTATCGATCACTAATCACCCCCTGATAGTTATTTTGAAAATATATTTCATGTACAGAATTGACCTCTCTACAGATTTATTATATGTATAGATAACTGATCCGAGTTTTTCTTTGTCTAAGTTTTGACTTGATTATTGTTTTTCCTTGTTGCGTGTACTTTTAAGCGATTAATGTGCCATTTTGATTATAATAAAGTCTTTCATAACGAAATGTCTACTGCAAGTTGATTTACTTTTTTGATCTAATTTACTACCTACCTAAAAAGTTAAAAAAGGTTGTTAATTTTTCTACGTAATTTAAGTTTTACTTTTGTATTTTTGCATGTTTAATTTTATTTTTCAAAAGCACCGTTGGTGTTTTTATTCTCTTGATTTTATAATTAAGATAAATAACGCAAATTTACTTTGCGATACTGTTACACAGTGCAAATAACTGCTCATTTAAGTGATTTTATTTAAATATTTATCTTTTATTTCTACTTAAAAAAATAAAATTTTAGAAAAATGACATTAAAATACAAGCAGCATTTGTGTTATCTTCCTGGTATTTTAATATTTTTGTGTAAATTTAGAAGCAATTTCTTCTATCTGCACTAGCAATACCGAATATCTTCAAATTTCAACATTATATTTCGTTCGAGGAAACAATACCTTCTATCTGCAATTTATTTAAAAACCAGTAATAATTTAATAAAAATTTTAATGTCGTTATACGGTAGTTGGCTTAAATTAACATTTTAAAGAATAATATACAACGTGTAACAAAATGGAGAGATAAAACTTTAGGGTTAGCTTCTATACCATACGTAGAATGTATAGTAAAAGAATTAGCATGATCAGTGCTGGTATAGACTTTCATACAAATTTTTAAAATTATTTTACAATAAAATATTTTGACAACCCTAGTCAACCTAACAAGCTAAAAATAGACTTGTGCCGCAATCAGTGACCTTATGACCTTTCCCGCACCGGCTGAATAGCGAGCGATACGCCGCGCCGCGCCGCCGCGGCCGCCCACTGCGAGTAGCGCGGATATCAGCGCAGCTGATTGTTACTTACCTATCGTTTGGCACATTGAATTACACAATTTTTATCACACTACCTAGCTAATGAAAACAAATAAAACAACATGTTAGTATAAATTTCAAGTTTCTATTTATTAATAATAAACGGGTTGCCCGGAAGAAATCGGGTTGCCTAAAAGAAATCGCTTAAAGCTTTTTAAATCGCTTAAATATTGTGTACATAATTATTTCTACGTTTAATGACAATAAAGAGTGTTTGTTATAATTATTAAAACTTAAATTTGTAATATCTGACAAACTTTTATGGCAAGTATCGCACTTATTTCAATCGACATTCAGTTCACTTTGCGTAAAAGCACTCACAACTGTATCTAGGGTTTCCCTTACACTTGGCCAGAATTACAAAAACTGCTCACAATTTCTGCCTTCTTTTTCAATACACACACATCCACATGACGTTTGTGCCACCGACAAAAGCCTAGCCGAGGAGGTCACAAATCCGCTGGTATCAGCTCTTGCGTCCATCGGGAATGATAAGGATGTTGGCCATCATCACTAAGCGTGCGCCATATCACCATGTGATTGACATCCAAAAGAGCGCCGACTCGTCCAGTGCTGCTCCTCGGATCGTCCTCGAAATGATCCAAGACTTGCTCTTCTAAGTTCTCGGAACGCGAAGGTGGCCGCGCTGGGTTTCGCGTGAAAAGAACCGGCGCGCTGAGCCGCAGACTCATGCTTCGAAACACGCCATAGCCGGGTAAGTGGCGCTGTTCAGCTGCCGGCCTGCACTCCACAAACCGCTGCCTGTAAAGTCTTCGAGCTTCGTTGATGCTGTGGTTACTAGCGGCTCCAACATACAGAATCGTATCGTAACATTTGTTGTTTGAATACACATGTCGTATAACAATACTTTCTCCAATACTTTCAAGTTGAGAAATTTTAAGAAAACTTCGAATAAAATAGCGATAGCAACTGACGTGCACACTTCAAAACGGACAAGAAAGAACTGAAATAAATTTCTATTAATTTTACTAATAACCGAACCAAACAGTTCTCTAGTACCTAATTTTTTTAGGGTTTTTCCGCACCTATAGCGATATGATAAACAAAATCTTAGTACCCAATTTATTTCATAATACAGTGAAATGACTTCATTATATTATGTTTTTGTATTGTTAAGTTATTCTGTTACAAATAAATAGTTTTCAATCGTGAAATCACTTCAATAGTTTTTAAGTTGTTTGTTGAATATCAAAATATTAAAAACTGTTATTTGTTAATTTACGTAACTTATTTTTACGCTTCACACATTTTAAATAAAGAAATTAGTCCATTTTGTTTCTCAAGAAAGAGAATAATAATAAAAGATAAAGATTCCTCATAAAAAAATTAAGTTTAAGGACAGGTATTACTTAGGATATTTTTCACTATAGCGTTTGAAAATAATTTCAGCTGCCTGAAACAACCGCAACTAAAAACAATAATTAGTTAGTCATCAGTAATTTAACTTTTTTTTAATAAAAAATTTAGTTGAGAATTTGTTCATAATAAATATTGAACGGAACAACCTTTAGTTTGGCTTGGAAGCGACGCGGCGGCGGTAAATCTCAAAGGGTATAATTCCGAAAGGCGCAAGTTCGCGACGAGACGCCGAAAGAAGTCCCGCGATTTGAGCGATAATACACCTTGTGTGTTTGTTATAAGAGCTATGCACGGGTTATCTTTTATGAAAACGACTTTACTTAGTTGCTAATTTTATTAATTTAATGCTTTGTTGTCGTATGTATTGATAGTTATAAGTATGGGAGAATACAAGAAGTACAAGAAGCTGTAAGTATTGTATCATAGTTTGAGGTTTACAAAATCATAGGTTTTTACCGAATATGTTTCCTATTTTAATTCTTAGAAAGTTTGAATGTAAGAGAGAGAGGATATTTCTTCGTTTTTTATTAGAATTATGGGTAAGTTTGATTGTCTATTTGAGTCTCTCTTCATTAGGTATAAGTTGCGATTTGACGCCGTGCGAAAGAATTTCCACGTAATACCTACCGATAGATTTGTAATAATTTCATATTAGTTTCTTGCAATAGCGTATTTCTAAAGCAATGTGATAGGTAGTTTTTTGCATGACAAGTTTGATATCATAGTTTATTGAGAGTACCTAAATTAATGTTTTGTTTTACGTTTCTCTTAAATTTATGATTACTTATGCTTAATTTGATAACATTTTTGATTTTAGTCGTAAATGTATTTCGATCATGTATGTTGTTAAGTATTAGAAATAGAAGGCTACCGAGCCTCAGCATCCGTTCATCACCACAAATAGTGCGACTTCTAAGTATTAAACGTTTTTAAAATACGTAACATTTAAACGTGAGAGCCCGGGAGTAGCGAGCGAGCGATCCGCGGCAGACAAAGGGCATCGAACTTGCTATTTCATAGACTATAAAAATTATGCAGAATGCTGGATTACTTAAAATTTATTTCAAGCTTTATTGTATGGTGGTGATGATAGTTGTAAGTGTGTGAGAATAAACAAGAAGTTAAATATCCTTGTCAGTGATGCATCATAGTTTAAGGTTAAGAAAATATATTCTCACGGATAGTTAAAATGAACGTGTTGTCGGTTCGAACGTGCAAATCTATTATTTCAGTAGAGTTTTAAATTGGTAAAGCGCGTGATAAACGCACATATTGGTGAAAAGGTAGTTTTAAAAATATTCTGCACTTAGATACTACCGAAAAAAACATTCCCGAGACGTTGTTGTCGTCTAATTTAGTAGGCACAAAATTACACTTTGTAGTATCTCTCTTGGTTACTTATCGCTTTATTTTAACGCCATCTGTTATCGAATAGATTCTATCAAAAGGTAACAGCTGTTTTTAGGGTTGACACTTCGATATTTTGATCTAAACTTTGAACTTGTTTTCCGACTTGTTTTCCGTAACATAAACTTGTAACCCTTACGGTTGCGTAAGGGTTACAAGTTTATGTTACTGTTACTTATAAACTACACCACCAAACATACAATCCCCTTAAGTATTATCCTTTCATTATGTTACACGTTGTATAAGAGAAAACCTTTGAAACGGACGTGGTACGTTTTTTTCGCCTCCTGAAAAGTTGCGTTTTTGTAGTTATTATTTATTGCATATTCATCGGCGATATTATAAGAACTTTGTACCTACTTTAACATACTTATTGCAATAAAGGAATCTTGTATTTGTAATCTAATATATAAAATTCTCGTGTCACAGTTTTCGTTGCCATACTCCTCCGAAACGGCTTGACCGATTTTGATGAAATTTTTTGTGCTTATCCGGTATCTATGAGAATCGGCCAACATCTATTTTTTTTTAATTTACATACATACATACATTACTTCACGCCTGTATCCCTTATGGGGTAGGCAGAACATCAGAGGTTATAAGACCAACTGATGTCACGTTTGACTAATGAGGTATTATAATGATTGCGAGAGGCTATTGCAGTGACAGGGGGTCAGCCTATCGCCCACAAAAATGCCAATAAAACCTCTGTCCCTTAACCGACTCTTACAGTATGCCCGGGAAGAGAAGCAGCTGGCACATTCTATGTTTTTCTTTCGCTCCCAGTCCAGCATGGAAGTTTTTTATTTATATGGCAAAACAACGTTTGCCGGGTCAGCTAGTTTTGTATAGAATAGTTTTGTTGTTGGCAGGTGCACGGCGGCGAGTCCCCCGTGGAATGCGGCGCGTGCGGCGAGCTGTGCTGGTCGCGCGAGGCGCTGAGCGCTCACTGCGCGCGGCGCCACCCGCACACGCCGCGCCGCCCCGCCGCGCCGCCGCCGCCCGGTATGTGGACTTCAAATTTAAACTGTTTATGTTCTAGGTACAGAAGGCTGCAAATCAAGCACTCCAAACCTGTTAATAGTATATTATGTAACAAGTGAGCTAAGTTGCTAATTACAGCCGAGGCTGTGATTTGAGCCCGAGCCGCAGGCGTGGGCTTAATAATGAGCCGAGACTGTAATTAGCAACGCTCACGAGTTACATACGACGTTTTTCAACACACTTGTGAGTAAAAGACAGACATACGTGGTCATAAAATTTATTTGAAGCAGTTGTTGAAGGTACAGTTAACAAACTTATGTTCTACATTATTATTTGAAGTGCTGTTGTAAATTGTGAATAATTTGTTTGATATACAAATTTGTTTTACTAATATAAGGCGCAAACATTTAAAAATGTATATGGATTTGAAGTGATATAAAATCTCTTTGTTGTTTCTGACAATATTGATTGTATAACCCGGATCAATAAAATATGCTCTGTTTACTCGCATGTAATTTGCACTAAGGTACAATTCAACTTTGTAGGACTCATTGTACTATGCACTAGGGTATAATATATTATGCACACGTGATTTATAACCCAGTTTATAGTTCTAAATTTAATAGAATAAGGCTCACTTTACGAGCAAGTGTGTTGAAAAACATAATAATATCGTCAGCGGAAAGGATAAAATGCTAAGGCGCCAATTTGGCCATATTGAGTTATATATACAGTTCGACAGCATTTTTTTTTCTGCGTCGATCTGGCTAGGTTTTGTAGCAATCTGAGCACTTTTTTGGCAGTTTAGCAGTTCTAATTTTCGACAGATTGCCTTAAAACATCGCTAGCAAAATGACTAAAGCGGCGTTTTTTCGGGCTTTTTTTTAACAAAAGTCGCTTTAGAACTTTTTCTGTTACGCTTTTCTTTGGTTACTGTGACGTTAGAATTGTTTCGTTGATTTTAATTTTGATAGTTGAGGCACGTTTAGCGATAATGCCTTTCATGTTTCTATATTACTTTGACGCTTTAGCAAAAGTTCGCTGAATCTTACTAATATTATAAATGTGAAAGTTTTGATGTATGGATGTTTGTTCCTAAATCACGGAAGAACGGCTCAACGGATTTGGATGAAATTATAGGCTATTTTTTATCCCAAAATTCTCGCAGGATTCGAAAAATTTTAAACACGATTTTCCACAAATGTCATTTTCGCGCTTTAGCATTTTATCCTTTCCACTGACGAATTATAATAATAATAATAACACTCTATATCCACACAAGCGTCCAGTTCCCGCGGGCGTTTTCCTGTCTTACGTCCAAACATTTGCTTTTTAGCTCTGCCTGCTCCGCGCTCTATACCCTGTCCGACTAAAA
This sequence comes from Stenoptilia bipunctidactyla, assembly GCA_944452665.1. Taxonomy (NCBI): domain Eukaryota; kingdom Metazoa; phylum Arthropoda; class Insecta; order Lepidoptera; family Pterophoridae; genus Stenoptilia; species Stenoptilia bipunctidactyla. Next base: position 5,413,800 of record OX101729.1, on the reverse strand, counting down.
CCTTTATTTCTGCTAAACTACAATAGCCACAATAAGCTAAAAATACGTGAAAATAGGTGATAGTATATAGATTTAACATGATAACTCATACAAATGTTATAACTTATTATTTAATACTAAAAACTAGGTGAAATATAAGAAATGAGAAAGAATAAACTCGTTTATTTTATTTGAGTTTGAACTTTGGTGGAAGTATATTCGAATATACCTATATTAATTCCATAAAAGCAAAATAATATTCTTCTTATTTATATTGGTATTAATATGCCATAATTGCATCAACAAATAAATCACCGAACGATTCACAGCTCTCGCTACTCACTCATTAGTATCACTTTTGCCTGTTTTTAATAAAATAAAGGTAGCATTTTACTCTGCCACCTAATGTTTTCACCGTGAACTATTTCATAGAAAATCATTCTCTAAATGCAGTTTATTCAAAAAGTACCTCTGTAAATAGTTAGATGGCATTTTTTGAAACTCGTGCGCTGTGGATACTATGGTATCCACGGACGTGAGACGCCATTTTCTTTTGATTCTCTAGTATCCATGGACGGTTATTGTACACCAACATAGATAAGTAGGAATGATGACAATAAAATATATTAATATATAACATATCAATTGAATCTAAACTCTATGCCCTGCACATTAAGTTTAATATTGGTTGGCCAAATTAGACAGGTTTGTAATGTATATAAGCCTTCTGTACATAAATACACTTGAAATATTTGGTCGCTTTGCTTCGTGTCTTTACATAGTCGCAAAGAATCCCTCCCAACACTCAATAATTGCAAAAGTTCTAACTACAATTATTGTGTAATTATTAACACCAAGCTGCCACTGCGGTCTGACTTTTATTATGCTGCATATGACAACGTACAAGTGAGATAGGTTTCCTGGTGCCTAGGTGGAGCAAGAGACTTGATAGCGTTCAACCACTGGCCGTGAGCAGATTTAAAACTAGAGTGGATTTTCATAGTTAAATTCCTCGAATATGTCGCGATCATAATAAATTGTTCACGGATACTAAAATCGACATTTTGATAGGCTCTCTAGATAGTTACAAAAAACAATTATTCCAGTATTTACAAAGCAAAAGAGTTTAGTAGTTAAATAAGTTTGAATGTAATTATAGCATACCTAACATTGTAATATTTGTTTTTTAAGTTTTACAGTTTATTTTCGTTATTTGTTTAATTACTTAGGTTTTCTTTAGTTTTTACTGATTTATAAAAGTAAATTATAGTAATATTTTGAGTTAGGATTTTACTTTATATGTTTCCAATAAGTTGATTTGTAATAGATATCTAACTATGATGTTATTGCCTATAATTGGGTATACACCCTACCATGTTTTTTAAATTTTAGGTTTATTTTTATATCATGTAAAGTGTATTACTTGTTAGCAATTTATAAATAAATAAATAATAATTTGTACTATTAGGACCTGTACAGAACATTTCAATTATTAACAAGTGAACTTAATGAATGAATGAATGATTTATTTAAAAGTAACAAAGACTCAATTTGTTAGTATATAAATGCTTACAGACTATGTTAATACATATTTAACTAGGTACATAAAAAACTTTAAACAAAATAATTTACAGGCTAATTTACAAAGGCCACTCCTGCACCATTCCCCCCGCAATGGCACAGGAGTGCTTTAAATATTTAAATATGTCGAATCTAATCTATTTGAGATCATAATTAATATACCACCAGTTCAGAAAGTCGATTTGTTGAGAAGAAGTGGCAAGAAACTCAACAGCAATCATCTTTTAAAAAATATACAATAACAGTTTACAGTCTGGGAATCCTATCTTCTTGTATCCGGATATCTTATTGTAGTCTTTTTCACACAATTCTTGTTTTACCATATCCTTAATTCTATCGAAGTTACAACTTCAATATTTTTGGAACTTTATTAGAAAAGCGTAACATTGACCCATGAACGAGTTAGTGACTTTATAAAGTCTGCGGCACCACACGACTCATTTCGTTAAATACTTTTAAAATAAGTATAATGCTGACTACAAATAAACGTAAGTATCGATAAAACGAAATATTATCATACAAATTTTTATTTCTTAATTTTTGTCACCAAATTGTGAAGTTTCTACGTGCAAGTTCTCTTCTTGAAATGGCATTCGAAGCTTATATCACCTATTGTTTATAATATTTACGTTATTTTCATGACTGTTTATACATATCAATCCAAACATAACTCCACGCCTGCCTCCCTTTGGGGTAGGCAGAGACTAGAGAATGCTAATAGCTACGATCCCTTCCTCCAAGTAAAATTTTTTTATCATACCTGATCCCCGGTTACGGGTACTTTTTACAACAGTTCGCCTAGGGCTTCGCTCGTCACTTATTTTTGTAAATGTCCAACCAAACCACCTTTTCAATCTTATGCCTGTTTATAACCAAAAGAATAGCGTAGCTAACTAACACACCTTCTTTCTCTCACAGTGTCGGACGACGACGACGACGATGACGCCGACTTTGAGTTGTCTCCTGCGCGCGCGCCGCCGCGGCCCCTGATAGCGGATCGCGGCGCGGGCGGGCCCGAGCTGTTCTGCTCCATCTGCGGAGTGGCCTTCCAGCGAGCCGACCTACTGCGCCGACATGTGCACGCCGCGCACAGGTAACGCATATACGCGAAAACAAGCAGTCCAATCCTAAGATAATTAATGAATCATTGAAAATACAGCACACGCAACTTTATTGTAACTTTACTGATTGGTAATGGGACTCTAAATACAACGCCACCGCGCCTAAACGCCGCTAAATGTCGGCCCCGGTGCATAAACATACCTTTATTTACAATGTCTTGTAAAATAGCTACCTCAGCATTTCACCTGCGACATTCTTACGGAGCTCTGTTATTTATAATAAGGGGTCAACCATCAAGTTGTTGGTTTCATAATATTGTTTAAGTTTTCATGATTCATAATTTAAATTAAACACGTTTAAACCGGATTTATCGCGTTTAATTTATATTTTACATTTGAACTCGACGTTTCGGTGTCTTTGCAGACTGGAAAAATTGATTGATAGGTGGAAAAAGTTATACATCATCTCCATCTGTTTCTCAGTCTTCGAGCGTAGCGTTCAGATCTGCAAAGACACAGAAACGTCGAGTTATAATGTAAAATGTAAATTATACGCGTTAAATCCGGTTAAAAAGTGTTTTTTGTTTCACTTAATTACAGAGATAACCATGATAGACACAAATATAATTTAGGTGTAGGTATTTCAACTGAAATAGGCGTTCAATGTTTATGAGAGCGACGTGCACTTTCTTTTCTCAATCTCGATCTCAAAGACCTTAATCTCACCTGATGGTAAGAGGTAAGTCGAAGATGAAAGCACATGGGCTTAGGAAAGAACTGGCTTCATAAAATATGGACGGAACACATCACCGCCGGGTGGTCGCTAGCCAGTGGGACTCTGACGGAATCCTACTACCAAACGAGGTCACTTGGATCAATCGCGTTTTAACACATGCTTATCCAGGGGCGATAGGGCTTTTCTAAGCCGACCCTATAAGGACAATGAGTACTGAGGATGGATTTGTATGTTTTGGCTATAATCACTACTTATAAATTCATCACATACATACATAACTTCACGCCTGTATCCCTTACGGGGTAGGCAGAACACCAGAGGCTATGAAACCATCTGAGGTCTCGTTTGACAAATTTAGAGGTATTATAATGATGGAGAGAGACTATTGCAGTGACAGTGGGTCAGCCCATCGCCCGCAAAACTATCAATAAAATTCATCACAACTCCGTGTAATGAGCCAACGGGCTTTGAGTCTCTCCCCTGGGTTACGAGGAGGTTTAGGCCGTAATCCATCAAGCTGGCCCATTGTATACAAGTATACAGCACCCGGGACCGACTGCTTAACGTGCCCTCCGAAGCACGTTAGTCGTCGTGTGAAATAAATAATCAGCGATCACCCATCCTAATACCGGCCGCACCGAGTGCGATATCTATACTTCTATACTTACTAATATATAAAGCTGAAGAGTTTGTTTGTTTGAACGCGCTAATCCCAGAAACTACAAGTGGGATTTGAAAAATTCTTTTTGCATTTGATAGCCCAATTCTTGAGTAAGGTTATAGGCTATATTTTATCCCGAAATTCCCACGGGATCAAAAGTTACGCGGGTAAAACCGCGCGCGGTGGCTAGTCGTTTGATATGCGTAGTAACTTCTTCGCCACAACTTCCCCAACGCTATAATCACTACTTATAAATAAATGATAAAAAATATAGTTTAATAAGCCACATTTGTTCCTTCAACAGCTACATTCGCCACGACAGCGTGAGTTCGTACGGCGAGCACACGTGCGACGTGTGCGGCGAGGTGTGCGCCGACGCATTGCAACTGTTGGCGCACGCGGAGCGGCATTCTCACATGCGGCCTAGCAACCGGTGAGACTAATGTTATTACGTATTTTATATAATCTCATTCGGTAATGTTCTTATTATGAAATGAAATACAGACTTTTATTGGCATATTTTATTTACATACTCCTATAAGAAAATTAAAAAAGTAAATTAAAGCATTATTCTCTTAACAAAACAATGCTTTAATAGTATAATATTTCATTACAAGTGCGGAAAGCTTGTCATTGCAAAGAGTTCCGACAAATGTCTACACGAGCCGAGGCGCAGCCGAAGGCGAGGGTTGACAGTCGGAACGAGTTGCAATGACGGTTCCGCACGTGTACTGAACGACTATTTTTAATACAGTTGCGAAAAAATTAAGCAATTTTATAAAATATGCAAAATGGCGCCAGCCGTGAAAGATTATAAACAGAGATTTTTTTTTTGTTTACCCGTTCTGGGTAGGCAAAGGGAACTATGCCCATACAGCCAAGTCTTTAGTAGATTTTTTGTATTGAAATAAAATGAAAATGAATTTAATGGAAACTTAACCTAACTCATTGCATCAAATCATTGTATCTGATATTGAAACAAATTAGTAGCATCTTTTCAGAAATATTTGCATGAATCGTAAAAACTTCTATGAATTTTTTTTTAGTAAAAACTTCGTGGTTGATTTTTTCTTTTTAATAGACATTATTTTGACATTTGGGAAAGAGAACGCACGAGTGCGGAAAAGGTAAAGAAAAAGCACAAGTGTGTAATAGCCCACATCCCGAACAACCAGTCACTCTTTGAAGAACCTTCATGCCAAGTATCACATCCGTACACTCAAGGAATAAGATTTTTCAAACAAACTAAAAAGTCCAACACCTTCCCGTGGGAATTTCGGGAATTCCTTCCATAATACAAATAGACACTTATTGAGGAACCTTTATATCAAGTATCACATCGGTGCACTCAAGGGATGGGATTTTTTCATACAAACTAAAAAGTCCTATTTTTCCCGTTCCCGTGGGAATTTCGGGAATTCCTTCCTCAGTGCACCCCTACATCCCCTAAAGAATGTATGTTCCAAATTTCAGCTCTCTACGCCCAGTACCTAGTTACGGCTGTACGTTGTCTGTCAGTACCTCAGTACCTCAGTCACTCAGTCAGTAACGGAACAGTTTTATATATATTGCTTTAAAGTATGTATGCAAATACATAATAAAGTATAAAATGGGAGCATACTTGCGACGTGTGCGGCGAGAGAGACTATGTCAGTGACAGAGGGTCAGCCTGTCGCCCACAAAAACCCCAATAAAACCTCTGTCCCTTAATGGACTTTTACAGTACCTATGCCCAGGAAGAGAAGCAGCTAGTAGCACATTGTATGTTTTTCTTTCGCTCCCAGTCCAGCATAAGTACTAAAATATATTTTCCTTATTACAGGTTCAAGCGAATATCGCGCGGGCGAAACAGCGCGTCGACGACTAGTGGATCGCGGCAATTCCCTTGTAGAATGTGTGGTGAGTATACCTCATTTTTAGGGTTTCGTAGCCAAATGGCAAAAACGGCCATAGCCATGATTGTATGTAATTTAATTTAATTTTATTATTGTGATGAATCTATTTTGCTACTATAAAAATACATAAATATTTCAGCAGAGACTATTTTCTTGTTTCGTACTTTTTAGAGCGAGTTCACCTATTTTGGAGTAATAGCGGTTCTTTCATTTGATACCCCAAATGAAACCGTAAAGAAAAAACTTGTTTTCAGTTCGTTACTTTAAGTCCCCTAGAGGGCGCTGTCGTCAATTTAACGTTACGTCATGTTGCCTATGACCAGCGGACAATGAAGAGGCTTCTAATTATTCATTTGTTCAATTATGATAACTAGTTTAGAAACTTTTTTAAGTTTTTGCATTTAAAATGCTCAATTATTCTTAAATAAATGAAAAATGTATAAAAATTAACCGACCAGGATTCGAACCTGGGACCTATCGTTTGCCGGACGAGTGCTCCTCCACTGAACTACCGGAGCACTCGTCCGGCAAACGAGAGGTCCCAGGTTCGAATCCTGATCGGGTAATTTTTATTTATCACATTTTTCATTTATTTAGCTAGTTTAGAAGTTTTGGGGAACAGATGAACATCCATGCCCACATACAAACAGGTCAAAATCACAAACCTCCTTTTTGCTTCGGACTAATCTTTTAAAAATAAGGCCTGATCATATATGAACAATACATATCGTCGACAAGAGAACCTCCTCAGTTTTTTCGTCGATTAAAAAATCTTAAGTTCAATTTGAACCAAATGCAGAACGTGGGCACAAAACATAGACTATTTTTGACAATATCATTACCCTTAAGGAACTCAGAGAGAAAGACACTTTAAATAACGACAATTAATAAGGTTTAGAGAAGTGTAATAAATCAGTTCTATTGACAACAATGCTCAAAATTAACTTGGCTTCGGAGAAGAAGGTATTTGTCTTAGTACGTGGACGAATTCAGTATAATTTTCCACACTAGCTCTACTTGGAGGAGGCAAGATAGCATTTTCCATGGAATCTATACATATAATAAAATGGTAGGAAAGTCAAAACTGTACATTGAATATTTTTTTAAAAGAATACTTGGGGTATGATCTACAATCGAAACAGAAACAAAAAATATAGTTTTTAGAATTTTTGTCTGTTTGTCTGTTTGTCTTTCCGGGATAAACTCAAAAAGTACTGCATGGATTTACTTCAAATTTGGCATGAAGATAGTTAAGAAGTCGGGTCAACATATAGGCTACATATTATCACGCTAGCAGTGTTATAATCGTAGGTGCGTTTGGTGCTGCATAGCGTTCACGCAGACGACGTCGCGGGCAGCAGCTAGTAAAAGATAAATATGCTATAACCACATTTAATAGCCAACCTATTCCTTTGTTGAAGAGGAAAACTAGACTTATACCTTTAGTTTAAGTTTAAAATATATAAAAACAATGACAGTGAATACTAAGGAGGTCTTTATTTTTTATTCAACATTTCTAAAGGTTATATCTTTAGGATCCATGAAACCAGTTTCTCCGAGGATCCTTAGATTCACGTGACCGTTTTGTGCGATGGATATCCACGTCATTGAGCAATGGTTGAGCGTAATCCGAAGAAAACCTTCTGGAGGGAACTGTAGAGCTCTGCAGGCAAAATATCTTATTACATTAGAATGGCAGACCAGTAACATGTAGATATCTCCCTGCTGCTCCAGGTCAGCCCTGTAGAAGTAGTGGCGGAAGGCCGCCTCGGTCCGGGCACCGTCTTGAAAGATTTCCCATGGCTTGTACAGCACAACGGGTGGCTCAGGATTTATAGGGCCAGCTTCTTCTAGTATATAGCTGTTAAAAATGGGTATGCCTTCGGGCAAGTACTCTAATATATGTTTAGAAGTCTGTTGTGCTCTGGTCATTGTTGAACGCACGAGGCAATTCCACTTGATGCCCAGACAGGCTAACCGGATGCCAGCATAGTCTGCTTGCTTGTGACCCAGGTCTGTGAGTTTGTGTTCCTTATCATAGGTACCTTTAGTATGGTATTGACCATGTCTTATCAAATAAATATTTCTCTTTGGTTTCTCCAGGTGTTGATCGCTAAGGTTGTTTTTTTCTGGATTGTCATCATTATTCTCTGGCTCGCGCTTGTCCCAATTTTCATCCCACTTTCCGCATAAACATTTGTCAGTCCAAGAGGCAGAACAAGCACTGAATTTTCTTACGATTTGACTGGGCTTTACATAATTAGTAATACCGTCGCCTATTACTAGTATATTAAATCTTGAGACACTCTTCGGAATCATGTATTCGAAATTAGCAAATCGAAATAATGTATTAGGTAACGACGCACTGAAATTAAAATAGACTTACACCGTTAACTTATATTCGTCCAGGCTGCCACTCTTGTCGTTAAAATCGACAAAATCTTTAGATATGCTGCATTGATATTACTTTAAAAATTAAATTGAATAGTTTATTAAAAACTATACAATAAGTTAAAGTGGATTTCAATACGTGTATAAACATTGCCATGACAACCGTAAACCAGTAGGCTTAGGGCCTACGCTGCCTCACGCGTGTCCACGCGAGCGTTCATACAAAACTGCCACGCGCGTACGACATAGGGCACTATGGCATATGTACGGTCCCTTGGGCACTGCAGCATATGCTGAGTGAAGCCCATTTTGTACCAAATAAACGTTTTACTTACTTACATGGGCGTATGTGGACTTGGCTAGCTGCCGGGCGTAGTACACGCGCGTACATCGTTTTTAAATTTTAATCGTAGCTTACCCAAATAGTAAGAGATTGATTATTTCATCGACACGACTGTACAATCACACTAATGAAATTTTAATAAAGAAACTGCGCGTGATCACGCTTGACGCAGAACAGTTATAATAAACTTAACACTTTAACTAAAATACCACTAATACTTGCTGCGATCTGTTTCTTAGTTTGTTCTGGATTGTTGTCATCGATTGACGACCGGCTGGTGTAGTGGTAACATACATTGCCTTCTATGCCAGAGGTCCTGGGTTCGAATCCCGGCGCTGGCGGATATTTGTGTGATGAACACAGATATTAGTCAAGTCATGGATGTTTATATGTTTATTTAAGAGTATTCTAATAAAAAATATGTATTTATGCAATATGTATGTTTATATATTTCTTAAGTATATCAGTTATCTAGTATCCATCACACAAGTTCTTTAAGAAACTTAATTTGGGCTAGATAATGTTGTGTGAGTGTCAGGAATATTTTTATTATATTTATATTTAAACAATGGTTGTTCCCAGGCAAGGTGTTCGGTTCCCGGTCGTCGCAACAAATCCACGTGCGCATCCACACGGGCGAGCGTCCTTACGCGTGCCGCTTCTGTTGGAAAGCCTTCGCCGATGGAGGCACCTTGAGGAAGCATGAGAGGATACACACCGGTAATGTATTAATTTATTGCTTGGCAGTCATATAAAAAAGAGTCCTCATTTCTTTGAGAGCCTGGGGATTCTACCGTTGCCTTGTCTCTATAAATAAGCACATATTTGTAAAAAAATTCTCAAATTTGTTGCCTAAAAATTGAGATATGATTTCTGGTCGTAAGCCACACGCAGAGAAGCTTTACACGCCCGCCCAAAGACTGTGTATTAATCAAAATAATATTGTGTGCACAGCTGTTAATTTTTTGTATCAAGCTTCATTTAGTCTTTAATAACTTGCCACTAACTTTATTTATAAAAAGAGTGTCTAAGTTACCTTTAAGCAAATTATATATTAATGACTTTTTAAATGACATCTTCTGTAGATATCTAATTATATTTTGTCAATTAATTTTATTTTTATTACTTTATTCTATTTTATTTAAATATATTACTGTAATTTCTATTTGGACTTAATTTTTCGATCCTTTTTTAACATGAAATTATAGAATCTAAACTTAATTATTTAAATTTTATATAATCTGACCAATTTTTGCACATCGACACCTTTCGGTAGAATATTGTTAACCTTGTTTTTATTTTTAAGACCGAATTTAATATAATGTACCGACTTCCTTGCAAATAAAGATATTTTATTTCATTTCCAAAAGACCTTATCTTCACTTATTATCAGGTGACATTAAGGCCAAACGCGAGTTTAGTAATAAAAAATAACACACAAATTTAGACTTTAAGTACCATTATTCAACGCTGCAACTCGAGTAAGCACTGGAGAAGATACACCGGTAATAATTCTAGATGTATGGTTAATTTAGGGAGCAAGCCATCTTATTTTTTAAACTTTTTTTTAAATTTTTTTATATTTTTTTTTGTAATACGTCTGTGTTTGTTGTAACAATAAATGAATTTATCTGTCTATCTATATGAAAACAAGATTTCATAACACATAAAAATAGACCTAAAGTACTATAATTTAGTACAGCGCGCTTAGCAGGAGAGAATACATACCTGCAATCTATCCCTACTAGTATTATAAATGCGAAAGTTTAGATAGAAGGATGTTGTATGTTTCTCAATTGCGGCTAAACGGATTTTAATGAAATTTTCATAGAAATAGGGTATACTCTAGAATAGCACATAGGCCATTTTTGATACTTATGGGTAAGATTTTGAGGCCTCGACACTAAATGGCGCAGTTCGTATCTTAAAACACGCAATAAACTTGAGCATTCGAAGAATTAAGTGTCAAGTAATTTCTCTTCTGACTGTCGAAATTGCGACGCGTACGAAGTCGCAAGCAACAGCTAGTTTAATTGAACATTTTATTGCACGAGAACAGGACTGCAACAAATCTGCGTGTGTGCGCTTTGTTGTGCGAAATAAACAATTTTATGATTATATTTCAGGTGAGAAACCGTACGCATGCGCGGTGTGCCCGCGAGCGTTCAATCAACGCGTGGTTTTGAGGGAGCACGTGAGGTCGCATCACTCCGCGCCCGACCGACGCGCTAATGGTATGCGGCTGTTTATTTATTGTATTTAATAATAATAATAAAAACAAAACCCCAGACAATCACACCAACTACATGGCTTCAAAGTAAACGAAGCTTGGGTTATTAGATACCATGTAGCGAACTACTGGGTACCTAGAATATAAATACAGTAGAATCCGTTTATAATGACATCGAAGGGAAATAAGAAACAAGTCATACTAAACGGACGTCATACAAAGCATAGGTACTGCAAGAATAAATAAACTGATTAAGTTAGTATGTGATTTTATTTAATAGAAAGGAATAAAATAGATATAAATCAAAGTAGATGTTAATAAGTAGACTCAATAAGTAAATCTACGCTCTGAGACTCAAATCAAAAAGGCAAATCACGCGCCGAAAGTCTTTATAACGTGACTCTTCCGAACTCTGCCAAAGGTGTTAGAAATCATACGGTCGGTCACAATAAGCGATATGTCACTATAGGCGAAGTCATTATATACGACTTAGGTATATAATTTATATGAAAACCAAACTTCACTGCGTAAAGACGTCATAATGAGCGGTTGGTCAATATAAGCGGAGTCATAATAAACGGATTCTACTGTACATATATAGATAAACACCCAGACCCGGAACATAATTTTTTTCTTGTTCCGGACGGGAATCGAACCCTCAACCAATGGCGTCTGAGGCAGATATGTTTACCGCATCGCCAAAGTGATCGTCAACAGGCTTTGAGAATCGACGATTGCAGACGGTCAAAAAACCGACTTCGCCCACATTTTCTGAACCTTGTCATGTTTATTTAATTAATATATAAACAGACTTTAATAATCAACGAAAGTAGAGCTTCAAAAAGTGACATAACCTACGATTTCAAGTAGTTTGCGGGAAGTCGGTTTTTCATTGCTTTTCATTAGTTAATTTCTTAAAATTCTTAACAATTGTGCAGGTTAAGATGCAATTGAAACAAACATAAACGTACTTTCAAAGAGAAATTTGAAAAAAAAAATACACTGAATTTGTGCTCAATAATGTTGCTGGGCGGGAATGTTAGAAATATAATAATAATAAAATAAAATCCCCAGCCAACCATACCAACTACATGGCCTCAAAGTAAGCATAGCTTGTGTTATGGGACACTATGTAGTGAACTAGGGGGGGGCCTCGAATATAAATACATAAATAGATTTACTTATCAATGAAACGGATATATCACATCACATACATTCAGGATCTAAATACGTAATTCATAAAAGATTGTGCATGAGGCGACTCATGAATTGGTGCGGCGTCAACAGTTACGTGAGCCTTAACTTTCACTAAATAATCAACAAATATAGCCTTTTCATAGGCCCGTTAAAAACCTTTTTTTAGACAATCACACCAACTACATGGCCCCAAAGTAAGCATAGCTTGTGTTATGGGATGTAGCAAATTAATACATAAATAGATAAACACCCAGACACGGAACATTTTTTTGCTTGGTGGTAGGATACCTTCTGGGTCCGCCTGGCTAGCGACCACCCTTTATATAAAAGTCTGCCGCCAAATGTTACCGCTCCGGCGGTAATGTGTTCCGGCAATATTGTATAAAGAGCCAGTTCCTTCCTAAACCCGTGTGCTTTCATCTTTGATCTCATCGTCACTTACCATCAGGTGAGATTGAGGTCAAACGCGGGTTTGGTCACTTATAAAAAAAAATATATATATTCTTGTTCCGTGCGGGAATCGAACCCGCAACCACTGTCGTCTGAGGCAGACAGGTTTACCCCATCGCCAAAGTGGTCGTCGAACCTTAATACGGCTTACTTTAGGACTACAATTGAAGTATCAGTTTGGGTGATTCATATATTTCAAATGAAATCACATCACATTTATTGCTTCAAAAAGGTGCCTTATACTAAAACTGCCTTAACAGCATGTAATATTTCAGTATAAGATAGAATTAATTAAACTCGACACTTCTATGCTGGACTGGGAGCGAAAGAAAAACATAGTATTTTTACCGCTGTGTTGACTCGTATAATAATAGTATATTATGTAACAAGTGAGCGAAGTTGCTAATTACAGTCGAAGCTGTGATTTGAGCCCGAGCCGTAGGCGAGGGCTTAATAATGAGCCGAGACTGTAATTAGCAACGCTCACGAGTTTCATACGACGTTTTTCAACACACTTGTGAGTAAAAGACAGACATACGTGGTCATAAAATAACAAACACATTTGATAACAAAGCTGTGAATTGTGATTGAAAAATGGCGTCGAACCTCGCGCATGCGCGTAGGTTTTTTTTCCGCCAAATGTGTCAATGTCTGTATAGCATATACAGCCTATTTTAAGTGAAAATGTTTAATTTGGAGTGGTAAATGCAAATATTTTAATATTTTTTAACAAATTATTGTGAATTGGAATAATTTGTTTGATATACAAATTTTTTTTACTAATATAAGGCGCAAACATTTAAAAGTGTATATGGATTTGAAGTGATATAAAACCTCTTTGTTGTTTCTAAAAATATTTAATGTATAACCCGGACCAATAAAATATACTCTGTTCACTCGCATGTAATTTGCACAAAGGTACAATTCAACTTTGTAGGATTCATTATATTATGCACTAGGGTATAATATATTATGCACGCGTGACTTATAGCCCAGTTTATACTTCTAAATTCAATAGAATAACGCTCACTTTACGAGCAAGTGTGTTGAAAACAATTTAATGACTTAGATTTGTTCCATGATTCTTTGAAAAGCCTAAAGCAAAACTTGTATAACGGACTAAAGCCTTCTCTGATGAAATAAAACTGTAAACCTTCTCAATAATATTATAATAGGTACTGCTTCTTGTTTAACTGTAAGATATAGTGTTTAATATTTATAACTTATTTTTGTTAGCTATAAATATATATATTTGAACATAAGATGTGCAATATGTGTGTCCCGAAATTATAATTATTTTTGTAAATTAAGTTTTTTGGGCACTCCTTGTCTTTTGCTTACATAATTGTTGAAATTATATTCTCTTTTGTAAAATGTGTGACTGTTTTGTGCCAGAATAAATAAAATAGAATATGCCAGCTGTTTCTCATACTGTAAAACTCAGTTTAGGGACAGAAGTTTAATGGGAGGTTTTTTATTGGTTGATAGGCTGACCCTCTGTCACCGCAATAGTCTCTCTCCATCATTATAACGCCTCAAAATTTGTCAAATGTGACATCGGATGGTTTTATAACCTCTGGTGTTCTGCCTACCCCATTAGGGATACAGGGTGAAGTTATGTATGTATGTATGTAATTAAATATGATTATTATTTATTTTTTAATTTAAAATTTGTCCACAGGTGTGCTGGCCTACAGCTGCGCCGTATGCAGCCGCAGCCTGACAAGTAGCGACGAGCTCGTGCAGCATCTTATCCAGCACTGCGACGCCAACACAGCGCTCAAACGACAGCCGCAGGTACACTAGAATAAATATAAATAAATAATAACTTTATTTGCCAGTAAAAGCGTACATACAATAGATGGAAAATATAGATTTTTGTGTCGTGTTTCGACCGAATCGTCGAATTTCAATATAAAATAATATCCGGTTCAAAAATGTTTTACTTAAAACCTTTATTCTTTCAACAGAGCGGCCCTCGAAAATACAAACGCCGTCGCAAGCTGAAACGCTCCACTTCACCTGGCTCTTGGCGGTCGCCGTCCGTGTCCCCGGCCCGGTCGCCGGCGTCCGGGCCCGGCTCGCCGGTGCCGTCGCCGGAGCCGCCGCCGCGCCGGCAGCGACGGAAACCGGTGGCGAGTCGCCCGAAGATGATACATACCGAGGAACCCAAACGGGGGAAGACGGTTAGTTTGTGATTCATATTTCTAACTAGCTGTTTCGCGTGGTTTTACCCGCGCCATTTCAAACTGTTCGCTATTCCGGACTGTAAACTATCGGTATGCGAAATTTCACCTTAATCCATTAAGCCGTTTTGCCGTGATAGAGTAACAAACATCCAGACATGCATACATCCATCCATCCAAACTTGCACATTTATAATATACAAAATTTTACTTTGCTTTTATTCGATAGATGTCGCTGTATAAGTTATAAACTTATATTTTATAAGAGTCATAAATTACTTAGCCATATTTACTCAGTAGATCAAATCAAATCATATTTATTGCTTCAATGTATGGTGGTTACAAAAAGGTGGTTATACTATGATACGTTCCTTATACAAAACTGTCTAACAGCATGCAATCTTTTTAGTTGGGTATACAAAATAATTAATTTGAAGAATGTGTCACGCATATAGGTTAAACATCATTGACATAATTAGTCTACATAATATTTCTAAGATTAAATTCATCGTTTATTTAAGACTACTTTTATTCATCTCACTTTCACAATTATAATATTAGTAGCATTTACCACTTTTTGTAATGAGCCTACAGCAAGTACTGCAAGGCTATGAGTCTCTCCCCTGGGTGTCGAGGAGGTTTAGGCCGTAAATCATAAAGCACGTCATTTTCTGGCGCCGAAATGGCTTTCGACATACCGAGTCTCCGCGTGCCTTCTGAAGCAGGACGTTATGACGAATTAATGGTGGGTGCAGTGATCACCCATCCGCGCTAAACTTTGCCTAACCATCTATATCGTATGATACACAAGAAAACTTCCTACCACTTTAACTAACCTAAATTTCTTATAGATACCAGATTTTTTTATTTATAATTTTTATTTCAAAGATTTATAGCGTGAAATTTGTGTGCTTGTCGTAAAACCAGACAATGATATCAACTCACGCATAACGTTGCAAGCTATTATATATTATAGATGAAAAAAAAAGTTAATGAGTTTATTTTTTAGCATTTGTAGAAACGACAATAATCTCTCACCATCATCATAATACCTCCATATTCGTAAAACAACAAAATTTTATAGCAGATGGTTTTATAGCCTTTGATGTTCTGCCTACCCCATAAACGATACAGGCGTGAAGTTATGTATGTATGTATATTGCAGGTGGTATCTACCCGGCAAGCGCGTCGCCCGCCGCGCCACCCGGCCGATGACCTCCGCGCCATTCGCTCGCGGCGGTCATTGCCCTCCCCCGCGCGCGCCTCCCCGCCCCCGTCCCCTCCCCCCTCGCCCACGGAGCCAACATCGCCCCGCTCGCCCCCGTCGCCCCCTTCGCCGATGTCTTCGCTCATTAAGGTAATAAAAAATAATATTTAGTATTAAAACGAGTGTTGGGAGTTTCGTCTTTAACGATCTCCGTAGTTATATAAGTATACACACATATCTAAATATCTTCCATGCTGGACTGGGAGCGAAAGTAAAACATAGAATGTACCAGCTGCTTCTCTTCCCGGGCATTGTTGCGGGTTGTCGTTGTTGTTTTATCTCAGTTGGTGTTTATTGAATATTATTATGTTTAATATTATGAATCGCACTGTTTGTGGCTATGAACGGATGCTGAGTTAATCTAAATTATGTAAAAAATTAAATAAAACACTTTTTAAGACGATTTTATCAATTTGACGTTTCGTGTTACGATACATGTTATCGCGCTGATATATTTAAAATTCGATTATAGATTCAATAAAAAATAACTTAAATGTATTTTTTTCTCTACTTCCAGGAAGAAAACATAAAAAACGAATGCGTCATGTACCGCTGTGAGATGTGTTCTATGGAGTTCGACCAGCGGGACGCGTTACTGCTTCATGTGCCCATTCACATTTAAATATTTAATTGAAGAAAACATGCCTAAGTTACTACTATAGAGACTGCACCTATAGATACGTCACCACGTGATATAAAGTCTGGCTAACGAAAGTAGACAATGGGGGTTTTTTGCAAACTTTTTATATGGCAACTTATTCTGGTGTCACTGTTGTCAATCGAACGGTTGTTGGTGGTTTTGGTGATTGAGATTTTGGAATTCTCATATTTGAAAAAGAATAAATAAATAAAAAATTTGATAGTTTCATAACCAATGTAGGAAACAGCGATACCAGTGACTCTGACGATTCATTCCATATAGAATTGCTGGATTCAGATTTTGATTACAATGAATAAAAATAATTATTGTATTTAATTTTTAGGACTGATTAATATACTAGTTGCCTATCATTCTAATTATATACTTCTCATCAAAAAGTAAGACAGTACCAATATTATTAGTTTTTTAAGATAGTTTAATAAAAAAATTTAATCAAGTATCATGTTTGTTTAATCCATATGTGTCGTACTATAGTCGGGGTTACAATAATGGGATTTTTTAAATTCACCAGTTTTCTTCATTCTCTACTTTCATTAGCCAGACTATAACGTTTCTTTTGTTTATACGAAACCTGAAAACAGTTTGTTCAGAATCGGTTGCAATAGTTTTTACACCATGTTATATTTTAACTCAATAATCTCTATAAAAGCCTTAAATAATGTACACACCGACTCGCGTACGCGATCCCAGGATGCAAGTAGGTACAGAAGGGACCAGATCAAGCGTTCCAAAACTGTCAATAAAATACAGAGTTGATTTGTGGTCATCGGCCAAATTTTTTTTTCACAATTAGTATCAGTTATAGAAACAATTTTTGCAAAAAAAAAGTAAGTATTTTTTTTTACAAAGAAATAAATATATCCGCTAACATGTTAAGCAAGGCATGGTCACTCTAAATTACCATTAAAATAAAGTCGAGTACGCGCTACTACAAAACATCTCGTAGTACTACGTCGTAGTATTGCCAATGAAATCCCGCGTCGTAGTAACTATGTTCATCAACAGCGACTATTTTTAAAAACGTTTGTGTTTCTATATTTCTACTTTTTTGTACTGAACGACGCTAAAATAAATATGCAGGTACGTTTATATTGTATCAAAGAAACTAACATTTAAATGTGGCTGGTGACCAAAAAACAACCCTGTATAATCGAATCTGAACTCTATGCACTGGACATTAAGTTAAAAATTGGTTGGGGAAATTTGACAGGTTTGTTACGCTTGATCTATTGCCTTCTGTACCTACGTCGCATGAAAGCATTGCTAACAAGCGAGCTCACTAAGGGAGACCACAATCGTTCTATGAAACAAAGACATTATAAGAAGCTTGAAACTTGGCTTGTTAAAATTATTATATTATTATCTTGTGTATTAGGTATCGGATAAACAAAAATAACGTTTTATAACTAAGGTTTTTGTTATCACGCTTTGGTGATAATTCACCAATGTATTTATTGCTTCATAGTTATGGTATACAAACCAATATTGAAAGAAATTGTATTAACCAATTCAAAATATAAGGACGCCAAACGTGTCACGTTCAATTTACTAACTGAAGAATTTAGTATCCCGTATAATAAAATCTTATTCGAATTTGAACTCAAAGTGCAGGTTTTCGACAGTTCTTTTATGAAAAATTGTCAAAAACCTGAACAAATACCAAGATTTGCCGAGCCCAACGATGAATGGGTTGAGCGTAAGGGGCACTCATAAGCAAGCCCAAAGAATATTAAACTGATTAAGTTGGGACTAAAATCTGATCAATGATTTTAGTTTTTCTCAGATCTACTAAATGTAGATCTGTGTTCAACATATGGGTGACAACAAAATTTGAACGGCTTATACTGAAATTGATGCCAAATTCCATATCTGTTCAAAAAAATACATACTTGTACAGTCACGTGCATTAATATGTACACACTTCGCAGCTTATTCGGTTGTGATAAGGTTGAAATTCCAATGATAATGTATATATATTATTATTAGACGAATTACATACACCTATACAACGAGGATTGCCGACACGCACCTATGAATTGCATTTCGCGTAAACAAGAAATGCAGACACAGCAGTGATGTCAATTAGAAGTTTTTCGTAAATAATTTGTTAATGTATTTTTCCATTCATTTCATACTTCGAAAAAGATCAATCTTATGTATTAGCACAGAATAAGTAATAGTACCGGTACAGAAGAATTACTCCGCAAGAAGATCTAAATAAATTCGAGTCTTGCTACGACGCGATACGGTGGAATTCAGCTCGCACAGCATTACATACCTGCAAATTTATATACCTAGAAGTTTTGTCTCTTTCTATCGCATGCCTCTTATCTTTTCTTACGCTGTTAGGGTTGCTGCCTAGTGAAGAATTATTAATCTCCTTATTTGTAATTAAGTATCTACCGATGTAGGTATTACTGCTATTCTACCTTTGTAAAAAATATTGTTTCAACTTACCTAAAGTACAAAATGAAAAAAAAGTTACGACGAATAATTAGCAATACTACCTATGTTTTGATTACTAAATTGAACATAATCAAATCTTAACATAATCTAATTGAATATTTGTTCCTTTTTATGTCCATTTTTAAATACTATTTGCGACCTCGATCATAGAATTACTGTGAGTGATATTAGGTAGGTAGGTATCTACAACGCGCGCGCGTGACACACGACCCATTCGAAATGCGCCGGCGGAGCGTTTCGCTGTAGGTAAATAACGGATGTACCGCACGGAGTGAGCCAGGCCTGGTATTAGTTAGATTTAAAAGTTTATTGTAATTTCTTTTATAATTAAAGTAATATAAAACAAGTACGGTTCTTTTTTTTTTGTTTTAAAGAAATTACAATAAACTTTTAAATCTAACTAATACATAAGATTGATCTTATTCGAAGTATGAAATAAGAATGGAAATATACACTAACAAATTATTTACGAAAAACTTCTAATTGACGTCACTGCTGTGTCTGCATTTCCTGTTTACGCGAAATGCAATTCATAGGTGCGTGTCGGCAAACCTCGTTGTATAGGTATATGTAATTGACGTACAGCACCCAATCTGACGGTTTGCTTATATTGTGTTTCGAAGGTAGCGTTAAGACTGATGCGCGTAAATTTTTAAAAAATATTTGAAGTATTTCGGGCTAATAATGAGTTTTAATAAATTTTTGATTATTTTTAGTTATACATATCGGTGTTTTAATTGGATTATTTGGAATAAAATTGATGTTTGAAGTTAAAGTTTGTCACATCACATTTTTTAATGGGAATCTCTCATTTGCGTTTATTTCTTTTCTAAAGAAAGTGTTTTTAATAAGTAGGTGTTGATTTCGTACGATTTGTACAGATGTAGTTTTCTTAGGATTATAATTTGTAAATATTGTCGATGCTTTTTATAATGTCAAATTCTTAGAGAGAAGCCTATAAATATTTAATTTACTTACGTATTCGCTTAGTAAAGTTAATGTAAAAAGTATTAAAATTATGATCATCTTAGATATAAATGTTTACCTTTAATTGTTGTGTGTAATACTTAAACTTGATATTTTAATGTGAGGCTAATGAATTAGCTCAGTGAGGTGTAAAATCTGCTTTTGAATAAGTCTGTTTTGATGCCAAATGCAACTAAACATTTGAGTGGGATACTTTGATAAATCTTAATTAATATTGTCTTAAGTTTTCGCGATTCATACTATTAAATAAAACACTTTTAAACCGGATTTATCGCGTATATTTAAATTTTAACTCGACGTTTCGGTGTCTTTGCAGACCCCGTGAGCCCGAAACGTCGAGTTAAAATTTAAAATGTAAATATACGCGATAATCCGATTTAAAAGTGTTTTATATAAATCTTAATTGTCAGTAGCGAGAACAAAAAGTAACATTTCGTTATGCAGATTATTTTATTAACAATATCCGTCAGGATGTTTCAGAAACCGGCTTTAAGTCAAAAGTCGGTGAACAGTTACTGAGGTCAGTGGGCCTAGTGCGACTTTATTCGAATGACTGTACTATCGCGTTAATCTTACAAATTAGGTTTTTCATTTTCGTCACTAGTTGGCGCTGCTTCGATCCCATACAAAACGAAGTTAACGTTAACGCGACGGTAAAGTTAAAAAACTCGCACTAGGCACTCAGGACTGTTAAATGCCGTACTGCTATTCGGGTTACTGTTAGATACAAAATGTACAGTCGCGTCTAGTATAATGTATACACTTCGCAAGTTATTTGGTTGAAATAAGTTTAGTGAAAATATATACATCTAATAAGACGTGACTGTACTTTCTAGAAATCTTTATGACGGCAAATAAAACGAACCATGTCTATTTAAAAACGCACATGTTTCCGACCATGTTTATTAAAACATACTTGTGTACAACCATGTCTACTTGTACTTGCTTGTATGCAACCATGTTTTTAGTTACATGTTTGTTTCCGACCATGTTTGATAAACCATGCTTGTATCCTTCTTTGATTTCGGTTTTCGTTTCAAGTTATGTAAGCAATTTAAACGTGAAAGCTTGATTGTGAATCCACTTGAAACGTTACAATAAATAAGTACAACCTCTAAATCAAGTGCCGTTTATTTTATATTCGTAGTTTTCCAAGTGTTCTGGTTTAACAGTCATTCACATCGTTGTACTGAATTATGCTCACATACACTGCTTTACTTCAGCTGTTTTTAATATACTTATGTTAATAGTGCGTGCAATCCAAAGTGATTGCTTTTTTTGTATTTTACTTAAATGACTGATTTATGTAAAAACTCATCGTTTTTATTTGTAGTGTGAAACTATATAACTTATATACATTTGTAAATACACATACATAGCATTATGTAATTATTCATTAATATACTTACTAGACTAGTTAATGTACATGTGTACTTTTGGGGTATTATATGTGTAATGTTTTAGAGGTTTAAAATGCAAGATCCTCTGTGATTGTATTTTGATTATAAATGTACATGTTTTGAAACTTATTTTGTTTTTAAAACTCAGCGAAATTTATTTTCAGGCGTTAAATAACATTTTCTTCGCATTAAAAAGAGGGACCGTTTTGTTACAGCCCCATTTCTTGCATTAAACTGTAGGTGTAATAAAACACATGTATGAATGTTTCATATTTTATGATCGATTAAAAGTTTAAGAAGAATTATAAATAGTACAGTACCAGGCAAATAATGGGCAACGTGCTAAAAAGAGAGCTAAACGGCTTTGCTTGAGTGTGTAGTGCGTTGTCTCTTTCGGACCGTGCTAAGTGCGACAAACTAGCTGACTATCTCCCTCTTGTACACGATGCGAATTATTTACTGTAAGTTATTTGATTAATACTGATACACATAAACCTTGTTTATCGCAATTATGCAAGGTTGAAAAAAAACTTCATACTACTCATAATTAACGTAGAGATATATACCTAAATATATTTTGTGTTTCAGGGGTTTCGATACTTTAATATTGATCATAAAATTTAACACCAAAAAACATATTTTTTGTCAGAGTTTCGTATTGTAGTAAAAATTTAGAGGTGCCATAAGTATAGAAATGGGCATTTTGATCACAAGTGCAATACATTCCCCAAAAATCAGAAATGTACTAATTATTGTATAAAATATTCCGTTGTTTTAGATTTGTAAATAAAATGTATGAAATAAAAATCTGAAAATACTAACTTTTTTCATTAATTTGCTGGCCTCAGAAATATATTGATGACGATAATTATGATTTATTAAATCCATTCAGTGTGTCCGATTATGAAATAGCTGAACGATATTCTAGATGTTTCATAACATAATGAGGTTTACATTTTGTTTTTATGTTAGATTTTAGATGTGTTTGTACAAAAAATTACAAATTAATTAATTACTAATTTAAAAGGCCTGTTGTCTATGGTTTAACTGTACGAAAGAAAGAGATAATAATGTCGTTTTTTGACAAACACAAACAAATTATTAACATTAAAACAAAATAGTTGCCACATAGAATGTGAGGGAGTTGGGCCCCTCTTAGTTGTTTAACCGATTCAATGCGCCGCGTAGTTTTTAAACTTTAGCGCCTGGCGGCGAAGAAATTTTTCTTTGCTCCTTTGAGGTGCCAAGGACTTACATTCCATACCTCCTGTCGTGCGCCACCCGCCATGTAGTGTAACTTATCGCTTTTTCATCGATTTCCACTCATTTTTACTATAGTCGTAACTATTCAGTGTTTTTACCGAAGTGGAAGTTAAGTGAACTATTTATCAGGAGTTGTAAACCTTTTGGTTCGTGATAATACGGATAATGCATTGATCAGGAAATCACCATACTAGTTGTGTATAAAAACTAAACAAAAAAAACATTGTATGTAAGTATTACTCTTTATTGCCAGCAAAACAAATACAGGAAATTTTATCAAACTTTTGAATAAAATGTCCGTTCCGAACAAATCATTAAATCTAAAGTCTTATCTTACTAATATTATAAATGTGAATGTTTGGATGTATGGATATTTGTTCCTCAATCACAGCAAAACGGCCCAACGGATTTTAATGAAATTTGGCATATTGCTGAAGTGTAATCTGGAATAGCCTATGTGCTCTTCAATCGAAATTGCGCGGGTAAAACCGTGTGCAACAGCTAAAACATATCACTCAATACTATAATCAGGATACATTATAGGGTAACTCAAAATTTATATAATACCTCAGTATGATTTATTATATATAAATTATGATTAAACGAACTTTCCTGTACGTCAAGTTAGATCATAATTATACGAAGTGTTTCGTCCGAAGAGATGAGCATTTATCTCTTCGGACGAAACACGAGTGTAATAAGATTTATTCTAAAAAAATAAAATACGTGTAGGTACAAAAATACATACATGAGTCTGAAATATACTGACGCAATATTCATCCTGCCTTGAGAACCTCACAAAATATCAAACACATTACTTTATGCTAAGTCAAATTATTTCTTAATAAGTAAGTATAATATAAAATCTTCCATGCTGGCCTGGAAGCGAAAGAAAAACTGACTTCAGATGGTCTTATAGCCTCTGGTGTTCTGCCTACCCATTTAGGGATATAGGCGTGAAGTTATGTATGTATAAATAAAAAAATAATTCGGTATCGGCATTAATCACAATAATGTTTCTAATACTTCCATGCTGGACTGGGAGCGAAAGAAAAACATAGAATGTGCCAGCTGCTTCTCTTCCCGGGCATAGGTACTGTAAAAGTCGGTTAAGGGACAGAGGTTTTATTGGCATTTCAGTGACCCCCTGTCACTGCAATAGCCCCTCGCAATCATTATAATACCTCATTAGTCAAACGTGACATCAGTTGGTCTTATAACCTCTGATGTTCTGCCTACCCCATAAGGGATACAGGCGTGAAGTTAGGTATGTATGTATGTTTCTAATGAAAAGGCTTCAAACTCCTGAAGTGTGCGTTTTCATGCAATATCCGGAAGCTAACACTGAAACCGTAATCGGCGTAACAAGTTAAGACGCTTTTATTTAAGGTTAACTTTTGAAATACTTACAACTTTTTCAGGTAAACATTTTGGGCGCCATGCGCTATCCGTTATAAAAATCAAACAAATCATGCCAAAAATTACTATCGTTGCATACGACAATTTCATCACTATTTATTTGCAGAAACCCCTGAAAGTCGAAGGCGTTCTGGAGAAATTCAAAGTTTTGAAATGTTTAAGTTGTAATCGTCACCAGGGTGCCTTCATATTTCTGCAGGCGTTTGCCGTCTGTTTATGAGATTCGGCATGTCGTTACGACTATTTTTTGGAGGTCTAAACCAAGTCGATAGACCTTGCCGTTTGCGTGTACGAGAGGTGAAGATTACAGCTTGAAGTTTAAGCTGTATGTAATACTTACCAACCTAAAACGCCGGAACTTTAATACGACAATTTTTTATATACGACCGTCACTCATTCACTATTTATTAAACTAAAAATGAATGTTCCGGGTCTGGGCGTTTATCTATACCTATATGTATTTATATTTTAGGTTCCCCCTAGTCCGCTACATGGTATCCCATAGGTATCACAAGCACTGCTTAGGTGGTGTGATTGTCTGGGGGTTTTTTTTATTATTATTTAATTATGACTATTTCATCAGTATTTTTTGGCATAGTCAAAATTAATTTTCATCGAGTTTTCCAAAGTGAGGATTACAGCTTGAAGGACACGCAGAATCTGATAGTCAAGAAGGGGCATAAGGTTACGATAGTAACAAGTATCTAGATGTTGATACATGTTATCTTCGCGTTTCCACTGGGCGGAGAAGAGCGGTTTTAAGTGTTTCCACTGAAGTGGAGCGGAGTGGGGTTGAGTGGAGCATACTTTTGCAATTTTAATTACATTTTATGTGCGTATAGATTGCTAGTAATGTAACATTCTGCGCAGTTTGCGTATTTAGTTGGAGGTGTAGTGCGCAGAATATTACAAGTTTCATTACAGCAATGTGTACGCATCATAAGATGAAAACTTGGACTTAGATACCCTATAATTTGAAACCTACGTATTATTTAAACTTAAACCTATGTCAATAAATTACTTACCCAGACTAATTCAACCAGTGATAATTTATGTTTTATTTTTTTGTGTTTACGTATTTTAACACCTACTCAACCACTACACAACCTAGCTGTCCTCCGCTCTGCACCGCTTAGCTGTCCTCCGTGCCGCTAGTGCTGTTTCCATTAAAGCGGAATGGAGATTTCTCGGCTCGATTTCTCTGCTCCGCCCAGCTCCACGTCAATTGAAACCCAGCCGTAAAATAAACTATTAATCCAAAAACCATAAAACAGCTGGGATATATGGGAAAAAACCGTATACCTAATTCAAATAATCCACATATAAAATTAATAGGAAAATATAAATAAGTAAATATTGTTTTAATTTTTTACCTCCACTAAATATTTTCAACAGCTTTTAAAATATACCTAGTTCTATACTTAAAAACAAAAATAAAAACATACAATGCACAATGTTGCTTTGGTATTTGTTATGACCACTTTGGTGATGGGGTAAAACTATCTACCTCAGACGCCAGTGGTTGCGGGTTCAATTTCCTCACGGAAGAAGAAAAAATATGTGCCGGGTCTGGGCGTTTATCTATTTATATTCTAGGGTCCCCCCTAGTTCGCTATTTGGTATCTCATAGCACAAGCTTTGTTAACTTTGAGGTCACGTAGTTCGTGTCTGGGGATCAAAAAAAATACACTTAATGTATTTACAAAATGAAGTCAAATTGAAGTCTTCGTGGCGCCGTGGTTACTGTGTGTATCATACGATATCACAAGTTAAGCAACGTTCGGCGCGGTCGGTACTTGGATGGGTGACCGCCGACCATTCATATCTCACGACGACTTCCGTGCTTCGGAGGGCACGTTAAGCAGTCGGTCCCGGGTGCTGTATACTTGTATACAGTAATCGTTAGGGTTTGTTAGAAGCCATCTAGGCGCCCTAAAAATTCTGGCATCCACCACCCAGCACTGGGCCAGCTTGGTGGATTATGGCCTATACCTCCTCTTCACCCAGGGGAGAGACTCATGCCCTGCAGTGGGCTCATTACAAAGAGTTGTGATGATGATGATGATTTACAAAATAATAGATTTTGCTCAAAATTGTATTCGTCATTTTGATTCCTAAACTAAATTAATTGTAAATCTAAAGTATGAACACTGTATTTTCATAATTTATTTATCATCTCATACACTATTTTTTTCCAAAGGCGATTATCAAGAAATAAAATCGTTTTATCATTTCTCATCACTCACTATTAAGTTCTGTTCATCTGTGGTGGTTGAGTGTATGTTGTCTGTATCATGATCAATGTTACAGTGACAACCAACTGACATTTGTGACAGATTTCTGCCAAACAAGCAATTTTCACAGATCTTCATAATTATTTTATATTTATAAAGTTGCGAAATATAGAGTAGAAACAAATATTCTCTGCTTATAAATTTAAATATCCTGTGATTCGCAGTATATTGTCAAAACCAGTCACGATTAAGACGGTTGTGTATAAGAATTAATCTTAGCTTGGCTCGTGAATTCTTGTCAAGACAAATTAAGTAAAAGGAAGCTATTAAATTATACAAAACGGCGGGCAGAAGCAGCATGCGACGAGCTCGTGATGGGTATCAGTATCAACCGATACCAAAGGTTGCTACTGAGGATGCTCTCGAGAATGACAATGAACGAATGGCAGAAGCTTTAAGTGGAAAGATTTCGACACTTAAGCATATGTCAATAGAGATTGGAAACGAAGTACGATATCAGGATAAAATATTACGAGGACTTGATGATGATGTTGATAGAAGTTCAGGTTTTCTTGGTAAGACCATGGGTCGCGTGTTAAGATTAGGAAAAGGAAATCACAATTACTACATATTTTATTTGTTTCTCTTTTCAATATTCGTTTTCTTTTTGCTTTATATAGTTCTTAAATTTAGGTGATCCATAAGCCAATATAATGTGATGTTTATATATTAGGCCATTCTCATTCCCTTGTATTTATGTTTCCGATTTATTGTACATAAATAAAGACACTATTTTGACTATAATTTTATTTCTTACCTAAGATGACAAACTTTTCTTAAAATAAAGTTCACAGAGAGTTTTACAATATTCTTCACCAACAATGTCTTTGGTTACGGATACACATAGTTTGAATGGAGCATTAAGAGTTTGCGAACAACTTGATCCTGCATCTATTAATAAAGCTACAGTTGCACATGCTGCTTGAATATCATTTTTACCAAAATAGCTCTCCAAATTGTCGAGAATAAGTAATGTCGGAACATTTTTCCAGTCAGGCAAAGTAGAAACACATTCTAAGAGAGCATCAACCGACTTAGCATAAACAAAACTTATCATTTTCATATATTGTCTAATCATCATGTGTAAGTCTTGAGACAAGTCTGGTAACTCATTCAGCTCTTCTTGTAATATGTAAAGGACTTTTCCATTTTTAGCTTGTGATAATGCTTCCTTAAAAAGTTTCTTTCTATTTGAATGAATATCTTCATAGTATAGGATACAATCTAAATTTTCATATGTCATTTGTTGTTATAATTTCTCATAGAAAGGTTACCTTAAATGTGAGGGAATTAATTGATGATAATATTGCTTACAAACAGAAATACTGTACACAAAACTATGCAAGCTTAAACTGTCATATTTTGACTATGTTAAAGATATCATTAAACTAAAATTCTATCATATACAAGTTATTGTTGAGTCCTATTACTAAGTTAAACTTACTTAACTACTTCTATGAAACAAAACCAATAATTATTCATAATTTTATTTACGTAGGTTATTTTCTTTGAATCCATTTTTTTTTTCTGATCTGATGATGGGCAGGCACAAAACTAAACCATAAAGCTTGATCATTAGCTCCTGAGAGTATTATTCATTATTCCTTTATCTTTAGTCTCTTTTCTTTCTTTCATTGTCTTTCGCAATAGATATAATGTTAAATTATTTATAGAAAAGTGCAATTTTTTTAAATACCATATATCTCTGGCTATCCGACGGGGTAAAACAATTTCCATTTATTTGGACTGTGGCAGAAAAAATATGGAAAGATAATATCAAAAGAAATTATTGAGTCGCAGAATTTTTGCTGTCAATATCTTTGTGATTCAGGTAAATTGCGGATCTCTGCGGTCCAGCATGGATCTTAGTTATTGTGGATTATGGTCGGTTGTACAGTTGCCTTACCTGATAGGTCATTCTTCAAATGTCACCATGTTAATAGCGCGATTAAAAATACTAAGTGCGCCATTTAGTCTTAAGTCGTTAAATCGATTTTGAAATAAATCAATCTATTAGAACAATGCACTTTTCCAAATAAAGTAGCTTGCTATTCCAGCTATTCATCTTGCTAATATTATAAATCTGAAAGTTTGGATGGATGTATGGATATATTTTGTTCCTCAATCATGGCAGAAGGGCTGATCGGAGCACAATATTTCGAAAAATGTTTCCCTCGAGCTGAAATCTTCACTTTTGAAATCTCAATGAAAACGAATTTTGACTGTGCCGAAAAATACTGATGAAATACCTAGTTATAATATAAATAGTGATATTTTATATATACGCATATTAAAAAAACAGTCGTCTTATGGTTTCGGACTTTTAAACGGTAAGGTCTACCAACTTGGTTTAGGTATCAAAAAATAGTCGTAACGACATCTCAATAAATAAATAATCGACAAAGACTCCAGAAATATGATGGTACTGAACATTCTAAAACTTTGAATTTCTCGCTAAAGCCTTCGACTTTCAGTTTAAGATTTGTGCCAAAAAATAGTGATGAAATAGTCGTATGAAATGATAATTATGTTGGGCTGATTTAATTTGAAAATAAAAACTTTTTATTTTTCCTTCATTTCTATGGCGAACACTCGCGTACAAAATCATTATTTATCAACCGAAAGGTACATTTTATCCTTGAACCGTAGAATGACACATTTATACATACTTACCTACAAGCAAGGCACGGAAAAAAGTATGGAAATCCAAATCGTCAAACTCTCAACAAATCCACTTTTTATTTCCGATTTTAACCAGTGTTTAAGGTTTAGTAATTAAACGCTCTTCCCCGTACTTAATACAAAATCCATTACAGAGCACAGTCTACAAAGAATAAACGTTAACAAAAATTTTATTACTAGCAAACCAAAAGAAGGCAAAGATAAATAATTATTGTGTACGTGAATATCCGCACTAGAAATGGGGAAAATGAAAAGTTTTTATTTTCAAATTAAATTAGCCCAAAATAATTATTATCATTTCATACGACTATTTCATCACTATTTTTTTGCACAATCCTTAACTTGAAAGTTGAAGGCGTTCCGGAGAAATTCGAAGTTTTCAAATGTTTAGGCTGTAATTATAGTTGTAAAAAACCCGTTAGCTACCGTTAATTAACCAAATTTATGGTTAGCTACCGATAAAATGCAGTTAATAACGGTTATATATCTGATAGCCACAACGAGAAAGAATAAAGATTTTCTTTCTTTTCCTGTAAACCGACTTCAAAAAAGGAGGTTATTAATTCCACCCGTATGTATGTAATATTTCCAGAATTTCCCAGTTTTTATATATGTTAGTCTATATAAACATCTGAACAAATGTGAAAAATTTCAATAGTGTATGTATGTTTTTATGTTTGTATTTGCATATCTCCGGAACTACAAGTCCGATTTAAGTAATTATTTTTTTGTTGTACTAGGTATTGTTCAACTTAGGGCATACTATAAGTCATCAAAATCGATTAAGCAGTTATTTGAGATAAGGAATATCAACCGACCTTTTTTGCCAGTCGAAGCTGGCATCATCGCGCAACTTGCGATACACATTTCAATCCGTTAGCCACATTTGGCGGTGGTATTTAACCGTTACAAGCATATAATGCGGTTATTTAACCGTTAATAACGAAGAATGCATATTTAACCGCGTGGTTAAAGTCGTTAATAACCTGCTTCGCATCTATAGCTGTAATCCTCACCAGGGTACCTTTATATCTCTGGACTCAATAGCCGACTATTTATAAGATTTGGCATGTCGTCATCACTATTTCACGACTATTTTTTTTTAACTTAAACCAAGTCGATAGACCTAACCATTTACGTGCACAAAAGATGAGGATTATAGATTGACGTTCAAGCTATAATCCTCACCAACCTATAGGTAGCTATATCGCCGAAACTATAATACGAGTATTTTTTTTGTATACGTCACTATTTATGACTATTTCATCACTATTTTTTGTCATAGTCAAAATTCCTTTCCATTGAGATTTCAAAAGTGAGGATTACAACTTGAAGGACAAAGTCTTTGGGCACTCGCGATCGAACAATGAAAACAGATCGGATAGGATCAATAAAAAATGTTATCTTGTCTGTGTCAAAAACAAAAGGAAACAGGCTGCATGGGTTAAATCCATTCCTTCCCTTCAAGGGTAAAGAAAGATTTATTTAAAAAGTAAGTACAGTTGTTTTGTTTGTTACGCTCGAGGTAAAATTATTAAGAATAAAATTATAATATTACACAATGAAAGTGGAACCCCACCTCGATCTCGTAGTAGTTTAAATCTCCCGCCATAAAGAGAAAGCATGAATTTTAAATTTCCCGCCAGTTCAAAAAAGCCGACACCAGCGCTATCTGACCCTACTTAGCAGGTACTATTTCTTTGACGGGGTAAATATTTTTGTATGAAGTGGCGCTTCTTCTCTTGAGTATAGTGCAGGGGGAGTTTACTAATTTATTAGCCAATGCTGTCGATGGCAGCCGGAGCCAAAGTGGGACAAATCTATACGTATGAATGAGAAAGCTTTAAAGTACTTTGCTTTGACGTAAGTCTATATGTCAATCTTCTCAAAAGTGACAATCAAAGACAAACAAGCATCCATCGCCAACGACTGACTGACGCCATTTGTAAAAACGGTTCATTGCGTTAACTGCGTAATTTCAGCAGCCCATTTTTAATTTGAAAATCTGTAAAAATTTTGATTTGAAAATCTGTAAGCTGTGTGTTTTTACGGAAGTGCTATTTGTTCAGTGCGTAATCGACACTTTATATTGTGATAGTGACACTAAATACTTTGTAATTGTTTGTTTGTTTATTTGCGAAATTGACGCTTTTGTGCAGTAGTTTTAAGATAATGGTTGGAAAATAAATTTATAAACACCTATGAATTTTTATTAAATATACACAATTTTAATGTCAAAACAAAAATTATACATTAAGTTCCTATCTTAGAGTAATAGACTGCATAGATTACTACTGTGTAAAGTGTATCTATTAATACACTGAAAAGTTGCGGATGGCATTAACTGATGCGCTAGTGAGCTGTATGTATGCATTTACGAAGTATGAAGTAATCGTTCTTCTCTCGTTAGAGAGTATATTGTTCCATGGTATAGTGTGTGTTCCTTGTTGTTACGTGTTTGTTTGGTTTGTTACGAAATCATAATAAAAACAAACCAACGTGTGAATTTTATACCACTTTGTGGCATACATACTTTCTTTTGTTTACATAAATTATGGATAGTCAAGATCCAGGTGAAGAAAAAGTGGATTCTGGGCCTGTGGAGAACGCTTGGTCTATGACGATACCTAAATTCAAACCGGAGGATAACCCTCATGGTTTGTTAGAAGAAAGCAAGTTTGCGACTTTATTTCCCAAATATAGGGAACAATATATTAAGGAATGTTGGCCGCTAGTTCAAAAAGTTTTGAAAGAGCAACATATTGTAGCAGAATTAGATCTAATAGAGGGCAGCTTGACTGTTAAAACAACTCGTAAAACTTGGGATCCGTATATTATTATAAAAGCTCGTGACTTTATGAAACTGCTATCCAGAAGTGTTCCATTTGAACAAGCAGTAAGAGTACTTGATGACGAAATTGGGTGCGACATAGTAAAAGTTAATTCATTTTGTAACAAAAAAGAAACTTTCTTGAAACGGCGTCAGCGTTTAATCGGGCCTAATGGTGTCACTTTGAAGTCCATTGAATTATTAACAGAATGCTATATATTAGTACAAGGAAATACAGTATCTGCAGTTGGGCCTTACAAGGGTTTAGTTCAAGTTAGGAGAATAGTAGAAGATACAATGAAAAACATACACCCTATGTATAATATTAAAAGTTTAATGATCAAAAGAGAGTTAATGAAAGATCCTAAACTAAAGACTGAGAATTGGGACCGTTTCTTGCCCAACTTTAAGAGTAAAAATGTACCTAGGAAACAACCTAAAAAGAAGGTAAAGAAGAAGCCATACACACCCTTCCCACCACCACAGACTGAAAGTAAAATTGACCAACAACTTGCTTCTGGAGAATACTTCCTCAAGGATGAACAAAAGAAAGCCAATAAAAGACATGAAAAAGATGAGAAACAAGCTCAAGCTAAAAAGGCACGCCATGAAGAAAGACAGAAAGATTTTATTCCTCCCGAAGAGAAGAAGCAGCACACTGCATCTACATCTGAAGAACCTACTGTAGACATTAAACAATTAAAAGCTAAAATGAAAAAAATCTCTAAAAAGACTAGTAAAAATAAATAGGTAGTAAAGGAGTGAAATTGTCTAAGTAATAAAATAAAGATTATGGAAAGATGTTATAATAAAAATCAAATGTTAGTGTACTTTTTTTATTTTACTTAATTTGATCTCTGGTACTCTTGTGTTTTTTTGTATATATTTTTTCCCTTTCATATATGGTTGTAATACTTCTGGTATGTGTATTTTACCTTTGGGATCTTGGTGTGTTTCAATTAGTGCTATCAGCATTCTTGGTATGGCACAAGCAGTGCCATTCAGTGTGTGCACATACTTAAGATCATCATTTTCTTTATATTTTATGTGTAGTCTTCTAGATTGATAGTCTGTACAGTTGCTACAGCTTGATATTTCTCCATAACTATTGCGTCCAGGCATCCATGCTTCTATATCATATTTTCTGAAAAATTATTTATATTCATTTACGTTTTCCAGAATTAAAAAAAAATTTTGAATGGTGTGAGTATATTTTAAATTTGAAAACTATCAGAAGGTTTTAGTATTAGACCCTGCATATTACAATATACCATGCAGAATAAAATGTGAGACCATTCAGTATAATATCCTATAGAAAAAATTATATTACACTCAAAACCTGTTGGGAATGTTTTTTTAAATGTTGTAATAAAAGTATGTTTTGTAAGTTCAATTATAACTCAAATAATATTACCTGTAAGCTGGGGCTCCTAATTCATGTGGTGGCATATCTAAAACTCTCATGTGAATATCCAATGGCTTAAATAATTCCTCTTGAATACTTCTTATATACTCTAATTTGCCATCTGAGTCTTCAGGTGCAGTTACTATAAACATTTCCACTTTTGTAAACTGATGTACTCTGCAAAAGTAATACAGTAAATAATAAGTAATAAAGTAGCTTTATTTTAAGAAAAGTTTAATCAAACATAACATTTAAGGTAGGTTCTCTGAACCATTTTTATCTTATTATTTGAGGAAAAAGCCAAAGTCTAGTTAAAGGATATGTGTAAACTAATAGTCAATACTAGGGTGGCTGTGGTGTTAAGATGATTAAAACACTGCTCATATAATGATGGGTCAACTGACAACTTTATAGAATTACCTATAAATCCCTCTTTCTTCAACTAAATTGGATGTCTCCGCTCTATAGCATCGGCTTACTGCTGCAAGTTGTAAAGGGAGTTCATTTTTATTTAAAACTGATTCGGATAATAATCCTGCAAGAGACATTTCTGCAGTACCAGATAAACACAAATCTGGCCCATGATGATGAGGGTCTAATGAATATATCTGGAAAAAAATACAATTTATTGTACACATATGGATTTTTAGCTTTATAGTCTTGAGTTTAATGTTAGCTAAACATTATTTTCTCACTGTATCATCTCGGAATAATATGATATGTTTATTTACTTTTGTGAAACAACAAATACAGTACTCCCAAATTAATAATGCATAAGCAGATCTTCACTAATTGTTGTATTCCAAATCATTGAATTGTAAGAGCCCTAATGCACAAATGCACTTGAATTTTGTGCCTTTTTCAAAAGAAATAAGAGTCAATTCAAATCAAGAACAATTTGGGCAGTCAATAGCAGTCAGTCTAAGGTCTTTATAAATTGGTGGTCACTGTATGTGTTCTCTCTGTGTGGTATTAAATAGACACACCCTTCTTGGTATTGTTTTCAGAGATGAATATTTAATTTAAACTCTAATTACACTGGTCTGCAAAAAAAATATTTAAGATTCCTAAGATACTTTGGGAGACCTGTTATCATTTATTTATTTATGAAGCAAACTTTGATGAAAAACAAAACAACTATAAATACCTGTGTCCTTTCTCCTTCAGTGGACATGCCACAACTTTGAATTACACTGGCAGGCAGTATGTCTGGTACTGACACCAATTGGAAGTTCATCTTCAACAATTTCTCAACTGAATATTTTATCAATGCTTCCTCTAATTCTGCTAGCTCACCCAAAAAATAGTAACTTTTAGGACCACAAGTGTGGCCTAATTTTTCAGTTCGCATAAGGTTTAACCTGCGGACTATTTCACTGAATTCCAAAGGTTGGTGAGAATCAAAACTTTTCTTTTTATTAATTTCGTGAACCAAACTTGGTTCTTCGCCATATTTAAGCACAATTGGATGTGTTCTATTTGGTAAACGGCATAATTCTTTGTATAAGTTAACTTTAATATTTTCATAATTTTCCTGACTTTTAGAAGTTGATTGGTAAATACTATATTGCTCTAAAACACGACCAATATTCCCGACGCCCTTTCTTAGGCATATGTTCTGTTCTATTTCAGAAGTATTTTGTGTATTACAATAATACTCTAAATTAATATCTGGCAAAATAGCTGAAGAAATCCTCCTTTTAAACAATTTGTGGCAAAATAAACGGAAACAGTTTCTTGTGTACATTTTGTAAGTGAATTTAGTTAAGTAAGTTCAGTTTTAATTAATAAGTATACTCAATAAATACATTATTTTCATAAACTCTTTTTCTAACCTTAAAAGTAAACAAAGGGAGCTGCTTGTTTATGGCTGCTTGGTTAAAGCATAGATCTCTAACACTATGGATCTGAAATAACAGCAAAAAATGGGTGCATACCTAAAGTTAAATCGTAGCATAAAATGGCCGCCAATAGTGAGCATACTAAAGTTGTATCGATATCGATACTTCTAAGGCCGTATACAGAATTAAAGCTGGAAACTTATAAGCGCTTATCAGCGAAAATGTCCGATTCATCGGACGATTATTTTGTTTTCTTGAGCAAATGTGTATTCAAAAATGCGAAATGAAGCTTTATCCTATTGATAGAGAAAGGAAACTATTCGGGTGTAGCATCATTTATTAGTAAATAACTGAAAACTTGATGAACAAAGATATTTTTAAAAAAAATTTTTAGGTCTGTGCTTTATCCTGGTATTGGAAAAAAATATATAAATTACTAAAGTTATCCCACATGCTTACCATGAAAATGCTTGAAATGATTCATCTGGGGATTTATTAACTTATTATTTGTCAGGAAAAATATACGCTTTTTCTAAATAGCTTTGTTTATAACTTTATCACGCCACCAGAAATAAATTGTCTTACCAAAATTTAGGGGTTCAAAACTTACGTTCTCCTATTGACAGTATTTGACAGGGAAGGAACACACATCCGATTAATTGCGACGGTTATTTTTACAAACTTCTGCCTGGTGCGGTCATACCATTTTTTATAACGGTCCTAGGGCGTCTTATGCAACTATTAAAAGAGACGCCCCTTAGCCGTCATCTGCCATTTAGTAAAACTTTCTGCCTTTTTTTCCATTTACTACTTATATATACCAGTTTTTTCTTTTTCTTTGACTTTGATTATTAGTCTACGAGTGTTTTCGAAGCATATTTGAAGCGTTTTATTCGAAATTGAGAGCAAGTATCGAATTAATGAAAGGTGTTGTTTACCTTTTTGGAAAATCGAAAGAAGTATTGAAAGAATATTCCTTCGATTCTTTCGATACTGGGGAGGGAGAGGGAGAGGTTCATGAATTACGAAGGAACACAAAATAGTAACAATAAAAATGAAAATAAATAAATAAATGAAAGTGGACATTGCAATTATAAAAAGTGAAATCTGATCAAAATAATAGTAATTATAAAATATAACTATCCACATGGCCACTATGTAATAATTAACCATACCTTCCTTTTATATTATGAAAGTTAGAAAGATTTTACACTCGAATTATGCAGGTAGCAGTAAAACAACATAGTAATTTTTACAAATATTTATTCATTTCTAAAAAAAAGGTACAAAGTCTATTTTTATTGAATAATACAAAATAAGATTTCTTACCTTTTGGAAAGTTGAAGGTACTGTGTCATCTCGCAATCTAATTACATCAAGGGTCTTATAAAAGCTATTTTCCTCAAAATGTAAAGAGCAAATATACCAAACTTTAACTTTTGGGTTTAAGTTCTCGCTTCCAATGGCTTCTAACCACCGTCCCTTTAAGTTAACATTTCTTGGAAACCTAAAATTATAAATATCGATATAGAGTTTTAAGAAAAATACATCACTATTAAATTCTAATGTAAACAAACAAGACAGTTTCAACAATAGTTTTCGGCAAAGTAAAACATGTTTAATATAAAAAAATGTAGTGTATAGTTAAGATTGCATGTCCAAATCACAAAAAAAGTTATGTGGAGCACTTTATAACAACAATTTACTTGTTTTAATCAATGAAAATCTTACTAACCTTTGTAAAGTTAAATTAGGGTATTTATCATCTTTCTTCGCACCACACCACAAAATTGAACATTTCATATTGAAAACTGCTTGCACTTTTTGCAGATATTAACATATAAAACACAAATTTGCAGCCACTTAATTAGTAAATTTAAAAAACCTTTCAGCCAAAACACAATTTGACATCTTAAGTACTCTGAATTCTGAAATACAACATGGCGGCAAGGCACTCTAATGACATTCGTATGACGTCATGCCTTTAATTTTTTCATTCGGTAGGAGAATGAAAATAGTACTATCTCTTTTTTTCTTCAATGGTTTTTGTATTGGGAGAGTGGGATAAAAGAGTTTTAGTTATACCTACTTAATATCTATATAACTATAAAGTATGTATAGAAAAATAGAACATCTCCATGGATATCATCTCGCTGGGTTAAAGCAATTGACGTATATGACATTGTACAGGGTGTCCTTTAAAGCACCTCCAACATGATACCAATATAATAGTGTTTAGCTTTGTGTCCTTTCTATTTTATTGTGATATGTGTTATTAATATTCAAAAACGTTAGTAAATTGACGGTGAATAAAGTTTTAAAGTTAACTTTGTAAGTATATTTACCTGCATAAATCATGAACCAATGTGTTAATTTAAGTTCATTTAAAAATAGTTTTGAGCATTGTATTGTACATACAATAAAAAATATGGTAAGTACTAATGTATGAGTCAATCTACTTCGATGTAAAACTTCTTCATCATCATCACCATCAGCCTGGTCATACCCACCGCTGGACAAAGGCCTCCATCAAGGATCGCCACGTGCGTCACTAGTAAAACTAAACAAAACTTATTCAGAGGAAATACTGATTAAATAAAATAAAAATAATAGTAATAAAATCCCCAGACAATCACACCAACTACATGGCTCCACAGTAAGCATAGCTTGTGTTATGGGATACCATGTAGAGAACTAGGGGGAACCTAGAATATAAATACATAAATAAATAAATACCCAGACACGGAACATTTTTTTTCTTGTTCCGTGCGGGAATCGATTCGCAACCACTGGCTTCTGAGGTCACTGTGTGCATGAAATAATAACAAACTCTTATCGCTCTATCGCTGCTTGAAGAGATTTAAAAAGTGATAAATGTGTAAAATATAATACTAACAGTGTGCCGTGCCGTGTATGCCAAATTGAAACATTCAAATAAGACAATAAATAGACTTGGCTTAAAGGTAATAAAAAAGCCGCAAAATCATTACATTTTCTAAATGTCAAAACATAAGTCAGACATGTCAGTCAAGTCAATGTCATGATGCATGCCGTCAATTTGTCTGAACCGGCAAGCAGGCAGGCAGGAAGCAAGAGAATTTGTAGAATAAATCAACTCAAGTGATTTTTATAAGATTTAATAGAGTCCTGTTTTACATTAAAATAACATCAGTTTTAACTCAACATACCTACCATGGCTGACGATGAACAAGATGCCAAAGAATATCGTTGGGAAACTGGCTATGAAAAAACTTGGTTTGTTTATTATCATTATTTTTTTGTTTTGCCTGCATATTAATTTTCTCAAGAAATAAACTATTATTGCCGCTATTACAGGGAGGCTATTAAAGAAGATAAAGATGGACTTGTTGAAGACCTCGTCGCAGAATTTGCTCAAAAAGCTGCTAAGAAGGCTGCAGCTCCGAGACATGGGCCAGTTAGATTGGGCATGATGAGACATTTAATGGTTGCTATAGATTGTTCCGAAGCAATGACTTCACAGGATTTAAAACCTATAAGATTTTTGTGCACCTTAAAGGTAAATTCATAACATTTAACTAAAAACCAAGCCTTTAGAATGATCCCATAACGCATGTTTCACTGAAATACTACATATTGTAAAACAATGTCCCCCACCACGTCTGTCTGTCTGTTCGCGATAAACTCGAAAAGTACGGGATGAAATTACACGCAGTAGGTAGGGTGATCCCTGAAGAAGGTTTTAGTGTATAATAAGTTAAGGTTTTATGAAAACTGACAATTTTACGACAATATTAAATCAACATGTCGGAAAAAATTTAGCTAATCGGGAGCTTTCCTTGAAAAGCTGCCATAACCTTTTGAGTTATACTAAAACAATGTATGGTGAGATTTTACCTCTTTAATAGATCTATAAAAAAGTCTACGATAGTCTATCTTCCAAGAATAACTTAAAATAATGATTTTTGGCTTTTACATATTACAATAAAGTTATTGGCGAACCTATTTTTAACAATACAGTATTAATTCTCAGTCAAGTAAATACATTATGCATTTAATGTAGATCAAAATAGCTTTCTATACTATATGAAAAAAATTAATATCTAACATTATATCACATAATAAAAAAAATCAGCTGAGAAATTAAATTAAAACCAATTAAGCATTATCACGACTTATGTTATCAAAATATGAATCGATGATTTAGGGTTTTTTATGTAGATTAGGATAAAAAATAAAAACATACACCAGTCCAGACAAAATAATTTCTTCACAGCATTTTGATTATGTACAAAAATCTGGCGAAACGATCTGTAATTCGAGGTAATCTTAATATGTCACAGATGCACAAATACCGCAGTTAGGCCTACAATTAAAGTAATACAACATCAATCCATATCCATATACTTACTTACTAATGTATAAGTCTGAAAACGTCTCTGTCTGTCTACTATGTTTTCACACTTAAACCGCTGCTCTACCAATTTTTATGATTTTTGATGATCTCGAGACAGGACACAGGCTACTTTATTTTGCAGAAAATAATGTCTCTGTCCGTCTCACATGTTTTTCACCTAAAGCACTTAACCAATTTTTATGAGTTCCGATATACATATAGAAATGATCTCGAGAAAGAACATCGGCTACTTTATTTTTCAAAAATCAACCAGTGAGATGGTGAAATGGGGAATCAAATTTTGTAAGAAGATAATTTTTTCGTATTCAATTGACTTGAAACTCTGTATTATTATCTAAAATAATCAAATAAATGAACACGTACTTAAGTATTTTTGGATATTCACCCCATTTATAAGTTTAAGTACAGATATTTTCTTTAGGAAGAAAAATCCAAATACAAAGCTTTAACCGC
This sequence comes from Stenoptilia bipunctidactyla, assembly GCA_944452665.1. NCBI lineage: Eukaryota > Metazoa > Arthropoda > Insecta > Lepidoptera > Pterophoridae > Stenoptilia > Stenoptilia bipunctidactyla. Next base: position 5,373,726 of record OX101729.1, on the reverse strand, counting down.
TGGTTTGATTTTCATGATCGTGGATTCATGGGTAATGGAGGTCTTGAGAATGGACTTAGGCTACATTATTTTTTTATAATCAAGGAATGCAGAGCATAATAAAACCAACTTCAAGTCCAAAACTTTGGCTGAAGTTCGGTAAATATTCTCCACACCTATTCATACACTTTCTTGTTCCCGTGGGAATTTCGAGAATTGCTTTCATAACACAACCAGTCGTTTTTTGAAGAACCTTTATGCCAAGTATCATATCCGTGCACTCAAGGAATAAGATTTTTCATACAAACTAAAAAGTCTAATTATTCCCATTTCCGTGGGAATTTCGGGAATTTCTTCCTTAGTGCACCCCTACATCTCCTAAAGAATGTATGTTCCAAATTTCAGCTCTCTACGCCCAGTAGTTACCTACGGCTGTACGCTGTCTGTCAGTCACTCAGTAACTCAGTCAGTAACGGAACAGTTATATATATATATATATTGATTTCAAATATTAAAAAAATTTCATGAAGTACTCAGCCGACTTTGATTAAATTGAATATAGGGCAACTTCTGAAAAATATTTAAAATCGATTCATAACTGTACAAAAAATCGCATAAAAAAGACACATAAAAAGAACATGTATGGCGCAATTGTCTTTTAAAGTTCTAAAAGAAAAGTCCGGAACAGCGAAATGTCTATCTTTGAAGGTTGACTCACTCACAATAACCATTTTAAGGGTAATAAAATGTGTTCGAAATTAATGTATTATTTTATCAACATATTCCAAGGAGTTTTATCACCATATGTTGAAAAAATCCTTATCCAAATAACGGTATTAATCATACGTATTCAAAAGCGAATAAGTTTGTGTTTAGGAAACCTTAGGAGATATAATAAGGATTTTAAAATTACTCTGCAACAAAATAGGTGTGGTAGGGTTAAAGCGCTAGACGCGCGATTAGGGAAGGGAGCTACCCGAGGCGGCCCGCGCTGGCCCGCACGCATATTCCCTTAAGTTTTATAATTTTACTAAAAAAGCTTCAACCACCAAAATTTGTGTAAAAGGGTCAGACTACAATAAAATTTTATATTGAAATAGTTTTGACTGGTCCAGCAGTTTGGTCAACAGCGCTAATATCCTTGCATCCTAATAATTCCCACAAATAAAAAAATCCTTTAGAAGAATTCCTGTTCCCGTGTTTTTTTTTCAGTTTTTACTGTGTAGGTAGTTATTTTTTGAAGGTCTCATCCACAAACTCGGGTACTACGGCACTGCAATGTTATCTACGAGCACCTATAATAGTTTTTCAAGTTATTTTCTGACTGTCTAAATAAATTAAGTAGGTATAGATTAAGCTTGAACTTCAAGAAGGACATAGTAATATTATTTATCCAATCGCAATTACCGATATACACGCGGGTGAAGTCGCGGGCAACAGCTAGTGTATTTATATTGAAGCTTCCCCTGTAGTTCCCTACATGGTATCCCATAACACAAGCTATGCTTACTTTGGGGCCATGTAGTTGATGTGATTGTCTACGGATTTTATTATTTATTTATTTCCCAGGCAAAGATTATTTGTATCCATAAATAATAATATTAAACTGAATCAATTGATCTTTTAACATAAATAATCAACGAATACAGGGCATAAAAAAACCGACTTCACGTCAACACTTTGGCCGATTTAGAATGTCATCCACGTGAACATTCTCCAAAATCATACATATTATATCAAAAATTTGAAATTTTAATATTGTGTAGTATAAGTGTTAAACCGATTTCAATGAAATTTATATGGGACCAACAATGAAATATCCTCTATCATATGAAACAAGAATTTTTAAAATCGATTCATAATTGTCCGAAATATCGTGTAACAAAAACACAAAAAAAAACATACAGACGAATTGAGAACCTCCTCTTTTTTGGAAGTCGGTTGAAAAGCTGATCCATTCCCTTGATTGATTATAAATCTATTGATTTGCACAAGTATGTACATTGTTTTTATTATTAATTGAATTGTTACAGTTGCTCGAGAAATTTATTGAAGAATTTTTTGATCAGAATCCATTGAGCCAGCTGGGCCTAGTTCTTATGAAAAATAAGAGAGCAGAAAAGCTGACAGAACTATCTGGAAATGTTAGGAAACATTTGAAAGCAGTTCAGGGGTAAATACCTTTATTTTTCACTATACCTAATTGTAACTTGTTATATATGTACCTAAATAAATTATTTAATCTGCCTAGTGAGTAGCAGAATCTATAATCAATGGTCATTTAATTATATTTCCGAAAATGTTGTTGCTTATGGTCCATTTTAAATGATGTACTAAAATCATAGTTTATAATTTAATGACAACACTCATTAAATTATAAACTCAATACTTGACAATTACTGTTTTGTTCATGCAACAGTAGTTGTCTTACATGATTTTATGGAATAAATATATTAAAAAATGTTAATGGTAAAAGAAATTGAAGTTTTCAAAGCAATTACAATTTGTACTGATCTTGTTAACCTAGCAGTCCGAACTAAAATCATGAGTAATATAAAATTTGTGAGGATGGACGCATAGATGATTTCATACACAAAGAATGTGCCATTTGCTCCAGTGATATCAGACTCTCCTTAACCCCTTGAGCGCCAGCCCAATACACGTAAAGTTTTTTTAGATCGCCAAAATGTATGAAAATCTCTTTTATCATCAAATCAAGAAATTACCTAAAAACACTATATAAAATAGTTTTTTCCTTACTAAAATGTCTATCTATATTGCCAAATATGATTATATTGTAATGCCTATTAATAATGTAATTACGCAATGAAATTACAACTCATCGTGACGTCAGAAAAAGCTTATGGACACATCTGTGTCTGTATGGCGTGGTAAGGGTTTCTTTTTGATTGCCAAACTTTATGACCCCTGTGACTTGGCTTATTTGAATAATTAACTAAAGTTGCATCCACACTTCAAACAATATATTAAGAGCTGCTTGAAAAAAATATTATCTCTTACCCACTAAAGCTGACCATAACCTGAAATAATGCTTTTATAATAAATTTATAAATTTTAAATCCTTGTAAAAACTTTGGCTGAAGTATAAGATCATCGGAGTTATATATGTGGGTCATTTTTGAAATTCGAGGATGTGATAGTTTGAGATCATACATAAAGAGAAAAAATAAAATAAAAAATAAATATTAATTATTTACTGAGTAAACTTAACTGAAAGTTAAAGAATTGATTACGCAACGCATGGTTACACTACACTTGCGTAATGCGTTGGCAGTGATCCGCCAGCCAGTCTCGTGGACTTGGACATTGACTTGGACGCAAGTAAAGTGAATAACAAAACTAATTTATCTAGGGGGAATTCTAGTAAAAAATTAAGTACCTACTTTTATTGCATAATTATGATCAGAATCGAGTACAGAGTTCTCTCCTTCAGTATCTAAAATTTGTCACCAGTCACCCTGTATATCCTTCGTTTTCATACATATTTTTTCGAAAATTTCAAATTTTTCATACAGTACTTAATCATTTTCGATAAAATTTATATGGAATCATATAAAAAAGCATATAAAAAAATAATCATCAAAATCTATTCATAGGTGACTAAATTATCGCATAACAAAGATACAAACAAAAACATACACACGAATTGAAACCTTTCTTAGTCGGTTGAAAATGTATGATATTGGAATATATGTATATGTCGCAGTCATCTGGATGAATTAGCCACTCAATTGGACGCCTAGGCCGAATCAACGGCCTAGGCCGATAGTTGATTGAACACGAAAAACTCAACGTTTAACAACTTGGCGTGTTGAAAGTTAGCCCCTTGAAGATGGCTGACCAAAATTCAGCCAAGTGATAAATTTGGTACAGTTTTGGCTTAAGTAATAAAACAAGTAGGTCATGGTAAAATTATCTGTCATGACGGAAAAACCAGTCAAGCAAAATTTTTTTTTTATTTATTTCAATTACAAGGAAATAAAATCCATTGTGGCGCATCGCCGGGTGCTGCCGCACCACGATCGCTTCGCTCGCTCGGCTCGCGCGTAAATATAAATATCATAAATATAATAAAATAAGTTCCGTTTTAATGTTTTAATATTTAAACCAAAAATCATAAATTTAACAATATCCAATTTAACTAAATGGCTAAACAACGTTTAGGCAACTGGTTAAACGTTGCGATCAACGACTTGACTAATTGTCCTTAAGCCGGTTGAAACGGCCTAGGCGTCCAATTGAGTGGCTAATTCAACCAGATGACTGCGACATATACACCACAATTAAACCTAAGATTTGAATAACATTGTGCAGTCTAACAAACATGGTGTTGACGGGTGAGCCCTCGCTGCAGAACACCCTGGAGCTGGCAGACCGCGTGTTGAAGCCGCTCCCGGGGCACGTGTCCAGAGAACTGCTAGTTCTGTTCGCCTCCTTGACTACGTGTGATCCTGGTGATATTATTGCTACTATACAGGTTTGACACAGAAATTTTTGAGGGAACAACGCTAAGTCTGAACTTTCATCGCCGAATACTCGTTCGCCGAAAGTTAACATTTTGTTTGGTTTTATATCTCTGATATGGACAAACCCTCTTCTTATCAAAGCCAGTTAAATATTTTGGTAAACGTAATTTATATCTCCTAACCTAAGCTACATTTAATTAAACGCTACACCTGCGGCGAAGCGAGATATAAAAGAAATATTTTCGGCCAAACGAGCTAAGGCGAAGAAAGTTCCGACTTATCGTTGTAGGCTGGAATTTTACACGCCCATTAATATACCTACTAAGTACCTACAAACAATATTATTGGTTTTAGTTTTCATATTCAAATAAAAGTACTTTTTAAATGTTCTTCTTACGTTATTTTAGGGAGATCGACCTGTTTTTAAATAATTTATTTATTGATTTATTAATAATAACAAACAGTCACACAAAACACTTAATATTACAAAAAAAACACAAATTTAGACCTTTAGTTTCCTAAATAGTACAAATTAATTATCCATCACCATACATACAAAAAAAAAAAAATATCATATCAAAACCCTTGCAAAACACAGTTACAATATTACTGGACTATATTAATACTGGGTTTGATTTATATAGTTTAAACGAGACCAGCGAGTGGCAAATCAATATCCTTCAAATAACAATTATAAAAGGTACATATTATTTTAACAAAACTGTTTTGTGCATAACAAGTTCTGTTTTTTTCTACAAAAAATAAGTCTTTCTTAACACATAGTCGCTCACATCTACGAGGCATTCAAAATAAAATAGGTATTTTCCAATAATGCGGGTGAATCAAAAATGTCATTCAAGATCTTAAACAACATAATGGCATCAAAATGACATTAAGTTGTATCGCTTAGAAAAGGTTTCATAGTCAATGTAAGAATAACCTGTTCTGTGGACAGAGTTAATAAACTCTTTTTGGATGATTGCAATTCTAACAATATGAGATCTAAATCATATGAACATAGTGTCTTAAAAACAGGTCCGAACCTGTACAGAACTGTTCTTTGCTTTGGATCATCATGCTACCAAATTAGTAGTTTATGAAACTGTCACATAATACCTAGTTATGTGCAGTTTCATACACTACTTTATCTAATCTCATACACTGAAGATATATTTTATTCCCGCCATTATCGCGCATGCGCCAAAACGCGCCGCGCGGCCACAGAATGTAACTCGCAGGACACAGATAAAAAAATGAAATCTATGGTCTGTTATCTGTATCGAAATGAAAAAAAAATTATTATAACATTGTATTGTTCGAGGTAGTGTGTTATAATTTAATTTTTTAATTTCATTTCGTTATACTATTTTAAAAAGTGTGTCAATATAAATTCGTTCTGAGTTTTATATTTTGAATATTATGATATGAGAGTAGATAAAAGTGTTTATATTTTCTTTTCTCCTTTCTTTCATTAAAATGTTTATTATAAATAATTCTACGCCATCAGGAACTTCGAGCACTGACACTGCATGAATCTGCTATACTCTGGCAAATAATTCATTGCAGTAAACTGACAGTTCAAAATGTCAAATAGAAAAATAATGATACCAGTTAAAAACTTCGTAGTGTAAGTACTGAATGAGAATGATTGAAAACGAACGAGTATTTGTCATTCGTTTTGCATAAAACTATAAAGAAACTTATAAATAATTAAATTTGAGGTGTGTTTTCCTATATTTAAAGTTGCTTTAATGAAAATATTTATTTATTTATTTACACTTCAGTTTATAAAGGTACAGTAAAAGAAAAAAGAACACTTACATTAAACATAAAAACTTGGCGGTCTTATCGCTGAGTAGCGATTTCTACCAGACAACCATGTACAAAATAATTAATAACCAAACATACCTAGTGCTTTAAAACGGTTACAGTAGAAGTAAAATCGACTTGATAACTTCTTGATTTTGATACTTTTTTTGTAGTTAAAAGTTTAATTTCAAAAATAGTTTTCCTTTGCTAACAGCACCATATAAAAGAAAAATCTTGTGAGCCAAAATATTTCTTTTCCATACATTACGATATTATTTAAAAAATTATTACATTCATTAACTTAAACCAAATCACCATTTTTTTTCTTCCCTATAGTGGGCACACTGGAAATGTAATTTTATTACATTGAATTATTTGCCAGGGTGTAGTATTTAGAATTCTAAACAGTAATAACTATAGATAATACTATTTATCAACAGACTTTGAAAACTGACGGCATCAGATGCTCCGTGATCGGTTTGGCAGCTGAAGTCAGGATCTGCAAGAAGCTGTGCCAGGATACCGGCGGTGAATACGGGGTGAGCCTCAACATTTACACATATTATTTTAGTATTAATAGATAAACATCACCTTAAAAACATTTTGTTGAAAAAATATATTGACCATTAAGTATAAGCAAAAATCCTTAACACACGAGGGAACGGAAAGCTTTCTACATATACCCAAATAACTTTACTCCAATATTCTTTATTAGTATATTATGTAATTAGCAACGCTCACGAGTTACATACGACGTTTTTCAACATACTTGTGAGTAAAAGACAGACATACGTGGTCATAAAATAACAAACACATTTGATAACAAAGCTGTGAATTGTGATTTAAAAATGGCGCCGAACCTCGCGCATGCGCGTAGGTTTTTTTTCCGCCAAATGTGTCAATGTCTGTATAGCTTATACAGCCTATTTTAATTGATAATGTTTAATTTGGAGTGGTAAATGCAAATATTTTAATATTTTATAACAAGTAAGCTTCCGTCATATGGCATACCGATAAGGCTCTGCGACTGGATATCTGATTTTCTGAGGGAACGGTCAATTCGAGTAGTCTTAGATGGCTACTCCTCCGACCAAATGGCAATTAATGCCGGGGTACCTCAGGGATCTGTTCTCTCTGCAACATTATTCTTGCTGCACATTAATGACCTTTTAACACCGGGCATTATTGGTTATGCTGATGACAGCACTGTTGTAGAGAGATACGTATCCAATGCGCGAGCGAGCCCCCGTGAAATCCAGAGTTTAAGAAAGTCAATGATTGAGCGCGTTGATTTGACCTTACGAAAAGTATCCGATTGGGGTGAGTCGAATTTGGTCAAATTCAACGCGTCCAAAACTCAGGCGTGTCTATTCTCCGCAAAAAAGAGTACCTTCACATTTACGCCCACTTTCCAAAATGTATCTGTCGCCATCACTGACCATCTAGGGCTTTTAGGCGTAACTGTAACATCCAGTTTAAACTTCGGTCAACAAATTGTGTCCATGGCTCAAGTAGCTTCGAAAAAGTTGGGAATCATCTCGAAGGTACGGCGGTACTTCGGCCCTGCACAGCTTCTTAACTTATACACAGCACAAGTGCGATCATGCATGGAGTACTGCAGTCATCTTTGGGATGGTTCTGCCAAATATCAACTAGAAGCGCTGGACTCCGTTGACCGAAGAGCCCGTAAATTAATTAACGACGGTGACCTTACAACCAAAAAACTGCAGACCTTAGAGCATCGTCGTAAGGTTGCGTGTCTAACCGTGTACTACAGGATACATTTTGGTGAGTGCGCCAGTGCTCTGTTTGAACAAATTGAACCCTCACCCTTTTACCATCGGACTACTAGACGCAGACAGAACTTCCATCCGTATGTGGTAGATATTCCGAAAAGTCGAACTAAGCGCTTTGACAGTTCCTTTTTGATACGGGTCGCCAAGGTTTGGAATGAACTGCCTGCGTCTATTTTCCCTGACCAGTATAGTCCTAGTACTTTTAAGCGTCGAGTGAATAGGTTTCTCATGGATGGACGTGTACCACCTTAGTCTTCATGTTCACTTAACATCAGGTGGCATGGAAGACAAACGTCCTATCCATAATTCATAAAAAAAAAAAAAATTGTGAATAATTTGTTTGATATACAAATTTGTTTTACTAATATAAGGCGTAAACATTTAAAAATGTATATGGATTTGAAGTGGTATAAAATCTCTTTGTTGTTTCTGAAAATATTTAATGTATAACCCGGACCAATAAAAAATGCTCTGTTTAATCGCATGTAATTTGCACAAAGGTACAATTCAACTTTGTCGGATTCATTGTATTATGCACTAGGGTATAATATATTATGCACGCGTGACTTATAGCCCAGTTTATAGTTCTAAATTCAATAGAATAACGCTCACTTTACGAGCAAGTGTGTTGAAAACAATATTCTTGAATTAATGTTTATTTTATAATTAAATTGAATAATAAACAAATTGATTTAATTAAATAATTGAAAAATATTTTGGTTAAGAAGTTGTTAATTTAAGTTTGGTCTGGTGTGGCATAAGGTATTGTTATGTAAGAAGCAAATTGTCATAGCTTAGATACTGCTGTTATTATTGTTATTTTTTCTTTATATAATTTTCTTTTTTTTCGTGTATGTAACCATCTTTTTTCTATCTTCAAATGTATCTGCGGAGGCTTACTCGACATTATATGTTAAACCTAGTTTTTAAGTAAAAGCTGTTGGCCACCCAAATAATATAAAATAAAATAAAATATTCTGCATCAGTCTTAATATATAAAACTGTTCCGTTACTGACAGACAACATACAACCATAACCACTGGGCGTAGAGAGCTGAAATTTGGAACACACATTTGTTAGGGAGTGTAGAGGAGCACTAAGGAAGGAATTCCCGAAATTCTCACAGGAAGGGAAAATATTGGACTTTTTAGTTTGTATCAAAAATCTTATTCCTAGAGTGCACCGATACGAAACTTGGTATAAAGGTTCCTCAATGGGTGTCTGGTTATATTATGCAAGGAGATTCTGGAATTCTCACAGGAAGGGTGGGTAGTCAAGCGCATACGAAGTTGGGGGAAAAAGTTAGTTGGTTATACAATAAATATACAATAAAGTACTGATACTTTAAGTAAGCTTCGAACATTTCCCGCCCGGGTGTTTTGTATAGAACCCCGCTCGCGTTATTGAGTTGTAGTAAACAGAATTATATGTACACACATACCTACACATTCAAATTTACTGATACTTAATTATTCTTAATTTGCTTCCATGCTGGACCGGGAGCGAAAGAAAAACATAGAATGTGCCAGCTGGTTCCCTTCACGGGAATTCTGTAAAAGTCAGTTAAGGGACAGAGGTTTAAAAGGCGTTTTTGTGGGCGATAGGCTGACCCCCTGTCACTACAATAGTCTCTCTCCATCTTTATAATACCTCCAAATTTGTCAAACGTGACATCAGATGGTCTTGTAACCTCTAGTGTTCTGCCTACCCCATAAGGGATACAGGCGTGACGTTATGTATGTATGTACTTAATTATAAATAAATTATGCAAACTGATAAGCAACCTTGTGGCTCCAAACTAAGCTTTAATATATAATAAATATGATTGTTTTTGATTGACTATTATTTATCAAAGTTCTCTTAATACAAAGGTAGTGCTAGACGACGTGCACTACCGCTCGCTTCTCCTCGAGTACACCTCCCCGCCGCCTCGCGCGCGGGCACTGGACGCGGGACTTGTCAAGATGGGCTTCCCGCACTCCTCTCATCAGACAGAGAATAAAGACACCTCCAACGCTGATCCTCCCATCACTGTGTGTATGTGGTGAGTCTTTATTACGTAGCGCATTAGGTTGCTTTTGGAGTACATTCTTCGCATCAGACGGCAATTAGGACACCACCAACATTGATCCCCCGTCACTGCGTGCTGGTACGTTGTGAGTTTTTTTTTGCATTTGGTTACACATCTCTGGGCGCCGCACACTAGTTCATCTCAATACAATTTTGACATAGCGCCTTAAAAAAATCAACAATTTATTTTTGTGACATTAAGAATGCCATCGTATTCTTTGAGTGAAGGGCTAGAGCATTTGATAGTTAAATTTTCGGATTTGAGTCACAGTTTTTGAGAAAAAGTATAATAACTGTTTCATTAGTATGAAAAACGGTAAACTATCGTTTGTAACTCGTGATTCCCGCTTTGTTTCGACTAACGGTTTTTAAAACTGTAATAAATATAATCATAAGACTCAAACTATTATCATTGGAAGTCATAAAAGGATTTCACGAGTTGACTGGAAGTCAGTTCCGCCAATAGTGTTTAACTGTATTTCCATTCCATATAGCGAAACTGTGAAAAACGTAGGTATTATTTTTTACTGCACGTTGCCTTTTATTTTATTTTATTTATTTATTTATTACAAAATCCACAGCTCTTAGGTATAGAAAAACAACACATTTAAAACAATAATCACAGCCAATTAAGGATTTACAACTTTTAGGATTGACACAAGGGACACACAATAATAAAAAAAAAAAACAGAGTACCTATACCTAAAAATAAACAAACAAAGGTGTGGCCAAACAATAAGTACACACAGGAAATAATAATTTACAAAACACAAGAAATAAAAACAAAGTAAAATTAATTGTCTATTGGTTATATATACAAAATAAAAGTAAAAGTGTCTGTCTTGACTCCCTTGTAAGTGTTTAGTGTGAGGTGAGGTTATGTGTTTATGTTGTAGGTTGTATGAGTGATTGTGTATATGTTTATGTTTAACCTTGGAAACCACAAGTCACTGAGTTGAGCAGTAAAAGGCGAATTCGCTCAAGCGTCTTCGTAATTTCCTCCCTATTGCCACTAAAGTTACGCTTGCACAATCTCTCCTATTACCTATTCTCGACTATGCCGATGCCAGCTATCTAGACTTAACTGAAGAACTTAACTTAAGAATAAACTTAAGCAGCTACAAAATCTTTCTACCACGACATATTTAATTTCGTTTTTTTAATTCAGTCGCTCGTGACCACGGGGTCTGCAAAGACACCGAAACGTCGAGTTTAAATTTAAAATGTAAATATATGCGATAAATCCGGTTAAAAAGTTTTTTATTTAAATGATTATTTATTTTACGAGAAACTTGACCAGGGCCTAAAAAGTATTTGAAGACGACTCGAAGACTTGAAGTCTTACATATATATGACATATGCCTTATTTATTAGACGACCACTTTGGCGAAAAGGTAAACCTATCTGCCTCAGACGCCAGTGGTTGCGGGTTCGATTCCCGCACGGAACAAGGAAAAAAAAAAAAAGTTCCGCGTCTGGGTGTTTATCTATTTATTTATTTATACCCTAGTTCGCTACATGGTATCCCATAACACAAGCTATGCTTACTTTGGGGCCATGTAGTTGGTGTAATTGTCTGGGGATTTTATTTTATTTTTATTATGCCTTACACATATATGATTCTTTGTTGAAATATTTGTGCTACTCGTTCCAGTCACCTCGAGGAGGGCGAGGGCGTGACTGCGGAGGGCCACTTCTGCCCGCAGTGCCGCAGCAAGTACTGCTCGCTGCCCGCGCAGTGCAGGACTTGCGGCCTCACCCTGGCGTCTGCTCCACATCTAGCAAGGTTTGTGGTGACAAGAGACTATCCATAATACACTTTTCAGTCAGTATGATTCAATAAATACCCTACGAAGTAACTTTTGCACAAAGTAAACGTAAAGTGTGATTGAGATTGAGATAATTTCTTGCAAATGTTATGAATTGTTATAATTCCAACGGAATATCATTTTATTGGAATATAGCTACGGAAAATAAATAAATGCCATTTTTAGAAGCCTCCAATATGATTCTAATGTAACGGTGACGGCACTACAAGGTTATGTTGTGAAAATTACTGTCAGTGTCATAGGGATCAAGGTTCGCCGCGCCGGGTATAACATAATCAATGATATGCAGTAACGCAAACTATGTGCAAAAAGTGTGGCGTCACTAAAAATCCGTGTAATTCTGAGCCGTACCAATTTTTAATTTCTCCGCATTTTATTTTATTTAACGTATCATAAAAAATAGATCGCAAAATCGGAATTACGTGTTTTTCCATGATGTTTTGCCGACTGAATGTGTCAACGCCATAATAATAATATAAAATAAAATAAAGCTTCATCTTCTTATATTTCAAAATGAGCCGAACTCTGAAAAAGTAATTAATCAAAATTGAAATGACTATATTCCAACCCATTTTTAATTTCATAACAATACATCATATTTGTGTCAGCATATTATCATGTATGTTTTTCTGGTTGTTGATATCATTTTTATATTGCAATAATGTGCAACGATAGAATTTGTTTCTCTATCCACAGATCATACCACCACCTGTTTCCAGTGGAGCCGTATGAAGAGGTTAACAACGAGGGACAGGCTCAGAACTGCTTTGGGTGTTTGCGATCTTTTACCGATGTTGACAAACAGGTAATAAAAAAATCACTAATATACAGGGTTGATTTGTAGTCACCGGCCAAATTTTTTTACGTAATAAGTATCATTTATAGAAACCACTTTTGCAAAACAAAAGGTATGTATTTTTTTACAAGGAAATTAATATCACTAACACATTAAGCAAAGCATGGTCACTTTAAATTACGAATGAATACCATTAAAATAAAGACAACTACGCACTACTATAAAACTCGTGTAGTAGTACGTTGTAGTATCACAGAATAAGTAATAGTACCGTTGGTGCAGAAGAATTACTCCGCAAGAAGATCTAAATAAATTCGAGTCTTGCTACGACGCAATACGGTGGAATTCAGCTCGCACAGCATTACGTACCTGCAAATTTATATAACTAGAAGTTTTATCTCTTTCTATCGCATGCCTCTTATCTTTTCTTACGCTGTTAGGGTTGCTGCCTAGTGAAAGATAATTAATCTCCTTATTTGTAATTAAGTATCTACCGATTTACGTATTGCTGTTATTCTACCTTTGTAAAAAATATTATTTCAACTTAACTAAAGTACAAAATGAAAAAAAGTTACGACGAATAATTAGTAATACTACCTATGTTTTGTTTAGTAAATTGAACGTAATCAAATCGAAATAATAATCTAATTGAATATTTGTTTCTTTTTATGTCCATTTTTAAATACTTTTTGCGACCTCGATCATATAATTACTGTGAGTGCTATTAGGTAGGTAGGTATCTACAACGTCCCGACGGGCGCGCGCGTGATACACGACCCATACGAAATACGCCGACGGAGCGCTTCGCGGTAGGTAAATAACGAATGTACCGCGCGGAGTGAGCCAGGCCTGGTAGTATTATCAGTGAAATTCAACGTCGTAGTAGCTATGTTCATCAACAGAGACTATTTATAAAAAAGTTTTTGATGCCATATCTTAATTTTTTGTACTGGGCGATACAATAATAAATATGCAGGTAAGTTAATATCGTATCAAAAAAAATAACATTTAAATTTGGCTGGTTGCTAAAAAATAAACCCTGCATAAAACAGTAATCATAAATTCGTCCGTGTAGGATTGGTTTCGAATGTAATTTATTGAATTCACGGGACTCTTACCATGATTTCCGATTTTCGTTCCGCGTGTCCGATATTTCGATCCTGTTACAAGCACCATGATCGCGGAGTACGCGAAGAATACCTTAAAATCAATAAATCATAGTGGCAATAACCGTGATACTTTAAACAGTTACGGCTTAAACAGCCCCACCGCCCCTGTATAAATCTGTCTTCATCACAACTGCGTGTAATGAGCCCACTGCAGGGCTATGAGTCTCTCCTCTGGGTGTCGAGGAGGTTTTAGACCGTAATCCACCAAGCTGGCCCGGTGCTGGTTGTCAGATATTTCAGGATGCCGAAATGGCTTCTGACAAACCCTAACGACTACTGTATACAAGTATACAGCAGCACCCGGGACCGACTGCTTAACGGGCCCTCCGAAGCACGGAAGTCGTCGTGAGAAATGAATGGTCGGCGGTCACCCATCCTAATACCGGCCGCACCGAGCGCGCTTAACCTATGATATCGTTTGATATGCACAGTTACCACGGCGCCGCGAAGACTTCTAAATCTGTCTTAAAAGGTGACTAATCCGGGCGACCTTTGTGGTAGGATACATTCAGGGCCCGATTGGCTAGCGACCGGCCTTCATATACTCGTAAAATCTGCCGCCGAATAGTACCGCTCCGGCGATGATGTTTCTCCGGTAATATTATATGAATAGTCAGTTCTTTCCTTTGCCCGTGTGCTGTCATCTTCGACCTCATCTTCACTTACCATCGGGTGAGGTTGAGGTCCAACGCGTGATTATACTCTGGCAAATAATTCAATGCAGTAAAATGGCAGTTCCAGTGTGCCCACTATAGGGAAGAAAAAAAATTGTGATGTGGTTTAAGTGTATGTAATAATAAGGCGCAATTAAAATAACATATATCAACCAGCATATATCAACTTACATACATTATTCAAAGCGTACACACTACTGAAGCCATTAAAAACTAACTCAACCACCTAAACATGTAAATAAACATCAAAGCTAACAGTTTATATCAATCCTGCGCAACTTTTACTACCATATCCCAAGTAATAGGTTACCAGACGGATGTGCAAGTTCAGAAGTGCGACACCCCCAGACTTACCTAAAACGGCAACCGGTAGAATGCGCGTACGCTTCTCGTAATACGGAATACGCTATTTTAATGAATGTAGCTATTTTTTTAATAATAATATCATAATGTATGGAAAAAATATATTTTGGCTCACAAGATTTTTCTTTTTTTATGGTGCTGTTAGCGAAAGGATTCTTGAAATTTCATTTTTAACGACAAAACGAATTTAAAAAGCAAGAAGTTATCAAGTCGATTTTACTTCTACTGTGACCGTTTTAAAGCACTTGGTATGTTTGGTAATCCATTATTTTGTTAAAGTTACTTTAAAGATATAGTACCTACACACCTCAAATTCAATTATTTATAAATTTCTTTAATTAATGACAAATACTCGTTCGTTTTCAATAATTCTCATTCAGTACTTACACTAGGAAGTTTTTAACTGGTACCTATCATTATTTTTCTATTTGAAATTTCGATCTATCAGTTTACTGCATTGAATTATTTGCCAGAGTATAGGCTGCGTTTCCGCTGACGCGGAGCTGAGCGGAGCGGAGCTTAGCGGCGTCTGAATAGACCAATCACTATGCTCATTCTGTTTCCATTGAAGCGGAGCGGAGATTTCGAGAATGTGATTGGTCTTTCAGACGCCGCTAATATGAGGCGTCGTCCTAATTGACAGCGACCGTACGACGGCGCGATGCGTTCTCGTCGTGCGATGAGTTCAAACATACAGATGCTTGCACAATGACTTGCGAAGTTCAAATAGGACAATCTGAAGATATCTGTATGTTTGAACTCATCGCACGACGAGAACGCATCGCGCCATCGTACGATCGCTGCCAATTAGGACGACGCCTTACAGTATTTTTTGTTTTATTTTCTTCACTTATCATGTAGTATTAATATTTTTTATCCTTATTTTGTTCTTTGACAGATCCACCGATGTAACCGCTGCAAAGAGTTCTATTGTTGGGAATGTGAGAACGTTGTTTCGGCAACACTACACGTGTGTCCCGGGTGCGCGTCTCGCCCGCATCTATACCAACGTCTACCCGCCTCTAGCTCCGGCTGAGTGTTCCCAGACTTGTGATAAATTCATTAATTGTGAGATTTAATAGGTTTTTTGCAATATTCGGATATATATTTTGAAACTTATGTAGAAAGCATCCGGTATTTGTTAAGTAAGTGGAATATTGATAAAGTATTACATTGTTTTGAGATGTGATCGGATTTACATAGACCATAAGTAAAAATAGGTAGGTACCAATAGTGGGTAAAAATATTTAATAAGTCTAATGTTATTTAAATAAAGATTTTATATAAATCATTCTTTGGTATCATTTATATTCGAGCTAACGATAACTAAGCAATATTAAGGAGTTTGTAGAGGGCTTCTCAATGCAATAATAATTTGAAAACAATGGATTTCAATATAAAATTCTCGATGTCAGCTTAAAAACAAATCATTTTAAGAATGTGAGTGAATGTGACAACCAAAAAATGTCAACTATGTATAAAATATTTTTTGATAAAAAATTTAGATTAGGGCCAGGTTCCTCCTAAACCCGTGTGCTGTTCATCGACCTCACTTACCATCAAG
The DNA here is from genome assembly GCA_944452665.1 of Stenoptilia bipunctidactyla. Classification (NCBI taxonomy): domain Eukaryota; kingdom Metazoa; phylum Arthropoda; class Insecta; order Lepidoptera; family Pterophoridae; genus Stenoptilia; species Stenoptilia bipunctidactyla. The sequence continues at coordinate 5,357,190 of OX101729.1, read as the reverse complement.
TGAGGTTGACGTTAAAATATTCATTTATCTTAATGTCCAGTCACCATTTATCAGAAAATCATTATACAGGGTGACTGGTGGGTCACTTTTGAAATTCAAGGACGAGATAGTTTGAGATCGTACATGAAGAGAAAAAATATAATAAAAAAAAAGACATGTGGCACTCGGAGACTGCCGCGGTAAAGCTATTGCATAGCATTTTTATCAACTTATGCAATTATAATTATTTATTTATTTTATTAATTCAGTAATGTTTGATCTAATATGACGTTCCACAAGTTCCTAGTAGATGGCGCTGATTGTTTATTAAAGCCCGCATGTAAAGTTATGAAATCAAAGTTTCACCGCTGTGCCGGTCGGAGTGGGGGGTGTTAGGTTCTTTCGTTACGGAATTTCTGGATTCGGTCCCCACGCTCAAGGCCCGCGATAGAAGCTATGCAATAACTTAAAATAAATATTAATTACATAGATACATACATAACTTCACGCCTGTATCTGAAGCAGAACACCTGAGGTTACAAAACCATCTGATGTCACGTTTGACAAATTTGGAGGCACTATAATGGTGGAGAGAGATTATTGAAGTGACAGGGGGTCAGCCTATCGCCCACAAAAAAATCTAATAAAACCTCAGTCCCTTAACTGACTTTTACAGTATACTCGGGAAGAGAAGCAGCTGGCACATTCTATGTTTTTCTTTTGCTCCCAGTCCAGCATGGGAGAAATATACAGTTTCTATAAATATTAATTATTTGCTGAATAAACTTAACCGAAAGTTAAAGAATTGATTACGCAACGCATGGTTACACTAGCATTGGTAGCGATCCGCGTGTCAGGTCACGTGCCGCGATTAACTCAGGCGTAAGTAAAGTATATAGTGACATAGTAGTATTTATTAATAGGGAATTCTAGTGAAAAATTAAGTACCTACCTTTTTTACATAATTATAGAATAACACAGAGTGCTCTCCTTCAGTATCTAAATCTGTCACCAGTAAGTAACCCTGTATAAAACCCACTTCTTCTGTGTTAAAACGAATTTCCTTTTGGTGGCAGCCATCAGGATGCCGCTCGCTGCGCAGCCTCTACTACCGATTGGCTGTCGCTCCGATAATGATCAATAGCCTTTATTAAAGCTGACCATCAAGGGGGATGTTTAGTGGGTATACTCAGCCGGATCTGAGTGAGTCTCGTGGCCGAACTTTCGGTCCCCACACTGTCTGGGCACTCTTTATCATTTAGCCACTGGGCTTAACAGAATATAGAATGCCCATTCGTCCGTAACAGGATTCATCCTCCTCCTGCTATAGCTTGCTTTAGTGGGTACCAAACGCTTCCTTGGGCAGGGGGGGGGGAAGTTAAAAAGAATGAAACAAATTTTATAACATTGGAATTCTTTATTTATCACAATATCAGTGTCGAAATATATATTAGTCGTATCAAATTTAAATAAAGAGCACCGTAAGCGTATTTCATCTGCAGTTCATACATGTTTGAATACAGTAGTATCAACTCTAGTTACAGCAAATAGTTATACTAACACATGCATTTTGACGTAATCGAATAGAGTTTAATCGTAATCGTGCAGAGTGGCTCGATTAAATCTGATGAAACATTACAAGTGATACATGGTATAACAGAAGAATTTCGATAGTCATTTTATAAGTACAAATCTCCACTAATAAAATCTCTAGGTCATAGTAATAATCATATTTCTCTATAATAATCTATAAATTAAAAATGTACAGTAGGTATCAACAGTCGATGAACACATTAAAATTCGCTATTCACCACATTGTGCCTAAATAACGACTTATACTAACTAACTTATATGTAAAGTTGCAATAATAAAACATAGAAGTCAATATTAGTCCTTATTTAGGCACAATATGCTCAGAATAGAGATATTAAAAAAAAATTCAATGTGTTCATCAACTTTTGATGCTGACTGTACCTAAATATTCAGATTGTAATGAAACCTTTTTTACCTTTCACAGAGGACTTTTTGAGATTGCCATTCAAATAAATGCGTATCTACCTATTTCTCATTCGAAAATAAATTTCAGTTATAGAAGAAAACAACAAATAATGAGCTTACATATTTGGTTTACAGATCCTAATGGTGCGTACAGATTGCTGTGATGGAACTTGTAATGTAACATTCTGCGCACCACACGTTCAAATATCCAACGTGCGCAGAATGTTACATTACTAGTTGCATTACTAGCAATCTGTACGCACCATAATATGAAGACGAAATAATTTTTTAAGAGCATGTTTGTTTGTTACAGACACTTTCTAAACTATTTGACTAATTTTAAAAACTCTTACGCCAGAAGAAAGCTACATTATTTTAAGAGTAACATAGGCTCTAAATATTTAAATTTAGAATTTTCAACCAACTTTCAAAAAAGGAGGAGGTTCTCAATTCGTCTGTATATATTTTTTGTGTCTTTGTTACACGATATTTCTTTGTTAATTCATTGAAAATTTCAAACTTTTTAAAAAATATGTATGATTTTGGAGAATGTTTACGTTGATGACATTCTCAACTCAGCCAAAGTTTTGACGTGAAGTCGGTTTTTTAATGCTCTGCATTCGTTGATTATTAGAAATTCAGGAACTACTCACGTGAAACTCCTACTTTTAGTGTATCTTTTTATGATATGTTAAAATATAAAATTAATTAAGTTGCCATAGTGCCTGTGTGTAAGTACGTTCGCTTTGCTAACTGCATGTGGCCATTATAAAAACAACTAGGCCGTCGTATTGTGTCTAAAGTTTCATTATTTTGTTTAGGTAAGCACATTATTAACACAGTCTAATACTTGATTGCCTATTGTATAAATATAATAGTACACTCCAGAAGATCAACTCGTTCATGGGTCAAAGTGTACGCTTTATTTTATAATAAAACTAGCTGACCCGGCAAACGTTGTTTTGCCTTATAAAAAAAAAATAGATGTTGGATATATATCTATATAGATACCGGATAAGCACAAGAAAATTTCATCAAAATCGGTCAAGCCGTTTCGGAGGAGTATGGCAACGAAAACTGTGACACGACAACGAATTTTGGAATCTAATTTTATATATTAGATTCCAAAATATTTAAGATTAACCCTTCTATGGACTTAAGGATAAGTGTTATGTGAAAAGGTTTACTATAAGATATCCGGATGCAAGAAGATGGGATTCCCTGGCTGTAAATTGTTATTGTGTATTTTTTTTTTCTCTTTTTTTTAAAAGATGATTGCTGTTCAGTTTCTTGCCACTTCTTCTCAACAGATCGACTTTCCGAAGTGGTGGTAGATTCAGGTCAATTTGTAAATTGTTTGACTCATTTCAAATGTATTTAAATACTTACGAAATAAAGAATATTTGAGTTTGGGTTGACTAAAGTTTTATTTAACAATAAAACTCTGTAAATCTATATTAATTTATAATTAAGTTGACGTGTTTGTTTGTTAATCTGAACACGCTAATCTCTTTAGCTACTAGCCTGATTTGGGTATTTACACTACATCCGATGCTTATCCGATTTGAATCCGAGAAACTAAGAATCTAGAAATCATCAATCAATATATTATATAAAACTGTTCCGTTACTGACTGAGTTACTGGGTGACTGACAGACAACATACAGCCGTAACTACTGGGCGTAGAAAGCTGAAATTTGGAACATACATTCTTTAAGGGATGTAGGGGTGCACTAAGGAAGGAATTCCCGAAATTCCCACGGGAACGGGAAATAAATAATGTTTTAGGTCGTATGATAAAATCTTATTCTTTGAGTGCAAAGATGTGATACTTGGTATAAAGGTTCCTCAATATGTGTCTGTTTGTATAATGGAAGGAATTCCCGAAATTCCCACGGGAACGGGAAATAAATGATGTTTTAGTTCGTATGATAAAATCTTATTCTTTGAGTGCAAAGATGTGATACTTGGTATAAAGGTTCCTCAATATAGGTATGTCTGTTTGTATAATGGAAGGAATTCCCGAAATTCCCACGGGAACGGGTAATAAATGATATTTTAGTTCGTATGATAAAATCTTATTCTTTGAGTGCAAAGATGTGATACTTAGTATAAAGGTTCCTCAATAAGTGTCTGTTTGTATAATGGAAGGAATTCCCGGAATTCCCACGGGAACGGAAAATAGGACTTTTTAGTTTATGCGTGTACGAAGTCGCTGGCAAACGCTCGTCTTGTATGAAATAGCGGATGCCGGGTACAGTGCGTAAGCTACCGTAGAAACAGTCTACGGCTATAAGAATGTAGTGGGTAACTGCAAAATTCCTATGGGATAAAATACGGGTAAAATCGCGATAAGCTATTTTTAGTTTAATATACCTGTTGGTTTATGTTTCGACATTAAATCACAGACTTATTTTAAGGTGATAAATACATTTTTGACTTTTATAACATTTCATAAAATAGACATATAGAATTTTAGTTTAACTAATTTTATCTTAATTGGTACTAGTTACACTTGGACATTGGTACATTAAAAACCTTCGAAAATAATCAGTTTAACATTTTTTATAAATAAGCACCTTGAACAAATTTAGGCATTTCGTGGTCTCAATAAATAAATACAAAAGCTCTATAGTATTTAATTGGAATTTTAAATGTATGTTACGGTGAGAGTGAATAATTGAAGATTATTGATAATTATCTATTATTATTAATAATTACCAACCGGCAGGTTGCTGAGGCTAAGGCTGGTTGCACAGAACTGACATGGACCGGTTAGGTTAGGAGGTTAATGCAAGGAGCTCCGCTTTGCTTCGCTATTACTGTTAACCTCCGTGGTTATTTTTTTTTATAATGGCACAAAACAGAGTTAAACAGAGAGTTAACCTTGACCAAAACCTCGACTTTCGGTAATTATTAATAATAATTTATAATTATTAATAATCTTCAATTATTCACTATTACCGTAATATGTATATCTTTGTCAAAAATATTACATTTTCACATAAAACTAACTAATAAAAAACATACTTATAAAAAGATGATTCGATTTCACTACTAACTTAAATTACATGTTTATTTGTAGAAATTAAAAATATCACTTTCAGTTTAACATACCTTCTAATGAAGATCAATATTTTTCTAACTAAATACAGTTATAACAGTGTTACATACATTTATCAAAATATTTGCATAACATCACAGAGAGTTTTATTAAAAAAATATACAAAGATTTTATAAGGTCCGTTTACATTGCAACTTGAGACTTATAGCGAAGTCATTTTGTGGTATGGTAGGAACCTATATTTACTTAATAAAAAAAATCTCAGACCTGTTGCGTCTCCGTATTATTTTTGTTTCTTGTTACCCATAAAATGTTAGATTTCTGATAATACTGCTCTATTTGCAATAAAGATTTTCCTTTTGTTTCTGGCAATAATAAATACAAAACTATAGTGGCCAGTGCGGCGGACGCACCAAAGAGGCCGAACACTCCGGCCATGCCGATATGGTTCTTCATAACTGGGTATAACTTAGTGAATCCGAAAAGAACAGCGTTGAATATGCAGAAGATGTAACCTCCACAGAGGCCTCTTACTTTGGTTGGGAGTAGTTCACCTATCATGAGCCCAGGTAAGAGGAAGAATCCTAGAGTATTGAAGCCTACGTAGCTAAGTATTAAGGCTGGGGGGAGGATGCCGTTTCCTGGTCCTTGAGAGAGAGTCACGGCTAAGGCGATGGTGCAAATGGCGGTGCCGAGGCCTGATATCATGACGAGAGCCCTGCGAGTTATCTTCAGGAGCAGGATACAAGCCAGGACTGTCATGGCCAGTCTGACTAAAGCACTTGCGTTGGCGGCAGCCTGCGGGCAATGAAACAAAGGGTAAATGATGTCATAGATAAAAACATACAGGAAAAAACAAAAGTTAGCATGTCGTGAGTTTACAAACACCAAGTTATTTAACTTTTTTGTGATAGGATGAATAATAATGAATAATGTTCTACACCTTATTCTTATAATAAGTTTTCTGACCTTTGGGTAATTCAAATACAATATTTATAAATCCTGTCAAGATGATTGATGTGGTTTAAGATTATGATTAGACTTTTTGCCTATTGCATTTCGAGCAAAAAACACACTACCTACAGATAGGTTTACCCAACTTTGGAGATGGGGTAAACCTATTTGCCTCAGACACCAGTGGTTGTGGGTTCGATGCCCACCCGGAACAAGAAAAAAAAATGTTCCGGGTCTGGGTGTTGATCTATTTATGTATTTATATTCTAGGTTCCCCCCTAGTTCGCTACATGGTATCTCATAACAAAGGCTTCGCTTACTTTGAGGCCGAGGTAGTTGGTGTGATTGTCTGGGGATTTTATTAATTTTTATTATTTATAATTATTGTTCGTTCCGGTAGTGATACAATTGTTTGCATACCCAAAATTTTATTGTTAAAATTCATAATGCAATAAGTATACAGGGTGTCCCAAAACTCGACGTCAACCCGGAACCGGGTGACAAGGCAAGTCATGCTGGTTATCAGAAAAATGTTTAAAAAAATCTAAGTCACGTGTTCTCAAAATTATTGGCATTTTAAAAAAACACGCAAAATTTCACACCCTGTGACAGTGTTTTTGCTGTTGTTGCCACAAATGTTCACTTTTGGAAACTTTTTTTTTTGATATGTAGGTAACCCTGAATAATGCTTCTCTAAACTGTTATCAACACTGACCTCTATGTTTACCCTACAGATGAAAGGACTTGAGGTTTTTAAGCTCTTTAACAGGAACTCGACTCAATTCATACGGTTAACAACTCAATGAGTCTTTAAACCCTGAACCTTAACCCTTATTTGAGTCCAAGACTGGGGCCTCTAAGTCTACTTTATGACTTGAGTCATTTTGAAATGACTCCAAATTTTAAACGACTCGAGTCTTAACGAAAAGGTTCGAACCTTTTTGAAACGACTCGGTTCGCGGAAGTCTTAAGTCGTGAGGCGCGCTCATACATCTTATTACTAGAATAAATGTGGATATAGGATATCGTATTCCTACGCTAATTATTACGGATAAAAGAGGTGTATAAGTAATATACGCAGATTTAGTTTCTTTTTTATTTTTAGATTTGAAATAAGTAGTTACGTAAAACTTTAATACGTCTTTTGTCACGTAAAACGAACGCTGACTTCCATACATTTACTATGGCCGCCAGGGTTCTTTTTACGTGTATAGTTGGCATACAAGTTTGATTCAATTAATAATCAATTAAAAATAATAAAACAAAAAAAAATTAAAGCTATTTTTGTCATTTTTAGTTATTTATTGATTCATTGCAATTATACTATGTTATATATTTATAGAAATGAAAAAAAACTGGTCTGCGTGTTAATTTTTCAATCTTTTTTTAATAGAATTTTAGAATTACGATAATTATCTTTGAATAGTAATAGGAAAAATATATAGTGATGCAAAATTAGAAAACTTAATTAAAATACAATGATCAAGCACTGAAGTTTATTATTTTATAATCCCACGTTAAACAGCTCATCTTATGTTAAACGACTCGAGTCCTTTACTAAAAGGTTCGCGACTAAGTCGTTATAACTGTTATTAAAAGACTCGAGTCGTTTAAATTGAATGAAGTCTCCTACATTAGTAAAAAGCCTCAAGTCGTATTTTTGAGTCGAGTCCTAAAAATTGAGGCGAGTTTCGATTGAAAAGGTTTAAAAACCTCGAGTCCTTTCATCACTAGTTACCCACTGGCGGCTGTCAAAGTGCTTTTGTGCCCGTTTGATAATCGCCATTTTGGCGCTGTCGGACGTAGCGAGTGTCCGTGGTACTAAAACTAGTCGCTTACAATATACACATGTCCTCATTCTTGATAACTTTTATATAATGCTTATAACAATAACAACATAAAATGCGAATTAATATTTAAAAAATATAAAATCACTTTACAATAAGCAAGCACTTCTCTGGCGGCCACTTGCAATATACGTCAAAATTTGTTCTGCGGACACTCGCTACTCGCTAGTGGCGCTTCAAATAGGCACAAAAAAATAGCTGTCAAACTTACGGAACAGCCAGTCCAGTGGTAAATATAGAGGTCAGTGGTTATCAACATTTCAAATCCAGCTCCTCGAGCTTGCATAAAAATAGGACTTATTTCCAAGAAAAAAATTATAAATTAAAAATGGCCTAGTTTTAACTGTCTGCATTGAAAAAAAATTGTATTACGCGAGTTTGGCAAGTTGTGTCAAAAGTTGGCGCATTTAGTAAGGATCCCAAAATGGTATGATACGTGGTAAATTGTAGTTGCTATCATGAACCAAAAAAAAATTCGTAAAAATCCAGTGTTCAACAATTTTTTCTTACCTGGTTAAAAAATATTCTAATGGGCCCAAGGTTTTCCAAAGAGTCGTAAATTGTAAGTTGTGACAAAGGAGTCTTTCTAGGAAGTGTAAGCGAGATAGTATTTGTGCTAAAGTGATTGAGTGAGACGGAGAGAGTCACCTTCTCAAGTGCGAGCGAGACAGGTATGGACGCTAAAGTGACTGAGATGGAGAGAGTCATTTTACCAAGTGCGAGAGAGACAGAGAGTGACGCCAGGTATTCGCTATTGTAGATACACATTACAAACCAGTCAGTACGTTACGTTCCTTCGTTTACTGCGCTTGTTTTCGTATTCGTTTGTGTTGATTTCGTACTGTTTACTTTTGGCTATGTCTATGGACTTGTGATTGCTTGCGATTAAGATTCGGACTGTTTGTTTTCTCTTAACGACGACCTTTGCTTTCCTCTGGACTATTGTGTGAGTGTGTGATAAGTGCCGAGATGTCTTCGTATACCACTCGCGAATACGCTAATATGCACCTTATTTATGGTGAGTGCAGGTGTAATGCCAGTGCTGCTGCCAGACTTTACCGCGAAAGGTACCCAAACGCTGCTCGTTACCCCGATCATCGGGTGTTTACGAATGTGCATCGGTTGCTCTTCTCAGAAGGCCGCCTCCCAAATCAAACGCATGGTGGAGGCAGACCCACCAACCCTATGGAAGACGAAGTTCTACAGGCTGTCGAAGAAGACCCAAATACTTCAGTAAGAGCTATTGAAATGAACACCGGAGTGCCCAAAAGTTCAGCCCACCGTATTTTAAAAAGAAATGACCTACACCCATACCACGTACAGCGAGTACAGACATTATTTCCCGGTGACTACCAAAATAGGGTGAATTTTTGCCGGACGATATTGGAGAGGTACAGAGATGACCCACTTTTTCTAACAAAAAATTTATGGTCGGACGAATCAACTTTTAAAAAGGACGGCTACGTGAACATGCACAACCTGCATGAATGGCGTGTTGAAAACCCTTATTTAACGAGACAGGATCGGTCCCAGTACCGATTCAAAGTCAACATGTGGACCGGAATTTTGAATGGCAAAATAATTGGTCCTTTTGAGTTGCCTGATGCATTAACTGGCGAGGTTTACTTAGACTTTCTTCAAAACCATCTTCCAAATTTATTAGAAGACGTGCCGCTAAGCATTTACAGAGAAATGTGGTTCCAACAAGATGGGTGCCCAGCGCACTTTGCTCGCCCCGTAAGAGAGTACCTCGATGAAGAGCTTCCTGGGAGATGGATCGGGCGGGCTGGACCAATCTCGTGGCCGGCCCGTTCACCGGACTTGAATCCTTTAGACTTTTTTTACTGGGGAGCTGTTAAAGAAAAAGTTTACGAGAAGCCCATTGGGAGTGAACATGAATTACGGCAGAGAATAGCTGAAGCAGCTCATTTTGTAAATAATGGACGATACGCTAGAAAGATAGCTCGATCTTTTTTAAAAAGATGTCGCGCTTGTATTGCCGCCGAAGGAAGGCATTTCGAACACTTATTATAACATTTTAAGAATTATTGTAAATTTTATTAATAAACATTGGTATTAAAATTTTGTTTTATTTAAAATTGAAACCTTTAACAATAAATGCCTATACCAATGCACACACTACAAAAAAAAAATTAAAAGTGAACAATCTGTTCATTCAATAAAGATAGACGAGTACATCAGTACAATGTACAATTCAGTTAAATTTAATCAGTGTGTACATTGGAATCGGCTCCAATGTAACCAACGATAAGCTTTGCAATTTTAACCAAGTAAGAAAAAAAGTTAAAAATGGGTTTTCATGGAAATATTTTTTTTGTTCATGATAGCAGCTACAATTTGTCAAGTGTCATACCATTTTGGAATCCTTACTAAATGCGCCAACTTTTGTCACAACTTGCCAAACTCGCGTAGTACAATTTTTTTTCAATGCAGACAGTTAAAACTAGGCCATTTTTAATTTTTTTCTTGGAAATAAGTCCTATTTTTATGCAAGCTCGAGGAGCTAGATTTGAAATGTTGATAACAGTTTAGAGAAGCATTATTCAGGGTTACATATCAAAAAAAAAAGTTTCCAAAAGTGAACATTTGTGGCAACAGCAGCAAAAACACTGTCTCAGGGTGTGAAATTTTGCGTTTTTTTTTAAAATGCCAATAATTTTGAGAACACGTGACTTAGATTTTTTTAAACATTTTTCTGATAACCAGCATGACTTGCCTTGTCACCCGGTTCCGGGTTGATGTCGAGTTTTGGGACACCCTGTATAAATAATTTATATTGTCCTTTCTGTCTACCTGTCCTTGATTAATTCGAGAAACTACGGAAACCTGTTTAGATGTACCTATAATTCATAAAAAATTGTGAGTTGTCTTAGGTAATATGAGGACACACGTACATTCATAACTTCACGCTTTTATCCCTACGGGCATAGAGAAATATTATACTTGGGAGTAGAGAGCCCCTTGCAGATTTTTTGGGATCCCATTTGCTACTAACGCTAACTATAAATCGGCCCCAAACTAATGTATCTATATGTAGATCTCCGTATAGGTACGTACATATATGTAGGCAATGGGCCGTATTAGACATTGCATTCTCTAATTTTAAGCCCTACTAAAGTCTAATTCGACTTTATGGAATATAAAAATCACTATGAAACTCAGGAATAAACACAAAACAGCAACAGAAACTACAGACACGCGCGTACGCAGAGAGCAGTCGCCATATTGTGTTGTGGTGGTGTTTTGAAATTAAACAAACACACCTGACGTTGAAAAGCTTCAAATTCATTCAAATTTTGTTTTGAAAATAAAAATATACGAATTTACACCAGCACACTAAAATATACAAAAACCGCATTTGAAAAACCAGTTTGCGTTTATTTACAAAACAAAGTAATTTATTTTTTTCATAATATAATGAATCTGAGAAGTAGCGTCATCTAGCGTCAAGTATTATTATAAAAGTTCAGGGCCTACCGTTAGATAGAGTCACTGTCTTTGAAGAGACTGAACTAATAAGCTTTTGTCCCCCCCTGCCTACGGGGTAGGCATAGGGTTGCCAACTTTTTTTTCTAGAAATAAAGTATGTTTGATTCTGACAGTATTTTGGAAAAATAAACAGTATTCAATTTATTTAATATTTTAAACACATATTCTTGAACAAATTATAAATTTAAGTTTAGCACATAAAGTGCAAAAATCTACGGGGAAGGCTTATGTTTAGCAGTGGACGTCTACTGGCGGATGATGATGATGTCATAAAGTGTTTTATTTTATGCTGAAAATAGTATTTTGAATACTTTATTTAACAGTAAAAAGTATAATGTAGTTAAAACGGAGGCTTAAAAACCATCTGATGTCACGTTAGGAGGTATTATAATGATGGAGAGAGACTATTGCAGAGACAGGGTCTCCGTCCCATATCTGACTTTTACAGTATGCCCGGGAAGAGAAGCAGCTGGTACATTATATGTTTTTCTTATGCTCCCAGTCCAGCATGGAAGACTTATGTAATATGATTTGGTAATATGAGGATTATGGATATAACTATTGAAGATGTCGTCAATCTTTAGATATTTGCTATCCATGCGAAGTCGAGGATGGTAAGCGTTAATGTCATCTTTAATATAATACAAAACAATTCGTTTAATTGACTGTTACCTTCTAGGCATAGGTACTGGGAATATTAAGAAAAGTTAAAAAAAAAAAACGATCAGCAACGAACTACGGCACTTAACTGTGACTTGTGAAAATATTTATTTTCGTACTTTAATTGCCTACGCGTAGGTACAGAAGGCAGATCAAACATTACAAACCTGTCAAATAGAGTTCAGACTCAATTTGTACCTGTGACATAGGTATATTAAGTAAGTAGGTATAGGGCTATCAAATACCTATGTGAAAATTGTTCGTTTTTGTCAATTCTAACATAGGTAATAACACTACAGACCGTTCACTATAAGATGTCCCCTGCCTGCTGCCACAATGTTGGCAGCATTGTGGCAGCAGTGTTACCAATAATATGTGTCCATTTTAACCCCGTAATCTAACTTTGTTTATACCTACCACGAATAAATATATGTTTAATTTTCTGATTTGTAAATAATAAACAACTATAAGACTAGGAAGGTTTTGAATGACGACACAATTTATATTATACGAGGGCGAATCAAAAAATTCTTAGAATGAATACAAAAAAAAAAAACAAGAATATTTTATTTTTCTACGTAATCTCCTTCTAATCTAATACACTTAGAATACCGCATCTCCAACTTTCTTAATCCTTCCGCAAAAAAATCATTTTCTCGACTATTGAAAAACTCCTCTGCGGCAGTCATAACCGCGTCATCATCGTCAAATTTAGTTCCACGAATATGCTCCTTTAATTTTGGAAATAAGTGAAAATCACTCGGGGCTAAGTCAGGAGAATATGGTGCGTGATCTAGGACTTCGAAGCCAGCACTGCAGATTGCGGTGAGCGCAACTTCCGAACGATGAGGTGGAGCGTTATCCTGGAGAAACAACACGTCCAATGACAATTTCCCACGACGTTTTTCTTTAATCGCTTCACGTAATTTCGGGATTAAGTTTGCATAATAGGATCCAGTTATCGTTTGCCCTTTTGGCAAGTAATCAATAAAAAGGATTAATTCACTATCCCAGATAACGAAAACAGCTTGACAAGCAATAGTGCCAACATAACGGCGGGGGACATCTTACGATGAACGGACAATACATGTCTTTTGACTCTGTAATTTTTTTTCGTAGGGAAGGACTTTATAAGTGCCTGAAATTAGTCGGACATACCTATCTGACATTAAACGTGTAATTTTCTAATTTAAGTAAGGTAAGGTAAGGCGAAATAACCGAGATAGAGGATGAAAACAACCTTATTCATAAGTCTCAGCTTTCTTATTACTAGAATCACAAAGTGAAAGCTGTACGAATTAAGCTCTCGTATCGTGTGTACTATCGTAGTTTCATAGATATCGTATCGTTAACTCACTTTACGTCATTAGCCATTATTTTTATTATCTTAGCAAAATTATTAAGGCGGGAGCCGGGGGGAGAGAATGTCTTAATCGATTGACAGATCAGATTATTATAAAACCTTAATTGGTTTGCGCCTTTTTAGTGATTTCAAATAAATATAGATTTCTAAAGGCGGGTACTCATTAGCGTAACCGTTGTAAACTGTTACCGAATAACATAGCGTGTACTTGGGTTGCGAACCTGCTGCGAGCGGTTTGTTTCGAGCCGACCTACTCAATTTTGAACTTGTAACGTTGCACCGTAACCTGTAACCGTTACTGTTACCAAAAACATAGTGAGTACGTGGTACTGTTAAGGCTCACGTCGTCGCCGGAACGTTTCCACTGAGCGTACTCATTTTGCGAGCTGCAACTGTAACCACACAGATAGTTACAAGGTTCCAGTGTGTACAATTGGGTGCTCATTAGCGAGCTGTAACTGTACCAAAGTGATACAGTAACGAGGTTCTAGTGTGTACAAGGCCACTGACAAGCAAGCAATCTGCTCAGTGTTGGTTTGTAGGTCCATGTCGGACGAAGTGTCTCTCGCTTGTGCAGCATACATACTTATAGATTAATAATGTTTGCTTGCATGCTTGCCCACTTTCATTCATTATACCTCCGATTGCAGTTTCATTCATTATACCTCCCAGGCATCTTCTTTCAAATTTTGTTTATAATAATCTTTGTCCTTAGGGTTCCATAGGACACCACGTTTTCTGTAGGCGTTTATCAGCGAAAGACATTAATCCCCTAACCATTCACACATGACGAAATTTGCTGGTTCATAGCGTCTAGTGACCTCTCCTCTTGACGTCCACGAGCGCACTGCGAGGGCCCTTTGATTCGCGGCAAAAACCGACAATCGTCGGCTCGCTGCGAGTCGCACGTGTTGCATTTTTTGCAACCTCGCGAACCACGTACAAACTATGTTTTTGATAACAGTAACGGTTACAGCTTCGTGCAACGTTACGACTTCAGAAATGACGTATTAAACGTCGACTCGAAGCAAACCGCACGCGTACCGCTGGCAGCAGGTTCGCGAATCACGTACTTACACAATATTTTTTTGGTTACAGTGCATGCAACGGTTATGGTTACAGCTCGCTCATGAGTACCCGCCTAATATGTGTACACACTAAAACCTCGTACCGTATCACGCATGTTACGGTTACACTCGCTAAAAAGCACCCGCCTTAATTGGCAAATCTTCTTTGGCTCGCTAGCGGTTTCTAAATATATCTAATTCTTGGCCTGAAAATGAATTTAGTGAACGAAGTGACTGAAAATATTAATTTTAAAAGATAGGGACAGCTAGTTCACTGTAATTAGATAAACTTACTTGCGGCTCCATAGATCCTCCAGCATCCCTCACAATGTCCACCGCGTAGAAGATGACTACGTAACTACCCGACAGGATCTGCAGCATATTGAAGGCGTTGATAAGGAGCAGTGGCTTCAGGACTGGTGGTCGGGAGACGGTCGTCAAGAAGCGGATGTTTCCTTCTCCACACTGCTTCTCTTTCTCCCGAGCTGATATGAGGGAGTGTAGCTCGCGTTGTGCCTGCGGGAAGACATTATTATTATTATAGAACGAGATGTTTGTCTTCTATCTCACTTGGCGGAAAGTGATGAAGGAGATTAAGATGTGAGTTATCTAGCCACGAGCTACCTATTTATTTTCAACCGACTTCAAAAAAAGGAGGAGGTTCTCAAGTCGTCTGTACCTATTAAAAAAAAATGTTTGTTACCTCATAACTGTTGACTGGGTGAACCGATTTTCATGATTTTTGTTTCATATGATAGAGGATACTTTAAAGTTAGTCTCATATAAATTTCATCGAATTCGATTAAGTACTTCATATTTTTTTTAAATATGTATGAATTCGGAGATCGTTTACCTTGACGACCTTATATTTCAGCTATAATTTTGACGTGAAGTCGGGTTTTTAAAACAAGAAACTAAAGAATCGTGTAGATCTGATAAAAAATAGGCTACATAGGTACAGCTCTTGTGTAACCCTGGCGTAAAATGCAACTAATGCGTTTCGTTATAGACCCTTTAGGTTCCGCAAAGCTGGCGGTAAAACTTCATACAAGGTGCACCGTCGAATACCTATCACCATTCTTAGTGTGATGTGATCCGGTTATATTTTATTAGGAGTCAGTTCCTTTTTGAGGCTTGTAAGCTACATCTCCTATCTCATTTTCACCTAACATTGTTAAAAATTGAAATATTGGTCGATTGTGAAAAAAATAGGGTATTGAATAATCAACGAATGCAGAGCATTAAAAAAACCGACTTCTTAATGCAATTTTAAGACTTATATGGTTTTCTCATGGATACCATTATTAGAACTAGACTAAATTGAAATAGGACCATATGGGAAACGACAGGTTTCTAATAAAAAAAGAATCATCAAAATCGGTTCACCCAGTCCAAAGTTATGAGGTAACAAACATAAAAAAAAAACATACAGTACGTTGCTGCAACCATACCAATCGGTCTCTCAATCAATTTCTGATCGGATTGGTCCAGTAAAAACTATCGATGGACATCGACTAATCCATTCTACCATCGATCTACGATCGATCGAATTGTGTGGTAACAACCGTAGAAGGAAATGTGTAACTTTTATTTCGTTTCCTTGCCCTGCCTTTTTCTGTAAGTATAATGTAAACAGGCTAGGATTCAAACAATTTGCAAACAAAAGCCATCGCGCATAAACATTTGACAGACTTACGCCATTCATCTCTATTTAATCTTTTAATTTACGCAACGTCGCGTCGGTTTAATGATTGTAAGAGACTTATAGTTCTAGATTCTTATAGAGAGGAGTATTATAATATATAGTATATGGTTGATTATGTGTGCGTATCAGGATAATTGTAACACCTTTAGTTTACTCAGTCTAGCGAGATTGTAATCTATAATTCGTCGCCCCAAAGTAAGTTTAGGTAGGCTTGTAGTATATATACTCCTCACAGCGGAACTAGCAGGTATCCTACTGATATACAACCAGATCCGAATCACTTTTAAAAGGTCCTAAATTGGCCGGTCGACATTCGAAGTCGGACCCAGTAACTCTCGCACCGCTCACTCGTCTAATATCTACCTGTAGCGCCATCTAGCGACGCACCATAGAACGATGACGACGCGACGAAATTCCTACATCGCGCTATCCAAGTTTATAACGCGACTAGCTATATATACAACATCCCGACATCAACCGTCGGGCCGTGGGCCGCGGCCTGCCATCCCTTTTCTGGGGATTGGGAACGAACACCTTGTTCCCAAATTGGTGACCCCTAGCTGAACTACCTTCGCAGCCTTCGAAGAAAAGGACCAACATCTCGTCGTCGTCATCGTCTCCATCACTCTTCACCCACCAGCAGCGAGTACCACACGCCAGCCGCCAGCACACTCCGGGCTACCTTGGTGGACCACTAGCTTGTAGCGCTGCAAGCCTGATCTGCCACCTCCAGCCTCCACCTGCAACTCGGCACAGCACCCCTGCACTTCGGCCGGTCACAAGCAGAGCACCCTCTCCTGCCCGAAGCAGCCGCCAGCCACCCCGACTCACTGGGGCCATTGCAGAGAAGAGCACTCCTGGACGCACTGTGGCACTCCGACTCACTGGAGCTTGTCCCGACTCACTGGGACCATTACCCCGACATTGTCCAGGACAGCACCGCATGCAGTTCCGACTCACCGAGAACTAACCATGCGGCATCTTCACCCAGTTCCGACCCACTGGAACCTCACTGGCACGCTGGCAAGCATCTCAAGACGCAAGAC
The DNA here is from genome assembly GCA_944452665.1 of Stenoptilia bipunctidactyla. NCBI lineage: Eukaryota > Metazoa > Arthropoda > Insecta > Lepidoptera > Pterophoridae > Stenoptilia > Stenoptilia bipunctidactyla. The sequence goes on along the minus strand of OX101729.1, from coordinate 5,339,997 downwards.
CGTTGACGGACCATGAATCATATCGACCTCCGGTCTCGGAGGGGAGTGATGTAGCGCCATCTAGCGACGCACCATAGAACGATGACGACGCGACGAAATTCCTACATCGCGCTATCCAAGTTTATAACGCGACTAGCTATATATACAACATCCCGACATCAACCGTCGGGCCGTGGGCCGCGGCCTGCCATCCCTTTTCTTGGGAGTAGGAACAAACAACCGTTCCTACATACCTATATCACGAAGGCAATTTTTTTTTGATAATCAGTTTATTGCAACTCAAAGTAATACATGTGGTATGTAAAAACAGTAGGTACAATCTAACAAATAACAATCAAGGTGTCTGTAGGGCGTTGCAAAATTAGAAGAGAGAAGAGAAATTTAATAATGCCGACAAAAAAACGGTGTTCCTGAAATAGGTGTGTTCCTGAAAAATGTGTGTTTTTTGTAACTTTTGAAGAACTCAAGGCGTTCCTAACTCGATTTATTAAAGGTCAACGCTGTGTCTACGCGCGTAAGACACGCGTGACGCAATTTCGCTAGTAAAATATCATTAGTGTGCTTGTCGTAAAATTGGAATACTTAACCTCTATTTATTATATACTTTTTGACGACTGGCGTTGCGGTAACATACATTGCCTTCTATGCCAGAGGTCCTGGGTTCGAATCCCGGCGGCGGCGGATATTTGTGTGATGAACACAGATATTAGTCGTCAAGTCATGGATGTTTATATGTTTATTTAAGTTTATTCTAATAAAAAATATGTATTTATTCAATATGTATGTTTATATATTTCTTAAGTATATCAGTTATCTAGTATCCATAACACAAGTTCTTTAAGAAACTTAATTTGGGCTAGATAATGTTGTGTGAGTGTCAGAAATATTTATTTATTTATTTAGAGGTCTCTATTATATTTGTCTACTTCTATTTCCCAAATGTTTTATTTTATTATTTAATTTTTTCCTTTTACTCAAACACTACTTATACTTTTTACACTGCTCTATACTCATTACATTATAAACTTATTAAACAATACCACAACTATATACCACTACACGAACACCCCACTCGATTGCGCTCTCTACCTTCCTAACCTTCTTTTTATGTTTACTCCCATGTCTGGCCCCTGCTGAAAACCAGCGTCATCTAGATAGTAGTCTATCTAATGACATAATATGCTGATATCTATATGAATAAGTTAATTTTTATAAGTATTTCTTTTAAAAATAAGTTAATTTTAAGTTTTATTTTTGTATGATAATAATTTAAACATACTTTCTATTCTGTAACAATTTTCTTGGCAATAAACGTTGTATTTTTATTTTTTATTTATTTATTTAGCTAAAGTTCGTTTAAAATCGACAAACGAATCGAGCGTGTAGTACTCGCGGGAGCTACTACGTCCGTAGCAGTTTTTTTTTTTTATAAAATATGGATGGGACGTTTGTATGAATACGCGCGTATTCCCTTAGACACTTTAATTTTAAAACGTGCATTGGAATTGAAATAGCCACGATTGCAGTACTTATTCCATATAGGTATACTTTTCAGCGTTTACTAAAAGTTTCCACAACAGACATGTTCGAGAAGCATCACACACAACATAGCCGCCACTTGACCGCTGACATCTCGTTAAGCTCGTTTAAAACGCAAACAACTGTCGCACGCGCTGATCAATATTATTTATGTCTGTTCAACACGAGGCTTGTCTTTTTGTTATTTAAGTTCGGTTTCCTTATTTTTTAGGTACTAATAGATACTATTTATCATATTCGATAATAGGCGATCTAATCTTATATTAATAGTAGATTAGTAGCCAAGGGCATCAGTTGCAGCCCGAGATATCATAGTTCGAGGGTGCAATTGATGCTTACACCCGAGCTAACTATTCTGCTTTACATCTCGATTGTGAGGTAAGTAGAAAAAAAGCGGCATTACAAGAATAATATCTCTCTTTAGAAGTTTCAGGTAAAATATAGTTAATTGCTGCTTCAGCTTCTAATTTCATTGAATTGGGAGTGCAGCTTATATCTTCATCAATTGAAGAACTCATGTTTTTTTCCTAATCACACGCAATTATAAAAAAATCCCAAAAGCAAACAATATTTAAAGTTAAAGTTTTCTATTCCCGCCTTTTTTCATTAAAAAGAATCAAGTAAAGAACTTTTTTTTTCAAGATCGAAATTGAGCTTCGCTGTTCGATATTTAAAATTGATGACTATTATCACAATATAAAAAATAATACAGTAGGACGACGCCTTTGATCTTGTGGAAAATGCCGACAACGGCGTTAGGATGCCAGGGTTGTCACAAGTAAACAATATTTATAAAATTATTTTTTATTGCAAATCAACAACGTCAGCAATATTATAATTAAAACAATATTATAACTTAATATAACAATGAAAACAATTTCGGATTCCGTACTTACATCAGTATACTGGCCAGTGGTAATGTCAAAAAATCGATTTCATTTATATCATCTCGCCGGTACAATACCTATGGCGTCTGATTTATGACGTCATTATCACTGGCCAGTATACTGATATATATACAGGGTTGTTTTGTAGGCACTTGCCAAATTTAAATATAACGTAATTTGATATAATACGAATAACCTGCATTTTTATTTTAGTATCGCTCAGTAGAAAAAAGTAAAGATATGGCACCTTGATTTGTTTCACGAATAGTCGTTATTGATGAACGCCCTACACACAATACGATACTATGACGCGGCACTTTATTGATTACGTTTAATAATACTACGAAGACGTAGTACTACAAGATATTTTGTCGCGCGACAAAACATGTTAACGATATGAGGTTGCAAGGTCACACTTTGAGTTCAGTAGTTATGCATACCTACAGGCAATAAAAAAAGTTACCTACATAAGTTACGTACAATCTTTTCTTCATACTTTTACAGGCTTAGAACCGGCAAATTGCATAAGGTTTGAGGGATTTAATATTGTCACTTTGTCAAATTCACACACTATTTGGTTTTTTAAATCAGAAAGGCTACGAGCTTCGTTCTGATAAACGATTCCCTATTTGTAAACATTATCGATAGTTAGCGATGACTCACTGTCTAATAAACATATGCGGCGCAGGTTTTGCGGGCTCTCGCGAACGCAGCTGCGTTACGCACGCTGTGCGTGCACTTCCGCGAAGGATGCGCGAGCGACTGAAGGTCATGGCAACAGACAAGTGTTTCCGGGTTTGCGACGGCGCCGCCGGCCGGTTTCTTTCACGTGCGAACATGTCGGTATCTTACCTGCTCGATGTAATGGCACTTATTGTCAAGAGGATACGATTGTTTTTTGAAAATTTAGACGTCTGTGATGTAATTCATTCGGCTAAACAAGTTGTACCACTGCGCGAAGTCTTTATAGTATTCATTCGTAAAATAGCATGACCATGTTGTGCTTAACATTTAGTGAATAATATGAATTTCCGTGTAAAAAAATAACTACTTTTTTTTTGCAGAAATGGTTTCTATTAATGATACTTATTACGGAAAAAAAATTTGGTAGATGTTGTCAAATGAACCCTGTATAATAGTTATATAAATCTGCATGTATATTACGGAATACACCCTATATTTTTGAAAGAAAGTGAAAAAATAACAAGTCACATAACTCAGTCAACCATTATTCAAGGTGTAACTTGCTGAGGAACAATTCAAATACTATGACAAAAATTAAAAATTATAAATGGGCCACTGACAAATATTTTCGGATTCTAGATTTATTAGATGTGAAGTTTCTGTTGTTGAACTTAATTATATAAAAAATTCTCATCCTAATAAATAATTTCAACAAAAATTTTACTGGGAAGCATTTACATGGTTTTGTATTAAATTCTACTAAACTCAAATGGTTAAATAATTTGAACCCAATGTTGTTTTCAGCAAAAGAAAAGATCGACATCAATTCTTTTTCTAACCTACGGATGTAATCCACAAAATCATCCGGAGGCACTTGTAATCCCCCAAAGCGATCACGGTTAGTGTCATAAGCTCTCAAGCGGATGTATAAATTTTTCTCATTTGCTTCGTCTGCATATGATGAGGCGTAATTGACTATTGATAGGCAATCACGTTTGTGATTTTCCACACACCTTCGCAACAAATAACCACAGATATAGTGGAATGCATTTTTTTCTGGAATATCGTACTCCTTTGTAAGGTTTTCTTTGGATGTTTGAGGTGGATTCTGCACAGAAACTTGAGGTTGAGCTGTATTTTTGTTAAATTCTACAAATTGTGTTAATATGCTGTCGAAATCTTCGGTACAGTTTGTAGCGTCCGACAATTTGAGAATCTGGCATAAAAAACTTTTCCTGAAAGCCCTGGTGAATTGTATGCAAGTGGGTTCCCGACAATTTCCACCAGCCTGCCTCATGAGACCAAAGAAATTTTCCAAGCAATCATTGTTAATTCTTCGTGTGAAAATGTAATTGTATCCTTCAGATCTCATATCGTTATATAACTGCCGAATTGAATTAATTGTTACGTTGAAAGAATTTATGAATTTTATGATTTTAGTTACGTCGCGGCCGTTATTTTTATTTTTAACTCTCATGCTATTAGAAGCCAGAAGCTGTGATTTGTTTAGCAATTGTTCTTGTTCTGTAGTACCCCTATATGGTTTATTGAAGGGTTTTGGTGAGTCAATGTTGCTTGAATTTAATAAATCAAAGAGGTTGTTCATGGTTTCAATAAAATAAATCGTACCATTAGCAGCTTTTAGAGTACCCGACGATTGGTAATTATTTAAAGCTGCTACTACAGAATTGCTAAAAACTTGAACGGCAAACCGAACTTTTTGTTTTTGAAAACTATTTGGATTTATATGCGAATCTGTGAGACGAGGAGCTGATCGCATGTCTTTTATTTTGTCTTGTTCATACATATTTTCTATATCCTCCCACCGAGCAATTTTGTTTTCAAACTCATAATTATAATTCATTAAATTGTTACGAACGCATTTCATTAAGTGGGGCACATCAAATATGTAGTATATTTTGTGGTCATCAATCTCAAAACATGAGTTTTCTTTAGAAATACCTAATGATTTCGAAAATGCTAAAAAATCTGATCCTAGATCTGATACGAAGGCTCGTACATTAAATCCAAGCTGTAGAAGACGTTTGGCAGTAACAATTATCCATGTTTTTAATTGATCATCTATTTTACTACTGGAAATAAAAGAGAAGCCAATAGGTTGTTTCCAGTTTGATGTTATACCTCGAAGCATTAAGGTAAAAGCATACCCTGCAGCAACCGGTTCCTGTTGCCCATCTACTTCATGTAAACCTAATATTTTGTCTTCCTTAGTGTTATAGAATAAGTTTAATTTTAGACTCATCTCATCCATACAAAGTACACATTCTTTTTGAGATGGTGACATATTATGCTTGATTGTAGCTGTTAAAACATCCCACATTTGTTGATTGAGTTTAGTTGCCATAGGAAGGTACATCAAAGCTAAAGTTGATTTAGATGGCAAACAAATGGTCTTTGATAAAAATCGATAAGCGAGTGGGCTTGTGTAATACATATTAAGGCAAAACAATTTAAATTCTCGACTGTATCTATTGTTTTTACAATGTGGTTTTAAATATAGTTGCGTCTTTACGATTACACTCAACTTAGGGGATAAAAATTGATCGCAACCTTTCAAAAATTGTTCCTCGGTAATATCTTTATCTTTTTCAGTAATAGTTTTTAACTTATTGCTTGTTTTAAATAACTGTTTTCTGAGTCTCTTTTTTCGGGGAGTGTGATCAGTCAATCGTGCTGGTGTCTGAGAACTACAATCCATGCCTATGTATTTTTTAGTGCTGTTCCGTTGGGCAATTCGTGATGAAGGACCCGCTAATTCATGGTCTCTTTGAGCCATTTTTCGTTTTAAATGAATGGGTTTATTGTGTAGATCCAATTTTACGTCACTTAAAATTGTGACTTTATTATCAGTCTGTATATGGATGGACTCTTTAGTTGGTAGAAATAACGTTGGTATTGCTGTTTTCTTCAAGGATTTCTTCCCGAACATGCCATTCTCAAAATGTAAACTGCAAATATATATATTTTTTAATCTTTCGAGAGATCTTCCAAGTAGATCCGGTCTTCTACAAGCTTCCACCCATAATTTACATCTGAAATATTAAAATACAATACAAATTAATAGATATAAAAAAACTGACGTCGGATAAATATAAAATTGATGCCTGCTATCTTGGATTTCAAAAAGTATGGCATTTTCGTATCAAGCACCCCAATAAAACTCAAAATAGACACTTATATCGAATTGTTAAAAATATGATCCGCCATCTTGGACTTCAAAAAGTATGGCATTTTCGTATCAAGATCCCAATAGGACTCAAAATTGACACCCATATTAAATTATCAAAAAATGAGGTCCGCCATCTTGGATTTCAAAAAGGATGGCATTTTCGTATCAAGTACCCCAATAAAACTCAAAATTGACACCCATATCAAATTGTTAAAAAATGTGGTCCGCCATCTTGGATTTCAAATAGGATGGCATTTTCGTATCAAGAACCCAATAGAGTGTCAAAATTGACACCCATATTAAATTATCAAAAAATGAGGTCCGCCATCTTGGATTTCAAAAAGGATGGCATTTTCGTATCAAGTACCCCAATAAAACTCAAAATTGACACCCATATCAAATTGTTAAAAAATGTGGTCCGCCATCTTGGATTTCAAATAGGATGGCATTTTCGTATCAAGAACCCAACAGAACTCAAAATTGACACCCATATTAAATTATCAAAAAATGAGGTCCGCCATCTTGGATTTCAAAAAGGATGGCATTTTCGTATCAAGTACCCTAATAAAACTCAAAATTGACACCCATATCAAATTGTTAAAAAATGTGGTCCGCCATCTTGGATTTCAAAAAGGATGGCATTTTCGTATCAAGTACCCCAACAGAACTCAAAATTGACACCCATATCAAATTGTTAAAAAATGAGGTCCGCCATCTTGGATTTCAAATAGGATGGCATCTTCGTATCAAGAACCCAATAAAACTCAAAATTGACACCCATATTAAATTATCAAAAAATGAGGTCCGCCATCTTGGATTTCAAAAAGGATGGCATTTTCGTATCAAGTGCCCCAATAAAACTCAAAATTGACACCCATATCAAATTGTTAAAAAATGTGGTCCGCCATCTTGGATTTCAAATAGGATGGCATTTTCGTATCAAGAACCCAACAGAACTCAAAATTGACACCCATATTAAATTATCAAAAAATGAGGTCCGCCATCTTGGATTTCAAAAAGAATGGCATTTTCGTATCAAGCACCCCAATAAAACTCAAAATTGACACCCATATCAAATTGTTAAAAAATGTGGTCCGCCATCTTGGATTTCAAATAGGATGGCATTTTCGTATCAAGAACCCAATAGAACTCAAAATTGACACCCATATTAAATTATCAAAAAATGAGGTCCGCCATCTTGGATTTCAAAAAGGATGGCATTTTCGTATCAAGTACCCCAATAAAACTCAAAATTGACACCCATATCAAATTGTTAAAAAATGTGGTCCGCCATCTTGGATTTCAAATAGTATGGTAAAAAATTACGTCCAGCATCTTGAAATTCACCCTTATTAAATAAGTAATAAAAAAGTTCACACTCTTGAATTTGGAATCACATTTTATTTTGAGGATGTTTTCATTATCAACATTTGACTAAAGCTTGAAAGTAGTTATAATTTATAATAAAAATTGAACACCTAATAATATTAGGTATAAAATATATACATAACATTTTCAAATATTCATTCCTTGTGCCGTCCGCCGTTCGGACGTCGCCATTTTGTCAGCGTTATCAACGTCCCACGACATTATAAATAAAATATTTGTATTATGCACTCGACATAAGAAATCATTATTTATTTACCTTTCTTCTGTGCGTGGAAGCTGATGAAACCGGAGATCTTTATTTATACGAGATGAAGACTTGCAATCTCTCACAGCACACGTCGTATGCACCATTTTAAATAAAAAAATAAAAAAACAGACACGCGTAAGCCCTGAATGATGTGTCCCGAACTACTAACATTGTTTTGTTTGCAGTTCGGGCTCGGCATTCCCGCCCCTCGTCCCTCGTACCCCGCACGATTGCCCTGTCTAAACGTCTTCGTTGGACGACTGTATGGTTTTTTAGACTGTGCTATTATACTCACACGAAGACAAGGCTGAATAGCAAAGCGACCTCTTTGGTCATTGGGCTGAATACATGATGTCTATTGCCAGTATGATGGAAATGTACGCAAACTTTTTGAAAGAAAGAAGTGTTTTTTTTAAATTACTTACCGCCCTAGGGCTTTTCTAGCTAGATTATTACCCTAGAGCGCTAATTAGTCACCCACAAGCCCCATTTGGAGGTAATAAGAACCTACTTACCGAACATGAGAGATGTAAAATACCTTTTATGTATGGCTTTGTAGGTGCGGCTTAGTAGCCGTGTTATATCGGATTAGAATAAACCCTACCGTCCCTGGATAATGGTTTCATTAAACGCGACTCATCCGAGCGAGCCACGCTCAGAGTTCAACTAGCAGTCTTCATATAGTATCTGCAGCCAAAATCTATATGAAGTGATGAGTTCCTTCAACGTTTTATGACTAGTTGGTTCTTCCCTAGGCCCGTGTGCTCTCATCTTCGACTCTATCTTCACTTACCATCAGGTGAGATTGAGGTCGCAGGTTTCGTCAGTTAAAACTGAGAGCATTGCTATGAAGATAAAAATAAATACATATACATACATAACGTCACGCCTGTATCCCTTATGGGGTAGGCAGAACACCAGAGGTTACAAGACCATCTGATGTCACGTTTGACAAATTTGGAGGTATTATAAAGATGGAGAGAGACAGGGGGTCAGCCTATCGCCCACAAAAACGCCTTTAAAACCTCTGTCCCTTAACTAACTTTTACAGTATGCCCGAGAAGAGAAGCAGCTGGCACATTCTACGTTTTTCTTTCGCTCCCAGTCCAGCATTGCTCAATTTATCTTGAGATGATTATTTGAGCCACTCAATTTTGCTCAATCATACCTAATTACTTTGTCACATAGGTATTTGAAAGTGAAATAACCCTCGCACAGGTCATCGTCACATAGTCTCAATCAATATTATTACTTTCTGTGTCTAGCTTTGACTATAACGTGAGTAACACTCGCTAAAAGAAATATACATATACCTACTGCTCCGCCAATTAGTAGAAATACACGAAACAATTACTGTCATAACGTAGAGTTCGCAAAGTATTGCATTAAAAAATAATAACATTGGCTTTGTTAAAATTGTTCTGTATAAACAAGTGAGTGTTACCCTGGTGTATTTTTAAAAAGGATACCCAAGTTGCTAGGGTGACACGAGCGAGTCAATCATAGATTAAGAACTAAAATCAAACTGTTGGCTACTTAAAAAGAAAATTTTACTCATTCAAATTACATTTTAGGATTCTTATCTTTTTAATTATAATCTCTGCTTCTTACAAAAACGACTTATAGCTGTCTATATGTATATTCGTGGTAATCATGGGAACTAATTTGGGAACAGATTTTAGTTCTTGTTTTCACCAGTCTAAGAATAGTTCTCCCTTCAAACTACGGGCTATAAATATCACGATAAATCAGCCGTGGACCAAGTTATCAATATCGATTTGTAATGACTTCAACTGCAAGCACGATATAGCTGTGTAAAGCTAAACTGCTTCTGATCGAAGCCAGGTACTTGATTGTAAAAATAATCCACTTACGATATCAGGATCGCCTCTCAGCCTTGCCATCGCAGCCATGGCTTCATGAAACCTGCCTCTCCTGGCAAGCCAAGTTGGACTCTCCGGTGAAAAGCATAACGCCACAAATGCTAAACCAGGCAAGACTATTGACAGGTATGCCACAGATCTCCATGGCAACGCCCCGCCAAGGGCATACACGTATAGCACTCCGAGGGAGTATGCTACGAAGGGCATCCCTATTAGGAGACCTCTGAGACGAGGCTCTGATATTTCGCCTAGGTACACCTGTAAATAAACAGTAGGGTTAGAGCTAAGGTCAATTTAGAATAGTTCCTAAATAGAAATTGCTAAGGTGTAAAAAAACTGCCAAAGTATTTTTAATAACTGCCATAGTTCAGGCTCTTTTAGGAGCAGAGTAAATAGGCATGTTAAATCTGTCTTCTCCATAATTATTCACCCATTGATGTCCCCAAAGTTGCATCAATATTGAGGTGAAATTTTGAAAATGAAAATTGCATTTCATGAATATTCTATTGGAATTAAACTATCTATAAGAATAATTATTTACGGCACTAACGAAATCATATTATTTTTGGTATTTGACACCAAATATTAAGCATTTGTATTTAAAAAAAAACCTTTACTGCAGCAAAACAATGTGTTTTATCATTTTTGTTGTTCAAAGAATATTCACAAGTTGAATTAAATTAAAGACTCCTACTGTCGGAGATGTGACTTAGAAATAGTCATACAGTAATATATCATAAGTGAATCTATCCAAGTGATATTCTCTTATACCTAAGCTAAATCATCATCACTTCGGAGAAAATGAAAATGTTTTGCAAAAATCCAATCCCTAACTTCCTGTGTCTTCGTAAACCTACACGTTTACCACTTCATGTTTCAGAATGATATACCTACATACTAAGTCATATGTTTGCCGAAATAAAAGTCAATTTTAATTGAATGCTGGGTTGACACGCGTCTCTATGTCAGTTAATCATTAATCATGTGCGTTTGTTTGTTTGTCGACGTGCGCAAGGTTTAATAGTTGTAATAATATCTTTCCTTTTATTTGTTATTATCCCAAGTTGAAACTGATGGTAACTGCAGAATGGATCGAAGGCAGGCGCGGTCGCAGACTGAAATTTGGGGGCGGGGGGTCACGACTTAATTTTGGCGGGGGTCACGGCTAATTTTTTAACCAGAAAAATCTTTCTCTAGCTACAAATCTTGTAAGTGGTTCAAGATTTTGGGTGGGGGGTCATGTCCCTTGTGACCCCCTCCCTGGGACCGCGCCTGATCGAAAGTCGCACACGGGCTTAGGAAGGAACTCGCTCTTTACTAAATATTGCCGGAACATATCACCGTGAAATTTGGCGGCAGAGTTTGGTGAAGGATGGTCGCTAGCCAGTCGAACCATGAACGGGTCCTGATTTATTCCATTTTACGAGAAGCTTATCCAGCAGGCCGAATCTAAGCCAACCCAGCGCGGTCAATCTCTGCATTATTGAGTTACCATAGCTTAATAGAATGCAACCAGTCATGAGATTACTAAGCGGTTTATTAATCCATCAATGTATGTATGGTCTCATCACACCAAAACAAACATACGAGAGTCATTATGACGTGTGCATAGTTAGTTAGGTTTGATTAAGCTGCAAATTGTGTAATTGATTGCAGTTGCTAAGTAGAGTATCAAGTTCATATGTATGACTTTTTTACATAATAATAAGGACGAAACGTTTGTCTTCCATGTGCCCTGTTAGCAAGCGATCATAAAGACCTAGATTATACTTTCCATCCACGAGTTACCTTTTGACTCGACGCTTAAAAGTACCAGGGCTTTAGAAGAAACGACTATAGTGAAGGGACTCCAAAAATGTTAATGCAAAAACGAACTCATACCTGTGAAGGAGCAGCAATGATGCCTACGGCAAATCCACAGACGATTCTACCAAGCAGCATGACTGCGTGATGAGAGGCTAGGCCAATGAGGATCCAGCCCAGTATGAGGGGAAGAGTAGCGGTCTGAAGAGTCCGCCGGCGTCCAATGGCTTCCATGATAGGACCAGACATCATGGAGCCGAGAGGAGTGGCCGCTGAGTGGATACTGGCTGCCGACAAATATTTATATTAATAACTATACTTAGTGAGTATTATTAAAATATAATTTAAATTATCGGGACAGGGTACGTTTTCTGTGAATATTTAGTTTTGTCTCTTGAAGTATTTATATATCCTTCTGCCTAAATAATTTACACATTCAAACACTAATAAAAATATTGCTGCTTAAATAATAATAGTTACGTCTTATCATTTATTTTTTAAAATTAAATAAATAACAAATCTTAGTTTGGACTTTGTGTAGTATGGAAGGTTATTAATTAAAGCACGGTCTATTCTTTTACTGAAAATTTAGATAATGTATGCTTGAGAACGTTCCAATAAGACTGGAAAACAGAGCTGCTGTAAGCCAGTGTCAGCGGTATCCCGAAAACATTATATTCGGCATTTTTCTTATCTTTTACGAATTTCGGAGAAATAATACGCAGCGAATTTTAACGGAAGACCTATATTCGTTCTACATTCAGTCGTAACAGGAGTTTAAACAAGCAGAACATACCAAGACCCGGCAACTAATTCGATAATAATGAAAAAAAGAGAAAAGAATAACAGAAACAAAAAAATACTTAAGGCGAGGATGTAGCATTTTTACACTTTCTTTAACGATATTATACCCATTGATGTGTACATGTTGTGTCTGAAAAAAATATTCACAAAAATCAGCCATATAACCAACCGCTGTGTACATGATTAATGAAAATTAGCTCGATAAAAAAAGTCACAAACATAAATGGTAAATTTAATTTAACACTAATTTACCATTTCAAACAGATATTGCTACGTAATGCCATGATGGTTTAATATAAAAATTAAATAACAACATAAAACGGAGTTCTCGATAAGTAAAGCAAATTTTATAAATATATTTTTGAAAATAAACCAATTAAACGTAATTTCGCTTGCTCACGTCGGCGAAATTCGATAGCATTATCGGGGCGAGAAGTATGGAAGTACAATTTGTTACAGAAATTTGATAAACGGGTTCTCGAGGACAGCATGAAGCTGAGGACCTTCAGCAGGAGAAAATCAAAATCATGATCATTAGCAATAAACGATTAATGGCAGCAACGATTTCAAACCAAAATCATCACACACATTTGTCATTTCAAAAGTAATGGCTACCACGATGATACTTTTTATTGTCGCGCTGCACAGTGGGATGTCCCATACCGAAAAATAAAAATATCGGAAGAAAGGGAGGTAGATTTTAAATAAAGGTAAGTTAAGATAGATAGATACCCTCTATAATTAACATAAAATAATGGATGTCATCCTCCTAGTTAATGAGTAATCACTAAGTGAAGTTTGTCGTGTGAATATCTCGTTATTTGTTACGTTACAAAGTGCATCTTACGAATAATAATTTCAAAGTTCTTATTATAAGCTGTGTTGTTATATGTTTTGAATATTATTATGGAGGACATATCTGATCGTAAGTAATATATAATAACATAATATTTTGATTTAGGAGTTAGTAAAATACGATAGTAAATTAGATAGTAAACCAAAATAAATTTTCAACTTTGACGAGAGTTTTAAAAAATACATCAAAAACCCTTTCTGGGAATGTTATTATTTCGTATTTAGTGATGTGTCTACTGCATTTTGACAATATTTTTTTTTTTCGGAAACTTGCAGACTTGATGATTATTTGCATTTTTTTAGGATCAAGTCAATTGATTAAAATTGAAGATCTTTTCGAAACTTGGCTTTTGAGTCCTAAACAAGAAAGAATTCTTTTAGTGGCGAATAAAATACAAGAACTTTTGCATATAAACGAATGCCCAGACAATATTCGTCAAAAAATATTGAAATTATCGGAATTTTATTCTTTAAGAATTGATTCTAAATGGAAAGCTAGTTATCGTAAACGGGAAGTATTTCAAAAGAAAAACGATACGTGGCTAAAACGGTCCTTAAGCCTTCCTGAAGAAGTAACATCTTATTTATCTTCAATATTATGCTCATTACATCTGATCCCTTTATATCAACCCTTCGGAAAATCAATCGAAATAAATGTACGCATAAAGACACAGATATAAGTGAATATCTGCTCTTGCCCGAAACTGAAGAACACTCTTACTCTTTTAATTTACCTGCCCAGTTAAATCTTAGTGACACCGAAAGTGAAGATTCTCAAGAAGAATAATTAATTTAGGAATATAATTTTCGTTATTTTTTTTATAATATAAAATACTTATATATAATGTGTTAACCTACTCTATTATAAAGATAATTAAATACTGTGACTGTCATTAATTAAAAAGCAGCAATTTTTTCCATATTTTTTGAGTTATTAATTTCGCCGTTTTCTCCATACAAGCGTCCCACTGTGCGCTGTGCCGCCGCCATCGCGTTTTATTGTTTGGGTATTTAAAAATCTAAAGCAAATAGTATTGTCTTAAGTTTTCACGATTCATAATTTAAATAAAACTACTTTTTAACTGGATTAAATATAAATTATACGCGATTAATCCGGTTAAAAAGTAGTTTTATCTAAAGCAAATAATGTGAAATCAATCCTGACCTCAAGGCCAAGATAAAAAGTCATCGGAAAGATAAAGCCATCTTTGTGAAAAAGTCATAAAGAGAGCAGAGAGAGCAATGGCCTGTCATCGAAACTTCGGAGGCCATTTACCGAATATTTTATTTAATTATTTTTTTCATGCGCGCAATAATCGATTTTATAGTGCGACGGGAGGGAGTTTGCGTTCCTGACAGCTGTCAAAATCATAGCTTTTTTCCCCTTCGAATCGGAAATAAACTTTATTCAGAGGACATAAGGAGCTGTCAGGAACGCATTCTCGCAACGGCCGCACTCTAATATAATTAAGCTGAAGAGTTTGTTTGTATGATAGTTTGAACGCTTTTATATGTAAAAAGGGCCTAGTTAAAAGTACCAGCGATCATGTGTGAAAAAAAATTATGAACGTGGAGGAAGCGAAAGAGGTATGCCTGGATCGCAGCAATTGGCGTTCCCTGGTCTCTGCCTACCCCAAAGGGAGACAGGCGAGAATTTATTTATGTATGTTATGTTTGGCGAATTTGAAAATATAACTGAACTGACCGGTGTGCTCTTGGGGAAATTATTTTTGTGTGTTTTATAAGTTGGCGAGTTTCACATACTAGCTACTACGTACAGAGACTTGTTTGAATAAAATTGTTTGAAGAAAAACTCAGAATTAGAACTAAAAGATCGATCATCATGAGTATTCAGATTGAGAGACACTTGAGCTTATCATTTGTGATTATATTTTTGCAAAGCAAATAAAGTCGTTATCGCTGCATATATTTTCTGGCCACTCATGTTTATTTAGTATAAAATCTCAGTCCTCAAGCTACGGCATGACATACAAAATCCAGATATTTATTATCTGTAGAAAAATATTGATGAATTTGATTACACTAATGGTGCGTACAGATTGCTGTAATTTGCAACGTGCGCAGAATGTTACATTACTAGTTGCATTACTAGTAATCTGTACGCACCATAATAGGTGGAATCAAGGATTTGGAAATCCTTTAATAGGTGCTACTTGATATTTCGAGATAAATACAGTTGCTTAATCTAGTATGGAAGTCGTCGCGTCACGGAGCAGTGGCTCTTGTGTTTATCATTCGCTATAGCAAGCAAAGCAACGCTCGGTTTCACCATTCATTTTTCATTTTTCACGACGACTTCTGTGTTTTGTCAGTGCTAACGCTGCGTAACAGCCCGTTCACACATGATCCGTTTTACTGGATACAAAAAAGATATCCAGTAAAACGTATCCAGTAAAACGGTGCATGTGTGAACGGGCTGTTACGCGGTCGAACTGTAATAGTCTGATATTAATAAAGTGTCTGTAACGTGGCATGTTTATCCGTAACATACGCGAGGAATGCAACGCAGCAGGTTTTAAATATACTTAAGTTAAGTAAACGATGAATAAAGGGTCTTCTAACTTGAACTACCGAAAGAACAACATGAGTTTCATTTAATAAATCCCGTCGAGCCTACAATGATGTTGGATGGCGACCCTGCCGAAAAACAAAGTGAATAAAATAGCCACAAAATTTTTTTTACTAGAAATCAAAAGAAAAAAAAAAAACAAGATATGGGAAAATCAGTATCCAAACAAGAAGATGTCATCATAGCCCAAACTGCAAGTGGTGACGCGCAAGCAAGTCAAAAATCTGGTGCAACGAGTTCTACAGAAATTTTGGTGATCTGTCTGCTCACGCTATCATTGGGAGCACTCTTTTACTACATACACAAAAAGTGCCGCAAAAGCATCATAAAGTCATTCAGAAGAGAGATCAATGCAGCTGCTCTCTCAAATGCAGTCTCTATGAATAACTTGGAAGGCGCTCGTCATAGTCAATAATGAAGAGGATATGGACGCCAAGCAGCTAAGCAGTTAATCAGGGAACCCAAAGGATGTGGATAGCCAAGCAGCTAAGCAGTACCGACTTGGAATCCAAGGAAATCAAGCCCTTATAGAAAAAAGAAGACTGTGAAAAAAAAAAAATAAGAAGATTAGTAAGTTCGCCGATTCAAACGTCTATATTATAAAGTAAGGGTATAAGTGAATAGTTTTCATATAAAAAGGGTACTTACAATCCAATTAGATTATTGATATTTAAATAGTTTATATACGTGATTTCCTAGAAATTTAATTAACGTTTATTCGTGTATTTTTAATGTTTTACTTTTGATTTTCATTTTATCATATTTTCCATCTTATTTTGTTGTATACCGTACGTCCGTATCATACTTATGTAAGGTACGAGCGTTCGAACGCGGAACGCAGCGTTGCTAGTACAATTTTATAAGTGTGTTTGTACAGTCCTCAAAGTCAAAGTCAAAAGAATCTTTATTTCGTAAGTATTTAAATACATTTGAACTGAATCTACCACCACTTCGGAAAGTCGATCTGTTGAGAAGAAGTGGCAAGAAACTCAACAGCAATCATCTTTTAAAAATGCACAATAACAATTTACAATCTTCTTGCATCCGGATATCTTATAATAAAACTTTATACTTATCCTTAAATCTATCGAAGGGTGAATCTTAAATATTTTGGAATTTTATTATAAAAGCGTACACATTGACCCATCCTATCAATGGAATATAATTTCTTACTATTTGGCTAAACGTCGTGGAATCGAGGTTGCTGTGCGGGGAATTTGTTTTAAAATTCAGTTGCTCTGTATCAAAACTCATTTTCATACGCGCGTGTGATACGTTCCACGGGGCGTTCTCGACTGAATTGGCATACGCGTTCGGAGCGCGCGCGGCCACGTGTCATACGCGGCCTTTGGCGCATTCTGAACGTCCGTATCGAACGAAGTTTTGTATGAAACGCGCGTTCGAACGCGTGACGCAAGGTTGGCACTTACGGACGTGACTAACTACCGCGAGTACGACACGCGCGTATCTACATCTTTTTCAATTTTAGTCGACATTTAGTCAAACGGTAAGAAATTAAGTATTCCATTGACACGACTTTACAAGCACACTCAGGATATTTTACAAGCGACGCTGCGTGCGTTACCCAGATGCGTAACCGAAAGATTCAGCACTCTGCATGCATCGCGATGGAACTTTCGCTTGAATCTCAGCATTGTCATACGACAACAACGTTATCACATGTTGATAACATGTTTATACGGATTGGTCCGATGATTTACGAGAAAAATAATGTTTAGGTATGTATATCCGTTGTTTAGCATCTGTAACACATGAAGGTAAGTTTACTTTAGCATTTTACTATAATATGCTTACTTTCGCTAAAGAAAACACATTATAGCACTTCGGTGCACCCATGTTGGTGCGGTGCAACTGGTGCGCGTTGTGAATATATTTCAAAAACATATTTATCTTAGTTATTCATAGTCCGCAAAGTCAATGTTTAAAGTAGCAATTTAAAGACTGATGGTTTTATAACAGTTTTCAATTTGCATGTGCAATTATTGACAATTAGCTGTGGCGGTGAAACGAGGCGCGGGCGCAGTCTATTAAATTGTTCTCGCCTGTTCCATTGTTTATTTATACGAGTATGTTTGTTTGATGGAGCGAAGTCGTTGCCTCTCATTTGTATCAGCAGGTTTCTGTATCTCAGCATCGCCAAGTATTCATATTAGTTTCGTAATATTTAAAGCATGACCTACCTATAATAGCAGTGAATTTTGTTAAAATATAAAACATCAAAAATATGTTTGGGAGTCTCTATATAAAATAATGTAAATATGTATTTATATGTGCGAGTATACTTAATAGATTGTACTTTTCAACCGACTTCAAAAGAAGTCCCCCTCATAACTTTTGATTGGGTGAACCGATACTACTTCAGCCGAAGTTTTGAGGTGAAGTCGGTTTTTTAATGCTCTGCATTCGTTGATTATAACATAACGTTAAATTGATATAATACTAACGCGATAAAACTTACATAAAAGTATCTGCTGTAAGAAATTTCGTTACAGATAAGCTGTACCTTCGTCCTTATTTTTGTTCGCTGTTTCTTGTAATTTCATCTCAACTTGTGTGTAAATAAATTTTTAAATAAAAAAGTAATTACAAAAACTAAAACCCGACGGCGGAATACATTGAGTTCAAATTGAAAAGCGCAAAACAAGCACATAAGACTATAAGAGCTTTTGGGCGCGGTTTTACCCGCGCAATTTCGATTCCCGCGGGATTTTTGGGATAAAAAGTAGCCTATACGGATTCGGAAGAATCCCTCTAAGCAATGGTAAAAGAAATTTTGAAATCGGTCCAGTAGTTTTTGAGCCTATTCAATTCAAACATACAAAAATACAAAGGTTTCCTCTTTATAATATTAGAACTTATAGATTAAAAAAATAGTAGCAGCAGGCGGCAACAGACATGTTAGTTTAAGTAAGCATTATATTAGCAAAGATTCACAAAACATGTACTTTAATACTTAATTAGCTTATCCCCGCCTGCTGCTACTATTTTTAATTACAAATACAATTTAAAGCTCTTATAGTCTAATATGCTTGTTTCGCGCTTTTGAGTTTGAACTTACTGTATTCCGCAATTAAGTTAATAGTTTTTGTAATTACTTTTTATTTCCCGCTTTTTAGTTTGATGCATTGTACAATTAACCTGAGCAGATATTGACAGTCTTGGCAGGGATAAGATTTGATCCCTAATTAATAATCCTTCTTGATTATGAGTTTTATACAATACTTTCAGTATATTAAAAATCCCGTTCCGTTTATCTACGTTATATTAGAGTTATGCCTACAAAAACAGTGCACAAAATGTAAGCGAATCGACTAAAATTGAGTAAGTAAGTATAATGAGAATTAAATGTCATAAAGCTTATTGTAAATGCCTTTCAGACCGATGACTAATAAAAATGAACAGTCGCATAGACCTTCAACAAAATAAAAACCATTCATGTTCAAAATAATATTTTTATGGTTAATGTAAAGCAGTATAATATATATATATATATATATTTAGAATAGGCTGTCCATTAGCTTTCATTTGATACCAGCCTATATTGTTGAAATCAGAAATCATTTGTTTTTATGCCCCCAAATGTCTATTTTAAGATGCCAACTTGAAATTTCATGAATCCAATATTAAATCCGTCTGCCAGTTCAGTAGAAATCAGGGAACAAGAAACAGACAATACACACATACATACATACCTACATACGCGCTGAAAACATAACCCTCCTTTGGGTGCCGTAGTCGGGTAGTAAATAAATAAAATGACGAATCGTGAAAACTTTAAACAACCACCTACTTCGTCTTACTTTATTTGAATTACCAGACGCTATTTGTTGCAAACCAAATCTTATAAATAACTAGCTGACCCGGCAAACGTTGTTTTGCCATATAAATAATAATAATAAAAAAAAAATAGATGTTGGCCGATTCTCATAGATACCGGATAAGCACAAAAAATTTCATCAAAATCGGTCAAGCCGTTTCGGAGGAGTATGGCAACGAAAACTGTGACACGAGAATTTTATATATTAGATTATGTATCAGTAAAAAAAAAACCGCCATAAAATCGGTAAAATAATTGTTAAGTCAAAGTCAAAGTCAAAAGAATCTTTATTTCGTAAGTATTTAAATACATTTGAAATAAGTCACAATTTACAAATTGAACTGAATCTACCACCACTTCGGAAAGTCGATCTGTTGAGAAGAAGTGGCAAGAAACTCAACAGCAATCATCTTTTAAAAATACACAATAACAATAACAACAACAACAATTTACAATTTTCTTGCATCCGGATATCTTATAATAAAACTTTATGCTTATCCTTAAATCTATCGAAGGGTTAATCTTAAATATTTTGGAGTTTTATTATAAAAGCGTACACATTGACCCATGAACGAGTTGGTGATCTTCTGGAGTCTACTATTATATTTATACATTAGGCAATCAAGTACTAGACAGAAACGTAGACATAGATATAGAGGTAAAGATAGAAGTAGATAGATGTAGCGATAGAGGTGAGAGATATTACAGATAATGTGGATGGAGATGAGGATAGTCGTGGACAGAGACTGGACACTAACACGGACGTGAACATGGGGGAATGGGATGGAGATGGGGAAGTCAGAGTCAAATTCAAAAAAGTAACATAGTCATAAAGTCTTCAGCAAAACGACCTGGCACCGCTAGCAGCACCCGTTCACGAGTATAACGCAAGCACCAGCCATCACTCTCCTCAACCATATTTTAGGGAAGAGGGTGACCCGACACCCGACGCTACCGCTAGCCATGCCGCCTGAGGGAGCATGACGTTCTTGCTGTTGTATGGATAAGAAGGAGATGGAGATGGCGTTGGATGAGAAGGAAATGGAGATGGTGTTGGAGATGGAGTTGGAGATTGAGAGTATTTGAAAAACAATTTACAACCAAGGACTTTTATCGTCCATATATTCAGAAATTGTATAAAAGCCTTTACTACACAATTTTTGTTTAATAGTTTCTTTAAATTTATCAAGTGGTAAGTCTTGAATATTTGTGGGAACCTTATTATAAAAACGTATGCATTGACCCATAAATGAGTTAGTGACTTTATGAAGTCTACTATCATAGCCGGCTAGCTTGTACTTATTTCTAGTATTAACATTATGCAAGTCACATTTTCTATGGAACATGTTTAAGTTCTTTTTTACGAACATAAGATTTTCAAAGATATATTGTGAGGCAAAGGTAAGAATATTAATTTCTTTAAACTTATTTCTAAGTGTCGCCCTGGAATTAAGTTTGTAGATTGAGCGAATAGCCCGTTTCTGCAGCACAAAGATGGTTTTAATATCGGCAGCATTTCCCCACAGGAGAATGCCGTATGTCATTAAGCTATGAAAATAACCAAAATAAACCAACCGCGCAGTAGCTTCATTAGAGATATTTCGCATCTTTTTGACGGCATATGCTGCAGAACTAAGTCTCTTCGCCAACCTTTCTATATGTGGTCCCCATTGTAGTTGTGCATCTAGGGTTATGCCAAGGAACACTGTTGAATTTACAGGGCTCAATTCTTGTCCTTTTACAATTAAGTTAGTATTTACATACCGGACATTAGGCAAAGAGAATTTTAAAAATTTAGTTTTATTTTCATTGAGTAGTAGGTTATTGGCTGAAAACCATTTCTCCACAGTTTCAATACAACAGTTTATTTCAAAGCAATGCTTCAATTGCCTACTCACTTTAAATAGAAAAGAGGTATCATCAGCAAATAATATGACCTCACACTTGTCTTTCACTAAAAATGGCAAATCATTTATATAAACTAAGAATAAGAAAGGCCCAAGAATCGAGCCCTGGGGCACTCCCATATGAACTGCTGATCCCGATGATCTCTTTCCATTAATATCAACTCTTTGAATTCTATTGCATAAATAGGATTTCATAAAATCAAGTGCCCTATCATTGATTCCATAGTGGTGTAGCTTCATGAGGAGTGTATCGTAGTGAACACAGTCAAAAGCCTTGGACAGATCACAAAAGACACCGAAGGCATCACGTGACTCCTCCCAGGCATCAAATATATGTTTGATAAGCTCAACACTGGCATCAGTTGTTGAGCGACCCCGTGTGAAACCAAATTGATTTGAATTCTTTAAATTATTGCTAAAGAAGTGTACCACTAGTTGGTTTAAAATAAGCTTTTCAAAAATTTTACTAAGTGTTGGTAATATAGAGATTGGTCTAAAGTTACTGGGGTCGGTTATGCTTCCTGCTTTAAATACGGGAATAATTTTACTAAGTTTCATTAAGTCCGGAAACACACCATTATCAACACAATTATTAAATATACGGGCTAAATAAGGTGCAATACCGTCAATGATAGATTGGATGATTTTAACAGAAATACCATCCAGATCAGCAGTGTTCTTAATTGTTATACTTTTAAAAGCTTTCAATACCTCACTTTCAGTAACATGCCTGAAAGTAAAGTTAGTTTTACACTTATTTACATTATTTTCAAGAAAAGACTGTGCAGCTTTAACTGATGAATTTAATGTCTTCGTAGTCGAAACTGGAATGTCTGCAAAGAATTTTTCAAAAGCTTCAGCAACTTCTGTATCTGATGTCAACAGTCGATCACCAATTTTCAGTTTATGTTCCGCGTTTCTAATGTTTGACTTTCCAGTTTCGCTGTTTATAATTTTCCAAGTAGTTTTAGGTATATTTACACTATTTTGAATCTTATTATTAATAAAATTTGATTTCGCAATACTACACACATTTTTGAACATTTTGGAGTATTTTTTAACATATTCCTTAAAGGTTTCGTTATGATTATATGATTTTTCATCATATAATTCATATAATCTGTCTCTGCTTTTGAATATTCCTACTGTTGCCCAGTCACTAAACTTAAATGAGTTATCATCTATTTTTATTGTTTTTGATTTAAATACTGTATCATACTCACATTTAATTAAATTAAAAATACAATTATACTCCTTAACAGGATCATCATAACATTTAAGTTCCCACAACTTATCCAAGACATTACTTCTGAATCTCTCCAGCCGACCCTCGTTCATGGGTACAAACTTAATCTCTCTTCTTAATGCCTTGTTTGTGTTAATGTTAAAAGATGCTAATTGTCCACTGTGATCCGATTTTAACTTATTAAATATGTATTGACTGTTGGGTGATGCATCAGTGAAAATGTTATCAATACATGTTGCTGAAGTGGCTGTAACACGTGTAGGCTCTAAAAAGAGATTTTTAAGTCCATAACAAAGAAACAAATTAGTTAACCTTTGGCTAAGGGCTGATTGGATTAATAAATCAATATTAAAATCACCACAGACAATGATCATTTTTTTAGTATCACTAAGTTTAAGTAAAGCTTCCTCCATGATTTTTTCAAACAAATCAAAGGATGAAGCTGGCCGCCTGTATACGCTTATTATAATAACTTTCCCTAGTTCAATACATGCCATTTCAATGGTTTGCTCAACAGAAAGACTAATAATATCCTTTCGTTCTTTAAATTTCATTCCTTTGTGTGTAATAATCAAGGAGCCGCCACAATTAGCCTGGATTCTGCTGTATGAACTGGCTATTTGATGATTATTGAACGAAAATATCATTTGATGGTCTTTTAGCCAGTGCTCCGTTACACACAAAATATCTAAATTTTCTTGATTCATAAAAAGTTCAATTTGTAAATCCTTACCCAGCATGCCTTCAATATTTTGGTGGGCTACATTTAATACATTTTTACTACATTTTAATTTTGCAGCTGGGGCATATGTGCTAATAACATTTTGATTATAGCTAGAAGTCTTATTATCTATTGTCGTCGCCTCTAGTTTAAATTAACTAGAGTAGTCCTAATACTATTACTTGGAATGTTATATTCCACCGGTTTAATAAATATAAGTGGCTGCTCAATAGAAGCAGAGGTTTCAGTCAAGATGACTGGTAAATGTTGGTTCAGGACATGCATATTAAGTATGTATACAGAGCAAATACATTAAAGGTCTTTGATACAAAGTTAAGTTCGCGCATGCTCAGTCATATACACCTTGACATTATCAAATTGGTGTCTAGTTCGGTTATTATGAGCTCTGTAACCGAAGCCGAAACAATCAAATATTCATAATAAAATTCGAAACCGTAACCATATCTCAAAAAGGAATTTTCACTGTACGTAAGTATTAGCTTTAAAAACGAATAAAAGAAGTACCGAGCGGAGAATTGCACTTAATTGTGTAACTTATGGAATCATTGAAGCATTGCTTCATTTGTCGAATATTGACTGTTAATTTTTTAAGAAAATTTACCGATTTTAAATTTAATTTTTAAATAAATATTTATTTTTTACATGCAGATTAAGATGCTCTATGAAATTAGTAACTAAGTTAAATTACTAAAAACAGGGTTCAAAGCTGTTCTTTTTTACAGTTAACTCTTCTTTTAGGAATATCTAAAAAAGCTATTACGTATGGCAGATATGCTAAAGAACATCTTCGTTTTGACAGCTACCCAACAAGGTATAACAATTTAGGCTTTTATTTGTATTAAATTACCGAGGAAAGCATATCCAAACACCTTTAAAACTATAAGTGCATAGCTTGATATTAAATACTAAGAGATTTTGGTATAAAAGAAGATAAAAATGGGGTTTTAAGATATAACTCGGGCCTAAATTAAGCTTTGTGGTTCCAAATATTACAATGAGTTCAAGAAAATTATACTAAAACTAAACACATTGTGTTAGCTAACTTTTCAGTAGGACCTTTTCTGTCATCACTTTTTATTAAATACGGCCATGATGTTCAATTTAGGTTCAATGTTCAATGTTTAATTTTCCTCAAATGTTTTTTGAACACACAAAAAGCGATAAATTTTAAATATCCAGCCTGATTTCATCATAGTTACATATGATTAGTGACTATAACTTTTTATTAACATTTTTTATTAAATTTTACGCGGGTGACACTACGGCAAACAACTCATTAATTTCTAAAAGATCAATATTTTAAATTTCTCAATAATATAATTAATTTGATAGATTTTCTACTATCCGCGACATCTTTATTTGAAACTGTGAATGGATCATATGCTACCAACCTATCCAAGACCCCATGTCATCATCGATCCTCATGGTGGTGTTTTCATCTCGGAGCTGCGGCAGAGCTACCGCTGAGAAGCCGATGGGATGACCAGCTCCCGTCGCCAGGATCAATACGGCACAGGTGATAAGGCACTGCAAGAGATGACTCCAATTACAAACAATTTTCATTCATCAATCCACTTATTCATATAATAATTAAAATACGTTTTTATCAGATTTTATCGCGTCTTTACGGACCTCGTGGTCACCCATCCTTTTGTTTTACACAGGTTTTTTTGAAAAAGTATCATTTTTAGAAACGATTTTTGCAAAAAAGGTACCTTATTACTTATCATACAAGGAAATTGATAAATTCTCTAACATATTAAGTAAAGCGTGGTCGCTCTAAACTATGATAGAATACCATGAAAATAAAGAAGACTACGCGCTTACTACAAAACATCTCGTAGTCCTAATTTATAGTCCCTTTTTGGGACTGATTTTTGTCCCAATTTTGGGACACCCAAGGCTAGTAATAATGATTAACCCGATGCCAAGGACAATGCCGTCGAGGTGGCTAACTTCTGGTCCGGCAAAATTTGTTTTTGTCTCGACTCGTACGCAAGAGGTTTGACCTTCGGCCGCATTTGAAAAATATTGGATGGAGCCGCTACGTCCAAACATAGTTTTTCTTATAAATTAGAGTTAGTAATGAACTAAGCGAACACCTACCCATACTACGTACTGTAGTGTTACCTAAACTAAAAGCCTAAGTAACCTACTATTTAAAAGAAAAGGTTAAGAGAAAAATTAAAAATAAGTTAAAGTTTATATATTTACAAAAAAAGGTTACAAGTAGATATAAAAACACTATTTACACTTACAGTCCATAAATTTGCTATATATACACAGAAATTCTCCAAAATGCTTAGATATTCTTAAGTTTCCCGGATCTAAAGCTCCAAGGGTTTATATAAAGTTATATAGCGGCTCCAAGAGGTTATGTAGTTATGATACTTTTATAGTTTTACTTTTATATTTTTCTTCAATATTCTCCAAAGTATTCTCCTCGGTGTTTTATTTTCAAAAGCCCCGAATTCAGCTCGCCGCTCCTTTTATAGCCACGATCTCATTCGACAGCCGTAAATTAAATTATATTTCGAGAGGCATCCATTTTTCATCGGCCAGCGGCTGTCATTTCTATTGTCAAGGAGGTTTTAGTCTCTGGAGCAACGGTGGTGGTATGGCAAAAGTGGAGCTGATACTTCTCTTGATTCTAAGTGTGCAAGTCTCAGAATAATTTATATTAAAGTAATAATATAAAAATTAATTGAAAAAGAAATGAATATAAAACATACTAATAGTTTATAAATTATCTGTGCCGAAAAATGACATAAGCTACATGACAATTTTTAGAGTTGACAAGTAGGTAAATAAACAATATTTAGATTTCATAAAAGTTTGCAATAGAAAATTTCCAGTATAAAATAAAAAGGAAACAGGAATACTATAAAACAATATTAGAAATGTACAAAATAAGACTTAAGATGTAGGACAACTATTAACAAAACCAATGGAATATACAAAACAGTAAGTACAAAAATAGTTATATTACAGTACTTACTATAAAGGGACTATCTATCTATTTTTAATGTGGGAATACTCCAGTAACCTCGGTAGACCGTAATTAGCGTGAGTACTTAATGGTTTTTCTTTCAATCACTTAAAAGACATCACTAGGCGGGGCGGTAGTGTCACCAGTTAGATAATGTTACAGATATTGAATGTCAGTGGAGTAGCTTCGAAGGCCAGTGATGGTCTCGTTCATTATTGGATGTGTTGTTCGATGGGTTTAATTAGTCTCAGTCTCGAGGGCTTTTTAATAAACAAGAGATTCGGTTAGCATACATTATTATAAAGGAATATTATTTTTGAGGCGACCAACAACTTATTTGGCGACTAACTACTTGGTGCCTGCGTCTATTTTCCCTGACCAGTATAGTCCTAGTACTTTTAAGCGTCGAGTGAATAGGTTTCTCGTGGATGGACGTGTACCACCTTAGTCTTCATGTTCACTTAACATCAGGTGTCATGGAAGACAAACGTCCCATCCATATTTTATGTAAAAAAAAAACTTGGTGACAAATATAATAGATGAGGTATTAAAAATAATTACTTAGCAGTTAATATTAACAGGAAGACGTAGTCGGTACGGTTAGGTGCGACGAAGAGTGCAGCGAGGAGGAGCATGTTAGGTTACATACGTGCGCGAGCCGAGCGAGCGAAGCGAGCGGTACCGCGGTGGCGGCCGGCGAAGCGCTATAAGCCAGGTCGGCTATCACAGTCAACCCTGGACAATCCCGAGATGGTCAAAAAAGTCAAGCGTTAAGACATCGAGATAACGATGATTTAAATTCAGTTGCAACACCAAAAAAATCATTGCCAATTAAAATTTAAACAAATCTAAGAGCTCAATATAAAGCTGCTACCTTATAATTAAAATGCTACTTCACTGTAGCTGCCAACTTATTATTTCCTACCCATTTTATTATTTTTAAAACCCTGAATCAGATTTGTTTGTCGCCGTGTTAAATACATGCCTATTTTAAGTTATTTATCTTACAACGCTAATAAATACAAGCTAATGTATTTTTCCGTAGGCTTTATGACAAAATATATTTGACAATGGATTTGAGGCTTTTTTTAAATTTGGACAGTGTTCAGTGACCACCTTCTCGAAAACAGATTTTTTAGACCAAACAAAGTCATAGTGCAGAACAAACATTCTTCATTTATGTACCTATGTAAACTGCGACGTGTTACTTTTTTAAAAAGTTTATAGAGAAAGTATTTTTGAAGACTTGCTTAAAAAATGCTATTTTATTGAACTGGCCACTTTTATTTTGAATAGTTTAGCGGCATGGAATTCTAAATTCAATTTCCTAAATGTAAAGTTTAAGCTATGTTATTCGTTTTTATAAATCTGTCCTTATTTAAAATATTAATTTGGTTTTCTTAAGTCCGGATTATACACATGTAGCTCTACGAACCTGGTTAAAAACTCCTCTCAATGAGGAATATGACTCTCCTTTCACGTACGGTGGTAGAGTGGCAGTGGAGCTGATGCTGCGGAGGAAGCCCTGTAGAGCCTCATACTCGTCTTCTTTGGCTTGAGTTTTGGTGATCTTCGGCTTGTGGCCATCTGTCAGCATTGCCTCGTGGGCTCCATCACTGTGGAGAAATAAATGGTTTTAGATACCAGACTTTTTCGATACGTTTCTATAGGTTACGAAGCTGGCGTTTGATCTTAATCTTACCTAATGTGAGATGAGGTCGAAGCATGAGATCAAACTGGATCTTTATAAATTACTAGAACCGGCATTATATAAAACCCTTTTCAAACGGAATATCGAGAGCTTTACTTTTTTACTCGACGTTTCGGCGTTTTTACAGAAAGTCACGTGTCCCAAAAACATAATAACCTGCGGTAATGAAGTCAATCCGACATTGCACTCTCTAATTTTAGGTTTCTTTTATTTGACCCGAGCTTTTTCACGCATCTTCGTGCATGAAGAAATAAGATTTTTCATACAAACTAAAAAGTCCTATATTTCTCGTTCCCGTGGGAATTTCGGGAATTCCTTGCTTAGTGCTCCCCTTCACTCCCTAAGGAATGTATGTTCCAAATTTCATCTCTTTACGCCTAGTAGTTATGGCTGTACGTTGTCTGTCAGTCACTCAGTCAGTAACGGAAAAGTTTTATATATTAAGGTTGCCGGAACACATCATCGGTGATATATAGCGACAGATTTTATAGAAAATGACAAGGTCGCCAAGCTCTATGGTATGGTGTCCTTGGTCTATCTTGAAATCTTGCCGTCTATCCGTTAGACTTAGTCATTTTTACGGCTTAAAGCTCAAGGAAATAGAAAATGGTGGCTCTGTGAAACATATTATTGAGGTGTTTGTACGTCTTGAGACAGTATTTATATACAGTTTTGTCATAGTTTGCAAAACCTGTTAGTAATCTGATCATCAGGCACTATGTTATGTTTAGGTATAGTATGATAAAGCTTGTTTTAGTAAGAAGATCCATCCCCTAAACAATATCAATATCCAGCCCAAAAGGTTATTAAAAAATAACAGATGGTTTTAAAATAATTATATCAAATGATAAACGCGATAAAATAATTTTCGAAACTTCTTAAAAATATAATGAACTAGCTGACCCGGCAAACGTAGTTTTGCCATATAAAAAAAAAATAGATGTTGGCCGACTCTCATAGATACCGGATAAGCACAAAAAATTTCATCAAAATCGGTCAAGCCGTTTCGGAGGAGTATGGCAACGAAAACTGTGACACGAGAATTTTATACAATTAGATTTTCCTGATTTGTCTGCATCCTTCGTTATCGTAACAGGTTAAGCGCAAGGTTTTAAGCGCAAATGACAAATGTCGAGGATACCGCTGCAACAGGGACGCATCAGGAAATTTGAATTGAAAACTTTGCTTAATATCAAATCATTCGCGTACCTGTTTGAGCAAATTGAACCCTCACCCTTTTACCATCGGACTACTAGACGCAGACAGAACTTCCATCCGTATGTGGTTGATATTCCGAAAAGTCGAACTAAGCGCTTTGACAGTTCCTTTTTGATACGGGTCGCCAAGGTTTGGAATGAACTGCCTGCGTCTATTTTCCCTGACCAGTATAGTCCTAGTACTTTTAAGCGTCGAGTGAATAGGTTTCTCGTGGATGGACGGTGGTGTCATGGAAGACAAACGTCCCATCCAAAATTTATATAAAAAAAAAAGCATAACTTAAAATTTGTTTAAAAAGAGAATATTTAATTGTATGTTCGCATTTAAAGACCAGTAAACCTGATTATATTTTTTTCTACGATCAAAAGCTACACGGGTTTACTACACACATGGATAATACATAAGTTCCGACCATAGAGAATCTTGCATACAAAATGAATTTAAAAGGTAAGGTTTTAGACATAGAAAACGATGTCTGTTCTAGTATTGTCTCAAGTTTTCACGATTCATAATTTAAATAAAACTATTTTTTAACCGGATTAATCGCGTATAATTTATAATTTACATTTTAACTCGAAGTTTCGGTGTCTTTGCAGACCCTGTGGTCACGAGCGACTGAAAATATAAATTATACGCGATTAATCCGGTTAAAAAGTAGTTTTATTTAGATGTTTGTTCTATCAAGGCCAGAGTCCAGCCTACGACATCGCAGAGCCAAAAGTCGAGGATGCCGCGAATCGCGAAGTGTGTAGAACTAAAGTGCAGATATTTGGATTTTAGACATAGGCTGTCTCAAGTCCAAATATAATTTTAAGCGCTGGGAATTGGCACGGCCGGTATTAGGATGGGTGACCGTAACCGCTGATCATTTATTTCTCCGGACGACTTCCGTGCTTCGTAAGCAGTCGGTCCCGGATGCTGTATACTTGAGGTATACAATTGTCGTTAGGGTTTGGAAGAAGACATTTCGCCCTGAAAAAAATTCTGACATCCGCCAACCAGCACTGGGCCAGCTTGGTGGAGTACGGCCTAAGCCTCCTCTTCACCCACAGGACAGACTCATAGTCCTGCAGAGGGCTCATTACGGAAAAACATGGAATTCCACGTTTTTTTCCTTTTAACAACTAGTTGTTCTCTATGAAGATAGGTATAACTCAAATGGGTATAAATACTAAAAGATTAGACCTCGTCGAAATGTAACTGTATCTCGCTGATATCGCTTGATCTTCTTGTTCTATCTCGTATATCGCTAAGACCGGAGTTATTTTTATTATTCTAATTACCAAAACTAACACAGCATACCTAGAGAATTTCACAAATATTTAAGTTATAAAAGTATTCTTAATAATGACTTTTTTGCACATCGTACTCTTTGACGTTTGAAATGACAATCTTGATGATCGATGTCATGTGCTGCTGCAACCGAACTAAATTCATGAAATATGTCCCGTGCTCTTATGTCAAACACATAGGGTGTATTATCGCTCAAATCGCGGGACTTCGTTCATGAAAAGGATAATTGGCTAGCGCGACACATTTTCAAGAGCTGGTTACAGTTCCATGCATTGTCAGATATTTAGATATTTTAGACGTCCATTTTTTTTTATATTTCGTATTTCGTTATATTTTTTGCAAGAAGATGGGATTCTCTGGCTGTAAATTGTTATTGTGTATTTTTAAAACATGATTGCTGTTGAGTTTCTTGCCACTTCTTCTCAACGGATCGACTTTCCGAAGTGGTGGTAGATTCAGTTCAATTTGTAAATAGTTTCACTTATTTCAAGTGTATTTAAATACCTACGAAATATTGCGAAAGCCTCTATCCCTGAAGCTGTATAAGTTAACGATTGGATGACCTGATAAGTAAAGGGCTTCCTACTATATTGCGTCAGTGGGGCAGTGGTTTTGTTAATTATTTATTCCTTGTTCATTGGATTTTGGTCCTTCTCTGTATAGTGCGACCGGTGGGAGTTTACGTTCCTGACAGCTGTCAAAATCATAGCCTTATTAACTTTTGAATCGGAAATAAACTTTATTCAGTGGACATAAGGAGCTGTCAGGAACGGCCGCACTCTAGTACTTTTTAAGACTTATTTAATTGGGCTTGTAATTAAATTGTTATCAAAGACCAATTATTTAAGTTTATATTTTTATAGTTGATTATCGCGGCTGATTGAAAATGGGTATTTAATATTTTTACAAAATTCTTCATGATAGGTATGTTGAAATGGACTAATATTATGAATGTGAAAGTTTGGCTGTACTGCATGAACCAGAGCACAGATTTGAATGTAATTTCCCATGAAAATAGTTAAAGACTCAATGTCAAACATAAGGTCAAAAGTACCCGTAACCGGCGATCATGTATGAAAAGATTGATGAACGTGGAGGAAGCGAAAGAGGTATGATTGGATCGCAGCAATTGGTGTTCCCTTGTCTCTGCCTACCCCAAAGGGAGACAGGCGTGAGGTTATGTATGTATGTAGGTCAAACACAACTATTCCTATTTTTATTCTTAAATCTACACCTACAAGCTTCCAATTTATAAGCAACCAAGCAAAAACTCACGGGATACAGCTAGTGTAAACATAATCACGGAACTTAGAATAAGTACGTAATCTACTTACCCTAACAGATCTAACATAACATCATTCTTAGTGAAATAAAGCTACGCTTATATGGAATAACTTCTAACAACAATTTCTTTATTGATTATGTTGTTTACTGAATCTGATCTTAATATATTAACCAGTAATGACTTATGTTACTGAGGACTGAACAAGGGAACTATTATTCTGTCTGTTTGTATTCCTCAGATTCTTAACCTACATTAACAGAATTTAGGTCTAGTAAGTAAATGCTGCTTTTTAAACTGAGTCACGTTAAGATAATTAATTAAGATATAATAAACTAGCTCTGTCTATTGAAAGACGGGGATTTATATTTATTGCATCATAAATAAGTCAGTGTCAATATTTGTTCACTTTTCTGTAGGTAGAAAACTATTTGGTAGGTTCAGCTCATTTCTATCGTTAAATAGCTATAAATTATTTTCCGCATAGAGAGGTAGGATTGCTTTATTTAATTTATTTATAATTTAAAGAAGTTTTATGACTCACTTATTAATGAATGACAAAAATCCACTTAGGTTTAAAGGTACTGTAGTACACTATAGTGCGACCGGTGGGAGTTTGCGTTCCTGACAGCTGTCAAAATCATAGCTTGTTTACCCCTTCGAATCGAAAATAAACTTTATTCAGTGGACATAAGGAGCTGTCAGGAACGCATTCTCGCAACGGCCGCACTCTACATAATGCCATGGCTTTTAGATTTTCCCCAAAATAAAATCGTGATAGTGTAATCGTTGTTTTATACCTACACTATTTATATACACTTTAGATTCTTAACCTACCTAAATAAGAATATTTTAATATACACAATTGTTCTCAAATAACGATGTTGAGCTTCGGAACGCGTTGGTAACAACTGGCCTGAGGTCAGCGTTATTTACTTACGTTCTTTATATTTGTCAGCGTTAGGGGTTAGTGCAAAACAAATAAGTACGTGGCAGAAATCTTAGTTCCGGTTTGGGTTATAGAGATATGATTTACTGACAAAGCTGATTAGATACAGTAGAAGATAAGATAGAAGTAAGGCATCATTGTAGATTACTTGTGACGTAGATTACGACATGTATTTTTTAACGTTCGCATTTATTTTTGAATCAGAATTGACGAAGTCGTTTTTTATGACAGATGAATATTGATGTAGTACCTAGTACCTATGGCATCGATATAAAACTCGTGTTATTTTAAAAAAGTAATGATGAATGAATAATCACTCACTTCAAATTTACTCAGTAAATAAAATTTCAGTACCCTTATTAGTGTACTGCCGCATCAAACACAATACCTGTAGGTACATGTTATTAAAATGTAACTTCATTAAATTAATAATATAATGTATACCGGACTATTCTGTAGATGTTTTTATTACAGAAATATTCACACTTATTCAATTTCTGTACCGAAATGTATCAGCATATGTAGGTCAGCATATGTCCCTACGCTTCATAGGCTTCAACTAAACTATCGAACATTCTACAGTATCCGCTACATTATTTAAAAATAAACTTTAAATATCAATATTAATATGGAAACCGGAAAATTTCCGTTAACTGAAAAAAAAATCAGTTGTGCTATGCTACAATAATAAAAAAGGTACACGAATTATTTCAGCATGAATTCCTGTACTGTTATTTTTAAATACACCTAATTTAATGGTATGACGTCACACAGAAAAAAAATGTACAGAAATTCATACCGGTATGCAGTCCCTGTATCAAACAGTATTTTGGAAAAATAAACAGTATTCAATTTATTTAATTTTTTTAACACATATTTTTAGAGCTTCTCGCATAAATTATTAGTTTAAGTCTAGCACATAAAGTGTTTAGCATTTTATGCTGAAAACAGTATTTTGTATACTTTATTTTTGTTCAACAGAAAAAAGTATAATGTAGTGAAAAACAGTATACAGTTAAAAGCAGTATGGTTGGCCACCCTACACGTAGAAGACATCGAGGGCTAAATCGTGCAAATGCGAGCAGTTTTCGGTCCCCAATAGATTTTACTTTTAAGTGGTATACGCAGGTATATGGTTGTACGGAGGAAAGCAGTAATATTGAAAAGCTAACAACATAATGTTTTAAAGTTTTTGCATTTAAAATGCTCAATTATTCTTAAATAAATGAAAAATGTGATAAATAAAAATTACCCGATAGACTCGAACCTGGAACCTCTCGTTATTACCGGGGCCTGGCGGTGCGCCTCGAAATTACTTACCACATTTTTGTTTTTACGTTGTATTACGTTATATTGTAATACTTCAGGTTCGAGTCCTTGTCGGGTAATTTTTATTTATCACATTTTTCAGTTATTTTAGCCAATAACATTTTTTTAATAATAATAATAAATTCTTTATCCATGCCAAGTTGAGAATACAATGTATATTACATTTCATGCTTAAACAATTTAGGCTTTATTCGTTATGATTACAAGTTATTTTACTGTTGCCCTAACTAGATTATGAGATAATCTGTATTTAGGGCCGCAGTGCATTCGACATTAGATGGATAGATAACAGATTTTTTTGTGGGTGAATTTACATATTTTGTTGAATAAACATTTTAGATTCAATTTTCTAATTATAATAAATATCAAAAATTTTCAAAAAAAAAAAAATAAGATTAAGATTCTGACATTGTGTGAGAACGTGTGATACATAACATTATACTCTTTGTTAAACTGTACTTTTATTTAACGAGTTGGTGAGGTTATTGTGATTATTCATAAACTAGCATATATTACTACTACATACATACCTACCTACTAAATATGTGACCCCGAAATTAGCTTGTTCTACAAAGCGGAAACTAGTATACACTTGTACAAATATTCAAATTTTAACTTTGAATAAAATAAAAAATCGTTTTGGACATTTTTTTTTGTGTTCTAGATTACTTACATAACCTCATTTCTTTATGTTGATGCTCTGTATTTTTACATATTTTAATTAATTGTGTTAGTAATACTACGGGCGCCAAGGAAGGCCCACTTAATTTAAAAACTTGTAAAACGTAACCGTTGAGTGAAGTTAAGGAAATACATAATGGAAGTTGTAATACGTTTATTTGAGGAACAAGAAATCTATAAAGTAGTACTGTTTTGGCATTTTCACGTAAATGTAAACACGTTTAAAATAATATCACAGCCTTCTCATATCATTATTCATAAAGGGTAATAAATTAACCAAAAAAATATTTGGGCCATCTTAAGTCTATCAAAATAAAAATCAGGTATAAAATAAAAACAAACTACTAAATAAAATCAAATTTAACTTAGTAACTAAATTTGAACGTAACTTATCGAAAATATAAATAAATCAGGTCTTTTTTCCTAAATATATTTGTTGTATGGTGATTCATAGGGAATTATAGACCTTGATAGGAACTTAATAATAGGGTTAATAATCTCTAAAAATACAAAAAAGGAAATGAAATGATAACAGTCATCTATTATTCGCTTAGATTAAATAAGATGTTCAAAGTGTAGAACAAAGAAAATTTGCTTTTATTTTATTTATTTTCAAAAAAACGAAGATATAGGAGTTTATAAAACATGTATCATCGTCTTGCTATGAACAAGTAAAATGTCATTTGTCTTAAAAATGGCGACGCGCCGGTAGGTAATTAAAAACATTTGCTCTATTGTTTATGGTACTAATATCATAAGCCCGCGAAATTTCAAATGTTTCGGATAATCAAAACTGTATTTTTTTAAGTGGGCCATCTTAAGAGCTGGGCCTTTTTCGGCGACACTACCTTATAACAAAAATGTCGTTAGTATATCTAGTTAAATAAAAAAGATGTTTTTTTTTATATTGTAAGGATAGGACGTTTGTCTTCCATGCCACCTGATGGAAAGTGCGCATGAAGACTATGGTGTTACACGTCCGTCCACGAGAAACCTATTCACTCGACACTTAAAAGTTCCAGGACCAGGAACTGTAGCGGTCAGGAAAAACAGACACAGGTAGATTGTTCCACGCCTTGGCAATCCGTACCAAAAAGGAACTATCGAAGCGTTTTGTTCGACTTCGATGGTGTACATAAATCATTGATTTTCGTATTATGCTACTGTTACACATGCTCATTTCAAGCACGAAAGCATGCTTCAATTGAGAACTTGCTTCACTTGAGTACGTGTTTCAGAATGTTGCTCAGCTTAAGCATGCTCATTTCGAGCACGCTCGTGAATCGACAGGATTGCGATGTCTGAGCATGCTACCAGCGGCGCGGGGGTGCTTTGCATGCTAGTATCGATCAGTTGTTCATTCTTAAATATACAGGGTTAATTTTAATTAACTTATCGCCTCTTGCGGGCAGCCTCTCCACGTCAATCCCAACAACATTTGTTCTGCGACTTTTTACAAATCTTGATAAACAACACAAAAAATAAAAAACATAAAAAATTTTGCTCCTTACTCTACATTTTGTAAGAAGTACCTATTATTATTATTATGAAGCGATATTTTACTGCGCAAGGGCCGTGGCATACCTACGCTTAGAGTAAATAGAGTTACGCCTCTCAACATACATAGGCTATAAATATTTTTTGTTCGGGAAAACTCAAATTTTAAAAACTATTAATTTTAAAAAGTTGTAGAACAAATGTTGTTGGGATTGATGTGGAGAGGTTGCCTGCTTGATGTTAAAATTAACCCTGTATAAGCATACTTAAAACTAGCATGCTTATTGCTAGCAAATGTAAACTGCTCCTAAGCATGCTCGTATTGAGTATACTAAATAGCAAGCTTTTAAGCATGCTTTTTTAGAGCATGTGTAACAGTAAAATTATTCTGCAAAAAAGCTGGGACTTCGTATAAAGCGCTAGTAGTGGATTTCTATATCGAATCTTAATTTTTGCTCCAGATTTTTTCATACCAGAATAATTCTGGTTTTTGGTTGTCATAGCAACGCTCATACCTTAAAGTGTTTTAAAAAAGGATTTTAGATTGATATTCAATAAAGAAATCCACTATGAATATGGTCCAAATCACATATTTCCTCCGTGGTCCAAATGATCCCTAAACTGACATAAACCTATCCAACTACCCTACATCCTGCTTAATCCTCTTATTTTTCTTTTCAAATAGTGACCATGAACAGGTCAGTAATAAAAGAAAACGCTCTCCACAAACGTGGTAGATTCAAAGGTTTATTAAAAATTGGCAAAAATTAACAATTTGAGCGGTGAAAAGGCCATATAAGTTCTTAAACATAAATATTTCATTCATTCTCAAACATCATTTAGTCAAAAATCATCATTTAGTCTTACGTATACTAAACGGATAACGGATAAAGAACTTTAGATATATATAAAAATACATAATTTATACATACTTTTTACTAGGAGACAAATTTATTAAACCCATGACTTGACGGCTAACAAACATCCGCAGCCTCCGGGATTCGAACCTAAGGATCTCTGGCATAGAAGGCAATGTTTGTTACAACTACACCAGCCGGTTCTCAAAACTACTAACGATCACTACTTAACCAGGTTCTTTACTTTGTTTAGTGGCAATAAAAAAACTAAAAACATGGTAATTAAAGAACACGTTTTCTTAACCATAAAAAGTTACATTGTCTTAAGTTTCCACGATTTACTTATTAAATAATAAAAATAACTAGGAAAAACACCCATATTTAGTACACAAAAAAAAAATATTTACACGTGTAATAAAAAAAAAAGAATTTTGCCTAAACCAAACTGTGACCTAAAAAATGTTATCTGGCAACACTCACCTTTGAACTCTGATTATTCTGATTGTTCTATTACAAGTCAAAACAAATCCAAATAATTTCAAAACCATTTCGATTTTAGCACGTTAT
Source organism: Stenoptilia bipunctidactyla (assembly GCA_944452665.1). Taxonomy (NCBI): domain Eukaryota; kingdom Metazoa; phylum Arthropoda; class Insecta; order Lepidoptera; family Pterophoridae; genus Stenoptilia; species Stenoptilia bipunctidactyla. The sequence continues at coordinate 5,302,020 of OX101729.1, read as the reverse complement.
TCTATTTAGGAAGGCGTCTTGTGCACGCGACTTATATGCAACTAGTAAGTTAATTAATTTATATTAATAACAAAGTTATCGTATTGAACTTGTCACCTCGTTATCGAAATTAATGTGTTACTCGTAGTAGTAAGAGCTCTAGTCCTTAAGGACTTAATTAATAAACCTTATCCACAGTTATGTTACTCTAGTTCTCACTTATCTGTACTAATAGCTTCAATATTTTAGTTAATTTTGTTTTAATTTGTTTTAATTCGTATAATCCTGACTGAAAAAGAGTGCCAAGAGTTTTTTTCCGCCGGCTTTTTTTGTCTCTTGGTTTACTGTAATATCTTATTCAATAACTATCAACACCTTGTTAAAGCCGAAGTACATAGTTGTGACGTCATTAAGTGGCCATTCGATGGTCTTATGATGAATAATAGTACCTACAGTACAAATTGATCATGACATGAAAAATAACACATTACAGCTAATTGTGAGAGCCAATGTCATGCCACAACCAAATTGCTTACATAGTAGGTGCATTGAGCTACGGATGCGCCAATACGAACATGACAAACTGGGACCAGAGTATTTAAACAAGAATGGAATAAAATAGTGCTCGTGAGAGCATAGCATGCGTTCCTTTATTATCGTTTTTTTTTTGTTTCATATCATACAGAGAACATCATGTACAGTACTCATTTGTCATTTACATTTAAGTAAACAAAAGCAGAGACTTTTATATATCCCACTAAAATAAATAAAAATGGGTTTCTACAGTTAGATCTTAAAAAGTGAAATAACTTGAAAACGGTAATCTTTTGAACGGGTGGTTTTATACTGAAAATTTGTTTTATCTTACTCTATGATCTCTCAACAGATCCGGGGCCAATAAATAGTCACCACGTATAATAAAAATAGTGTGATCGATAAAAAAAAATGTGGATTTTTAAAATATTTTTGAATTTGATACTTTTAAGGAATTTTATTTAAAAAATCTTAGAAATTTAAATTCCAAAAGTTGAGGGGTACAGTACAAACGCGTGAAGTTGAAAAACTGCAGTTCTTAACTCTGAACTAGTGATGTTCCGGGGATCAGTATCGGCGGATACCCGCCTAGGAAAAAAATCCGTGTTCATATCCGTATCAGTTACTTTTCACGCAGATCTTTTACGGAGCTTTTCTTTACCAATTTTCAATGTATAGGATGAAATTATGTATGTAGGAGATGAGTTTTTTTTTACTATATTCAGATATTGTTTATTAGAAGGAAAAAAATCAAATTAGTGAATAACTAAATTAAAACATTAAACAAAGTACTTAAATAAATTTAAAACATATCTCTTTTAAATACAAAACACCTTTCTTAGTGTCTAATACAAATGAGATGAGATTGAATTTAAAAAATCTTAAAATCTATTGAGAGTATTTTTTATTTTCTTAAATCATAATCGAATATCTGATCGAAAATTAGAAGAAGTATTTTATTAAGTAGGTATTTTATTATTATTAATGTATGCTTATTTATTTATATATATGTTGTATATATTGTATTATTTTTTTATGTAGTATTTATATTCATAAAACTAAACATAAGCTTTATTATTTCCGATGTTTGTACAGTTTCTTTTTTTTTTCTATACAACTTGAAGTTGTCTGGTAGAGATCGCTCTGAAGCGATAAGGCCGCCCATTGTACCATTCTTAAGTTTTTCTTATTATTGTACTTTTTTTCTTCTTTTGTAATGTGTGCAATAAAGTGTTAATAAATAAATAAATCCGTATCCGCTACATTTTTAGCGATCCGGCTCATCACTACTCTGAACATCCTGTTCCTGTAGATAGTAGTTATGTTTTGTACTAGCATACTAAGATAGCATATTTAAATAACGTAAGTTCACGTAAGGCGCAAAAGTAAAGGGTGTCTCAATATTTTTTCGTTTTTGAATTGATACACGCCAACCGCTACCTGCAGGAGAACGGGAGTAGTCTCAAACGCTTGGCCGGCTTATAAAATTTAGTAGCCATGAATTGTTTCATGGGACCGCAGCGCGCGTTTTTTGTGCGACCGTTTTATAAAACCATCGATTCCTACACTATTTTTGTCGTCTCTACAGGACACATATTAATTTAACAAACTTAAAACATGTGCCAAGTGCCAATTTAATCAAGCGTTGGGTGCGCAAGTTTGAAAAGGCTCAGAATACAATACCGGACAAATCGTCTGGGCACAAAAGGACATAAAGAACGTGCCCCCTCTAACCAGTTCACCGCGGATCTGGTCAACCTTTTGGGCTCCCAGCCCTAGTCATTCTCTCCACTTGCCGTTGAGCTTTACAGTGTCTTACTACGGGTCATCCGTCAGGATGCCTGATGCGCCGCCCTGGATCCCACGGGGTGGTAGCTCATTACACGATCTAGGAATAACTCTTGAGTTAGGGATCGGAGAAGGGGGTGTTTAGTGAGTAGAAGTCTCACACTGGCTGGGTATACGGTGGCATTCCGTCGGCGAGCGGTTGCTACTGTCGGCGGGGATTTATTCCCGTGCAGGGCCCAGTACGTACTAGGAGTATTCACCCTCTCCCTATCTGTGGACGCCCTTTGGGGCGCCACAGTAGGGTGTCATTCTTTGGCAGGAAAAAAAAAAAAGAACGTGCATGAACGCCGACCGCGTTCGTCAGTCTTTTATGGACGACCCAAGACAGTCGTTGAGATGCGCGTAGCTTCTTCTAATTTGAGCAAATCTATGGTTCATCACATTATTTCGAAAGATTTACATTTTCACACCTTTAAAATTAGTATCGTTCAAGAAATTAAGCCTTATGATAATGATAAACAAGTCCAATTCTGCAGGACAGTGTAAAACCGTTAAAAATGAGTTTCATTAACATCTGGTTCTCCGACGAGTCGAATTTTCACATCACGTGAATAAACGATTTCCGTATGGAACAACCTAAAAAGTAAAGTTTTTAATCAATTGCCACCCAACCTGAATATTTTGAAGTTATGAATCACTGAAAGAAATCAAAAGCGATGCTGCAGCGAACGATTTGCAATTTTAGCTCCAGGTTAAATGAGTGTGAACAAATGACAGGTGCGCATTATGAAACGGTTGTTTTACATTAAAAAACTTCAAGAACTGCTCTTTAACAATAAATAAAACGAATTTTAACTGATATTGATGTTTTTTATTTAATATTAAAAAACATTATGAGACACCCTTTATTTTTTCGTGATAGCGCGCATTTTGACAAACCAAAAATTTACAAAGGATGTACCATGTTTACTAACGAATGTTTTAATTTAAGCTATGTTTTATGGTGGGAATGACTTTAAACTAACCTTATGATCGTAGACAATGGTAGAGTGGAAATAAACTATGAATCAAGATGTTCTTAGATAGAGTTCGGAGTTTACCTGTTTTGTTAATATTTTAAGTGTATAATTGTATTACGTTCTGTCTAATTAATTAAGTCCAATTTAAAGTATTAAAATTGGACTTAATTGACACTTTGATCATGAATTTTTCATTAGATGTATTTTTTTATTTTTATTATTTGCCAATTTTAATGTATCAGAAAAACGTAATTTTATAATTATTAATTTGTTATTAATTTGTACTTAATTTTTATAATTTATTACTGCTTATGTAATTTTTTTTTTATGTTTTACCAAAGCATGTTGTCGTCACCTCTAAATGTAATAGTGTTTAGTTATAGTAATAACCTATTTTAAGAAGTGTTAATGTTAACATTATTGTGTTGGTGACCTTTAAATAAATAAATAAAAATTCGGCATTCATAATGTCTCAATTTGATGACTTACAGTATTAATAAATTTCATAAAAAACTGTTCTTAAATCTTATTGAGGCCGTCAGTGTGTAGTTAGCGGGACTAATATCACTAATATTCTACTTAAAAAAGAATTCGTCCAGTGAACACGGTCTTTAATCAATTACGATACTTAAGATCATAACAATATTTCAATGAGCAGCTAATTAATAATTTACTTATAACCTATTAGTCGATCTATATTTAGTTGCGAGTCTAAACACGAACTGTGCCAAAAAGTTATCTTAACTGTTTTTCAAACTAGAGCTGGCAGACGTGCCATAGACGTCATCAATTTTGTGTTTTAGTAAATAACTACGAGTAGCGCTTGAAAAACAAAGCTCAAAAGTATTTATTTATTCTGACTGGTGGTTTCCGAGATTTACGAGTTAAAACAAACCTTTAATGGCTTGGTAAGACAATTTCTGATTTTTAAATCTAAGATAGAGAAGAATTTAAGGCCTAAGACAGTTTTTTTCAATAAAACTTATAAGTATCTACATGGTAAAAGACAGACGCACACTTTGTCGTAACCTTTTGATAAAGCAGAAAATTATTCATGGCTACTGAACCGCTGATTGAAACCATATTGTGACGTCACAAAACGGCCTATTAAACCTCACTAACTATAAAGAACGAAGTACATATTGTATCGACCTTTGCAGTATACATAATTTGCAGTTTACTTTGCAGTATACCTACATAATTGATTAAACTAGTTCCGGAAGTACCTGGTTGCTTCCGGATAATTCATATGCACTAAGTACACAGACTCCTTGAAAGTAATTGACACATTAATCCACAGTAAAATGTTATACTGAAGAATAAGTTTTTTTGTCCATCAAACGCGCAAATATCGGAAACTACGGGTGCTTTCAAATTGGCCGTAGGTACTGTTCATCATCATCGTTCAAACGTCTTCTGGTGGACAAAGACCTCCCCCAAAGTTCTCCATGTGGTAGATTGGTCCCGCGCCGCCCTCATCCAGCGTTTACCGGCGAGCTTGACCAAATCGTCGGAACACCTACCTAGGCTGCGTCTCCCAGTACGTGGCCGCCACTCGAGAACTTTTCTGTCTCAACGACTATTTTTTGCGAGATATGTTCCCCGCGCCTTGCCACTTCAGCTTTGCTTTATCCTTGCAATACAGGGTTGATTTTGAGGATTGTTCGGAAGAGCTTGTCTGTAGATGATAAGGCCGCCTATTGTGCACTGTACCTAATATATTTTTAATAAAGTTATGTCTTACTCCATGTGTACAATGAAGAATAAATAAATAAATAAGGCATCACCTGTTGCGGGCTGCCTCTCCAAATCAATCCCAACAACATTTGTTGTACTACTTTTTACAAATCTTGATAAATAATACAAAAAATAAAATCAAAAAAATGTTTGCTCCTTACTCTACATTTTGTAAGAAGTGCCTATTATTATTTTGAAGCGATATTTTACTGCGCAAGGTGCGTGGCATTTCTACGATCAAAGTAAGTAGCGTTACGTACGCCTCTAAACAGAGGCTATAAATATTCAAATTTTAAAAACCATTAATTTTAAAAAGTTTTAGAACAAATGTTGTTGGGATTGATGTGGAGATGCTGCATGCAAGGGGTGATGCGCTAATTAAAATTAACCCTGTTTATTTGGTTGCTATGATTTAAAGAGGCCCAGTCAATACCAGTTCGAAAACTGCCAGATGTAAACTGTTTCACTAATTAGGCTTGGAGAAAAGCTCGAAACACAGCACCCGTGTTTTTGTATCGTCCGAATACAATATTACAAACACAAATACAACTTATGATATCAGATAGCGATAGCGCTGTGTATTTAGGTGCAACTATTAACCCCACAAAAGAGTCACTTTCTTTTTCATTCAAACTCTTGACGGTAATAGATTTTTCCGATCCATACCAATTTTAGGTTTTATCTGGATAACTTGTGATCTCGAGGAAATTTTTTGATAAACTATCCTCAAGAGGCGAATAGAGAAATAAGCGAGTTCGAACGAACATTTTAGCTTTTTTTTATATTTGTACACATACTCGTTAGGGTTTGCCAGAAGCCATTGCGGCTTCCTCAAAATTCTGCCATCCACCAACCAACACTGAACTAGCTTGGTGGCCACCCAAGTCAGAAACGCATGGAGTGGGCAAATGAAAAGCAAGTATGATGATGAAAAATGCCGTTTGCGTAACCTTCGACTTACAGCATTACGATCTAAGCAAGTGGAAACAAATAGAGTGTTAGAAGCCATTTCGGCGCCCTGAAAAATTGGACATCCACCGACAAGTCAAAATGCCTTGATTAGGTATATATTTCTATTCCGCTTTTTATAAGTACTTGTTTGTACTGCATCAAAATATAGCAGGGGGGAGGGGGTTAACATAGAACACTTAGAATATTTATTTAAGTCATGTAAATTAACGTTAACGTTTTTCCTAAGAACAATTGTTTTAACGTAGTTTTCTTGCTAGTCGTAACAATACAAAAAGAGATAAAGCGAGATCTTTAATATCTACCAACTCACATTATTTTGAATATTTTTTTAGTCCGAAATATATTTTATTTATTTTTTGTTAAAATTTTCCTATTTGGGAAAAGAGAAGGTACTAATAGGCAGTACTAACTACATGTCTTTTTAAAAAGAGACAGGCTATACACCAATCCACCATTGATTATTGCGTTGTATCGTATAATTAGCTCTCTATTAATTAAATTGAAATTCTTCTGTTTCAAAGGTCTGTCAAATAAGGAATCGATATAGCATAGTTTGAAATTTGCAACCGACTTCAAAAAAAGGAAGAGGTTCTCAATTCGTCTGTATGTTTTTTTATGTCTGTTTCCTCGTAGCTTTTGGCTGGGTGAACCGATTTTGATGATTCTTTTTGTATTAAAAAGCTTCGAAAAGTCACTTCCCACGTGGTTCCATTTGATCTAGTTCTGACGTGAAGTCGGTTTTTTTAATGCTCTGCATTCTTTGATTATATTGAAACCTTTCGCAAGGCCCTTTTTGTATGGACAAGATTTGAATAGCAAAATGACCAAGGAGAGACCCGTAGCCTCGCAGTGGACTCACTAAAAATAATATGAAAATAAATATTGTATCAATAATGTCGATTGTAATCCATTTTGTAACCTTCATCCATAAAAGAAATAAAAATATGGATATAATATAATATAGCAGAAGAGTTTTTTAAAACGCGTAATATCTAAAATTAACAGATGAATATGATTTATAATTTTAGCATTGGATACTCTTAAGAAAGGTTTAGTTTGGTCAAAATATTTAGAGGATATTTAAATTTAAAATAACGCCGATTAAACCAAGCGTAGCTGTAGTAAATCACAAGGCTGAATTGACATCCTTTTTTCTAAGATTTCTTTCAATTCTAAGCAAATCAGTATCTATCTATACTAATAAAAATTAAAACTTAAGTTTGTTTTTTTATTTAAAATTGTTTATTTCTAAATCATACAGATTTCGAATTTGAAATTTTTTTTTGTACTTGCCTATTCCTTAGGGAAGGTAATAGTAGGCTGTATTTTATCCAGAAATTCTTGGGGGTTGTTCCGTCTTCATCCTGCGACGTCTCATCCTAATTCTTCACTCATCCTAAACTGGTATTCCGTATTCACATATGATAATATTTAAATATTTTTTCTTAATTCATCCTAAATATATGCTAAAGCAAATTTTACCAAAAAAAGTACGAACTGTACGAAAATTATTATAAATTAGATGAGCATATTGATAGATCTTGGAACCAGTTTTGATTTTGAAAAAGCGTCATTCATTCAATAGGAACCGTTCTACCTAACACGGAGATGCTATTTTCACTTTTGCTAAACTCTAGTTAAACAAGCGAAAAAACTTAAACTTATCAAACGCCGAGATTAGCTCAAACATCTCTCCCTATACTTAGCTTAACCATTAATAGATACAGGAAGAATTAATTGATGATGGAGGATAATGGAGGACTGCATAATAAATAACAATATTACAAAGTTCAACGACTATTTATCACAGACATGGTCAGAAGGGGCAAATTTCCACCTCATATTTGAACACACTAACAACTAACGCTGTTGAAGTTGGCATGCTACATTCAACAGATTTTACCTAATAAAAAAAAATGCTGCGATTGCCTCATTTTTTGAAAAGAGATGCCGCTTTACTGGATGTTAGGATTCTTCAATGTCAAATTGGCTTTATTGAAAAACTTTATTTTTCATTATTCGTTGAAGTTAATGATTCATCTTAATCTATCTATGTTTTAATGACGACCGGCTGGTGTAGTGGTAACATACATTGCCTTCTATGCCAGAGGTCCTGGGTTCGAATCCCGGCGGCGGCGGATATCGGTGTGATGAACACAGATATTAGCCGTCAAGTCATGGATGTTTATATGTTTATTTTAGTTTATTCTAATAAAAAATCCTAGTATATCAGTTATCTAGTATCCATAACACAAGTTCTTTAAGAAACTTAATTTGGGCTAGATAATGTTGTATGGGCAGACAAAAAAAAATATAAATATATATTATTTTGAAAATTTTTGTTTGATTATTTCCAATCAGAAATATTTTTTATAATAGTAATCTTTGGTTCAGACCGTACATAAATCTTACACTTTTTTTTTTAGGTTTTTTTTTAAATATAGGATCAGTAAGGCATATCTATAGGTTTTAAAACTAGATTTTTGCTGTAGGATGAATAAGGCACATTAATAGGATGAGTGAAGAAAAAATAATGAGTAGCATGAAGACGGTACATATAAAAGTGACGTGGTTAAAATTTCAAAAAGATGTTAGAAAATCTATTTATACTCCAATAATTTCATAACAATTTCGCAATCAGTGTATGTATGTAGCTATTTGGGGATCAAGTCCAGCGGTAGACGCAAGCGCAAGTCATTGAAGTCTCATGTGTTTTTTGCAAGTCATTATTATTCAAAATTAAACTGGACATTAATGTTACTTAAAATCAACGTTAAGAACTTCGTGTCATCTGTTATAAGTATTTGCCCAAACATTTAGATTTAATGACGAATGTACATGTACAAGTATGTAAATACCCTATGACGTCAAAAGATAGGAAAATTGTTGATTATTGATTCTTGTGCATGATTTCACCATCATTTTGACGAACTCAATAAATTAAATTAGAAAAAATAAAAAGATTTCACTGATGATAGAAAATAAAAGATACCAGCTAACGGTAACTAGAAGTAAAACAACTCTTGGAGCCGAGATGTTGTTTTCCCGCTTTTTTATTTTGGACCGCCCTGACAGTTGTTATGACGAGCCCTTAGGTATGTGTCAAATCATAGCTCAATGCGGAAAACACACAGCAAAGAACGTATTGAAAGTAATAAAACTAATCTATACTAATATATAAAGAGTTTGTTTTTTAATTTGTTTGTTTGGACGCGCTAATCTCAGAAACTACAAGTGGGATTTGAAAAATTCTTTTTGCATTTGATAGCCCAACTCTTGAGGAAGGTTATAGGCTATATTTTAGAAATTCCCATGGGATTAAAAGTTACGCGGGTAAAACCGCGCGCGGTGGCTAGTGACAGTTAAGATTGATTCACAGGATTGATTTGAGCATGTTAGTTTTTGGCCTGCTGTCGAAAATCATCGTTTTTCTTGTTTCATAAAGTAAAGGCACCAGTCTTGGACACTTTAAAAAGTGTAAGAATGTCTTTCGTAAATTTCTCGTAGGTTTTAAAAGCTCTTTAGATGTAATTTAGTTTTACGTATAATTCAGTGTTAGTTTATACCTGCTATTAGAATAAAGGTCATGCATAAATCGTGAAGTAATCTATAAATAACTAGTTTTTTGCACCAGTAATGGACAGAGAAAATCAAGTGATGGATACCCAGTTATGGACAGTACCCAATGTTAGACCTCCAATTATGTAATTGAGAAGACTTGTAAGTTATCAATGGAATCCTTAACATTATCGTCGAAAATAAAGTAAATCATCACACTTTACTTTTTTATGAATAACAAAGTATTTTATATTATTTTTGCACACTTATAATATTTTTAGACTAATATGCTGTTTGACAGTAAAATATGTGATCACAACAAAAAAAACTTGCGAAAAAATGTGTACAAATTGTTCTTAATAATGCTTATAGTTTATTTATTTACCCTTTATTATACACAATAAAAAATACAGAACAAAGAACAAATAAAAATAAAAAGAAAACAATGTATAAAGGGCGGCCTTATCGCCAGGAAGCGATTTCTACCAGGCAACCCCAGTACAAGAAAATATAATTTGTAGATGTGGTTTTAACAAAGGTTCTTAGAAAAAAAACTAAACATTAAAGTTCTACATTTTTACTGGTAATCAGCTTGCAAATATTTATTAGAAACCAGTTTACAAGAATTTACTGTCTGAAAAAAATCTGTTCTTTTAAATATAAATAATGTATTACGATATGGATATTTATACCATGAAAAGTTATTTTATGTTACGTTTTGATGCGATAACAAGGTATACACGGGTATAGAGAATATAATAATAGTTGATTATAATTCAGTATCTTTAAAATATTCATCAATTGTGTAGTAGCATTTATGTATCAATAAGTCGTATATTTTACTTTTATAGTCATTAAAATTTAAGTTTTTATAATTTAAAGGCAACTTATTATACAGGGTCAGCATATAATAGTCAATTATATTTAAATAGCAGATTAAGAATGATGAGTGAGTGTGAATTTGGAAATTTAAAAAAAAAATCTCATAAATTAAAATTTAATCATTCTTCTCAGTGAGTAAAATTTAAGTTTATTCTTCAATTTATGACTACATACAATAACATGAAACGTTTTTATTACTTGCTGTGTAGTCATAAGCTACAAATTAAACTTAAATTTTGATCACTTGGAAGAATTTTGAAATTTTAATTTATGAAAAATGTTCAAAAATAATTTTGTTTTCGAAATTCAGACCCACTCATTATTCTTAATCTGCTATTAAAATATTATTGACTATTTTGTGGCGACCCTATATACATATATCAAAATACAATATCATAAATCCAATCCATTAAAATCAAAAACTATCCTTTAAAATGTCAAATAATAAAATAATACCTAATTCAAATAATCATCCTGGATAACACAAAGTATGCATAGCGCTTTTTGTAAATTAATTCCAAGAGCATGTAAACAAATCTAACTGATTTGCGACTAAGTTTAATGTTTGCAGTGCGCGAGTTAGGGGTGCTCTTTGCCTCAAATTAGTTCTACCTCGAGGTACTACGTAATTATCTGGCACACAGAAACTTACGATCTGGTAATAAATCTGGGTGGTGACCTTACCTTACCTCGTATCACTTTCAGCAAATATGCTGCGAACGCTTATTGTACCAAATTTACCCAATTTGTACCCAAATGTGCTTTACAATAACTAAAAAATAATAAATCACTAATCTAGTCTGTGTACCTGCCTCGTCTTATATTCCTCCATTTTATAGCAAAGTAGAAATTCCAATTTGAACAGCTGTACTCCAAAATGGATTAATCAGATTTTATTAACCACGAAATTAAATTGCCTTACTACAATCACACGATATTATTGATTTTGTCACGTTTGCTCTACAACGTCCGTCTCGTGGCGCAGTGACTCCTGCGCATACTATACGATATCCGGGTTGCTTTAAGGGATATTAAGGTCGCCCAAATTGTCATTGTTAAAAAGTTTATTTCTAAGTTCAGTAGCAATAAATAATATTTGTTACTAGCTGTATCGCGCGGTTTTACCCGCGCAATTTTGAATCCCTGGAATACGGGCCTATGTGCTATTCCAGACTGTACACTATCACTGTGCCAAATTTCATCCAAATCTGTTGAGCCGTGCTGCCGTGATTGACGAACAAACATCCAGACATTCATACATGCAAACTTTCATATTAATTATAATATTAGTTAGATTTATTATAGCAGGTCAGGCAACGTTTGCGGTCGGTAACAGGATGGGTGACCGCCGACCATTCATTTCTCACGGCGACTTTCGTGCTTATTAGGTTGACAACGCTAGTTTGTCGATCCCGGGTGCTGTACACTTGTATACAGTAGTCATTAGAGTTTGTCAGAAGCATCTGTTCCATTACCACATTAGATTGGTTGGTGGTTTATGGCCTATAAGCCTCCTCCTCACCCCAGCGAGAGAGGCTCAAGGTCCTGAAGGCTCATTAAGGATTAGAATGATGAACTTAAAACCATTATTCTAAAGCTCTCCGTATGTGTTTGTAAATCATGTGTGTTTCTGAAACAGCTGATTCGCGCTGTTTTACTAGCAAAACTTGATCCCATAAGATCTACATTGAATTATTTTCCCGGACACAGAAAACTTTGGCTATGCTAATGTGAGCCATTGTTGCATGGCCCACTTACTTTCCTCACTTTTTAATCTTTCCAACCGTACTAACTTGTGCCTACATAGTTGACAATACTAACATAATATTTTCTTAAGTTAGGACGGATCACAGATTGCGATTTTCTTTACAGATACTTCTTCTTCTTTACTTCTATACTCGGTCACGAGTGATATTGTCACCGAAACGTCATCAAGTTAAAATGATATAAAAGTTCAGGATAAAATCCAGTTTTAAAAGTTCTACTATAATAATAATAATATAGAGATGTAAACGTATCTGAAATAAAATGCAATTATTATTTTATTATAATTTTATTGAAACTGCGTCTGTCCTCTGTCAGATTTACTTTCGTTGACAAGGTATTTTGTTATTGGCAGCTTTTACAAATACTTTTTATTTTTGTGTTCCGTATAGCTATGTAATAAATATAATTTATTCTTCTTTTATAAATCAACGATAGATGTATGTTTATTAATTGTATGTGTAACAAAGCGATAGTTTCCTTCCTATATCCATGTGAATTCTTTCCGCCTTATCGTCGCTTGCAAGGTAATTGTTATTGAATTTCACAAATAGATAGGTTATTGGAAAAACGTGTTTTCCAATAATCTCATGTAGGTAAATCAATGTCGTATTTATTAAAAACTCTGTAAGAAATCATATCTACTGTTATATTTACTAAGATTTATCCACAAATATGTATGTACCTACTGTTTCTATTTAATGTACACATATAATATAATAAAATTAAACATGAAACATCATCTCAAAAACGAAAATTCCTTTCCCCTTCACTAGTTGGTATATTGACGAAACCTGAGCTACACAAGTTCCCTCAATACTTTATTTATAGTATTCTCATTACTTTTCGATCATGTCAAATCAACTGTCAGACAGGACAAATGACAATAAAAGTCAATCAATTCTCGTTGCACGTCATAATACAGACTTAAGAATTAATTTAGGAGCAAAGTTTAGTGCAGACGGGCTTTACAGTCTTATAATTACGTTTATAGCAGTCAACAGGTGAAATTGAGGTCAAACGCGGACGTACTTTCTAGTGAAACATTTAACCAACTAAAACTTCTTTGTGTGAAAGAGAAATTACAATATGGGTAGATATTTTAAGTCTATCCTATGACATCTAAGAGCAAGTATTTCATTGAGATTCTTACGAAAATAATAATTATTAATGCACAATGCCATGAATGTATAATTGTATTCGTTGTTACATCTGAGTTATATTTCAATATGTAACCTTCATTGTCTAATAATTTCATAACGTTTTGTAATGCAAGAATGGGGAAAACCAATATTTAAAAATAAGCTCTATTTATAACAAACTATTGAGAAATATCTTATAAGGGTCAATCGTTGAGGTTACATCGTCTCTTCATTTTAGGTACTCTTTCACATTTAAGCTAGGTAGGTAACCTCAATCCAATCATCGATTTTTCCAAATATTTACTATTTACCCGCCATAACTGAACAATTTTAGGAAAAAAGACATACGTAACGAGATTAAAGTCTCTTTCATCCCTATATCCTTCAACGCAATCTCAGTTATTTACGATTCACAATTATTGTCTATTAAAGAAAATCTAGTTTATTATATAGCATTTTATGTTGTATTAAGTCTATAAGTATTTTTACGCCATTTTAACCTTCTTGTTAAAATGGCGGCGACAAGCGGACGACGAAATGGATTTGCCATAAAATACTCGTAGATATTCAGAAGTTGTGTTCAGAACAGTATTTTATCTGAAGACTTGTTTTAAATACGTGTCCGGTTAAACTGCGAAACACAAATTAAGAGACATTGGATTTTTCCCCAATACATAACGTGTTTAACCTTAGGAAAGTCAAGATTCGTGAAATAATTGTCATTTCATGATTACTTCAAGACCTCGCTCTACAAGGTCTAAGAGCTTAATTTGATAATTTTCAATGATACTTCTGCGGGGCTAGCATGCGACCATCGACAATGATAAATTAGTGAACCTAATATGGATCTCAATGATATCATGAAATACTTTGACGTAAAACATATCATGCGATCTTTATTCGGTATTACTACTCGGTGAAATCTCTTAGCTATGTTCTTGCCATGTAGACTGAATACAATAATCCCAATATACAATAATATAGTATTTATTTATGAAAATGAAATTAAGAAACAAACATATCATAGGGGTGGGTGCAACCTTTTTCAATTGAAGTTTTTAAGTCATAAATGATATCATTAAAACTGTCATTGCAATGAATTGCAATGTATGTATATGTAATCGTTCATTCATTATATCATCATTGTATCAAAGAAATCTTAGAGAAAGAATATAGTAAGTATAATTATTACTCTAAGATAGAAATCTTGTTTATCATGTCATGTCATGAAAGAACCGTAATAGGCCCGGCCATATATCGATATTTTTTAGAATATTGCAGTTTTGGTTCTGTGGGCTTTATCGTGGTATTGAATCGAGTAATTCTATCTATTATGGAGCGCATGTTAGCTAGCATGATAGGATAAAATAATTCGGTATTATTTATCTTGTCGATTCCAGTCTTTTTCGATGGTCGCATGCTAGACCGGCTGGAGTGGCAGACTAGGTGCCTAGATACTATGTTCATTTTGAACTCATTTCGGTTCCTTTCCGACGCCATAGCACAATTATCATGCGTGTGATTTGTGAAATACCTACGTATTTATTTTGTAATATGTAATTTAATTTGTAGATAAATAAAAAAAATGTGATATCCTTTGTGGGTTAGATAGTAATTGGAGACAATTCTTTAACGAGATATTTGATAGTTTAACGAGTCCATTTAAAAAAAGTTAAAATACTGATATCTGTATATCACTTGGCCTAGCAAGGGAATGTACATCCGGATGGCTGGACCATTTGGCGTATAAAGCTGGCTCTTACATAGATCGATAAACAATCGTAGGTGACTGCAATCTGCCTACATTTTATCGTTTGTGACTGGTTAGTTTATTCAAAAAATCAAAAAAATGGTGTCCAGCCAGCCAGAATTTCGTAATTATGAGCATCTCGGATCTCAGCCCCAAGACGGTTTTGAGAACCCAGTTCTTATTAAAAGTATAGTGACTGGATATGTGACTGCAACCAAAGTTGTTTCATTCAATTTGATACGATACTTTTCGAGAAATCACAAAAACAAACTGTCCAGCCAGCCATAATCCGGTCGGCTGGACCATTTTGTTTTTGTCGATATATCAATAATTATAACACTGAAAGCAGCTAATTTAGAAAAAATCCTTAGTGACTGGATATGTGACTAACATTATATAGCTATAAATATGAAAGATTCGTGCATTTATGAGTTATTGGCAAAAAGATTTTGTTGACACCTGTCAAACTTCCGGCTGGCTGGACCACCCATTCCAGCACTTCTGAAAAGCCTTCGCAGTCGGAATCTTATAAAACGGTTAGTGACTGGGACGAAGAACACAAATCTTCGTTTGTGACTACTCTAAATGCAGTCAATCAAAATATATAAGCAATTGTTTTTTTGACATGTTTTGTTGAATTAGGGTGACCAAATTTTAGAATACTTTTTTTAGAATTCCTTTATTAATTTAATTTTAATTGTTGAAGTTTGGGAAATTATTCTTAACACAGCTTGGTTAGTATATATAAGTGAGTATGTATAGGGTTCAGAAATAATATTGTAAAATATTTTAAGGGGTCATTAAGAAATGTGTATAGACACGATTTGCGTATAAAAAAAAATTTTTTTTTTCATTTCAAAATTCTGCTAAGTACCTTGACGCGAGGTCACTCCCGGTCACGACCGAGCGGGCGAAACAGCTGTTATACGTCATAGGCGTGTAGTTACCGTGCCACGTAAAATGGTAGGTAATAGTACGAGATCCGGCTGCAGGATTAGTGCGTTCATCTGTTTTTTGCAGAAAACCGAATTTTTGTGTATTTTTATAAATAGGAGAATATATATTTATCAGGTTGCCTATCAAAATTTGGCCGCCAGTATTTTTAATTAAATTATTTTTAATTGATTTTTGGGAAAAAATTCCGTTCACTTGTTTTTTAAATAAAATAACGTCTACATCACGGCAATTTATATGAAGATTCAAAAAAATCACGGTTGCCGTTGCGCACTTGGCCGCACCTCTTCGCAGCCATGTGTAAACAGGTATGATTTCGATACATTTATACGTTCATAACGTTTATTAATTAATGATATATCAAATTAAAGCTAATTTTTTGTCTATTTAGTATAATATATGGTTGCTTTATTAAAACTACCCGCAAATAAGGGTGGCTGGCTTTTAAAAATTACAAATATTTAAGGTAGCGTGAAAGTGAGTTAGCGCGTAACATCATTTGTCAGACGAGGATAGCGATTGCCAGCTGTGCGACGCTTTTAAGCCATTGCACATGCGTCGAATGTTAGTGTTCTAAACAACCGAGGAGTAATAGAGACGACTTAATAAATACTCCAAAAAATATGTCTTCCTTTTCAAAATAACAAATTTAAAAATCACAAAAAAATTATACTATTCATTTAATATATTTAATTTTGAATTAATATTGATTAGGCAACCATATATTATAGTAAATAGAAAAAAATAGCTTTGATATACAGGGTTGAATTGTAGTCACCAGCCAAATTTAAATGTTAGTTTCTTTGATACGATATAAACGTAGTTACCTGCATATTTATTTTAGCTTCGCTCAGTACAAAAAAGTAGAAATATGGAACCACAAACTTTAAAAAAAACAGTCGCTTTTGATGAATATACCTACTACGAAGCGACATTTCATTGATAATACTATGACGTAGTACTACAAGATGTTTTGTAGTAGCACGTAGTTGCCTTTATTTTAATGGTAATTTAGAGTGACCATGGTTTGCTTAATATGACAGCGGACATATTGATTTCTTTGTAAAAAAATAAATACTTTTTTTTTCAAAAATAGTATCTATAAATGATACTTATTGTGTAAAAAACATTTTACCTACAAATCAACCCTGTATAATTAATGAATAAACGTATAAATGTATCGAAATCATACCTGTTTACACATGGCTGCGAAGAGGTGCGGCCAAGTGCGCAACGGCAACCGTGATTTTTTTGAATCTTCATATAAATTGCCGTGATGTAGACGTTATTTTATTTAAAAAACAAGTGAACGAAATTTTTTCCCAAAAATCAATTAAAAATAATTTAATTAAAAATACTGGCGGCCAAATTTTGATAGGCAACCTGATAAATATATATTCTCCTAGTTAAAAAAATACATAAAAAATCGGTTTTATGCAAAAAACAGATGAACGCACTAATCCTGCAGCCGGATCTTAGACTATAAATGGTAATTCTAAATAAAACAAACTAATATCGACTCTATTATCAAAAAAGTACATAGGTACAGTGTTTTTAAGTACATTCGTAAATAATATTTATTTTATTTTGTTGCATTATAAATACGTTTTTACAACTGTTAATACTAAAATGTACCTACTTACAGTGTTTTTAAGTACCTATAATAGTATATAGGGTCCAGAAATAATAGTGTAAAATATTTTAAGGGGGCATTAAGAACAGTGTATAGATTCGATGTATGTAAAAAGATTTTGTTTTTAATTCAAAATTCTGTTAAGTACCTCGACGCGAGGTCACTCCCGGTCACGCCCGAGCGGGCGAAACAGCTGTTATACGTCATAGGCGCGTAGTTACCGTGCCACGTAAGAGGGTTATTTAGGTTTTATTTTTTGCTAGTAGTCGTATATTACAATTTAAATTTTGTTAAGGTAAGTACCTACCTACTTAGCAGAATTTGAAATGATTTTTTATCTTTTTACTTATATCGAATCTATACCCTGTTCTTAATACCTTCTTAAAATATTTTACACTATTATTTCAAAACCCTGTATAATATTTATTTTATTTTGTTGCATTACATACATTTTACAACTTTTAATACTAAAAGTACTCGAATATCATTATTAAACACGTTTAATCCCTGTTTCAACCAAAAATTATGGTCACCCTCAGTTACATAGTATGGCATAAAAATAATTGCTTATATATTTTGATTGACTGCATTTAGAGTAGTCACAAACGAAGATTTGTGTTCTTCGTCCCAGTCACTAACCGTTTTATAAGATTCCGACTGCGAAGGCTTTTCAGAAGTGCTGGAATGGGTGGTCCAGCCAGCCGGAAGTTTGACAGGTGTCAACAAAATCTTTTTGCCAATAACTCATAAATGCACGAATCTTTCATATTTATAGCTATATAATGTTAGTCACATATCCAGTCACTAAGGATTTTTTCTAAATTAGCTGCTTTCAGTGTTATAATTATTGATATATCGACAAAAACAAAATGGTCCAGCCGACCGGATTATGGCTGGCTGGACAGTTTGTTTTTGTGATTTCTCGAAAAGTATCGTATCAAATTGAATGAAACAACTTTGGTTGCAGTCACATATCCAGTCACTATACTTTTAATAAGAACTGGGTTCTCAAAACCGTCTTGGGGCTGAGATCCGAGATGCTCATAATTACGAAATTCTGGCTGGCTGGACACCATTTTTTTGATTTTTTGAATAAACTAACCAGTCACAAACGATAAAATGTAGGCAGATTGCAGTCACCTACGATTGTTTATCGATCTATGTAAGAGCCAGCTTTATACGCCAAATGGTCCAGCCATCCGGATGTACATGCAAGGGACATCTTGTGTAATTTCAGTCAATTTAAAAATGTGACCTGTTACAAATATTCAAATGTATTGACACTTATTGCAGCCAACTTGATTTAGTTAGTAGCTGTTGCGCGCGGTTTTACCCGCGCAATTTCGAATCCCGCAGGAATTTCGGGATAAAAAGTAGCCTATTTGCTATTCCAGACTGTACATTATCACTATGCCAAATTTCATCCAAATCCGTTGAGCCGTTCTCCCGTGATTGAGTAACAAACATCCATACATCCAAACTTTCACATTTATAATATCAGTAAGATTACTTCCTACTAGGAAGAATGAGTCGTTTGTAAGTAATAAATTCATGTTTATGTATCAACGATTGAGTATCTAACTTGAGGTCTCGTTTTTGCGACACGGGCCTCGGCTTAGTCGAGTGGAGGTCGTAAATCTTATGCAATACCCGCGAATGAAACCAGTTTTTGCAACCTGAATTTATTTTGGTAACAGTCACGAGAGTTTCGCATAACTAATCTCTACCTAAAGCCTATTTCGAGTCCTAATTAGCGTTATGCTTACGTAACAAAAAAAGCTCATTTAGATGAAACTGTTGGATTTATACTTTTAAGGAGACAGAGCAATAAATTAGTAGAAATTTAAGTTTTATGTTCTTGTTATGCAAGTCTGAGATAGAGAAATTTATGTAAAAAAAGTATTTTGTCGATTTGAGAGTATTAATTTAGAGCCAGTAACTAATTGACACTTTTTGTTTACCAGCAACTTATGCTCGTGTTACTTAAAAGGTCAATAGAAATGCTTTTGTCATCAACATACATACAGAACTTCACGTCTGTATCCCGTATGGGATACGCAGAACACCAGAGTTAATAAAACCATCTGATGTCACGTTTGACAAATTTGGAGGCATTATATTAGTGGAGAGAGACTATTGCAGTGACAGGGGGTCAGCCTATCGCCCACAAAAAAGCCTCTCGAAACACCTCGGTCCCTTAACTGACTTTTACAGTATGTCCGGGAAGAGAAGCAGCTGGCACATTCTATGTTTTTCTTTCGCTCCCAGTCCAGCATAGAAGATGAACTATTTACGAAAGACGTAAAATGTCTAAGTTTAAATATGTGGTGTGCCCTTTACTTCCAAAGAAGGCAAATAAGAATAGATGATATCCATCGCACGCCCTCAATCACACATACATTTGTATTTTATTTACGTATCGATCTTCTTGTATTTTGCAGAATGCTCCTAATGGACCGTTCGATTTCTGAATAATGAATGGGATTAAATTTGTTTTTCTATATTTTATTTTGTATTTGTTTGTTTATATGTAATTAAAATACATTTTAATTGTATTCATCGTGAATTCTCCCGTTTCAGGTCTCTCGAAAGAAATTTCTCTTTATGAGCTGGCGGTTTTTATTAATAACAGGGATATTGGTAATTGGACCGCAATATTCTAATGCGACATAAAATGTTAAATCCGATAGTTTTGTAACATTAATAAAAAAAACAAAAAAATAAAAAAAAAATGTAAATACCAATAGTTCGATTAGTCGAATACAATTTCGAATCAACAAAGCTTTTGATGGTCTTTTAAAGATGTAAAAATTTAAAACAATTCCTCTAAAATATAAAAAAATAATATTTCTGGTTTTTCTTAAATTTTATAAAATAAAGTATTATATTTAGAATTTTCAGATCGCGAGTTTAAATCTCAATTAATATAATAAAGCTGAAGGATCGGTTTGTTTGTTCGAACGCACTATCTTAGAAACAACAAATCCGTTAACAAAAAACCTTTGGTACTTGATAGTTCAGTTCTTGGAGCCCTTTTTTCATGAAATTTTCGACGGGATCAAAAACTACACGAGTAAAACTGCGAGTAACTGCTAGTTCATAAATAAACATAAGTACCACTTCTAATAATACTTGTATCACTTGAATATAATATTTTAATTATGTTACCTAGTTTACCTAGATAAGAGGTTATAATTTCTAAATACGAACAAATTTGATAGCAGTCTCTTTTTTGTAAAGTAATAAGGTACATCAAGCATTACAAATCTGTCCAAAAATTTACTTGAATTTGAACTCTTTGCCCTCGAAATTGAGTTAAAATTGTTTGGGGAAATTTGAGAGGTAATGTAACGCTTGATCTGCTGGCTTCTGTACAATATAGTAGGTAACTCCTAGAACTAATGAGTTAATAAATAAATAAAATCCCCAGACAATCACACCAACATGGCCCCAAAGTAAGCATAGCTTGTATTGTGCGAACTAGGGGGGAACCTAGAATATAAATACATAAATAGATAAACAACCAGACACGGAACTTTTTTTTCTTGTTCCATGCGGGAATCGAACCCGCAACTGAGGCAGATAGGTTTACCTCTTTGCCAAAGTGGTGTTTATATAATACAATACATTACGCATGTATTATATGCACATTTTTCTCCACGTTTAAGTAATTCTGCGTCATAGTTCTTAAATCTTGATTTATTTTTCAATTGTGTATTTTACACGCAATTCGCACGTGCTAGGAAGATGATTTTCGCTTTACGTAAGAATATAAATTTAGGTAGTCATAGGAATTGGTGGTAGGATCCCTTCTGGGTCCGTCTGGCTAGCGACCACCCTTTATATAAAGTCTGCCGCCAAATGTTACCGCTCCGGCGGTAATGTGTTCCGGCAATATTGTATAAAGAGCCAGTTCCTTCCTAAACCCGTGTGCTTTCATCTTCGACCTCATCGTCACTTACCATCAGGTGAGATTGAGGTCAAACGCGGGTTTAGTCACTTATAAAAAAAAAAAAAAATTTCAACTAGACTTTAACCAGACTTTTAGCACCTCTTAATAACCAATATGCCTCTTTTATGGCACACAAAGCTTTTCATAATGTTAGTTATGAAGGTATGACCTGCGTCTGAAGATGCTAAAATATTTTCTGAATGTACCTACTTACACAATAATAACGGTGTTTTGTTTTAAATCATTATTATCATAATTGTTTTATTTATTGTACAGAGTTGCAATTTGATTCTAGCTGAGCAGGCACGAGCTTATCGTAAAGGTTTTTAAATTGATTTCAGTTAATAAGTAAACCACTCACGCTCACGCAAAGTTCTAAACAATTGTCTCAATAAATATAGGTATATGTAGGGACGTATTGTATTAAAGTATTGTTCTGAAGTACTGATTGTATTGTACTGAAGTATTGTTTTATGATCAAAGTCATCGAATACGAAAAACAACTGCTTACATCTTCTAATTCTATATATTTTTTTCAAAAAGAACACAGTTCTGAAAAGCAAGCACATAAAAAGGAAGAAAAGTATCATAATTAAGCAAAAACGAGTTGCGTATTTTTTCAATTTATGTACCTAGGTATGATGCAATTTTAAAGCAAAAAAGGCAGACGTCTCTACATGCCTCAGTTTGCGATAACTTGAGCTGTTTTGGTTTATTTAAAAAACATTGTAATTCAACTCACCTAACAGTTTTATCTTTCATGTTGAAGTTGTTATTCAGCAAGAATAACACAAACTACAACTGAATTTCCAAGTCCAAAGTTATCCAACTTACACTGACGATTTATCTGAATTAAATAACAGTTTCCATTAGAATACGTGTAATAACTAAAGTATGTTGAAAGAGTGAGTAAGTCTGTTATAAGTCAATATAATAAAAAGGTTGTGAATGAAAAATCGATCGCACGGGAGTCAACAATCTTGTGACTGAGTGACGCGCGGTTTCACTCGCGGCTCGGCGCGACTGCGGGCGAGCGATTGAGCGCTTCGCTTCGTTCATCGTTGACTGCCAGAACTTGGGCGACCTTGAACCGACCGTGGTCACCAAGTAGTTGGCACACTGGCCGGCGATAGCTATCGCGTCACGATTGATACTAGCGATAATACCTATGCGTGCGCTGAACGCTTGCTCAAGCACGTGTGTTTTCAGTAAATAAGATAGGCAACGTGCTTCTTAATATGAATCAATTTTGCTATTGATTCGATTTGACTAGGTAGTTTCAGTCACATGATCTATGATGTATAAACTCTACATTTTCACAGCGTCTTTTGTAAACAGTTAATAATGATTTTAATGAATGTCTACTTTACTTAGAAAAGCAATATCTACCTAGGTACTATTTTATAGAGCTATTAATTTTACCAGTGTGACAGCTTTGGTCTACCTAAGGCTTTACTGATTTAAAGATCATTGCTTATATCTAAGTAGAAAACACATTGTGATGATACCTATATGCTTAGTTCGTTTTTTTACCTACCTACGGAAAAAAGTTTGAACGTTATACCCTCCCCCGCCCTTTATTGTCCCCATAATATCGCTCGGTATAGCATGCGAAATCAACCGTTTTTTGACCAACCCTGGGTTAAAATATGGACAAATGATTAACACAGTCAATTATCTCGACAATATCCGTAATAATCACTTCGATAAAATCGTCGAACATGGTTGTTGAAGGTGTGAAAAATTTATTGAATGCAAGAATGTGTTCGGAAACGCACGTGTAAGCATCGCTCTAGCACTGATTCCAGTAAACGATTTGGTGGTGATTATGCCCGTTATTAAACAATACATACATACATAACGTCACGCCTGTATCTCTTATTGGGTAGGCAGAATACCAGAGGTTACAAGACCATCTGATGTCACGTTTGACAAATTTGGAGGTATTATAAAAATGGAGAGAGAGACTATTGTAGTGACAGGGGGTCAGCCTATCGCTCACAAAAACGCCTTTAAAACCTCTGTCCCTTAACTGACTTTTACAGTATGGAAGAATCTTCCATGCTGGACTGGGAGCGAAAGAAAAACGTAGAATGTGCCAGCTGTTTCTCTCCCCGGGCATACTGTAAAAGTCAGTTAAGGGACAGAGGTTTTAAAGGCGTTTTTTTGGGCGATAGGCTGACCCCCTGTCACTACAATAGTCTCTCTCCATCTTTATTAAACCACTTATTGAGCTATTGGCGCTAGTTTACATCGATACATAGATAGTTTGTGTAGATCTAGAAGAGCAGTTTCAAATAATATGAATATGGCAGCGGAATATCACTTACGAGGCAGTCGTTAGTTAAGACTACAGAGGATATTCGTTAAAGCGAGAATGCAGCGTTTTTACACTTTTTGAATGATAATAAACCAATGATGTGTACATGATGTGCCTAAAAAAATATTTAAAAAAACAAGACGTGTGGCACTCGGAGACTGCCGCGGTAAAGCTATTGCATTGCATAGCATTTTTTATCAACTTATCTATACTAATATATAAAGCTGAAGAGTTTGTTTTTTGTTTGTTAGTTTGTTTGTTTGAACGCGCTAATCTCAGAAACTACAAGTGGGATTTGAAAAATTCTTTTTGCATTTGATAGCCCAACTCTTGAGAAAGGTTATAGGCTATTTTATTCCGAAATTCCCACGGGATCAAAAGTTATGTGGGTAAAACCGCGCGCGGTGGCAATTATAATTATTTATTTATTTTGTTAATGCAGTAATGTTTGATCTAATATGAAGTTCCACAAGTTCCTAGTAGATGGCGCTGATTGTTTATTAAAGCCCGCATGTAAAGTTATGAAATCAAAGTATCACCGCTGTGCCGGTCTGAGTGAGGGGTGTTAGGTTTTTTTCGTTACGGAATTTCTGGATTCGGTCCCCACGCTCAAGGCCCGCGATAAAAGCTATGCAATAGCTTAATATAGTAAGTACATTATTGCATCGGGCACAAAGTGATATACCTATTATTGCACCGAGTGCCTGATTTAGAGCCCGAGCGTTAGCCAGGGCTCTAATGTAACAGGCACAAGGGCAATATAAATTACTTAAGGCGAGGTGCATAATCTGATTTTCTTTCAACTATTACCTATAGGAATAGTAGATAAAAGAAACTCACATCAAACAGTTAAAATAGAAGTTTAAAAGATTAACAAATTTCCCGCCAAATCACTTTTTTTTTCTTTCATTTTTAAATCAGAGTTACATAGCAGCTTTAATTTTTTCAATTTCCAACAAGTAGGATAGAAACGAATAATACGTACCTACGTAAAAAAAGTATTGATATCGGCTGGCTGAATACAGCTAATCCATTGAGATTGGCACCTTTTGGTGCGATTAAAAAAAAACTCTGCAATAATTAAATTTCATGCATTTTTATTGCTCTAGAACATTAAAGACTCGCTTTGTACTGAGTTTTTAGTGTGATTGTGATGAAACTAAAGCATAGTTGGAAGAAAATACATAAAGCGGACTTCTCTTAACCGATGGGTAAACCAAAAGTTTTAATTAGTTATAATTTTTGAAAAATAAACCAGTTTAACGTATTTTCACTTGCTCACTTCAGCAATATTCGCTAGCAATGTCTTGGCGGGAAGTATGGAAGTGTGCACCGAGGCCACTGCAAGAGGCCCTTAAGGATACAAATTAAGATAGGATTACAAAAATCTCCAAATCATCTATTTATTTATTTATCACAGAACCAACAGCACTTAATAAGCATTTACAAAAACAACAATTAAAATTAAACTTACTGACAATAATAGGTTCACATTTATTTAAATTATACATATAAAAGTAGAGTTTAACAATATTTAAGGGATAAAAAATATATATATAAATAAAAGAACAAGTTCAGAATTTACAAAATGAAAATAAAAAAAATCAATTTTATAAAATGTATCAAATAAAATTATAGATAAACAACCAGATAATGTTTTTAAGTGTTTTGCATTTAAAATGCTCAATTATTCTTAAATAAATGAAAAATGTGATAAATAAAAATTACCCGACCAGGATTCGAACCTGGGACCTCTCGTTTGCCTCAGTTGGAAGAGCACTCGTCCGGCAAACGACAGGTCCCAGGTTCGAATCCTGGTCGGGTAATTTTTATTTATCACATTTTTCATTTGTTTAAACAACCAGATACTGCACCACGGATACCGTCAAGTACTGACTCTTCGTAAGACATTGCCGGGACACATGAACCACGCTGCACGTTGCTATTAGGCTGTTGATTTGATGAGTGGTCACTGCCCATGCAGACCCTACATAATATTTTATAGGACTCTACCACAAAGTGAAAGTCGCTCGGATGAGCCTCCTTATAAGACAAGCTTATCAATCAAGCTTATAAAGCTTGACGACCGGCTGGTGTAGGGGTAACGTACATTGCCTTCTATGCCAGAGGTCCTGGGTTCGAATCCCGGTGGCGACGGACATTTGTGTGATGAACACAGATATTAGTCGTCAAGTCATGGATATTTATATGTTTATTTAAGTTTATTTTCTAATAAAAAATATGTATTTATTCAATATGTATGTTTATATAATATTTCTTAAGTATATCAGTTAACTAGTATCCATAACACAAGTTCTTTAAGAAACTTAATTTGGGCTAGATAATGTTGTGTGAGTGTCAGAAATATTTATTTATTTATAGTTTCACACGTTCTATATTTTCTAGTCTTAGGTAGGGTTGCCAACTTTTTTTTGTACAAATAAAGTATATTTGAGTGTGAAAAGAATATCAAGCAGTATTTTGGAAAAATAAACAGTATTCAATTTATTTGATACTAGCTGTGCCATGCTGGACTGGGAGCGAAAGAAAAACATAGAATGTACCAGCTGCTTCTCTACGTGGGCATACCGTAAAAGTCAGTTAAAGCGACAGAGGTTTTATTGGCATTTTTGTGGGCGATAGGCTGACCCCCTGTCACTGCAGTAGCCTCTCTCCATCATTATAATACCTCCAAATTTGTCAACCGTGACATCAGGTGGTTTTATTATCTCTGGTGTTCTGCCTACCCCTTAAGGGATACAGGCTTGAAGTTAAACAGGGTGACTGGTGAGAAATTTTGAGTATTCCATTGACACGACTGTACAAGCACACATATGAAATTTTACTAGCGAAAAGTCGCTATACAAATTACAAACTACACAACGACGCGTGGCACGCGACGTGAGCACGCGCGTGGTAACTTGAAACGCAGCGTTGGCCCTAATACTACGGCCACACTACCTTACCATCTACCGGGCTGTTACCGCCATAATTATGGCATTAAATTACCGTGATATGTCAATAAATTTGGCGGAAAATATCACTTTTTCAAGATGGAGGTCGAAGCTGCAGCGGTGTTGTGTTTTATGAGTGCCATTTATTTTTACATGAATCTTTTAAATTTCAACAAAGCTAAAAGAAGAAAAAAAGGGTATCCCAAAGAGACGGTTCGGATTGGAATAATTCTAAAAACTCGAGCGCTTTTTCATTTGACCACTCCATGTCGGTCGATACGTGCGTCGCCGGTGAGCTCATATTGCACACTGGACAAACGGTAGTGTGGCCACAAACGCTATAATTACTGCGGTAATCTTCTTTGATGTGCGAAAAAAGACCGCCGCCGGAGCTATTGCCTATCGCCATTTGCCATATTGATTGGCATTGTAAAATTATGGCCGTAAATCGTGGTTACACCTAGGTGTTGTTTAAGTTATGGCAATAATTACTGGCATATCACGGTAGTGTAGCTGAAGCATTAGGAGTGATAATCCTTAAGGTGATTAACATTATAGTACGTTAAAGTACCTATACGCCTCTGAATACAGTTCAGTTCTTAAGTAAGTAATCCAGGCACAAAAAGCCAAACGCGCTGATATTTAGTGGCTTAAATATTTTAGGGTGGTTAGCGACCATCAGATAGTAAGGTGGATCTGAAAGTAGTATTCCATGACTGAAACTGTGGGTAGGAATTCTGAAAGAGTAGGTACTTATTGATGATGACAGAATGATCGGTCTTTAAATAAGTTAATTAGTGAATAAATGAAAAATGTGATGAATAAAAATTACTCGACCAGGATTCGAACCTGAGACCTCTCGTTTGCCAAACGAGTGCTCTTCCACTGAGCTACCGGGGCTTGGCGAGCCTCGGGTGGTCTTAGCTGCAAAGCTATACCATAAGATGGAGCTACGTTAGCAATATACCGTAAAAAATGTGGTAAGTAATTTCGAGGCGTACCGCCAGGCGCCGGTAGCTCAGTGGAAGAGCACTTGTCCGGCAAACGAGAGGTCCCAGGTTCGAATCCTAGTCGGGGTAATTTTTATTTATCACATTTTTCATTTATTTAAGAATTATTGAGCATTTTAAATGCAAAAACTAAAAAACATTATTAAAAAGTAAATTAGTGATATGACATACAGCTAAAAATATATCTCAGATCACAGATGCGTTACTCAGTATGCCGTTATTTAGTAAACTGACTCGCTTTTTTGAGTTTTACCTTTTACGGTCTCAATGATGAGTATTATACAATATATAAAATTACCTTACAAGAAAGGAAGTAAGGATTTAAATACTTACAATAACACGTATTTTTATTTTCCTTGTCGTATTTTTAAATAAATGGTCATATAAATTAATATTAATGAAGGTTTAAAGGATTAAGTAAATGCTACGTGAAAACTCAAAATGCTTGGTCAAGATCAGTAGAAGGAAATTGTTTTTGATGAGAGTTTGATACAAAAGGTCCTTTGACCATGGTATTTGATTAAATAAATATACATATAGATAAACAGCCAGACACGGAACTTTATTTTTTCTTGTTCCGCGCGGGAATCGAAACCACTGGCGTCTGAGGCAGATAGGTTTACCCATCACCAAAGTGGTCGTTAAAAGATCCATTTTAAGATCCGTCAGTATACAAAAGTATGCAAAGTCTGAAGCTATAATGCAAAGATCTGTTATTAAGAACCATGTTTGGGAATCGAACCCGGGAATTGGTGTGATATTCGTTTGAACAATGAAACGAATAAAACTCAGCGCAGGCTATGCGCCTCCCCCAAGTTTAACACGCTTTTCTATTTGATGTGTATGATTTATGGCTTATTTATCTCATCAAAAGATCTCAAATCACTTGTGACGAATGGGAGCGGTAGGTTTTTTGTACAACAAGACCACTATGCCTTGGAGCTACGCTTTGGGCGTTTTGCCCTCAAGAATGATGGAAATGAACAGCTTCTGAAGGGTCTTAAGCACAGGTTTGCCACCAGCTTTCAGAAGCTCGGCTGTAATTCCATCATCTCCCGGCGCCTTGTTGTTTTTAAGCTGTTTAAGGGCCATACTAATCTCGTACAGGCTGACGTCTGGGATATCTTCGGTATAGTGTCGGGTTAATTTGGCTCGTGGGTCTTTTGCCATGTCTTGAACAGGTGCCCGTGTTGTCGTGTATAACTGCCCGTAGAACTTCTCAACTTCCCTCAAAAGTTCGGGTTTAGACGAAACAACCCTGCCGTCGTCCGTTTTCAACTTCGTCAGTTGGTTCTGGCCTATAGACAAATCTCTCGCGAAGACCTTTGAGCCCTTGTTTTGCTCGATAGCCGTTTCAATACGGTCTGTATTAAACCGGCGTAGGTCGCGTTTTAGGGACTTGGAGATTTGTCTATTAAGCCGCCGATACTGAGAAGCATCTTCCGGGGACTGCAGGATCATTGTGCGTCTTTCTTCCATGAGTTTAAGGGTAGAGTCTGAGATTTTTCCGGTTCCTTTTGTACGGCGGGTTTTAAAGAACTTAGACCCCGCCGTGGAGACAGTTGAAGACATTGAAGTCGTCCATATCGACGCAGTCGCCGAGGCATTCAAAGCGGTTCTGCAATTCGAGCTGAAAGCTTTCGGGGTTTTGGATCTGGATGGGTGCAGGACGAAGTACAGACTTTATCAGTCGAGATCGCTCCAGTTTTGGATTCAGACTCAATGTGCCTCTTACTATGCGGTGATCGCTACCGATTTTCACGGCATTGATCACAGAGACATCATTGAAAATCTGTTTTCTCGTTGACATGATAAAGTCTATCTCGTTTTTGGTGTGACCATCGGGGCTTATCCAAGTCCATTTGCGGTGTTCCGGTTTCTTGAAGAATGAGTTCATCATAAAGAGGCCCTCCTTCTCCAAGAAGTCGGCCAGCATCTGGCCTCGGACGTTCCGGACTCCCACTCCAAATTGCCCCACTTTCTGCTCATCGCCGCTTTGTTTGCCTAATTTTGCGTTAAAATCCCCCATGACCACGTTGAAATGAGTTTTGGAGCTGTGTATGGCTTTGGAGATGTCCTCATACATAGCCACCACCTCATCATCGGAGTGTGTCGAGGTCGGAGCATAGACCTGTATGACCTTCAATGAATACCGTTTGGTAATTCTGAGTATCAGGTACGCTACCCTATTTGACACGCTCTCGATTTTTGTAACATTGGTCACGAGGGTTTTGTGGACGAGAAACCCGACACCACCTTGGGACAGTTGGTCGCCCTCCCGGAAGTAGAGAAGATTGCCGGATTTCAGGATTATCGATTCCTCTCCCTGTCTACGGACTTCAGATAACCCCAGGATATCCCAATGCAATCCACTCAATACTTCCTCCAGCTCAACAATCTTTTCGTCTGTCCGCAGTGTCCTAACATTGTATGTCGCCAGGGCCAAGGGTCGTCGTTGGTAGCCTGATCGAACCCGGGGATTCTTAGCACCCCCTGTCCCGCCGTTTCCTCGATCGCTACCTTGATCGAGACTAGCGGGACCGCCGGGGACTAGGGGCCGGGGCCTTTATTGCGATTCATTATTTGGGGGGGAAATGCCGTAATCGCCACGCTTGGCAGGCGGGTTGGCGATCGCAGTGTGATGTTAATATACACAAAAGGACGCTGCTGCCCGTCCTCTGGTTTGTCCCTTAGTCGACTCTTACGACACCCACGGGAAGAGATGGGGTAACGCTATTCTTAAGGCGACGCCACACGCCACGATGAAATTTATATGAGTCCAACTATGGAGTATCCTCTATCATATGAAACAAGAATTTTCAAAATCGATTCATAATTAATTGTCTGAAATATCGTGTAACAAAGACACAAAAAAAACATACAGACGAATTGAGAACCTCCTCCTTTTTGGAAGTCGGTTGAAAAGAAATACGTACACCAATCAATAACTGAAAATCACAATCAATTATTTCAAACAATTATCACATACAAAATGAAACAAGTCAATACTAACCTATTTTATTTTACCTAATGATTTTAAGTCGGCCTTGGCCCATTAAATCTAGTAAAACCGGTTGCAGAACGAAGCGAGAAAACCATCAAAAATGGCGATATTAAAACAGTATATTAATACGTAATAAGTATAATAAAGAGAAATAGATATGTAGGTACCTACTTGTGTAATAAAAATTAAAAGATGTTAGTAACTCAAGGTCGCAAGACGGGCTTCGTTCAGTCAGATCGCACGCTTCCGCTCAGCGCACGCTACTCGCCTCATCCGTCCCTCACTTACTTTGCAACTAAGTTGTTGTACATGAAATCACATTTTTTCATTTATTTAAGAGTAATGAAGCATTTTAAATGCGAAAACTTTAAAATATTATTAAACATTGCAATGCTTCACTTTAACTGGGATTCACAATTTCTTAGCTGCAAAGCTATACCATGAGATGGAGTTAAGTTAGCAATATAACGTAAAATCAAAATTGTGTTAAGTAATTTCGAGGCGTACCGCCAAGCCCCGGTAGCGTATTTACAAAAGCTATACTATTAGAGTGAAAGGGCTTAGCTTTTGTATGACATAAACTTGCCCAAACCTTAATCCATTCTAGTACAGAAATTGACCGAAGTCGTGTAGACTTTGTGAGATAACTTCAATTGAACATTGCAGCAACAAAAGCTATCCCATTTGATATCGATATTTACCGATCGTTGGCTTCAATTTGATACTTAAATGGCAATTGTTCTGATTTTCAAAGATAGAAATAAAATGTGCATGCATTATGACCATCGTTATTTTGATGACTTAACGTTTGACTTTTGACCATGTCGGGATTGTCCAGGGTTGACTGTAATAGCTGACCAGGTTTATGGCGCTTCGCCGGCCGCTGCCGCGGCACCGCTCGCTTCGCTCGCTCGGCTCGCGCACGTGTATAACTATATGCAACCTAACATGCTCCTCCTCGCTGCGCTCGTCGTCGCACCTAACCGTACTGATTCCGCCTTCCGGTGCGGGAGCCCTTCTCGTAGCTTATCTCTTTCATCGCAATGTATATCAAACAAAGATATACCTACTTTTCATCTTGACAAAAGCTTATCTATTTGAGTGAATATGTATTATACAGTACTAGGTTTTGTTATTGCATTTCTTTGAAAATTACAAGAGCAAAAGCTAATCCATTTCAGTCAATTTTTTTACTGAGTTCGATTAGGTATTGTCGTGTAATATGCATAAACAAAAGCTCCTCTATTAGAGTCTGACTCGTGACTCAAATAGTATAGCCTTTGTATATTCGCGCCCCGGTAGCTCAGTGGGAGAGCACTCGTCCGGTAAACGAGAGGTCCCAGGTTCGAGTCCTGGTCGGGTGATTTTTATTTAACACCTTTTTTCATTTATTTAAGAGTAATTAAGCATTTTAAATGCGAAAACTTTAAAATATTGCTATACATAATTTGAGCACAGACTTACTTTATATGCACAAAGCATTCTGTTTGCAAAATTAAAAAAGACCAACTATTCAACATCAGAACACTTCAGAATTTCAGAATAGCAGCAGCTTAGTTACTTAATAGTTCACAAGATCAAAGTTTAAAATGTCATCTTTTAAAATAAAATAAAAACGTGACAAGTTTGATATAGTTTATTTAAATAAGCATATTATCTTCCATCCTGGGCTAGGAGCGAAAAAAAAACATAGGATGTACCAGCTGCTTCTCTTCCCGGGTATACTGTAAAAGTCAGTTAAGGGCCAGAGGTTTTATTGACGTTTTTGAGGGCGATAGGCTGACCTCGTCACTGCAATAGTCTCCCTCCATCATTATAATACCTCCAAAGTCAAGCGTGACATCAGATGGTCTTATAACCTCTGATATTCTGTCTTCCCCAGAAGGGATACAGGCGTAAAGTTATGTATGTATGTATTATTTCGCCTACATACAACCAAACAGCTCCTCCTCGCTACGCTCTTCTACGATTTCATATTCTGATGCGGAAGCCCTCGTCACAATGTTTTCGATGTTTTGGCTACCTACCTATATACATACTTACCAAAATCTTATTTAATTAGCCTATTAATAGATGAAACATTAATTATATTTACCTATCATAAAATATGTATATATCTATCACTTCCACTATGTAGCAACCAACATTTTTCCATATTAAGATTTTAGAATTTAATTTTTGAGGAATTTTTTTAAAAAAATGGTCGTGGCGCCGTGGCTACTGTGTGTATCATACGATATCATATCACAGATTAAGCAACGTTTGGTGCGGTCTGCTTGGATGGGTGACCGTCGACCATTCATTTCTCACGGCGACTTCCGTGCTTCTTCACGTTAAGCAGTCGGTCCCGGGTGCTGTATACTTGTATACAGTAGTCGTTAAAATTTGTCAGAAGCCACTTTCGCGTCCTGAAAATTCAGACATCCACCACCCAGCACTGGACCAGCTTGGTGGATTATGGCCTATACCTCCTCGTCACCCAGGGGAGAGACTCGTGCCCTGCAGTGGGCTCATTACAAAGAGTTGTGATGATGTTGAACATTTTAAACTTTGTTCTTTTGAACTGTTGACTTACTAAGCTCCTGACATTCTGAATTGTTTTACGTTATTAGTAACCGCAGCAAAATTTGTCATCCTATTTAATAATACAACGTTGCCCTTAAACGGTAAATAATGTAGGTCAAAAAATATACCCTAATACCTTTTCAAAATCATATTGTTTTCTCAAAATTAATATACCTTTTTGGATACAGTCTTTTTATGTTTCTGAAATATATCATCTGACAGTAGGTATTTATGCAAAGTTTCACATTCATTACATTTGCAAGATAGATTCGCTACGCTCACGGTACGCTTTGTGGTAACAAAAACGTGCAACGTACGATAATTATGTACTTCTGCCTGAAAAAAATCCATGAAGGTTTTTGTCATCAGGTGATCATGCTTTACCCTATTTAAAGGACGCATTCTGGGTTGCTGAATTTATATTTTAAGAGTTAAATTGACCTATAAATAGCTCGGTCAATTTAGACATTTGAGGTTACATTAATTTCCACCAAGCTGGAAATCGGTAAGATTGTTTTCAACACACTTGCTCGTAAAGTGAGCGTTATTCTATTGAATTTAGAACTATAAACTGGGCCATAAGTCACGCGTGCATAATATATTATACCCTAGTGCATAATATAATGAATCCTACAAAGTTGAATTGTACCTTTGTGCAAATTAAATGCGAGTAAACAGAGCATATTTTATTGATCCTGGTTATACATTAAATTTTTTCAGAAACAAAAAAGAGGTTTTATACCACTTCAAATCCATATACAT
This sequence comes from Stenoptilia bipunctidactyla, assembly GCA_944452665.1. NCBI lineage: Eukaryota > Metazoa > Arthropoda > Insecta > Lepidoptera > Pterophoridae > Stenoptilia > Stenoptilia bipunctidactyla. The sequence continues at coordinate 5,267,741 of OX101729.1, read as the reverse complement.
TTTTAAATGTTTACGCCTTATATTAGTTAAACAAAATTGTATATCAAACAAATTATTCACAATTTACAATAATTTGTTACAAAATATTAAAATATTTGGATTTACCACTCCAAATTAAATATTTTCATGTAAAATACTCGTAGGCTGTATCTATACAGCCATTGACACATTTGGCGGAAAAAAAAACCTACGCGCATGCGCGAAGTTCGGCGCCATTTTTCAATCACAATTCACAGCTTTGTTATCAAGTGTGTTTGTTATTTTATGACCACGTATGTCTGTCTTTTACTCACAAGTGTGTTGAAAAACGTCGTATATACTATTAAATTACTATTAAAATATTAAATTACTATTAAAATACTATTAAATTGTATAAAATTTTATAGCCTCTGGTTATAGATGGTTTCTGCCTACCCCATAAAGGATAGAGGCGTGAAATTATATATGTACGTAAAATAACTAGGTATATTTTGCTTGATACTTACACAGGCGTGATTTAGTTTGTGTGTTGCCAGTGATAACATATGGCACTGAGACGTGGTCGCTAACTAACCTTATAAACAAGCTTAAATTCGCTCAGCGGGCAATGGAAAGGGCTATGCTCGGAGTTTCCCTGCGGGATAGAATCAGGAATGAGGAGATTCCTAGGCGAACCAAATTCACCGATATAGCCAGAAGGATTGCAGAGCTGAAGTGGCAATGGGCAGAGCACATAACTCGTAGAACAGATGGCCGTTGGGGCAGAAAAGTTCTCGAGTGGCGGTCACGGACTGGGAGACGCAGCGTAGGCAGGCCCCCGCAAGATGGACCGACGACCTGGTCAAAGTCACCGGTAAACGCTGGATGAGGGCGGCGCGGGACCGAGCAACGTGGAAAACCTTGGGGGAGACCTATGTGTAGCAGTGGACGTCTACTGGCTGTGGATGATGAATGAATCGTGAAATCTTAAGACAAATATTCAAAAACTTATTAGGTCCTACTTACCTACAGTTTTGATGGTGGGTTTCTTAGGACAGGGGTATAAAGTGTGAGCTGAGAATTTGCGACATAAAAGAATAAAATCCCCAGACTACAAACTAATCAAAGCTTGTGATATGGGGATCCATGAAGTTACCTAGAATATAAATACGTAGATAATAAATATACATAGATAAATACCAGACCTGGAACATCTTTTTTTCTTGCTCCGTGCGGGGATGGAATCCGCGAACTCACGCATTACGTTACGTGCCTATCGTCTTTATTCACCACTGCCAAGGTAATATTATTTATACAGTATTTCAACTTCATACACACGGACGAAGCGCTAGCTATACGTACGCGGCTTGATCTCGGCACGCGGATTTTGTAAAGCATTTCGTACGTCTTAGTTTTTTGACACAAAACGCATTTTTATTGAACAAAAGTACTTAGGAAAAGTGTAGGAAGCAGCCCAGCATTTATTTCAAAGATTCGGCCGAGTCGAAATACGTGTAGATAATATTACCGTGCAGATGCTCCACGAAAGTCGTAAAAAGCTGTTGTGACGTTTTATACATGCCACTCACTAGTATAAAAAGCTGAAGATCATTATTACAATTTTACTTAGGTACTTATACAGGGTTGATTTTTCGTCACCAGCCAAAGAAGAAACCCAACTTCCCATACAGGCCTGGGCCCAGGCCTTTTGTCGAGTTAACATTATGACATTTAAAGCTACAGACATAATATACTATCAATACCAGAATAAATAAAGTTTTAGATTCTTTTTCAATCTGAAAACAGAGTTATAAATACTTGAAATATGGTAAGAAAAATTAACAGAAAAGGTAGTAAGAATTGAGATTTTTTTGAGAATATTAACTAATGCAAACAGTTCATTAACACATCTTTTATCAGATAGTTTAAAGAAGGAAAATAATTAATTGGTACACATCCTATTAATTGATATTGCATAGTGAGATATTACTGCGACCAGCAACAATACACACAACGATCCATCGTTTTTATCGGTGCCCGGTATGAGAGCAAAAGTATCAGATAAAACAGGTAATCGAAAGTCCGTATGTGAAAGCCAAGTTGGTATAAAATCAAAAGAAACGCAGAAAAATACAATGGAAGCACTCGTAACTCACTTAAAGAAACAAAATGAATGACGGTTGGAGTTTTGTCAATTTTGACAATGTTTATAGTGTACTGCTGTGATGCCAAAATAAAAATGAAAAATCCAAAATAGTTTTTAATTGTTTTTATAAATGTTCCAAAAAAAAATGTGTAAAAATGTTTGAATATTCATGTAAAATAATCAAAAGTGTATTTCTTTTTTATTTTTGAATGAATTCTTGATGTTTCCAAAACAATAATCATAAAAATGTGAAGTCGCCGTCATCATAGTTTATTATTTATCATTAATTTTGTTTCACAGGTCCAATATTTTTGTAGCTTTTTTTATGCAAATACAGAATAATTTTATGAATTTTTTAACATACATTTCGTTTTGTTAACCGAAAAGCCTACGACTGGGATCCTCCTTTAAATGTTAGTTTCTTTGATACGATAAAAACGTACCTGAATATTTATTTTAGCGTCGCTCAGTACAAAAAAGTATGAATATGGAACCACAAACTTTTTAACTATAGTCACTGTTGATGAACATAGCTACTACGACGCGGCATTTCCTTGATAATACTACGACATAGTACTACAAAATGTGTGTAGTAGCGCGTAGTCTTCTTTATTTTAATGGTAATTTAGAGTGACCATGCCTTGGTTAATATGTTAGCGGATAAATACTTTTCCTTGTAAAAAAAAATACTTATGTTTTGCAAAAATGGTTCCTATAAACGAAACTTATTGTGTAAAAAAAATGTGGCCGTTGACTACAAATCAACCTTGTATATTTGTTGTTTGTAGTAAATAATACTATATTATAATTACGATCCATCAGTTTTATTCTCTCGATATATTAAAATGTTAAAAATACTACTCCGGCGCTATATTTCCGGCAACACTAAGATATCGCACAACAGATTACTGATCCTTAGACTGGGTCACCTATTAAATTAAATCACGCCTGTGTAAGTATCAAGCAAAATATACCTAGTTATTTTACGTACATATATAATTTCACGCCTCTATCCTTTATGGGGTAGGCAGAAACCATCTATAACCAGAGGCTATAAAATTTTATACAATTTTGTCTCGGCTCATTATTAAGCCCTCGCCTGCGGCTCGGGCTCAAATCACAGCCTCGACTGTAATTAGCAACTTCGCTCACTTGTTACATAATATACTATTAAATTATGATTAAAAAGAAAACTTGAAAGTTCGCCATCTTTCCTCTGTATAGAAAACTATTTAGTCAAGGTCAAACGTCCAAAAAAAATGTTTTTTTGCAATTTGCAGCAAAATGGTGAGTTCTATCATAAAAATACCTGAGACAAAATTGTATAAAATTTTATAGCCTCTGGTTATAGATGGTTTCTGCCTACCCCATAAAGGATAGAGGCGTGAAATTATATATGTACGTAAAATAACTAGGTATATTTTGCTTGATACTTACACAGGCGTGATTTAATTTAATAGGTGACCCAGTCTAAGGATCAGTAATCTGTTGTGCGATATCTTAGTGTTGCCGGAAATATAGCGCCGGAGTAGTATTTTTAACATTTTAATATATCGAGAGAATAAAACTGATGGATCGTAATTATAATATAGTATTATTTACTACAAACAACAAATATACAAGGTTGATTTGTAGTCAACGGCCACATTTTTTTTACACAATAAGTTTCGTTTATAGGAACCATTTTTGCAAAACATAAGTATTTTTTTTTACAAGGAAAAGTATTTATCCGCTAACATATTAACCAAGGCATGGTCACTCTAAATCTATACATATAATAAAATGGTAGGAAAGTCAAAACTGTACATTGAATATTTTTTTAAAAGAATACTTGGGGTATGATCTACAATCGAAACAGAAACAAAAAATATAGTTTTTAGAATTTTTGTCTGTTTGTCTGTTTGTCTGTTTGTCTTTCCGGGATAAACTCAAAAAGTACTGCATGGATTTACTTCAAATTTGGCATGAAGATAGTTAAGAAGTCGGGTCAACATATAGGCTACATATTATCACGCTAGCAGTGTTATAATCGTAGGTGCGTTTGGTGCTGCATAGCGTTCACGCAGACGACGTCGCGGGCAGCAGCTAGTTACCATTAAAATAAAGAAGACTACGCGCTACTACACACATTTTGTAGTACTATGTCGTAGTATTATCAAGGAAATGCCGCGTCATAGTAGCTATGTTCATCAACAGTGACTATAGTTAAAAAGTTTGTGGTTCCATATTCATACTTTTTTGTACTGAGCGACGCTAAAATAAATATTCAGGTACGTTTTTATCGTATCAAAGAAACTAACATTTAAAGGAGGATCCCAGTCGTAGGATTTTCGGCTTAATAATGAGCCGAGACAAAATTGTATAAAATTTTATAGCCTCTGGTTATAGATGGTTTCTGCCTACCCCATAAAGGATAGAGGCGTGAAATTATATATGTACGTAAAATAACTAGGTATATTTTGCTTGATACTTACACAGGCGTGATTTAATTTAATAGGTGACCCAGTCTAAGGATCAGTAATCTGTTGTGCGATATCTTAGTGTTGCCGGAAATATAGCGCCGGAGTAGTATTTTTAACATTTTAATATATCGAGAGAATAAAACTGATGGATCGTAATTATAATATAGTATTATTTACTACAAACAACAAATATACAAGGTTGATTTGTAGTCAACGGCCACATTTTTTTTACACAATAAGTTTCGTTTATAGGAACCATTTTTGCAAAACATAAGTATTTTTTTTTACAAGGAAAAGTATTTATCCGCTAACATATTAACCAAGGCATGGTCACTCTAAATCTATACATATAATAAAATGGTAGGAAAGTCAAAACTGTACATTGAATATTTTTTTAAAAGAATACTTGGGGTATGATCTACAATCGAAACAGAAACAAAAAATATAGTTTTTAGAATTTTTGTCTGTTTGTCTGTTTGTCTGTTTGTCTTTCCGGGATAAACTCAAAAAGTACTGCATGGATTTACTTCAAATTTGGCATGAAGATAGTTAAGAAGTCGGGTCAACATATAGGCTACATATTATCACGCTAGCAGTGTTATAATCGTAGGTGCGTTTGGTGCTGCATAGCGTTCACGCAGACGACGTCGCGGGCAGCAGCTAGTTACCATTAAAATAAAGAAGACTACGCGCTACTACACACATTTTGTAGTACTATGTCGTAGTATTATCAAGGAAATGCCGCGTCATAGTAGCTATGTTCATCAACAGTGACTATAGTTAAAAAGTTTGTGGTTCCATATTCATACTTTTTTGTACTGAGCGACGCTAAAATAAATATTCAGGTACGTTTTTATCGTATCAAAGAAACTAACATTTAAAGGAGGATCCCAGTCGTAGGCTTTTCGGTTAACAAAACGAAATGTATGTTAAAAAATTCATAAAATTATTCTGTATTTGCATAAAAAAAGCTACAAAAATATTGGACCTGTGAAACAAAATTAATGATAAATAATAAACTATGATGACGGCGACTTCACATTTTTATGATTATTGTTTTGGAAACATCAAGAATTCATTCAAAAATAAAAAAGAAATACACTTTTGATTATTTTACATGAATATTCAAACATTTTTACACATTTTTTTTGGAACATTTATAAAAACAATTAAAAACTATTTTGGATTTTTCATTTTTATTTTGGCATCACAGCAGTACACTATAAACATTGTCAAAATTGACAAAACTCCAACCGTCATTCATTTTGTTTCTTTAAGTGAGTTACGAGTGCTTCCATTGTATTTTTCTGCGTTTCTTTTGATTTTATACCAACTTGGCTTTCACATACGGACTTTCGATTACCTGTTTTATCTGATACTTTTGCTCTCATACCGGGCACCGATAAAAACGATGGATCGTTGTGTGTATTGTTGCTGGTCGCAGTAATATCTCACTATGCAATATCAATTAATAGGATGTGTACCAATTAATTATTTTCCTTCTTTAAACTATCTGATAAAAGATGTGTTAATGAACTGTTTGCATTAGTTAATATTCTCAAAAAAATCTCAATTCTTACTACCTTTTCTGTTAATTTTTCTTACCATATTTCAAGTATTTATAACTCTGTTTTCAGATTGAAAAAGAATCTAAAACTTTATTTATTCTGGTATTGATAGTATATTATGTCTGTAGCTTTAAATGTCATAATGTTAACTCGACAAAAGGCCTGGGCCCAGGCCTGTATGGGAAGTTGGGTTTCTTCTTTGGCTGGTGACGAAAAATCAACCCTGTATAAGTACCTAAGTAAAATTGTAATAATGATCTTCAGCTTTTTATACTAGTGAGTGGCATGTATAAAACGTCACAACAGCTTTTTACGACTTTCGTGGAGCATCTGCACGGTAATATTATCTACACGTATTTCGACTCGGCCGAATCTTTGAAATAAATGCTGGGCTGCTTCCTACACTTTTCCTAAGTACTTTTGTTCAATAAAAATGCGTTTTGTGTCAAAAAACTAAGACGTACGAAATGCTTTACAAAATCCGCGTGCCGAGATCAAGCCGCGTACGTATAGCTAGCGCTTCGTCCGTGTGTATGAAGTTGAAATACTGTATAAATAATATTACCTTGGCAGTGGTGAATAAAGACGATAGGCACGTAACGTAATGCGTGAGTTCGCGGATTCCATCCCCGCACGGAGCAAGAAAAAAAGATGTTCCAGGTCTGGTATTTATCTATGTATATTTATTATCTACGTATTTATATTCTAGGTAACTTCATGGATCCCCATATCACAAGCTTTGATTAGTTTGTAGTCTGGGGATTTTATTCTTTTATGTCGCAAATTCTCAGCTCACACTTTATACCCCTGTCCTAAGAAACCCACCATCAAAACTGTAGGTAAGTAGGACCTAATAAGTTTTTGAATATTTGTCTTAAGATTTCACGATTCATTCATCATCCACAGCCAGTAGACGTCCACTGCTACACATAGGTCTCCCCCAAGGTTTTCCACGTTGCTCGGTCCCGCGCCGCCCTCATCCAGCGTTTACCGGTGACTTTGACCAGGTCGTCGGTCCATCTTGCGGGGGCCTGCCTACGCTGCGTCTCCCAGTCCGTGACCGCCACTCGAGAACTTTTCTGCCCCAACGGCCATCTGTTCTACGAGTTATGTGCTCTGCCCCTTGCCACTTCAGCTCTGCAATCCTTCTGGCTATATCGGTGAATTTGGTTCGCCTAGGAATCTCCTCATTCCTGATTCTATCCCGCAGGGAAACTCCGAGCATAGCCCTTTCCATTGCCCGCTGAGCGAATTTAAGCTTGTTTATAAGGTTAGTTAGCGACCACGTCTCAGTGCCATATGTTATCACTGGCAACACACAAACCTTTGTCTTCAGACACTGCGGTATTTGTGACGAGAACATTTTACGGAGCTTCCCGAACGCTGCCCAGCTCCCACAGGAGCAGGTAAAACATAGACGTTCGACATGATCTTCGTCTTAGCTTAAGCTTTAATACAATTACTTTAACAAAGTTATCTTGCTAATTCCGCGACTTGTACTTGCACTAGTGATGCAGGATTCCTTGCGTTGGTTCACCGCCCTCCCTCCCTCAAACAAAAGGCAAGAAAAGCAACGAACACGCACTTGGAATACTGTAACCCACGCCACTAGCTATCACCGACACGTGTTTCGCTTCAACCAGAAGCATATTCAGGGTACAACGACCGAACGGTGGTGGTATTCCAGTAACAGTATTCCAAGTGCGTGTTCGTTGCTTTTCTTGCCTTTTGTTTGAGGAAGGGAGGACGGTGAACCAACGCAAGGAAATCCTGCATCACTAGTGCAAGTACAAGTCGCGGAATTAGCAAGATAACTTTGTTAAAGTAGTTGTCATGGATTCCCGCAAAGTAACGCCTGATTCAATCAATTGAAGACATCTTCCAACGCTGCGGTGATCAGCTTACGCGATATAATGTCGCCTTGCCTGACGCCCCGGTGCTGCAGTTGGATAGGTTTAGAATTCTGATCCTAAAGACGGACTGACATAGTGGCGTTATTGTACAAAAACTTTAACGCTTCGATGTATAGATAGTTAATTTGGCACCGCTGCAAAGACTGGAGTACAGCCCAGGTCTCAATCGAATCGAAGGCTTTCTCAAAGTCCACAAACGCCAAGCAAAATGGCTGGTTATACTCCCCCGTCCTTTCTATAACCTGCCGCAGCTTGAGGATGTGGTCTATGGTACTAAAGCCTTTTCGAAAACCGGCTTGTTCGGGAGGCTGGAAGTCATCAAACCTGCGAGCGAGACGGTTCGTAATGACTCTTGAAAACAACTTGTGCACATCTCTCTCTTCCCTCAAAAGTTCGGGTTTAGACGAAACAACCCTGCCGTCGTCCGTTTTCAACTTCGTCAGTTGGTTCTGGCCTATAGACAAATCTCTCGCGAAGACCTTAGAGCCCTTGTTAAGCTCGATAGCCATTTCAATACGGTCTGCATTAAGCCGGCGTATGTCGCCTTTTAGGGACTTGGAGATTTGCCGCCGACACTGTGAAGCATCTTCCGGGGACTGCAGGATCATTTTGCGTCTTTCTTCCATGAGTTTGAGGGTAGAGTCTGAGATTTTTCCGGTTCTTTTTGCACGGCGTGTTTTAAAGAACTTTGACCCAGCCATGGAGATAGTTTCCACAAACCTGTTATTGAAGTCGTCCACATCGAACGAATCCACATTAACGACATCACAATTCATTATATTAAATAATATACTTCATTAATCGCATTTTATCGCTAATTGTTCATATAATTTTATAATTAAAGTGATAAGGTCCTTTACTAAAGTGCAACATCATTCTGATTCAGTGTACCTAAGTATATACACTAATAATGAACTAAACATGTACCTACAATCGAGATTTAGAGTTTGTTATAATATAAGTATATGAGTTCGTTTCATTTAGCTGGTCATTGTGGAGATTTTTGTGTCACAATGGCATAAGTAGTCATTAAATACCATTGGTTGATAGTTTAAAAGCAATGTACCTAACCAAAATATCTTACTTTCACTAAAACACTTTTATTGACGACCAGCTGGTGTAGTGGTAGCATACATTGCCTTCTATGCCAGAGGTCCTGGGTTCGAACCCGGCGGCGGCGGATATTTATGTGATGAACTATTATTAATTATTTTAATATGTTTAAGTTTATTCTAATAAAAAAAATGTATTTATTCCATATGTATGTTTATATATATCAGTTATCTAGTATCCATAACATAACACAAGTTCTTTAAAAAACTTAATTTGGGCTAGATAATGTTGTGTGAGTGTCAGAAATGTTTATAATTATTTATTTATATTTATATTTGGTCACTACTACTGACCACTACTCAGCCTGAAAACACAACTCAGTATGAAAAAAATAACTTAGTAATTTATTTAAAGAACATTATTATTTTGAATACCTCGATAGAATTAAATCACTTTTTAATGTATTCCTTCGTATTATTTTTCCTTTATTTCCTTGATGCCTTTTTATGCGCATCGTCATTGATGGAAATAATAGATAATCTTTTTACTTGAAACGGGGAAATCTAAAGAAATTTCAAAAAACGTGGAATAATCATTGGTTTTCAGAAATCGGTTGAAAGTAGGTAACTGTAATATTGGATAATAACTTAAATAAAATATTTTGACAAGTTAACGTCTCTAGAAGAAAGTCTCTATCAAGATTAATGGTATTTATTAATTTAACTTTTCACACAAAAGCAAACTAAGAGAAACAAGGGTAACATGATATTTTGAAATAATGTTGATAATATTCTTATCTAAAGCAATTTTTATCACAGAGGATGCATATTTAGCAGTATCAGTATCCTATCTACCTATCTGGATAATATCTGTTACCTATCTATATAATATCTGTCACCTATCTACATAATATTTTGACGCAATATTTTGTAACAACAGATAGATACATGGATATGATAACTGCTCACACACAATCTATTATTTACTTAACTACTCCGCACAGCATGGTACTGATAAAGTTGGTACAACTGGAATTGATAAGTAAAAAAAAAACGTTTGCCGCCAAGTGTCGGCTTCAAGTGCACAAACTCCGCTTCGAGGCTCCATAAAAGTTTTGACGTCAAATACCTATAACCCGATACCACGGTTTTTTCCGCCAAGGAACCTTTGACACCCTATAGAGACGCCCCTCAGGCTGCAAACTGGACGGCAGCGACAGCGGCGCGGGTAGCGAGGCGGAGAATCTGAGCCGGTCTCGACGCCAGCTCAATGCTCAGACAAACTAAATACTTTCTGACGTATCGCGAAAATCGCTGCCCGCGCCGCTGTCGCTGCCGTCCAGTTTGCAGCCTAAGGGTATAAATATAATAGAGCAGATAAAGTAGACTCCAGAAGATCAACTCGTTCATGGGTCAAGCCGGTGTACGCTTTATTTTATAATAAAATTCCAAAATATTTAAGATGTTAATATATTCGATAGATTTAAGGATAAGTTTTATGTGAAAAGGTTTAGGTACTATAAGATATCCGGATGCAAGAAGATGGGATTCCCTGGCTGTAAATTGTTATTGTGTATTTTTTTCTCTTATTTTTAAAAGATGATTGCTGTTGAGTTTATTACCACTTATTCTCAACAGATCGACTTTCCAAAGTGGTGGTAGATTCATTTCAATTTGTATATTGTTTGAATTATTTCAAATGTATTTAAATACTTACGAATTTAAGAATATTTGAGTTTGAGGGTAAGTTTACACAGGGGGCGGGTCGCTCGGAGCTTTGCTTGTTTTCGTTACATTGCCGGCTTTATTCTAAACCAGCGGACAATTCCACAGTAAAGTCGGTGATGTAAAAACGCACGAGGTGACGCCCCGCGTGACGCGTCGCCCTTAAACGTTCATTAAGGGAACCTCAAGCCGGTAAATGTGTTATGATAGATCCTTTCTAATCCGATGTCCTATCATCTTTGCCGATATCTTTATGTGGAATTCAGGGCAAACGCGGGTACTTAATGAATAGGTACAGGTACCTAGCTAGATACATCTTAATATATCAAACTCTTCCGTTACTGACAGACAACGTACAGCCATAACTACTGGTCGTAGAGAGCTGAAATTTGGAACATACAGGCCTTAGAGGTTGTGGGTAGCACTAAGGAAGGAATTCCCGAAATTCCCACGGGAACGGAAAATATATGATGTTTTAGTTTGTATGACATAATCTTATTCCTTGAGTGCATGGATGTGATACTTGGTATAAAGGTTCTTCAATAAGTGTCTGTTAGTATTATGGAAGGAAATCCCGAAAGTCCCACGGGAAGGGGTTGGACTTTTTAGTTTGTATGAAAAATCTTATTGCCTGAGTGCACGGATGTGATACTTAGTATATAGGTTCCTCAGAGAGTGAGTCTTCCATGCTGGACTGGGAGCGAAACAAAAACATAAAATGTACAAGCTGCACCTCTTCCCGGGCATACTGTAAAAGTCAGTTAAGGGACAGAGGTTTTAAAGGCGTTTTTGTGAGCGATAGGCTGACCCCCTGTCACTACAATAGTCTCTCTCCATCTTTATAATACCTTCAAATTTGTCAAATGTGACATAGATGGTCTTATAGCCTCTGGTGTTCTGCCTACCCCATAAGGGATACAGGCGTGACGTTATGTATGTATGTATGTAGAGAGTGACTGTTTGTGATGTGAAAGAAATTCCCGACATTCCCACGGGAAGACGAAATATTGAACTTTTTAGTTTGTATGATAAATCTTATTCCTTGAGTGCACGGACGTGATACTTGGCACAAAGTTTCTTCAATGAGTGACTGTTTGTGTTAAATACAAACCATTTTTATGAACGTACGAAGTCACGGGCAACAGCTAGTTTAATTATAAAATACTGTAATACAAACTTCTAAATTATTTTATTTTTTGGCTACATGTTTATTTTGTATTAGAAATCTGTACGTTGAAACTAAGAATGCGCTAATTATTATATTTCACTAACCTTTCTATAAGGGCAATCTAGAAAATACTGGTTTTTTACTCTCCAAGTCTACTTTGAGAAGTCCTGGCGATTGGTAATATTATATAGTTATATTTAAACATTTAGTTCTTCTATAATCTATAAAAGCTTTCCAAAGCCACTATTTATATAATGTACTAGCTGACCCGGCAAACGTTGTTTTGCCATATAAATAAAAAAAAAAATTGATGTTGGCCGATTCTCATAGATACCGGATAAGCACAAAAAATTTCATCAAAATCGGTCAAGCCGTTTCGGAGGAGTGACTTGACCGACGAAAACTGTGACACGAGAATATTATATATTAGATATTCAGATATACATATCCGTTCCGTCTTATATCAAACTGCTTAGTCATAACAATAATAAAGATAAAAAACCAGTTTTAATTATGAAAATATTTACAAAAACCAGCTTTTTATTGCGACTTTACCTATAATTGACGCTATCTGTACTCAGAACTATAACTTTGTTTACTAACAATATACCTACGTAGTTACTGTTCGCCGGTATACCTACATACTAATTCTGTTACGTAATAGCTGTTTGAAGTCGTCGTGGCCCCGTGGTTAATGTGTGTATCAAACGATATCACACATCAAGCAACGTTCGGCGCGGCCGGTACTTGGATTCATTTTTCCGCCGAACATTCATTTTTCTGTTGAACTTCCGTGCTTCGGAGGGCACGTTAAGCAGTCGGTCCCAGGTGCTGTATACTTGTATACAGTAGTCGTTAGGGTTTATCAGAAGCCATTTTCGGCGCCCTGAAAATTCAGACATCCACCACCCAGCACTGGGCCAGCTTGGTGGATTATGGCCTATACCTCCTCGTCACCCAAGGAGTGACTCATAGCCCTGCAGTGGGCTCTTTACAAAGAGTCGTGATGATGAATAGCTGTTTCCCTCGGTTTTACCTGCGCAATTTTTAGTCTCGTGGGATAACGGGTTAAGGGTATTCTACGCGTTAGTCCAGACAATTATCTATGTTTGTACCAAATTTTATCCAGATCCGTCAATCCGTTTTTGCGTAAGAGAGTGAACAGTCATCAAAACACAAACTTCTGCCTTTATAATATTAGTAGGATACCAGCTAATAGTGGATTTCTATAACTTGTCTCAATACAAAATCCTAATTTGCAAACTCTGTAATGTATGAGCGTAACTATGACAACCAAAATCCAGATTTGTTTTGTATGAAAAAATCTTTGAATTAAGATTACGTAATTATAGAAATCTTACTTTCTTACTGTTATTACATACATACATAACTTCACGCCTGTATCCCTTATAGGCAGAACACCAGAGCTATAAAACCATCTGATGTCACATTTGACAAATTTGGAGGTACCTACTATTATGATGGAGAGAGTCTATTGCAGTGACAGGGAGTCAGCCTATCGACGCAAAAACGCCTCTTTCCTTAACTGACTTTTACAGTATGCCCGGGAAGAGAAGCAGCTGGCACATTCTATGTTTTTCTTTCGCTCCCAGTCCAGCATAGAAGATTTCCTACTATTAATTATTAAGTATTATTATAAATGTGAAAGTTTGGATGTTTGTTCCTCCATCACGGCAGAACTTCACAACGGATTTCAATTAATTTTTGCATAGTGATATTGTACTGTTCGCACATGGGCTACTTTTAATTCCGACATTCCTGCGGGATTTGAAATCACGCAGACAAAACCGTGCGAAACAGGTAGTCCACTATAAATCTAACTTCATGGATAAATCTAACGTTCATTTCAGTTTATCATCTGTTTAACGCAAATGTTTGTCACGCGGATAATGAATCAGCCTTGGCATTGTCAGAATGTGTGTGACCCAAATTCATAGTGTGGTGATAATTGTTCTAGTTATACGGCTTTTTGCAGTGTTATTGATTTTTTTTTCGTTTTACTTAGTCATATGACCTGTTTTATCCGATATAATCCCAAAAAGAGGTGATTTTTTAAACGTCTGTAGCATTTTTAAGTTCCCTTACCGTAAAAGAAATATTTATTGCCTCTACTGGCGTTACTCTATTTACTCTGATCTTAGGTAGGTATTCCACGCACCTTGCGTAGTAAAATATCGCCATGTGACGCGGGCTAGCAACATTTTTTTATTTTTTTGTAGAACTATTCGTTAGAACTTAACTGTAGGGAATTTTTTGATGAATAATTTCACCTTTAAACATTTTTTCCTAGCTCATACAGATTTCCTAAAAATTGGATAGAACTGATATATGGGACACTTTCAAGGGGGTAAGGGGTGAAGCTGAACCCGGAGGGGGAGGCAGGGTTTTATATTGTCATGTACGGTGAGTACATGATGGTATAATATAGCGGCAACAAAATAAAGGCTAGTAATTAATTAGGTCAACATTAATATTGGGTAGTATTTAATCGAGTAACTGTAAATAAAAATTTTAGGTGACAAAAATAATAAATTTGGCTTACTGTTTTAATTAAGTAAGCGACTGACTGCGAGTGACGAAGAATCAATGAAATTTTATTTGCGACTTAAAAACATTATTTAAGGGTGCTAATTAAACAGACTTCTTTTAAAAATCCCTCTAAAAATCTAAGTTGCCTTCTAAATTACTGTCAGCCACAATCCGTGCCAGAAACCACGTCGAGGTTGTTTAGAAAAGCTCTAGGGTTATATAACTTTATATTTATATTTTTTTATTATAGTTTTATAACTATATGCAACCTAACTGCTCCTCCTCGCTGCGATCGTCGTCGCACCTAACTGTACCGACTACGTCTTCCGGAACGCGTATTTACAAAAGCTATACCATTAGAGTGAAAGTGCAAACTGAACTGGCTTAGCTTTTGTATGACAAAAACTTGCCCAAACCCTAATCCATTCTAGTACAGAAATTGACCGAAGTCGTGTAGACTTTGTGAGATAACTTCAATTGAACATTGCAGCAACAAAAGCTATCCCATTTGATATCGATATTTACCGATCGTTGGCTTCAATTTGATACTTAAATGGCAATTGTTCTGATTTTCAAAGATAGAAATAAAATGTGCATGCATTATGACCATCGTTATTTTGATGACTTAACGTTTGACTTTTGACCATGTCGGGATTGTCCAGGGTTGACTATAATAGCTGACCAGGTTTATGGCGCTTCGCCAGCCGCTGCCGCGGCACCGCTCGCTTCGCTCGCTCGGCTCGCGCATGTGTATAACTATATGCAACCTAACATGCTCCTCCTCGCTGCGCTCGTCGTCGCACCTAACTGTACTGATTCCGCCTTCGGTGCGGGAGCCCCTTTCGTAGCTTATCTCTTTCATCGCAATGTATATCAAACAAAGATATACCTACTTTTCATCTTGACAAAAGCTTATCTATTTGAGTGAATGAATATGTATTATACAGTACTAGGTTTTGTCATTGCATTTCTTTGAAAATTACAAGAGCAAAAGCTAATCCATTTCAGTCAATTTTTTTACTGAGTTCGATTAGGTATTGTCGTGTAATATGCATAAACAAAAGCTCCTCTATTAGAGTCTGACTCGTGACTCAAATAGTATAGCCTTTGTATATTCGCTTCCGGAACGGGATCCCTTCTTGTCGCATAATACTTATTTTTCATCGTAATGTTAATGAATATATTACTTATAAAATAAATGGATGAATATACCATTATGATTTTCAATATTTTGCACCTAACAAACCTACTTGTTTTCTTATGATTAAATAGTCTGTGTTTTAGTTGCTCACTTAGTAATTCAGTCGCACTATTTTATTTTTTATTTTTTATTTTATTTTATTTGGGAAACAAACAGTTATACATAATACTTATTTCTATTTACATTTGATTATACGTAAACCAGTGAAGTTTCCACAGTTTGATTATACATTTTGAGCGGTATATAATTTAACATTAAAAAAAAAAAACAAAGTCTGTAAATAATGTAAGGACAAAATATTCTAAATAAAAATCTCAATATTGGAAAAATAGAAATAGCGTTGTTATATGAACTTAATTCAAAACTAAAACTATGTTATTAACAAGTATCATTTTCTCACAAGTATTTTATATAATTCTTTTTTAAACTTTGACAAATCAAGGGTGTAATCTAATTCTAACAAATTTTTATTATAATAATGACAGGATCTCTTCAAGAAAACATTTTTAGCATAGTTTGTGTTACTCAATGGGACATGAAACAATAACTTGCGTCTACTATTTGTTTTAGGACAGTTAAAATATATTTTATTCAATAAATATTCTGAGTCTATGAAATTATTTATTATTTTATAAAGAAACAATTGATCTCTTACGATTCGTCTTAGGCTTAGGGAACAAATTTCATATTTCAATTCAAAATTTGGGAATCTATATTTTAAACATTTCAAAAATTTGTTTTGAATTCGTTGCAGTTGATTAATATATATATCATACTGAGGGCACCAAACCGTTGAAGCATATTCTAAAACGGGTTTCACCAGCGAATTGAAAAGTATGAAGTATGAAGTAATACTTTTAAAATCTTTACACGTCCGAAGTATAAATCCCAACATTCTATAGGCCTTTGTTGCGGTATTTTCTATATGGATGGAATACAAAAGTTTTTCATCTAACTGAACACCAAGATCTCGCACATCAGACACTCGAGATATTTTAATGCCACCAATACGATATTCGTAAGGTATAGTTTTCTTTTTGCGACTGTACGAAATTACACAACACTTTTTAACATTCAAATCAAGGTTATTTGCTTTACAATATGTATCTAATCTATTTAAATCGTCTTGTAGTGTGAAGCAGTCGCAAAGAGAACGAATGGGCCTGAAAATTTTATTATCATCCGCATACAATAGAAAAGATGAATATTGAAATACTTTTTTTATATCATTTATAAAAATATTGAATAGTAGCGGCCCGAGGTGCGATCCCTGCGGCACACCTGACGCAATGGGTAGGTAAGTAGAGCAAAAACCTTTGACTGTAACTGCCTGACTTCTATTACGCAGATAAGATTCCATCCACCGTAGAAGCTCACCATTAATGCCCATCGCTTCAATCTTTTTAATCAAAATATTGTGTGAGATTTTGTCGAAGGCTTTCGAATAATCCGTATAAATGGCGTCAATCTGCACTCCTTCATTCATGAAAGTTGTAATTAGGTCAGTAAATTCGCAGAGATTGGACTCAGTTGATTTCTTGTTGACAAAACCATGTTGTTCCTGAATGAGGTTAGGTCTAATTTTTGGATAAATATTGTCATGTACGATTTTTTCAAATAATTTTGGAATTGTTGATAACTTTGATATTGGTCTATAATTTAAAATGTTATGTTTGTCACCAGACTTAAATAAGGGTACAACAAATGACTTCTTCCAGAAAGTTGGCATTATGCCAGATTGTAAACTTTTATTAAATAAAATAAAAAGCGGTTTACTGATAGATTTACAACAGTTTTTTAGAAATAGCGGTGGTATTCCATCAGGGCCATAACCCTTAGATGTGTCTAGTATCTTCAATCTTCTTTCAATATCTGTTTGTGTTATAGTTAAATAATTTAGATTCATATTACTGTCGCTTTTTATACATGGAATACTACAAGTGTCGTTTTCATTAAACACAGAGTTAAAATATTGGTTAAAGAGATTACTTATTGTCAAGCCATCAGAAACTCTAACCTCATTCAAGAACATACTATTAGGAATTGAATTGGATTTACGCTTAGCATTAACGAAAGACCAAAACGGTTTACTTGACTTTAGAATGTTATTTTCCGTTTTAATTATAAAGTTATCGAAGCATTCTCTTTCAACTTTTTTTTGACGTTGACGTAAAATACTATACACATTGTAATCGTCTACACGTCGGTACTTTTTCCATTTTTTGTGCATCTTCAATTTTTCTTTAATAATTTTAATAAGGGACCGAGAGTACCAAACTGGATATTTATTGGGGTTTATTGTAATTTTAGAAGGAACATGTTCACTAATAATATTATTAACGTTGTCGTAAAATATTTCCACCGCGGTTTCAGTATTTTCTACGTTTAAAATAGCATCCCAGTCAATTTCCGATAAAGAATTATTAATTGTTTCATAATTTGCCATATTAAATAAATAGATTTTGCGCGGAGGACAGTTTAGAACTGGTTGGGCGAAAACAGATAGATTAATGACAAGAGCTGGGTGGTGAGCATCCAATGGGACAAGTGGACAACCAGAGGCACTCACTATGCAGTCCCTATTACATATAATTAAATCTAATATTCTTCCAATGGTATTTTTAATAAAATTATATTGTTGCAGATTGTTAAATGATAAAAACGAAGAAAATTCAGATAAAAGTATGTCAGTATAACTGGATGCCAAAAAAATCTCATTATTAGTATTACACTCCCAAATTCCTTTGCTTAGGTTAAAATCACCTGTTATTAAATAAACATTATTAGGAAAATTCATTATTTCGAATGCAATTATCTCGTAAAATTCTTCCAAGCATTGTTTATGTAAGCTACATTGTGGAAAATAGCCACCGAAAACCCTCAAGCAAGCCGGTTCTGAACTTCTAGTTTTAGCGATGGGTATGGAAATAGCCAAAACTTCTGCCGCGGCACCTGTTAACTCAAACTTAGTAACGTTTTCTACAAGAAGATGTTGTCGGACCGCGATAAGAACTCCGCCGCCCATGGTATCACCCCGAGCCGCATACTCTCTATCGTGTCTATATACATTGTATGTATTGCAGTCAAATAACTCACCATCAAGTATTCCGTCTAAAAGCCAAGTTTCAGTTAGAACAATTATATCATACTCCGCAGCTGAAACGTTTTTATAAAATTGATTTGTTTTGGTCCGGAGCCCGCGAGTATTTTGATAATATATATTTAATGTATTAGCCATAAATTTCGAATAAAAAGATTAACACATAAATTAAAAACATATTCGTTCAACTGCCAATTAAAACATAAATCAAGGAGTAAGAAATCATGAAGTATTTGTTTTAAGAAATTAATATAAAGCATCATAAGGTTCCCAAACAAAAGTAAGGCTAGACGAATCAAGATCACATTATAAAATCGATATAAAAGATACAGTAATTTATTTTTGCAGAAAAAGTCTAAATTGTTCAAATAAAAAAATAATATAGAAAACAAACAACATACACAGTAACCGAATATTGCAGTAGCTCCTATTTCATTTTTTTTAAATCTTCCGATGAGGATATATTAATTACTTCAGAGTTATCATTTCGACGCACCATTATTCCACAGTTTCTAACCCAAACATACCTGTAGCTTTTGTCTTTCGCAAGTTTTTTACATTCCTGCAATAATAATTTATTTTGTGGGGTCAAGTGGTCATTAAAGTAAATACGGGATTCACTATTCTCACCCTTTATACCGAGATCAAATGCTTTTAAGTTGATTTTACGAAGATGTGTCAACATGACATCTTTTTTGTATCTCGATGTAAATTTGACTACAATAGATTTTGGTTTTTTTGATGTGCTGTTCATGTTGGCAACTCTTGTTATGAAGTCAATATCATTTTTTATATCCAGATCACACTTTGCATGATTAGCGATTTTGTCAAGTAATTCAATTAAATTTTCATTTTTCGTATAAGGTAATCCAGAGATTTCAATGTTAGAACGCCTTGACCACTGCTCACGAATATTAATATCTCGATTAATTGTTTTTATTGATTGTCCCAATTCCGCAACTTCTTTATACGATGATTTAAGCTTCTTAATTTCACCTTCACATGTAGATAAACGATTCTTCATTTCTTCGAACTGATTATTTATAAAGTTAAATGAGTTTTTCAATTCTGCTACATCTTCAATTATAGGTGCTAATTCCATTTTTATTGATTTAATATAATCGGCTTTTAATTCACTACGCAGTTTTTCATTCTCCTTGATAATCACTGCCCGTATTTCTTCCAAGGATACACAACATGTGTTTTCTTTAAGCGATCGCGAACTAGAAGTCTCACAGTGAGGTTTTGGTAACACATCCCGTTCGAAATTTCCCTTTGATATATCTGTCTCTTCCTGATCAATGGGCATAAGGTTGCTTCTTACGGGAGTATTTTGATTAGACCGCTTTCTGACAGTAACATTGGTACATTCAGGGCATTTCCACGATTCAAGAAAAACAGCGCTAAGTTGACGAAATTTATCATTATTTATATTTAGGCATTTATTATGATACCTGTTTCCACAAGTTACACAATTAAGTGAATATGAACTTTTAATATCAATTTTATTATTGCATGCATTACACTTCATATTTGCTAACTAAAGTAAAGCGTTCCAAACGATTTATAAGCAGCTATTTTGTTATGACGTCACGTGTCACTGTAGCTCAGCCGTCGAGACGTCCACTCTTCAAGCGTATGATCGAAGCGACGCTGGTTCAAACCCCAGGAAAAGCAAGCTTTTTTTAAGATTTCTTAAATTAAGTTAAAATTCACCTCAGCGCCGTACAACGCCTCACAGGCCGTGTCCAGTTCAGGAACTACACTCCGGGGGTCTCTGGTAAGCTGGTTCTGGTTCTTGTAGAAGTAGCTTCGATAGGTGCGACAGAGAGATTCCTCGGCGACAAGAACTCTCGAACAAAAGAGCGTGACAGAAACAGCGACCCAAAACAGCACCGAGAGCAATTAAATAAGAAACCAAAAATATTTACGAAAACAAAGTAGGTACGATAAGGACGTGCACACCGCTCGGCAACTGAATGCTAACTGTTTAAAACCGTTAATTTTCATATTTTTTGCCGCTTTTCCCATACATTGAAATCTAGAATGTAGGTACTTCCATGCTGGACTGGGAGCGACAGAAAAACATAGAATGTGCCAGCTGCTTCTCTTCCCGGGCAAACTGTAAAAGCCAGTTAAGGGACGGAGGATTTATTGGTGATTTTGCGGGCGACACGCTAACCCCTGTCACTGCTATAGTCTCTCTCCATGATAATAATACCTCCAAATTTGTCAAACGTGACATCAAATGGATTTTATAGCCTCTGGTGTTCTGCCTACCCCATTAGGGATACAGTCGTGAAGTTATGTATGTATGAAATCTAGAATGTAGGTAGGTACTAGATGTTTTTTGGTGGCAGTCTTTATACATTAAAGGATGGTTGCTAATGTTGCTATCCAAGGAAACCACAATGACTATAGGTACCACCAGGTCGTCCCAAGTTACTAAGTTGTCTTGATTTAAGATTGTCATTAACTTCATACGACGCGACGACTTACGTGCTTCGGAGGACAGGATAAGCAGTCGGTCATGGGTGCTGTATACTTGTATTTTTGGGTTTGTTATTTCAGCGCCTTGAAAAGTCTGACATTCACCAAACAACACTGGGCCAGGTTGTTAGTTTATGGCCTAAGGGTATATATTACCACACCAATCGATGATCGACCGACGACGTTGATTGGATTTTTTGTCATAGTAAAAACTTTCGATCGCGTCAACTGTTCCATTCGTCCGTCGACCGACAGTCGATACCCTTAACCTCATTGTGACCCAGGTGTGAGACTCATAATAGCTATGCAGTGGGCTCATTACTATAGAGTTGTCGTGCTGTGTTGATAAGCCCCATGTCTTCCTGGATGCTGTAAAAGTTTCGAAAGGAGCAACAAAGTACGTATTGATAGGGCTCATCTGAAAATCACCGTTGTGGCTACCGCTGCAGCAGTGTGCTAAGATGGGTCCTATTCGGTAAGCATGCACAAAATTATTTATTTAAGCCTTTTTTTGTTTCCGTTATTGTTTAGTTTTAATGTAATTGTCAAAGTTATGTTTTATTTTTATGTGTTTTCCTCTTGTTTTTATTTCTTATTGCTCTATTGTATGTGGTAAAGTTACTAAGTATGTGGTTAATTGTTTTGCTTGTTTCATGTTTATTATTTTGTTTTGTTTTTATATTTTATTATTCTTTTTTTTCACTGTTTGGCTTATGTTTTTATCTATTCTGTTGTGTTGTGCTGTTGTAGTTTTCCGAATAAATGTTTTGAGTTTGAGTTTGTATAAGGTAAACAGAGTAAAGCAGCCTCCTTCTGCTTTGATTAAACGAAGTATCTACTAAGCGATTGTGGTGATCAAGGCATTTTATGTAAGTATATAATGTGTTTTTGTGGGCGATAGGCTGACCCCCTGTCATTACAATAGTCTCATTACATCTTTATAATACCTCCAAATTTGTCAAACGTGACATCAGATGGTCTTGTAACCTCTGATGTTCTGCCTACCCCATAAGGGATACAGGCGTGACGTTATGTATGTATGTATGTATAATGCCTTTGCAAGCTGAATAAACGCTTAAATAAATTAATTCCTTTTATAAAATTACGAAGTGTCATCAATTAGGACGCTTCGTAATTTTGAATTATCTTAATACTTATTTCATCAAACATCAGCATACAGGTTCAGAATACGATAAGCGATACAAATCTGTCAAAAAATTTGACAGGCAATGTACCGCTTGATCTGCTGGCTTCTGTACAATGTACACTCACACTCACCAATAACACACTACATTACAATCACACTATTTTGCTTTTGTTATTGATATTATACAAGGTGACTGGTGGGTCACTTTCGAAATTCGAGGACGTGGTAGTTTGAGATCATACATGAAGAGAAAATGTAAAATAAAAACTAAATATTAATTATTTACTGAGTACCCTTAATCGAAAGTTAAAGAATTCATTACCTACGCAACGCATGGTTACACTGGTACGGACATACGCACGGCGGCGCTAACAACACAGAATAGATACTAGGTAGATTAGACGCCTTTACGAACGGTCGTCGACCTAGTAAAACTCTTCATTTATTTATAGGGAATTCGGCTAAAACATTAATTACCTACTTTTATTGCATAATTATGATCAGAATCAAGTACAGAGTGCTCTCCTTCAATATCTAAAATTTGTTACCAGTCACCCTGCATAAATTAATTGTTAAGTAACTTTGAAACATTGTTGTTTAGGATATTGTTGGCTCGGGGTGCCTTGTTACCTGCGACACAGTAGATATCCAGTTACTTATGCGGTAAAATCGTCTATAATAATTGCATGCACTCAATATTATAACCTGCTTTTTCATCCAAGTTTATGTGTCAATTTACACACAGTGAACTTGACTTTGGATCTTTCTTTAAAAACCAGTCACCGAAAAGATGAAACAAAGAAAACAAACACCAATATTTCTAATACGTGCCAGTTCAATAAACTATAAATACGGTCACATTTCAAGATAATTGAGCGCGACCGTATGACCCGTAACGATTCTTAAAACTTACAGTAATAATAAACAATGCACCAGATGTTTGTCATTCGAGTCAATCTCGCTTCCTATAAAATACAGTCACAGCTCCGTCTTCCATTAAACTGGGATAAACCATCGAAAGTACAAGGCCGAAGCTTCAATTTTCATTCAAAAAAGTTCATCCACAATGGCGTCGAAAAATATACTGTTCGCTATTTTTTTAGTATTGTCGATGTTGATTGCTCAGTTTGGAGCGAAACCTATCGAGGAAACGAAAGTAGCGGATCTCGAGGAAAGTATGGAAGCAGCAGAATCACAGAACCCATTTTTGCCCAGATTTGCGATGAGGATATTGAAGGAGAAGAGAGAGAGAGCTAGAGCTGAACGTCGCAATAATCAAGGACAAAGACGAGCTTTTCAGTCATCTAGACCGAAATGTCCACAAAACTACGTAAGTGTTTACTAAATTTTTGAAACGCATTCTTCAATGAGGCCATATTTGATCCGTTATAAGTTAATGTAGGATGTATTTTGAGTTCTTTTAGACTGACAAAAACCCTGCCAGTGACGTGTCGTATTATCTAAGGGAACTCTGATTATTTTAGTGGTCATACTTACCTGATGGATTTACAGCGATCACTCTTAATTTAAAACTTTCACCAAATATTTTTTATTTTTTTATTTTGTGTGCCTGATGGAAAACCTAAAAATTGTAAATCCGTAATTGGCTGTCAGCATCGTTTTAAATGTGTATTTTTTTTATAATTATGAGCTGTGGATTTTGTTATAAATAAATAACAAATAAATAAATAAAATATCAGTTCGATAAAGATAGCTCTAGTTGTTTTATGAAATGGCAGTTCCGCCTGAATCCCGTGTTGAATTGAACTTTTATTCAAGGAGTCCGGTTTCATTAAACCTTATCGTACAATAGACAGACTTTTTCTACGACTTTTTACAAATCTTGATAAATAACACAAAAATGAAAATAAAAAAATGTTTGCTCCTTACTCTACATTTTGTAAGAAATAGGTACCTATTATTATTTAGACTGCGCAAGGGTCGTGGCGTGGCATACCTACGCTCAGAGTAAATAGAGTTAAGCCTCGAAACAGATGCTATAAATATTTTTTTTTTGAAAAAAAAAAAAAAAATTACAAATTATTAAATTTAAAAAGTTGTAGAACAAATGTTTTTGGGATTGATGTGAAGAGGCTGCCTGCAAGAAGTGATGCGCTAATTAAAATTAACCCTGTATACAATGTTATTTTAAGGATTCGATATCTTGCCATGATTCAGTGTTCCTTCTGCATTACAAGAGGTTGTGTCGATTTCCTGCTAGAACCAGTTTGGGAAACGAATCTTTTCTAAACTACGCCGGGGTTTAATATTATTTCAAAATTTCTAATGCCACTTTCTGGACTCCATAACCAAAGTAGGTGCATAAGGTTTCTTCGGGCCACATATCTTTTTGTGTGCTTTGTACTAATCTTCGTTAATATATACCTACTTTCGTTCACACGTTAATGTTTATATTCTTTTCGAGAAACACTCTCAACCTATCTACTCACGGACTTCCCGTAAAGGTTTTGATCACTGACGAATTCTTAAAAAAATTAAGATCAGTAATACCCACAAAACCGTGCTAATCAGTTAAGCAAACAAAAATGTATGTGTTTCTATAACGGGCGCCTTTCTTCGACACACTTCGTTAGTATAAATATTATTTTCTAAAGCTTTGGTACTCATTCTGTATTCTCACACGATCAGGAATTTATATATTTTTATTTATTGTTTCAGTAAAAATGAGAGCTGTTGCTATTGTAGTGCTAATAGTGGGGGTAGCTTGTGTTTTAGCGGAGCCAATTTCAATACCAACTGATACAAATGTATTACCGATATCTGAAGTGACAGGCTTAGAAAAAGTTATTACAGAAACTGATGAACAAAATGAAGTCATTGATAAAATGGATTTACCGATCAAGGATGTACTCAGGGAGTCTAACATTGATATAATAATTGAAGAAAATCTAGAAGAGCCGCCGGAAGAATTTAATCCTTTGGCGCCATTTGAAGATGATCTGACAGGTGACATGTTTTCTGCTAATGCTCCAGTGTATCAAAGTGCTGTGGTTCCAGGTGAAATAATGGATACCGCAGAAGGATTTGTTCCACTTCCAATATTCAAAAGAAACAAACACAACGCTAGACGACGCGTTACAAACCGAAGGGTATTTAGAAAGAACCCTCATAGAAGGATGCATTTTTACTACCCCTACTCTTACTACAGATTCTACCGTCCTAGTTATTTTAGATATTATTAATAGATAAATTCGTATCTTGCCAATAATTAGTAATAAGTACATAAAATAGTGTTATAAATAAAAGAAATATTATAAATATTACCATTTTTTATTGAAATTATACCTATCGTAAAGCGTAAATGCTTTATCTAATTAGTTTGTATCCTATCCATACACATCTTTATTATCAAATATTTACATGATCAGTATTAATTTCTCGTATTTTAAATTATTAACACTATGATAAATATGAAAAATAAATGACATGTAAGTTAGCATGCACGTGGCACTTGTTATCATGACAGTTTTTTATTCGATACATCACATTTTTGTCTTTCACAAGTCAAATAATAGCATTTTTAAGAGGAAAAATTGGATGTATGAACTAAGTACATTCGGTCTATGCGTGGATATTTTTTTAAAGTACACCGCTTATTAAAAAATTACATGATTTTTGAGAACAAAGGACAATTGTCTTTAAATGCTGTATTTTTGCATTTGAGCGAAAAGGTTGAAGACAAAACATCACATTGGCCTTATTATACAAAAAAATAAATAATACTATGCAGTACAACAATCGGAAGTACTCACTGCAGAATACCATAAGTTTAAATATTTTTACAATAAAACAAAAAACAAACCAACCATTTTAATTAAACAACAAATTGTGGCTAAGAAACACGTTGCCAGATAGTTTTGTACTTGATGCATAAGTTGACGTCCCTTCATTTGCCAGGACCTACCAACGCTTCATCCATGAGCTCGTCATCAGTAATTCCTGGGGAGTTCGAATGTGGGGAGGGGACTACTAGTGGGGAGGGGGCAGGACTTTTAGCCAGCTGTAAAGCCAGAGCCGGTGACGCTGGGTACACCGGCCTTACAGCCACCAAACCAGACACTTTATTCCCTGATGAAGACGAAAAGTCTAACAACATCTCTGCTGCTTCTTGAGGGGTTGTAGCCCCACTTCTCGGCACCGACCCACTTGCCGGCGGCTTCATGCAAGCATCAGCACCTTTCCTATCTTCAGAACTTCCTTTCGGTGCAGGAAACCCCTTTATATCCGTTTTGAAGTCTAATGGCATTAAAGGGTAACCTAAGGAAAATAAATCTTTGCTCTCATCTTTGCCGCGCTGCGGCGGCGAACCTTTCGATATACTATCCGTCATTGCTTTTGAAAATTCTAGCGGTCTATCCGATTGGTCCCCTTTTATTGAAGGTATCGTCTTTGGACTCAGTCCACCCATATTGAGCAAAGGTTTCGGCACAGTTAACGGGTAAGCAGATTTTTGTACGTCAATCCTAGCGTTTGTATTGTCAAAATGGGGAAAAGAATACTTTTGATCTAAGCCTCGCGAAAAGTCGTTAACCATTGAGCGACTGTCGTATTGAGATACTGGGCTGTTTTTGTCTGTGTTTAAGTTTTTGAGTTTAGGGATTTGAAATTTACTGGTATCTAGAGGTTTGATTAAGCCCTCGACTAAGAAGTTGGCCTCTTTTTTATATCTATCTCCATCAACGTCATCCCTGGATCCACTGGGGCTGGAATGTCTCTCTGATTTTGACGAAAATATGGACTTTTCAGAATTACTCATAAGCTTCGTACGAGCTTTCTCGCGTTCCCTATCTCGGATGATTTTAGCAATGTCTGAGCTACTACTTTTTGGCGATCCTGAGCTTGATTTCGAACTAGATTTTGATAGATTAATACCGGCGCTGCTAGAAGATTTAGAGTAAGGCACTTTGGACAAACTATTAGGAGATGATTCTGAGGGACTTAAATTAGCTTTAGGTGGGGTGGTACCAGGTGTCATTAGCGACGATGATTTAGAAGATTGCATCGCCTGAGTTTTCTTTGACGCTGGACCACTGATAACTCCAGGTTTGAGACCGGTATGCGTTTTAGGGGAACCTTGACTTGGTTGAGCTAATTGAGGAGACGATTGTTTACCAGAACTTGAACTACTACTGTAATTTAACTTTGAACTGCTGCTATTACTAGAAGAATCTTTCGTGCGTGTTTTATTGATGGTAATCTTCATCCCGTCTGAACTGGGTTTGACCATATACTCCTGGTTTTTACAATCGTTAAGTTTATTGCTACCACTAGAGCTTTTAGGATCAGAGAATTTGCTAGCGCTGGAAGAACTACTTTTCGTTGCCCCTATATCGTTATCGGTCCCGCAATGATGGGCCGATTTTAATTTATCTATCACAGCACTAAGGGAGCCTTTTCTGTTCCTAGCCTGACTGACCGCATTCGATTTGTTAACTTCAACGTTGGGAGGGGATATTAAAGGTTCAGTGAGAGGACTGTCACAAGTTACTGGGGTGATTTCTAGTTGTTTCATTTTAATTGGGTTTTTTAATTTTGGGCTGCTTCTACCGGAGCTGGAAAATGATAAGCCGGAATGTTTCTTCTCCTTGTCTCTGGACGAACTAGAACTGGAGCTGTAGTCTTTGGATATTTTTTTGGACAGATCGTAACCTGTCGTTCCAGATTTGCCTGAAGGCGAACCGGTGGCTGCGGACTTTAGCGCTGACATACTTGGTTTTCCTGAGCTTGATGAGTTGTGCTTAGGGGAGGATATACTGTGGTTTTTTGGACTCGAATAACCAGTTAGATGTTTAGGACTATTTTGCACGGGAGAGTGTCTAGGACTGTTATGGTGGCTAGAAGTACCCGAAGGTTTTCCTACTTTCACAGAACTAGGACTAGGAGATTTAGTAATAGACATAGACCTGCCATGTGTAGGACTTGGGCTAAATTTCCTAAGCAAGGAGTTTGGGGAAGAGGCTCTCATTGGTGAGGTGTCAGTAGGTTTAATACTAACAGATACGGGTTTGGTTAAAGGGTCTTGCTTAAGTGGTACTTTTTCCGGAGGTCCCATTGAGTCGTCTCTGCGTCTTTTCTTCTTCTTTTCTCTGCTTCTTTCTTCTGATCGACTGGACTTCTTCTCTGATCTTGATCGTTCATCCATGGACTTCAATTGAGAGGTTGTGATAGGGGTGATGGTGATAGAGCTCGGTAAGCCTGTTGGTGATGCTGTGATTGGGATGAGCTCAATGCCAGGTCTTCTTTCGTGTGTTGTTGAGGGATTTGGCGTTGAAGGATTGGATGATCCTGAGCCGATCGGTGTGATACTAACGGATGAAGGCATGTAGGACTTTCCCTCAGTTAAGTCTAGTAGAAGAGATGAAGTGCTACGTCTTAGTTCGGAGTCTTTGCTTTTAAGCTTTTGCCTTTTGTGATCAGACTTCTGAAAAGAATTCCTGGAACAAGAGAAAACTTCAATTTTAGGTTGCGTAGTTTATAGAAAACTTCAACATAGATTGAAACCTAATTGCTGCGAGGAATCAATGTTGTCAAGTATTAAAAGTCAAAGACTAAATCTTATGAAAGCTTCACTAAGATGATTGTGGACATAGGTTTAAAATGAACTGAAGCATGCTAAATGCTTCTGAATATGAAATCCATATATCCAGCAAGACGAAGATCACGTTTTTATGACATCAAAAATAATAAGGCAATCGATTTTAAGATCGTACATTCCCCGTAGCCACACTCGATGCTCTTTATTTTATTTTATTTTTTCAAACTTGCTTGGAAATTTGAGCTATATTTTGACAACTTTTTTCGAGATAAATCGAACTTGTCTGGTCGAGCAGCAGCCGGCAATAGTTGCATAAAAATCTGTCGTGTTTAGCGGCCAAATAAATTACTATGCAAAATGTTCCGATCTTCTACTTCGCAACATGGCGACCAAAGGGGTAACTTATCAAAGGTTTAATTTAAATTTCAAACTGGCTTGCACATAGAAAAATAAATAATAAATTACTTTGGCGCGTAAAAAACTATAAATGTTAAGAATTGTACATCAAATAATTGTATTTTCAAATAAAAGTTCTAAATTGTAATACTTAGTTTAATTTCCGCGCATTATTTGAGAAAAGTACTATAACAAGCTTTGGCCGCAACTAGGCATTGATGGACTTACGTAGGGCTTCGCCTGGCCCCACATTCACACGTTCGTCCATCAATGCCTCTCTTGCCTGTACTGTTATATAAAGTCTGCCGCCAAAAAAACAGCAGCAGAATTTTTACAATTTATGTTATTTTATTATGGCAATAAGATATCTCAGAATTATCCGATTAACTAAATTCACTAAAATAAGAAAAAGTTTTTGAGTTTTCATCGTCAATGGCTATAACGGTATACTTCTGTGGTTTTATATGTTGAGTTCTTGCTAATTTAACACTTATCTCTGTAAACATAAAACAAGGTCACAAACCTGCTAGCATTATCCGATTCCCCATCATTCGAGTTATCCATATCCGAGGACCTGTTATCCTGGATGCCGACCGCGTCCGTTGCGTCCATTCCAGAAAGTTCTAGATCCGACGCGAACTCGTTTTGGGATACGGATGACACTTGCTCTTCGATGTCTTCGTTGGCTAGAAAATAATTGAATTCGTATAACATTTTATTGTCAATGGAGAACTGTAATTGTATCTATTTTTCGATTTGAAATAAGGTTATTTACATACATAACGTATCCCTTATGGGGTAGGCAGAACACCAGAGGTTACAAGACCATCTGGTGTCACGTTTGACAAATTTGGAGGTATTATAAAGATGGAGAGAGACTATTGTAGACAGGGGGTCAGCCTATCGCCCACAAAAACGCCTTTAAAACCTCTGTCCCTTAACTGACTTTTACAGTATGCCCGGGAAGAGAAGCAGCTGGCACATTCTATGTTTTTTTTTCGCTCCCAGTCCAGCATTTTTAAACTACCATAAAGCAATTGAGAGTTTTGTACGGTTCAAATGCAATTTGAACCTTAAGTAAATTACATACAGAAATCAAAATAATAATTAAACTACTCTATTCTGGAACTTTTAACAATGCTTCTGACTATAGCATAGATAAGCTTTATACGATCGCGAAATTACAAAAATATTGTTTTTAAATTAGTTTGCTATGTATCGGTTATTTTAATATTCATTAAAAGAAATCATTTTAACACAGAATTTAGAGATTTTTTTATTTACTTGATTACCGAGGACGACACATAAAGCTCGTGCTTATCTCAAAGATATTTAAAGATGAATTTAGTTTTTACAAATAAATGCAACCCAAATATCTATTAAATTAATACCTTTTTTACTAAATACCTTTTTTAATACAAAACAAAGACATATAGATAACATCAAACTCACTCGAATTGCTATTCATAGTCGTGTCATCCTCATTAACATATCCGTCACTCTCGCTGTCACTGTCACTGTCAGGCAGTTCACTCAGTCCGGGTTTTCCCTTTTTTTGAAGCGTCCACGGGTCATCTGACTTCCGTTTCTTTGACTTTCGATCGTCGGTGGACATTTTGTTGTCGTCGCTACATAGCATTGATAGCTGGTGCTGTTGTTCTGATAGGTAGCCACCTGGGGGATAAAAAATACTAATTATAAGCTATAAATAAAATCAAATAGAGTAGATATAAATTGGCTTCTTTAAAGGCGACAAGTTGGTATTTCAGTTGGTGTAAATGAAGTCGTCGTGGCGCCGTGGTTACTGTGTGTATCTTACGATATTACAGATTAAGCAACGTTCGGCGCGGTCGGTACTTGGATGGGTGACCGCCGACCATTCGTTTCTCACGGCGACTTCCGTGCTTCGGAGGGCACGTTAAGCTGTCGGTCCCGGGTGCTGTATACTTGTATACAGTAGTCGTTAGGGTTTGTCAGAAGCCATATCGGCACCCTGAAAATTCTGACATCCACCACCCAGCACTGGGCCAGCTTGGTGGATTATGGCCTAAACCTCCTCGTCACCCAGAGGAGAGACTCATGCCCTGCAGTGGGCCCATTACACGGAGTTGTGATGATGATGATGATGATGATGAAATGAATCAAAATTTTCATGTTGTATTGGAGTTTTAAAAACGATGATTCTTTTGATGTTGTTGAGTTTCTTCCCATTTCTCAACAGATCGACTTTGTAAAGTCGTGGAAGAATCATTGCTATTTGTAAGCGATCTCAATTACTTTGAGTGAAATAAAGAAGCTAAAATATAACGACCACTATGGCGTTGGGGTAAACCTATGTGCCTCAGACGCCAGTGGTTGCGGGTTCGATACCCGCACGGAACCAGAAAAAAAATGTTCCGTGTCTAGGTGTTTATCTATTTATGTATTTATATTCTAGGTTCCCCCCTAGTTCACTATATGGTATCCCATAACACAAGCCACGCTTACTTTGGGGCCATGTAGTTGGTGTGATTGTCTGGGGATTTTATTATTTATTATTTTATTATTATAAAGAATCTAAATGCTTGGACTTTGGCTAAGATAGTTAAAATATTTCTAAAGTTTTCTCTATTTTTACTAGATGCTCAAAATACTAAGATTAAAAGTAAAAATTGTAAAACTAGCACTGTATTTAAGAATAAACGAGTAAACATTTTTTTTAAATATTGTTATAGTTGTTTAATGTCACAAAAGTGTTTGAGCCATACTTGTGTGTTAATGTAGGTACATGCTTTGCGTGCATATACTTGTAACTTGCATACGATTTTGTGCTCAATCCCAAAGCAAAACAAAAAAATAATTAAAGAATACATACATACATAACGTCACGCCTGTATCCCTTATGGAGTAGGCAGAACACCAGAGGTTATAAGACCATCTGATGTCACGTTTGACAAAATTTGGAGGTATTATAAAGATGGAGAGAGACTATTGTAGTGACAGGGAGTCAGCCTATCGCCCACAAAAACGCCTTTAAAACCTTTGTCCCTTAACTGGCTTTTACAGTATGCCCGGGAAGACAAGCAGCTGGCACATTCTACGTTTTTCTTTCGCTCCCAGTCCAGCATGGAAGCATTAAAGAATAATTTAGTTAATATCCCACACATAGCCTGTTTTATTCCATCTTGAAATCGACCCGTCCCTATTGAAAGATCCTAGATAATCCTTGTGCAAAATCCCTACAAAAACAAGTAAAATAAATATATAATAAGCATATCATATAACAAATCCACTCACCCCCTTGATGAGAGTGTCCCACATTCCCGGGGTACAAGGGGCGGTGGTTGCCCCCCGGCTCCTGCTTCACCACTTCGCCCCCGGGGTCGATGCCCCCCAGGCCGCAGCTAAAATTTGAATCGAGCGCCGAGTACCCTCCGTTCATTTGTTTCGCTGATGATTCGCGCTCCCATATTTTTATTAGAGACCTGTGATTGTAAGGAATTATTGTAAAACATGGTAGGTACTAAAATAGATATATAAATTAAAAATAAGATTTATGAATAATTGGAAACTCTGGCGTTTTTTGTATGGTCAGTCAGAGAAACCAGACTGACCTCTAATATACGAATGAAAATCATCCAATAAGCTCTGAAGAGAGTGTTTTGTAAATATAGTAGGGTTATTAAGATTAAATATAGGTTTAAGTTAGTTCTGCAAATTAGGTAGTATCTAGATAAAGAAAAAAGGGTGACTGTATAACAAATACATCTGTAGTGCAAAATTTGGCACTTGTATTTGTTACAAGTACAGAGATAGCTAATGCCTGCAGATTTATGACGCTTAATAAAAGATTTTTGTCTGTTATTTTTAATGTGCTTATTTTTGTTTTGTTTTTATTGGTGCGTTGAAATTTTTATTTTTTTCAATAATTCAGTTACACTGATATGCTGGGACTTTCCAGTGAGTAGTCGATGACACTCGTGTCGGAAATGACCCGCTTCTTTCCTTGGGATATTACAATATGATTTGAATTGAATTTGATTATGATTTGAATTGGAGTTTCAATGAAATTAATTTAATTTGTGCAAAACAAAAAGAAATAATGTGTCGGTGAGAATGTTATGAGTCTGCTTGATTTCGCACATAACTTGTTGGCTCAAAATAGATCAGACATACAATTATTATTATATTATTACTACATCTCGTTTCTAAAGTTGCTATGAATGGTAACGACCATGATAGTGAACCACTGAGTACATACGAGGTACATAAATGACTAAACCAATACTTATAATATTACTTGCTGATGATACTACGACTATTTTATTTTATTCCATTCTTGTTCAAATACTCTGGTCCCAGTTTGTCATGTTCGTGTTTTGCATTCATAGCTCATTGCACCTACTATGTAAGCAATTTGGTTGTGGCATGACATTGGCTCTCACAATCAGCTATCTTGTGTTTTTTTTTTCATGTCATGATCAATTTGTACTGTATGTAACTATTTGTATTAACTCGTATAATCCTGACTGAAAAAGAGTGCCCAGAGTTTTTTTCCGCCGGCTTTTTTGTCTCTTGGTCTACTGTAATATCTTATTCAATACTATCAACACCTTGTTAAAGCCGAAGTACAAAATTGTGACGTCATTAAGCGGCCATTCGATGGTCTTATGATGAATAAAAAAATTTCATTTCATTACCTCAAAGTAATAGGTATGGAATGAGTCTTCTGCAAAACCCTAGTGATATATTCATCTATATGTTCCCTCGCCGGCGAATTCAAAGTATACAGCGACGCTCTCGGCGCCGACGGCTCCGATATCTCTATCTCAACCGTCGCCATGCTTTCGTCTAGCGGGTGTTCGAGCGAGATGGATATATGCTGCCAGGATAACGCGCTCACTTCGAACATTAGGACGCTTTCGATGTCGTAGGCTGGAAATAAAATAATAATTATTTTTATAAACATCTTTATGGCACATCAAAAATATGAGTGACATTAAAATATATTGGTAAAAAGTCGCTCTTATCGCTGGAGAGGTATTTCTTATTTAAAGTTAAGGAAATTGAGGCAGGCATGGATGTAGATTGTAAAAATAAGTTACATGAAAATCGTTACGTATAAAGAAATAATGGGTTTATGTCGCAACTGGCGGCAGATTTTATATGGAGGCTGGTCGGTAGCTAACCGTGCCAAGAGGGACACTTTTTTGTATTTTAGAGCGAATACTTATGGGTGACGAAACACACATTGACCTCCATTTTACCTGCTTGTCTCACCATATGTAAGCGAATTTCACTCGGATTAGTCGCCTTTTACGACAAGCTTATCTGAAAACGTGATATTCTAAGCTACAATACACTCACAGTGTTTTCCTTGCGTCCTAACGCAGCTGGCGATGAGTGTATTGAACAGCGCTTGTTGCCGCAAACACGCGAGCAGCGGCGCCACGTGCGATGGGTGTGTGAAGGGCACACTATGGACTATGCAGCCTTCTAGCCCTCGTGTTTCACAGAGGAAGTAGCATTGCGTCTGTTCGGGAAGGTTCTGGAAATATAAAATATTACATGATTGCTGTTATGTTACACATAACTATGTAAATACAACGATATTTTTTGTTTCTGCGAAATGTGATCATATTATCTTAAAACTAAGCAAGTTTTCAGCTTTTTGTGGTGTTTAGCTTATAGTGCGCGCACTTGCTACTCCTTCATGCGACGTAGCATCCTGGGATCGCGTACGATGCGTGCGCAAATGATTGCTTTAATAGTGCACATCATTTACGATTCTGTAGTGATTATTGAGTTATATAGTTATATTGAGAATAAATAACTATTAAATATAATATTTCTGACACTCACACAACTTTATCTAGCCCAAATTAAGTTTCTTAAAGAACTTGTGTTATGGATACTAGATAACTGATATACTTAAGAAATATATGAACATACATATTGAATAAATAAATATTTTTTATTAGCATAAACTTAAATAAACATAGAAACATCCATCTCTTGACGGCTTATATCTGTGTTCATCACACTGATATCCGCCGCCGTCGGGATTCGAACCCAGGACCTCTGCCATAGAAGGCAATGTATGTTACCGCTACACCAGCCGGTCGTCGGTCGGTCGTATAACATGGTACACAAATTATTGTAATAGATTCTATTAAATAATATTCTATTAATAATTATTTAATAATATTCTATTATTCTATTCTATTAAGTAATAGATATATCAATACTAAATAACTTTTTTCAGGTTTCGTATGCATAAAAAATAACGTTGTATATGTACTACTTATTGGAAATCACAATGCGGAAACCGTAGCGGGGCATGGCGGTTGACAGTTTATAGCAAAAATGTACAATGCATGGCAATAAAAATCTTTAATAAATTACTATATGAATTATTTTTTTCTGGATGATTTATTTTTTTGATAGAAAAACTGTACTACGGCGTTGATGAATATATGACAGATAAACAAATGCAATGTTAATTAATAATAATGGCGTAGATATGACATATTGTAACAAAATATGAAGATTTTATTGACTGTATACTTTATAAGAAGTCGTCGTGGCGCCGTGGATACTGTGCATATCAAACGATATCGCAGGTTAAGCGCGCTCGGCGTGGCCGGTATTAGGATGGGTGACCGCCGATCATTTATTTCTCGCTCTAAGCTGCTGTATACTTGTATACAGTAGGCGTTAGGGTTCGTCAGATGCTATTTCGGCACCATGAAAATTATGACGTCCACACAATTGGGCCAGCATGGTGGGTTACTAAACCTCTTCGTCACCCACAGGATACACTCATAGCCCTGCAGTGGGCTATTTACACGAAGTTGTGATGATGATACTTTATATTGATTCACATCAATCTTGACTTAACCGTAATATTTGAACGCTGCCTTGCGGCAATACATGTATCGACACAAAAACTATATTTTCCATCTATTGTATGTACGCTTGTATCGGCAAATAAAGATACTTATTATTTATTTGGCGCCAACGCTTATGCATGGTAGTGAATCTTGGGTGTGGCAGAAGAGACATGAAAGCAAGATTAATGCTGTGGAGATGAGAGCGTTGAGAAGCATGTGTGGAGTGAAATTGAGTGATAGGGTGCGCAATAGTGAAATAAGAAAAAGATGCGGATTGAAAGAAGATGTAGTGACTAAAATTGAAAAGGGTATGCTACGGTGGTTTGGACATTTGGAAAGGATGAGTGAAAGTAGATTTACGAAAGAGGTGTACAGAGCAAGAATGGATGGTGCTGTCGGAAGGGGCCGCCCTAGGCGAACGTACGCCGATCAAATCGGCGACGTTCTTAAAAAGGGCCTAGTTAAAGTACCCGTAACCGGCGATCATGTATGAAAAGATTAATGAACGTGGAGGAAGCGAAAGAGATATGTCTGGAACGAAGCAATTGGTGTTCCCTTGTCTCTGCCTACCCCAAAGGGAGACAGGCGTGAGGTTATGTATGTAGGCGTGAGGTTATGTATTATTTATTTATTACCGTCTTGGCAGATGCCCTGTGGGAATTTGGGGCGGTAGTGCTCGGTGCCGTGTACCGGTATAGGGCCGGGAGGAGGGATGCGGGCGAGCGAAACTTTCTCCCAATTCAATTCAAATTGAATTTATTTGCAAGAAATTGGTACAAGTGATATTTACATGGTATATAGATTCACAACTTCGGCTTAGAGTCAGCGTGCAAACATTAATTATGTCATAAAATTCACAGTATTTCAACCTACTCAATTAGAGTTAGTTTTATTAAAAGGAATAAACCACCAGGAGGTGGCGCACTTCCCATGGAGTGGCAGGAGGGCAATCCTTAGCGGTCTGTCTTTAGTCTATAGCCCAGGCCGCGATGCAAACACGTGAGGAAACCTACTGCTCCATGTAAGCACCCTTCAATATTACATAATTCATCATGAACACTTAATACCACATTAAATACCACATTTTGTAATACACAAGTGAAGCCCAAAAAGTTCGATGAGTGATTCTGAAGACATCCACTTGAGCGTCTACCCACTCAGTCCTTTTATAAGTACGCTTCGATCCAGAAGTCGACATAGGCTAATTTTAAGTCGTAAGTTAATTGATTTTGAAGCTTCTAAGTTCGGAATTAGAGAGACTTAAAATTGTATTTGATTGTAGTGTCGACCTTGTTTTATTTACCTTTTTCTAATAATAATGTTACTTATAATGACGCTGTGTATCGCATGTGCAGATCCTATAATGAAAATTGTAAAAGTATTGAAATTTTAGCTCAAAACCTAAATTCCTTTCTCAAAATTTGAAATATGTAAAAATGTTCATTTGTTTCAGTCGCAAGTTAATTGAATTGCTATATTAGATTTTTTTTTATTTTACCTATTTTTAAAGTAATTTTCAGTTTTAAGTAAATATTATTGTGTGTGCCTACTAGATTAAAATTATATTATTTAAATGCTGTGCATAACAATTATTGGGGTGCAATTTAGAAAGTGTAATATTAAAATGTAAAGTGCTATTTATTAAGATTGTACTCTGTTCGTTGTGCCTTTAAATAAATAATTACAGCTCTTAGTCATTCAAAGCTGTATTTCCCCAACTCACCACAAAAAGTCCCTTGCTGAGATTCAACTCGATGTTCTTCCCGGGCGTGAGCTTATCGTACGCCTGCTGCGCTACTAGACTTAGCATTGGTTTAGCGTGAGCCCAGTCACCGGCTACTTCCACCTGCAAGAGGTAAGCTAGGTTAAGCCAAAGTCAAAATATCCTTTAAAAAACAACCCAAACACATACATACATACACATAACTTCACGCCTGTATCCCTTATGGGGTAGGCATAAAAAAGGTGTTATAAAACCATCTGATGTCATGTTTGACAAATTTGGAGGTATTATAATGATGAAGAGAGGCTATTGCAGTGACAGGGTGTCAACCAATGGCCTACAAAAAAAACCTCCAATACAACCTTTACCTTTCTTCGTTTCACGATTAAAGAGTTTTTTTTTTACAAAGGTGATGCCGGGTGAAAAAAATACGAAATACTAGGTAGTTCTCTGTAAGTATTTAATGAACCACACTAGCAGTAAGGTTTATGTTGTAAAGGATCGATATAATAAATATAGAAAATAATTTATAACCTATTTGATATTTAAACATTGAAACAAAAACAATGTTTTTTAACTTCAAAAAAATTCTTGGTGGAATAGGTTTTATTCATTTGGTATCTCGAATGAGTTCCTGGACATTTGGTTAATTTTTGAAAATATTAATTATTACGTCCTTGAATTTCAAAAGTGACCCACCAGTCACTTTTAATATCTACGAAATAAAGATTTATATTATTGTGAAGTGTATAAACTAGCCGGCTATAATAGTAGACTTTACAAAGCCACCAACTCGTTCATGGGTCAATGGATACGCTTTTATAATAAATTTCCAAAATATGTTCAAGATTTACCCTTAGATAGATTTAAAGATAAAACAAAAGTTATGTTAAAAGAGCCAGGATGGGACTCCCTGGCTGTTTATTGCAGGTAAGTTCTTGCCACTTGTTTTCAACGGATCGACTTTTCGAAGTGGTTGTAGATTCAGTTCCATTTGTAAATAATTTGACTTATTTTAAGTGTATTAATACAGTTTTTTTTTAATTATAATAAGGCATATTTAATGATGATTAATGTATAGTGTTAAAAATTATTTCTATAAATAGAGAATAGTAAAATGCGCTGCTCCGCATTGCTTGTTTGTGTGACTATGTCTACGCCAGACATAGTCACACAAACAGTCCAGACATAGTATTTCACATATTTTTATTTACCATTTTTTTTCTGTATACCTATCAGCTTTTTTTATCGATACTGTTTTGTGCAACAACCCTACTAGCGGTCTTGAGTAAACATTTTGACGCTCAAGTTTAACAATGGCATAAATTTATCTACTTTACTCGGTAATCGATTTTTAGTCTAATGCAAATGAAATAAGATACTATTTCTAATGTATTGAACTAAAATATAAACGAGTAAATTGTTTTTCTGCAGTGTAGTTATGGACAAACGGCTTCTTTGTGTGCGTTTGGCGACATCGGTTCCCATACATTTTTCTTTGCATACCATTTCCATAGGTTTTCCTTATTTCGTGGTGGATCCCCCTGTTTTACTCCTCGGTGGATTTAGAAGGAGAGTCCAGAAGTTTCGAGTTGAATTGCGGCTGTACTAGATGCGTAAATTTTATGTAAAAGATCAATGTATGCTTGTTCAATTTGTTGATTTGATAGACTAGTGAATATTGAACTATGTTTTAAACTATCAAAATTATTATTTATTTAATTTATTTTCTGTATTGGTGAGTATTTATTTAGAATCAAAAAATATATTTTATATAAATGAATGCATCCAAAAATTTTGAATACATCTGACCTTTGTTTGTTTACAAAAAAACTCAATAGTGAAATGGATTACAGTTAATGGGTTAAACTATGAAGGTCACTAAAGTACATCGTCCGAACCACTCCATTACTCTAAATAATAGATAATACTCACGTCCGTAGTAGAATGTATGAGAGTCGCAAGCGCAGCGCACAGCGGTGTCGGTTGAGACAGCTTCAGCGCGAACGAAGCCGGGAGCATAGCGCTGTTTTGTGGCACTAACTGAGCGTATACTACTCCGTTCCTGAGGATAATACATTAAATGTATAGTTGTGAGAATGTTATTTTAAATAATTGAAAAAATGTGTTAAATAAAAAGACGTGTGGCACTCTGAGACTGCCGCGGTAAAGCTATTGCATAGCATTTTTTATCAACTTATGCAATTATAATTATTTATTAATTTTATTAATTCAGTAATGTTTGATCTAATATGAAGTTCCACAAGTTCCTAGTAGATGGCGCTGATTGTTTATTAAAGCCCGCATGTAAAGTTATGAAATCAAAGTATCACCGCTGTGCCGGTCGGGGTGGGGGGTGTGAGGTTTTTTTCGTTACGGAATTTCTGGATTCGGTCCCCACGCTCAAGGCCCGCGACATAAGCTATGCAATAGCTTAAAAATCACCCAACCAGGACTCGAACCTGGGACCTCTCCCACTGAGCTACAGGGGCCTGGCGGTACGCCTCGAAATTACTGAACACATTTTTGTTCTTACGTTATATTGCTTACGTAGCGAAGCATTGCAATGTTTAATAATTATTAAAAACATTTAAAATGCTTAGTTACTCTTAAATAATTGAAAAAATGTTTTATATTTGATAATATATGCAAAAATAGTCGTCGTAGTGCATTGGCTTTTGTTTATATAAATCGATATAGCAGGTAAAGCAACTCTCGGCGCGGTCGGTAGAAGGGTGTGGTGACAGCCGGCCATTCATTTTCTCACGACGACTTCCGTGCTTCTATACTTCGGTGCTGTATACTTGTAGAAAGTGATCGTTAGGGCTTGTAGGAAGCCATTTCGGCGCCCCGAAAATTCTGACATCCACCATCCGGATTGCGGCCTAAGCCTCCTCATCATCATCACCTAGGGGAGAGACTCACTGTCCTGCAGTGGGCTCATTACAAAGAGTTGTGATGATGATATACACCCAGAGTAAAGATGATCGGTTTGTTTGTTTGAACACGCAAATATCAATTAAAAAAAAAAACGTTTAAAAGCCCAGCACTATGGGAAGGTTAAAGGCTATATAGTATTTAGTATATAGTATTTATTTAAATCACGCCCCACTGCTAAAGTATCTATAAAAAAACTTTGCGCGTCTTTGAAGCTACTATTTAGTTATACCTTGCAAAGTCGCTAGACATCACTATAAAACAGGAATAAACTGTTCTTTAACAGTTTAATAAGCGTTGTTGTGTTTCGGATAGAGAAAAGGATTCGCCAGTGGAATAACAGCAACATACATTACTTCACGCCCGTATCCCTTACGGGGTAGGCAGAACACCAGAGGGTATGAAACCATCTGAGGTCTCTTTTGAAAAAAATTGAGGTATTATAATGATGGAGTGCACTATTGCAGTGACAGGGGGTCAATAAAACCTCTGTCCCTTAACTGAATTTTACGGTATGCCCGGGAGGAGAAGCAGCTGGCACATTCTATGTTTTTCTTTCACTCCCAGTCCAGCATGGAAGAATGAGCAACATGGGTACAGCAACAATGGGCCTTTATAGTTTAATCCTTGGGAAGGCAATGTTCCATAAATGTTATCCATAATTAATTATTTCTATAGATCCCTCATACGATCAATTGAATGCTCTTTACCGACTTTCATAAAGGCCAACGCTGTGTAATGCGTGTCTACGAGCGTACGACACACGTGACGCAATTTCGCTAGTAAAATGTCATTAGTGTGCTTTTACAGTAGTATCAATGGCATACTCCTCTTACTACGTTTATGACCATGTTACTTTTTTAAATTTGACTCTGACTTTCCCATCTCCATGTCCTGTCTTTGTCCACGACAATCCTCATTTCCATCCACATTATCTGTATTCTCTCTCACCTCTATCGCTACGTCTATCTCTGCTTCTATCTTTACCTCTATATCTATGTCTACGTTTCTGTCTAGTACTTGATTGCCTAATGTATAAATATAATAGTAGACTCCAGAAGATCACCAACTCGTTCATGGGTCAACGTGTATGCTTTATTTTATAATAAAATTCGACAGATTTAAGGATTAGTGTTATGTGAAAAGGTTTACTATAAGATATCCGGATGCAAGAAGATGGGATTCCCTGGCTGTAAATTGTTATTGTGTTTTTTTTTCTTATTTTAAAAGACGATTGCTATTGAGTTTCTTGCCACTTCTTCTCAACAGATCGACAGATCGATTCGAATAAATGTAAGTGAAATTGAGGTGGAAGATGACACGGGTTTAGAAAGGAACTATCTCTTCATAAAATGATTCCGGAACATATCACCGCTGATGAGGTGATATTCGGCAGATATTAAAAAATAAAATAAAATCCCCAGACAATCACACCAACTACATGGCCCCAAGGTAAGCATAGCTTGTGTTATGGGATACCATGTAGCGAACTAGGGGGGAACCTAGAATATAAATACATAAATAGAGAAACACCCAGACCAGACACGGAACATTTTTTTTTCTTGTTCCGTACGAGAATCGCACCCGCAACCACTGGCGTCTGAGGCAGACAGGTTAACCTTATCGCCAAAGTGGTCGTGGATTAAGTGAAGGGTGGTCGCTAGCAAGCGAAGGGTTTCTACCCCCAAACGGAGGTAGTTCGGATTAGTCGCCTTTCACGACACGCTACAGGGTGACCGGTGACAAATTTTAGATATTGAAGAAGAGCACTCAGTTCTCGATTCTCGTCATAATTATGTTTTAATTGTAGGTACTTAATTTTTTTACTAGAATTGCCCATAAATAAATAAAGTTTTGTTACTATTTACTTTACTTACGCCTGAGTCAATCGCGGCACGTGACCTGGCACGCGGATTGCTACCAATGCTAGTGTAACTATGCGTTGCGTAAATAAATAAAGTTTCTGTTAAGTTTACTCAATAAATAATTTATATTTACTTTTTTATTATATTTTTCTCTTCATGTATGATCTCAAACTATCACGTCCTAGAATTTCAAAAGTGACCCACCAGTCACCCTGCATATCCAGGAGCGGTGGGTCTATTCTAAGTCAGCTAAAAACTGTAAATTAAGACTTACCCTTTACCAGGCCTCTGACCAGCCGATATAATTGGCGCCAACTGCAGTTTATTAGCCGCAGAACCTTCCAGAAGCACCGTTGCCGACTGACCAATAGGCGCGTGCGTTGGGGCGGCCAGTGAAGATAGAACGCTCGACGGCGAAGATTTGCCTTGTGTTAGGAGCTCTGTTGTTAATGGTTGCAATCCTTTATCCTTGTCTAGAAGCTCGTAGGGGGATACAAAGTAGGTGAGACGCATGGCGTGGCCTGGACAAATAGAAAACAATTTTTATTTTTATTATCTTAAGTTTTTATCATTCGTTATCTATACTAATATAATAAAGCTTAATACAGTTGTAAGAAACTCGAGTCTATTAGTCTTCATTTCGAGACTTGAGTCGTTTTTCAAGACTAGGACTTATTAGTCACAGTAAGTCCGAGTCCTTTGTGTCTTCCGAGTCCTTTTGAGTTCTTTGAGCTAGACTGAGTCATGAACTTGAGTGGGTTTTAGTATATTATGTAACAAGTGAGCTAAGTTGCTAATTACAGTCGAGGCTTAATAATGAGCCGAGACTGTAATTAGCAACGCTCACGAGTTACATACGACGTTTTTCAACACACTTGTGAGTAAAAGACAGACATACGTGGTCATAAAATCTCTTTGTTGTTTCTGAAAATATTTTATAGTTGTCTTTGTTAGTTCCACTTAACGCACTAGATGGCGTTGATTGTCTTTTAAATCGCGCATAAACTGAAATAAATAAAATTATATATACTTGTTTTAAGGTTGTTAAATTGTTCTCAAATAAAGTGGTTTCCTATAATATACATTACATACGTATGAGTGGTTTCATTAGTAGTGTATAGTATAATATAATAGTATAACCCGGATCAATAAAATATGCTCTGTTTACTCGCATGTAATTTGCTCTAAGGTACAATTCAACTTTGTAGGATTCATTATATTATGCACTAGGGTATAATATATTATGCATACGTGACTATATAGCCCAGTTTATAGTTCTAAATTCAATAGAATAAGGCTCACTTTACGAGCAAGTGTGTTGAAAATTATATTAACCAATGTTGTGCGGTGTTTGCACCACTGTTAAAAAACGGCTTACTAATGTCATCCCGTTGGTGCGTAACCCGCGAAAACTATTTACGGTACTCACTTTAGTCCGGTTATAGCAAATAATATTAAATTGACGTTATAGTAAAAGTTGTGTTGAAACATTGTGTCATTCTAACTTGGTCCTGTAGGTTTATTAAGCTGTTTTATTGCTTAACTATATTGGGGATAAGTTTATGAGGTCTTTTAAGAAAACTCAGTCTTTGAGTTCTTTTTGGCAGGTCTTTTTACAAAAGACTCCAAATTCTGAAGGACTTGAGCTTTAAGCTTGATTTTTAAGATTCGATTCTTCTACAACTCTAAAGCTTATGGCTTCGTTTGTTACCCGTTAAGGCCATAAAGTGGGTACTATAAAGGGTATTGGTACTTAGACCGGAATCTTTTAATCAAACTGTGGAAACTTCGCTAGTTAATGTGTTATTAATGTGTTTAAATTTAAGTGCTATATGTAACTGTATGTTTCCCAAATAAACATAAATAAATACGTAAATAATCCGTCTGCATCACTCGCATACA
Source organism: Stenoptilia bipunctidactyla (assembly GCA_944452665.1). Classification (NCBI taxonomy): domain Eukaryota; kingdom Metazoa; phylum Arthropoda; class Insecta; order Lepidoptera; family Pterophoridae; genus Stenoptilia; species Stenoptilia bipunctidactyla. The sequence continues at coordinate 5,223,010 of OX101729.1, read as the reverse complement.
ATATACAGGGGGACTGGTGACAAATTTAAGTAATTGAAGGAGAGCACTCTGTACTCGATTCTGATCATAACTATGTAATAAAAGTAGGAACTTAATTTTTCAGCGGAAATCCCTATAAATAAATAAAGAGTTTTACTAGGTCGACGACCGTTCGTGAAGCCGTCTATACCTACCTATCCTGTGTTGATCGCGCCATGCGTACGTCCGTACCAGTGTAACCACGGAACATAAAACACAAGAGGAAAGGGCATCGCTTAATAATTCATTAGGAATAGCTGTCGCCAAACTAACACATTTACATTTTACGCACACTGAAATATATCCAATTAGAGCGGTCATAATTTGGTGAAATCAAGAAGACATATAGTACGAGATCCGGCTGCAGGATTAGTGCGTTCATCTGTTTTTTGCAGAAAACCGAATTTTTATGTATTTTTATAATTAGGAGAATATATATTTATCAGGTTGCCTATCAAAATTTGGCCGCCAGTATTTTTAATTAAATTATTTGTAATAGATTTTTGGGAAAAAATTTCGTTCACTTGTTTTTCAAATAAAATAACGTCTACATCACGGCAATTTATATGAAGATTCAAACAAATCACGGTTGCCGTTGCGCACTTGGCCGCACCTCTTCGCAGCCATGTGTAAACAGGTATGATTTTGATACATTTATACGTTCATAACGTTTATTCATTAATTATATATCAAATTAAAGCAATTTTTTTCTATTTATTAATATGGTTGCCTAATTAAAACTACTCGCAAATAAGGGTTGCTGACTTTTAAAAATAACAAATATTTAAGGTAGAGTGAAAGAGAGTTAGCGCGTAACATCATTTGTCAGACGAGGATAGCGATTGCCAGCTGTAATAAATAATAATAATAATAAATAAATAAATATTTCCGACACTCACACAACATTATCTAGCCCAAATTAAGTTTCTTAAAGAACTTGTGTTATGGATACTAGATAACTGATATACTTAAGAAATATATAAACATACATATTGAATAAATACATATTTTTTATTAGAATAAACTTAAATAAACATATAAACATCCATGACTTGACGACTAATATCTGTGTTTATTACACAAATATCCGCCGCCGCCGGGATTCGAACCCAGGACCTCTGGCATAGAAGGCAATGTATGTTACCGCTACACCAGCCGGTCGTCACAGCAGTAAATATCAGCTGCATTGTCACAAAAGGTGTTAAAAAGTCGGCACGCTTGGTTTCAATACAAATTGTGACACTTGCGTTGTTTATGTAGATGTATGCCTGTGGTGTCATCATAGGCTAATGGCAATCTTGCGAGCTGTGCGACGCTTTTAAGCCATTGCGCATGCGTCGAATGTTAGTGTTCTCAACCACCGAGGAGTAATAGAGACGACTTAATAAATACTCCAAAAATATGTCTTCCTTTTCAAAATGACAAATTTAAAAATCACAAAAAAATTATAATATTCATTTTCAACACACTTGCTCGTAAAGTGAGCGTTATTCTATTGAATTTAGAATTATAAACTGGGCTATAAGTCACGCGTGAATAATATATTATACACTAGTGCATAATATAATGAATCCTACAAAGTTGAATTGTACCTTTGTGCAAATTACATGCGAGTAAACAGAGCATATTTTATTGGTCCGGGTTATACATTAAATATTTTCAGAAACAACAAAAGAGGTTTTATACCACTTCAAATCCATATAAATTTTTAAATGTTTGCGCCTTATATTAGTAAAACAAATTTGTATATCAAACAAATTATTCACAATTTACAATAATTTGTTATAAAATATTAAAATATTTGCATTTACCACTCCAAATTAAACATTTTCACTTAAAATAGGCTGTATATGCTATACAGACATTGACACATTTGGCGGAAAAAAAAACCTACGCGCATGCGCGAGGTTCGGCGCCATTTGTCAATCACAATTCACAGTTTTGTTATCATATGTGTTTGTTATTTTATGACCACGTATGTCTGTCTTTTACTCACAAGTGTGTTGAAAAACGTCGTATGTAACTCGTGAGCGTTGTTAATTACAGTCTCGGCTCATTATTAAGCCCTCGCCTGCGGCTCGGGCTCAAATCACAGCCTCGACTGTAATTAGCAACTTCGCTCACTTGTTACATAATATACTATTAATATATTTAATATTGAATTAATATTGATTGGGCAACCATATATTATAATAAATAGAAAAAAAAATAGCTTTGATATATAATTAATGAATAAACGTTATGAACGTATAAATGTATCGAAATCATACCTGTTTACAAATGGCTGCGAAGAGGTGCGGCCAAGTGCGCAACGGCAACCGTGATTTTTTAAAATCTTCATATAAATTGCTGTGATGTAGACGTTATTTTATTTAAAAAACAAGTGAACGAAATTTTTTCCCAAAAATCAATTACTTAAAAATAATTAAATTAAAAATACTGGCGGCCAAATTTTGATAGGCAACCTGATAAATATATATTCTCCTAATTATAAAAATTCATAAAGAGTCGGTTTTCTGCAAAAAACAGATGAACGCACTAATCCTGCAGCCGGATCTTAGACTATAAGGACTATTACGAATAAAAGAATATCAACTATAGTCCACTTGAAACAGAGTAGAAGTTAGTAATAACACTTCGTGATTTATGTCAGAATTCTATCTGCATGCTTTTAGTTGATTCTGTCAACTTAGTTATGCTCTTCGACGATAGATGTCGTATGGACCACGCGTTATGCAATTTTAGATTTTATTTCAATGAAATACATGTCATTTTTCATTTACACTAATATTTTTTCCGAATTAATTGACAAGAACGATTAACGAAACATAAAAAATGAAATTAAACGAAAATAGCGACGTACCGATGATAGGAAACACCTGATCGTATTAACGTTTTAGTACCACTATAGTTTTTACACTCTAGAACAGAACATCGAGTCATTTTATGGGTTTTTTTGTAATGGAACACACCGGCAAAAGACGTCACAAAGCGTTGTAATCACGAGAGCGACTGACTCGAGTTAAGTCTCACTAGTCTTAACTTTGGCACGTGCGCCACGCCCACACGTCCCTTCCTCTTGTGTTTTATGTTCCGTGAGTGTAACCATGCGTTGCGTTATGAATTATTTAACTTCGTTTAAGTCTACTTTTTAAATAAATAATACTATTTTTATTTTATTTTTTCTCTTCTTGTATAATCTTAAACTATCACGTCCTCGAATTTCGAAAGTATTCAACGTGACAAACTCCGCCCCGGCATAGTGTACGATACTTCATATAAAATGTACGAGAGGCTAGAAAGCGGATTTTTGCGATGCGATGCGACTCGACATAGCGTTAAGGTGAGGTAGGAGAGGTCATTTCCAACTATTTGAGCCCAAATCTTTTATTGCGAAAGTGTACCATTCTTTTAATATTTGTTTTTTTTTTTTTCTGGAAATCTAGTTTCAATCCTTCAAACATCCATTGTTAAAATAACAGAAATACCAGAGAGCTAAAAAAGTACCGAAGTCAGGAAAATCATAGAATTCCTAAACTCAATTGGAGTGTACGTCGATTTATACAAGTAGACGCCAATAATATAGTATCTTAAGGATTCGTTCTACTAGAGTGCGATCATAGCGAGTTCAGTCGTGCGAATCCGCGACTAAACATACTGATATGGTGTCCTTCTCGACATTCGCGCGACACGGTCGCGCGACTATACCTTGGCAAATAATTCAATGCACTAGGCAATTCGAAAAGTCAAAAAGGAAAATAATGATACCATCATACAAATCTTCGTAGTGTAAGGTACTAAAAGGCTATGATAATGATTGAAATTGAGTGGTAATTCTTCATTCGTTAAGCATAAAATTCTAAAGCAATCTAAATCTAAAGCTTTTATCGTTAGGCGTCGTCCTAATTGGCAGCGATCGTACGATGGCGCGATGCGTTCTCGTCGTGCGATGAGTTCAAACATACAGATACTCGCACAATGACTTACGAAGTTCAAATAGGACACTCTGAAGATATCTGTATGTTTGAGCTCATCGCACGACGAGAACGCATCGCGCCATCGTACGATCGCTGCCAATTAGGACGACGCCTTACAGTAACTTTAATGAAAATGATTAATTACCAAACATACCTAGTGCTTTAAATGGTAGAAAAATTTAACTGTTTTGCTATTTTTTGAAGTCAACGTAAAAGTAAGCGAGATGAAAACGAGAAAATGAAAGTATAAAATAATTTGTGAGCCACGATAGTTTTTTTCCCAAACCGCATCACTATTTTTTTTCTTCTCTAAAGTGGCAAACTGGAACTGTCATTTTTATGCACTTAATTATTTGCCAGGGTACCTATATAGGTACTGTCACGCCATGGTCGCATCGCCAACTCACGCGATTATCGCGTTTTATTAGGAAGACGCCTTAAGGTCATATGTCATAAGCGGAAAGCCTGCTCATATAGCATAATACCCCCCAAGTTATATTAACAATCCCAACTGACCTCCTCTCCGTTTCTGCAGGTATCCGATGGGACTCTTGTGCACCTGAGCCCACGGATCTTTGATGAAGCTTTGTAGTTGTCGTAAGGTGCATAAGTCTTCTTCAAGACTCTGCAATGCACTGAAAGCTTTACACTTCACCTGCAAGGAAAAAGATACTTGAGGAAAATGAAAGGAAAATGTAGCTGAGGAATATCGAAACTAAATATTTCCTTTTTTTTTTACATTGTAAGGATAGGACGTTTGTCTTCCATGCCACTTGATGGAAAGTGCGCATGAAGACTATGGTGTTACACGTCCATCTACGAGACACCTATTCACTCGACACTTATAAGTTCCAGGACTGTAGTGGTCAGGAAAAACAGACGCAGGCAGATTGTTCCACACCTTGGCAATCCTACTACATTATTAAATCTGCATATAATAATGTATATTTGTATTTGTTTTGTTTACAACTGAATTCAATTTGGTACAGCTTAGACCTGACACTATTCCTTAAAAAATAATTTTCTTCTCAACTTATTGTTTTCACATCTTAATTTACCGTGTGATAGAAAAAGTAATTTATTTATCTACACTTTTTTATAGTTATCAAATAAAATCTGTACTGCAATGTAGGGAAAGTTAACCTTATATTTGGCGTGTTTATTAAAGTTTTTAATGGCTACAAATTTATGTGTCGTTGCAGACCCCGGGGGAAACCTAGCATTAAACTATGAACCAAAGCAAATATATGTAGGTTTATCTATAAATACAAATTAACTTACTTTCTTCTCAGCATTGAGCTGATAGACAGCTGTGAGACCTTCAAGTTGAGCAGTGAAGTCGGAAAAGTCGCCGCGGGCGATGCAGGCGACTAATTCCTCACAGCTTTGTTGCTCGATCTGCAAAAATAATAAACAATTATTATATATAAGTTTTTAAACTGGCATGGTCATTAACATTTAAATTAACTTTAGAAACGGGATATTTACCATGTTTTTCATTTATTTTGAGTTCTCGATATTTCGTCGTGATCATGGCGTCGTGATCATGGCGTCGTGATCATGGCGCTTGTAACAGTGCCGAAATATCGAGAACTCAAAATAAATGAAAAACATGGTAAATATCCCGTTTCTAAAGTTAATTTAAATTATTATATATTTTTTTAAATTAATTAATTAATTTATTTATACAGAACCAACAGCACTTTCACATCATAAAATAATGCTTGGAGTTGACTACTGTAAATTGTTAAAATTATTGATTTTCTAAGTGACAACTAATTATTGAATGATTAAATTGACATAATGAGAATGAAATTTATTAACAGATTAGATATTCGATAAAGAGATGCATAGTAGGTACAACCTGCAGTATTAGTTGTGTATTGTGTGTGTGTGTACGTGTGTGTATTTATATGCGTGCATGATCACGAATGTGTGAATGCTTGGAAAAGTAAGAAAGTGTTAGAAAATGTGATATGATTAAATATTTGTAAGAACGTATACACTATTATATTGAATATTTGTACAGACAAAATATTTAATTATTTAAAGACTTAGCCCGCGTTTGTTAACACGATCTCACTTGATGGTGAGAGGTCGAAGATTAAAAGCACGCGGGCCTAGGAAAGAACTAGCTTATCATAAAATATTGCCGGAACACATCATCGCCGGAGCGGTAATATTTGGCGGCAGATTTGATATGAAGGGTGGTCGCTAGCCAGTCGGACCCTGACGGGGTCCTACCACCAAGCGGGGGTCCCTCGGATTAGTCGCCTTTTACGACACGCTGGTCCAGGAGGCTTATTTACAAAGGCTATACTATTTGAGTCACAAGTCAGACTCTAATAGAAGAGCTTTTGTTTATGCACATTACTCGACAATACCTAATCCGTCTCAGTAAAAAAAATTTACTCAAATGGATTAGCTTTTTGTCTTGATATTTTTACAAATTCACTCAAATAGATAACCTTTTGTCGATATTTTCACACATTACGTACGAACAAAACCTAATGGAGTTGAGGCTCGCCGCCATCTTTGGTTATCGCAAACGCGAACTGATATACATTACGATGAAAGAGATTAAGCTACGAGAAGGGCTCCCGCACCGGAAGGCGGAGTCGATACGGTTAGGTGCGATGACGAGCGCAGCGAGGAGGAGCATGTTAGGTTGTATATAGTTATATACGTGCGCGAGCAGGGCGAGCGAAGAAAGCGGTGCCGCGGCAGCGGCCGTCGAAGCGCCATAAACCTGGTCAGCTATCATAGTCAACCCTGGACAATCCCGAAATGGTCAGAAGTCAAACGTTAAGTCATCGAAATAATATAATGCATGCTCATTCTATTTCTATCTTTGAAAATCAGAACAGTTGCCGTTTAAATATCGATATCAAATGGAATAGCTTTTGTTGCTGGAATGTTAAATTGAAGTTATCTCACAAAGTCTACGCGACTTCGGTCAATTTCTTACTAGAATAGATTAGGGTTTCGGTAAGTTTTTGCTAAGCCAAAAGCTAAGCCAGTTCAGTTTGCACTTTCACTCTAATGGTATAGTCTTTGATATAGCCTTTGAAAATACGCATCCAGGAGCGGTAAGGCTATTCTAAACCGACCCTACACAGACAGTTTTTATGTTTATGAAACTACCAGGCGGATTTAAAAAAATCTCTTAGTATTCTTTGATAGCATAGATTTTGGGACAGGTTACAGCAACAAACGTTACGCGGCTAAAACCACGCGCAGCTGCTAGTTATAAATAAAATACTTTTTATTGATTTTATTAAGAATACCCACATACCTGTATCTAGCCCTAAAGTTAGTACATAGCTTGTGTTTTACGTATCAGACAATAAGAATACATTATACCCTCTGGTGGTCTACATTCAGTTAGAACACCAGAGGGTATAAAACCATATGAAGTTTGGAAAATTTATAGGTATTATAATGATGTAGAGAGACTATTGCAGTGACAGGGGGTCAGCCTATCCACAAAAACGATAATAAAACGTCTGTAACTTAAACGACTTTTACAGTTGGCCCAGGAAGAGAAGCAACTGGTGCCTACATTCTATATTTTCTTTTACTCTCAGTGTTGTCTCTAGCCAGTCGGACTCTTTGAAAACTCTTAGGCGCTTAGCAGACGATAAACTTCATGCGCCTTGTTGCGACAACCGACAACTGACAACTCCCTGTTCATATATTATTCCAATGGAATTGCGTACACAGCAATTCTAGTTAGGAGTTAGTTTCTGATTGCAGCAACTCGCAATTAGCAACTTTGATTAAGTTGCTGGTTTTTGCAACTGACAATCGCAGCTAACAAAAGTTTCTAAAATCAGCAATAGCAAGTCGTTCTTTGGGGTATATACGAGGGAGGATTGAAAAGTTCGCGGCCTAGTCAAGAAAACAGAATAAAGCACATACAAAAATATTTTTATTTTTCGACGTAATCTCCATTTAGCTCTATGCATTTCTTCCATCTGCTTTCCAGAGCTTCCATACCTGTTTTAAAAAAAGATTCCTCAAGGTCTTCAAAATACAGGTTAACAGCGGCTTCGACCTCTTCATTCGTTAAAAATTTCTGCCCACCGAGGTGTTTTTTCAGGTTTGGAAACAGGTGAAAGTCCGAAGGTGCCAAATCAGGAGAATAAGCTGGATGTGGCAACAATTCGAAACCACAATCACGAATTTGAGCCATAGACTCGACAGACGTGTGGACTCGGGCGTTGTCCTGGTGAAACAACACTTTCTTTCTCAGTAATCCTGGACGTTTCTGTTTAATTTCTTCACGTAAACGGCGCAGAAGGGTGCTATAGTACGCAGAGTTTATTGTTTCGCCTTTTGGAAGGTAGTCCACCATAATGACACCCTTAGCATCCCAAAAAACCGATGCCATCACCTTGCCAGCCGACAGAATTGCCTTTGCTTTTTTCGGAGTTGGTTCACCTGATTTTTTCCATTGTTTGGATTGTTGTTTTGATTCTGGGGTGGTGAACCCAGGTTTCATCCATTGTCACAAATCTGTCAAGAAAACCTTGTGGATCAGCCTCGAACATCTCCAAACAGTCGCGAGAAATCGTGAGTCGAATTCGCTTTTGCTCTACTGAAAGCAATCTGGGGACCCACCTAGCCGAAACCTTAGAAAAGCCGAGTTCATGGACAATGATGTTTTGCGTTCGTTCATATGAGATGCCTATAGTGTCTGCAATTTCTCTGATAGTCAATCTACGGTCTTTCAATATGAGATCACACACTTTATTGATGTTTTCTTCGGTCGTAGACGTCATTGGCCTGCCGGAGCGAGGGTCATCTTCGATGGTCTCTCGTCCACGTTTAAATTCTGCAACCCATTTTTTCACAGTGGTATAAGACGGGGCAGATTCCCCTAATGTTGTTTGCATGTCATCATGGATCTCCTTTGGTGTTAATCTTTTTTTAAACAAATATTTAATCACAGCACGTTATTCAAATTTCTCCATTAGTGAAAATTTGTTCTACACACGTATTTATATTGTTCGTAAAATTTTATTTAAACGAGATATCAAATTGAAAATTCGCGGGCTGACAATTGAATAATGACAGTTCAAAATGACGGCAGAAAAAATAACAAAAGTTTTTTTTTTTAATGGCCAGGCCGCGAACTTTTCAACCAATGTAGTACTTTCCCTCATCACTGTATTCTGTAGTTTTAAATCACTTTCCAGCAACTTATTAAATATGTAAACAGACATTTTAAAATATTGTTTAAAGTTGTCATTATGTTTCTGAAGCTCATTTATGTTAATAAATCTAGTCCTATCTTGCAAGAAGGGATGAATCCAAAACCGACGATTGCTGCGAATAATTTGTTGTAGTTGCCAGCGTGTCGGCGACGCCGACGTAATATAATTTAAACGAGTGCTGTCTCTCCGGTGTCCATCGTAATACTGAGTGGACTCACCTAACAAACCAGGTTCACATAAAATTGCGACAACCGTAAAGGCCAATTTGTGGTTGCTGCAACTGGAAACCTTTAGAACATTAACAAAAATTGATAGTTGCTTCAACAAGGTTACCAGTTGCATCAATTGCAGATTCTCTAGTTGCAGCAAGTGGCAATTCCTAAAAAAGTTGATGGTTGCCTCAACTAAGTTGTCAGTTTTGTAAACTTAAGTTGCTACGTGTGCAAAGCGCCTAACGAGATATGAAGTAGTGGCAGTAAAAAAGTACACCGTTGCTGGTAGGTCGATAATTATGGATAGCAGACTTAAATAAAAGGACTGACCCTTTAGTGATCTCACCACTGGTTGTATTGTATTTGCTTAGGCAGCAGCACAAAACTTCAAATTATTACTTTCACTCTCTGATGTTGAGATAACTTTGAGTCTTGCTCTGTTCATTTTTATATGTTGTTTTCAACCTTTTTTTATTGTATTTAATTTATATTTCAGAGAGTCCACTTGCAGTCATTCAGGAAATTGTAAAGGTTTATATAAGATCATTTATGATGTTACTTACTTTGCCTTCGTGATGAATTTTCACATCTTTCACAGATCCATTTGCTTCAACTAATATTTCTAAATAGAACATATCGGAAGATATGAAAAGGTTGACACCAGATGTGCCCACTACGAATTTTAGCCTGTAAATAGATATTTTTATTGTTAAAAAAAATTGATTCTCTTATTTAAATTACAGTAAGTTTTTTTTACAAACTTTTGTTAAAGATATGGTATGGGTAATTCAAGTTAAGAGATATATTGAGTACATAACGCATAAATATTAGAAATTAAATCATCCGTGACTTGAAAAAATATTTAAACAAATTCACAAAAGTAGATAGTACAAGATACTTAACACCTTTCACTTTACTTTCAAAGATAAAAGTGGATAATACATATCAAACTTTGTGGTTTGTTAACTTCATCTTTCAGTTCAAATTAATTTAAATATTTTGTGTTTTTTAATAGAGAAAAAACATAGTTTCTCATTTATATTTATAATATTTTGTAACAAGGTTGGCATTTAATTAGTTTAAAAGTACTTTATAAGGTTATATATTTTACATATACAGGGTGAAATACAAGGTGTTCCTTTTGATATCCCATAACCTTGAGGTTTTGTTCCTTACTTAAAAAATAATACTTTTTGCCAAAGAATATGTGGTTCAAAAGGGCATACTTTCCAAAATATCATCAATCTTAATATAATGAGTTCATAAATGATCACCCTTGTAAAATCTTTTTAACATTCATTCAATAGAGGCGTGTCACCAAAGCCATACAATACACAACAAAAACATTTTAAATGTTGAGGAAAGTTGCTTACAAAGTACAACGTTGCGAACTGTATCTGTGCATAGCGATAAAAAAGGAATAGAAAATGCCACGTTGTCATACTTCGCATAAAGATGTAAGATGTTTTGACTTTATTGAATTATTTTGTATGATAAATAAAAATAAAAAACAAACAAAAAATTTAAAAATTATTCACATGTTATTTTTAGTCCACTACATTAATACCATAGAGTTATGGGAAATCAACAGGAACACATTGTATAATAATTAAGTTAACAGAAAAATGTGTTTCTTCTGCTAAACTTGAGTTTAAATATGTAAATATTCTTTGAAACTTCATTAATAAATTTAAATATTTCAAAGGAGAATGCGCATTTTCCATATAAAAAACACACCCAGCTTCGGGGAAAAAGAGATTTGTCTCAAAAATCAATACTTAATAAGTAATAAAATAATCCTTACTTGTAAACATGTAAAAATTGCCAGTTTTATTCTTCAGGCGTCAACTAAAAAAATAATAGTTTAATTAATTACTTTTAACCCCCGACACATAAACAGGGGTGTTATGAGTTTGACGTGTTTGTGTGTGAGTGCGTGTTACTCTGTCTGTGGCATCATATCTCCCCAACGGATGAACCGATTTGGATATTTTTTTTATTTGAAAGGTGACTAGATCGAGAGTATTCTTATTTTTGTTAAATTGATTATTTATAATACATGATAGTTTTCCTTTTGTAAATAAGCTTACCACATCAAAAAAAAAATGAAAAATGGGTAAGTTTCTCATTTTTTAAACACTAATCATAAAATACTATGTTATTTAGTATTTTTGTTGTAACAGAAATGTTTACGAGATGTTACTTCAAAAATAGGCAGTAAAATTGCAGTGTCACGTAAAAGTTAGTATTGATACCTACTTTCTTGATACCTTGGCTTAGAGTGATTACTATTGCTATCAGAGCCATCTAAACTATACTATGAATAATATAATCATAAAATAATTATTATCTATTTTTTATTTTTAACTGACTTCAAAAAAAGGAGATTATCAATTCGACCCGTACCACAAGTACCACCTGCTCCACCTAGTTCCGGGTTTTACTAGGGCAGCCAACACTTCCCGTCGCTGTATGATAGTGGATTGTGGTAATATGCAACTAATGCCAATTCAATTAAGGTATTTTGCTTAGTTATTACCGATTGTGCCAACCACTTGCGAAGATTTGCGAAAATCATCTGCAACATATTGGCTTGTAAGACATGAATCAGAGTGGTCACATGCTCTCACAGATTTTAATATTGACAGCTTCGGAGGTATAGTAAATATGTATACATTGGCACTAGAAAACAGAGATCAATTGAATTTCAATAATATAGACGAAATCCCAGCAGAAGACTTAAATTTCTGGACTGTCTTGAATCACAAACAGTTCAATAGGTAGTTGTTTTGAATAAGTCTTGCAGATCAAATTCAGTACGTGAAGACCCGGGCATTTATTTATCAAAAATAAGAAAGGGCGAACCTAGTATACTTACAACTTTTTTTTTTTCGATTTAGTATGAAGTGAATAAAAATCACTGACAGGCAAACCGTGTCAGTTTTCAATATCTTTCTTTTAAATATTTCAAACGTAGTCCTTACATATGTCATAAGGTTGGTTTGCGCTTATAAACTCTTTATTTACCAACAACAAGGTTTGTGTGGGCCTTCAAGTAGGTATAGGTACTATAGTTTGTACAACATAGTTTGATACCTGTGACGGCAGGATACTGCAAACTAACCTTGCTGCAGCATCAAGTCTTTATGTATCTCGGTATTTGTCACTAACAGTACATTTATCAACTCATCGAGCCCTTTTCAATGGGCCAAAACACAATACTGCTGTTAGTTGTGGAGGAGTTAGGTACTCTGGAGACTATCCTAGCTGAAGCATCAAGTCAACTTCACCAAATTATTATCATGTTATATGATTTGCTATATGTATCCAGTTTCAACTCGATCAGTGCAGTAGAAGTTTACTAAGAGTCCATTAAATTAATGATTACCTCTACGTCATGATACCTCTACGGAAAAGAGCAGATGACCTTCAAGTGGCTGCACAGATTTACATAAAACCTAGCTAAGAGCACTCTTGATTAAGTCACCTTTCTAACATAAAAATAATTATTTATATCGGTTCACCCATTTGGGAGCTATGATGCCACTGACAGAGTAGCAAACACTCACACAGGCACGTCAAACTTATAACACGCCTCTTTTTGCGTTGGGGGTTAAAAATAATTAATTATATTTTTAGTTGACGCCTCAAGTATAAAACTGGCAATTTTTACATGTTTGCAAGTAAGGATCGTGATCTTAACCAATTTTTATTTTATTACTGATTATTATTGATATTTTGAGATACATCTTGTTTCCCCGGAGCTGGTTTTTTTTTGAGCACTTAACTTTAATGATTATCATTGTCACTCTAAGGCTTTTTAAACTATTTTCAATATAAATTTGTGATGATGCTTGTACAAGGATCTCACATTATCAATTATTTGTCCTTAATGCAATGGCTTGAATATAGGTTACTTACCCTAATTGCCGTGACAAGCACTCCAATCGCTCAATCAAACTCTGCAGTGAGCTAACTTTGATGCAATGTTGGAGACTGTCAAGGCACTTTTGTAGTATCATACGGTCCTGGGCATCTACAGCCCAGCGCTTGTCCTGTTAACAAAAAAATAATAAAGTTAACTTAGAATCCTATACAAACTGACTACAAGTTATATTGACCTTGCTGATACGAAAGATTTTTGTTTCATGATTCATAAACTTAAATAAAACACTATTAACTGGATTTATTGCACAAAGGTAGTTAAACTTTACATTTCACCATTGAGTTGCTTGTGATCAGGATCTAGAAACATGAGTCCAGTTAAAATGTAAAATATAATTACATTTACACTAAAGTGTATTGTAGCTCAACTACTAGAATCCTCAGATATGCATTTTCAATTAACTTCTCAAAATACAATGTAAAAAAGAGTAAGTAAATGTCAATACATAAAGTTATACTGCAAGACTTTAATTTGATGATTATTTATGGTAGAGATTGCTCAGTAAAAATAAGGTTGCTTTTTCCTAATTTTTTTTTTTCTTGGTGTATATGTACAATGAAGGGTAAATAAATAAATAAGTTGATAAAATTAAAGAAACTCTTAGCTTTATGGTAACAAATATGCTTCAAATTGAATGATAACAATGTTTTAGAACAATATCTACTTATATTAAATTTAATACTAGTAATAACTAGAAACTCAGTGTCATGCAGCTATAAAGATACCAAGAATATTAAGGTATGTTTGCGGAATATAGAATTGAACTTCTATTGCTTTCTTTATTTTACTATACAAACACTCAATGAATTAAACACTGATGAATTAACAATTTGCAAAGCGAAACTAGATTTCACAAATTTTTGTATTCAAAATTGGATTAATTAGTGCTTTGAAAGTATTCCAATGTGTGTTAAATTATTGACGCTTTTGAAATGTAAAGATCACCAGTGTGGAATAGGAACACCATTCAAAATAAATTTACTTAAATATTTCAGATCGTAAAAATAGATACTACAGTATTTTTTTCTGAAAAGGAAGACAAAGCTTATCTTTTATAATTAATTTTATTTTTTATTTTAACAAGCACTCAAATGTCATGATATTTTTGGTACCTGATCCAGTTTCACTTATTGAAAAACTTGACATTTATTTTTGTATACAATAATTTTAAGTAATAGTTTTACATTTGATTAAAATAACTAGTAAAGCTTTCCTTAATTTAGATTAATGTGTAATATGTATGTAATGTCCAAATTCATTAATAAATAGACAAATAAATAAACAAATAAAGGTAACAGATAGAAACTGTTCTGAACTAAATATATCTAAGATACTCGAAGACATTCTATATTTCACACAAGTGAAATTCAAAGCTTATGGCTTTATTAACTTACCAGCATTGTCATTCGGACGGCTTTAGCTGTATCAGTCAGATTTTTGTGCTGTGCTGTTTTGGACCTCAATTTTTCCATCAAAATTTCCTTTTGAAGTTCTTTAGACTTATCAACTAATACATTTGTAGGAGCCATAACTATAGATTTGCTCTCCGTCATCATATTTTCAAACAATTACTTCAGATTTTTATCAACGTTTATCACTGAAACCTGCAGGCCTATTATGGATCTCAAAACCATGCGATGATATGAAATAGTTTTGACGTTAAGGCCGCTCAACATTCTCGCGAGAATCTCCCGAGAAAGCCATACTCGTATTCTACTCAATTTCTCTCATTTTTCTCTACTTTTTGTGGGTTTTGGGGTTTATGGGGAGTTTGGGGTTTTGTGTAGGAGTCACGATCGCATGTTTCTCAGTAACAAGCGAGCCGCCGATTTAAACGGTTACATCGCAGAGTATATCTCGGCGATGCGCGTCTGCGAATTATCATATCAATCGAATGAACTACTAATACTGACTTGAATATTCGACTTGAACGATAGTAATATACAAACGTCCTGAGTCGAATGATACTTCTAATATTCGTAATTACTAACGATGGTTAACCTCAATATGGCCGACTGACCTTGAAAGAAAGCATTCGAATGGTTAGTTGAATGACTGAATGCATTGTCAGGTAGCTTGTGTCCGCTGTTTCATCCGCATAGCTCCCTTTAGAGAGAGAGAGAGAGTTTTGAAGTAACTCGTAATAGATTTTAAGAGTTTTTGTAATTTTTTTTATATTGTTAGTATTGAAAATGGCCCAGGAAGATAAAAATTAATATTTAATATGTTTTATTTACTAACAAATAAAGATAAATTGTGATAAAAATATATTTATCTCAAGGCTTTATATTCTATGTATGAAAATAATTATATTAACGACTCGCGAGATTCTCGCGAGAATGTGGAGCGGCCTTAAAACTTATCATACGATCATTATTTGGTATACCATGTAAATTGAATACAATAACCCCCATATATAATAATTAAGTATTTATTTATGAAAGCAAACGAAATAGAAGAACACAAATGAAATCAAGAAACCAACATATCATAGAGGTGGGTGCGATCTCACCTTTTTCAATTGACGTTTTTAAATCATAGACGATGATTGAAACTTGATTGATGATTGAATTTTAAAAGGTAATGCAACGCCTCTTGCATGCAAATGTAAAGGGAATTCGTTTATTCTTTATGTCACAATTGTTGATCATTGTATCATAGAAATCTTGTTTATTATGTCATGTCATGAAAGAACCGTAATAGGCCTGCTGGCCTTTCGCAACTATTTGGTTTTGTTTACACTTTTAATTTTGTGTTATCCATTACCACCGACTTATAGAAATATAATTTTTTCGATGGTTACCATGTTTTTTATAGAAAAAGTTTGTTTTGATGAACTGTAACTAAATAAAGTCAAATATTTTCTTCCCAAACCAAATTAATTATTGCTTGCTGCTATCTAGATCAGAGACATGAAAATTGACAATGTTTGACATAACGTTGACAAGCGAATCCATAATATGTCAGTTCATAAACTGTTGATAAATCGGTAAGATCACGCAATAGTACTAGAGGTAGCTCTAAAGTAAAAATCGTATTTCCTAATCTGAAATAATAATTAAAAAAAACGTGTGAATCAAGTACCTACGATTTTTTAAAAATAAAATAAAGAATAATAGAAAGGGTTTCCTACAACACAAGCAGTTAAGGAAAACCAAGTTATGATTTATGCTTACAGGTAGTTCCGAAATTCAACGTCCTACAGGAAGTTGGTGGTAGGTGACTATACAGTGTGCCAGGGATGGGATTTTCAATACTTCATCCACGTATAGCACGTTAAATTTTATCGACAAAATACTATACAAAGGGGGGTCACACCCCTCAACCTTCTGAATGACAGTCATTTTAAAATTTAATATATCGTATTACTAGGAGTTCACTGAAAATATTTTTTCAACACACTTGCTCGTAAAGTGAGCCTTATTCTATCGAATTTAGAACTATAAACTGGGCTATAAGTCACGCGTGCATAATATATTATACCCTAGTGCATAATATAATGAATCCTACAAAGTTGAATTGTACCTTAGTGCAAATTGCATGCGAGTAAACAGAGCATATTTTATTGATCCGGGTTATACATTAAATATATGAGCGCGCGCGTCCAGGCGGCGCGCGGCCACGCGGCGCGCCTGCAGCAGCAGCGGCTGCACGGCGCCTCCAAGCAACAATAGCGTGTGTACGTGTAATGGGACAGGGCTACTGACGCGCAGCAGCTAACAGCTGCTTCAAATAAATTTTATGACCACGTATGTCTGTCTTTTACTCACAAGTGTGTTGAAAAACGTCGTATGTAACTCGTGAGCGTTGCTAATTACAGCCTCGGCTCATTATTAAGCCTCTCGACTGTAATTAGCTACTTAGCTCACTTGTTACATAATATACTATTTTTCATGTTTTCATATCGCCCCAATACTTGAGAATGATCTTATTAATTGAAAGATTATGCTGATATGCTGTCATTTACAGTAATTTTTGTTAGGAAGTAGTGCAAAATAGTCCATGAAATCCTTTAGTTTAACCGTAAAACTAATTCTTCATTTAATTTCATTAGTTAATGTGCGCTAAAAATAATGGCGGGCTCTTTGAACAATTGCTGTCAAATTTTAGAAGAAGAAGAAGTTAGAATTAAAGAAAAACAATGAGAAGTACATAGTTTTTGTCTCAATATTTTTCTTTTGACGCTGACATAAGTACCTACTTACTTCCTAAATTGTGTAGTAATTTCACAAAGAAAATGGTTTTTAAATGGTAACGTAGGTACATTGCCTTCTTTTCAGAGGTCCTGTTGGTGAATCCCGGTGGCTGTGGATATTTTTGTTAGAAGTATCTATATGAACACAGATACCTATTGGCCATGGATGATTTTATGTTTATTAAGTTTATTTTCTAATATAAATATGTATACAGGGTGTCTCGCCAACCCTAAATAAATACCTTCACGGAGGTATTCTAGTACCCATAAAGATTACAAAAAAAAAACGAAGTTTATTTTTCAATTTTTGTATGAAAAAAAGTCGAAATTTATTGCTTTCATACAAAAATTTAAAAATAAATTTGGAATTTTTCTTTTTTTTATATATTTTTTGTGTACTTAATCCTTATGGGTACCTACTAGAATACCTCCGTGAGGGTATTATACAGTGTGTTAGGCTTCGGATTTCCGATACTTCACCCACGTATACTACGTTAAATATCGATTATTAATTAAAATAATGGCCGGCACTGTGAACGATTACTATAAAATTATAGAAGAAGAAGAAGTAAAAATTAAAGAAGAACAATAAGAAGTAGTTTTTGTCTCACTCACGCCTAACTATCCTTAAAAATGTTACTTGATTTGTACAACCTAATAGTCGTGTATTTTGTTGTGACCAAATTAGCCCTAATTTCAAAACTAATGTGATGTTTATTTGTTAGTATGGATTCTTGCAAACAAATAAAATTGAAAAAAAAAACGATATGTTAAGGGGCTAGTTTTTTAGGTAGCGCACAATAATTAAAAAAATTTAGTGAATTTTTTTCCAAGTTTTACGGCTATATTTAAGAATTTCATGAACAATTTTGCATTTTATCTGAACAAAAATAACTTTAAGTACTAGCAAATATTATAATCTTTCAAATAAGACTATTTTTGTGTATCGGGATGACATAAAAATTTGAAAAAAATAGTTTCAGTGAACTCGTAGAAGTACGAGATATTAGATTTTAAAATGGCTGTGATTCAGAGGGGTGAAGGGTGTGACTCCCCTTTGTATAGTATTTTTGCGATAAAATTTAACGTAAGTAGTATACGTGGGTGAAGTATCGGAAATCCGAAGAGTAAGACACTGTGTAGGGTTGGCGGGATTCCCCGTATATTATAATATGTAGTAATGTATGTAAGTATGTAGTGTAGTAATGTCGGCCTGGCTCACTCCGCGCGGTACATCCGTTGTTTACCTACAGCGAAGCGCTCCGCCGCGGATTTCGAATGGGTCGAGTGTCACGCGCTCGCCCGACGGGACGTTGTAGATACCTACCTACCTAATAGCACTCACAGGTCTATGATCGAGGTCGCAAATAGTATTTAAAAATGGACATAAAAAGAAACAAATATTCAATTAGATTATGTTTAGATTTTATTATGTTCAATTTAGTAAACAAAACATAGGTAGTATTACTAATTATTCGTCGTAACTTTTTTTTTCATTTTGTACTTTAGGTAAGTTGAAATAATATTTTTTACAAAGGCAGAATAACAGTAATACCTACATCGGTAGATACTTAATTACAAACAAGGAGATTAATTATTCTTCACTAGGCAGCAACCCTAACAGCGTAAGAAAAGATAAGAGGCATGCGATAGAAAGAGACAAAACTTCTAGGTATATAAATTTGCAGGTACGTAATGCTGTGCGAGCTGAATTCCACCGTATCGCGTCGTAGCAAGACTCGAATTTATTTAGATCTTCTTGCGGAGTAATTCTTCTGTACCCCCGGTACTATTACTTATTCTGTGGTAATGTATACAGGTTGACTTTCGTTACAGGGTAACTTTCGAATTTAATATTAATTATTAACTGAGTAAAGTTAAAGAATTCATTACGCAACGCATGGTGACACTGGTACGGACGTTCGCACGGCGCTATCAACACAGAGTCTTAGATGGCTTCTCCTCCGACCAAATGGCAATTAATGCCGGGTTACCTCAGGGATCTGTTCTCTCTGCAACATTATTCTTGCTGCACATTAATGACCTTTTAACACCGGGCATTATTAGTTATGCTGATGACAGCACTGTTGTAGAGAGATACGTATCCAATGCGCGAGCGAGCCCCCGTGAAATCCAGAGTTTAAGAAAGTCAATGATTGAGCGCGTTGATTTGACCTTACGGAAAGTATCCGATTGGGGTGAGTCGAATTTGGTCAAATTCAGCGCGTCCAAAACTCAGGCGTGTCTATTCTCCGCAAAAAAGAGCACCTTCACATTAACGCCCACTTTCCAAAATGTATCTGTCCCCATCACTGACCATCTAGGGCTTTTAGGCGTAACTGTAACATCCAGTTTAAACTTCGGTCAACAAATTGTGTCCATGGCTCAAGTAGCTTCGAAAAAGTTGGGAATCATCTCGAAGGTACGGCGGTACTTCGGCCCTGCACAGCTTCTTAACTTATACACAGCTCAAGTGCGATCATGCATGGAGTACTGCAGTCATCTTTGGGATGGTTCAGCCAAATATCAACTAGAAGCGCTGGACTCCGTTGACCGAAGAGCCCGTAATCTAATTAACAACGTCGACCTTACGACCAAAAAACTACAGACCCTAGAGCATCGTCATAAGGTTGCTTGTTTAACCGTGTACTACAGGATACATTTTGGTGAGTGCGCGAGTGCTCTGTTTGAGCAAATTGAACCCTCACCCTTTTACCATCGGACTACTAGACGCAGACAGAACTTCCATCCGTATGTGGTTGATATTCCGAAAAGTCGAACTAAGCGCTTTGACAGTTCCTTTTTGATACGGGTCGCCAAGGTTTGGAATGAACTGCCTGCGTCTATTTTCCCTGACCAGTATAGTCCTAGTACTTTTAAGCGTCGAGTGAATAGGTTTCTCGTGGATGGACGTGTACCACCTTAGTCTTCATGTTCACTTAACATCAGGTGTCATGGAAGACAAACGTCCCATCCATATTTTATAAAAAATAAAAAGAATAAGTAGGTAGATATAGACGGCTTCACGAATGGTCTTCGACCTGGTAAAACTCATATTTATTTATAGGAAATTCTGCTGAAAAATGAAGTACCTACCTAGTTTTATTACATAATTATGATCAGAATCGAGTACAGAGTGCTCTCCCTCAATATCTAAAATTTGTCACCAGTCACCCTGTTGGTATATTTCTTAAGTTTATTATCCGTTATCTAGTAGGTATCTATAAAACCAGTTTTTTAGGAATTTTAATTAATTAATTAATTTTTATGCAATACTCAAAAGTGGACTGTAGTGGTCAGTCCTGGAACTTTTAAGTGTCGAGTGAATAGGTTTCTCGTGGATGGACGTGTAACACCATAGTCTTCATGCGCACTTGGAAGATAAACGTCCTATCCTTACAATATATAAAAAAAATACTAATTTTCGGAATGGTGATAGTAATAGATCCTGAATTTCCTCGTAACTTATACCAAAATTAACACGATTTTTTCTTCGAAAGAGGTATCTAAGTGACTTAATGGAATAATACTTAAGTAGGTAATTACTTTTTTGAGTGCTTCTAGAGAAAAATAAATTGTTAATTGATTTACACGACAACTTTGATCGCCAGAAAAACTTTTAAAAAATCGATTGCTTTTTGACTTTCCATTAGTAGGCTCTCAGCCTAGGGAACCCTTTTGTAATTTAATTTGGAGATAGAGATACTAGAGCTTGCTATAACATTTTAGGACTATAACTAACTTTTCAAGATTCGGTTGTAACCGAGCCGTTTTAGTTTAAGTTGAGTAGACAGGAGTAAGACACAAAACAAAACTAAACTAAACTAAAAACTAAGGAAAAGATAATTTCCTTGAAAGTTGGGCAATCAAATAAGCTGACCGGTATTTTCAGAGATCGCAGCAACAAAAAGAAACTCTTATATTATTAGTATGGCTATATATTTAATGTTTATTTTCAAACGACTTTCAAAAAAGGAGGAGGTTCTCAAGTTTTTTTTGTTACACGATATTTCGGACAATTATGAAACGATTTTAAAAATCATATGATAAAAGATACTTCATAGTTGGTCCCATATAAATTTTATCGAAATCGGTTGAGTACTTCATTGGAAATTTCAAACTTTTGAAACAATATGTATTATTTCGGAGAATGTTTACGTGGATGACATACCCTAATTAGTCGGTCAAAGTGTTGACGTGAAGTCGGTTTTTTTAATGCTCTGCATTCGTTGATTATATAAGCTTCAAAACTGTCACACTTTTTCAAACCCTAGTTTCTAAAAGGATTGTTTTACTTATTTTTAAGTTTCTTAGTTACTAGGACATTGTCGAAGTGAATTTAATAAACGTATTGATTAAGGCACAATATAAACTCCGTATACCTATTACAATGAATACGGGAAGAACAGGTACCTAAGTACCTAAATCGAAGGCCTCGGTGTTTCTTGTGGTGCTAAGTTTCCTTACTAACAACGATACTTTGTATACTATTATTCATAATTAATACGAACCGGATAAACCGCAAGAAAAGGTAATAACTCAATAAACAACAAATCCAAAAGTAGAGGTATCCGCGGATTTATTTAATCAACTAGCAACTTCTACCCGAGTAATTTCTGATTCTGCAAGAATTTCTCAATAAAATATAGCCATTCTCAGAACATTTTCAAATTTGACAGCAGTTTCAGATATTTCCGTGTTATTAATAGAATAATTTGTAGGTATATTCATCGTGGTGAGAGCACTGGTTACGGCCCTGCGTTACCGGGTCTAGCTGCTTCCAGGGTGCGCCGCGGGGAGGCTCCTTTCATGCACCCTTGTGAAATGGGGTTTCAGCGATGACGGAGATGAGCATTGTTTGTGCGGCGCGACTCCACAAACAATGTTACACCTTCTCTCCTGCCCCATGTACCCGGAAACCTGCACTACCGAGGACCTCGCACAAGCCACCGATAACGTCATAAAGGTGGCAAGTTTCTGGGCAGGCCAAATATAACATATAATTTCATATTCATCGACACGCTAAGAAGAAGAATAGAATCATATGTTACAATAGAAAAAAAGAGTATCATTGAAATATTTGGTGCAATAGGTTTAAGTCGATGAAATACGTTGCGTTGTATCACAATTCAATCCTAACCTAACCTATAATGCACAATTAAATAAAAATAAATGGTATTGTCTTGGGCCGCTTAAAAAAGCCCTAAGGTAGCAAACTGGACGGCAGCGACAGCGACAAATCGCTCGAGCGCTCGCTGACGTCGAGAACGGCCCAGATTCCCCGCGTAGCTGCCCGCGCCGCTGTCGCTGCCGTCCAGTTTGCAGCCTACGGCCTGTGTGTGCGTGTCATCAAAGGTGTTATTCCGAGCGAGCTATAGGAATAAGGAACTCTTTAGGGTTTGTCATCTAACACCCTTCATATAAAATCGGCCGCAAAATATCCGGCATGGACGTGTTGCAGCGATGTTTAATAAAGAACCAGTTCCTTCCCTTGAACGTCCTCTTCCCTCTTTGTCCTTATCCGCAGGATACCATCAGGTATATACGAGAGATTGGTGCCAAACTTGCAACTTTAGTATTGTAAATTTTCACAACCCGCATTTAATCGAGTTTCGAAGAATTTATTAAATGTTTAGGTTAAATAATTTATTTCTCATAAAGAAATTACAACTCACTTTAATGAGAATAACAATAAAAAAAGTGTAGATCAAGAAAAAAAAAACAATAATACGAGGGTCATTTGAAAAGTTATTAGCCTAACATTGTTAGACTCGTCGGTATATTTAATAACTACCCTCATTTTATAGCTACATTATTTAGCAACAAGTATGCACAGTTTAGTTTATTTGCAATAATTAATTGTTCGTTTACACGTGATACCGTAAGTCAAGTCAGAGCAATTTTTGAAAATGGATAAAATTGAACATCGTGCAGTGATAAAATACTTGTATTTGAAAGGTTTAACTCCAAAAGCTATACATGAAGACATGTCTGCCACTTTAGGTGAGTCCGCTCCTTCGTATGCGACTGTTAAAAATTGGGTGGCAGAGTTTAAACGTGGTCGTGAGTCCATTCAAGATGAGCCCCGTAGTGGCCGGCCCTCGACGGCTTCCACTGATGAAAACAAAGAAAAATTCTGTGATTTAATTTTATCTGACCGAAGATTGATAGTCGAGGAAATAGCTAAGACTGTAGGCATCTCTTCTGAGCGAACACATCATATAATTACTTCTGAACTTGGATTCTCTAAGGTGTCTGCGCGGTGGGTACCGCGGCTGCTTTCAGTGGAACAAAAACGCAACCGACTCACAACTTCCCGCGACTGTTTAGAGTTATATGAAGCTGATCCACAGGAATTTATTGAAAGATTTATAACCATGGATGAAACCTGGGTTCACCACAATACACCTGAGACAAAAGAACAGTCGAAACAATGGAAAAGGGCAGGATCACCCACCCCAAAGAAGGCAAAAGTGGTTTTATCGGCTGGCAAAGTCATGGCATCAGTTTTTTGGGATGCAAAGGGTATAATTCTGGTGGATTATTTAAAAAAGGGTGAAACAATAAATTCTGATTACTACTGCAACCTGCTGCGGCTTTTGAGAGAAAAAATCAAAGAAAAACGTCCAGGTTTATTGAGGAAGAAGGTCTTGTTTCATCAGGACAATGCACGCGTTCACACTTCTGTGCAATCCATGGCAGAAATCCATCGGTGTGGCTTTGAATTGTTACCTCATCCCCCATATTCACCGGATTTAGCACCGTCAGACTTCTACCTGTTCCCAAAGCTGAAAAAATTTTTAGGTGGTAAACATTTTTTTACAAATGAAGAGGTCATAGCCGCCGTAGACGCTTATTTTGAGGAGTTAGACGAAGATTTTTTTAAAATGGGTATCGAAGCCTTACCGGGTCGATGGAAAAAGTGTATTGAGCTCGGGGGAGAGTATGTTGAAAAATAAAAATATAATCAAAATCATGTGGTTTCATTAAGTACGTTAGGCTAGGAACTTTTCAAATGACCCTCGTAAATAAATACGTGCCAACAACCTTTTGCCCCGTGCTAGCTTTTTTCATTAGATTTTACATTCCAACAAGACTTTTGAAGACCAGAACGCAAACGGGTCTCACGACCGCATGGCGTTCTGGAACCAGCTCGCTCCCATCGACGAAATTCTGGCTTTCGGCGCCGCTCTCGACGCCAGCCCTGAGGGTTTCAACGGTGCTCTTCCAGTCTTAACCAAGTTCGCTCTCCTTATTAGGAAACTCCAGCAAGCTCAACGTTTCTAAACGTTGTCCCGTTGCCATCCTATCTCAGAGTGAGTCCCATCACTCTAAATAATCTATTAGTTTCAGTTTCGTCATTTTGCTAGTCTTAGCTTTGTAATCTTCGCTTTCAGTTCATCTATGGTGGCAGCTGCCAGGATGCCGCTTACTGCGCAGCCTCTAGCTACTGATAGGCTGTCCCTCCGACTATGATCAATGGCCTTTGTCAAGGCGGATCATTAAAGGGGGATGTTTAGTGGTTATACTCAGGCACACTGAGGAGTCTCGTAGCCGCTCTTGCGGTCCCCACACTCTCTGGGTACTCTATATCTGTTAACCACTGGGGTTAGCAGCTATTTAGAATTCCCTTTCGTCCGTAACAGGATCATCCTCCTCCTGCTAGAGCTTGCTTTAGTGGGTGCCAAAGACTTTCCTTGGCGGAAAAAAAAACTTGCGCGATCTACCCCTTGAATCTTGATCTTAAGTATAGAAAAACTATTAATTACATAGTATTACGTTGGTATTAAGAAAGCTCCTATTCAAAAATGTGCTATAAGGTAGGCATGTGTTCTTTTTTAGTACAATTTTAGGTATTTTATTATAACAGAACGCCTTATTTTTGTACAAAAGCATGTTACAGGCTGGTTTTAACATTATTTCATTATTACAATAACTTTTTTTTCAGTAGTGTATCTACACTTGGTAGCCGACAGATGTATATAAAATATGGCGGAAATCCTTTGCATATCGCCGCTGAGTCATCGCTACATCAACAACGTTTAAAAACTAGTGGTAACAATTCAGCCACAGATTAAACAAACCCGAAACATTGACGCGGGAACAAACTCCATCCAAAAAGTTTGAATCTCTTTTAGATTAATTTTGTGCGAAAGTTCAAGAGAATCAAAATTCATGTCTCATCCGAGTTTCTCTAACACACTTTGCGTATTTTATGACACGTATTACTTAATACCAGCAATTTCCTTAAGAGTTTAAGATCGCTTTGAATAATACTTATGGGTATTTCTCCGAAATTTCATTCTTCGAATTCATCTGGCCAAAATTATATTTCAATTGCACATGTTTATATGAAAATATATATACCACACAACACATATTTTAATAAGGGACTCATTTTTGCTATGGTAGTTTTCGAGATATCGATGTTTAAAAATTCTAAGTACAGATGATTCAGAATTTGTTGACAAATAGCTGTATTTTTTATTTTCAGCTACATTTTTGTGTGGTTTTTTATGAACTTTTGATTTGTTATCATCTTTTTAAGCGTTTTAACTTGTTCCGGCAGTTTTAGTGACTCTTTTCAGATTTTGAATCCAATTGCAGGTCTTTATGGTACATTTACTAAAATCTGCGTAAAATATGTGCAATTGCTTTTTAAATAATGTTTTTTTTTGCAGCACAATTAAATAATAAAATCGCTCCTTTCTTGATGAAAAGATAAAAAACGTATTAATTTTTGATCAATGTGGTAGTTTGATCACATGAATCAGGCACAGATAACTCAGAAATTTCCCTAAAATCATGCATATGTCATCATATGCACGGACTTGAATCTATAACCCAAAAACATCACACGAAAAACAAATTGAAGTTTTAATAAAATAAAATAAATTTTACAATATAGGCATTGTAATCAGACTGTCACCTAAACCAAATACAGATAAATCAGTTATTTGCCTTTATGACACCAGGATTTAAGCCCCCTAGCTGCCCATTCTCTTTTATGCTCGTTCGTTGCAAGGTTTGCTTCTCTTCGCACAGTTAGCCATATACTTTATTATTTATCTGACTAAGTACGGTCAAGCGCAGCTTATGCCATATTAATTATTATTATATAACCCTTTTTGCGATCTGTACTCTACCTTATTTTTTTCTTGTGGTTTTTCTTTTTTTCCGAATGATCCCTAGAAATTAATATTTTTATTGAAGGGGCCCGACCGCGGTACTGGTCTGAAAAGCTGACGGGTCGGGAGGGTAGCGGTTGTCCGCTGATCGGTCACTTGGTTTAAACCAGAAAGTCCATTATAGTGAACCAACACTAGTTTTTAAGTAAAAGTTTTTTTTTTAAATTTAAGTCCTAAATTAGTATCATGAATAATTCCAACTTAAATTGTTAGTATGTAGTTTTCATTTATGCTACTAATTATAATGTGCATGCTAGTCTTTTTTATACAGGGTGACTAGTGGGTCACTTCAATTCAAGGATGTGATAGTTTGAGATCATACATGAAGAGAAAAAATATATTAAAGAATAAATTTAAATTAGGTCACCTGCCGCGATTGACTCAGTCGTATGAAAAGTAACATAGTAGTATTTATTTATAGGGAATTCTAGTGAAAACTTAAGTACCTACTTTTATTACATAATTATAATCGGAATCGAGTACAGAGTGCTCTCTTTCAGTATCTAAAATTTGCCACCAGTCACCCTGTATGTCTATTGAAAAATACAAATGTCTAGAAATAGATACCAAAACCTTTTTGTTGCTAGAAAGAAAGAAACAAAACAAAAACCAAAACATAGACTTTTTATTATTAAAAGAAAGTACATAATAATGTCAAAGATTGGAGTCTCCTTTTTAGCATACATAGCCTGTATCAGGGGACTCCGCTCTTCCATATAAGCATGTCATAAGTTTACATACCTACCATTTATAAAATAAATTATGTTTACAATTAAAAATATTAAAAGACACATGTAAAAGAAAAATAGAAAGTGTATGTATATGTGTCTGTGTGTAGGAGTGAATGTGGGCGTGTAAGTGTGTGTGTATATAACAGCGTAAGTGGATATATATAATATAATCCATCACATTATGTTAAATAATTATATTCAGGAGATCTTCTGTTTCGTCATAAGTTTTAGATTTTAGCCATATAGTAATAATTTTATTGCAATGGCAATATAATTTTCAACACACTTGCTCGTAAAGTGAGCGTGATTCTATTGAATTTAGAACTATAAACTGGGCTATAAGTCACGCGTGCATAATATATTATACCCTAGTGCATAATATAATGAATCCTACAAAGTTGAATTGTACCTTTGTGCAAGTTACATGCGAGTAAACAGAGCATATTTTATTGGTCCGGGTTATACATTAAATATTTTCAGAAACAACAAAGAGGTTTTATACCACTTCAAATCCATATACATTTTTAAATGTTTGCGCCTTATATTAGTAAAACAAATTTGTATATCAAACAAATTATTCACAATTTACAATAATTTGTTATAAAATATTAAAATATTTGCATTTACCACTCCAAATTAAACATTTTCACTTAAAATAGGCTGTATATGCTATACAGACATTGACACATTTGGCGGAAAAAAAAACCTACGCGCATGCACGAGGTTCGGCGCCATTTTTCAATCACAATTCACAGCTTTGTTATCAAATGTGTTTGTTATTTTATGACCACGTATGTCTGTTTTTTACTCACAAGTGTGTTGAAAACGTCGTATGTAACTCGTGAGCGTTGCTAATTACAGTCTCGGCTCATTATTAAGCCCTCGCCTGCGGCTCGGGCTCAAATCACAGCCTCGACTGTAATTAGCAACTTCGCTCACTTGTTACATAATATACTATTATCATACATGTCAAGTTCTTTGTTTAGTTTATTGTATAGGAACGCTGATCTAAAGTAAGATTGTCTTTGTGCAAAACTAGTTTCAGTGCTAGGTAGAAACAAAAGCCGAAGTATTATAAAAAATAACGTTTATCTTATTCCCACTTCCTGTTTGACTTTTTTTTCTGAAACTTTGAAAACTTTGTAGATTGTTGTTGTCACACGCAAACCCTTAGGAGTAGGGTTTCACATCCCTCATTTGTTTTCATAAGGCTAGATTGTGGAAAAAAGAACTATATAGTATAAACATTACTTGCAAAGCAATTTGCTGTAAGGCAGTATGGCAAAGTACTGTGTAACAATTAAATGTTGTCATAAGTTATATGGTCACGATGAAACTTCACAAAGCCACTGAGCTTTCTTTGTATATTTCACCGTGCAAATGTCCATCCTATTAATAATTAACTAAAAGTTTAGATAAACAATCTCGTATTTAAAACGATTTTCATAATTTTACATTCATAATTTCAATAGTCATTTGATTACTAACTAGTTATAATAACTAAACTCACAAAATTAAAAATATCTTGTTTTGTAAAATAAGCTACACATAAAATCGTTGACAAAAAATTCATCAATATATTTTATCAGACGTAAAAAATGTCTTCTTTCTAGAAGCATGGAGTGGCATTCAACAACGTTGCATTAAATAAAAATAAAAGTGCACATTTGAAGCACGTCAATTGCAGCATCGACAGTTTGCGCAATAATATCTCTCGGTGAAGATAATGTTAATCATAAATACATAGGTAATACTCATTTTTCACGCTGTATCCTCTTTTATTCTTTTATGTAGTAAGTTTAAACACACTATTATTGTATTTTAACCAAACTCTCTGGTCTCAGGTCTGTTGAAAGGAATTTCTATAGAAATAAGCTCTCATTTAACAATTTATGTACACTTACATTGTTAAATGACAAATAAAAATAAAGTTTAAAACCCGACTGCTAAAACACGCTTTAAAAAGTACGAAACAAGAAAATAGTCTCCGCTGAATTATTTATGTATTTTTTACGTCACACTGATATAGATCTTATGTTTAAAGGATGGCCGTGGTTTTATGCCACTTGGATTTTATTTTATTATTATTGAATTTAATTTGCTACAATATGTGGTAGGTTGACCAACTCGTTTCTCTTATTAAGATTTTAGTTTAGGAGTTATGAGGGACCAGATGAACATCCATACCCACATATATACAGGTTAAAATCATACCTCCGTTTTGCTTCGCCGTAGTCGGTTAAAAATTAATAAATGAAGTATTTTAACGTCGTGTATTATGACAAAAAGGTAACATATCGAGGGTTATTAACAAAACCCATATTTTTCAACCCAATATACCGTTATGTATACTGTATGTATTTACTGATAGTCACTAATTCACTTGATAATAGGTATAACTCTAGTTCATCAGAAGGTTGCTAATATGTAGACTGGGTGCGTGAAGTTAAAATCAATTAAATATAATATTCACTGTATTAACACATTACGTGTGTGATACAATTTATAAAAGACTAGCGTTACAGAGCGGGTGAGGCACACGACTGCCCACTGTAGACGCTTAAGTTAGGTTTTACAAAATATGCTGATGTCGCCTGTCGCTACAGTTTAATAGACATGTTCCCGCCAGGAGGTTGCAGGATGAGTTATTTAAACCTTGTACCTCTGTGCTCATATTCTAAGCCCCTGAAGGAAATATTTTCTTACGAAGAGATTTCGCTATCTCTCAGGCTGCAAACTGGACGGCAGCGACAGCTAGAGCGGCAGCGGCGCGGACAGCGACGCAGGGAATCTGGGCCGTTCTCGACGCCAGCAGGCGTGAGAGCGATTTGTCGCGGTTTCATACAAAGTCAATACTTTCTATCGTGTCTCAAAAATCGCTGCCCGCGTCGCTGCCCGCTCCACTGCCGCTCTCGCTGTCGCTGTCGCTGCCGTCCAGTTTGCAGCCTAAAGCCAGCTCTCACCGCAGGGAGCACCATCCTGCTTATTTCTTCGAGCAGGATGATGATCCCTGCTTCTTAGTGCTTATTAAGATAACTTAGCTATAGTATTTTACGAGTTGTAACGTGGAAGTTAAAAGGATTGAATGTTAAAAAGTCACGAAGAGATCATTGAAATGGAAGTAAACTTCATTACCTTCGTCCTTTTTCGTGTAACTTTGATGTTCGACGTGTGACGATTACGAAAGGGCGGTGAATATCTTTAAAAGTAAGGACACATATATATAAGTAAAATACCTTAGAGATATATTTTTAATGCTTTCATTTTATATGCTTGTTAAAAAGGAATTGGTCAGTTCGGTCGCTTGGTTATGCTGTTTACTCAAAGAAATATTTAAAATAAGAATTAAATAAAAAATGTTTTAAGAATAATTCCTCTAAATCAGTGACAAGCCATAAATAAAAATAACTTACTAATAACTGCTTAGCATTAGGTTGCCAAATAATCACTGGTAGAACGTGGGATCGTGAGAGAAGTTAATAGTATATTATGTAACAAGTGAGCGAAGTTGCTAATTACAGTCGAGGCTGTGATTTGAGCCCGAGCCGCAGGCGAGGGCTTAATAATGAGCCGAGACTGTAATTAGCAACGCTCACGAGTTACATACGACGTTTTTCAACACACTTGTGAGTAAAAGACAGACATACCTGGTCATAAAATAACAAACACACTTGATAACAAAGCTGTGAATTGTGATTGAAAAATGGGGCCGCACCTCGCGCATGCGCGTAGTTTTTTTTTTCCGTCAAATGTGTCAATGTCTGTATAGCATATACAGCCTATTTTAAGTGAAAATGTTTAATTTGGAATGGTAAATGCAAATATTTTAATATTTTATGACAAATGATTGTAAATTGTGAATAATTTGTTTAATATACAAATTTATTTTACTAATATAAGGCGCAAACATTTAAAAATGTATATGGATTTGAAGTGGTATAAAACCTCTTTGTTGTTTCTGAAAATATTTAGTGTATAACCCGGACCAATAAAATATGCTCTGTTTTCTCGCATGTTATTTGCACAAAGGTACATTTCAACTTTGTAGGATGCATTATATTATGCACTAGGGTATAATATATTATGCACGCGTGACTTATAGCCCAGTTTATAGTTCTAAATTCAATAGAATAACGCTCACTTTACGAGCAAGTGTGTTGAAAAGACTTTTATTATTTTATTTATGTATGTATTCTATTTATAGATCATAAGCACTCTATCACAAATAATACAAAGGTTATCACTGGGAACAAAACTTATTATTTAAATATGGTGGAGCGGTACGATTCGAGGAATATAAAATTCAGAGATTTTTCTCCGAAATAAACATTGATCAGCCCTTTCTGAAGGTTGGGCCGAGAATCTTCTAACAAAACCAAAGCGTCTGTCAGAACGAAAATATTACCGTGCATGGTACTGTATTGCTAGGGTAAATATAGTTAAGTAATTAGGCTAGGCATTTTGAATAAGGTATTTGATGTATACTTAAACATTTTACTTAGATCTGCAACAGGTTTAATAATATTATGTATTTTAATAACTTTGTAGATTTGTGATTTTGTAAGAAGTCGTCGTTGCGCCGTGGTTACTGTGTGTATCTTACGATATCACAGGTTAAGCAACGTTCGGCGCGGTCGGTACTTGGATGGGTGACCGCCGACCATTCGTTTCTCACGGCGACTTCCGTGCTTCGGAGGGCACGTTAAGCTGTCGGTCCCGGGTGCTGTATACTTGTATACAGTAGTCGTTAGGGTTTGTCAGAAGTCATATCGGCACCCTGAAAATTCTGACATCCACCACCCAGCACTGGGCCAGCTCGGTGGATTATGGCCTAAACCTCCTCGTTACCCAGAGGAGAGACTCATGCCCTGCAGTGGGCCCATTACACGGAGTTGTGATGATGATGATGATGAATTTTGTAAGTCTTGGTTTTATTGTTGTTCTCACAACAATTCAATAATCTACATCACTAATACTATGTATGATACTGATTGAAAATAATTTTCGTGTCAGCGACATTATATAGGCATGCTATATAATGTCGCTGACTTGGTGGTAGGATCCCTTCTGGGTCCGCCTGGCTAGCGACCACCCTTTATATAAAGTCTGTCGCCAAATGTTACCGCTCCGGCGGTAATGTGTTCCGGCAATATTGTATAAAGAGCCAGTTCCTTCCTAAACCCGTGGGCTTTCATCTTCGACCTCATCGTCACTTACCATCAGGTGAGATTGAGGTTAAACGCGGTTTTAGTCACTTATAAAAAAAAAAATAAAGCCTACTAGTTTTAGTAGTTCTGCATAGGTTCATAATATAAAAGCTCACACAGATTTGATCTCTTCTTGAGCATCGATTTTTGTTTAACTACAGAGAGTTGAATGCTTGAGTCATGATTATTGCTTAAGAAAACTGAAAAAATACGGTCACTCTTAAAGATTTGTGTAACTTGAAAAACAACATGTTATTAACAAAATATTATATTTATACATACATACATAACCTCACCCCTGTCTCTCTTTGGGGTAGGCAGAGACAAGGGAACACTAATTGCTCCGATTCAGACATACCTCTTTCGCTTCCTCCACGTTCATTAGTCTTATCATACATGATCGCCGGTTACGGGTACTTTTAACTAGGCCATTTTTAAATATGTCACCAATTTGATCGGCATACGTTCGCCTAGGGCTTATGTTTATTGCTTTTCAAAATACTCTCCTTTACATTTTAAGTTTTTTTTTCATGTCCTCCAAGTTTTAAAAGCACAGATCTGAAGTAATGTTCTCTACGTGCTGATTGAACTCTATCACTGTCTCTTTGGGGTTGATAAAAGTGAAACCTGTAAGCAAATCTTTGATTTTGGGGAAAATACAGAAATCACAGGGTACTATTAGGTCGGAGTTATGTGCAGGAAGAGTGACGAGTTGTACTTTTTTCGAAGCTAAAAATGACTTTGTTTTATTGGCCGTGTGTAAAAAAGCGTTTTCATGATGTAGGGGAACGCGGCATTTTGGGCGTCTGTCGCGAACTTTTTCTAACAACCTGAGTAAACAAATGGTAGAACACCACTCGGCACTAACACTCTTTTGATCTTCAAGTGGAATTGTGCAAATGGAACCCGTATTTGAGAAAAAAAACGCGATCATTTTTTTACCAATGTTTCTCCTGCCACACTTTTGTTAGCCTGTTCTCATTTTCAATCACCCATTCACAAGATGGCTGTTTTTTTCGGGTTCAAAACAATAAATCCACTTTTCGTCTCCGTACTTCACTAGCATCTGTGAGCGCCATTCCACAAGAGGCCACTTCTGCTCCGCTGTCAGTACATGAGGTATCCAATTTAAACTTTTATTTTTTCGTGTAAAATTTTCTGTATTTGGCTGATACCAATACCCAATAGTCCTCGCATTGTTTCATAAGTAGGTAATCCGCGGGTTTTTTTCAATTAGCCCCTTAATTAACCGTTATGTAAAGAAACCTGACCTCTCCCAGATTCTTCAAGTCATCGCCTTACGGGACTCAAGAAGGTGCTTCTCTTCCAAAAGCATTTTGAAAAAAGAAAGAGAACTTATATAATCATACCACGACCACTTTGGCGATGGGGTAAACCTGTCTGCCTCAGAAGCCAGTAGTTGCGGGTTCGATTCGCGCACGGAACAAGAAAAAAAAATGTTCCGTGTCTGAGTGTTTATCTTTTTTTGTATTTATATTTAATGGGATACCATGTACCCTAGTTGGTACATGGTATCCCATTACACAAGCTATGCTTACTTTGAGGCCATGTAGTTGGTGTGATTGTCTGGGGATTTTATTTATTTTTTATTATTTATTTATATAAATTCATCGCCCTAACTAATGTATTTTTGACTTAATTCCATTTTCGTTTCGTAGGTACAGTCCGCAACGGCTTTTTCGGTGCTTGGATGAAGACGTCAGAGGGGTGTGAGGGTGAAATGAGGGTTGGATACCAGTGTAATTTCCCTCTATTCAGGGAAAATTATGAATGCATAAATTTTTAGTTTTTTCATGTTTGAAAACAGAAATTATTTCATTTTATGTACTACAAAAAGGCAAGTCTCGTAAACTATGAGAAAAAGGCTAGTGGTACAAAAACTCAAGGTTGAAGATATAAACAGAAGATTAAGCAAGAAAATATAAGTATTAAAAATAGAGTGATTTGAAATTAATATCATGGTTTTATGATAAATTGTTTTCCTCGTTATCCCCGTCACCTCGACTTTCTTTATTAGGCACCTACCTACTCGTATCTAGAAATACTCGTATTTTGAAAGGTTTGTAAGAAATCTGCTAATCTTTCTTCACTTTTCATACAGTCTTTCTAAAGAGACAATTCTCCTGAAATCGTAATTTTTACTGAGATTTAAAAAATAAATAAATAATGTTCTAAAATGTATTTTTCAAAGTATGGCAATATGTAAACATTGCAGAGGCAACTTACTTCTTTACTCTTAAAAAGAGATTTACTGAGACGTTAAATTGTTTTCTTTCGGAAAACAACTTCTTCAATTTTATAACTACAGTACTAGTAACCCAAATTTTGTAAATTTTGGCGTATTTCATATTTTAATATTGAATTTAAAAGTACAATAACAAATATCAGCGGTAAAAGTCATGAAGTGACATTTCTCTACGCGCCAAAAGATCCTTGTCGGACTATACGTAGAACTTTGATGTATGATAAAAAAAAATTGATAAATGATTTCCTGCCAATTTGTTTTAGTACTAAGAAGGTTGCTAGTCATTTAAAAAAATATAACATTCGAAATTCAAATAGTTTTGATTAGCCAGAAAGGCAAAACTTTTAGTGTGCCCCATGTATTTTTATACTTACCTACAACTAGCTGAAAACCGCGACCAGTACATAAAGACTGAACCCCTACTTAGTTTTCTTAGGGGTTGAATTCATAAAATATTTAGTAGCCTCACTCAGTTATTCCTTATAACGTAAGCTATTTACGAGTGAAAATCCAGCTGTTTTGGAGAACACCCAGAATTAAAAGACAGACAATCAGAAAGACAAAAAAATAATTATTGCTACATAGATCTAAGTATCGTCGTTATACTTATTATTTATTTTGCAGGAGGAGAGGACCCAACAATCAGTCGGTTTGACCAATCTGACCAGTCGGGGATCAGGGCCGGAGAGATAGAATCCGGCGAACAATTCGGGCAGTTTCGGGAAAAACTGCTCTTTGGCTCTTTACATACGTGATGGAATTTATTTATTATTATTTATTGCAGGGAAGTACACGAGAATCTGGTTGCTATGAAGACGGATAATCAAAGCGTTTATACCCCACTACCCTACTATTGATGCCTAACTTTAAATATGTTACTGCTATAATTATTACATGCACAGTAAAAATTGGATGTACTAGAGCAAAACGAACACTATTGGAAAATGAGAATTGACAATTTTGACAGAATTTTTAAGCACAATGTTATAGTTGAAAATAGTTTTTAGATACTAGCTTTACTACGGGGGGAATGGTGGGACATTTTCGAAATTCTAGGACGTGATAGTTTGAGATCATGAATACATGAAGAGAAAGAATAAAATAAAAAATAAGTTTGTTAATTTTTTTATCTGTTATCGAATAGATTTCACCAAAAGCTAACAGCTGGTTTTGGGGTCGACACTTAGATATTTTAATCTAAAATTTGAACTTGTTTTTCGGCCGAACCGTACGGATAACAAATTTATGTTACTGTTACATACATCACCACCAATCATACAATCTCCTTAAATATTATCTCTTCATTATGTTACACGTTGTATATATATTACTAACAAGTGGGCCAAGATGCCACAATAAACGTATATTATTATTATTCAGCATTTTAAAATCAACACGCCTATTATTGTTATTATCCAGTAGATATTCCAGAAATCGAACATAGCGCTTTGCTTTGAAAGTGCCTTTTTAGTACAACTCACCAAGGCGTAGAACGAACTGCCTGCCTTTATTTGTTCTGAGTGACTAGAGTTCTGACATGGAAGACAAAACTAAAAAAAACTAATTCAAAAAATTTTGAAAATCTGCAAATCATTTGAGCGTGGGTTTGCTGGATGGTAAGTTTTTAAATAAAGAAGGGTAAATAGATGAAAAAATGTGATAAATGAAATCACCCGACTAGGACTCGAACCTGGGACCTCTCTCTGGGACAGAGCACTCGTCCGGCAAACGAGAGGTCTCAGGTTCGAGTCCTGGTCGGGTGATTTTTATTTATCACATTTTTCATCTATTTCAGAATAATAGAGCATTTTAAATGCAAAAACTTCAAAACATTATTTAAACATTGCAATGCTTCACTTTAACTGGGATTCACAATTTCTGAAAAGAAATCGGTCTCGGGGGGTCTTATCTGCAAAGCTATACCATTAGATGGAGCTACGTTTGCAATATAATGTAAAAACAAAAATGCGGTAAGTAATTTCGAGGCGTACCGCCAGGCCCCGGTAGCTCAGTGGAAGAGCACTCGTCCGGCAAACGAGAGGTCCCAGGTTCGAGTCCTGGTCGGATGATTTTTATTTATCACATTTTTTCATCTATTTAAGAATAATAGAGCATTTTAAATGCAAAAACTTTAAAAAATTATTTGAAGAAGAGAAGAGTTTTAAAAGAAAGAAGAAAAGAAGAGAAGACGATCATGTATGTAAAGATTGATGAACGTGGAGGAAGCGAAAGAGCTATGACTGGATCGTAGCAATTGGTGTTCCCTTGTCTCTGCATACACCAAAGGGAGACAGGCGTGAGGTTATGTATGTATGTAAGAGAAGAGTAACAGCCCGTTCACACATGGTTCGTTTTACTGGATACGTTTTACCGGATACGTTTTTTTTTCATCGATGGCGCATGGAGCTTTATAAACGACTTCACATATTGCACAGTATTCAGTTTATGTATTTACGATATAAAAAAGGTATCCAGTAAAACGGATCATGTGTGAACGGGCTGTAAGAAACATAGTTGATGCCCTGTGGAACGCCAGCTTCAACTTTGGACCATGACAAAAATACACCATCTGTGCATAAACAGTAGCCACGAAACCAAACAATAACTAATAAATGAAATTAATACAAAACATTTCTACGCAGTGTTTATTTAAATATACTAAATTGCCTATGTAATAATTTAATTAGATAGCGGCTTTTAAACCATGTATACAACTAAAACTTGAAATGCAAAAGAAAATTGATGTTTAATTGTTTGTGTTCGAGTCACGCCGAATCGGATTAGCGGATTTGACTGAAATTTATAATAGGAATAGCTTATACACTGAAAGTTGTCGTAGTGGCGCCGTAGTTGCTGTGCATATAATAATATACAACGCAGGTCAAGCGAGGTTTAGCGTGATCGGTAACAGGATGGGTGACCGCCGATTATTTATTTCTCAAGACGACTTCCGAACTTCGGACCCGGCACTGCGCCAGCTTAGTGGATTACGGTCTAAACCTCCTCATCACCCAGAGGAGAGACTAATAGCTCTGCAGTGAGCTCATTACACGGAGTAAACCGATGGGGTAAACCTGTCTGCCTCAGAAGCCAGTGGTTGCGGGTTCGATTCCCGCACGGAACAAGAAAAAAAAATGTTCCGTGTCTGGGTGTTTATCTATTTATGTATTTATATTCTAGGTCCCCCCTAGTTCGCTACATGGTATACCATAACACAAGCTATGCTTACTTTGGGGCCATGTAGTTGGTGTGATTGTCTGGGGATTTTATTTATTTATTATTATTAATGGAGGCGGTCAATTGGGATTTTATGGTGGCTACTATTTCAATGCGAATGTGTGTGTGAAAATAACACGATAGGCGACGTTGCCACTCCATGCAATCACCGACAGAGACAACGGTCGGGCGGGCGGGACAGAACCCCAGAGACTCTGGCATGGAAGGCCATGTACAGTCACGTTTAATAATATGTATACATCTTATTGCTCTTGACTGTACTTATGTTACATTTTTTTTTATATTGTAAGGATAGGACGTTTGTCTTTAATGCCACCTGATGGAAAGTGCGCATGAAGACTATGGTGTTACACGTTCATCCACGAGAAACCTATTCACTCGACACTTAAAAGTTCCAGGACTGTAGTGGTCAGGAAAAACAGACGCAGGCAGATTGTTCCACACCTTGGCAATCCGTACCAAAAAGGAACTATCGAAGAGTTTTGTTCGACTTCTTGGTAAATAGGAACTTCTCAGAATTAGTGGCTTGTCAAGTAAATATCACATAGAGGATACTAAATATCATGTTCTGTCAAAAATGTGTTCCAGGATAAAATTATAAAACTTACCTAGGAGCGGAGCATAATATTATTGGGAGTTTTTTTTTAATAGCAATGAATACCTAAATCTCTCCTACTGGTAAGTGAAGATTAGTTCGAAGACGAAAGCACACGGGCTTACGAAAGAACTGGCTCTTCACAAAAT
The DNA here is from genome assembly GCA_944452665.1 of Stenoptilia bipunctidactyla. Classification (NCBI taxonomy): domain Eukaryota; kingdom Metazoa; phylum Arthropoda; class Insecta; order Lepidoptera; family Pterophoridae; genus Stenoptilia; species Stenoptilia bipunctidactyla. The sequence continues at coordinate 5,184,070 of OX101729.1, read as the reverse complement.
ATGGCCGGAACACATCACCGCCGGAGCGGTCATATTTGGCGGCAGATTTTATATGAATGGTGGTCGCTAGCCAGTCGGACTTTGACGGGATCTTACCCCCATGCAAGGGCCACTCGCCCATTACGACACGACGTGGTAGGGCAATTATAAGCCACTAAACGGTAAGCTCACAACGTGTTTATTTAAGTGCTACCTTGTTTCAAAAACCATAGCGTGCTCGTGTAGGTACACTAATACGGCAATCAAAGCATAGGTACAGAAACCAGCAGATCAAGCGTTACATTACCTGTCAAATTTCCCTAATCAATTTCAACTTAATGTCGAAGGCATAGAGTTCAGATTCAAGTACATTTTTTTGATAGATTTATAACGCTTGATTTGCTGCCTTCTGTACATTCCAAGTAAGTAGACTATCGTGAAACTTAAAATAAATATAGCAATCTAAGTTACAGATACTGAACACAGTTAATTATAATTATAGTGTTACCATTAGGACACTTGTTTTTTTTTTAATTTTTGAAGTTCTCCAAAGAATAAACTTTACTTTTAAACACTTTCACCGTCCTCCGAGCACTTTGACTCTGCAATTTGTGGTAGGTACTGAAGGCAGCACACCAAGCGTTACAAACCTGTCAAAAAAAATTACTTGAAACTGAACTCGATGCCGTCGACATTAAGTTCAAATTGGTTGGGGAAATTTGACAGGTAATGTAACACTTGATTGAAACCTTCTGTACGTAGTTTTAGTCTTATTTTATGGATCAATACATCTCAATTTGTAATTATCAAAGTCCACCCGCACTGCGTCCTGCTTTATATACATAGTGAGGTCGAAGCGAAAGAACTGGCTCTTCACAAAATATTGTCGGAACCCTCAATGTAGATGGAATGCCTGCATCCCACAATAAGTTTTGTAGAGAATTTATAACTATCTATAATCTCAAATGATTACTCGATTTATCAAAAGGTAAGAGGTATTTTGACCATCATAATTCTCATTTGAGAATGTAAGAGAATGCTAGAGAATGGCCTCGCTTAAGGTTTGCCACACTATTTGCTCCTGCACTGCAAACATCCAATGTTTACGGGTAAAGTTATCGTAGGTGTATCCAATGTGCAAGCCCGCCTACGATCCATCTCCCAATATATGGCCACCATCAAAAAACTTAATGCCCCAAAGTTTATGCATTTTGCAAGGCATGTGCCCTGCCCATTACCACTTCACCTTTGCAATCATTCTGGCTACATCGGTAACTTTGGTTCGCTTCAATTTTTACTGATTACAATGCTAGGAAGAATTATAAGCCCAGTCATATTAAGCCGAAAATCGGCAAATAGGGTTATTCGTGTAGTTTTGAAAATTGGCACCTAGTCCTAGTTCGGCGGTATGCTGAGGGTGTAGGGGGGGGGGGGGTGAAGGTCTCTATTTTCGAGTTTTTAATCATATCTCGAAAATCTGTACAAATAGCGTAATTGCTTCGTGGCAATTTTTTTGCATTAAATTTTTTATAGATTTAGTAATATTAGTTTTTACCAGTACTTCACGAGCAATTTGCAATGTGAGAGATTTACAGTCTGATCAATGAAAGCTGTTCACGAAAAAAAGCGAGAATTTTAAAAAGTCAAGATCAGGCAATGCTGGTTTTACCCTGCCCAAATGAAGTTGATACTATTTATTTATCGACTTCGATAAAGGAGGACGTTATTTATTCGATGTATGTGCAATAGTAGGTATTAACTTCGTTTAAGCAGCGTGAAGCCAGGTGGCGCATCTTGATTTTCAAAATTACCTCCTTTTTTCTTGGACAGCTTTCAATGGTCAGACTCTACGTGAGTCATCGTCTACTCCTGGCGTCCTCAGGATGCAGCCATAAATTGTGTAGTTTGGAAATTAAGTCCATTACATTAAAATCCTCGATGGTTGAAGCAACTATACATGTAAGGATTGAGGGTTTCTATTTTCAGATTTTGCTCATAGTCAGAAAAAAAAATCGGTCCAAATAAATCTTGTAGTTTTGAAAATTGGCACATATATACCATGCGCAGTCCAGATTGACTATTAAAAGTCCTCGAGAGTAGAGGATGGGCTGAGGGTGAAAGGGGATGAAGGTCCTTATTCAGATTTTTACTCATATCTCAAAAATCTGTACAAATAGCGTAATTAATATCTGTTACAAAAGTTTTGATACAAAATTCCCTTTTGATTTGAATATTAGTTTTCACTCTACGACCAATACTTTAGGAGCTACAAGGTGTTGAGTTTGCAATGAGGGTATTTTTTATTTCCTATCTTCAGGGTTTTGCTCATATCTCGAAAATCTTGATTGATGTGGATCTGGATTGATGTGAAGAGACTGCCCGCAAGAGGTATTGCGTTAATTAAAATTAATCCTGTATATTCATTTTTTCTGTACTGTACGATGAATACCTACTTTAAGAGCTACAGGCTGATTAAGTTTACAAAGAGATTAAAAAAGGTTATTTGATAAATAAAAACACAATGGGTTGAATTTTATGATGTATAAAAGATGTATAAAAAACAAATATAAGTTAAAAACAATGAACAATTTAAGTTCATTCAAACTTGTTTTAATGAAAATAAAGTTATTATAGTCTTTATAAGTTCTTCTACTTTGATAGCCTCATCTTCTTTATCTAGGACATCAACAGGTACTGCATTTGTACATGAACCTAAGCATCCGAGGTATATTTAGACTACACGAAATGTCAGCTTTTCGACAACCGCGATTTCCAGTGCAACCACTGTGGCAGCGACAAAATATTGAATCCAGCACTGTGTCACGAGCCGGAGAATCAGTGATTCTAATTTAGCTCAAGGTTTCCATCAACTCCTCATTTCCAACCCCATATTTTAGGTGGCATTTTATTACCCAGTCACTCTTACTGTACTTGGCGGCAAACTCTAAAGGCGTGAAAAAAAAAAGTGAAATCTATGTCTGTTAAGTTTAAGTTGAGAAGTGTCATACGAAATAATTTCTACTCTGTCACTTAGCACTTCTCAATCACATATTGCACATTTATCAGTCATGGCGAACAGATGTAATATACTAACAATAATTAAGCAATACAATAATCAACGAATGCTGAGCATTAAAAAAACCGACTTCACGTCAAAACTTTGGCTGAGTTGAGAATGTCATCAACGTAAACATTCTCCGAAATCATACATATTTTTTCAAAAGTTTGGAATTTTTTTAGTACTCGACCGATTTCGATCAAATTTAAATGGGACAAACTATGAAGTATCTTCTAACATATGAAACTACAATTATCAAAATAAATTCATAATTGTCCGAAATATCGTGTAACAAAGACAAAAAAACATAGAGACGAATTGAGAACCTCCTCCTTTTTTGGAAGTCGGTTGAAAAATCAGTGAGAAACACAATGTGAAACAATTAAGCGTTACTCTGCGGTAAGCTTTCAAAGCACGGTATTTTCAGCTAATTTTGTTTGAGGTACTTAAAAAAAGCAATATTTGTAAGTAACAATATTTTTACTATCGAATAATGAGGGTTCAAGCAATTCTATGTATCTTCTAATGTATCCTTGTTCTCATACCCACTTAAATAGACGTTTGATATAAAGATGCTGAGAATTGGGAGTCTCTTTCCCAGCAAATATTTTCAACACTAATTGATAAAAATAGTTTGAGCCCTGCTTTAGCTAATACCTCTGTCCCATCTTAGAAAAGTGCCTTTGACACTGTAAGCATCTTACAGAGGCGAAGACTGGAGACGCGATGCCTGCGCGGGAGTTCAATCTTAATCCAGTTAATGGTATGCTAAGAACTCACGGTAATCTCGCACATCGCAAATTTCAAAACCCTGTAGTTCCTAAAGTATTAGACGTAGAGTAAAAATGAATATGACCCAATCAGTGGGAAATTTTATGCAAAACCTTTACGCGCAGCAATAATTATGCTATCTGTTTAGATTTTTGAGACTTAGACAAAACCCTGAAAATAGGGATTCTTAATCCCCCCACACCTTAAGCCACAATGTATATCTGTGCCAATTTACAAAACTACACTTCCCCCCTGATTTTGCTTGTTTGAATGGACATAAACCGAAAAATACTATAATTCCCATAATTTCACTGATCCCTTCAATCAAGAACATAACTATGAAATAGTCAAAGTCTTGTCATTCATACTGCTATTAACCAATCGGAGGGTAACTAATATCGATTTGCAACTACTTTGTATAAAAAATTTCAATTTTTTTAGTATTTGACGACCGGCTGGTGTAGCGGTAACATACATTGCCTTCTATGCCAGAGGTCCTGGGTTCGAATCCCGGCGGCGGCGCATATTTGTGTGATGAACGCAGATATTAGTCGTCAAGTCATGGATGTTTATATGTTTATTTAAGTTTATTTTAATAAAAAATATGTATTTATTCAATATGTATGTTAATATATTTCTTAAGTATATCAGTTATCTAGTGTCCATAACACAAGTTCTGTAAGAAACTTCATTTGGGCTAGGTAATGTTGTGTGAGTATCAGAAATATTTATTTATTTTCAAACGTCAGTGAATATGGAAAATAATGTCTGGAATTGAACAACCAATAAGTCTTAGGATCTACCCAATGACGGAATAAGTTTTAGCAATTCAGTCGATATAAGTCACAGGCTTGGCAAAACTAAATGTCTCTTACAATCGGTAAGTCTATAACTTACGGATGTTCGTAGCTGGTAGGGGAAAACTTAAGCAAAGTTAAAGCATTGTGAAACAATTATTTTTACATTCTATTAGTAGCTTTTATACTGCAAAAATCCGTTGAATATTGAAAACCATTTAAATGACGCGATACCCAATAATAACTTCAGCCACCAAAATGCTGTATAATATGGTGGCAAGCGCCCAGTGGTTACTTTCTCAATTCGACGGAATAAATATTTCATTTTGATATACATAAATACATAACTTCACGCCTGTATCTCTAATGGGGTAGGCATAACACCAGAGGCTATAAAAAAGAGGCCGTCTGATGTCACGTTTGACAAATTTGGAGGTATTATTATGATGGAGAGAGACTATAGCAGTGACAGGGGGTCAGCCTGTCGCTGCAATATCCACAATAAATCCTCCGTCCCTTTTACAGTTTGCCCGGGAAGAGAAGCAGCTGGCACATTCTATGTTTTTCTTTCACTTCCAGTCCAGCATGGAAGATATAAAATGTATTGTACTCAGATTATTTATCCTATAAATTATTTACTTAGTTATTCATTGTTACTTTAATTATCAATTGTAGATTGTAATTCTCCTATCGTATCAATACAAAAGTATTTTTTTGTCAGGAAGTATGTTTGTATGTATGTGTTTCACTCTTTCGCATACAAGCACTGATTAGATTTCAACTAATTTGGTACATAGGTAGACCGTGTCTTGAATTAACACATAAAATACATTGGTCAATTGACGAAGGAATACATTTTTTGCTCCGTACATTTTTGACAGTGGTTTCACGGGATGTTAGGAGGTGTAAGGAACATAAAATTTGATTAAATTGTCTGTGGGAGAGAAGAGATAAGTATACCAACCTAAAAACCACGAAAAAAATTAATAAGTACTGAAAGTCTTAAAGTCCTATAGCCTGGATTTTTATCGGTTCTTCCAATATAAAAAATGGCGTTTGATAAATATGTTTGATGCCAGACAAGACAATATTTTTTTGACATTAACACGACCGTTTTGCTTAAAAAAAGACGTCCACGTTAAAATATTTTCTTTTACAAACGTGAAACCACAAGTAGAGGAAGTATGCAATATTGTTGAATTGACTAAAGTTCCTCGACATGAAAATATCTAATTAATAACACAAAAGTCGTGTAATAATTTGTTTAACATTATTTTCCCAAGGAATCCAAAAGTGTTTCTGTAGGTAGTACCAGAAAATCAATTTCACACATGAAATTAACCATTATTTTACCAGTGTTCGTATATTGAATTGTTCGTAAAATATGTTTTTCTAGATTTTCAATCAAATATAAATAGTAGCCGTCGATAATTGTGTTATTATTTGGTTAGTCATCTAAAAGCAGTAAGTATTATACTACATACATATAATTTAAGTACTAGCCTACATAATATAATAATTTTATATAATAATTACATTAACTTTTCAATAGGGAAGTAATTTCAGATTTAAACTTAAGGCGCTTAAAATAGTACGAAGGATACCTCAAGTGAATTGTGTCGGAAATTAATGAAAATAATGAATGGTTTCGTGAAAAGCAAACTAATTATAAATTCAGTTAGCAATTCCTCAAATTAATTAACATTTTGGAATAGAATCTAGTGTAACAGGCATACTAAATCACGTAATAAATCAAAAGTACGACAATTCAAAAGTTTTTGCACAACAGATTTATTTTAGATTTTTTGTTTTAGTGACGAAACCCGCGTTTAACCTCAAGAAAATTAGTTAATTTTTAAAGAATATTATGTACAGGATTAACACGATAAGTGTGCATATAATATTCATATAACTTACTGCTTAAAAACTTATGGATAGTCTAAATATTTTTTTATTAATAAACGTATTTGTTTTTATTCGATTAATTAAATATATTTATATATAGCTCACATCTGTATTTTTGATAAAAGCATGTCTACTTTAACTTCAACTTATTTTATTTTAATTAGAAAATTTGCAGTTCGGTGATTCCAAAATCACATAATATTATGGCACAGCTATCGCTTGCATCCTGTTTATGTTAAATTAGAGTAAAATTATCAAGTTATTCAAGAATTATGAAGTCGTTGTGGCGCCGATATCGCAGTTTAAGAGACGTTCGGCGCGGTCAGTTCTTGGATGGGTGACCGCCGCGCCGATAATTTATTTCTCACGACGACTTCCGTACTTCGGAGACGTTAAGCGGTCGGTCCCGGGTGCTATATACTTGTATAGAGTAGTCAGATTAGGGTGGGTCAGATTTATTTGGCACCTAAAAAGTTCTGACATTCACCTCCCATCACTGGGCCAGCTTGGTGGATAACGGCCTAAACCTATTCGTCACCAAGAGTCTCAAAGCCCTGCAGTGGGCTCCTCACACGGAGTTGTGATGATGATGTGATTTGATGATCCAAGAAATATGTTGAAGTAGTAAGAAAATCCTGTATTTTTATTAGTTACTAGAAGCACGTTTGCACTCCGTCTCAATTGATGGTAAAAGAAGATGAGTTTGAAGGTAACAGCACAAGCGCTTAGGAAGAAAACGTCTCTTCATACAGTACAGTTGCCGGAAAACATTTTGTGATACTTAACCGCAGATTTTATATAAAGATATAAAGCCTAGACAAATGAAGCAGAAAATAGGCAAACACGGAAAAAGGGCACATTGCACATTTAATCTGGACTGCATTCTAAAAGACCTCAAGGGTGGGTGCTGTCGGTGTAGTGAGTCATAGGGGTGTCATGACGGTCCCTATTTTAAGGTTTTTGCCCATATCTTGAAAATCTGTACAAATAGCGTAATAGTTGCTACTGACCAAATTTTATTCTTATTGATTTGTTTATTTATTTATTCTTCATTGTACACAATAATAAGGAATATTTATACAGAACAATTTTTAAGATACAGAGCACAATAGGCGGCCTTATCATCGAAAGATGATCTCTTACAGGCAACCCTGTCTAATTGGTTTTTAGTGTTATTGGTTTTTACTCTACGACCAACAATTCACGAGCTATACAAGGTGTTGAAATTTGCGATGTGTGAGATTTCCGTGAGTCCTCGGCTACTACTGTCGTCCTCACAATGCAGCTATAATTTGTGTATTTTTGAAAGAAGGTCATATTTATACCTCATTTAATCCAAATCATCGTATTAAAAGTTCTCGATGGTGGGGGCTATGCTAAAGGTGTTGAGGGTTCCTAATTTCAGATTTTGCTCATAGTCAGAAAAGATTAATTAAATAGTAAATTAATTAATTAATAGTTTTGAACATTGGCACACGTATACCATGCGCAGACCAGACTGATATATTAAAAGTCCTCGAGGGTGGGGTGTGTCCTAAGGGTGTAGGGCCTTATTCAGTTTTTTACTCATATCTCAAAAATCTGTACAAATAGCATAATCATTCTGACAAAAGTTTCTATTACACAAAATTTCCTATTTATTTATCCATATTAGTTTTCACTCTGCGATCATTACTTTAAAAGCTACAAGTTATTGAATTTGCAGTGAAGTTTTTTGCTCATACCTCGAAAATCAATAATTTTTGCTAGTGACAAAAGTGGCATAAAATTATCCACTTATTTAGTCATTTTATTTTTTTCTAACAAAGAGTTAAAAAATGCTATTTGGGATATAAAAACACATTGCATATCCTACTTTGATATCCTCATCTCCTATGGCAGTGGCAAAATATTGAAAACAGCGCTGTATCAGGATCCGGAGGATCGGTGGTAGTAATTAGCTCAAGGGTTCCATCAGCTCCCTCGTTTCCAAACCCACTTGAAATTACTATTCTATTTCTTATTACTTCTCTATCACAAATTGTACATTTATTAGTCATGGTAAACATATGTAATAATTAAGAAAAACACAAAAAACAGCATGAATTACAATGTAAAACAATGAAACGTTGCTATGCGGTAAGCCTTGAATGAAAGCACGGGGTTTTCAGTTAGTTTTGTTTGAGGTACTTACGAGGGTGGATTGAAAAGTTCGCGGCCTAGGCAAGAAAACAGAATAAAGTACATACAAAAATATTTTTATTTTTCGACGTAATCTCCATTTAGCTCTATGCACTTCTTCCATCTGCTTTCCAGAGCTTCCATACCTGTTTTAAAAAAAGATTCCTCAAGGTCTTCAAAATACAGGTTAACAGCGGCTTCGACCTCTTCATTCGTTAAAAATTTCTGCCCACCGAGGTGTTTTTTCAGGTTTGGGAACAGATGAAAGTCCGAAGGTGCCAAATCAGGAGAATAAGCTGGATGTGGCAACAATTCGAAACCACAATCACGAATTTGAGCCATAGATTCGACAGACGTGTGGACTCGGGCGTTGTCCTGGTGAAACAACACTTTCTTTCTCAGTAATCCTGGGCGTTTCTGTTTAATTTCTTCACGTAAACGGCGCAGAAGGGTGCTATAGTACGCAGAGTTTATTGTTTCGCCTTTTGGAAGGTAGTCCACCATAATGACACCCTTAGCATCCCAAAAAACCGATGCCATCACCTTGCCAGCCGACAGAATTGCCTTTGCTTTTTTCGGAGTGGTTCACCTGATTTTTTCCATTGTTTGGATTGTTGTTTTGATTCTGGGGTATAGTGGTGAACCCAGGTTTCATCCATTGGCACAAATCTGTCAAGAAACCCTTGTGGATCAGCCTCGAACATCTCCAAACAGTCGCGAGAAATCGTGAGTCGAATTCGCTTTTGCTCTACTGAAAGCAACCGAAACCTTAGAAAAGCTGAGTTCATGGACAATGATGTTTTGCGTTCGTTCATATGAGATGCCTATAGTGTCTGCAATTTCTCTGATAGTCAATCTACGGTCTTTCAATATGAGATCACACACTTTATTGATGTTTTCTTCGGTCGTAGACGTCATTGGCCTGCCGGAGCGAGGGTCATCTTCGATGTTCTCTCGTCCACGTTTAAATTCTGCAACCCATTTTTTCACAGTGGTATAAGACGGGGCAGATTCCCCTAATGTTGTTTGCATGTCATCATGGATCTCCTTTGGTGTTAATCTTTTTTTAAACAAATATTTAATCACAGCACGTTGTTCAAATTTCTCCATTAGTGAAAATTTGTTCTACACACGTATTTATATTGTTCGTAAAATTTTATTTAAACAAGATATCAAATTGAAAATTCGCGGGCTGACAATTGAATAATGACAGTTCAAAATGACGGCAGAAAAAATAACAAAAGTTTTTTTTTTAATGGCCAGGCCGCGAACTTTACAACCAATGTAGTATAAATAGTTGGAACTAATATACAGGGGTCTTGTTTAGTCATCAGTAAAACATAAATTTTGTTTTCTTTGATACGATAAAAACATACCTGCATATTCATTTTTGTATCGCTCAGTACAAAAAATTAAGATATGGCATCAAAAACTTTTTTATACATATATAGTCTGTGTCAATTAACATAGCTACTACGATGCAGAATTTTTACTGATAATACTACGACGTAGTGCTACAAGATTTTTTGTAGTAGCACGTAGTCGTTTTTATTTTAATTCTTTTCATTCGTAATTTAAAGTGACCATGCTTTGCTTAATGTGTAAGCGAATATATTAATTTCCTTGTTAAAAAATACATGCCTTTTGTTTGCAAAAAATTTGGCCGGTGACCAAATGACAACCCTGTATTTATATCTCCTTACTAGTACTTTTTACTTTGCTCGGAAACAATAATTATGATTTCTGTTCAGATTTTCGAGTTATGGGCAAAAACATGAAAATAGTGACCTTTAACCCCCCACACTCCAGCACACACCCGACCCTTGAGAACTTTTAGTATGTTAATCTGGAAGCGATAACATATAACTGTGCCAATTTTCAAAACTACACGAATTATTTAAATAAATATGGTGATTGTCTGGAGATATTATTTAAATAAAATCCCCAGACAATCACACCAACTACATGGCCCCAAAGTAAGCATAGCTTGTGTTGTGGGATACCATGTAGCGAACTAGGGGGAACCTAGAATATAAATAGATAAACACCCAGACACGGAACTTGTTTTTTTTTGTTCCGTGCGGGAATCGAACACGCAACCACTGGCGTCTGAGGCAGACAGGTTTACCCCTTCGCCAAAGTGGATTTCCCCTGATTTTGCTAATTTGAATGAGCCAAGTAGAGTAGTTAATATTCTGTTCAATAAATATGCATTGTATAAATATAATATGTGTGAAATCAGTTGGAACTTTCAAATTCAAACTTGTATGCTTTAGATTGTTATGACATCCATAATATCTACTGTGTTCATAAATATTTCTTAGGTAAAGGAACCGTAAAGAACGAATGAGAGGTTTTCTGATAGCTCATTAAAAAACAAAACGGTACAAAAATGGTACAAAATGCTTCGATAGATGGCGCTTTACAAAAGGCGAAGTCTTGTCTGTCATGTAGCCATTTATTCCACAATGCGTTTTTAAAAGTCAAATAAATTAATTGACGTCTGTATCAGAAATTGAACTTATAAAACCACTTACCTACATTATAGTATACAGACTTAACCCCTTCGGCTTTTTAAAAGTGCCATCTATAGAGGTTTTTTGAACTAATTTTTATGAGCTGCCAGAAAACTCCTCATTGTCTGCATTGACAGCGCCAAATATCTATTTGATTAATAATTGTAAACAGACCGTTTAAAAAATATGATTTCAAGTCAGAAATTAGAAATTATTAATTTTGACCCACAAGTAGGTATTTGGAATAATTTTTACGTCATCAGATGTCGCTGAACAAAATTTAAACAGAAGACTATCGTACCTGTACCTTCTAAAATTAATGTACCTATGTGTCAATACAATACATATCTATAGCCCGTTTCACGATTAAAGAGTTTTTTGTTAACAAATAAAGATCATTGTCAAATTGACATGTCAGATGTATTCAACATTTTTGCATGCATTCATTTAAATAAAATATATTTTAGGATTCAAAAATATTGTAAATACTCATTAATATAGACACTAAATTAAATAAATAATAATATAAGTGTATACCTATAGAGTGTCACAAAAAACAGTATTAAGTCCATGGGTCCTACGGATGCCCTGTAGTAAACGGCACTATACCCCGTGCACAAATAAATAAATATTTAAACGATTTTGCATTCGTACACTTACATTAACAGGATTCTAAGCTTCAACTTTCCAGTCAGAAAAAACATTGCTTGTTGTTGTGAGGTCCAACTATTTGGTTTTAGTTAATAAATGAATAAAATGATTTTATCTGTCGTTTATTCTGAGGTTTGTAATAAATTTTAAATGATTCCGAAAACATGGTCTAGGTAACTACCCAAACCAAAAACATTTTGTAAAATTTGTATGAACTTTGTGAAAATTGATGCAAGCAACTAGTTGAGTCCAGCTCAATTATTTGCTATATAAATCGGAATATTGATTTCTGAAGTCATTTGGAGTCATGGCCTCTCGGATTAGTTGACTTTTATATCACGCTTATCCAGAGGCGAGAGGACTATTCTAAACCGCCCCAAGGCGGGCAAAGAATGGTTTTGTACCGAGTGCCTTGTTCATGTTTAAAGTCAACCATAGAAGTTCTTATTACCGCAATATGGATCATGAATTATAATGATCATTTGATGTGCATCCAAAGGCTAAAAATGCAAACTAATGTTTTTGATGTCGATAATGCACCCTTTCTATAGTCCATTCAATGTTATGCATCGAATCCTAGTTCTAAAAAAACAGCTAATAATTGAATGGCAGACGTTTAGAAATATCGAACATGCTTAAACCTCAGTTCTACAAAATAAGGCAAGATTTGTAGAGTCTAAGATACACGAAAAATCATTATTATTATTTGGTAGGTATATCTAAAAGTACTCGCTTTTGCCATTCCAGCCTTTCAAGGTGTTTTACCAATGTAACTGGGGTCAAACCATTTGCGGATATTACAACTGGAAAAATGTTAATGGACACAACTTCCCATATTTCAGTCTCGGCCTTCACGAGGTTCTCATCATTGTGGAATAGCTATGTCCGCCAAAAACACCTAAGACGACGATCGATCCATTGTCACGATATTAGATTTATTCCCTAGAGTAGTCTTGTCCCTGACTCCTGGTGATGAGCCGATGCCAGTAGGGCTTGGCGCTGTAGTTTTCGAGAACGGGCTCTAGCTTGTTTCTGATAGATGACACGATATTTCAGAGCCAGCTATTGATGGAGGGTCTTGACTGCTTGATTGTGTCTGTGCAAGAACCGAACAACCTGAAACTACATGTCTGAGGGATTATACGGGATGGCGGTACGCTCAACATACGTCCACTGTGCCCTCGTTCATAATGTACTTCCTGTGAATTTATGCTCGTCCACAATTCTTTCAACAGTAATGAAGGCTATGCCTAATAGTTGTGCTGTTTTTAGAACAGTTAGTAAGTGACCATTCCTTGCGAGGACAATTTTAATATGTTTGCTTCTAAATATTCATGACCATTAGTTTTCTGACAAAGAAAGACCTTTTGAGGGCGTTTCCTAATAGGTAATGATTTTGAAGTTGCCGAGGGACCCAGTTGTGTAATATATGTCGGGGTGTTTGTCACTGCGCTCATTTTTGTTAACAATTATACAATAAAAAATTGTCTGATCACGAGATCCGTTCCTCCCCTACGGATCACGTTCCAAATAGTATAATCTAATCACGTTTTAAGATTCGCCTAATTTCAATTTTAACCATACAACGAATACTTGTTATCGATAAATTACTTCAAACAAAGAACAAATTGTTATACTTATTAAAAGTAAGTGGAGTATAAACTAAAAAAAAATTCAATACAATTACGTAAAATGAAAATATTAATATGTTCAAAAATAAACCAAATGTCCAGGACTTCTTTCTAGATACCAAATAAATAAAACCTATTCCACCAAGAAAATGTTTGAAGTTTAAAAAACATTGTTTTTATTTCAATGTTTAAATATCAAATAGGTTATAAATTATTTTCTACATTTATTATATCGATCCCTTATAACATAAACCTTACTGCTAACGTGGTTCATGAAATAAAGAAAATCACCACGTATTTCGTATTTTTTTCACCCGGTATCACCTTTGTTTACAAAAAAAACTCTTTAATCGTGAAACGGATAAAAACCGCATAGGCTCGGCTTAAAACAGTCTTACCTCATCTAGATATGCGATTCGTAAAGGTTCTAATGCTACAGTTACACATGCTCTAAAATAGCATGCCTAGGAGCAGTCTACATTTGCTAGCAATAAGCATGCTAGTTTTAAGTATATTTAAGTATGAACGATTGAATACGGCATGCTCAATAAGCAAACCTGATTGGATGCGCTTAAAATCCCCTTTAACCCGCGCTGTTAGCATGCTCAAAAATCGCAAGCCTGTCGATTTACGAGCGTGTTCGAAATGAGTAGGTATGCTTCGTAGCTAGTGCTCAATTGAAGCATGCTTTCGTGCTTGAAATGAGCAAATGTAACAGTAGCTTTAGTGATAAGGTTTGCCTGGCTAGCTACTAGCAACTCTGGCAGAGATGAACCTCACCTTCACTTATCACTGTAAAAAAAGAACATAAAATGATGGGTGGTAGGAAAATGTTAAATCCAACTGGTTCAGATATAAAAAGACAACCTTAACTGTTATTGTTAGCGCGTTTTATATAACTGCAAGTTTGAGTGACGACTGCCATCGTTTTTATCATTTTCAGACGTCGCAATGTGGAATTTTGCTGTTTTTGGGTCCTTGCTTATAGTTGCGGCATTGTTATCACCACAAGTGTACTCTTATGTAAGATACCCATATACAGTAAGTAATTTAAATATTAAGGACTGTTTTGGAAGTCTAAGAGTGTTATCAAACCAAACGATCCATCGACGTTAGAATGGATTATCGTAGATCAATAGTTTTTACTAGACCAATCTGACCAGATTCCATCAGAAAAAACCGAGTGACGTCATCGTCATCAGTTGGTCTGGTAACACCCTTATTTGACAAAATTGCTAACATTAACACTATTTCATAAAACAATTTTTAACCGGATTTATCGCGTATATTTACATTTTATATTTTAACTCTACGTTTCGGTGTCTTTGCAGACCCCGTGGTCACGAGCAACGTCTTTGTTTTATTTAATAGTATGAATCGCGAAAACTTAACACAATATTATTAACACTTTTGATACCACCAATGCTTCCATACTGGACTGGGAGTGAAACAAAAACGTAGAATGTGCCAGCTGCTTCTCTTCCCGGGCATACTGTAAAAGTCAGTTAAGGGACAGAGGTTTTAAAGGCGTTTTTTGTGGGCGATAGGCTGATCCCCTGTCACTACAATAGTCTCTTTCCATCTTTATAATACCTCCAAATTTGTCAAACGTGACATCAGATGGTCTTGTAAACCTCTGGAGTTCTGCCTATCCCATAAGGGATATAGGCATGACGTTATGTATGTATGTATGTACTTTTGATACCACTTTTTTGTAAGAAACAGTGAAGGAAAAGAAAAACTGAATACACGTGACGGTAAGTGACTCCAAGCCCATGGAAATCATCAATTTGAAATAGTACTTGAAAAAATTATAATATAATTTGAAATAGTACACTATACATGCGTTGTTGACTCACAGCTGAAATAGGCTACTATTACTGAGGGGGCGACAACACACGTAAGGGGATTTGAATATCTTTAGTTCAAAAAATATTTTTATTACATATTTGCTCGTAAAGTGGTTGTAATCACACCAATTTCAATATTGTAATGTATCTCATTACGTACTTGTGCGATAATGTAATGTAAAACGCATGTGTTTTTTTTAAATAAAGTTTTAAGATACTCCGTCTAAAAATGAACGATACTTTTCAAAATCTTAGCAAAGAGGTTTTATGTCAAGAAAGTGGTCAATATTTTATGAATAAAATTAACTTTGGGAAATAAAATATAACAAATAAACATTTAATTCTTTAATTTAATTAATTTTGACAATAAATTACAACCATTTATCTGTAACAAAAACACAAAAATATTAATTTACTTTATTAGTAATACTGGCTGTTTTTGTACATTTGCCTAAAAAAAACGTTGATGCGCGTGCATCGCTTATGGTGGTACGATGAGCCTACAAAAAGCTAAAGTCCCGCTAGATGGCGTTAGTTCCACAAATTTCTGGTTTTTATTTATTTGTGAAATCAGCTTTCCAATTTTTTGCTTTGAAAATGTTCCGCGACATCTTTATATGAATATAGAATTTCCAAAAAATAATTCAAACGATTTATTGTATTGTACTATCCAACTAATTCAATTAAATCTTTCTTTACGTTGTGTAAGGATAACGCACACATGCACAGAAGAAACTCTCACAAGTGCGACAGAGAGCGCAACAGATGGCGTCCTTTTTCCGTGTTTTATGGCCTCCTCGTAGCGATTGTTTGATATTTAGTTTGTTATTATTTATTTACGACACAAATCTAGCATGTTGGCGTTTTATGCGTTGGCCCAGATTCTAAGCCAGATTCTCAGTTCGAGCACCGAATTTCTTTTTTTTTGTTGGAATAGATAAGATGTCTATAATATAGTTATATTTTTACCCAATTTCAAACAAATAATAAAGGAGGCTGCGAAATTCTGGTGTTCTATATAATATTTTGTTTCCGTCTATGATATTGGTATAATAAATACCCAGAGTAGTAATCCATGGCGCCAAAGAAAGCAATCTTTGTTTAATGGATTATCATATTATGAGTAGCCAACTATGCGGAACTAATTTATAAAGAGCCAGTTCCTTCCTAAACACGTGTGCTTTCATCTTCGACCTCATCGTTACCTACTTACCATCAGGTGAAATTGAGGTCAAACGCGGGTTTAGTCACATATAAAAAAAAATACACAGATGTTGACGACATCCGCGGCGCAATGCCTAAAGTGCTAGCTGTAAGGTCGAGGGTTCGATCACCGCACGGACAAGAATTAAAAATAAATATGTTATGGCTCTGTATATATAATATGTTATGGGTCTTGGATGTGTATTTATACAGGGAGACTTGTAAAACGCTGGTCAAATTCTCAGAGGATTTCATTTATTGCGACCTTGGTTGTAGCGAAATGTACGAGCAGTTATGACTAGGTACACCCACTGGTGCCAGCTTATCGTTGAATTTTTGGACACGTTGTAGATATCAGCTAGTCAGCTAGGTTGGTACGTAGGTAGGCTAGGGAAGCGTGTACGTTTCGGATTTACGGTTCAGTTACAAAATATTGAATATTTTTCAGTAGGCAATTTTATTTATATTGTAATAAATAAATTAGGTGTTTATGTAGGAAATAGGATAGGAAGCAGGATTTTTGCGATCAGAAGTCAAGTAATTAATAAAGTGACTGACTGAATAAGTAATTGATTTGAATGAGCGAGCGCGAGCAGACAGTAGTAAAGTAAGTAAGATCGGCAACATAGCACACGAACAACTGTCCCGTCCGCCCGACCGTTGTCTCTGTCAGTGATTGCATGGAGTGGCAACGTAGCCTATCGTGTTATTTTCACACACACATTCGCATTTTAGATGAAAATTTTCAGTTGATTTACACTCGAGAGCAAAGAATTAGGGTCAGTGACAAAACTCATGATATCTCGCAAAATATAAATGCTAGCTTGATGAATTAAAAACGGTTAAATAGACTATTATTTAAAACATAAATAAAATTTGTAAAATTTTTATTTAAGTGTTTCAATTATTTATAAAAACAAATAAAATAAAAATGCACGAATTACACTTGATGATCACAATTACATTTATGACTTTTCTGGTACGAGAATATGATTTTCACAAATTTCAGTTCCCTGTATTACCTCCACGTGATCTCAGGATGGATGTTATCCGATTTGGCATGCTGTACACCAGGTTTATAAGCAGGTTCTGCGGTATATTCCCCCATTCTTCTACCAGTGCTAATTTTAAATCACGAAGTGTAATTGGAGGAGGTATTTTGTGCTTTACACGTCGTCCGAGCTCGTCCCAGGCATGTTCGATGGGGTTCAGATCTGGGCTGCGAGCAGGCCATTCCATGCGCGTGATACCGACCTCTTGAAGGTAATCAGTCACTATAGCCGAAGTATGGGGACGGGCGTTATCGTGCATAAACACAGGATTCTCGCCCATATTGGCCATAGACGGACGGACATACTCATTTAGGTTTTCTTCTACGTATCTTCTCGCGGTCAACGTTCCATTTTCTATCAGGACTAGCTCCGTACGGCTCTCTACAGATATTCCAGCCCAAACATGCACGGATCCTCCTCCGTATGCAACTTTTTCTTCAATGCGCGCTTGTTAAAACCATTCTCCTGGTCTTCTGTACACTCTGTGTCTACCGTCATGCTTATACAGCATGAATCTGGACTCGTCTGTAAACAAAACTCTTGACCAATCCTCTAGAGTCCAATTCAAGTACTCACGTGCATAACTCTGTCTTGCAATACGATGCTCCCGTTCAAGTTTGGGGCCATTTGCTGGTCTTGATGGCTTCAAATTACCTTTGGCAAGAAGTCGCCTTACTGTCCACGCACTTGGGTTGCTTCCTCCAAGACGTACGAATTGATTTCTTTGTTCAACACCCGTGGGAAATCGATTTCTAAGCATTGTTGTGACTAAGTATCAATCACCACGAGCTGTTGTGCATCTTCTTCTGCCTGTTCCTGGTCGGCGAAGGTTTGACCCATTTTCCTGGAACCGTCTGAGAACACGTTGTACCGTAGATAACGTTACGCCGACCATCCTGGCTGTATCACGCTGACTACGCCCGTCTTCCAGCATAGTGAGGATTCTTGTACATTCTTCAGATGTGAGCGACATGATTTGTACTTTCATAATGAATATTTTACACCAGGAAACCCTTTTATAACATTTTTTTATGACAGAAAACAAACAATATCGATACAAATGATTTGAATTCTTAGTTCAATTTTCAAAATAAATCATAACTTTTGTTTTTTCTTTTTTTTAATGTCATTTCTTAAGAAAAGATATTACTTACATGTACTTTTTATATTGGGCATTAAAGAGGCTTCCTATTACTTTTTATTTGAATAAGCTAACGTTTATAGTTTGAGAGATATAGTTTTGTCTCCGACCCTAATTCTTTGCTCTCGAGTGTATTTGTGATTTCTAAATAAATGGTATGTTTTTTGTTCATCTCGCGCTAAATTCAACTAGAAAATAGTTTGTAGAACTCATAATTAAAGCTTTAAACCATATCCTGTATCAGTGAATCCCGATTGTTTTTTTGTATGGAAATCGAACCACCTTATCTGTGGACAAGTAAAAATAATTCCGCGCGCTTTTCTTTTCGCTCTATTGTTTTTATTTGAAAATGTCGTCAAGTAGTGATGAATTTATTAATTTGACACCGCCACAACTCTTAAACGCGGCGAAAAAGGCTACTCTAAGCCTCTTGCCTGAAAAATCGACCGATAGATACTTACAAGCCTATCAAAATTTCATATTATGGAAAACAAGCCAAAATGCAAATTCATTTTCACAAAATGTGTTTTTAGCCTATTTCATGGAACTTTCTCATAAATATAAATCAAGCTCATTGTGGTGCTACTATTCAAGGCTAAAAAGCACTATGAAAACAAACAATGGTATTGATATCAAGTCATACTCCAAATTGCTAGCATCACTTCTAAAAAGATGTCAGATGGCCATATGAGTAAAAAGTCAAAAGTATTTCCTCGTAAATATGTTATAAAACGTCGTATGACATACGTGCGCTTTGAAAATTACCGCACTTAGGTATATCATAATGTACTATTATCTACTCTCATATCATAATATTCAAAATATAAAACTCAGAACGAATTTATATTGACATACTTTTTAAAATAGTATAACGAAATGAAATTAAAAAATTAAATTATAACACACTACCTCGAACAATACAATGTTATAATAATTTTTTTTTCATTTCGATACAGATAACAGACCATAGATTTCATTTTTTTATCTGTGTCCTGCGAGCGCCGCGCTACGTTACATTCTGTAGCCGCGCGGCGCGTTTTGGCGCATGCGCGATAATGGCGGGAATAAATTTAGGCGCCATAACAAATTTCCTTGCAATTCGTTGTTTCACTGGATAATTTATTGTTTTTTTATTAAAATGTCTAGTGAGTATAGTGAAAGTGAAGAACTTCAGTATAAAGTAGTGTATGAAACTGCACATAACTAGCTATTATGTGACAGTTTCATAAACTACTATTAACATCTTCTCCATCATGATGAAAAAGTGTGTAAAGAAGTTCTTAAGCGAATGACTTAAGCTTAATTATATTACACAATAAAACAGTACATTTGGGTCATATTTACGAGTAGCACAAATTATACAGGAATAACTTAAATTAGCACATCACCATCTTGCAGGCAGCCTCTTCAAATCAATCCCAACAAAATTTGTTCTACGACTTTTTACAAACATACATACATAACGTCACGCCTGTATCCCTTATGGCGTAGGCAGAACACCAGAAGATATAAACCATTTGATGTCACATTTAACAAATTTGGAGGTATTATAATGATGATAAGAGACTTGCACAAAAACGTCAATAAAACCTCCGTCCCTTAACTGACTTTTACAGTATGCCCGGGAAGAGAATCAGCTGGCACATTCTATGTTTTTTTTGCTCCCAGTCCAGCATGGAAGACTTTTTACAAATCTCTATAAATAATCAACGAAAGCAGAGCATTAAAAAAACCGACTTCACGTCAAAAGTTTGGCTGTGTTGAGAATGTCATCAACGTAAACATTCTCCGAAATCATACACATGTTTTCAAAAGTTTGAAATTTTCAATGAAGTACTCAACCGATTTCGATGAAATTTAAATGGGATCAACTTTGAGGTATCCTCTGTCATTTGAAACAATTTTAAAAATCAATTCATAATTATCCGAAATATCGTGTAACAAAGACGCAAAAAAAAACATACAGACGAATTGACAACCTCCTCCTTATGTGGAAGTCGGTTGATAACATAAAAACAAAAAAAAATTAAACAAATTTTTAGTCCCTCAGTTATTTATTACTCTGTATTTTGTAAGTCAACCCGCAAGGTTGGCGCGCTCCCCGCTGCACGTGGCGTGAAGAAAGGTGGGTGGCATCAGCGTAAATAGCGTAACGCCGGTTTCGATAAAATTAATATATTTTGTATGGAAAAACTAAATTTTTTAAAGTGATTAGTTTTAAAAAGTCGTACAACAAATGTTGTTGAGGTTGATGTGGAGAGGAGGCCCGCAAGAGGAGATGCGCTACCTCCAGGTCCTGGTCCGACCAGGTCCTGGTCAAGTGTTTTTTTTTATTTAGCACGTTTTTTTCAACAAAAATTTTCTAATCTACAAATAAAATCTAATTGAACTTTGAAATCTTAATGGTAGGTACTGACATCATTTAGGACACTGTCACCCGAACCATTCCACGGCGCCAATATACAAGGGCTTTTCAGTGAGGCTTTTCACTGTGTAAACTGTTAATGTGAACGAATGTGTATGTGAGAATGTGTGTAAAAATTATATAATTTTGCGCTACTTTAAAGATCTGTGTTGAACATAATCTGCAGACTTTTATTGCTTATGAACGAATAATGACGAGAACATTGAATCAAATAAAAATTCATACTATGAGAATAACTTCGTTTACTATTAACTCGATTTACTCGGTGACATTTAATAACTTTCAGTCTCATAAAAGGAAGTTGCGAAAGGAAGGAAATAAGATTTCCTTGATGTATTTATTTATTTATTACGTTTTTAGTTGCAAGGTAGATACTTAGTAAATTATTTGTTCACTTTATTATTAATAGGGACCTAAGAATACCAAATTACTAACTTCACTCGAACTTTATAAGTTTTACAAATGGAATCTAAAGGCTCAGCCTCGTTTTTCTAAAGCATAGTTAGCAAGGGCGCTCTTTACTACTCAAGAAAGTACTTTGTGTACCGTATTGTAAAATAATATGCCTTTGAAGTCATTGAACAATACAAAAGTGTGTCAATTTGATAGTTTCACGGAATATTTCCTTACTGGCAAAGGGTCGTTTGTAAACAATATTGCTGTATAATAAGTGTAACTTTCAGAAAGTTGAGGAATAAATTAAGCTTTGTTAACGAAATAAGCTTGTCGTTTTTACAAACATGATAATATAGTCACTAACTTTTATATTTATCTATACTAATATATAAAGCTGAAGAGTTTGTTTGTTTGAACGCGCTAATCTCAGAAAGTACAAGTGGAATTTGAAAAATTCTTTTTGCATTTGATAGCCCAACTCTAGGAAGGTTATAAGCTATATTTTATCCCGAAATTCCCACGGGATCAAAAGTTACGCGGGTAAAACCGCGCGCGGTGGCTAATTTAATAATAAAATAAAAAACACATGGTTGTTTATTTTATTATTTGTTCTTTCTTGCATTTCCGCTGCATGGTTTTCTTGCATTTCCGCTGCATGGTTTTCTTTTTTATGTTATTGTCTACATTCTCTTCTCTTGAATGTTAGAGATAATAGTTCCCATTGCCCATTCATTATGTGCTACGTTTTTAGTACGCTTCCTGTTTACTAAGTGTCTACTAAGCGTATCATTGATATATCTTCATGCGTGATTTAATCGACGCGACGTACAGAGACATCTGTCGGAAAAAACTGAAATTTTGGAACTACAATATTACATGTTTTTTTATATGGAGACACCAATTATTTTTGGACGTTTTTTTTATTTTTGGATATTTTCCTACGCTTACACACTCCCAGCCGTCTGCTAGCTTCATGAAATTGGGCTTCAACATGTACTACTGGATATAATTAAATAGTTTCATGTGTTTACGGTAAAGAGATTTTGAGTTATAGAAGGGTCAAAAGTGGCACAACCAGTGGCGCTGGCAAGCCAGTTTCTTTGCTTGACCTTGGCTAGACACGCTGCCGCGTGTCTAGATCAAATGCATACAGTTTTTTTTTAAGTTTTTGCATTTTTAAATGCTCAATTGTTCTTTAATAACAAAAATATATTATTAAACATTGCAATGTTCTTAGGTCCCTATTAATAATAAAGTGAACAAATAATTTACTAAGTATCTACCTTGCAACTAAAAACGTAATAAATAAATAAAACCATCAAGGAAATCTTATTTCCTTCCTTTTGCAACTTCCTTTTATGAGACTGAAAGTTATTAAATGTCACCGAGTAAATCGAGTTCATAGTAAACGAAGTTATTCTCATAGTATGAATTTTTATTTGATTCAATGTTCTCGTCATTATTCGTTCATAAGCAATAAAAGTCTGCAGATTATGTTCAACACAGATCTTTAAAGTAGCGCAAAATTATATAATTTTTACACACATTCTCACATACACATTCGTTCACATTAACAGTTTACACAGTAAAATTAATAATAAAAATATACAAGATATTAAAAATAAGTTCAAAAACTAAAACACGCTCTAATATTTATGTATTAGAGTGCGGCCGTTGTGGGAATGCGTTCCTGACAGCTCCTTATGTCCACTGAATAAAGTTTATTTCCGATTCGAAAGTTAAAAAAGCCATGATTTTGACAGCTGTCAGGAACGCAAACTCCCACCGGTCGCACTATACGTCATATTGATAGAGATATGTTTAGAGGGCAGCCGTGATCGAATGCCATAAAAGAAGTGAAAGAAGAAGGGAAGAAGTGAAGAAGCTATAAAAGGTGGCATACGACCACGGCTAAACATATCTCTATCAATATGACGTAATACATAAATATTTCAGGGGATATTATTACCTACTTGTTTCCTACTTTTTAGATCGTGTTTTTAGTAGTCGGCTTTTAGTTTTTTTACTTATTTTTTTCAAACGTTTTGGAGTAATAGTGTTAACATCTTTGAAATGTGCTAACGAAGTTCTTTCGTTTGGTACCCCAAACAAAACCGAAAAGAATTTTTTTTTAGTTCAATTCTTTATGTCCCCTAGAGGGCGCTGTTGTTAATTTAACATAACTTTATGTAGCCCAAGTAGCCTATAACCAGCGGAGAGTGAAGAGGCTTCTAATGACACCTAATTTGTCCAATTATGATAAGTACCTAAGTAGTTTAGAAGTTCTGAAGGAACAGATGAACATCCATACTCACATACATACACACATACACGTCAAAATCATAACCCTCCTTTTTGCTTCGCCGTAGTCGGGTAAACATAAACGACAGTTTGGGTGGCCTTATCACTTTAAGTTTCTTCCAGGCAACTGTAATAATGTGCTTATGTTATTGAAATGTAATATAATAATGAGTTATAATTTATTTTATAGCCTTCTTGTAAACTATTTTTTATTAGTGAAATAAACTTTTTTTAAGCTATTGCATAGATTCTATCGCGGGCCTTGAGCGTGGGGACCGAATTCAGAAATTACGTAACGAAAAAAACCTAACACGTCTCACTCTTTTTTTTTTTTTTTTTCCTCCCAAAGAATGGCACCCTACTGCGGCGCCCCAAAGGGCGTCCACAGACAGGGAGAGGGTGAATACTCCTAGTACGCACTGGGCCCTGTACGGGAATAAATCCCCGCCGACAGTAGCAACCGCTCGCCGACGGAATGCCACCGTATACCCAGCCAGTGTGAGACTTCTACTCACTAAACACCCCCTTCTCCGATCCCTAACTCAAGAGCTATTCCTAGATCGTGTAATGAGTTACCACCCTGTGGGATCCAGGGCGGCGCATCAGGCATCCTGACGGATGACCCGTAGTAAGACACTGTAAAGCTCAACGGCAAGTGTAGAGAATGACTAGGGCTGGGAGCCCAAAAGGTTGACCAGATCCGCGGTGAACTGGTTTGGGGGGTCTGAGAGAACGTCTCTCGGTCTACACGCCTCACTCCGACCGGCACACGGGTGATACTTTGATTTCATAACTTTACATGCGGGCTTTAATAAACAATCAGCGCCATCTACTAGGAACTTGTGGAATTAACATTACTGCATTAATAAAATAAATAAATTATTAAAATTGCATAAGTTGATAAAAAATGCCATGCAATAGCTTTACCGCGGCAGTCTCCGAGTGCCAAACGTCTTTTTTAATAAGAGAACATCATTTGATCTAATGTTCTTCTAGATAAGGCGTTTGTACCACGGAGCGACTCAATTTCCTGCAACTTTATAAAAGTTTCCTATTTAAGATGATAGTTTACATTTACAGCTTCTGTTTCTTATTATGTACAATTATATCGTAGAGAGATTAATGATCCATCAATGTATCGGTTACTTGTAGTACCTATTAAAATAAAGTCCCCTTCTCTTGCTTGTTGACACAATCCGATTATATTTATCGAGCCGCACTTAATTAAAACTTAAGCACGTTAACAGCTTATTTTTTATTACAGGAACAATTATTTTCACATGGATATGGATCGAAGTTTTTTGACCCATTTGGTAAGTTTTTTTATGTAGAATTTTAAATTACTAAGGCATTCATATTTGTAGCTTTGTTAGGCACACTTTCTGCCAACATAAATGGTTTCCTTATACCTCTGCTGTAAATCCAGGGGCTGTTATGGAACGCGTAAACGGTTACCAATAAAGTATCAAATCAAAGAACGAAGCGAAAAACAAATCGTACGCGAACGAATATTTCGTTGAATAGCAAATCTAAAAGCCTTTTTTCTTTATTTTAATTGCATTTGTGACATAAATATTGGTGATTTTTTGCGCGTGGCTGCAGTTATCTGTTACACAATCTGCCAATCTGAATATCACTAAACATCATCGTAGCAAACAAACTAAATAGAGATTAATGGATTTTTCCAGCAATAAAACATAATTTCAGATGTGATATGATATAAAAACAATGCATTAAGATGTAAAAACGGAAAATAGGTATAGGTGGAAGAATTGTAGGATAAGTTAAAGGATGACTTTACACGTTCTTATAAATGAAACTAGCTGGTTCGCCCGGTTTTACCCGCGCCATTTCAAATCCCGCGGGAATTTCGAGATAAAATTAGCCTATTCGCTATTCCAGACTGTACACTACCACAGTGCCAAATTTATTGAAATCCATTACGCCCTTTTGCCGTGATAGAGGAACAAACATCCAGACATGCATACATCCATCCATCCAAACTTTCACATTTATTATATACAAAATTTTAGTTTGCTTTTATTCGATAGATGTCGCTGTACGTCGATTAAATCGCGCAAGAAGAGTTATAAATGGCTTAGCTATATTAACTTTGTAGACTACTTTTAATCGTCCTCACTTTCGCAATTATAATATTAGTAGGATAGCGTTTCATAAAATATTGCCGAAACACATCAGCGTCGGAGCAGGAATATTTGGCAGCCGTTTTAACATGAAGGGTGGTCGCAACACTCGCAACTTCTAATGCAGATATTTTTTATCTCCTGCCAATCATTCCAGAATACAGGACTGTACCAGCAGATTTGCAGCTAAATCCCAATGGAATGCCCTACTACTATACACCAAATACGGTGTTGCAGCCAATCATATATCCACGTCTACGATCTGGAGGCAGCATTGCATTACAGTAAGTATTGCATTAAATTTTGTCCTACGTTTCACGATTCATGCGTTAATCTCGAAGACTAAGAAACGGTTGATATGCCTAAAGTCATAATTACTATAGACAAAAAACTTAAATTAAACTTAACAGCTATGGACAGTAGGGCTTAATTGAAAACTAGTTACTTACTTAGAGTTGTTGGATCTAACTGTATTTAAATCCAAGCTTACGAGTTAAAATGTAAAAATTAAATATTGATGGCACCCGTGATGCATTTGTGGCGTTAGCTTGTGGTTCGAGCTGGTTGAAGTTGGGAAATTAATTTAAATCTTAATAAATTGTTGGTGTACCAGTATAGGTAGTTGTAAAATTATCTACTACCTACCTTGATGTCACTAACCTTGGAGTTTCGGTTTTGTCTTAGCTTAGCAAAGCTAGCAAAGGTACATTTAACTCTTCGATTTTATCCAAATAACAATTTTTTTATGAAAATGAACTTAATTAATTAATATAAATGTAACGATAAAAAAAAACGAACGTCCATTGTTTCTATTGTCACAGCTTAATTCTTCTCCTGATCCGGAACGCTATAAAAAAAATCAGTTCGTTTTTTTGACGTATATAAAAGGGAGAAAAGTAAAAACGAAGCTTAGAAACATGATACAGACACAAAGATACATATCTCAAAATTATGAAACCGCTCTAAACACTAATTCTTTTTTTTCACTGTCGTTTGCAGAGGTGACAAGGGGCCACAAATTAGCATTGATCGCTCGCAATCTTCACAGACCGAATCAACGAATCTCAGGTAATCTTTAAACCCTTTCCTAAAATATCTAAACAAGATTTTTAAATTCTTATGACAAACAACATAAGCATAAATTACAAATAATGCGAAAATAAACTGTGATATACTCGTAACCTTTTCTTTTTAAATCCAATATCGTGGAATAATGAACGCCATTGCTGTTTTAGGGGATACTAAAATAATATATGTTCCTTTTTATAGATGTCTTGATTTTGTTCCGAAATTGTTATCTATCATTGTAGCAAAAATGTTACCAGCGATGGCTCCTTTTAATGAAAAAGCGATACCTACAGAAAGCTATGAATTTAAGCCTGAGAGGACATGACTCTGGCATTATTTTCAGCTTCAAGAGTTTCGACCTTCAAGATTCCTCATAAACTCTAATCCAGATTTAGACCCTTATTTCCCTTGATAGCTTTTTTAATTAAATAGTTAATAGTTATTAAAGAATAATAATTTCAAATAAGAGCCCCGAACGCTATCGACACTGCACGTCTGCACACATCCCGATCGGGAATTATTCAAAACCACCGGAGTCTCAGGTCATCATATATTATTATGCATTTATTCATTATTTGCCGTTTAATAATAAGTTGTCAGAAAGAGTTAATTACTATACTAGTAAAAAATAGGCACCCACAACAGAATAGCTTCTATGGACCAATGGTTAGACATATTTGATAGGTACATAATATGATGAGTGGTAGCGTTTTTCCTGGCTCAACACTACCAAAATTGAAATATTTATTTTCTATTAACATATATGATACATTTTCATTTTGTTTTATTGTCTATCTGTGACATGGTTTTTTATTCTGTTTACCTGTTTACTTATATCGTCTTCTATGCCTATTTTTTTGTATTTGAAACTATTAACATGTGTTAAGTTTGTCAATAAATGTATTTCTATTTCGTAAAATTCGAAAGTCATTCAGCTGAAGAACGTTCGCCAGACAACTTTGGATGTCAGCAGTGCTGGTAATCCTTGAGTCTAATCTAAGTAAGTAGTGGTAATCGTAGAGGAAGACTTTCATCCATAATTGAGCGACTGATGATGATGATAAATGACTTAACCTATTGACAAAAAAGAGAATACGTTTGTAACTTTATTATGTTATTCTTGATTTTTTTAATTATACAGCTACCAACTTTTGTCACTTTTATTAAAAGTTGTGAATACAGTTAACTTTAAAGGTTTAATTTACTTTATTTTTGCTTTCTAGAAATGGAGAGCCACACATGAGCAAGACTGCTAGTCTGCACATTTCTCGTTTGGGCCCTATTCTAAACCAACATACGAGTATTAGCAGGTATGATATACACCAAATATTGCCAGAACATATCATCGATGGAAACGGTGCCATTTGCGGCAGATTTTATAAAAGGATGGTCGATAACCAGGCGAATCATAAAGGAAGCTGAAGCGGCCCCAGCTTCTTGGAAGCTGGGACCGCTTCACTCATTTGCCGACACACTTATCCTGGGACGGTAGAGCTATCTCGAGGCTAACCTTAACTTTACTCAAAAAAACAGTTCGCAAATGGAGCTTTTTCATTAAGAATGAGAAATTATATATATCTTCAATCTTCCAATATCAGCGAAAATATAAAAATTGTGGGCATGTTTTTTCATCGATGGATCAAATAAACGACTTAGCCTTTTGACAAAAAAGAGAATACGTTTGTACCTTTATTATGTTGCTCATCGTATAGCTACCAACTTTTGTCACTTTTATTAAAAGCTGTGAATACAGTAAACTTTAAAGGTTTACTTTACTTTATTTTTGCTTTCTAGAAATGGAGAGCCACACATGAGCAAGACTGCTAGTCTGCACATTTCTCGTTCGGGCCCTATTCTAAACCAACCTAGGAGTATTGTCAGGTATGATATGCATCAAATAGCGTAATAAATCATTCAACAACATCTTTACTTGAGAGGCATTGACCTGTGTGACGTTTAAAGTGCTAATAATTGAAATTGGCCCTTCATTGAATATTGCCAGAACATATCATCGATGGAAACCGTGACATTTGCGGCAGATTTTATAAAAGGATGGTCGATAACCAGGCGAATCATAAAGGAAGCTGAAGCGGCCCCAGCTTCTTGGAAGCTGGGACCGCTTCACTCATTTGCCGACACACTTATCCTGGGACGGTAGAGCTGCCTCGAGGCTAACCTTAACTTTACGCAAAAAAACAGTTCGCAAATTGAGTTTTTTCATTAAGAATGAGAAATTATATATATCTTCAATCTTCCAATATCAGAGAAAATATAAAAAGTGTGGGCATGTTCTTTCAGAAGTGAAGTAATCAGATAATTAACTTAGCCTTTTGACAAAAAAGAGAATACGTTTGTACCTTTATTATGTTATTCTTCTTTTTTTTTAATCATATAGCTACCAACTTTTGTCACTTTTATTTATTAAAAATTTTTGCTTTCTAGAAATGGAGAGCCACACATGAGCAAGACTGCTAGTCTGCACATTTCTCGTTTGGGCCCTATTCTAAACCAACATAGGAGTATTGTCAGGTATGCTATGCATCAAATACCGTAATAAATCGTTCAACAACATCTTTACTTGAGAGGCATTGACCTGGGACTGTATACCGGTATGAATTTCTGTACATTTTTTTTCTGTATGACGTCATACCGTTAAATTAGGTGTATTAAAAAATAACAGTACAGGAATTCATACTGAAATAATTCTTGTACCTTTTTTATTATTGTAGCATAACTGAATTTTTTTTTCAGTTAACTGAAATTTTCCGGTATTAATATTAATATTGATATTAAAATTTTATTTTTAAATAACTGTGGAATTTTCGATAGTTTAGTTGAAGCCTATGAAGCGTAGGTACATATGCTGACCTATAACATTTCGGTACAGAAATTAAATAAGTTAAAATATTTCTGTACTTAAAACATCTACAGAAATTAATCCGGTATATATTATTTGGGTTCTGATATAATTAATTTAAATTTTAATAACTGGTACAGTTATTGTGTTTGATGAAGCAGTACACTAATAAGGGTACTGAAATTTTACTAGTACTATTTAAAAATTTTATACCGATATGCAGTCCCTGGTTCAAAGTGCTAATAATTGAAATTTGGCACAGCCGAGAGCTGGCCCTTCATAGAATATTTAATAATAAGATATCAGAAAGAGTTATTTACTATACTAGTTAAAAACACCCACGACAAAATAGCTTCCATGGACCAATGGTTAGACATATTTGATACATAATATGAAGAGTGGTAGCGTTTTGCCTGGCTCAACACTACCAAAATTGAAATATTTATTTGCCATTAACATTTTTGATACATTTTCATTTTGTTTAATTGTCTATCTGTGACGTAGTTTTTTATTCTGTTAACCTGTTTACTTATATCGTCTTCTATGCCTACTGTCGCAGCGCTCCAGAAGATTCAGTTTATGTTTAAGTTGTACCTAATTGTACCTACTACTTTAATTGTCGTGCTAGGGTTTATAGTATTATGCAGACCATAATTTATTAATTTATATAGCTTAACTCATCATATCAATCTATTAATTTCTATTTTTATATAAGTACCTAACATACGTAGCCTTTATATTTATCACAGCCAACTTTATAAAATTGACTTTGCTATTTTGTTCTGGTAGGCGCACTAAGCTCATATTCTTTATGATAACTGTCAAAACTTACTTGCTTTTCTGATCGCGACCTATAACGACGTCATCTTATCTTTACCGTAAAATTTTCTACTGCAACCTTTGTAAAACGACAATTAAAGATTTTTATTGAGATTGGGAGTTTTAGTTGGCACCTTTATGTATCAAAAACATAAAATGGTGGCCCATGAGGGGAAATAAAAACCGAAGAATCTACAAGTAGCTAACGAGAAATTGAGGAAGTCAAATAATTGACAAGTTTCGAGGACTAAATTCAAGAAGCAACAAAGGACAATAACTGCAATAAGTCGAAATAAGGATAAAGTGGTCGGAAGGAACAGTGATAACTCTAAAATATTACACCTCTGCAGCCACGCCAGACGAAAGTTAAGTGTCTTTCCTATAGTCATATTCCGCATTCCTTAATCCATTCATAAATTTAATAATTGTTTTTACCGTGCACAAAGTATTTACATACGTAATTAGCTATAAATATCAGTGTCTGTTGTTCCTAAGCTCAATTTAGTCTCAATTAGATCGAATATTGCATCATCCCATTTACTTAGATCTACCGTCAATAAAATTAATAATTATTAATTTTCGATTAAAATTCAATCCTTTTCTATTTAATTCCTTATTATTATAGTAAATTAATTTAGATTTCATTTCGAGTCGTATTGCCTAGTTTATTATATATTTTTTTCAAATCTTTTGCCGAATATTTCCAGGTCAACCTATAAGGTCTAAAGGTCAAACATAAAAAATATCAAATACAATCAAGAGTATTAGATCATATAATATAAATATAAGGATTTCAACCCATAAGTATCCGAAAGGAGGAGCGTGAGATATTTTATATTTTATATCCAACTTTAATTTATTCAAGTAAGTACTAATTGATCGATTCTGACTCACAATGTCGACTGAAAATACAGAAACAATGAAAAGGCAGCTTAAGGAGCTTATTATGAAAAGAATTTCCGCTAATGGACAAATAACGAAGTTTAAAAATTATTTAGCTGTTATATCTACTAAAATTGAATTAAATAACATTGAATTGTCCGAATTAAACTTAAGACTTACAAAATTTAAGGCATTGTCAGTCAGATTTGATGACTTGCAAAGTGAAATTGAGATTCTAAATTCCGTTAATATGAATGAGGAGATTGATGAGCGTGACAGCATCGAGGGAGAAATAATTCTAAGTATTGCCACAGCTGAAAGCCTTATTGATACTTTCTCAAAGTTCCTTCAGAGCGAACAACGACGCAACTCTGCTGTGGCTGCTTCGTGCGGTCACGACCATCAACAAGAAATTGGTTTAAGACTTCCTCAGATAAGTATATCCAAGTTCGATGGCGCGTATTTTCGGTGGCTAGAATTTAGAGATACTTTTGAAAGTCTTATACACAAAAATGAGCGTATTTCTCTCATAAACAAGTTTCATTATTTAGTATCGTATCTAGAGGGCGACGCGGCTCGAATTATTGCTAATCTCGAAGTATGTGTCGCGAACTATAATGAAGCTTGGAGTTTGTTGTGTAATCGTTACAATAATAAGAGAGTTTTGATCAATTTCCATTTAAGCTCATTATTCAATACTAAACAAATATTACGTGAATCGGAGAGGTCGTTGCGTTTCTTGGTGGATCATATAACGAAAAACTTACGCGCTTTGGCCAGCTTAGGACAACCAACGGATAAATGGGATATTTTGATAATTTATATTGTTTCTTCTAAGCTAGATAGTCATACCTTAATAAAGTGGGAGGAGCATCGCAGTTCCATTGTGGGTGATGTACCTACATTGGATCAGTTTAACAAATTTCTCATAGATCGTGCCGACGTGCTAGAGTCAATGAATCGTAACAAGGGCGAAAGGACTAGCAAGCCGATGACGTCACAACCTCGTTCTGCTCCCCCGGTCCCAACCAATAATACCTACAAAAACAAACAAAATACGTACGTAAAGTCGTTTGCTGTCGTTCACAAGAAGCCCACGGCGCGTCTTACTTGTATAATCTGCGATGGCAACCACAGAATCTATGACTGTCTTACATTTAAGGCGAAGGGCATTGATGAAAGAATGACTGAGGTAAAACGTTTTAAGTTATGTACTAATTGTCTTAGGCAGGGTCATTGTGTAAACGATTGTAGAATGGGTCCCTGTCGTGAATGTCAAGCTAAACACAATACACTTCTCCATCGTCCTACATCTATCGTTAATCAGCTCGTTACAACAAGCGAGACATACGAAACCATAGCTAATCTTTCTACTCAATATACAAATGAAGTTATCTTATCTACTGCTCTAATAGAGGTGTCGAATCCATTTAACCATCAAAAGGTAAAGGTTCGTGCCCTATTAGATTGTGGCAGTCAGTCGTCATTTATAACCGAATCATTAAAAACTAAACTGTCTCTAAAAACTAATTCTATTGACTCACTAAAGGTGATAGGAATAGGCAACAATTGTTCCAATCATGTAATTGAAACAAGTAATATACAATTAAATGCACTAAATTCTAATTTTAGCATAACTTTTTCATGTTTAGTGCTTAAGGTGTTAACCAGTTACATACCAAAAACTGTCATCAACGTCAACAATATTAATCTGCCAGCAGATATAAAGTTAGCTGATCCTAAGTTTAATCAACCTGCTCCGATCGACGTCCTAATCGGTGCTGATGTATTTTGGGATTTAATTAGCAACGAGCAACGCGTTTTGGGTCAAAATAAACCTAAGCTAATTAATTCCAAATTAGGATGGATAGTATCCGGACCTATATATACAAAATCACAAGAACGTAACGTATACTGTAATCATATTCTTAATAATAACAACAATAGCGATAAAAATATAGATTATTTGTTGACTAAGTTTTGGGAAATAGAAGAAGTGCCAAATTCAATAGTTGCTAATGAAAATGATCAGTATTGCGAGAATCATTTTATTGAACACACAAAACGAGATAGTAGTGGTAGATTTATTGTTAAATTTGCATTCAAAGATAATCCTGATTGTTTAGGAAGCACGTACAATCTAGCAAAAAGACGCTTTGTCAATTTGGAGAAACGGTTTAAACGCAACTCTACACTAAAGGTAGAATATACACAATTTATTAACGAATATCGTGAACTAGGTCATCTTACTAAATGTGATTATTATTTTAAACCTAACCCCTCTTATTATCTATGCCATCACGCTGTTTTCAAACAAGACAGCGAGTCAACCAAGCTGCGAGTCGTCTTCGATGGCTCTGCGCGTTCATCCTCGGGCTATTCGTTAAACGATATCGTTAGAGTGGGTCCTAACGTCCAAGACTCAGTATTTTCAATATTAATCCGTGCACGTCAATATAAATACCTATTTACAGGCGACATCGAAAAATTTTTTAGGCAGGTATTTTTGGATAAAGAGCATCAAAACCTGCAGTTAATACTCTGGAGAGAGGATGAGTCTCAGCCCCTGCAAACGCTTCGTTTAAACACAATTACCTACGGCACGGCTGCAGCTACCTACCTCAGTACTAGGTGTTTACGACAGTTGGGCGACGACCTGCACGATGAGCGCATAAAAGATATAATCAGAAGAGACTTCTATGTCGATGACCTTATTACAGGTTCAGATTGCCCTCAGGAACTAAACTACATAAGAGATTCAGTCTCTCAGGTATTAAGCTCAGGGTGCTTTAATTTACGAAAGTACAAAAGTAACTTAACATCTATATTTAACGATATTGTACCTACAAAACAAGATGATCTAACTATCAGTGAGTCAGCCAGCACCTTAGGGCTAGGTTGGACTCCCTCTACCGATATGTTTTATTTTAATATCAAAAACTTTTCACAAGATTGTAGCATAATTATAACTAAGCGTATTATTATGTCAAACTCCTTTAAGATATTCGACCCGCTAGGTCTCCTAAGCCCGGTAGTAATTTTACCTAAAGTTCTCCTACAAAGGCTTTGGAAGTTAGAGTTGAACTGGGACGAAGCCGTACCCGACGTAATCAAAAACGATTGGGTTGCATTTTGTTGTAATATAAAATCACTTCCTAATTTACAGATACCGCGATTAGTTCTTACTAACAATTCATCCAAGTGTATTGAATTGCACACATTCAGCGACGCCTCACAGATCGCGTACGGGGCGTGCGTGTATGTGAGATCTATTGATCCCTCCGGTGTAATTAGCGTGAAGCTGTTATGTGCTAAATCCAAAGTAGCTCCGGTGAAGACCATGACAATCCCACGTCTAGAGTTGTGTGCTGCGTTGCTTGCCGCGAAACTTTATAAATCTGTTATCAATTCGATTAGGTATCGGCCGGGAAGAGTAGTTCATTGGTGTGACTCTACCGTAGCTCTAAGCTAGATAAAAGGTGATCACACTAAATTAAAAATATTTGTAGCGAATCGTGCTAGCGAAATTATAGAACTAACACACCCTACTGACTGGCGATACGTACCTACTGATCTCAATCCAGCAGATCTTATCTCACGTGGCGTCAATGCAAATGAACTAATTTCAATGGAGTTATGGTGGTGCGGTCCTAAATTTTTATTACAAAATGAGTGCCAGTGGCCTATAATTAAACCTACTTACAGCTTTGATTCATTGCCAGAAGTTAAATCAATGTGTGCAAGTAATGTGGAGACCTTAATTAATTTTGATAATTATTCTTCATTAACGAGACTAAATAGAGTCTTTGCTTATTTTTTAAGATTTATAAATAATATAAAACAGTCATGTACTAAGCGTTATGGTGCTCTATCAACTGATGAACTCAACGAATCATTTACCCTACTTTGTTCAATGTCTCAATCTCAGTCCTTTCCTATTGAATACGACTTAATGAGACGAGGTAAAGAGCTAAATAAATCTAGTAAAATCCTATCTTTATCTCCATTTCTAGATTCAGCCAATCTAATAAGAGTCGGCGGGCGTTTAGACGCCTCAGCATGCACCTATGAACGTAAACATCCAATATTGCTTCATTCTTCACATACACTTACAGAACTGTATTTTAAAAGGGCACATATAGATAATCTACATGCTTCTCCACAGTTGTTGTTAGCAGTACGGTACGTACGGTTGTTAACAGTACGGGAGACGATATGGCCAGTCAACGGCCGCGTGCTGGCACGGCGTACAGTCAATAACTGCGTACGATGTAGACGCCTCCGCGGCAAACGCTCCTTCCAAAGATGGGTGACCTACCGTCTCAGCGGGTGACGCCCGATTTTCCTTTTATATCTGTTGGTATAGACTTCGCTGGTCCATTTTATATTATTAATAAAAAAGGGAGAGGTAGCAAGGTAATCAAATGCTACTTATGTCTCTTTGTGTGCTTGCGTTTTAAATGTATCCATCTTGAAGCGCTGAGCGACCTATCTAAAGACGCTTTTATACTCACGCTTAGACGATTCATTGCAAGACGCGGAAAACCAGCGGACATATTCTGCGACAACGGACGTAACTTTGTGGCCGCGGCTAAAGATATAGGGTTTTTTATTAAGGTTTTGCTTTCAAGAATCTTATGACTTTGAAGTGATTTGCTTTATTGTATTGCAGTTCGATGTTTCCAAAATTTAGAGGAATGATTATTCATATCTTTTTCTTTTTGTTGTATTAAAGCAAATTGTACTTTTCAAATTTTTGTTCGATACTTTTTTTATTTGAAAAAGAGGTGTTTTTTAGAGATTTCTCGATATATCTCTTAAACTGCCGGAGCAAACTACATGAAATTTTTCTGAGTGTAAGATATTATATCGTTTTAAAAAGCTGTCAAAAAATATTTTCAATAAAATGTACACAATCGTTACAAGAAGCAAAAACAGGTTTTGAGACTTACGTCCTCTAGTTCCGAGCTAAAAGTGTTAAAACAGAACAGGCAATTCTAACCTTTACGTCCACTGGAAAAGACCTTATATTGATCGTTCATGGGATCGACAGCTCAGTGCCGCTCGGTTCGTCGAAGGGGGAACACGTATCACTTTGTCGTCGGCAGTGCTAAGCTTACGTACGATAAAGGATTAAAATACATAGTACAAATTTATAATTGACTATAATGGGAAATAAAAACATTATATCTAAGCGGCAGGGATAGCGCGCTAGTCCATTTATCGGTTCAAAAACCAATAGTGGGTTTTGAAACTATTTATATTAAAACATGATAACTAAATTTACGTTGCAAGATGAGGTATTGACTGACGGAGGTCTACTTATAATGGACGGAATGTGAATTTGTATGAAACTGTCGATCTCTACCAGATTAGCCTGACCTATGCCTCTGACGAAAAGAAAGCGATGTGAGTAGGATGCTAATATAAAAATGCGATGTAGACATACATCGCCGTTTTTTATGCAATTCGTGACGATTTAGTCTAGTACGAGATTCAATGTATTTAAATATTATGTATCAATATTACGATATGAAAAAAATAGTTTTTATTGCCTTATCAACAATATTTTTCAGAAATAAAAAGTCTTTGGCACAGAGCTTCTTTGGCACAGTGGAGTCGTCATCTGAACTAACTAATTTACTTACGGTTAAAAGGTTAATCTATTTACTTATTTTATACTTTTACTGATATCACTAAATAATATTGTTTTTTTTTTTAAATTCACCGTACCGGTTAGTAAAGATACAATTAATTTTTTAAAAAATATATTCTTATATCAAATTAATTTTTACACAAAGATTGTAAACATACCAACAAATAGTTTTATAATGCCTAATAATACCACAGCTCCAATGAGTGAACAAGAAGTACGTGACATAATGATTTTCTCTGTAGTTTTTACTTTTTATATTGGCTCGTTTTTCTAGTTTTAGCTAGTTTTTCTCTGTAGCTTTGATTTAGTTTAGATTGTATACGTACCTACTCTATTTGGCAGTGTAAATAAAAGTTTTTTTTTTAATATTTATAATTTTGGTCATTACTATACAGGGTTAATTTAATTAAAATTTTATAAAAAAAATGTTAAAATTAACCCTGTAGATTATTTATTTAGAAATTTTATTTAGTGTTATTTAGTAACTTAAGTCGAAAATAATCTTTCATTAAATAATATTTTATAGCTTTTTTAGTTATACAGGGTGGATTTTTTTATTCCACCTAGAGGGAAAGTAGGTACTCTAAATAATAGAGATAACAAATTTTACTCAAACGAAATATTCCTTTATTTCGGAAAAGAAATAAAGCCGCATTCAAAGATTTTCGAAAGTTCGCTCGCCTCACCCGAGAATCAAATCGACTAAAATCTGTAAAAAAAAATTTTATTGCGTCGATCGTTAGGGTCAATTGCAAGGATGAAATCTCTCTAGCATACTTGGTTAATTGAATGAAAGGAATACCATGAAATCTTCAATTATTTTAATTACTAACAAAATTTACAAAAAATGGCAATCGAAAATTTGTTATCTCTATTATTTAGGGTGTTACCAGACCAATCGATCTATAGTCGATCGAAGTCGAGAACTGATATGGTAATTTAAATTGATAGAAGGATACCGTTCCGATATGTCAAGTATTAATTCCTAATGTATTACTATATGTCAAGCCACACACTGCATAGTAAAAGTCTATCATCGTCAGTGAAAAATATTTGTGTTCTCATATAATAAGTTGTTTTTTAGGAGATCGCACATTTGGATACAATAGATAACGATAATTTGCTTCCCGAAATCTCATTTCAAAACAGTGGCAAAGATAATATTTGTAATACAAACATAGGCGAAAATTTACAAGAACTACTCTCTTTGAATAATTCGGTATGTAAAATTCATACGTTATTGAAGTTGTTTTTGTCCCTAAAAAATGATCATACCTATTTTTTTTAATCTGTAGTTTTAGCTATCTTTGAAACCTTTCATAGGTTGCGTAAAAGTTAATTTTTTTCAGGAAGTCAAACTCCTTATTCCTTATATAATCAACATACAATATTTTTTAGATCAGTTAAAAGTTACGTTTTTGACATTTAAAAAGAATAATTTTTCAGAAATTACTTTCCAAAAACTCAATTAAATTCAAGAACATAAGGAAATTTCACTCTTTTTCTAAACATAGTGTTCTCGTTATCAGATAGTCCTAAGGTCCATCTATCTCCAGTGTCATCCAAACGAGTCGTTTTTTGGACACCCTGTATATATAAAGTATGTCATCATTCATATTAATAATTTTTGCTGATTTTTCACTCTTTGTTTATTTTAAGAATCTGTAGTTTGATAAAAAATATACAATTATTTGCGTTAGATGTAAATATGACTGAGTTCTGATAAAAGTTACTACGTATAATGCATACGGAAGGTTGAATTCATGCAAAAAATTCATGTTCGTCAAAACTCTCCTTTCTTGTACAAATTATAAATCCGACAAGACTCATCATAATCTCTTATCTTGTCCTAGAATCTATAATTCGATTTTTTATTATAATAAAATAGTTTTTTTTTCAATATTTTTTAATCTAGATTAGGTAAATACTGAGCGTTCCAGATATTGCTTAAATATTTAAATACACTTCTTAAATAGACATAAAAATTTTGGTATTAACACCTACACACTTACAGGCAAACACTTATTAATTATCATAAAAATGTTTGCTTACAGTTTTTTTGAGTTTCAAATATTTTGATTCAATTCTTATTCCAGGTAAAAATAAACAAAAATTCTGATTGGTATTTCCAAGTCCAAGGTAAAATGCATATCGCAAAGAAAACTAAATTTCTCTTAGCTATATGGTATGGGGACAATACCATATAGCTAAGAGACTACCATATAGGACGACCAGTTTTGGAAGAAAGAAATGGAACCCAAACTTGTCTCATTTTATATGGAGTGTTTGTTGCCTGAATTGGTGGATCCTCGCTACCCAACAACAAAAAATATTCGAGACCCATCAATAGTAAATGTTTCCACACCTACCTTGTCGACGATCAATATTCAACCATTTGAAGTAAATAATAGTACTGATGACGTTTTATTTCTTCATAGTCAACCAGTTCGACAACGAAGATTGGATTTTTATGAATTGTAAAAGATTGTTTTTTTTTTCTTTTGTAAAATAAATATATATAAATAATAAATATAAATATATACATTACATTATTACTACATTATTAAGTTCAAACTCTGTTTTTTTAATATGTTAGTAACTATGTATAAGTAATGCCATTGAATTCAACATAAATATCAAACGTAAATATAACAAATTATTAAAGTCGATCAAATTATAATAAGGGAACAACAATTACAATTAATCACTTTAAAAAAAATACAAAAATATAACACGTTAGGTACTTATAATTAATGAAACACTGACATTCAAACATTTAACATTTTTTCACTAAACAATATTAAGCGATTATAAAAATACTTTTAATAACAGTTGTTGCGACTCCGTAGATTTCTTGTTCCTTAGGTTTGAACGCTGTTGACCTGCGATGGCGCCATTGGCGCGAAATTCAAATCTTAAATGTTTAATGACGAGTGTTAGCGTGAGGGGCGCGTCAGGGGCGCGCGGAAAAGGGCAGTGCGTTATGAAGTTATATTTTTTGACAGTGCGCTCTTAATGAACATAGCTAATCTTTTATTGATTTTGCAAGTCAGGAATCAATTAAATTTCACTTTATCCCAAGTTATACTCCTCACTTCGGTGGCTTATGGGAGGCCGGAGTTAAATCGGCGAAATTTCATTTAAGACGTGTTATCGGCAACAGCCACTTAACTTTTGAGGAAATAACTACTTTGTTTGCACAAGTCGAGGCAATCTTAAATAGCCGACCCCTGTGTCCTCTGTCATCCTCTCCCAACGATTTCCTTTGTCTCACCCCAGGACACTTCATTATCGGAAGGCCGCTGACAGCGCTACCGACGCTAGTTCCCGAACACTGCAGTGAGAATCAAATGAACCGTTATCAACTCCTGGAGAAGATAAGGCAACACTATTGGCAAAGATGGCAAAAGGAATATTTGTCAGAACTACAACAAAGAACGAAATGGCGTACCAATCACGGCGAGCTAAAGGTCGGCGATATGGTTCTTCTAGCAGAGGATAATACTCCACCGCTTCAATGGCGGCTCGGCCGCGTCCTGCGCTTCTTTCCCGGACCTTCTTTGACGTCCATACATCGAGGGGCTGCGTGCGTCGTTCCTTCGCCCGACTATGCCCATTACCTACAGCAGACGATCTCAAGGGTTGAAAGACAAGCTTTCAACGGCCGGGAATATGTCGCAGCGCTCCAGAAGATTCAGTTTATGTTTAAGTTGTACCTAATTATATTTCGTCGCTTCATTCTTCAGATATTATATAACAGGTAGTCCTTTTTAGGTACTAGGTAACTTCGCATAATTTAAAGTATCATAAAAAAAACACTGTGGTGGGGCGCCGCGTGGCATGATCCACCCGGTTCGCGCCAAGCCCTCATTCTTTTTTCGTGCGTGGTAACAAGCATACGTCATTTACTTTAATCATTTACTTAAGTTTTTACAAAATGCCTAAACGTACAGCAGAAGAACAGCTTCAACATTATAATATAAAGATAAAAAAGTTGGAACAAAAAATAAATAAAAAACGGAAACAGCGAATTATTTCTTCCGATGAAGAAGAAATCTTACAAGGTAAGACCTACTTATTCGGTTTAAAAATGTTATTTAAAAAATCAGAGCAGAAAATGCGTGTAATCTATAATAGATATATCACGTTATCCGCTCAATATCGTAATGATGTAAACTTTAATAAATTTTATCTGATCTTATCGATCACCTTTTGTTTTCAATACGATTACAGAAAATGCGGGTAATCTCAAGGAGATTTATCTCGTTGTCTGTAATACGTTATGGGCGTTATATTAATATGAATTAGACATAAACATGTCGCCTCCAAGGTTATTTAAAAAATCAGAGCAGAAAATGCGTGTAATCTATAATAGATATATCACGTTATCCGCTCAATATCGTAATGATGTAAAATTTAATAAATTCTATTTGATCTTATCGATCACCTTTTGTTTTCAATACAATTACAGCTGAAATAAATGCTGAAATCTCAGCAGCCATAACTGACATAGCACGAGCACGTGACAAAAAAAAAAAATCCAAAACTTTCAGCAACAGTTGGGGTACGGTATTACCACCATAAATCGAGAGATGGACGTCCTCCCTGAGAAGGAAGAAAACAAAATGAAGGCCTTCCGTCACGTAAGTGATGGATGCTGCCTATTATCAGACCTCCACTTTATGTTCACCAAAGATAGGGTAAAACTGATTTTACCTAATTTGGATACAAACTTTAAACATGTTCCGAATAAAGTTTCGACTCCGAAAGAGACGAAACTTTATTCGGAAGTTCGTTGCCGGAAAAAATAAAGGCAAGTAAAGCCATTGAAAAGTAGGGAGCCCTAATTAAAAAAGGCCCAGCCAAAACAGTCTCCTCTCAAATATCAACGGTCAACCGGTCGTCTCAGCAGGGAAACTGGACAGGACCTCCTCGTTACCCGTCGTTCAGGGGGGGGCGGGGAGGTCAGAGGAAACCAATAGCAGCTCAAACACAGCGGCGCCCTCAATCGAACTCTGCGTTCAACGCCAAGTTCCAGCCGCAGACTTAGTCCAGGACGCGTGCTCCGACCCAACATTAATCAAGGTACATGCAGGTCGAAGTAATTTATTTTATGATTGTTGGACAAAACTAACTAAAAACGAAGTTATATTGAAGTGGATAAATTATGGATTTAGAATACCATTTGATACTCAAATTTGTCAGTATTCTATTCCTAAAAATAATTTGTCATCATGTGAAAAAAGAGACATGAAAATAGCTATAAATAAATTATTAGACTTAGGGGCTATAAAACCTTGTTCTCCTTCAAATGATCAATTTATTTCAAATATATTTTTAGCTCCGAAACCTAACGGAGAAAAAAGGTTTATACTAAATTTAAAATCTTTAAACAAGTTCGTAACAAAAGTACATTTTAAAATGGAATCTTATAAAACAGCCTCGAAATTAATTCCTCGTAATGGATACTTAGCCAACATAAATATGAAAGAATCATATCTACTTATGCCGTTTTTTGTTAGTGACAGAAAGTACCTACGATTCGAATTCCAAGAAAATGATTCGTCTGAGCCGATCACTTACGAGTTCACAGCAATGCCGTATGGATTATCGGTAGCTCCGTGGGTATTTACAAAAATTATGCATGAAGTAATGAGTCATTTGAGAAAACAAGGTTTTAAGTCTACTACCTATTAAGACGATCTTCTTATTGGAGATACATATGAAGAATGCATGATTAATGTAAGAGAAACTTTGAAGTTATTACATTGTCTAGGTTTTATTGTAAATTTCGATAAAAGTCACATTGTACCAAAAAAGTCAATCAAATTCTTAGGTTTTATGTTCAACACAGAACAGATGTCTATTACGTTACCTGGCGATAAGCGGCATAACATTGCACAGTTAATAAATAGGTACATTAATCTTAAAACTTGTTCATTACGAAATTTCGCTAAACTTATAGGTGTATTGATCGCAGCCTGTCCAGCCACAAAATATAGATCCTTATATACAAAAATATTAGAGAGACAAAAGTTTTTAGCCTTAAATAAGTTCGGAGGAAACTATGAGGTGAAAATGAATCTTAATAAGATATTACTAAAAGATTTATGGTAGTGGAAAAATAATATTAATATTATTTCTTGTCCAATCATTACTCAAAATTATAAGTCAGAAATTTACACCGACGCATCTAGGACAGGCTGGGGAGCAGTATGCAAAAATAATAAATATAGTGGTTCATGGACGAACAGTGAAAAAGAAAATCACATGAACTTTTTAGAATTACTCGCGGTTTTGTTAGGTCTCAAAAGTATAGCTAGTGAAGGAAAAGATTGTGCAATATTATTACGTATTGACAATACTACCGCCATTAGCTACATTAATAGGATGGGAGGTATTCAGTTCCCACATTTGAATATTTTAAGTAGAGAAATTTGGCAATGGTGTGAAAAACGCAATTTATGGATATTTGCTTCTTATGTTAACACCAAAGAAAATCGAGCAGATTTCGAGTCCAGAAATGGGCCCTCTCGGATAGCGCTTTCCAACTTATTGTAAATAGTTTCGGGCCCATTAAGATCGACTTGTTCTCAAGTCGAGCCAATGCCAAATGTTAATTATTTGTCACCTGGAAGCCTGAACCTGATGCAGTCGCAGTTGATGCATTTCAATAAGCTGGGCTGACTTGGATTTTTGTGCATTTCCTCCCTTTTCTCTTGTATTAAAATGTATACGAAAAATCATTGATGATAAAGCCGAAGGGGTACTCTTGTATTCCCCTTCTGGCCTTCCCAGCCATGGAGTCAGCACCCACTGCACTCCAGTCTTACCCTGGGTGCCGCGAGGCTCTCCGGGCGTCGTTCAGCCGGCGCAGCTGCCCACCAGAGGCTCTCACGTTGATGCTCGCCTCGCTCGCAGACACTACTGTTCGCCAGTACAACGTCTCATTGAAGTTATGGTTTCAAGAAGTGTGGTTATGAATTAATAGTTTCGAAAAATCTATTCCATTATTTCTTTGATTCTTAAACGAGCAATTTAATAAGGGATGTTCTTACGGTTCATTAAATACACATCGATCTGCATTATCTCTTTTATTAGGAGAAGAGATAAGTGATAATAGTTGTGTTAAACGCCTCTTAAAAGGAGCCTATAAAACTAAACATATTAAGCCTAAATATTCATTTACTTGGGATCCAAATTTAGTACTAAATCAACTGTCTTCTTGGTATCCAAATATTAATTTATCATTAGAAAATATTACAAAAAATAAAAACTCGTTACATTATTAGCTTTATGTACCGGTCAAAGAGTACAGACATTGTCTTTAATTAAATTAGAAAATATTGTTTTTCAATCTGATAAAGTAAATATTATTA
The DNA here is from genome assembly GCA_944452665.1 of Stenoptilia bipunctidactyla. Classification (NCBI taxonomy): domain Eukaryota; kingdom Metazoa; phylum Arthropoda; class Insecta; order Lepidoptera; family Pterophoridae; genus Stenoptilia; species Stenoptilia bipunctidactyla. Next base: position 5,139,429 of record OX101729.1, on the reverse strand, counting down.
TAACAGATATAATCAAGACTTCCGCTCCAAATCGTGAACAGCCCTTATTATCTCTCCCAAACTTTCAAAGCAATATCAACATATGCCCAGTATCAACTTTAAAAGAATATATTTTTATTACAAAAAATATTTGAGGTTCAAACTCCGGGAATCTCTTCGTAACATTCAAAGCTCCCCACAGAACTGCATCAAGTCAGACGCTAAGTCGATGAATTAAGCAAACGCTCGCCACGAGCGGCATTGACATGAGCGTTTTAGTGCGCACAGCACACGACACGCGTCGACCTCAGCCGCGCGCGCGGCCGGTATCAGTGTCGATGTCATTCGAAAAACGGCCGGGTGGACACAAAACTCACAGGTGTTCGCAAAGTTTTACCATCGGCCTTTAGATGATCAACAAAATAACTTTGCTTTGTCGATACTTAATCGAGACATGAACAATACTTAACCTAATATTAAAAATAGTTATTGAATATTACGTATTTTGATATTAAGTAAATTACTACATTAAAAATTATGTGTCTATAAATAGACTATCACTAAGTTTCATTAATTTAAGCTGATTATAATTTCTAGCGACTCAAATAAAGTAAGATTATTTGAAGCTCATTATGTAATAATACTAATTATTAAGTACTATAATAATAAAATATGTAATTACATATTTATATCTTTACTTATTTCAATTCCAAGTATATACCTAAACAAAACTTTCTATCTCTGAAAATCTACCTGTTATATAATATCTGAAGAATGAAGCGACGAAATATAATAGATGATTAAACGAACTTCTAAGTGAAGTTCTATCGCTATTATATGAGTCGCTTCATTCGAAGATATGACGTACCCACACACCCCAGAACCCATTTAAAAGTTTCGTTTAGGGTCTCTAAAGAATGAGGGCTTGGCGCGAACCGGGTGGATCATGCCACGCGGCGCCCCACCACAGTGTTTTTTTTATGATACTTTAAATTATGCGAAGTTACCTAGTACCTAAAAAGGACTACCTGTTATATAATATCTTTGAATGAAGCGACTCATATAATAGCGATAGAACTTCACTTAGAAGTTCGTTTAATCATCTATTGTACCTACTACTTTAATTGTCGTGCTAGGGTTTATAGTATTATGCAGACCATAATTTATTAATTTATATAGCTTAACTCATCATATCAATCTATTAATTTCTATTTTTATATAAGTACCTAACATACGTAGCCTTTATATTTATCACAGCCAACTTTATAAAATTGATTTTGCTATTTTGTTCTGGTAGGCGCACTAAGCTCATATTCTTTATGATAACTGTCAAAACTTACTTGCTTTTCTGATCGCGACCTATAACGACGTCATCTTATCTTTACCGTAAAATTTTCTACTGCAACCTTTGTAAAACGACAATTAAAGATTTTTATTGAGATTGGGAGTTTTAGTTGGCACCTTTATGTATCAAAAACACCTACTTTTTTGTATTTGAAACATGTTGTGTTAAGTTTGTCAATAAATGTATTTCTTTTTCTTAAAATTCGAAAGTCATTCAGCTGAAAAACGTTCGCCAGACACATTTGGATGTCAGCAGTGCTGGTAATCCTTGAGTCTAATCTAAGTAAGTAGTGGTAGTCCTAGAGGAAGACTTTCATCCATAATTGAGCGACTGATGATGATGATAAATGACTGAACCTTTTGACAAAAAAGAGAATACGGTTGTACCTTTATTATGTTATTCTTGTTTTTTTTTATTATACAGCTACCAACATTTGTCACTTTTATTAAAAGCTGTGAATACAGTAAACTTTAAAGGTTTACTTTACTTTATTTTTGCTTTCTAGAAATGGAGAGCCACACATGAGCAAGACTGCTAGTCTGCACATTTCTCGTTTGGGCCCTATTCTAAACCAACATATGAGTATTGTCAGGTATGATATGCATCAAATAGCGTAATAAATCATTCAACAACATCTTTACTTGAGAGGCATTGACCTGTGTGACGTTTAATGTGCTAATAATTGAAATTTGGCACAGCCGAGAGCTGGCCCTTCACAGAATATTGCCAGGACATATCATCGATGGAAACGGTGACATTTGCGGCAGATTTTATAAAATGATGGTCGATAACCAGGCGAATCATAAAGGAAGCTGAAGCGGCCCCAGCTTCTTGGAAGCTGGGACCGCTTCACTCATTTGCCGACACACTTACCCTGGGACGGTAGAGCTGTCTCGAGGCTAACCTTAACTTTACGCAAAAAAACAGTTCGCAAATGGAGCTTTTTCATTAAGAATGGGAAATTATATATATCTTCAATCTTCCAATATCAGCGAAAATGTAAAAATTGTGGGCATATCTTTTCAGAAGTGGAGTAATCAGATAAACAACTTAGCCTTTTGACAAAAAAGAGAATACGCTTGTACCTTTATTATGTTGTTCTTAATTTTTTCAATCATATAACTATCAACTTTTGTCACTTTTATTAAAAGCTGTGAATACAGTAAACTTTAAGGTTTACTTTATTTTTGCTTTCTAGAAATGGAGAGCCACACATGAGCAAGACTGCTAGTCTGCACATTTCTCGTTTGGGCCCTATTCTAAACCAACATAGGAGTATTGTCAGGTATGATATGCATCAAATAGCGTAAGAAATCATTCAACAACATCTTTACTTGAGAGGCATTGACCTGTGTGACGTTTAAAGCAAGGACTGTATACCGGTATGAATTTCTGTACAATGTTTTTTTTCTGTATGACGTCATACCGTTAAATTAGGTGTATTTTCAAAATAACAGTACAGGAATGCATACTGAAATAATTCTTGTACCTTTTTTTATTATTGTAGCATAACTGATTTTTTTTTCAGTTAACTGAAATTTTCCGGTATTAATATTAACATTAATATTAAAATTTTATTTTTAAATAACTGTAGAATTTTTGATAGTTTAGTTGAAGCCTATGAAGCGTAGGTACATATGCTAACCTATACATTTCGGTACAGAAATTAAATAAGTTAAAATATTTCTGTATTTGGGTACTGATATGATTAATTTGAATTTTAATAACTGTACAGTTATTGTGTTTGATGAAGCAGTACACTAATAAGGGTACTGAAATATTACTAGTACTATTTAAAAATTCTATACCAATATGCAGTCCCTGGTTTAAAGTGCTAATAATTGAAATTTGGCACAGCCGAGAGCTGGCCCTTCATAGAATATTTAATAATAAGTTGTCAGAAAGAGTTAATTACTGTACTAGTTAAAAACACCCACGACAAAATAGCTTCGATGGACCAATGGTTAGACACATTTGATACATAATATGATGAGTGGTAGCGTTTTGCCTGGCTCAACACTACCAAAATTGAAATATTTATTTTCCATTAACATATACTTATGATACATTTCATTTTGTTTAATTGTCTATCTGTGACGTAATTTTTTATTCTGTTTGCCTGTTTACTTATATCGTCTTCTATGCCTATTTTTTTTTATTTGAAACTATTAACATGTGTTAAGTTTGTCAATAAATATATTTCTATTTCGTAAAACTCGAAAGTCATTCAGCTGAAGAACATTCGCCAGACAACTTTGGATGTCAGCAGTGCTGGTAATCCTTGAGTCTAATCTAAGTAAGTAGTGGTAATCCTAGAGGAAGACTTTCATCCATAATTGAGCGACTGATGATGATGATATATGACTTAACCTTTTGACAAAAAAGAGAATACGGTTGTACCTTTATTATGTTATTCTTGTATTTTTTTTAAATTATACAGCTACCAACTTTTGTCACTTTTATTAAAAACTGTGAATACAGTAAACTTTAAAGGTTTACTTTACTTTATTTTTGCTTTCTAGAAATGGAGAGCCACACATGAGCAAGACTGCTAGTCTGCACATTTCTCGTTCGGGCCCTATTCTAAACCAACATAGGAGTATTGCCAGGTATGATATGCATCAAATAGCGTAATAAATCATTCAACAACATCTTTACTTGAGAGGCATTGACCTGTGTGACGTTTAAAGTGCTAATAATTGAAATTGGCCCTTCATAGAATATTGCCAGAACATATCATCGATGGAAACCGTGACATTTGCGGCAGATTTTATAAAAGGATGGTCGATAACCAGGCGAATCATAAAGGAAGCTGAAGCGGCCCACAGAAGCTGGGGTTGCTTCACTCATTTGCCAACACACTTATCCTGGGACGGTAGAGCTGCCTCGAGGCTAACCTTAACTTTACGCAAAAAAAAAGTTCGCAAATTGAGCTTTTTCATTAAGAATGAGAAATTATATATATCTTCAATCTTCCAATATCAGAGAAAATATAAAAATTGTGGGCATATTTTTTCAGAAGTGGAGTAATCAGATAAACAACTTAGCCTTTTGACAAAAAAGAGAATACGTTTGTACCTTTATTTTGTTATTCTTCATTTTTTTTAATCATATAATAGAAGATCAAACGAACTTCTTAAGTGAAGTTCGATCGATATTATATGAGTTGCTTCATTCGAAGATATATTCATTTACCAAGTAGTCCCTTTGACTCACACGGTAGCACGCACGAATTTAAGAGTTATGAAATGACTAAAAAAGGCAAAACACGTGTTTTCGATCGTTTTAGTTTAAATTTTTCACACCAGTCTGGATCCATAGGATGCGCCTCTGTCTAGCTCATTATTTTTGAGTTCTTAATTTTATAGTTATGGCAAAACTTTAAGGGCAATAGTTTACTACATTGACAGGGCGGGCGGGACCTTAATGTATATCTTCGAATGAAGCAACTCATATAATATCGATCGAACTTCACTTAAGAAGTTCGTTTGATCTTCTATTATATTTCGTTGCTTCATTCTTTAGATATATTCATTTACCAAGTAGATGTTCAGAGCATAAGGTAAAATTTTGCTTCATAAAAATTCTTTAACTAATATTCAACAGTTATTTAATCAACTCAATGTAAATGTATAACTTTGAAACATGTTTATATGCATACTGAATAAAATTACTTAAAGTAAATTAATAATTAAGGATCAACAAAGGAGTTTACTTCTACATTTGATTGAAAAACTGCCCTTCCAAAATTACTTTTATTGATCGACCATGGGGCGGTTATAAAACTTAGCGAATGTTTGAGACTGAGCGGTCCTGCAGGCCGTGCTGCGAATGGCTAGCAGCGATAGGCCGCCACGCGCTCTGGCCGCGGACGTTGCTGCGCGTGCCGCGTGCTGTGAGTGCTGAAAGCCGCGCGCCGCCGCCACACCCCATGTCATGCTTTATCCAGCGACTGATAGACGGTGAGATCGTTGTTTTGTAAGGTCGCTTTGGTTTGACTATATGGCAATCTACACGCTCTGGCCTAAGTTAACTCGTTACAAATAACTAATCTTCTAAAGCTAATGCAGGGCATATACAGGAATGGCATGTTCATGGAAATATGGCAAAACTAGAGTTGGTTACTAGCAGCAGCTGAAATTATAATCAAATCCAAATTGCCTATTTTGATTTCATTTGCAAAAATTATAAGAGAAATTGCACACGGTGTGCTAGTGGCCTAATAGCCAGTAAAAATACCAGTTACTGTGTGTGTACTTTGCTCAAGAGTTAAATAACTATCGGGATACCATTTTGAAATATAATCTTAAAACGACTTGAAGATCCTAATCTTAAACCAAGTGTAATTGTGTTATGTTGGTAATGGCTTTAACCTAAGGTAATGGATTAATTAGTTCATGTGATCCTATATTGTTTCCTAATAATAAGGCCAACCTATGACTATTTACTATATCTATTAACTGTTTTTATTAGTTTTACTTTAACTGTTCCTTAAAAAATGATAAAATTCAGTGAAAGATATCTCCACTGTTATTGTGACAGTAATTCTAGTACCGATACGTTGTACCATGCTACGTTGTACTGAGCTTAAGTTTTGTTAAAAAGCGACGAGACCACGACTAGGTACTGTGGTGACCTACACGTCTTCTCTTAATGAAACCGAGCCGGGAAGCCTCGCTGGTTCGTTCTGGAAAGATAAATAATTTCTTTTCAAAATCGTTAGCTCAGTAAAAGAGCACTCGTTCGGCAACCGAGAGGTCCCAGGTTCGTGTACAATTTATTTTTCCCGTTACCTATTTAAGAATAATTGAGCATTATTAAATGCAAAAATTTCAAAACGGCTTGAATGTTTAAATTTAAAGCTATTTGGAGAGAGAGTAAACGCGTCTATAACCGTAGTTCAAGATCTCGTTACCAAGAAACCTAATGTGAGCATTTAACATTGGTGCGAGAAGCAAACAGATTTACTTGAGGTTGCCTGAAAACTTTGATACGCATAATTGGGTAGTGCTGTATTTTTTCCCGAGTTGATATACGGAGCAAATAGTCAAATATTCATTTTCTAAAACTATTACCAAATACTTTTAGCTAATGCATTTAAATGAGGAAATCGAATTCCTCCCATTAAATTAATATAGATACTACTTACATACAGCGCAAACGTGTTTATCCTTTGCAAAACACTGTAACCCATTAAAAGCTGAAAACATGTCTCACTATTTTTCCAGTTTCCATTTGCATGTTTATCTTTACAAATTACCCCCCCCCCCATCAGGCTGTGACGCAAATATTCGCTAAATATTTCTATGGCAAGATGTCTTTCACATGTTTTTCCACCACTGTAAATCTTCTAAAATCTTACTATGTATTTGTATTTTTGTATCGTTATTATTGCTATTTTTGAGAGCTTTGTCTATCCTTTCGAAAGTTTGAGTGGTAGTATAATCACTAATATTTGACCGTTGGACAGGCTGAAGTTAATGGTTAGTTAGTTGTGAATTGTGCTAATTCTATGATGGTGCAACACCTTACTTTTTAAAACTGAATTTAGGATGGCAGCACAGATTTGAGATAGTGAACACTGATTGAAACTGGTTGATTCGATATATGTTTTTATACGTGTTGTTATTTATGACAAATTGTTTACTTCGTATTTCACTTTTTTCTTGCAAAATCACTGGTTATATTTCCACGGAGCAGTATTAATTATCTTTACTACTATTTGCATTTCGCTTTGAGTTAATTTTAATATGTTGATATTTCCAAAAATCTTTAAGAGACCTCGTAAACACTGTATTCATTTGACAGATCCGAGTTGAAGTCCTCGAATTCATAAGTTTGTGGTAAAAACTGAAATCGTAATTATTTACGATGTTCCTTTAATATATGAACTAAAAGATAAGATTCTCTGAAATTAATGCAAGCTAAAAAAGTTTTTTTTGTCACTATGCTCAGGGAGGTTCTAAAATGTTCTTTTAAAATGTGATTTGTTATTAAGGAATTTATAAAATTTGTATAAGATTTAAAATAAATCTTTTGTCTCCATTTGATTTTGGTGCAAAAAATATATTCGGACCAAACTGATCAAACTGAGAAGAGCAGCAGACTATTGCTCCTAGATTAATTAATTTATCTATTGAGAGAGCCTATCTCGAAAGCCTGATTTTATTTAGGAGCAAAATTTTTTATAGGAGTTATGATCTGTATAACTTGACAGATTTTTGGTAATGAGACGCCTTTATAGATCCACTTTAAACCAACAGAGTCATTGGTAATAGCTGTACCAGAATTATAAAAATATGCCATTTTATTGATTTATTTATTTATACTCCATTGCACACTTACAAAATAATAAAAGGAAAATAATACATTAGAACAAAAACAGTTTTGAAAGGTACAATAGGCGGCCTTATCGCTATAAAGCCATGTACCTGCGTTAACGATGGGCTAGGGATCATTGTCTCGTTGATATCGTCCTCCGAGTTCGGGGGCGTAGCGCTGACAATAATACTGTTGCGTAGTTGCGAGCCGATATTCGGTCCAGTTACCTTGAAACCGCGGGCGTGGGTTCGCTTGACATGTGGATATTTTAGGCATGTCAACATGCTTTTTTATCCCTTTCTTCATTTTCCAATATGTTAACAAATCTAGACCTTCATGGCAGTTTCGTTCTTGTTTCAGTTTCAAAAAAAAATGTAAATCAGACAGAACTCTGCAATTCTCCACTAGGAATTTTATTGTGTTTACTTTAATATCCAACCAAAGAATAGTTATAGCTTGGCTTATGGCTTGTTGTTCCGAGCCCAAGTGCTTACCTTCAAATTTTTGGTTTCAGACTAAGGGTTTTCAATAATCTGGTTGATCTTAAACCTCTCTGGGTAGCCCTTTGCGCAATAACGGCAGCCATCTTTGAGCTAAATCTTGGTGAATACATTCGCCATGTTTAGGGCCTTTGTTAATGGGAATTTTGTTAATTGTTAATTAATTAAATTAGTTAATTAATTAAAGGAACTTTGTTAATTAATTAAAGGAACTTTGTTAATTGATTGATTGAACTACCAGGACCGTTAAGATTTAAATTGGAAGCGTTTGTATTTCCGCTTGAATTATTGCTGTTTCAGATGGAACTTTCGGTTACAGTTGACGTTCTATCTCCGAAATCTAGTTAAGTAGTAAATCACCGTGGTGATTGGCAATTACCATGCATTATTAGTTTTTATTTGACCTCCGTGTCGATTTATAAAATCAACATCCTGGGTACTACCTCCGTGTCGATTTAAAAAATCAACATCCTGGGTATTTTATCCTTCGTGTTAACGCTAGTTAAAGTTCCTGAAGATATTAAACAGTTTCCTTGAATATCGTTGTATTTGAATACCTTCGTGTCGATTTATAAAATCAACACCCTGGGTAGTACCTCCGTGTCGATTTAAAAAATCAACATCCGGGTGTTTTATTCTTCGCGTTAACGCTAGGTTAAGATCCTGGAGACATTAGATGCTTTTCTTGAATATTGTCTGTATGAAATCACTCGTCTATGATTTTTTCTGCTCCAACCTCCTAAGCTTGCGTTTATAATATTCTTCTTTTCTTCGGCCGTCTTCTTCGGCATTTTTACGACAGGTGTACTTGCTACCGCGCACGAAAAAGGAAATGAGCTAGACAGAGGCGCATCCTATGGATCCAGACTGGTGTGAAAAATTTAAACTAAAACGATCGAAAACACGTGTTTTGACCTTTTTAGTCATTTCATAACTCTTAAATTCGTGCGTGCTACCGTGTGAGTCAAAGGGACTACTTGGTAAATGAATATATCTGAAGAATGAAGCAACGAAATATAACTATCAACTTTTATCACTTTTATTAAAAGCTGTGAAAACAGTAAACTTTAAAGGTTTACTTTACTTTATTTTTGATTTCTAGAAATGGAGAGCCACACATGAGCAAGACTGCTAGTCTGCACATTTCTCGTTTGGGCCCTATTCTAAACCAACATAGGAGTATTGTCAGGTATGATATGCATCAAATATATTTATTTTTTTTACTCTTTATTGTTTATTAAAAAAAATACAGATAAACATAAAAGGATAACAATGTACAAAAGGCGGTCTTATCGCTCTAGAGCGATCTCTACCAGACAACCTAAAATAAATAGCGTAATAAATCATTCAACAACATCTTTACTTGAGAGGCATTGACCTGTGTGACGTTTAATGTGCTAATAATTGAAATTTGGCACAGCCGAGAGCTGGCCCTTCACAGAATATTGCCAGGATATATCATCGATGGAAACGGTGACATTTGCGGCAGATTTTATAAAATGATGGTCGATAACCAGGCGAATCATAAAGGAAGCTGAAGCGGCCCCAGCTTCTTGGAAGCTGGGACCGCTTCACTCATTTGCCGACACACTTATCCTGGGACGGTAGAGCTATCTCGAGGCTAACCTTAACTTTACGCAAAAAAACAGTTCGCAAATGGAGCTTTTTCATTAAGAATGGGAAATTATATATATCTTCAATCTTCCAATATCAGCGAAAATGTAAAAATTGTGGGCATATTTTTTCAGAAGTGGAGTAATCAGATAAACAACTTAGCTTTTTGACAAAAAAGAGAATACGTTTGTACCTTTATTATGTTATTCTTAATTTTTTCAATCGTATAACTATTAACTTTTGTCACTTTTATTAAAAGCTGTAAATACAGTAAACTTTAAGGTTTACTTTATTTTTGCTTTCTAGAAATGGAGAGCCACACATGAGCAAGACTGCTAGTCTGCACATTTCTCGTTTGGGCCCTATTCTAAACCAACATAGGAGTATTGTCAGATATGATATGCATCAAATAGCGTAATAAATCATTCAACAACATCTTTACTTGAGAGGCATTGACCTGTGTGACGTTTAAAGCAAGGACTGTATACCGGTATGAATTTCTGTACAATGTTTTTTTTCTGTATGACGTCATACCGTTAAATTAGGTGTATTTTCAAAATAACAGTACAGGAATGCATACTGAAATAATTTTTGTACCTTTTTTATTATTGTAGCATAACTGATTTTTTTTTCAGTTAACTGAAATTTTCCGGTATTAATATTAACATTGATATTAAATTTTTTTTTTAAATAACTGTAGAATTTTTGATAGTTTAGTTGAAGCCTATGAAGCGTAGGTACATATGCTAACCTATACATTTCGGTACAGAAATTAAATAAGTTAAAATATTTCTGTATTTGGGTACTGATATAATTAATTTAAATTTTAATAACTGTACAGTTATTGTGTTTGATGAAGCAGTACACTAATAAGGGTACTGAAATATTACTAGTACTATTTAAAATTTTTATACCAATATGCAGTCCCTGGTTTAAAGTGCTAATAATTGAAATTTGGCACAGCCGAGAGCTGGCCCTTCATTGAATATTGCCAGAACATACCATCGATGGAAACTGTGACTGTGAAAAAACTAAACAAAATATTTTATTTTTCTATTTGATCTCCTTCTAATCTAATACACTTAGAATACCGCATCTCCAACTTTCTTATTCCTTCCGAAAAGAATCATTTTCTCGACTATTAAAAAATTCCTCTACGGCAGTCATAACCGCGTCATCATCGTCAAATTTAGTTCCACGAATATGCTCCTTTAATTTTGGAACTAAGTGAAAATCACTCGGAGCTAAGTCAGGAGAATATGGTGGATGATCAAGGACTTCGAAGCCAGCACTGCGGATTGCGGTGAGTGCAACTTCCGAACGATGAGGTGGAGCGTTATCCTGGAGAAACAGCACGCCCAATGACAATTTCCTACGACATTTTTCTTTAATTGCTTAACGTAATTTCGGGATCAAGTTTGCATAATAGGATCCAGTTATCGTTTGCCCTTTTGGCAAGTAATCAATAAAAAGGATTTCTTCACTCTCCCAAAATACCGAGGCCATAACTTTGCCAGCGGAAGGAGAAACTCGAAATTTCTTCACGGGTGGTGAGGATGGTCGTTTCCAAGACTTGCTTTGTCTTTTCGTTTCCGGGTCGAAATGGTGGACACATGTTTCGTCCATGGTTACAACACGATGGCAAAATTGATGCATGCTACCAAACGATGTATTAACTAAATATTTTATTGTAATTCTTCTGTCGTCTAAAACCAATTTTTCCAATTTTTTGGCATTTTCTTCGGTGATGGAGGTTGAAGGTCGTCCAGAACGCGGGTCATCTTTACAGCTCGATCTACTTCTTTTAAATTCAGCAACCCAATAAGCCACAGTGGAATAGGGTAATGTCCCTAATGTCTGTTGAATGTCCGAAAAAATCTCTTTCGTTGACATTTTTTTCAGGAACAGATACTTTATTACCGCGCGTAACTCGTTTTCCTCCATAGTTTCATTTTTTTATCAGAACAATAAAATTAATATTTTGCGAAAGATCTGTCGAAAACAATTGAAAGTTTGGATAAATAACATGTAATTGTCAATCTTTAAAAAAATATCGAACTGCCTCCAAAAAGGTTAAATACATATAAGTTTCTAAGAACTTTTTGATTCACCCTAGTATCTTCAATCTTCCAATATCAGCAGAAATATAAAAATCGTGGGCATATTTTTTCAGAAGTGGAGTAATCAGATAAACAGCTTAGCCTTTTGACAAAAAGAGAATACGTTTGTACCTTTATTATGTTATTCTTCATTTTTTAATCATATTACTATCAACTTTTGTCACTTTTATTAAAAGCTATGAATACAGTAAACTTTAAAGGTTTACTTTACTTTATTTTTGCTTTCTAGAAATGGAGAGCCACACATGAGCAAGACTGCTAGTCTGCACATTTCTCGTTCGGGCCCTATTCTAAACCAACATAGGAGTATTGCCAGGTATGATATGCATCAAATAGCGTAATAAATCATTCAACAACATCTTTACTTGAGAGGCATTGACCTGTGCGACGTTTAAAGTGCTAATAATTGAAATTTGGCACAGCCGAGAGCTGGTCCTGCATAGAATATTGCCAGAAAATATCATCGATGGAAACGGTGACATTTGTGGCAGATTTTATAAAAGGATGGTCGATAACTAGGCGAATCATAAAGGAAGCTGCCTTGAGCGCCTAGTCCATCAACAATTAATTGCTTTCCTTAACCAAAATAGTCTCCTTAACCCAGTCCGTCTGGATTTCGTTCCGGTCATAGTACTGTTACAGCGCTAGTGAAAATAACCGATGACATCAGATATGGTATGGAGCATCAGCAATTAACATTACTTACCTTACTGGATTTCAGTAATGCTTTTAATGCAGTTGATTTTGACGTTCTACTTGGAACTTTATGCTCCCTTAACATATCTCCTAAAGTGATTGAATGGTTTCGCAGTTACTTGCAAGGCCGCCGGCAATGTATATCGGTCGATGACAAATTATTCTCATGGTGCAATAATGTTGCTGGTGTGCCTCAAGGCAGTGTGCTCTCTCCTTTATTATTTTAAATTTTCATTAATACTGTATAAAATTTTATGCCCTATCAATACATATAATAAAACAGTAAAAAAGACGTGTCTGTACATTTAATATTTTTACAAAAAAATTATCTAGGGTTATAAAGAAATGAAAAAAGAGGAAGAATCTGAAAAAAAAATTCTGTCTGTCTGTTTGTTTGTAAGTTTGTCTGTTTGCACACGCTAATCTCTGGAACCACTGGACGGATTTGAATGAAACTTTTTTTGATGTATAGCTGTGAAGCCGGGGCAACATATAGGGTATATTTTATTTCGGTTACTGGTACACCTGATGCAGAACCCTTAAGGGATCATCAAAACCGTAAGAAATATAGATATGATGCCTTAACAAAAGTCGTTCAGGATGATGAGCAGATTCTGCAAACATAAAAAAATCTAGGATCTAAAAAAAATGTAATAGATTTTTAAAAGTTATACCTTAAACTTACTAGAATATGGTGGAGATGTTCGGCATACAGATCAGAAGTACTCATAGCTCAGTTGCGCGTAGACCGACCATGAGTCTAAGGTCGTGGGTTCGATCCTGCTCACGTAATTTTTTTTATTTTGTTTACAATAAATATTTAATTGTGAACAAAATTGTCTTTGACACCACTTGATTTCAATCAAGATCCAAAGAGATATCGTAATAATTTTAAAATAACTCCGTAAATAGGTAGGTACATAAAATAGGTAGGTATGTTCGATAAGACGCAGGCGGGCGAGCGAGTGATTCGCTGGCATGGTCGGCCACTCACGCTGTTAATTGTTCGAGATACTTACCAAACTCTGGGTGCCTATGACCATATTCACCCAACTTTTATTATTTCACTTGGAAATAAGATTTCTCTGAATGAACCACCAAATTTTTGTAACGGTTGGAAGTCAGACTACCCACGAATTTAATTTTATAACTTTCTATTCCAAAATATTAAAAATACTAAGTTTTTTTCAAATCGGTGAATAAGCCCGAATTTGACCTCATTCTCACCTGATGGTAAGTATAAATGAGGTTGAATACCGAAGCCAATCCAGTTCTATCATAAACCCGTTTGCGGCTCTAGAACTGGCTCTTTATAAAATGTTTTCGGGACGCGTCACCGCTGGCAGTAGTGATATTTGACGGCAAATTTCTGTAAGCCGAGACAGTCAGTTTACCACCAAGCGGGGCTCACTCGGATTAGTTAATTATTCAGAGGCGGTAGGGTTATTTTAGGGGTAAATTATAACTAAATTGTCGTCAAAATCAATGAATGCTGGGTTTCAATATTTTACATGAGTAAAAGCTACTACAAACGAATGGCAGGTAGTTATAAGAATAGTACCTAAGTAGTAATTTGACAAGACGTTGAATATTGAAACGCTTTATACGCTTCAATATTCAACGTGTATGATAGCTAAATCTACTGTTCGTAGAATAAACGAACATACATACATATAACTTCACGCCTTTATCCGTTATAAAACCTCTATCCCTAAAATGACTTTTAAGGTATGCCCGGGAAGAGAAGCAACTGGTACATTCTATGATTTTCTGTTGCTCCCAGTCCAGCATGTAAGCAACGAAAGAACAGTGTTTTTGATATTGTAACGTGGTATTAGTAGATTAGATGTTAAAGCGTTCGGATAGCCAGAAGAAAAAAAAACTGAACTACACTAAAAATAAACATGGGAATAAGAATTCTAAGGAATTTCTCCTGGTAAAAGTACTAGGAGCTTAAAAATGATAAATCTGAAAAATAGTTGGTATGCAGTAGAAAATTTTGCTATGTTGATAAGGCTAAATCATTACTAAAGCTTCTTGCGCGATTTAATACAGGTAGGTACAGAAGGCAGCAGGTCAAGCGTTATATTACCTGTCAAATTTCCCCAAACAATTTTAACTTAGGTAATGTCGAGGGCATAGATTTCAGATTTCATAGATTCAGTTATACATATCATATGGGCGAAGATTCTTCATTTTTTTGTTATTAAAGATAGTACTTAGGACCTTGGAGAAGAAAATAACCTACTCGAAATACGAATTCAATACAGACGAAGTCGCAGGCATCATCTATGTAATATACCTACCTACCTATACTTTTTCATAAAACACCTAGGTGAAACTGCGGATCACAGCTTTGTTGTAATAGTTTTTGAAGTAACTCTGTCTGTTTATCTATCAGTAACGCTTTCACAGCTTAACTACTGAATCGATTTTGACGAAATTTTGAATAAGGTAAGTTTAAACTTCAAGGAGGATATAATAATAGTATTTATCCAACTCCAATAACCGGTATCCACGCGGACGAAGTCGCGGGTCACAGCTAGTTAGTAATATTAACGACTGTTTCAAACTTCAAGCGGATCTAGATAGCTTTTTTCAATACTGTCAATTAAATAAACTCGATTTAAACATCGCTAAATGTTATGTTTGTTCATTTACTCGGAAACCCTCGTACATAAAATTTGACTGTACAATAAACTATCTAAAATTACAGAGACTTAACAGTGTCATCGACCTTGGAGTTAACTTCGACTCTAAGCTACTTTTTGATGAACATATAAATATGATTGTTAGTAAAGCTTCAAAAGCTTTAGGCTTCATTTTACGTTTATCTTCGAACTTCACCAAGATTAAAACCCTCAAAATATTATATTGTGCGTTTGTCCGAAGTCACCTAGAATATGCGTCTTCGGTATGGAACCCTTTTTATAATGTTTATATAAGCCATATAGAGCGTATACAAAAAAGATTTTTAAAACATATTCAGTTTAAATCGCGCACGTATGATAAAGATTATGTTACGTGATGTAAACGACATCACTTACTACCGCTATATAAGCGCTGACAAATAGCTGATACAGCTAATGTGATGAAAATCATGATTAAAGCCTGTTTGAGCGTCCGCAAGGGCAATTATTTTGCCACTTTATAAAGTGAGCATACCCAGGTCATTTCTGATAAGGAATAATGTCGGTTCTAGCACACTGCCCTGGGGGGTACCGTAAGTAATATTGCAGTCAGTTCTTATGACGTTTCCTATCTTAACTTTCTGGGTACGCTCACTCAGATAATTTTGAAAAAGACTCAGAGTGACTCCTTTTATTCCTCTTCTTCCTATTTTTTCCCTTTTTTGAGCAAGGATCTGGAGAGTCGAATGCCTTAGCCAGATATAGAAACACTCGCGGCATCTTTTTCGCTTATCCATATTAGTAACTATGTAATTTACTAGATCATGAACTGCGTCAGAGGTCGATTTGCCACTTTAAAAACTGTACCTATTGCGTCGGCAAAAGTATGTTTTTTGTCTCGTATCGAGTTAGTCTATTATTCAATGCGTTGTAGTATTTTTGAGAGTGCTGCTTTATCATAATTAAAACATGTAAAAACACAAGTTCATTTATCATCAACTTGTGTTTTTTCATGTACTTCGATTAAATATGAGATTCAATGGTAACAAAATAATAAATAAAAAAAGTCATAAAACCAAAACCAAAACGAAAGCAAACTAATTATTTCTTTTTAAGAAAAAGTGAACCGCATTCAAAAAACGAACCTACTAAAAATGTATAATAATTTTTATATATGATAATGTAAGAAGGTTTTACTAAATTTGTGTCAACACATGATTTGATATAATTATTGAAACTTACTTTGCGTTTTTATAAATGGAGCCCTGGACCCAGTTGATACGGCGAACCTGCACTTTTTTTGATCGGGGCTCATTCAGAATCAACGAATTGTCAGGTAATGAATGATGTCCGGGTCAAGCTCCAGTTTAGGATCCCACCAGCCTTGATAAATAAAAGACTTGTAATATTCGATCTGAAGGGACTGTATTCTAGATTTTACAAATATGGTAAAAGATGGCAGTAGTTTGTGCGGGTGTCCTCGTAGTTCGCGTAGCAAGGCTGTAGTGACCACAGGTGTCTCGGGAACAAATTATTTGTGCATAACGTCAAATTTGATGCATCTGTTGTTTTGAAGACCAAAGATTTTGAAATCTATAATGCTGATCTGTGATTGTCATCATCAGCCAGGAGATGCCAACTGCTGCAAGGCCTCCACGTTCTTCATATCATTCGGTTTCGTGCAGCGTTTTATTCATTCAGAGTCAACCTTCAGCACCTTGGACGTAGTCTATCCGCTCTATGAGCTATGTGCTTTGCTTGTTGCTGATACTTTTCGATGACTTAGGTCCAACTGCACCTAAGTTATATCTAAGTATACTTAAGGTTACTCAAGATATACGTATATCCAAATTGTTTTAACTACACTCTTGTAATGTTAAAAGTCTACGAGTATGCATGACATTCATTAGTAGTAAACCGCTTTACCTTCAGGACGTTACGGGATGACTCTCGGTTACAATTTAAAATCGGAAATTAAAAAATATAGAAGCCCGAAAATTTGGCGGAAAAAAGAGATTGCAAACTTTTTGATTATAATCGCAGCCCGGTTTTAATTTTAAAGTAGTGACCACTATCGAATTCTTCAAATTTTTATCTTTTGACAAAATAAGGTAAACATGGCCATATTATACAAGGTGACTGGTGACAAATTTTAGATACTAAAGATCACTCTTTACTCGATTCTGATCATAATTATGTAATAAAATTAAGTACATAATTTTTCACTAGAATGCCCTAAAAATAAATACTGCTATGTTACTATTTACTTTACATATGTACAACTGAGTCAATCACGGTACGTGACATGGGACGCGGAACGCTGCCAACGCTAGCATAACCATGCGTTGCGTTAACAATTCTTTAATTTTCGGTTAAGATTACTCAATAAAAAAAAAATATCTTATATTTTTTCTTTTCATGTATGATCTCAAACTATCACGTCCTTGAATTTCAAAAGTGACCCACCAGTCACCCTGTATGGTTTTTCTCGAACGTATGTATGTATACTTCTCGAACGGAATTTACCCAATCAATATATTGTCAGGTGATGTAATATCAAATTGCTCTTAATCCAGAAGACAAAACAGCATTTAAGCCCAAAACTAAGTTTACTAGCAAGTTAAAAAGTATTACAAATTGTAAGGACTGATCAACTGTTGATTTCTTGATCAAGCCGAAGTGCAGGTTCAATCACCCTTTTAAAGAACAATAAAAAATTGGCTAAACGTGAATAATATTTTCCTCCGTGCGTCGTGTATCTTTAATACTGAGGGTGGTAACTTCGCAGAACAATCTTGTTCTATCTATTAAGCTTATGGTTTCAGGAGTTCCAGTGGCTCTGCTTGGGCTGGGATGGAACGTAGTTGCCCTTTTAAAACAACTCGTTATTAAAAATGTTAGTCTTAATAAATAACAAAGTTACTTGAAAAAGGCGCTCTAAGCGATATGACTGCAATTTGTTTTATTTATTAAATTGTTAAAATAGTTATTATTAAAGTTCAATGGCAAAAAAGAGTTTTTTATTTCAACTTTTTGATTTTCAGAAATGGTTTTTCGGCTGCAGGAGACCCGGACCTACAAAACTTTGCCCAGCTGTTGCAGAGAACATTACGAAGGTAATTTACGGGTGATTAATGAATAAAAATAACGTCAATTAAAAAAAATACAACATCGTCATGTTAAAAATAAGCATAAAATGTGTCTGTTGATCTATTACTCTTGAGAATGCATCAGCGCAGCACGATGGATCGGTTGATGTGAAACAAATTTTTCGGTGACGAGTATTGTGAAACAGATTTTAAGGTGCTGTAACAGACACCGAGTATCTGTCGGGATCGGTTGACAGCAGAAAGCCAACGTAATGCACAGTGTGGCGAGCAATAACAGTGATGCGCGTAGGCTCATTAATGAGTTAAGATAGGCTATAAGTTAGCGAAAAGTTAAAAACCTCTCTTACATGGTCGGTGGCCTAATATTATTTAAACCACTACTCGTGGTAAGTGTTGAAATCCCCCAGTAACCGACCGCACTGTGGGTACATTACTAAACCTTATCTACTGCATGAAATTCAAATTTATGCGGACGTGAAATTCAAAATTATGGGACGAAACCTGAGGAAAATCCAGATGGAGACCGATCCAGATGAAGTCCCAGTCCCTGCGTATTCCTAGTAGCGTCATCTATTCTCTTTTCAAACAACGACTAAGATGTAACTGTACTCGAATTTCTTTATTTTTGTAATTTCTTCTAAGGGGTCCCGGAGATATGAACGAAATCGATCTTTCACAATTTCCAATTGGTGGAACTCGTGCGGAAACGAATCAGGAACACTTAACTTACTGTAGCTTAAACATCAAACATGAAATGACATCATGTGTTGCCACAGGTCAAGTCCTCTCTGAATTTAAAATTGTAACGATGGCAAAAAAAGGGAAAACCTTTATGAGCTCAGTCACACGAAATTATCTATAATATTATTTACAATATTTTGTAACCGAAACCGACAGATTTAAAAAGCGTGAAAATGAAAATGTCATTGTTTTAAGAAGGTTCAACAGTGAGGTGCAAGTGCCACTGGAATTTTAAGACAATCTCTGAACTACATACGAAGTTAGCACCTACTGAAACAACTTCTACTGGTTCAGGAGCAGTTGTATTCAGCTCTCCAAAAAAAGGGAGACCAAAAAGCATTTAAGTTTAGATATTATGGACGATTTTGATTATAAAAACTCTGAAAACGTGTTAAGATATACAGGGTGACTGGTGAAAAATTTTAGATACTGAAGAACTCAGTACTCGACTCTGATTATAATTTATGTAAATAAAATAAATAAATAAATAAAATCCCCAGACAATCACACCAACTACATGGCTGCAGTGTAAGCATAGCTTTTGTTATGGTATAACATATAGCGAACTAGGGGGGAACCTAGAATATAAATACATAAATAGATAAACACTTATAGTAAACCTTTTCACATAACACTTATCCTTAAATCTATGGAAGGTTTAATCTTAAATATTTTGGAATTTTATCATAAAATAAAGCGTACACATTGACCCATGAACGAGTTGGTGATCTTCTGGAGCCTACTATTATACTTATACATTAACTACAGGGCCTCAGAGTAAGCAAAGCTTGTGTTATAATACCATTTAGCGAACTAGGGGAAACCTAGAATATAAAATACATAATGTATAAAAATGCTTTTAATTTGTTTATTTCCAAAAGGACTGACAGAGTGGATTTTTGCTTGGTGGTAGGATCCCTTCTGGGTCCGCCTGGCTAGCGACCACCCTTTATATAAAGTCTGCCGCCAAATGTTACCGCTCCGGCGGTAATGTGTTCCGGCA
Organism: Stenoptilia bipunctidactyla; assembly: GCA_944452665.1. Taxonomy (NCBI): domain Eukaryota; kingdom Metazoa; phylum Arthropoda; class Insecta; order Lepidoptera; family Pterophoridae; genus Stenoptilia; species Stenoptilia bipunctidactyla. The sequence goes on along the minus strand of OX101729.1, from coordinate 5,119,370 downwards.
ATATTGTATAAAGAGCCAGTTCCTTCCTAAACCCGTGTGCTTTCATCTTCGACCTCATCGTCACTTACCATCAGGTGCGATTGAGGTCAAACGCGGGTTTAGTCACTTATAAAAAAAAAAAAAAATTATAAAATGCGTATCGTTTTGACACGACAAAGCAAATTGTCTTGTATTGTCACGAATTAATAGCACCAAATTTTCGGCGAAATTAGTCGAAATAGAAGAGTGCAAAAAGATAGTTGTCGAAGCAACAATAGTGAAGTTATTCGAGTTTGATCATGGCCGCGCAATCGAAACGCGGAGAATGGCGCGGCCATGGAGATCTCTATAACTACGATAGCTAGAGATCTTTGGTTGTTAAATAAATTAAAAATGTGATAAATAAAAATTACCCGACCAGGATTCGAACCTGGGACCTCTCGTTTGCCGGACGAGTGCTCTTCCAACTAAGCTACCGGGGCCTGGCGCTACGCCTCGAAATTACTTACCACATTTTTGTTTTTACGTTATATTGCTAACGTAGCTCCATCTTATGGTATAAGCTTTGCAGCTAAGACCACCCGAGATCAATTTCTTTACAGAAATTGTGAATCCCAGTTAAAGTGAAGCATTGCAATGTTTTAATAATGTTTTTAAGTTTTTTTTGCATTTAAAATGCTCAATTATTCTTAAATAAATGAAAAATGTGATAAATAAAAATTTCTGTTCATATAAAATCATAAAAATCACAATTCTGTAAAGAAATTGATCTCGAGAAATTGAGTCGAGAATTGTCGAAAAAACAAAACTTCAAAAAATTAATGAATAATACAGGTTTACATGGAAAAATATATTTTGGTGAACAACAATAGAAAACTTGACACATGGCAGCTGAACATTTTTTTGTTATGTTCAAAACAGCCAGTGCACATCTCAGCAGATTATACTACTTCAACACGCCCCCTTTAATCTGCATTATCTACGAGCCCTAAACCTTTTACACAAAATAAATGTTTGGATATTGGCAAAGCTTTAGTAAAGATGTCAGCTATCATTAAATCCGTTGACAGATGTCTTAAGGTCAAAAATTTTTCTTTCAAAGCATTACGTACAAAATGAAATTTAATATCAATATGTTTGCTTCTGTTATGAAATTTAGGATCTTCAGCCAAACAAATTGCACCTCTATTGTCAACATGCATCACCACCTTAGCAAGGTCATCCAAACCTACTTCAGTTAATAAGCTATTCAAATATATACTCTCTTTCATAGATTCTGCCAGGCTTACGTATTCAGCTTCCGTTGATGATGTAGCTACTGATTTCTGTTTCTGTGATTTCCAAGATATCGCAGCATTACCAAGCATAAACAGATATCCAGAATATGAACATCTATCAAACAAGCAATTGCCCCAGTCTGCATCACTAAAACCATACAATGATTTGCCAGATTTCTTATAAAATAAAGAATGGTTTATAGTTTTCTTCAAATATCTCATTACACGTTTTGCACATATCCAGTGTAACTTACTTGGATTTTCCGTAAACTGAGCAAGTTTCGAGATCGTATGACAAATATCTGGTCTCGTTCCAATACCTATATACATGAGAGAACCAATGAGTTCTCTGTAAGGCCATGACTGTTGACATGTTATTTCAACACTTTTTGAAAAATTCATGCCAACTTCAAGTGGCGTCGATACAGTATTGCAATCTTCCATGTCGAATTTCTGCAAAACTTCTTTTATGTATTTTCTTTGAGAAAGCTTTACACCATCAACACATTTTTCAATTTCTAAGCCCAGACAATACTTTGCTGCTCCGAAATCTTTTAGGTCGAAATCTGTTGCTAATTCCTTTTTAAACTGTAGAATCCATTGCCTATCTTTACAGCTTATTAGAATATCATCTACATATATAGTCACCAGGAGTAAAAGACCATCTTCATTTTTCTTATAATATAAACAAGGCTCATTAAGTGTAGATTTCATTCCCATTTTTTCTAATTTTTCATTTAAACGTATGTACCACTGTCGTCCGGATTGTTTTAATCCATACAACGACCTTTTAAGTATACATATATTACCACCACCTTGTAGATCCTTTAACATCCTTTTTGCCCGCATCAAATTGTTTTCATCTGTACTATCATTCTTTATAATATGTTTTAAAATTTTCTCTAAATGTACTGGGATTCTCATATAAACTTCCTCATTAAGCATTCCATTTAAGTACGCTGTGTTAATATCCATTTGATGTATTTCCATATTAAATTCAGCAGCAAGAGCACACAATAACCTTATTGTTTGAAGTCTAGCTACCGGAGCGTACGTTTGGAAATAATTTACACCATACCGTTGGTTATAACCTTTGGCTACAAGTCTTGCCTTTTTCTTTTCAGTGCCATCAATGTTCTGTTTCTTTACTAAAACATAGCGACATCCTACAACATCACAGTTGTCAGGCTTCAAAACTATATCAAAAGTATTATTTTTAAGTAGACTTTGAACTTCTGACGAAATAGCTTCCATCCACCCTTCGCGTTCATCACCCGATAAAGCTTCATCTATAGATATTTCTATAGCTCCAGCAAAATGTTCATTTTCATAAAGCCTTTCACTGTCTTCTTGATCATATTGCATTGTTGTATTTTCTGTCACTTTATTATGATTCACTTCTTGACTGGTTTCTCTAACATTATATAGCTTCTTAGGCCTTCCACGTTGACCTCTTTGTATTTTCGGTCTTCCAGGCATTCTTTTTAATATTATCGGATTTGTTTTATCTTCATTTGCTCCACCAGTTGCATTTTCACTTGAATCGTCATTATCATTGTTATCATTGAAGCTATTTTGATGTAAAATTTTAATATCATCACGTATTGTATCTTTATTAAATACTACATCAATTATCGATTCATTATTTGATTTCTTATCCTTTTCGATAATCTCATTTCCATCTCCATTGCTGTAAATTTTATTGATTTTGGTAATATAATTTTCTTGAAATTTCACGTCTCGTGCAATAACAACTTTATGTTCGTCTGGTATCCATATTCTGTACCCTTTTGAAGTTCGTGGGTATCCCACCATTATGCCTTCTCGAGCACGTGCGACAAACTTATCTTTATTAGGCGTCTTATCCAAAACAAAACATTTAGAACCGAAACATCGCATGTACTCAATGTTAGCTGATTCTCCATACCACATGTTATATGGCGTATCACCATTAAAAGTATTAGTCGGACAACGATTTCTAATATGGCAGGCAGTTGCAACAGCATCAGCCCAAAAACCTTTAGACAGTCCCGAAGACAATAGCATACATCTCGCCATCTCCGTAAGAGTACGATTCATTCGCTCACTTATAGAGTTCATCTGAGGTGTATGTGCTACCGTCAAACGACGTTGAATTCCTTCTGTTCTTAGAAAATCATCGAATTCTTTGTTGCAGTATTCGCCACCGTTGTCAGACTGAAGAGCTTTAATTCTCATTCCAGATTGTTTTTCTATAAATGTTTTATACGTTTTAAACGCGCTTAATACCTCACTTTTCTTACTGAGCAAGTACACTTCGCACCAACGTGTACTGTCATCTATAAAAGTGACGAAGTATTTAGCTCCACCTAGAGATTCGGTTCTCATTGGTCCAACGACGTCCGAATGGACAATCATTAATTTAGTGTTACATGGGCCTCTCGTCTTCAAGAACGGTAATGTAGTCATCTTTCCTTTCGCACATGTTTCACAGTCATATAATCCATTCACATCATCTGTCTTTACATCAAATCCGTAAGTATTCAATAATTTCACAAGATCTCGAGCATTCAAATGACCCATACGTTCATGCCACAAACGTACATCTACATTCATAGCAATTAATGCGTCATTCATTCTATTTTTCACCTCTCTCACTCTGTATAAGTTACCCACACGATCGGCTGTCATTTTGATAACGCCTTTGTTATCAGTGACATAAGCAATATCACGTTTAAAAAGAACATTATGACCATTGTCAGTAATTTTGGCAACTGAAATTAAATTACTTCTTAAATTGGGAACGTACAAAGTATCGCGAAGCAGAATTTGACGTTTGTCTTGATCATTTGAAGCTACGAAATGAATATCACCCTTACCTTTGACATCTGTCGACAGATTACTAGCTAAATTCAATTTTGCAGTATACGGTAAAACCTCTTTACCAAAATTTTCAGGATCTTTGCAAAGATGAGATGTGCACCCACTATCTAAAATAAAAGAATTTTGAATTAAATTATTTGGTAAATCGCCACAATTAAACATTTCATAATTATCTTGTTCTTCAGTTACACATCCTATCTCATGATTTTCCTTCTTTATTTTGCAATCACTAGCTTTGTGACCATACTTATGACATTTATAACATTTGTACTTGAATGAACCACTGGAATTAGATGCAGTATTGACGGTCTTGAAAGACTTATTTCTCGTCCAATTTTTCTTAGCATACATAGCTCCTTGTATTTCAATAGTATTATTACTATGCCGCCTCGAGCTATCTTCTTCTAAAATTTTTATTTTTAATATTTCCACCGAAGGTAAATCATCGCGGGATTCCATTGCGCATCTAAAGTTATCATAACTTGCTGGTAAACTATATAACAATAATATTGATAACAAATCTTTGTGTATTTCGATTCCAATATTACTCAATTTATCTACAGCGTCCATAAATTTTGAAATATGTTCACGCACATCCTCGCCCTCTTGCATACGATGTAATGTTAACTGTTTCAATAAAATTGCTTTACGTGCAGGTCCTTTCGATGCATATATAGACTCGAGTTTCAACCACACCTCTCGTGCAGTCATGCACCCTCTTACGTGCCTTAACTCACTCGGACTAATTGATAAAATCAGATCTGCCTTCGCCTTTTCATCTGCAGCTAACCAATCATCTAATAATTTTTCATTACCTCGTTCAGAACATGGTCTTATATTTTTACCACTTACGTATTGCCAACTTTCCGTCTTAGTCAACAACGCTTGAACCTGTATTTTCCACGTTTCATAATTCTCCTTATCCAGTAACTCTATACGCACTGATTGAGACATAATTATATCAACGTTTACAATAAATATCCCATAACCTAATGAATAATACAGGTTTACATGGAAAAATATATTTTGGTGAACAACAATAGAAAACTTGACACATGGCAGCTGAACATTTTTTTGTTATGTTCAAAACAGCCAGTGCACATCTCAGCAGATTATACTACTTCAACAAAAATATCATTATTTTGGAAAATATTACCCTTCAAAGTTATGGCCGGGCCATTCACCACTTCCTTTTTTTTCATCCTTAATTATTTCCAAAATCCACGACTTCTAATGGCTAAAACTTGTCCTCGGTGTTGTCAAATAAATTTGCCAAATCTAACAACACTATTTTGAATTTCTAATATCCAATAATTCTAACAAAATATGTCAGCGGAGACTATTTTCTTGTTTCGTACTTTTTAGAGCGTGTTTTTAGTAGTCGGGTTTTAGTTTTTAAACTTATTTTGGAGTAATACTCGTAGTGTTAACATATTTGAAATGTGTTAACGAAGTTCTTTTATTTGATACCCACACGAAACCGGCAAGAATATTTTTTATTTCTTTACTATAATTATTATTTCACTTATTTTGGAGTAATATTTTTTACATATTTGAGCTGTACTCACAAAGCTCTATTGATATAGCTATTGATATTTTTAGCTCTTTATTTGATACCCCATACGAAACCGTAAAGAAAAATCTTTTTTTTAGATCCTCACTTTAAGTCCCATAGAGGGCGCTGTAGACAATTTAACGTATTTTTATGTAGCCTATAACCAGCGGACAGTGAAGAGGCTTCCTACGATACCTCATTGGTCCAATTATAATTACTAGTTTAGAAGTTCTGAGGGAACAGATGAACATACCCATACCCATGTACATACATACTTACATACAGGTCAAAATCATAACCCTCCTTTTTGCTTCACCGAATTCGGGTAAAAAATATGACTACGACTTATGCTTTACCCAGTCTTTTCGAATAAAATTTTAAAAGACCGTCACCCAATAGACCTTGAATATTCATAAGTCCATAACCTGAGTTTTATTCCATATTTTTTCTTTTGACTTTCAGACGTCTAATAGGTACATATTTTTTATGTACCTTTTAGACATATGATAATATGTAAGCTGATTTTGTTCCAAGGGATTTCAGATATATTTAGGTAAATACTGTTTTCAAATAAAACATTGTCAATAATCAAATTTATAACAGATCACCTCTGATATATCTTTCTAATATATAAAATTCTCGTGTCACAGTTTTCGTTGCCATACTCCTCCGAAACGGCTTGACCGATTTTGATGAAATTTTTTGTGCTTATCCGGTATCTATGAGAATCGGCCAACAGCTATTTTTTTTTATTTATATGGCAAAACAACGTTTGCTGGGTCAGCTAGTCTTCTATGAAATTTAATTAACAAATCTGACAAGTGACGAAATTATTGCGTGTCAAACATACAAATAAAAGCATAAAGACGAAAAGAGAACCTCTTTCTTTTTAAAGTCCTTTAAATTTATCAACTACAAATTAAATTTTCATGCACGTCTTAAAATAAGATGATTTCCTTAAAAAATATGTTATTCTATTCCACAAGTTACGTCCTATATGGATCTTTATTTCTTATATCTTCTACAGTTGTTGGAAATAACTTTTTTCAATGGAGACAGTCACTATTTCTGATTATTGTCCTTTCAAATTATGTATTATTTTCATACATGGAAACGCGAGTAGCTATGAAGTCATTATACTTTTTAAACATGTGTTTAAACCATGACATGACCTGCAAAAATCTACAAACTGTAGTGTCCGATCAACGATTGATTTCTTGCTCAAGTCAAGCCAAAATTTCGATGACAATTAATCTAAAATTGTTAAACTTTTGGTTCCAGTTTCAGCAATTAAATCTATTTGTGGCTAGACTTCGGCTGGGATGGAACGTACTCATAACAGTCCCTCACTCTCTAAAAGAAATGGAATAACAAAACAAATACAAAAGCTAATTACTTTATGATTTTCAGAAATGAACTTCGGGCCGGAGACTCAGCCCACCCTACACAACGACCCCGGGATTACGAAATTCCGACAAATAACGGGTGAATATTAAATATAAATAACGTAAATTTTAAAAAGACAACATCATCAGCTATTTGAGCATCATCAAGTTTGTGTAGGCAAGGAGAGATACTCAAGGAAATGGCCCAGATACTTTCCTAAAGAAGAGATGTAGGTGAGAAAGAAGTCTCTAGTGCATCATAACCTTTTCATGGAGACCAATCCTGACGACATTCCAGTTTTCGTTGCAAGGGACCTACATAAGCTGCCTCTAGTATTATACGATCACGTCAATGACGTGGCCGCTAAAGGACAAGTAGTAGCCATAAAGGTGAAGGTCATAAACTTTCGGAAAGCAAGACTTGTGAGGTTTCATTACAATAACTGGGTTTAAATAATACGATCAGCGAGCTATGTAGTGTAGTATCATGACTGAATTGTTCCGTTTAATATGTCCTCTGGGACATTAATATTGATAATCGTCGTGGAACACATAATAAACTGGTCGGTAGATTCGAATTTGCTGACATGAGCGCTTCGCCGGTCACCGACGTTGGCGCTGCTATTGTCTTTCATGCCCCCTAAGGTTACACGTTCATCCGTGAGAAATATACTACATATTTAGAAACCAATCTATGTTTTATTTCGTAGTTGGTGGTGAGCCTCTGAGCTCTTTAATTATTATAATCAGTCAAGGACTGCTAGTATGTATTTGAACGAAGGTTTGGAATGAGCTGCCTGCGTCTATTTTCCCTGATCAGTATAGTCCTGGTACTTTTAAGCGTCGAGTGAAAAGGTTTCTCGTGGATGGACGTGTATCACCTTAGTCTTCATGTTCACTTAACATCAGGTGTCATGGAAGATCGACGCCCCATCCTTAGAATTTGTTGTGCAATTATTACAATTGTTTATGCACAATGTATTCGAGAACTTTCGAAGGAAAATGTAGGATCGAAATAGGGCGTATATGGGATACGGCAGTAGGATTAGGGATTTTAGGTAAGGGTATAACGTGCGCACGTTTCCAGGCTAAGGGTAAGGTACCAGAAGATAGAAAAAGGTTAAAAATGTGCGTTAGGATGGGCAAAAGATGACAATCATTCTCGAGTACAAATTGTCATCACCAGCCGCAGCAGAGGAAAGTGAAAGGATATATTCAAAAAACCACTAAGCAAAGTATAAATATTTTGTTAGCATGGGTAGGTGATAACTTTTGTTATCGACTTATTACTCAAGACGGTAGAAATGTTACAACATAAATTAAAAATACCCAACATAAATGTAAGAAAGTGCTATTTTATACTGTTCCTCTAATTGTGCCGGCGTGTGTAGATAATTGATATACTTAAGAAATATATAAACATACATATTGGATTAATATATTTTAAAATTAGAAAAAACTTACATAAACATATAGACATCCATGACTTGACGACTAATATCTGTGTTCATCACACAAATATCCGCTGCCGGCATAGAAGGCAATGTATATCACCAATACACCTTTTCTTTTAGTATGAGTGAGTGGTCGTCTATTTTATTTTCATACATACACAACTATACGCCCGTATTCCTTATACCAGAGGTTATAAGACCATCCTAATGTCACGTTTGACTTTAGAGGTACCTATTATAATGATGGATATAAGACTATTTGAAATGGCGGGGCGTCTTCTATTTTAATAGTATTCATTCATAAATTAGAGTGACCATACTTTGTTTGATATGTAAGAGAATATATTAATGTCCTTGTAAAAAATACAAACCTATTTTTTCAAATAAATATTCCTATAAATGATACTTCTGTGTAAAAAAATATGACCGGTGACTAAAACCAATCCTGTATGTATATGCTAAGTCTAGTTTCAAGTAGGCACTTTAATTCAGATGCTCGGAAAACTGTCCAGTTGTCCCGACAGAAAGACAGGAGATGACTAAATTCTCCAGAACGTAATTGCCTTTCCGAGGAGACCTGACGTCCCGGGTTTCGTCACAAAGGAAATGAATAGGTCCTACTGGTGGAATTAGACCACGTCGACAGCACCATAAGGCAAACTATTATTATCATCATTAGATCAGTTACATTTTGTAGCGTCATCTTTTCCCTTTTCAAAAACGACCAGTAATTGTACATCTTGTTTTAATTTATTGTTTTGTTATTTATTTAGGGGGATAACCGCAGATATGGACGAAATTGATCTTTCTGAATTTCCAATTGGCGGATCTTGGCAAGGTCGTTCTGGACATCCGATACAGCAAACTAACAGGTAATTTTAATATTTCAAAAAGCAATCACGTAAAAAGTTTGGTAATAAGCTATGATTATCAAATGCGCCGCGATAAAAAACCGCGTTCACACCTTCGAAATTTTCGAAACCTTAACATAATTCAGACTTGAGTAAAATGTCATCTATGTAATATTTCCTATTTTCGAAAAAAAAAGTTTGCGAATTTTCAGTATAGTAACAATGAAATTTAATAATAATCATAAAATTCGATTCATTGGTAATTAAATAATCGCTTATCAAACATACAAATAAAATTTTGACACACTTTTAGTTTAGTCACTTTTTTATTTAAATTGGTGTTATAGTAAACTTTTAATACCTTAAATTCAGAAGAACGTTATATGTAAGGCTGCAGCTGAAGGTTTCTTTCAAACACCAAAGATTTATCAATTTAGGTGTCTCATCAACAAATACTTTCTTGCTCAAGCCGAAAGTTCAATGACATTAAACTACAATTGTGAAACTTTTGGCTCCGGTTTCAGCAATGACACCTATTTGTGGCTAGACTTCGGCTGGGATGGAACGTACTCATAATAGTCTCTTTAAAACAAATCGAATAAGGAAACAAATACAAGAGCAAATTACTTTATGATTTTCAGAAATGGGCTTCGGGCTGGAGACTCAGCCCATCCTACACAACGACCCCGGGACTACGAAATTCCAACAAATAACGGGTGATTATTGAATATAAATAACGTAAATTTTAAAATGACAACATCATCAGTTATTTAAGCATCATTGAGTTTGTGTAGGCAAGGAAAGACGCTTGAGGAAACGGCCCAGAATGAGCGGACTGAGTAAGGGGCTATCAAGGTATCGACTCCTGCGATCGAGTCCTTTGTTTTTGGAAGTATTTTGTTTGTTTTCGGGCTCTACCTTGGTTTTAACCCATCGGTCATTACTTCGTGGTTTCTAAATCGATTTTAGAAGGTTTTTAACTTTAAATGGTATTAAAATAATATGCCAACTAAAGTAACCATGTTTTTTTATGTTAAAATCAAGTGTTTATGAGCAAGACTTGAAACATTTTCTGCTATTTTTATTTGTATGATGCACTGCATCTAAATAAGGCAAATAACTGTACCTCATTTAGGGTCGATTTAGTAACTGGAATGTAGCCAATAAAAAATAATTAAAAAACATGGAAAAAAAATATTTTTAGTTTTATTCAAGCCTAAAGAGTAGTCATAGTGGTTTAAAAAAAAATATTAAAATTGAAATTTTGGCACAATCATACCTCATAACTAAATTTGTTGCAAATGACATGTACCATACTTCCTTACAAGGTCACTAATTACCACCGTGTATTAGAAACCTATGTTGTGTTGGAATATATTTATGTGACCAGAAAACATATTGAAACAACAATAGAAATGGTGAAACCCAACTTGATAATAAGAAAGAAAGAAAGAAAATATTTATTTAAGCAACTATCGCAATTTCCACAATTAAAACATATCTTATTTATAGAGCCTACTTATTATTATACATAAAAAAACGATAGTTAAAAAAAAAGGAATCAGACTCAGCTTAATGTCGATTGATCCAGTAGGAACATCGACGCTGGTTTTCAGTCCGTCATTCTGTCCCCTAGGTGTTCGTACAGAAATACTGGTACTGGTATAGTCCCACCCTAAAACACTAAAATTTATACAAAACACAAAAAAAAATAATTAAAAAGCATTATAAGCTGGGATACAAAAAAAAAACATATATATAGATACAAAAAAAACGCATATAAGAGTAATATACATAGGTACTTATAAAAATAATAATATCAACATATTAATATTAAACATATAAACCTCAAGCACATAAGCGCCGCCAAGCGGCAAAAAAGCTTGCTTTCCAAACTCCCTATAATATTAATGTTTCCTATCTGTACTTGTATATAATAATTTCTGATCTGTGCACAAAATGTAAGCGAATCGACTAAAAGTGCGTATAATGAGAATTCAATTTCATAAAACATACTGTAAATGCCTTTCAGACCGATGATGAATAATAAAAATTAAACAAATCTACATCTAATGACACGTTTGACTTTAGTTAGAGGTACCTATTACGAGGGTGGATTGAAAAGTTCGCGGCCTAGTCAAGAAAACAGAATAAAGTACATACAAAAATATTTTTATTTTTCGACGTAATCTCCATTTAGCTCTATGCACTTCTTCCATCTGCTTTCCAGAGCTTCCATACCTGTTTTAAAAAAGATTCCTCAAGGTCTTCAAAATACAGGTTAACAGCGGCTTCGACCTCTTCATTCGTTAAAAATTTCTGCCCACCGAGGTGTTTTTTCAGGTTTGGAAACAGATGAAAGTCCGAAGGTGCCAAATCAGGAGAATAAGCTGGATGTGGCAACAATTCGAAACCACAATCACGAATTTGAGCCATAGACTCGACAGACGTGTGGACTCGGGCGTTGTCCTGGTGAAACAACACTTTCTTTCTCAGTAATCCTGGGCGTTTCTGTTTAATTTCTTCACGTAAACGGCGCAGAAGGGTGCTATAGTACGCAGAGTTTATTGTTTCGCCTTTTGGAAGGTACTCCACCATAATGACACCCTTAGCATCCCAAAAAACCGATGCCATCACCTTGCCAGCCGACAGAATTGCCTTTGCTTTGTTCGGAGTTGGTTCACCTGATTTTTTCCATTGTTTGGATTGTTGTTTTGATTCTGGGGTATAGTGGTGAACCCAGGTTTCATCCATTGTCACAAATCTGTCAAGAAAACTTTGTGGATCAGCCTCGAACATCTCCAAACAGTCGCGAGAAATCGTGAGTCGAATTCGCTTTTGCTCTACTGAAAGCAATCTGGGGACCCACCTAGCCGAAACCTTAGAAAAGCCGAGTTCATGGACAATGATGTTTTGCGTTCGTTCATATGAGATGCCTATAGTGTCTGCAATTTCTCTGATAGTCAATCTACGGTCTTTCAATATGAGATCACACACTTTATTGATGTTTTCTTCGGTCGTAGACGTCATTGGCCTGCCGGAGCGAGGGTCATCTTCGATGTTCTCTCGTCCACGTTTAAATTCTGCAACCCATTTTTTCACAGTGGTATAAGACGGGGCAGATTCCCCTAATGTTGTTTGCATGTCATCATGGATCTCCTTTGGTGTTAATCTTTTTTTAAACAAATATTTAATCACAGCACGTTGTTCAAATTTCTCCATTAGTGAAAATTTGTTCTACACACGTATTTATATTGTTCGTAAAATTTTATTTAAACAAGATATCAAATTGAAAATTCGCGGGCTGACAATTGAATAATGACAGTTCAAAATGACGGCAGAAAAAATAACAAAAGTTTTTTTTTTAATGGCCAGGCCGCGAACTTTTCAACCAATGTAGTATAATGATGGATAGAGACTATAGCAATGGCAGGACGTCTTAAATTAGAGTTACCATGCTTTGCTTGATATGTTAGAGAATATATTATTAGAGAATATATTATTTTCCTTGTAGAAAATTACGAACCTATTTTTTCAAAAAAATATTCCTATAAATTATACTTATTGCGTAAAAAAAAATTAGCCGGTGACTAAAAATAACCCTGTATGCATATGCTAAGTCTAGTTTCAAGGAGGCACTTTAATTCAGATGCTCGAAAAACTGCCCAGATGTCCCGACAGACAGAAGGAGATGACTAAATTCTCCAGAACATAATTGCCTTTCCGAGGAGACCTGACGTCCCGGGTTTCGTCACAAAGGAGATGAATAGGTCCTACTGGTGGAATTAGACCACGTCGACAGCACCATAAGGCAAACTATTATTATCATCATTAGATCAGCTTTTGAGTCTTTTTTAAGAATACTTCATACATTTGTAGCGTCATCTTTTCCCTTTTCTAAAACGACCAGTAACTGTACATCTTGTTTTAATTTATGGTTTTGTTATTTTTTAGGGGGATAACCGCAGATATGGACGAAATTGATCTTTCTGAATTTCCAATTGGCGGATCTTGGCAAGGTCGTTCTGCGCAGCCAATACAGCAAACTAACAGGTAATTTTAACATTTCAAAAAGCAATTACATAAAAAGTTTGGTAATGAACCGCGATAAAAAACCGCGTTCACACACATTTTCGAAACCTTAAGATAATTCAGACTTGAGTAAAATGTCATCTATGTAATATTTCCTATTTTCTAAAAAAAAGTTTGCAACAATTAAATTTAATAATAATCATAAAAATCAATTCATTGGTAATGAATTAATCGCTTATCAAACATACAAATAAAATTTTGACACAGTGTGACTAGTCTGTTTAGTCACTTTTTTATTTAAATTGGTGTTATAGTAAACTTTTAATACCTTAAATTCAGAAGAACGTTATATGTAAGGCTGCAGCTGAAGGTTTCTTTCAAACACCAAAGATTTATCAATTTAGGTGTCTCATCAACAAATACTTTCTTGCTCAAGCCGAAAGTTCAATGACACTACAATTGTGAAACTTTTGGCTCCAGTTTCAGCAGTTAAACCTATTTGTGGCTAGACTTCGGCTGGGATAGAACATACTCATAATAGTCCCTCTCTCTAAAACAAATCGAATAAGGAAACAAATACAAGAGCTAATTACTCTATGATTTTCAGAAATGGACTTCGGGCTGGAGACTCACCCCATCCTACACAACGAACCCGGGACTACGAAATTCCGACAAATAACGGGTAATTATTGAATATAAAAAACGTTGATTTTAAAAAGATAACATCATCAGTTATTTAAGCATCATCGAGTTTGTGTAGGCAAGAAAAGATGCTCGAGGAAACGGCCCAGAATGAGCGGACTGAGTAAGGGGCTATCAAGGTATCGACTCCTGCGATCGAGTCCTTTGTTTTTGGAAGTATTTTGTTTGTTTTCGGGCTCTACCTTGGTTTTAACCCATCGGTCATTACTTCGTGGTTTCTAAATCGATTTTAGAAGGTTTTTAACTTTAAATGGTATTAAAATAATATGCCAACTAAAGTAACCATGTTTTTTATTGTTAAAATCAAGTGTTTATGACCAAGACTTGAAACTTTTTCTGCTATTTTTATTTGTATGATGCACTGCATCTAAATAAGGAAGATAACTTTACCTCATTTAAGGTCGATTTAGTAACTGGAATGTAGCCAATAAAAATTCATTAAAAAAACCGTGAAAAAAAATATTTTTAGTTTTATTCAAGCCTAAAGAGGAGTCATAGTGATTTAAAAAAATATATTAAAATTAAAATTTTGGCACAATCATACCTATTCATAACTAAATTTGTTGCAAATGACATGTACCATACTCCCTTAGAAGGTTGTTCACTAATAACCAGTCACCATGTATTAGCAAAGATTCACAAAATATATACTTTTATACTTAATTAGCTTGTCCCCGCTTACTGCATTTATTTTTTATCTTTACTTAATATATAAAGCTGAAGAGTTTGTTTGCTTGTTTGTTTGAACGCGCTAATCTCAGAAACTACAAGTGGGATTTGAAAACTTATTTTTGCGTTTGATAGCCCAACTCTTGAGGAAGGTTATAGGCTATATTTTATTCCGAAATTCTCACGGGATCAAAAGTTACGCGGGTAAAACCGCGCGCGGTGGCTAGTTACAAATATAATTTAAAAGCTCTTATAGTCTTATGTGCTTGTTTCGCGTTTTTCTGTTTGAACTCACTGTTTTGCGCAGTCGCTTTTTTATTTCCCGCTTTTTAGTTTGATTCATTGTACACCTGAGCAGATATTGGCAGTCTTTATAAGTACAAATAAATAAAAAATACTTTTATTTCAATAGTTTTTCGTCCGTTCATTGAAGATAATGATAATGCTTTTACACATAAACAGTTAAATTCATCCCTATCACAATGTAATATTCAAGTACCTATGCTGTGTTGGAATATAAAAACCCTTATATTTATGTGACCAGAAACCATGTGAAACCAACAATAGAAATGGTGAAACCCAACTTGATAATAAGACTGCGTATGGTGAAAAAATCTTCAGACAAGTCGTCAGACATGTGAAGATTCAAATAGAATCGTTAAACATTGTTTTTCCAAACAAGAATTGATCCCTGCTGAAAAATAATAAAAAAAAAAAACATAATAAACATAAATAGTTTAACACCCAGACATAGAACATTTTTTTTGAACATAGCTACTACGACGCGGCATTTTATGGTTACACTACGACGTAGTACTAGAAGATGTTTTGTAGTAGTGCGTAGTCGTCTATTTTACATACATATATAACTTCACGCCTATATCCCTTATGGGGTAGGCAGAGCACCAGAGGTTATAAAACCATCTAATGTCACGTTTGACTTAAGTGGTATTATAATGATGGCTAGAGTGACAGGGCGTCGTCTATTTGAATGTTATTCATTAATAATTTAGAATGACCATGCTTTGCTTGTAAAAAATATCTTTTTTTTTTGCAAAAAAAAATCCATTCAAAGATACTTATAGTATAGAAAAATTTGGCCGGTGACTAAAAAACAACCCTGTATATGATAAGTCTAGTTTCAAGGAGGCGAAACTGTCCAGATGCCCCGACAACGCGTTGGAGTTGACTAAATTCTACAGAACGTAATTGCCTTTCCGAGGAGACCTGAAGTACCGGGTTTCGTCACAAAGAAAATGAATAGGTCCTACTGGTGGAATTAGACCACGTCGACAGCACCATAAGACAAACTATTATTATCATCATTAGATCAGCTTTTGAGACTTTTTTAAGAATACTTCATACATTTGTAGCTTCATCTTTTCCCTTTTCAAAAACGACCAGTAACTGTACATCTTGTTGTAATTTATTGTTTTGTTATTTTTGTAGGGGGATAACCGCAGATATGGACGAAATTGATCTTTCTGAATTTCCAATTGGCGGATCTTGGCAAGGTCGTTCTGCGCAGCCGATACAGCAAACTAACAGGTAATTTTAATATTTCAAAAAGCAATCACGTAAAAAGTTTGTATGATTATCAAATGCGCCGCGACAAAAAACCGCGTTCACACACATTTTCGAAACCTTAACATAATTCAGACTTGAGTAAAATATCATCTATGTAATATTTACTATTTTCG
This sequence comes from Stenoptilia bipunctidactyla, assembly GCA_944452665.1. Lineage (NCBI taxonomy): Eukaryota > Metazoa > Arthropoda > Insecta > Lepidoptera > Pterophoridae > Stenoptilia > Stenoptilia bipunctidactyla. Next base: position 5,102,904 of record OX101729.1, on the reverse strand, counting down.
AAAAAAAAAGTTTGCGAATTTTCAGTATAGTAACAATGAAATTTAATAATAAATCATAAAATTCTATTCATTGGTAATGAAATAATCACTTATCAAACATACAAATAAAATTTTGACACAGTGTGACTAGTCTGTTTAGTCACTTTTTTATTTAAATTGGTGTTATAGTAAACTTTTAATACCTTAAATTCAGAAGAACGTTATATGTAAGGCTGCAGCTGAAGGTTTCTTCCAAACACCAAAGATTTATCAATTTAGGTGTCTCATCAACAAATACTTTCTTGCTCAAACCGAAAGTTCAATGACATTAAACTACAATTGTTTAACTTTTGGCTCCGGTTTCAGCAATGAAACCTATTTCTGGCTAGACTTCGGCTGGGATGGAACGTACTCATAATAGACCCTCTCTCTAAAATGAATCGAATAACGAAACAAATAAAAGAGCTAATTACTTTATGATTTTCAGAAATGGACTTCGGGCTGGAGACTCAGCCCATCCTACACAACGACCCCGGGACTACGAAATTCCGACAAATAACGGGTAATTATTGAATATAAAAAACGTTGATTTTAAAAAGATAACATCATCAGTTATTTAAGCATCATCGAGTTTGTGTAGGCAAGGAAAGATGCTCGATGAAACGGCCCAGAATGAACGGACTGAGTAAGGGGCCAGCAAGGTATCGACTCCTGCGACCGAGTCCTTTGTTTTTGCACTGCAGGAACACTTAACTAACTGTAGCTTAAACATCAAACATGAAATGACATCATGTGTTGCCACAGGTCAAGTCCCCTCTGAATTTAAAAATGTAACGATGGCAAAAAAAGGGAAAACCTTTATGAGCTCAGTCACACGAAATTATCTACAATATTATTTACAATATTTTGTAACTGAAACCGACAGATTTAAAAAGCGTGAAAATGAAAATGTTTGTTATTGTTTTAAGAAGGTTCAACAGTGAGATGCAAGCACGGAGGAAATATATAGAGGAGCTGCCCTATCCGGTTTTTTCTAGGGACTCAAGTGAAGCCTACGCGCGGGATGCGGGAGGGGTAAGCGGTAGGTTATGGCCAATCATAGCCAAATAGGCGATGGCATTAGTCACCTAGTAGCGAGTAGTAAAAACCGGTTGAAACATAAGGTTAAAATATTCACATGATCATCAAAAAAGTTCAGCTATACTTTACTAGGTGGCTCTAGTTTTTTAACGAAATTTCATACGTTCCAAATCTGTCAGAAAAAACCGCGAAATAAAAGTATTTCTACTTGACGGCAGATAACGCAACCTTTTTTCGCGGCATAAAAATCACCTAGGCAACAAATAACAATCTGAAATTTTGGACACAAATAATTGGAAAACAAACAATTTGTAAAAAATAATTATGAATGAAATTATCTTCGTGGTAAGTTAATTTTATTTGGATTGTCAATGTAATTTCTTTATAAAAGTATAGAAAACTAAATTTTACATCGAGAAACAAATGGAGGATTTAATTTTTTTTAATATCTACGCGTGTACATACTTCACAGAAGTCAGCGACGAACTGACGCCAGTGCCTCTAGCGAGGAATAGCTTGCACTAAAGGCTGTGACGTCAGGACAACCCAAATTGAAGCTGTGCAACTTTGCTTACAGCAGCTCTACTATGTATCTGCTTTGTGGATGCAAGTGCCACTGGAATTTTAAGACAATTTCTGAACTACATACGATGTTAGTACCTACTGAAACAAATTCTACTGGTTCTGGAGCAGTTGTATTCAGCTCTCCAAAAAAGGGAGACCAAAAAACAATTAAGTTTAGATATTATGGACGATTTTGATTATAAAAATCGTGTAAGATTGTTACTTACGATTTAACGAACTTCCGACATTAAAACTACTCAAAGTTAAATTAAATGCGATTATTAATTATATAAACTCTGAAAACATGTTGAGATATATAGGGTGACTGGTGAAAAAATTTAGATACTGAAGGAGAGCACTCAGTACTCGATTCTGATCATAATCTATGTAATAAAATAAATAAAATACCCAGACACTTACACCAACTACATGGCTGCAAAGTAAGCATAGCTTTTGTTATGGTATAACATGTAGCGAACTAGGGGGGAACCTAGAATATAAATACATAAATAGATAAACACTTATAGTAAACCTTTTCACATAACACTTATCCTTAAATCTATGGAAGGTTTAATCTTAAATATTTTGGAATTTTATCATAAAATAAAGCGTACACATTGACCCATGAACGAGTTGGTGATCTTATGGAGTCTACTATTATACTTATACATTAACTACAGGTCCTCAGAGTAAGCAAAGCTTGTGTTATAATACCATTTAGCGAACTAGGGGGAACCTAGAATATAAAATACATAATGTATAAAAATGCTTTTAATTTGTTAATTTCCAAAAGGACTGACAGAGTGGGTTTGACACGACAAAGCAAATTGTCTTGTATTATCATGAATGAATAGCACCAAATTTTCGGTGAATTTAGTCGAAATAGAAGAGTGCAAAAAAAATTGTTGAAGCAAAAATAGTGAAGTTATTCGAGTTTGATCATGGCCGCGCAATCGAAACGCGGAGAATGGCGCGGCCATGGAGATCTCTATAACTACGATAGCTAGAGATCTTTGGTTGTTATTTTTTGTTAAATGAAGAGTGAATTAGTCGAGAATTGTCTAAAAAACAAAACTTCAAAAAATATCATTATTTTGGAAAATATGTTCCTTCAAAGTTATGGCCGGGCCATTCTCCACTTCCGTTTTTTTTCATCCTTAATTATTTCCAAAATCCACGACTTCTAATGGCTAAAACTTGTCCTCGGTGTTGTCAAATAATTTGCTGAATCTAACAACACTATTTTGAATTTCTAATATCCAATAATTCTAACTATTTTCTTGTTTCGTACTTTTTAGAGCGTGTTTTTAGTAGACGGATTTTAGTTTTTAAACTTATTTTGGAGTAATACTCGTAGTGTTAACATATTTGAAATGTGCTAACGAAGTTCTTTTATTTGATACCCACACGAAACCGGCAAGAATATTTTTTTAGTTCTTTACTATAATTATTATTTCACTTATTTTGGAGTAATATTTTTTACATATTTGAGCTGTACTCACAAAGCTCTATTAATATAGCTATTGCTATTTTTAGTACTCTATTTGACACCCCACACGAAACCGTAAAGAAAAACCTTTTTTTTAGTTCCTCACTTTAACTCCCATAGAGGGCGCTGTAGACAATTTAACGTAGGGGGGGCGCTTGCCAAGACGCAGGCAGCCCCATGGGAATCGAGCGATACCCTCGCGATGCTCTCACCGCCATGGCCCTCTGCGTTTTCCGCAGCAGTGCCCTATTTTGGCGGTTGAGGAGTGAAGAGGCTTCCTACGATACCTCATTGGTCCAATTATAACTACTAGTTTAGAAGTTCTGAGGGAACAGATGAACATACCCATACCCATATACATACATACTTACATACACGTCAAAATCATAACCCTCCTTTTTGCTTCGCCGTATTCGGGTAAAAAGTATGACTACGACTTATGCTATGCCCAGTCTTTTCGAATAAAATTTTAAAAGACCGTCACCCAATAGACCTTGAATATTCATTAGTCCATAATCTGAGTTTTATTCCATATTTTTTCTGTTGAATTTCAGACGTCTAAAAGGTACATATTTTTTATGTACCTTTTAGACATATGATAGGTAAGCTGATTTTGTTCCAAGGGATTTCAGATATATTTAGGTACATACTGTTTTCAAATAAAACATTGTCAATAATCTTTATAACAGACCACCTCTGATATATCTTCTATGAAATTTACAAATCTGACAAGTGACGAAATTATTGCGTGTCAAACATACAAATAAAAGCATAAAGACGAAAAGAGCACCTCTTTCTTTTTAAAGTCCTTTAAATTTATCATCTACAAATTAAATTTTCATGCACGTCTTAAAATAAGATGATTTCCTTAAAAAATATGTTATTGTATTCCACAAGTTACGTCCTATATGGATCTTTATTTCTTATATCTTCTGAAGTTGTTGGAAATACCTTTTTTCAATGGAGACAGTCACTATTTCTGATTATTGTCCTTTCGAATTATGTATTATTTTCATACATGGAAACGGGAGTATTTTTAAACATGTGTTTAAACCATGACATGACCTGCAAAGATCTACAAACTGTAGTGTCCGATCAACGATTGATTTCTGGCTCAAGTCAAGCCAAAATTTCGATGACAATTAATCTAAAATTGTTAAACTTTTGGTTCCAGTTTCAGCAATTAAATCTATTTGTGGCTAGACTTCGGCTGGGATGGAACGTACTCATGGTTACTTTATGATTTTCAGAGATGAATTTCGATCCGGAGACTCAGCCCATCCTACACAACGACCCCGGGACTACGCAATTCCAACAAATAACGGGTGAATATTAAATATAAATAACGTAAATTTTAAAAAGACAACATCATCACTTATTTGAGCATCATCAAGTTTGTGTAGGCAAGGAGAGATGCTCGAGGAAATGGCCCAGATATTTTCCTAACGAACAGATGTAGGTGAGAAAGAAGTCTCTAGTCCGATCCTGAGGACATTCAAGTTTTCGTCGCAAGGGACCTCCATAAGATGCCTCTAGTATTATACGACCACTGAATGGTGGAATGATGGCCGCTGAAGGACCAGTAGTAGCCATAAAGGTGAAGGTCATAAGACTTGTGAGGTTTCATTACAATAACTGGGTTGTAATGAATCCTAATGATTAGGGATTTTAGGTAAGGGTATAACGTGCGCACATTTCCAGGCTAAGGGTAAGGTACCAGAAGATAGAGAATGGTTAAAAATGTGCGTTAGGATGGGCAAAAGATGACAATCATTCTCGAGTACAAATTGTCATCACCAGCCGCAGCAGAGGAAAGTGAAAGGATATATTAAAAAAATCACTAAAAAAGTATAAATATTTTGTTAACGTGGGGTGATAACTTATGTTATCGAATTTCTACTCAGGAGGGTAGAAATGTTTCAATATAAATGACTTTTAAAAATACCCAACATAAATCTAAGAAAGTGCTATTTTATAACTGTTCCTCTAATTGTGCCGGCGTGTGTAGATAATTGATATACTTAAGAAATATAAACATACATATTGAAAAAATATATTTTTAAATTAGAAAAAACTTAAATAAACATATAGACATCCATGACTTGACGGCTAATATCTGTGTTCATCACACAAATATCCGCCGCCGGCATAGAAGGCAATGTATATCACTAATACACCTTTTCTTTTAGTATGAGTGAGTGGTCGTCTATTTTATTTTCATACATACACAACTATACGCCCGTATTCCTTATACCAGAGGTTATAAGACCATCCTAATGTCACGTTTGACTTTAGAGGTACCTATTATAATGATGGATATAAGACTATTTGAAATGGCAGGGCGTCTTCTATTTTAATAGTATTCATTCATAAATTAGAGTGACCATACTTTGCTTGATATGTAATAGAATATTTTCCTTGTAAAAAATTACAAACCTATTTAAAAAAAAAAATATTCCTCTAATTGATACTTATTGTGTAAAAAAAAATTGGTTGGTGACTAAAAATAACCCTGTATGCATATGCTAAGTCTAGTTTCAAGGAGGCACTTTAATTCAGATGCTCGGAAAATTGTCCAGTTGTCCCGACAGACAGAAGGAGATGACTTAATTCTCCAGAACATAATTGCCTTTCCGAGGAGACCTGACGTCCCGGGTTTCGTCACAAAGGAAATGAATAGGTCCTACTGGTGGAATCAGACCACGTCGACAGCACCATGAGGCAAACTATTATTATCATCATTAGATCAGCTTTTGAGTCTTTTTTAAGAATACTTCATACATTTGTAGCGTCATCTTTTCCCTTTTCAAAAACGACCAGTAACTGTACATCTTGTTTTAATTTATTGTTTTGTTATTTTTTTAGGGGGATAACCGCAGATATGGACGAAATTGATCTTTCTGAATTTCCAATTGGCGGATCTTGGCAAGGTCGTTCTGCGCAGCCGATACAGCAAACTAACAGGTAATTTTAATACTTCAAAAAGCAATCACGTAAAAAGTTTGGTAATAGGCTATGATCATCAAATGCGCCGCGATAAAAAACTACGTGCACACACATTTTCGAAACCTTAACATAATTCACACTTGAGTAAAATGTCATCTATGTAATATTTACTATTTTCGATAAAAAAGTTTGCGAATTTTCAGTATAGTAACAATGAAATTTATAATTAGGTAGCATAATAAAAAATAAATAAAAAATGTCAGAATACCTAATGCAAAATGAAAGCGAACTAATTATTTCTTTTTAAGAAAAAGTGAACCGCCTTCAAAAAAATAATCTACTAAAAATGTTAAAATAATTTTTACATACGCCATCCTAGTCCTGTTCCTATTCCTTCCCTATTAATATCCCGGATAGCAAATTTCTGCAAAACATGAATTAATAATGTAATAAGAGCATTAATAATATACCTGGGTAGGTATTTTCATAGTTTTAGAAGTCGGTGCCAAATTGATAAGACGAACGTATCAAACTAATAAAGTGTGTGCCTTTTGATATTTTTTTTCTGCCAAAGGAAGCTTAGCACCCTAGTGGAGTATCTGGCCCCTGAATCAGAAAGAGTCTGTATTTTAGTAAAAAACGCCCTCCCCATTTCGATTTCCTAAAAATATGAACAGTTCTATTTAATTTATAATCATACAAAATCTTTGACTATGTACCTACTTCCTATGCAGTGTCCTTTGTTGTCCTTAAAATTTGGTTTGGCACCGACTTCAAAAACTATGAAAATACCTACCCAGGTATATTATTAATGTTCTTATTATATTATTAATTCATGTTTGGCAGAAATTTGCTATCCGGGATATTAATAGGGAAGGAATAGGAACAGGACTAGGATGGCGTATGTAAAAATTATTTTAACATTTTTAGTAGATTATTTTTTTGAAGGCGGTTCACTTTTTCTTAAAAAGCAATAATTAGTTCACTTTCATTTTGCATTAGATATTCTGACTTTTTTTATTTATTTTTTATTTCATACTTTTTAGTGTTAGGTTTTTGTTTTGGGCTAGTTATTAGTTTTTTCATAGTTAGTTAGGTTCTGCATTTATAGATATTACAATGTTTAGATATTAGTGACAGTTTTTAGTGATAAGTTTTGGGCTAGTAATGGTATCAGTAACTACCTAATATTACTGGTAGTATAATGTATTGATACTGTAACACCATGACTTGACCTACCTACTATTATACGTTGTGTCTATGGGCCTAACTAGAGAAACGAAGGACGTTCTAAGATACAGTCGAGCAAGGAAGAATGAAACTCACAACGAAAATAAAACAACGATTTCATACATCAAGAGATCGTCTCGTTTAGGAATCGTCAGCATCCTGCTCGTGCTGCAGAAACTAGAAAAGTGATATATACTTATAAATCTTCGTGCAAACAAACAAATATGGAAACTAACTATGATAAAAGTTATAGCTATCCCAAAATAATGAAGTAAGTAAATTAATGAAAAACAGAGAAGCTGTAAAATCGATTCAGCCAAACGTGAGATAATTGCGAATAAACATACATACAGACGGATCAAACTGATAACTTCCTTTTTTGAAGTCGGTTAAAATACTAAAATGTTCTCCTAAATGTGAAAAATATCCGCATAAACATCGGTTCAGCCAAACGCAAGATAATCGTTGACAAACACAGATACCTAGGTACATGCAGGTTAATCTGAAAACCTCCTTTTGTAAGTCGGCTAGTAAAAAAAAACATCGAAGCCATTTTTTAAGCCATCCGTGATTGGCGTAGTAATAAACAGAAATCTTACTGATAACTATTATAAATGTGAAAGTTTGGCATAAGTAGTGGCAATTAGGAATTGCGCCGGTAAAACCGCGCGAAACAGCTAGTATTCGGCAAATCAACCAAGCATTCGGCTGAATACGAATTTTATAATAATATGCCGAATGTACCGAAGACGAAAGTTCGGCCGAACATTCGGCTCATCTCTTATACAAAATATGCATACAAATTGAGAACCTTCTTTTTTATGAAGTCGGTTAATAAACTAAAACCTTCTCCTAAACTCGACAAATCTTTTCCTAAAAACCGCATCCAAATCGGTTCAGCCAAACGCGAGATAAGCGCGGACAAACATACATACATACATACAGGTCAAACTGAGAACCTCCTTTTTTTGAATTCGGTTAAAAATCGATTCATTGGTAATGAAATAATCGCTTATCAAACATACAAATATAACTTTGACACAGTGTGACTAGTCTGTTTAGTCACTTTTTATTTAAATTGGTGTTATAGTAAACTTTTAATACCTTAAATTCAGAAGAACGTACTATGTAAGGCTGGAGACGAAGGTTTCTTTCAAACGCTAAAGATTTATCAATTTAGGTGTCTCATCAACAATTACATTTTTGCTCAAGCCGAAAGTTCAATGACATTAAACTACAATTGTGAAACTTTTGGCTCCGGTTTCAGCAATGACACCTATTTGTGGCTAGACTTCGGCTGGGATGGAATGTACTCATAATAGTCTCTTTAAAACAAAGCGATTAAGGAAACAAATACAAGAGCAAATTACTTTATGATTTTCAGAAATGGACTTCGGGCTGGAGACTCACCCCATCCTACACAACGACCCCGGGACTACGAAATTCCGACAAATAACGGGTGATTATTGAATATAAAAAACGTTAATTTTAAAAAGAAAACATCATCAGTTATTTAAGCATCATCAAGTTTGTTTAGGCAAGGAAAGATGCTCGAGGAAACGGCCCAGAATGAGCGGACTTAGTAAGGGGGAAGGTATCGACTCCTGCGACCGAGTCCTTTGTTTTCGGAAGTATTTTGTTTGTTTTCGGGCACTACCTTGGTTTTTCCCTTTAGTCATTACTTCGTGGGTTCTAAATTGATTTCAGATTTTAATACCTTGTTTTAAATGTTATTTAAATAATATGCCAACTAAAGTAGCCATGTTTTGTATGTTAAAATCAAGTGTTTATGAGCAAGAGTTGAAACATTTTCTGCTATTTTTATTTGTCTGAAGCATTGCATCTAAATAAGGCAAATAAATGTACCTACCTTATTTAGAGTCGATTTAGTAACTGGAATGTAGCCCATAAAAGTTCATTAAAAAACATGGAAAAAAAATATTTTTACTTTTATTCAAACCTAAAGAGGAGTCATAGTGATTTAAAAAAAATATATTAAAATTAAAATTTTGGCACAATCATATTCATAACTAAATTTGTTGCAAATGAGATGTACCATACTCCCTTAGAAGGTTGTTCACTAATAACCAGTCACCGTGTATTAGCAAAGATTCACATAATATATACTTTTATACTTAGTTAGCTTGTCCCCGCCTGCTGCATTTATTTTTTATCTATACTTAATATATAAAGCTGAAGAGTTTGTTTGCTTGTTTGTTTGAATGCGCTAATCTCAGAAACTACAAGTGGGATTTGAAAAAATCTTTTTGCGTTTGATAGCCCAACTCTTGAGAAAGGTTAAAGGCTATATTTTATTCCGAAATTCTCGCGGGATCAAAAGTTACGCGGGTAAAACCGCGCGCGGTGGCTAGTTACAAATATAATTTAAAAGCTCTTATAGTCTTATGTGCTTGTTTCGCGTTTTTCTGTTTGAACTCACTGTTTTGCGCAGTCGCTTTTTTATTTCCCGCTTTTTAGTTTGATTCATTGTACACCTGAGCAGATATTGGCAGTCGTTATAAGTACAAATAAATAAAAAATACTTTTCTTTCAATAGTTTTTCGTCCGTTCATTGAAGATAATGATAATGCTTTTACACATAAACAGTTAAATTCATCCCTATCACAATGTAATATTCAAGTACCTATGCTGTGTTGGAATATAAAACTGTTATATTTATGTGACCAGACCCTATGTTGAAACCAACTATAGAAATGGTGAAACCCAATTTGATAATAAGACTGCGTAAGGTGAAAAAATCTTCAGACAAGTCGTCAGACATGTGAAGATTCAAATAGAATCGTTAAACATTGTTTTTCCAACCAAGAATTGATCCCTGCTGAATAATAATAAAAAAAAATCATAATAAGCATAAATAGTTTAACACCCAGACATAGAACATTTTTTTGAACATAGCTACTACGACGCGGCATTTTATTGAATACACTACGACATAGTACTAGAAGATGTTTTGTAGTAGTGCGTAGTCATCTATTTTACATATATATATAACTTCACGCCTATATCCCTTATAGGGTAGGCAGAACGCCAGAGGTTATAAGACCATCTAATGTCATGTTTGACTTATTAAATGGTATTATAATGATGGATAGATATTGCAGTGACAGGGCGCCGTCGTCTATTTGAATGTCATTCATTAATAATTTAGAATGACCATGCTTTGCTTGTAAAAAATACCTTTTTTTTTGCAAAAAAAAATCAATTCAAAGATACTTAAAGTGTAGGAAAATTTGGCCGGTGACTAAAAAACAACCCTGTGTATGATAAGTCTAGTTTCAAGGAGGCGAAACTGTCCAAATGCCCCGACAACGAGTTGGAGTTGACTGAATTCTACAGAACATAATTGCCTTTCCGAGGAGACCTGACGTCCCGGGTTTCGTCACAAAGGAGATGAATAGGTCCTACTGGTGGAATTAGACCACGTTGACAGCACCATAAGACAAACTATTATCATCATCATTAGATCAGCTTTTGAGACTTTTTTAAGAATACTTCATACATTTGTAGCTTCATCTTTTCACTTTCAAAAAACAACTTACAAGTAACTGTGCATAATGTTTTAATTTATTGTTTTGTTATTTTTTAGGGGGATAACCGCAGATATGGACGAAATTGATCTTTCTGAATTTCCAATTGGCGGATCTTGGCAAGGTCGTTCTGCGCAGCCGATACAGCAAACTAACAGGTAATTTTAACAAAAAGATCTGATGTAAAAAGTTTGGCAATAAGCAATGATGGAAGTAAGCTAGGTATTAAAAGTAAAACTGTAAAAATTAATTCTCCTTAACTTAATAATTTTCTTTATTAATTAATTTTCTTTGTAAAATAATTAGACTGAGAGTACCAAAGGTACTACCTAATTACTAACCAGTTTGTTTTGTTTTAGTTGGACTTTACTTTCATAAGTTTATGGCTTTTACACCAAGTTCCCTCTTTATATCAATTAAAGTTTTTATATGCGCATAGGATCGCCAACAAATTGAAGTATATTGGTATGGTGGTAACCGATGTATATAAAGTGAAATATAAAAGAAATGTCATAATATGTTCGCTTCATTAGGAAAAAACTATAAACTTTGCCATGTTTAAGACTTTTACAGTGTATACATTTAAACTTTTAATTTAGGCTTTTTATCATTATAAAGAACTTAAAATTACCTAAAGATTGACATATGTAACATTAAGTATTTATTTATTTGTTTATTAAAGAAACAAACAGCTTAAAATATTACTTATAAACAGAATTAACAATAAATATTTCATTAGCCAAAATAGTTTCCAATTTTAATTTAAAAGTCGTAATGAGATAGTCTGAATAGTAGTTACCTACCTAATCTGATACAATTTCAATATAGCTCTGACAATAAAGTAAATAATGAAAACATAATAAAAATGTTGCAAAATCTAAATGTAGTAAAGAGAAAAGTTAATTATAATAAAACTAAAACTGCGGCTTTCTTTAAGGTATTGCTCAGGTTCATAGACGTAACAGCAGTAAAAGAAAGAGTCACCTTTACTTACAAATTGCGTCTTAGAAGAAAACAAAGTATCGTGCTGTCTCTCTTCGTGCTGCGTTACTCTGCCTGAAAATACCGCGACGAAGCCCTGTTGTTATGAAACCATACCACGTGTTTTAATCAAGATCCCATTGTTACTGCCTAACCTCCACACACATTCATACAGTCCACTGCTGGGTAGAAGCAACCAATGATCATCAAATGCGCTGCGATGAAAAACCGCGTTCACCCACATTTTCAAAACCTTAATAATGAAAATGTCACCTATGTAATATTAACTGTGTCCGAAAAAAAAAGTTTGCAGACTTTCAGTATAAATATTCTATGAAATTTAATAAGTATCATAAGAATCGATTCATTGATAATGAAATTATAGCTTATCAAACACACAAATAAAATTTTGATACAGTGTAACTAGCTGTTTAGTCACTTTTTTATTTAAATTAATGTTATAGTAAACTTTTAATACCTTAAATCAGCCGTGGTTTACTTTGTATGGAATCATGTTAGATACCTACCAGGGCTGAGTTTTTTGATCGATGTTACTATATAAATAAATAATCCCATTTTTAGTAATGGCAATAATGTTATCCTGACCGAACGAAACGAATGAAGTTGAATCAAATATAAACAATATGGCATCCTGGTTTGCAATTTGTATTGCGCGCATTACATTGTCCGACCAGAATTCAGCAATAGAATACTTTGTAGTGTATTTTCGTGAGATATTGAAACTTTGACCCAATTTATTTCGCACCTGTGACCTGTGCTTTTTCTCCATGACTTTAACCAGTTAGGCAAAGATTTAGGCTATTCTTAAGTTTAGTGCAAACGGCCTTAAATGAATAGCATCTTGGAGACATTTTGTATTTATTGTTATGCTTAATAGGTACATAAGAGCTAGTTTAGTCCCTGTTAACCAGACTGGGTGAGTGGTCTCGACAAGATAATCTCGAGGCTGCGCTCCTAGTCTAGATGTGCATGCTAAAATTTACAACCTATCGTGAGCTAAAAATGATTCAAATTTCCCGCTACAAATAGTTTACCTTAGGGTGACTATAGATGGCAGTACTTCCAAACTAAACGACTAAAAACCGTTCCTATTCTTTTTATATGAAGTTGATCTTCTTCTCCTAGAGTAATTGTGTTCTGTGCCTTAAATTCAGAAGAACGTACTATGTAAGGCTGCAGCCAGAGGTTTCTTTCAAACGCCAAAGATTTATAATTTTTGTGTCTGATCAACGATTACTTTCGTGCTCAAGCCGAAGGTTCAATTACATAAATCTACAATTGTTATACTTTTGGCCCCGGTTTCAGCAATGACACCTATTTTTAGGTAGACTTCGGCTGGGATGTAACGTATTCATAACAGTCCATCTCTCTCTAAAAGAAATCGAATGACGAAACAAATACAAAAGTTAATTAATTTATAATTTTCAGAAATGGACTTCGGGCTGGAGACTCAGCCCATCCTACACAACGACCCCGGGACTACGAAATTCCAACAAATAACGGGTGATTATTGAATATAAATAATGTAAATTTTAAAAAGACAACATCATCACTTATTTGAGTATCGTCGAGTTTGTGTAGGCAAGGAGAGATGCTCAAGGAAACGGCCCAGATACTTTCCTAACTAAGAGATGTAGGTGAGAAAGAAGTCTCCAGTGCATCATCACCTTTTCATGGACAACAATTTTGACGACATTCCAAGGCATCTGCGCGGTCTTGCCGAGCGTCTGGTACAGCAGCGCCTTACCGCTACTGATCTCGCATGCTGACTTCATGCATTGTATCGATGGCGTGTTGGATAAATGCCAACAATTCATTGGCTACGAGTTTTTCGGAACCCATAGCCATAGTGACGTGCAGCGGCTGATGCCGCGCGTATCGCGAATTGAATTACATTCAGGGCCTCTTTCACGATCCTCAAGTATAGTGTTAATTAGTTACTTTTAAAGTAAAGTTAATTGGCAAGTAAAACTGTCAAGTATCATTTGTCAATTTCACCAACAAAATCCAAGTCCTGAGTGGTCCTGAGTTACAACTTATGGCACAAGTGAACAAATTTACAAATCGTTCGTTCCAATCGTTCTACAATACGTCAAATGTCTATAGAATTATGTCAGTGTCATGTCAATTTCTTCATTTCGTCCGTGGTGACTGTTAAATTCAGTTTGCACGTTTTGATTTACTATCTGTTTTTGATTCTAATAATAAAAATGGCAAAAAGGGAATGAAGTGTTATTTTTTCTTCTACTAAAAGGGACCTTTTAGTGTCATTGGTCTAAAAGTACAGAAATAGTTTATTGATTAAAAAAATATATCTTAGAGATTTATGCTTTATTTTATGGCTTGTTAAATTATGCTCTTGACTCGTTGCAACCTTAGATACTCGAAATTTAACAAAAAAAATCCTTTTCATCAAGAGTTGCACAATAATTTATTCTCTGGTTTAAAACACGGGTTATCGGAATTCACTGCATTATATTATGTTTGCTTACTGACCATCAATAAGATCAAATCAATCCATTTTTTAGTAAAGATATCTCACTCAGTTTTGAAATAAATAAATAATAAATAAATTCCTAGACAATCACACCAACTACGTGGCCTCAAAGTAAGCGAAGCTTGTGTTATGAGATACCATGTAGCGAACTAGGGGGGAACCTAGAATATAAATACATATATAAATAAACACCCAGACCCGGAACATTTTTTTTTCTTGTTCCGGGCGGGAATCGAACCCGCAACCACTGGCGTCTGAGGCAGATAGGTTTACCCCTTCGCCAAAGTGGTCGTCAAGATACATAGGTTATCGTTGCGTAACAATATAAAAACAAATGACTTTACTCATTGAGTAAGCGTCCTAATTGCCAGATGGTGTTCCAAGTAGTTTACTGGTCAGTTTAACTTATGAGCAGCGCTACTCGAACGTCGTGAAATGTGATTTAAAAGTTACGCGTTACTTTATTAAGTAATTAGCTTACTCAGAGCTTTACTTGAAGGTGGTGAAAGAGGCCCTCAGACTGTAATGTAGCGAGACACGTCCGTTTCCCAGTGCGCCTTGAACATTGTTTTGTTGCCATCAGTAGAGTAAGCAATCCCAACAACTCATGTCGAATGCCAAAACCGATCGTCGAAACCATTCACGAAGTTAAAGTCTTGCAAATATACAGGGTTGTTTTCTTGTCACTAGCCAAATTGAAATGATTGTTTCTTTGATAGAATAAAAACTTACCTGCATATTTACTTTAGTATGAGAGAGTAGTCGTCTATTTTACATACATACATACATAACTATACGCCTGTATCCCTTATGGGATAGGCAGAACACCAGAGGTTATAAGACCATCGGATGTCACGTTTGACTTTAGAGGTATTATAATGATGGATAGAGACTATAACAATGACAGAGCGTCTTCTATTCTTTCTTCATTCATAATTGAGAGTGACCATGCTTTGCATAATATGTTAGCCAATATATTAATTTCCTTGTAAAAAATACAAACGTGTTTTTGCAAAAAATTGTTCCTATAAATAATACTCATTGTGTTAAAAAAAAATTGGCCGGTGTCTACAAAAAAACCCTGTATATGAAAAGTCTAGTTTCAAGGAGGCACTTTTAATTCAGATGCTCTAAAAACTGTCCAAATGCCCCGACAAAGAGATGGAGTTGACTTTCTTCTCCAAAACATAATATCCTTTCCGAGGAAACCTGATGTCCCGGGTTTCGTCACGAGAGAAATGAATAGGTCCTACTGGTGCAATTAGACTACGTCGACTGCACTCACAAGTAACTTTACATCATGTTTTAATTTATCTTGTTGTTGTTTTTGTAGGGGGATAACCGCAGATATGGACGAAATTGATCTTTCTGAATTTCCAATTGGCGGATCTTGGCAAGGTCGTTCTGCGCAGCTGATACAGCGAACTAACAGGTATTTTTAAAATTTTAAAAGAACTGACGAGAAATACCGCTTTCACACACATTTTTGAAACCTTTACATAATTTAGACTTGAGTAAAATGTCATCCATGCAATGTTTACTGTTTTCGAAAAAAAAAGTTTGCTAACTTTCAGAATTAGTAATCTACGAAATTTAATAAAAATCATAAAAATCGATTCATTGGTAATGTAATAATCGCTTATCTAACATACAAATAAAATTTTGACACAGTGTGACTAGTCTGTTTAGTCAAATTTTATTTAAATTGGTGTTATAGTAAACTTTTAATACCTTAAATTAAAAAGAACGTACCGTGTAAGGCCGCAGCTGAAGGTTTCTTTCAAACGCCAAAGATTTATAAATTTTAGTGAATGATCAAAGTTTACTTTTTTGCTCAAACCGAAGGTTCAATGACATAAATCTACAATTGTTAAACTTTTGGCCCCGGTTTCAGCAATGGCACCTATTTGTGGCTAGATTTCGGCTGGGACGGAACATACTTATAATAGTCCCTCCCTCTAAAACGAATCCAATAACGAAACAAATACAAGAGCTAATTACTCTATGATTTTCAGAAATGGGCTTCGGGCTGGAGACTCACCCCATCCTACACAACGACCCCGGGACTACGAAATTCCGACAAATAATGGGTGATTATTGAATATAAATAACGTAATTTTTAAAAAGACAGCAGCTCTGAGATATCAGATGAGGAAACGGCCTAGATACTTTCCTAACGAAGAGATGTAGGTGAGAAAAAAGTCTCCAGTGCATCATCACCTTTTCATGGAGACCAATCCTGATGACATTCCAGTTTTCGTCGCAAGGGACCTACATAAGCTGCCTCTAGTATTATACGACCACGTCGATGACGTGGCCGCTGTAGGACCAGTAGTAGCAATTAAGGTGAAAGTTGTAAACTTTCTGAAAGAAAGATTTATGAGGTTTTATAACTTTATAACATAAAAAAGGTAACTGCATTACTCCGTGCAACATTGAACTTTTGCTGGAGGCCGGACAACACAACAGCACAGCCTATGGTGGAATACTTGTGTTTTAGATCCTTCAGAAGCTGTGCGTGTCAGTCATCTTCGAGGGCAAAACATCTTAAACGCAGCAACTAGGCACAGTGGTCCTGTATTACAAAAAATGTTGACAAACCCTTTTGCAGAACTTCAGACGCATTTCTCTGTTCAGCCATATGTGTAGATAGGTTGCTTTCGAGAGTAATTACTTATCATCTCCGGGTTTCGAAAAGGTTTTGATGCCATCAGAAGAGTAAACAACCCCAACAACTCACGTTGAATGCCAAAACCTATATAAAGAATAATATAACGCTTGTTCCTTCTGTACCTACCTATATTGAATCGCGCAAAAGCTTGCGCTCGCCTCCCGCCTTTTTATACCCTACCGCCGCGAGCCGCGTCGAGCGCGGCAACCGTTACGCAAAAATAATCCTTATATCATTCAGTATTCACACGCGATGGGTTCTTAGCGTATTTCATGTATAAGTTTTGTGTTTCTATACCGATTTCTATGATCCTTTTTTTATTGAATAGGCAATAATGTTTTTTTTTTAAATTAGGGATGAGTGAGAGTATTATAAACGTAAGAGTAAAGAAATATAATCAGAAAGCTCCGAACTGCTAAGCTATCGGAATTTACACGTGTTATTGTGAGTCAACCATAAAATATAGACATATACTGTTGTGGGATATTTTTTACCCACGACGGAACGGAGACGGTATATGCGTTTGGGGTGAGAGGGTGTTTGTGCAAACCAATGTTACCATTTATCTCCAGAACCACTGGTCCGATTTTAATGCGGTTTTCAGTAGTCGCTTTGGATTTGATTGGTGCATGTTCTTAGATAGGTGTAGCGGTAGCAACTCACCAGGGGGCGTTGCAGTAAACATTTGTTTGTAAATACCAATGTTACCGTTTATCTGCAAAACCATTGGCCCGATTTAAATGCTGTTTTCAGTGATAGCTTTGGATTTGATTAACACATGTTCTGAGATAGGTGTTACGGTAACAACTCACCAGGGGGCGCTGCAGTAAATATTTGTTTGCAAACCATTGGTCGATTTGGATGCCGTTTTCAATTATCGCTTTGGTTTTTGATTGGTATAATGTTATATGATATCGTGTTACGTTACAACAAAGCCCCAGCAAAGTTGAGCCACCAGCAAAGTTGAGTTGTAAATACTTATAATACTTCACTATGTATTAAAATAAACTACATGGGTTTTCACATTAGAGGGCTGATGAGGAACGAGGTGTTGTATAATGTAGTGTATGGTACCTATATTATGCTCTTTAAAACGTTTGAAATAAAAAACAAAATAAAAATTTTGAAAAACCCACGACGCGACCTTTAAAAAGTAATTGAAAAAGAACACAATAATTTAAGATCCCTCGACTGAAATGATTTATGTGACGAGAGATAATTAACGTGAAAAGCTTTTTTAAAAGTTCACTTGATCTCACACTGAGTCGGCCATATTATGAACAACATACTATTCGTTTTCATAGCACTTCCCTACGCTTACCTATTCGGTTTTCGAAGATGTAGATGTCGCAATAACATAGGTATTCAACTTCCTATAAACTTAATAAGAAGAGCAAGAAAATCCGTCGAGGGCTTCCATAAATATTTTAAATTTCAATATAAAACTACAAAACGAATTCATTCAATGGCAGCCCCAGACGGATTTTCTTGCTCTTCTTATAAAGTGTATAGGGAGTTGAATACCTATGTTATTGCGATATCTACATCTTCGAGAACCGAAAAAGTAAGCGTAGGAAAGTGCTATGAAAACGAATAGTATGTGGTTCATAATATGGCCGACTCTGTGTGAGATCAAGTGAACTTTTAAAAAAGCTTTTCACGTTAATTATCTCTCGTCACATAAATCATTTCAGTCAAGATCTTAAAGTATTGTGTTCTTTTTCAATTACTTTTTAAACGTCGCGTCGTGGGTTTTTCAAAATTTTTATTTTGTTTTTTATTATATAATTTACATACAGACAGACAGACAGACAAAAATTTTACTGATTGCATTTTTGGCATCAGTATCGATCACTAATCACCCCTTGATAGTTATTTTGAAAATATATTTCATGTATAGAATTGACCTATCTACAGATTTATTATAAGTATAGATAGATATAGAAGATGAGAGAGTAGCCGTCTATTTTACATACATACATACATAACTATACGCCTGTATCCCTTATGGGATAGGCAGAACACCAGAGGTTATGAGACCATCGAATGTCACGTTTGACTTTAAGGGTATTATAATGATGGATAGAGACTTTTGCAATGATAGAGCGTCTTCATTTGAATGGTATTCATGCATTATTGAAAGTGACAATGCATTGCTTAATATATTAATTTCGTTGTAAAAAATACAAACCCTTTTTTGCAGAAAATTGTTCCTATAAATGATACTCATTGTCATCATCACGACTCTGTGTAATGAGCCTACTGCAGGGCTATGAGTCTCTTCCCTGGGTGACGAGGAAGTATTGGCCATAATCCACCAAGCTGGCCCAGTGCTGGGTGGTGGATGTCAGAATTTTCAGGGCGCCGAAAATGGCTTCTGACAAACCCTAACGACTACTGTATACAAGAATACAACACCCGGGACCGACTACTTAACGTGCCCTCCGAAGCCCGAAAGTCGCCGTGAGAAATGAATGGTCGGCGGTCACCCATCCAAGTACCGACCGCGCTGAACGTTGCTTAACCTGTGATGTCGTTTGATACACACAGTAACCACAGCACCAGACGACCACACGACTCATTGTAATAAAAAAAATTGGCCGGTGTTTAATTCAGATGCTCTAAAAACTGTCCAAATGCCCCGACAAAGAGTTGGAGTTCACTAAATTCTTCAGAAAATAATTGCCTTTCCGAGGAGACCTGACGTCCCGGGTTTCGTCACAAAGGAAATGAATAGGTCCTACTGGTGGAATTATACCACGTCGACAGCTCCATAAGG
The DNA here is from genome assembly GCA_944452665.1 of Stenoptilia bipunctidactyla. NCBI lineage: Eukaryota > Metazoa > Arthropoda > Insecta > Lepidoptera > Pterophoridae > Stenoptilia > Stenoptilia bipunctidactyla. The sequence continues at coordinate 5,083,119 of OX101729.1, read as the reverse complement.
CAAACTATTATTATCATCGTTAGATCAGCATTTGAGTTTTTTTTACAGAATACTTTATAAATTTGTAGCGTCATCTTTTCCCTTTTCAAAAAACAACTTACAAGTAATTGTACATCATGTTTTGTTATTTATTTAGGGGGATAACCGCAGATATGGACGAAATTGATCTTTCTGAATTTCCAATTGGCGGATCTTGGCAAGGTCGTTCTGCGCAGCTGATACAGCGAACTAACAGGTATTTTTAAAATTTTAAAAGAACTGATGATAAATACCGCGTTCACACACATTTTTGAAACCTTTACATAATTTAGACTTGAGTAAAATATCATCTAAGCAATGTTTACTGTTTTCGAAAAAAAAAGTTTTCCAACTTTCGGAATTAGTAATCTACGAAATTTAATAATAATCATAAAAATCGATTCATTGGTAATGTAATAATCGCTTATCAAACATACATATAAAATTTTGACACAGTGTAAAATTTTGACACTGTTTAGTCACATTTTATTTAAGTTGGTGTTATAGTAAACTTTTATTTATAAATTTTATGATCAACGATTACTTTTCTGCTCAAACCGAAGGTTCAATGATATAAATCTACAATTGTTAAACTTTTGGCTCCGGTTTCAACAAGGACACCTATTTGTGGCTAGACTTCGGCTGGGATGGAACGTACTCATAACAGTCCCTCACTCTCTAAAAGAAATGGAATAACGAAACAAATACAAAAGCTAATTACTTTATTATTTTCAGAAATGAACTTCGGGCTGGAGACTCAGCCCATCCTACACAACGACCCCGGGACTACGAAATTCCAACAAATAACGGGTGATTATTGAAAATTAATAACATAAATTTAAAAAAAGACAACATCATCACTTGATTGAGCATCATCAAGTTTGTGTAGGCAAGAAGAGATGCTCGAGGAAACGGCCCAGATACTTTCCTAACGAAAAGATGTAGGTGAGAAAGAAGTCTCCAGTGCATCACCTTTTCATGGAGACCAATCCTGATGACATTCCATTTTTCGTCACAAGGGACCTACATAAGCTGACCTTAGTATTATACGACCACGTCGATGTCGATGACGTGGCCGCTGAAGGACCAGTAGTAGCCATAAAGGTGAAGGTCGTAAACTTTCTCAAAGCAAGACTTGTGAGGGTTCATTACAATAACTGGGTTTGAATAATACGATCAGCGAGCTGAGTAGTGAAGTATCACGACTGAGTTGCATCGTTTAATATGCCCTCCGTGACATTAATATTGATAATGTTCGTAGCACACATAGTGCATTGGTCGGTAGATTCAAATATGCTGACATGAGCGCTTCACCGGTCACCGACATTGGCGCTGCGCCCTTTTTTTTTGTCTGGAGGAAAACCTGCTGTCACGTCCCCGACCGCCCAAGGGGGAACGGTGGGGTATGTGGGGATGATCCGGCAGAAGGCCGAACCGACCCACAAAAAACCTCCAGGTGTACCTCCCCCGCCATAATTGGGGCCCACGGTATCTCCAGCTTTGCCCGCGAGCCCCGTCGGATTGCGCTCAGCCTGAGCCTTGCGCCCCCACGTAGGAAATGGCCCAGTACACGCGGCCATTTCCTCACTCGTAGCCTGTATAGCCGCAGTAGGTCCCCTCACCCGCCACGGCTGGCTATCGGTAGTAGAAGGCGTCTCCTTCTCCGTCCCACCCTCCGCCCAGCCTAACCTAAAACCTAATCTAAGACGTAACCTAAAAGCTTACCTAAAAACTAACCTAAAACCTATCCTAAAACCTTACCTATAACCTAATCTAAAACCTAATCTAAAACCTAACCTAAAACCTTTCCTAAAACCTATCCTAAAACCTAACCTAAAACCTACCCTGAAACCTATCCTAAAACCTAACCTAAAACTTAACCTAACCCCCCGCCACGACAAGGCACACTCTGCTTGGGGGGGTGGCGCTGCCCCCTAAGGTTACACGTTCATCCGTGAGAAACCTACTATGTAGAAACCAACCTATTTTTCATTTGTTAGTTCGTAGTTGGTAATGAGCGTCTGAGCTCTATACTAAATATTAACAGTCGAGCACTGTTAGTATGTATTTAACCGAAGGTTCGGAATGAGCTGCCTGCGTCTATTTTCCCTGACCAGTATAGTCCTGGTACTTTTAAGCGTCGAGTGAATAGGTTCCTCGTGGATGGACGTATATAACCTAAGTATTCATGTTCACTTACCATCAGGTGTCATGGAAGACAGACGTCCCATACTTACTTTATAAAATAAAAATAAAAAAGGTGACTGAATTACTCCATGCAACATTGAACTTTTGCGGGAGGCCGGACAACACAACAGCACAGCCTATGGTGGCATACTTGTGTTTTAGATCCTTCAGAAGCTGTCCGTTTCCGTCATCTGCGAGGGCAAAACACCTAAAACGCAGCAACTAGGCACAGTGGTCCTGTATTACAAAAAATGTTGACAAACCCTTTTGCAGAACTTCAGACGCATTTCTCTGTTCAGCCATATGTATAGATAGGTTGCTTTCGAGAGTCATTTATTACCATCTCCGGGTTTCGAAAAGGTTTTGATGCAATCAGAAGAGTAAACAACCCCAACAACTCACGTTGAATGCCAAAACCGATCGTCGAAACCATGCACGAAGTTAAAATCTTGCAAATATACAGGGTGTTTTTCTAGTCACTAGCCAAAATTTAAATGTTTGTTTCTATGATACAATATAAACTTATCTTCATATTTATTTTAGTATGTCTCTATTTTACATACATACATACATAACTATACGCCTGAATCCCTTATGGGATAGGCAGAACACCAGAGATTATTAGACCATCGAATGTCACGTTAGACTTTAGAGGTATTATAATGATGGATAGAGACTTTTGCAATGATAGAGCGTCTTCTATTTGGTATTCATGCATTATTGAAAGTGACAATGCATTGCTTAATATGTTACATAATATATTAATTTCGTTGTAAAAAATACAAACGTGTTTTTGCAGAAAATTGTTCCTATAAATTATACTCATTGTCATCATCACGACTCTGTGTAATGAGCCTACTGCAGGGCTATGAGTCTCTTCCCTGGGTGACGAGGAAGTATTGGCCATAATCCACCAAGCTGGCCCAGTGCTGGGTGGTGGATGTCAGAATTTTCAGGGCGCCGAAAATAGCTTCTGACAAACCCTAACGACTACTGTATACAAGAATACAGCACCCGGGACCGACTGCTTAACGTGCCCTCTGAAGCCCGGAAGTCGCCGTGAGAAATGAATGGTCGGCGGTCACCCATCCAAGTACCGACCGCACCGAACTTGGTGGTAGGATCCCATCTGGGTCCGCCTGGCTAGCGACCACCCTTTATATAAAGTCTGCCGCCAAATGTTACCGCTTCGGCGGTAATGTGTTCCGGCAATATTGTATAAAGAGCCAGTTCCTTCCTTAACCCGTGTGCTTTCATCTTCGACCTCATCGTCACTTACCATCAGGTGAGATTGAGGTCAAACGCGGGTTTAGTCACTAATAAAAAAAAAAAAAGAACGTTGCTTAACCAGTGATATCGTTTGATACACACTGTTACCACAGCACCAGACGACCACACGACTCATTGTAATAAAACAAATTGGCCGGTGTCTAAACAACAACCCTGTACATGAAAATTCTAGTTTCAAGGAGGCACTTTTAATTCAGATGCTCTAAAAGCTGTCCAAATGCCCCGACAAAGAGATGGAGTTGACTAAATTCTCCAGAACGTAATCCCCTTTCCGAGGAGACCTGACGTCCCGGGTTTCGTCACAAAGGAGATGAATAGGTCCTACTGGTGGAATTAGACCACGTCGACAGCACCATAAGGCAAACGATTATTATCATCATTAGATCAGCTTTTGAGACTTTTTTAAGAATACTTCATAAATTTGTAGCGTCATCTTTTCCCTTTTCATAAAACAACTTACAAGTAATGGTACATCATGTTTTGTTATTTATTTAGGGGGATAACCGCAGATATGGACGAAATTGATCTTTCTGAATTTCCAATTGGCGGATCTTGGCAAGGTCGTTCTGCGCAGCTGATACAGCGAACTAACAGGTATTTTTAAAATTTTAAAAGAACTGATGAGAAATACCGCGTTCGTACACATTTTTGAAACCTTTACATAATTTAGACTTGAGTAAAATATCATCTAAGCAATGTTTACTGTTTTCGAAAAAAAAAAGTTTTCCAACTTTCAGAATTAGTAATCTACGAAATTTAATAATAATCATTAAAATCGATTCATTGGTAATGTAATAATCGCTTACCAAACATACAAATAAAATTTTGACACGATGTAAAGTTTTGCCACTGTTTAGTCACATTTTATTTAAATTGGTGTTATAGTAAACTTTTAATACCTTAAATTCAGAAGAACGTACTATGTAGGGCTGCAGCTGAAGGTTTCTTTCAAACGCCAAAGATTTATAAATTTTAGTGAATGATCAAAGTTTACTTTTATGCTCAAACCGAAGATTCAATGACATAAATCTACAATTGTCAAACTTTTGGCTCCGGTTTTAACAATGACACCTATTTGTGGCTAGACTTCGGCTGGGATGGAACGTACTCATAACAGTCCCTCACTCTCTAAAAGAAATGGAATAAAGAAACAAATACAAAAGCTAATTACTTTATGATTTTCAGAAATGAACTTCGGGCTGGAGACTCAGCCCATCCTACACAACGACCCCGGGACTACGAAATTCCAACAAATAACGGGTGATTATTGAATGTAAATAACGTAAATTTAAAAAAGATAACATCATCACTTGATTGAGCATCAGCAAGTTTGTGTAGGCAAGAAGAGATGCTCAAGGAAACGGCCCAGATACTTTCCTAACGCACAGATGTAGGTGAGAAAGAAGTCTCCAGTGCATCATCACTTTTTCATGAAGACCGATCCTGAGGATATTCCGGTTTTCATCGCAAGGGACCTACATAAGCTGCCTCTAGTATTATACGACCAGTAGAAGCAATAAAGGTGAAGGTTATAAACTTTCTGAAAGCAAGACTTGTGAGGTTTCATTACAATAACTGGGTTTAAATAATACGGTCAGCGAGCTGGGTAGTGAAGTATCACGACTGAGTTGTTCCGTTTAATATTTGTTTTATATGCCCTCTGTGATATTTATATTGATAATCGTCGAGGCACCCACAAGGCATTTACAATTTCGGTAGATTCAAATTTGCTGACATGAGCGCTTCACCGGTCACTGACGTTGGCGCTGCCCCCTAAGGGTACATGTTCATCCGTGAGAAACCAACTATTTAGAAACCAACCAATTTTTTATTTGTTAGTTCTTCGTTGGTAATAAGCGTCTGAGCTCTTTTGGAATGAGCTGCCTGCGTTTATTTTCCCTGACCAGTATAGTCCTGATACATTTAAGCGTCGAGTGAAAAGGTTTCTCGTGGGTGGACGTATATCACCTTAGTTTTCATGTTCACTTACCATCAGGCGTCATGGAAAACAGACGTCCCATCCTTAATTTAAAAATAGAAAAGGTGACTGCATTACTCCATGCAACTATTATTATCATCAGTAGATCAGCTTTTGAGATCTTAAAAATAATACCTCATACTTTTGTAGCGTCATGTTTTCCATTTTCTTAAAACAATTACAAATTACTATACATCATGTTTTAATTTATTGTTTTGTTATTTTTGTAGGGGGATAACCGCAGATATGGACGAAATTGATCTTTCTGAATTTCCAATTGGCGGATCTTGGCAAGGTCGTTCTGCGCAGCTGATACAGCGAACTAACAGGTAATTTTAATATTTCAAAAAGAAATCACGTAAAACGTTTGGTAAGAAGCTATGATCACTAAATACGCTGCGATACAAAACCGCATTCACCTTAATTTTCGAGTCAGCAAAATTATGAAAAACGTCATAATGTATTTACTGTTTTCGAAAAAAAAGTTTGCAAATTTTCAAAATATCTGTCAAACTCTGAAGTATTTTCAATGAACTTTTAGTAGAATCATCAAATTTCATTCGTAAGTGACGAAATCATTGCTTAACAAACGACGAATTCAGAGGATTTACCTTTAAAAATCCATTAAAAGTCCAATAAAACATCAATAAAAAGTTGCGAGCTCTTCACGAACGTGACATACGATGCATATTCTCTTTAAAATATATTTTGACATACTGTTACACGTCTGTTTAGTCACTCTATTACTTAAATAGCATATTTGATATATTGAGTAAAAGTAACTGTGGTAAATTAAATTAAACCCAACCAGAATGTTTTAGTCTAAAAATAAAATTAGCAGAAGTTTTATGTGTATTACGTTACTCCATAGTGATGGGATGGTATGTCCCCTCCTGCCACTTAGTACTATTTTTTTATTACAAATATAATTTGAAAACACTTTTAGTCATATGTGCTTGTTTTGTGCTTTTTAGTTGAAACTTACTTTATTCCGCAATCGGCTGCCTTATCACGTAACTTGCAAGAGCAAAGCGATGGCATGAATTGCGCAAGATTTGCTAAAAAAGAACTAATTCGTATTACGTTACAGCAAAAACAAAAGCCACAGCAATCCGACGACTGTGCTGCCTCTATCGTACAATCGATGTACTAAAAGTGCATATTATAATCCCTTTGACTTTCATACTTTTCGTGTGTACTTTTCTGCGAAATTTTAAAAGCAAACATCTGTTTCACATTTTATTAGTTTCTTTTTTAGCTACCAAATTAGTATTAGTATCGTAGCAATAAATCCATTCTGCGATCAACGAACGATTGAACAGCTATCGCTTACATAATACAATGACCGCCATTATAGCTGATCGCTAATATTTACGTGATAAGGCAGCGGGTTCTCTACTTTTTGTAATTATGTTTTTTAAATTTATAATTTCTTCTTTTGAATTTCAGAGGTTATGGAGGCGGCGGTCCATATCTCAGGTATTTATGTCAACGCAATAAAAATAAGATAACTAGGAAAAGTCTTTCAATTATAAAAAGATTAAATTATTAATTAGTATTTTGCGATTTTGATCATAATTTAGGCACTGCAATGTACCCGCCAAGAAACATATGAGCCGTCATGTTTATGTTGAAGACTTCATATATTTATATAAAAAGTCTTGCAAAAATTAACAGAAGTTTTATGTGTATAACGTAACTCCATAGTGATGGTTTGGTATGTCCCCGCTTGCTGCTACTATTTCTTTATTACAAATATAATTTAGAAACTCTTTTAGTCATATGTGCTTGTTCTGTGCTTTTTAGTTGAAACTTACTTTATTCCGCAGTCGGGTTTTCTACTTTTTGTAATTCCATTTTTTTTATTTATAATTTCTTCTTTTGAATTTCAGAGGTTATGGAGGCGGCGGTCCATATCTCAGGTATTTTTGATATTTTATGTTCTATTTTATTGATATTATATATTTTATGTGAAAGCAATAAATACAAGACCAATAACTTTCAATTATAAAAATATTAAATTATTAATTACTATTTTGCGATTGTGATCATAATTAAGGCGCTGCAACTTTAATGAAACGCCAAGAAATATGTTAGCCGTCATGATTATGTTGAAGATTTCATATATAATATAAAGAGTCTTGCAAAAATTGTAAAAAATATTTTAAAGGGGCATTAAAATCATCGTATAGATTATATTCATGCAAAACACACAACGTCTTGTTAAAGAGCATTAGTTTACCAGTATAAAGCCGGTAATTGTGCATCCTTAATAAGTATGTTGTATGTTTTTTAATTTACATGTGTTTTAAAGTTCAACCGAATATTTAGCCGAAGAATCTATTGCCAAACGTATGTTATCGTTTGTTTCGTCTGTATGTTTTTTTTTTGTCTTTGTTACACGATATTTCGGAAAACTATGAATTGATTTTGAAAATTGCTGTTTCATATGATAGAGGATACTTCATTGTTGGTCCTATTTTTTCATCAAAATCGGTTGAGTACCTACTTTATTGAAAATTTCAAACTTTTGAAAAAATATGTATGATTTCGGAGAATGTTTACGTTGATGATATTCTCAACTCAGCCAAAGTTTTGACGTGAAGTCGAATTTTTTAATGCTCTGTATTCGTTGATTATTATTAACAATATTATAAAAACACAAAACTAACAATGAATCGCTTGTCTTTTCATGTCGTTTTAAGATTTACGAAAACACTCTGGGGTCGATCCAATAAGACTACTTGGTTAAGGGCTTGGCTAATTTGATTCTGTGATAAGTTTCAGTCTCTCCTTACTACTCCTTATGTCCCCTTTATTTCCTACATATTATACCTACACTAACTGTTTCTCCTCTCTAAACAGTTATCTTTTACCCAGGGCCGTCTACGTAGGACCATCTTCCCTATTTAGTCTCCATTACTACATGTCAGCATAAAAGTGATCAGCCAGAGAAATGACGAAACCAAAAATATTAGGAAACAAGAGGGAAAAAGATATTTCGCTCTGTAATAATTTGCATAGTGAAAATTCTGTCAAAAGAAGAAATTATTGTCATAATAGGACTAATGTTTATCTGCCTAGTAAAACATATGTTAAATCAATCAATCATTTACTTAACTCCAACACAATAGGAAACAATTACAACTTATGACTAAATATAGAATTTACAATTTTTCCCTATATGTGAGAGTCTGGTGCCTATGATAGGTTTGTAAAACCTGTGTTACAGGTCACCAGGCCTCCCCTCCAGTTGGGCTGGTTACATGAGTGCGGTTAAGTAAATTAGAAACAAAATAAGAGTAAAAAAAATAATAATAAGAGATAATCAAAGTATAACAAAAATATTTGTTGACAGATGGAAAGTGTTGTGTTGTGTGCATGTGTATTTCTGAGTATGAGTGTATTGATTTATGATATGATAATACCGAAGTACCGAAAAATTCGCTCTGATGGTCAATTTGCTAGGGATTATACATTTTTATTTTACTTTTGTACAACAAGGAGATTTTCAGTAGAGTGGTAATCCAATGCCTTTAAATATTTAGTGACTAATGTTTTGCACCTGGGTTTTGAAAGTGGGAAATGAGAATATTGATAACAAAATTAGGTAAGCAAATCAATTTGGCATTTAAAATTTCGTTACATCGTTTTCAACCAATTAAAATTCGAACAATAAATGTTCGAAAGTACGATACTCCTAGGTTACCCTGCTGTAATGCAAGTGCAGTGCGTAGATACCTACTCTGCCACGTGATACTGTGTTTGGTTAGGTCTTTTTAAACATACGAAAGTTTTTATTTCTTGCTATGTTTTACTTAACACATAACTACACATGTACTAGCGATATATAGAGTTACTTAAGCTACTAATATTTTTAAACGGTTTTAAACGGTCTTGATAAATTTGAGGCGCTTTTTCGCATTTTTACATTGGGCTAAATAGAAGAATAGATTATTATTTGACGTAGCTCTGAAAGATGGGAAATAAATATCTAATATATTTTTTAATATTTAATTGTTATGTAAACCCTTACAATTTGGTGTGATTGTTAGAAATGTCTAAGATAAAAGATAACACGGATAAATGTGATCTACATACATAAATACATAACTTACCTTATATTCGTACAAATTAATGATTTGATTTGATTAACTTCTCGCTTGTATCCTTTTTGGGGTAGGCAGAACATCAAAGGCTATTAAATTAACTGATTTTAACTGACTTTTACAGTAGGTATGCCTGGGAAGAGAAGCAGCTGGTACATTAATATTTTTTTTCAGCTTCCAGTCCTTGATTTTTTAATACGTACTTAATCGGTGTTTTGATTTTTTTTAATTTATAATTTATTCCTTGAATTTCAGAGGTTATGGAGGCGGCGGTCCATTTCTCAGGTATTGATGTCAAGGCAATAAAAAGAAGATCAATAACTACAAAAAGTCGCTCAATTATATTAAGATCAAATTATTAATTAGTAATTTGCGATTATACACCAGAAGTAACAACATTTTTTAGAATATAAGTCATTAAAAGTGACAGTTCTATTTATGATATGCAGGGTGACTGGTGACAATTTTTAGATACTGAAGGACAGCACTCTAAACTCGATTCTGATCATAATTATGTAATAAAACTAAGTATTTCATTTTTCACCAGAAATCCCTGTGAATAAATAAAGAGACCTTACTACACTTTTCAGTCAACACGCACACAGCAGTGTTCCCGCCACACGCACACCACCACCCACTAAGTATCTATTGCATCACGCTTATGTAACCATGCGTTCTGTAATGAATTCTCTAACTTTTGGTTAAGTTTACTCAGTAAATAATAAATATTGATCTCAAACTATCACGTCCTGGATTTTCGAAAATGACCCACCAGTCACCCTGTTTAAGGTTAAACAACCAAAAAAGTTACCTCAAATATAATTTAAGTAGATTTTGTTACCTACGTACCTAATAGGTGATCAACCTTGTCGAAGGCCTTCCGAAAGTAGGTATAATCAGTGTTCTAGAGGAAATCTAAATTGCGCGAGTAAAACGAAACATTTAGTATTCTTATAAAGGCAATGTTCCAAAATTGGAATATTTAATGAAAGCTTGACCAAAACGTAGCAAAAAATATGATTGAAAGTATAAAAATATCGAAAAATTACAGTGAGCTTAATTAATGGCGCACAAAATTTTTAGCAACCGGCATGCAAGGTTATCTTTACAGACCGTTCACTATAAGATGTCCCCTGCCTGCTGATGTTGGCAGCATTGTGGCAGCAGTGTTACCAATAATATGTGTCCATTTTAACCCCGTAATCTAACTTTGTTTATACCTACCACGAATAAAATATATATGTTTAATTTTATGATTTGTAAATAATAAACAACTATAAGACTAGGAAGGTTTTGAATGACGACACAATTTATATTATACGAGGGCGAATCAAAAAATTCTTAGAATGAATACAAAAAAAAAAAATTAAACAAGAATATTTTATTTTTCTACGTAATCTCCTTCTAATCTAATACACTTAGAATACCGCATCTCCAACTTTCTTATTCCTTCCGCAAAAAAAACATTTTCTCGACTATTAAAAAACTCCTCTGCGGCAGTCATAACCGCGTCATCATCGTCAAATTTAGTTCCACGAATATGCTCCTTTAATTTTGGAAATAAGTGAAAATCACTCGGGGCTAAGTCAGGAGAATATGGTGCGTGATCAAGGACTTCGAAGCTAGCACTGCGGATTGCGGTGAGCGCAACTTCCGAACGATGAGGTGGAGCGTTATCCTGGAGAAACAACACGCCCAATGACAATTTCCCACGACGTTTTTCTTTAATCGCTTCACGTAATTTCGAGATTAAGTTTGCATAATAGGATCCAGTTATCGTTTGCTCTTTTGGCAAGTAATCAATAAAAAGGATTAATTTACTATCCCAGATAACGAAAACAGCTTGACAAGCAACAAAGCCAACATAACGGCAGGGGACATCTTACGATGAACGGGCAATACATTTCGAAATTTTTGTTACTGTCAAAAACTGTCATTGTCATGTCATCTGTGTTGTTATTTCGTACAAACCTATCACTTGAAATGGGAATTTAATTGTTATGTTCGCAGAACCAATTTTTAATAAGTTTTGTGCTTTTTTTAAATATGTTATCTATCTGAAATTGAGTGATTACTGTTCGTTTGTATGCATATTCTCTTCAACATATCCTTGTGCTCACATTTTAGCCCCAGATACAAAGAAACGAAAACATCTCCTTTTAGAAACATACACGTTATGGATGACTGAATCCGCGTGTGAACACAATCTTAACTGATGGTATATAAGGTATAATAAAAATAATAAATAAAATCCCCAAACAATCACACCAACTACATGACCCCAAACTAAGCAGAGCTTGTGATATGGGATACCATGTAGCGAACTAGGGGGGAACCTAGAGTAAAAATACATAATTAACAACATAGATTATGACGACCGGCTGGTATAGCGGTAACATAAATTGCCTTCTATGCCAGAGGTCCTGGGTTCGAATCCCGGCGGCGGCGGATATATGTGTGATGAACACATATATTAGTCGTCAAGTCATGGATGTTTATATGTTTATTTAAGTTTATTCTAATAAAAAATATGTATTTATTCAATATGTATGTTTATATATTTCTTAAGTATATCAGTTATCTAGTATCCATAACACAAGTTCTTTAAGAAACTTAATTTGGGCTAGATAATGTTGTGTGAGTGTCAGAAATATTTATTTATTTATTTATTTATAGATAAACACCCAGACCCGGAATATTTTTTTTTCTTGTTCAGGGCGGGAATCGAACCCGCAACCACTGGTGTCTGAGGCAGACAGTGTCACTCCATCGCCAAAGTGGTATTGATGTCAAGGAGATAAAAATATGATAAATAAATACGAAATGTCTCAATTATTGTTATTATATGTAAATTACGACTGTGTATTCTTATATTTTTTTAATATATATGTTTCTAAAATATATTTATCCATTATGTCGTATAGGTACAAAGAACAAGTTCTCTAAGAACCTTTATTTGGTCTAGATTGTTCGAATTTCTTTTTTTGTGTTTTTGAATAAATTTTCCAAAAATAACACATTGAAATGTGATCTGATTCACCTTGACGATTGATTTGCACTTAATCTGTTTTTTATTTTATACTTGCTTCTTTTCACTTTCAGGAGTATTGCTGGAGTCGGCGGTCAATATCACATTTACAGGTATTTAATAATTTAATTATCAACATGTACTTTGCAACATTAAACATAATTTTGAAGAATATAATGATTTTTTTTTGGAAAACATTTAAAAAACATCATTATATCAAATATAATGCTTTATTTTCGAAATATCTAGAGATGATGCGTTGTTTGAGGGGTCTTCTAGAAATAAAAGCCTGGCGTATTGCAGTTGTACCTATATAGGGTTCTATATAGGTTCAATTTCTATTAAGAAATACGTTAAGCCCCGATTTTTCGATAGTCAGAAAAATGTGGTCACTTAAAAGAAATTGTAAAAATTCAATTTAATTTTTTTTTCTTGTCATACTTAACCTTCCCTTTAAATGTTTTCATCTTCAAAAAAATTACCCTGTATAATGTGGGACATAACAAAGGATTCAAGGAACTACTTACAAAGCTGACTTAGTCTTTTTTAGAGCAAGGAGACTGCCAAGTTAGTAAGAGTGTAAAGGTCAATTAACTTATAAACTTCATAATATTCAAAACGTCCTTAGACAAATGTGTCTAACGGTGGTGATAGACGTACGAACTTAAAGTCTGCGGTTTTTAAGATCGCGAACTTACTTGGCTCGACGTCGGCGATACACGCGCAAACTTACTCATACGGTACCGTATCGCGATGTCGTCCACTGAAGAAGCTTTGTGTTATTTAGGAATTATATCGTATTACATTTCAAAAACTAAAAACAATAGACGAAGGCGAAAAGTGTGGGTTAAGAACTGGCTTACAAAAAGAGAGCGTTTATCACATGTGAATTTAGTAAGAGAGTTACGTGAAGAGAAGGAAGATTTCCAGAATTATTTCAGAATGCCTGAGCCTGTGTTGAAGAACTTTTGTGTTTAGTCACACCAATTATAGCTAAACAGGATACTTGCATGAGAGAAGCTATTTCACCGCATGAACGTTTAAGTGCAACATTACGATTTTTGATAACTGGTGGAACATATAAAGATGTGATGTATTCGTCAGCGATATCAAGACAGTCATTGGGGTACATAATTCCTGAGACATGTGACGCAATCTACTCTGCACTGAAAACATATTTGAAGGTATGTATCATTTATTACATACTTTATAAATAAAATAACTCAGTACAAATAATCAGACTTTATTTTGCAATGGCTCATTAACATTAATGCTTAACAAATAAATTTACTCTTGAACATATACAATGTAACGTACTATTTTATTTATTTTTAGTTATTATTATTAAAGTTTAAATATTCAACCAGGGTGTCCGGGATACTAATAGTTTGCGAGTCTTGTGTCAAGTTAAATGCTTGTGTTTCTTGCAGCTGGACTGGAACAGCTGGCATGTGTATCAATGGTCTTTGGAGTACCTGGACTGGAACTGGATTATGTATACTTGTATTGAATGTTAATTTTTCAAATCGTCCCAAAAAATAACTTCATTGATGAGCTTTTCAGCTATGCCTTGTTGAATAGCAGTCATGTTGCGGAGTTTAATTGCGACATTTTTTCCTATAGCATCATATTCATCATCTGGGTTTTGTAATCTTTTACCTATTAACGATATTGTGTCTTCAATGGCGGCATTGCCGTGTCGCTTACGACGTGCAGATGAAGCAGCAGATGTTGCAGGTGTCGCGGGTGATGACACGTTGCAAATGGTACTCTGTAAATAAAATGATATCATTTATACTGAATTATGGGTTTTTTTGTTACAGTTCCCGAGTTCAGAAGAAGAATGGCTAGCAATTGCTGAAGAGTTTGAGCGTACATGGCAATTTCCAAATTGTTTAGGAGCCGTCGATGGGAAAAATGTAGCTATAGTCCCTCCTGCCGGAGCCGGCTCACTTTTTTTTAATTATAAAGGGTATCACATTGTACTTATGGGAATTGCAAATGCAAATTATGAATTTATTTATGTAGATATTGGAACAAATGGACGTATTTCTGATGGAGGTGTATTACAAAAAACTACATTCTTTCAAAGATTGAATTCCAAGCGCTTAAATCTTCCTAGCCCCAGAAAACCAAGCCGACATTCAGAAGAATTGCCTTATGTATTTATTTGCGACGAGGCTTTTGCTTTGAGGACAGATTTTATGAAACCGTACCCACAAAGGCAATCACAGGCTAGTTCAAGTAAGAGGATATACAATTATAGAGTATGCAGGGCTAGAAGAATTATAAAAAATGTTTTTGGAATTCTGGCGGCAAGATTCCACATTTTTCGATCGCCTACCTATAAATACCAGTGTGCACAATATTAACAAAATAGTTTTGGCATGTTGTGTATTGCACAATTTTTTAAGGAAAAAAGTAAGACAAGTTTACAGTCCACATCAGCACTTTGATAGTGAAAATCTCGAAAATGGAACTATTGAATTGGGGCTGAGACCACAAAATGGAGAATTACAGTCACTACAACAAACATATCGTCTTAACCCCACTCAAAATGCAAAAATTATCAGAGAAAAGTATGAAACCTACTTTAATACTAGTGGTGCAGTGTCATGGCAACAAAGAATGATATAATAATAGTATTTTTACCTGGGTATCATTTTCACTATGTTCAGCATCAAATGTATTTTCATTATCATTAGCTGTCTCCTGTTCGCTGCTGTCTATATTGTCAGTTGATTGTTCACCTGTAATTAAATAAAAACCCTCTAAATTAACTTTAGGTTTTAATGTTCAACATCACAATGTCATTATTGTAATGAAACAAAGTGCTATAATAGGTACTCTATTTTAGGTACCTACCTAATTTAGGCACAGGCATAACAAAGAATACGCACGTATAAAATAGTGTATAGAGAAATTCTTTAATAAATAATTAAACTTACCTTGGCCTTGATCTTTGAGAAATTCAAGCTGACTGTAATACCATAATTTTGGCACGTATACCTGGTCAGTTCCTGAACCTGTCTTCTTGCATCTTGCACTTTTTTATGTTCTTTTCGGAACCCAGCCCTTAATGAATTAATTTTTTTTGACGTTCTCAATCGTAGCATCTCTTTCTACCTTCCGTATAATTTCTAATAAATTATTGTATGCTTGAAGCTTCAAATTTTTGTCTTTGTAGTCGTTGCTTCTAATTTTCCAAAGGCAAGGGTTATTTCGGAAAGCTTCTATAAATTCGGTTAGCAGTTCATGCGAATAAGTTCGAAAATCACACATTTTGAGAAATTTCTGAATCAAAATGGGGAGTTTTGTGACAGCTCATAAAAATTAGTTCAAAAAACCTCTATAGATGGCACTTTTAAAAAGCGTTAAGTCTATATACTATAATGTAGGTAAGTGGTATCTACCATCTATGGTTATTTATACGTTCAATTTCTGATACAGACGTCAATTAATTTATTTTACTTTAAAAAACGCAGTGTGGAATAAATTCTTCGCCTTCGCCTTTTGTAAAGCGCCATCTATCGAAGCCTTTTGTACCAATTTTGTACAGTTTTGTTTTTTTAATAAGTTGTCAGAAAACCTCTCATTGACAAAAATTGCAATTTAAACAAGCGTGTGCGTCCACGGACTGGCGAAACAAAATGGCGGCTCGCGGCTCGCAGTGCTGCCTCACGTACGAGCCAAGACGAGCTACGACTAAGATTTCAAACCGGTTGGATCGCCGACGAACTTACTCGGCGGTTTTAAAGTACGCGTACTTACGGTGACACACGAGCAAAAAAGGTCGTCGAGCCATAAGTACGCGTACTTGCTCGCCCGTCTATCACCCACTTAAGCAACGACGATGACAACTTCAAATTTTCATCAATGTAACAACAATGATAAATCAGAAGATGAACTTGAAGTCTTTGACATAATGCCCTGAGCAATCTCATTTATTTCTTTATCTCTTGATTTAATATAAAAGAGACCTAAAAGCCTTATTTTTCCTTAGGAACACCGGAGATATGAACAAAATTGTTCTTCCACAACCTACGGATCAGATAAACGATAATATCAGGTACATAGTTATAATATTATATCATTAAAATACGTAAACGTGTTTTCTGGGTAGGGTCGGCATAATAAAGCACTACTGCCCTTGGATAGACACGTCGTAAAAGGATAGTAAACAGATCCCACTTGGTGGATGTGCAGTGTGCACCTGGATAGAGAACACCCTTTATGCAAAATATCACAGCAATGATTTATTTAAAGCCAATTCCATCCTAATGGTGCGTACAGATTGCTGTAATGGAACTTGTAATAATAATTAATAAATAATATAAAATCCCCAGACAATCATACCAACTATATGACCCCAAAGTAAGCATAGCTTGTGTTATGGTATACCATGTAGCGAACTAACCTAGAATAAAAATACATTAATAGATAAACACCCAGACACGGAACATTTTTTTTCCTTGTTCCGTGCGGGAATCGAACCCGCAAACACTGGCGTCTGAGGCAGATAGGTTTACCCCATCGCCAAATTTAATGTTACATTCTGCGCACTACACGTCCAAATATGGAACGAGCGCAGAATGTCACATTACGAGTTGCATTAGTAGCAATCTGTGCGCACCATAAGTCCTTGTTCTTTCTACCTCATTTTTACTTGCGTTTAGTTCTCATTGATAAATAAAATGGAACGAGACATCATTATTTTCAAAATGATGCGGTATGGTCTAGACTGATAAAACATTTAGATTTGCACGGTGTACCATTAACATCAGATAGTGGGAAAAAGTCTGAAACTGTTGTCCATCACCAAAAGAAAGCTACAAACAACCATAGAGACAATTTTAAGCATACACATACATACATAACGTCACGCGTCTATCCCTTATGGGGTAAGCAGAACACCAGAGGTTACAAGACCATCTGATGTCACGTTTGACAAATTTGGAGGTATTATAAAGATAGAGATAGACTATTGTAGTGACAGAGGGTCAGCCTATCGCCCCCAAAAACGCCTTCAAAACCTCTGTCCCTAAACTGACTTTTACAGTAAGCCCGGGACTATCATTTTAAGCATTTATAGGTAAAGTATATTGTACCAATTGAAAATAAAAGAACAAGACCACAGTGCATGTTTTTTAGTAAAAAAATCTGCTTATTAGCTACATACATATATAACTTCACGCTTGTATCCCTTATGACAGAACACCAGTGGTTATAAAACCATCTGATGTCTCTATTGACAAATTTTGAGGCATTATAACAGGGGGTCAGCCCATCGCCCACAAGAAACCTTCAATAAAACCTCTGTTTAGACGACCGGCTGGTGTAGCGGTAATATATTATGAATTGCCTTCTATGCCAGAGGTCCTGGGTTCGAATCCCGGCGGCGGCGGATATTTGTGTGATGGACACAGATATTAGTCGTCAAGTCATGGATGTTTATATGTTTATTTAAGTTTATTCTAATAAAAAAAATATGTATTTATTCAAAATGTATGTTTATATATTTTTACATATATCTGTTATCTAGTATCCATAACACAAGTTCTTTAAGAAACTTAATTTGGGCTAGATAATGTTGTGTGAGTGTCAGAAATATTTATTTATTAGGTATTTATTATTATTCTGTCCCTTAACTAACTTTTAAAGTATGCCCGGGAAGAGAAGCAGCTGGCACATTCTATGTTTTTCCTTAACTCCCAGTCTAGCATGGAAGACGCTACATAGTTAATAACTTAATATATATAGTTTTATTTTCGAAAGGTTCCAGGTTTGTTCCTCGAGTTGAGTATTTTTTTGAGAATGTGTGATTGCAGTTTAACTTTTACTAAAATAGAACACATGGTTCCTAAGAACTCATCTTCGTATATCTTTTAGTTTCAGGCTTTCCCATACTGACAGATCTTAATGGTCCACCTTATGTAATAATTAATAAAGGGGAGAATAATAGGTTATTAAAATATATAAAAAAAGAAATTAATATTTTATTCAGGGAAATTGAAGAATTGTACGAGAATAACCACTCTGGACTCCCACTATTAAGTGAATATGAAAACCAAGAACCTCCACTTTCTCGATATGAAAGGTGATTATTTGAATTATGTTTTACAATATTATTTTTAAAAAGTTGGCAACACCTGTTTTTATGTTATTGCGGAAGGGACAAAGTTAATTATTTACAGTTTTTGAAGGCATCTAGGTGCTTTATTCTCAAATTGCGTGATAACTAAACCATACTTTTTTCTTAGCTTATTGAATTGCTTAACAAATTATTACAAGATTCACTTCTTTTGGTCTTATAGTTTAAAAATGTTTGTTGTTAAAAGAGCTTGCTCGCGGTTATAAAATTCACCCTAATTCATAAAACAGCAGCTGTTGAAGTTCTTGGTCTCGTAGGTGTTATTATACAGGATGTTTGGTTAATCGCCAGTAGAATAGGTTATCTGCTATGCCCTAGTTGCCATTAATAATTCAAAAGTAATATGGTTTTATTTTAATAACAGTATTTAGTGTAGACAGCTAATTTTGATTTTGTTTAAATATGTACTGTTTTAGGCTTCTTTTGACATCCAAAACAATATCATTTGTTAACTAGTTTTCGTTTTATTTTCCCACAAAGTTTCGGAATCGAAAAAATTAAATACGGTCTTTGGCTTTAAATGCGTATAAAATAATTTAATTACAATATTTGTGTTGTTCAAAAAAATTAATACAATGATCACTGCTCTTAGTGTTATATTTTAAGTGTAATTGTTTTCTAAAAATACCCTATTAATTACTCGCTTTTGCAATCACTGTCTTTTATACTAAAATGGCATTTAAAACATCAAGAGGACTTCATCTTTAATATTTAAAAAAGTGCACAAAATTTTGGACATTCATAACGAGGTACAAATTTTGTGTGGCTGAATAGTAATATTTGTATTACTAACAAATTTTATAAGAAAAATAATGTGGACAGACAAGGAAAAATTAACGAGGACGGGGATAGTACTTTTTCGCAATTTACTTGCATAAAATCTTGATACAAGAGCATTTTTAGTTGGGGTCACATGAAACGGACGTATTTACTATTTTTCGGTGATCTCTTTTTGAACAAAAATTACTTTATACTTAAGACCTGTAGCAGAGATTAACATATTTTAAGCAATTCAAATATTATAATTAAATTAGAAAAAATAGATAGATTTGGGATTTAGTTATTTTTATGAGACTGTATGAGGCATTTTTGTCGATAAAATTGTGCATAGTTGTGCATAGTTCTATTACAACATCCCGCATGTTGTCACACTATATAAGAGAATTTTTAAAATTGAAGAAGATATGTTCATAAATAATAATTTTAAATAGATTATTGTTTCTTTTTCCTTCTATACCTACTGTTTTCAATGTAGCAACTTATAGTATAAATCGATTGTTTGAGTTTATATTTAAATTTGAAATATTTATTTTGGTTTAGATCGGAATCGCGTAAACGACGTACTCCTGAATGTGTACTACCCAGCTGTGGAGTGTTACCGGGCGAGATCGGCCCGTTGACTTCAGAACCGGCGTTGCCGGTGATTGGAGCTGATGCAGATGATCAATTGCCGCTTAAAGACCCTGAATGTACAAACCTTGAATGTGAAATTCAAACAACTACAGAAATACCAATTGTGGTATAGAGCATTTTATTATAATAGGCGAAACTATAATAATAATAAAAAAATGTGAAAAAAATATAACTTTTGTAACGATGCCGATGTTTGAAATTTGTATTACTTACTTTCACTATCTAATCTATATTAATATATAAAGCTGAAGAGATTGTTTGTTTGAACAGGCTAATCTCAGAAACTACAAGTGGGATTTGAAAAATTCTTTTTGCATTTGATTTGATTTTTGCGCGCGCGGTTTTACCCGCGTAACTTTCGATCCCGTGAGAATTTTGGGATAAAATATAGCCTATAACCTTCCTCAAGAGTTGGGCTATCAAATGCAAAAAGAATTTTTCAAATCCCACTTGTAGTTTCTGAGATTAGCGCGTTCAAACAAACAAACAAACAAACAAACAAAAAAACAAACTCTTCAGCTTTATATATTAGTATAGATGTATAAGTATAGATAAACCCGCGTTTTAGCTCCATCTCACTCGATGGTAAATGAAGATAAAGTCGAAGATAACATTTTGACATTTCTACATCTTTAATTATGTAGTTTAAAGTTTTCTATCGAAAGAGAGTTGGCGGAGGAGGAAAAAAATAGGGAATTCAAAACGTATCGCAAAACGAAGTGTACTGTGCTACGGACAGCGGAATGATATATTATAAAATACTTGTGAGGCAATATTAACTCTGAAATAATTATTTCGTGAAGTTTGTATCCATGTTTTAAAATAAGGGGTTAGATTTATTTATAAACAGAGCAAAGGGATCCTATTGAACATAATTCTGACTGAGATCAGTGATCTTATTAATTTGTTAAGCAACTAAAATTTTTTACTAGAGTTAAAAAGAAAAGTTGGGTTAATGGTGTAGCTTTTGCACAATCAATCAATATACAGGGTTATTAGTAATTAGATTAGACTAATTTTTAAATAATTAGATAAATTTTTAAATTTTAGGTGATATAGGGGAGGTCATTTACTATCATTTGAGCCCAAATGAGGTCATCAAAGTGCTCCATTAAAAAAATCGATGTTTTACTCCTTTAAACATAGGTTCAGTTTTCAGTTTTTGATAGGTGTTTTCTATGTTATTAATAAAAAATATTGTTTTAATATGAATACAAACAGAAGCTACAGCACGTTTTATAAAACAAATATGCATTTATTTTTTACAAAATCAGCATTTTTCTATAAAAAAGGTCTGATAAAATATTCGTGCGCTTTTTTTTGAATCTCTAACAAGGCTATCCAACAAGGTAAAATAATTGGCATTTAATTCCACGGTTGCACAAAAAAGTGCAAAAACAAAATCAAAAACCTACATTTTTTCATCCTCCAAAGGATTCATACGAAGTGTTCCTGTCATTGAGACGCTACCTGCAATGAGAGGAGAAGATAAATCGGGCGTATCGTGATATCTGTATTTAAATAAAATTAATTTTTAACCGGATTAATCGCGACCAGTCGCTCGTGACCACGGGGTCTGCAAAGACACCGAAACGTCGAGTTAAAATGTAAAATATAAATTATACGCGATTAATCTGGTTAAAAAGTTGTTTTATTTAAATTATGAATCGTGAAAACTTAAGACAATAATATCTGTATTTTTAGACGGTCTCTTTACCCATTGTAGTAATATCCCTTCCAGTAAGATTACTATAGTGGACCATAGTTATTTCTTTTTCTGTGACTTGTAAAGTGAGCTGAATTTTAACTTGGCTTCAACTGAATAACATGGTCAAAGCTATGGAGCCATGAGATGCCTTCGAGAGTTTACAAATGAAGAGTATTCGGATTTTCTAATGGCGTCGCTACACATGCTCGAATAGAGATTAATCTTGATTTTTAGGGCTGGTAATCCCGTTTGAACGTCATAAATTAAATAATATCGGAATCCATTAAAGTAAGCCAAATATAAAGGTTTATTACTAAAATAGGTAAAACAGCATTTCAAAAATACAAATTGCGCGATCAGACCAGTTTATATTCTCCTTTCACCAAATTGTCGATAGAGAACTCTAATTAACTTGATTAACAAAGATTTTGACAGCGTATAGCGTCTTAATGACAGGAACACTTTATAATTCCTGCCATCTTTGTGTCTTGAAAAACATCAAAATTGAACCTCTGCCAGACCCATAACTTTAACAACCGTTGTTTTAGAAATTAGCGAGCAAAGGGGTCTTTTCGTTAACAATAATTCTTAAACTGCAGGACTGAGAACAGTCATTTTTATATCAACTTATTATACAACTCAAACATTAGGATAAGAAAAAAAGATATGTTAACGATGTAGTTTTTGCAAAATTTCAGAACAAAGTGCCCATACCTACCGTAAAGAATTAACTTTGTGCCTTCGGCAATTACAATAAAATCAGTTGTTTGCTACCTTGTTATGTTATAAGTTACTTTATACCTTTGTCTTTGAATAACATTAATTTTGAGTTGATGTCTGCCCCAGAACTTAAGCAGCCGCTGTTTTAAAAATCAAGGTTAATTTTGCGAATGTAAAAATAAGAATTGCTACAGACTGGCAGCGTTTTGGAATTGACCCACCATTTTCGTCGATGAACTTGTGCATAGTTACTGCTCCTAAAGTTCTATTACTACATGGTATAAAACTGTTTTATTACTGTGATTGACAGACAACATACATTTCTTAAGGGGTGTAGAGGAGCACTAAGGAATTCCTGAAATTCCCACGGGAAGGGGAAATATGGGACTTTTTAGTTTGTTTAATAAATCCAATTTCTTGTGTGCATGGATGTGATACTTAGAATACATAATACATAACGTCACGCATCTATCCCTTATGGAGTAGGCAGAACACCAGAGGTTACAAGACCATCTGATGTCACGTTTGACAAATTTGGAGGTATTATAAAGATGGAAGGAGACTATTGTAGTGATAGGGATCAGCTTATCGCCCACAAAACGCCTTTAAAACCTCTGTCCCTTTACTGACTTTTACAGTATGCCCGGGAAGAGAAGCAGCTGGCACATTCTACGTTTTTCTTTTGCTCCCAGTCCAGCATTGAAGCATGATACTTAGAATAAGTTCTTTCAATTTGTGTCTGGTTGTTTTATGGAAGGACTTTCTGAAATTCCCACAGGAAGGGTAGTTAAGCGCGTACGAAGTTGCGAGAAAAAGCTCATTTTAGAATAAAGCGCCCAAACACTGTAAAAAATAAACTTTGTCGTTTCGGCAATCACAAAAAGTATTATTGTGATTTTTATTATTTTAGTCATATTGCATTTTTTTTTTAAGAAAACGACAACATTGAAACTCTACAATAAGTAGAACTTAAACAGCTCTTTTTTAACAAATTAAGAGAAATTATAAGTATACTGTGATCTTATTCACCTTGAATATTGACTTGTACTTCTGTGTTTTAATTTATAATCACTTCTTTTGACTTGCAGTGGTCACAATGGAGGTGGGGGTCCATATGAAATTCATAGGTATTAAGGTCGTTAAATTATGTAATAATTCACCACCCAGCACTGGGCCAGCTTGGTGGATTATGGCCTAAACCTCCTCATCACCCAGGGGAGAGACCTTCAGTGGGCTCATTACAAAGAGTTGTGATGATGATGATGATGAATGTTAAACATTTTTCATTTATTTAAGAATAATTGAGCATTTTAAATGCAAAAACTTAAAAAACATTATTAAACATTGCAATGCTTCACTTTAACTGGGATTCACAATTTCTGTAAAGAAATTGGTCTCGGGTGGTCTTAGCTGCAAAGCTATACCATTAGATGGAGGTACGTTAGCAATATAACGTAAAAACAAAAATGTGGTACCTAAGTAATTTCGAGGCGTACCGCCAGGCCCCGGTAGCTTAGTGGAAGAGCACTCGTCCGGCAAACGAGAGGTCCCAGGTTCGAGTCCTGGCCGGGTAATTTTTATTTATCACATTTTTCATTTATTTAAGAATAATTGAGCATTTTTAATGCAAAAACTTAAAAACATTAAAAAATATTATTAATAATACAATGCTTCACAATCAGTTTTTGTTAGCAATTGTTGACCAAATCCGCTAATTTGACATAAAAGAGATCTATAATAGAGTGTCCGTCAAAATTCAAGGTTTTGTTATTTTTCCTAAGAAGTCTGGAGATATGAACGAAATTGTTGTTTCACAACCTACCGATCAGAAATACGGTACTACCAGGTTCATAGTTATAACATTACATCATTAATATACGTAAACGCGTTTGCTGTGTAAGGTCGGCTTAATATAGCACTACTGAATCTGGATGGATGGATGGATTTGGATGAACCTTGGCATAACAATATTGTAAAATCTGGAATTGCACATTGGTTACTTTAGTTAGAAATTGTGTGGGTAAAACCATGCGAAACAAACTCAAACTCAAATATTCTTTATGTCGTAAGTATTTAAATACATTTGAAATAAGTCAAACAATTTACAAATTGAACTGAATCTACCACCACTTCGGAAAGTCGATCTGTTGAGAAGAAGTGGCAAGACACTCAACAGCAATCATATTTTAAAAATAAGAGAAAAAAAATACACAATAACAATTTACAGCCAGGGAATCCCATTTTCTTGCATCCGGATATCTTATAGTAAATCTTTTCACATAACACTTATCCTTAAATCTATCGAAGGGTTAATCTTAAATATTTTTTTATAAAATAAAGCGTACACATTGACCCATGAACGAGTTGATCTTCTGGAGTCTACTATTATATTTATACAATAGGCACTCAAGTACTAGACAGAAACGTAGACATAGATATAGAGGTAAAGATAGAAGCGGAGATAGACGTAGCGATAGAGGTGAGAGAGAATACAGATAATGTGGATGGAGATGAGGATAGTCGTGGACAAAGACATGACGTGGACATGGAGATGGGGAAGTCAGAGTCAAATTAAAAAAGTCATAAAGTCATCAGCAAAACGACGCTAGCAGCTCCCGTTCACGAGTATAACGCAAGCACCAGCCATCACCCTCCTCAACCATATTATAGGGAAGAGGGTGACCCGACACCCAACGCTACCGCTAGCCATGCCGCCTGAGGGAGAATGACGTTCTTGCTGTTGTATGGACAAGAAGGAGATGGAGATGGAGGAACAGCAGAATGATGTGGTGTGGTCTGAACCTACACAAACAGTTAGATATACAGGGTTGACCATTAAGGTCAGATAGTAGGAGAAAGTCTAAAACTCTTCTTGATGACACCAGAAGAAAGCTAAATACAACCATAGAGACCACTTTAATTCAAATTTTTCAAATCAAATTCAATTCTTTATTGCAAAAAATATGATAGGTAAACAATTTCTTGTAATAGAATAGTCAGTAATGGTCTCGTGTATTGGACCATTTCCTACATGGGGGGTGCTCGGCTGAGGCTGAGCGCAGTCCGCCGGGGCCAATGGCGGTACCATGAGCTCCATCTATGGTGGGTGAGGTACACCTGGAGGTTTTTAGTGGGTAGGTCCGGCCTTCTGCCGGATTATCCCCACATACCCCGCCGTTCCCCCTTGGGCGGTCGGGGACGTGATTGCACGTTTTCCTCCAGTAAAAAAAAAAAAGGTATCACATATTTCACTGTTTAACAGCATACAATGTTATGTTATTAAATAATAACTATAATTAGATTTATAATTTAATTAAAATTACAATAAAAAATTACATTGAATAAAATACCATTATTAATTTCACAATACTTTTTGTTCATACACTCCGTTCTTGAATTAACATGTTTTTTTAAGTTGACTTAAATCTATTCAATGGTTGGCATTTTAATTTATCAGGCAATTTATTGAAAATTTTAATTGAAATTGCCAGGCTATTTCTGTCACAATTTCAGATCTAATTGTTGGGAGATACAGTTTTTCAGGAAATCTAACCTTTGTGGCAGATTTGTTTCTTTTTTGTATAAAGATTCATTTTTACAAATACACATATTTCATTAATATAAATGCATGGAGTTTCATTTCCTTAAAGAGAGGCAGGTAGTGAATTAAGCATTTTAACGTAATCAATATTGTAAAAACTACTATAAAAAGTTATTTTGCTAATTCCGCGACTTGTACTTGCACTAGTGATGCGGGATTTTCATGCGCAAGTTCACCACCCTCCCTCCCTCAAGCAAGAAGCAAGACATGCAATGAACACACACCTGGAAACCCACACCACAAGCTATCACCGACACGTGTTTCGCTTCAACCAGAAGCATCCTCAGGGCGCAACGACCACCACCGAAGTGATTGCATGTCTTGCTTCTTGCTTGAGGGAGGGAGGGTGGTGAACTTGCGCATGAAAATCCTGCATCACTAGTGCAAGTACAAGTCGCGGAATTAGCAAAATAACTTTTTATAGTAGTTGTCATGGATTTCCGCAAAGTAACGCCTGATTCAATCAATAATATTGTAAAAAACAATGCATGTTTCCTAGTAAAAAAACCTGTTTATTAGCTACGCAGTCAATAACTAAATATACATAGTTAGGGTTTATTTTTTAAAATTCTGATTCCCGAGCTGGTAATTATTTTTGAATGAATTGTTTTACTAAAATGGATGACATGGTTTCTAAGAACAGATCTTCGTATACCTTGTAGTTTCTGGCTTTCTCATACTAACCGATATCAGTGGTCCACCCTTTGTAATAACTAATAAAAGATAAAATATTTAAATAAAATACTATTCAGGAAAATTGAAGATATGTACGAGAATGATCACTCTACACTCATTAGTGAATCTGAAAACCAAGAACCCCCACTTTCCCGATATGAAAGGTGATTATTTGAATTATATTTAACAATATTATTTTAAAACAACTTGGAAAACATCTGTTTTTATGTAATTGTCGAAGGGAGAAAGTTAATTTTTTACAGTTTTTAGGAGCATCTTGGTGCTTTATTCTAAATTTTCGTTAAAACTAAACCATATTTTTTTTCTTACCTTGTTACAATATTTGAGTTGCTTAACAAATTGATACAAGAATCACTTCTTTCGGTCTTATAGAAAAAAAATTGTTGTTTAAAAACAAACCCTAAAGGTACCGATACACGGTGACATCGACACCGACACTTGTGTCGACACAAGTGTCAGACGCGTCCACACGGTGAGCAATTTTTAGTGTCGACACTAGTTCTGAGAGCGAGTGTCGCGGTCGAAGTGTATTGGCCGTCTACACGGAGCGATGCGCAATTCAGTGTCAGACACTCCATCGCCATGAATCGATATTTACGGACTTAGTTAAAATTAAGAAATGAATATCTACTATTAATTTTACATAACCGGGAATCGAACCTGGTCAAAATATCGTTTGCATTTATGAAAAGGCACATTTTATTTAAAATATGACATCAGTTGCAAAAAATGTATTCCATTTTCAAATTTCAAATGAAATGGCACGCCCGCTGAATAAATGCGTTTTTATTAACCGACTTTTAAAAAGGAGGTTATCAATTGCACCTGTAGGTATCTGTACCTATGTATGCTTAGATCTTTAAAATTATGCAACGGATTTTGATGCGGTTTTTTTTAATGGATAGACTGATTCTTAAGGAAGGTTATTATGTATAATACATGCATAATATAGTAGAGAAACACTGATATTAGATGATTCTAATGTGATGTCGTAAATAAGCACGTTCTTTTGCGCTTATATTGCAAACGCTGGCTGAACCCTACGAGATAGACCAAAATGATGTACTACAGTATTGTCCACCTTAAAAAGTTCAACCAAAAAGTTCGCGATGGTATATGTCTATCTCTTAGGGATAACCCACCATAACCATATTTATCCTTTACTAAAAAATGGTTATTTACGAAGTGATTTTAAACAATACAGCATTCATTCTTATCCAATTAAGTACCTTTAATAAATCGTGCATTTATTATAGATCAATATGCTTTTTACAGCATGTAATTTAAGTGAATATTTCCGAAGATATTACAAATTTAAAATGCACGCGCGTGCCGCCGTCATGTTGCTCTAGCTAAAAGTTTCGCGCACGACCGAAAACCGCGACACTGGTCTCAGACACTGCGCACGTCGCGTCTACACGGCAGCTAGAGCGACACCAAGCTAGAGCGCCCCTAGAGCTGCAACCGAGTGTCGCGGCACATGACACACACGGACACTCGGTCTAGACACTGAGTGTCAGGTGTCAGGTGTCGTCGTGTATCCGCAGCTTTAGCTCGCTAGCGGTTACATAATTCGCCCTAATTTGTAAAACAGCAGCTGTTTAACTTCTAGGTCTTGTTGGGTCTCAATATTAATCACAATATTTGAGTTGCTAAACAAATTAATACAATAATCACTATTCTCTGTGTTATATTTAAAGTGTAATTGTTTTCCAAATATACCCTATTACTCGCGATCGCATGCAGTCGTCGATGCACGCAGTAGTATATAAATTCAAAAGCAAGTAGGAAGTTATCATGTCTTTTTCACCAAAATGGCATCTATAACCTCGAGTAGGACTTTATCTTCAAAATTTTAAAAAAGTGCACAACATTTTAGGTATTGATAACAAATTGCGAGCAGTTAATTTTGTGTGGCTGAATAGAAAAGTTCGTGTTGCATACAAATATTGTAAGACAAATAATGTGGACAGACAAGGCAAAATTAATGAGAACCAGGATAGTATATTTTCGCAGATTTCTTACATAAAATCTTCTTCTTGCATTTTTCTTTGGGGTCACATGAAACGGAAGACCGATGTCAGTGATTATCATGTCAATTTGTTAAGCAACTCAAGTATTATAATTAAGTTAGAAAAAATTGATGGATTAACAATGTAGTTATTTTTATGAAATTGTATGAGGTATTAATTGTATGAAATTGTGCATAGTTGCAGCTACTAAAGTTCTATTACTAATTGCGGGGACACACTGTATAAGAAAATTATTAATTGTTACATTTTTGTGCTTTTTTTGTATGCAACATTCAATGTTTGAATCAATAATTTGAGTTTGTATGTAAATTTTAAATATTTATTTTGGTTTAGATCGGAAGCGCGTAAACGACGTGCCATAGATACTGAATGTGTACTACCCAGCTGTGGAGTGTTACCGGGCGAGATTGGCCCGATGACTTCAGAACCGGCGCTGCCGGTGATTGGAGCTGATGCTGAGGATCAATTGCCACTTAAAGACCCTGTATGTTCAAACCCTGAATGTGAAATTCAACCAACTACAGAAATACCAATTGTGGTATAGAGCACTTAATTATATCTGGCGAAACTGTAATTTATTTAAAATATAATAATAATAAAAAAATATATAACATTTATAACGATTTTTGGAATTTTTACTCATTATTTCTTAATATTCTTTATACTCACGACTATAAGTTTAAGACAATTGTGAGATCTAACTAAAGATCTAACAAACCTAACAAATTGGAATTTTTTTGGGAAAAGTTTTATCGAATGGCGTAACTTTGATTTTTAAAGGTCAAAATAGGTCTAATACTTTATGTGTGTACCATCGAACCAACTGAATCATGATCGATTTCGCTGAAAATTCGTTTGAAACGTTTGAAACTGTCAAACTTGTAAGGTCTATCGCGTATAATGCACTTATGAATTTTTAGATACTGTACGAATTCTGTACTCATTAAGTGTCAGTGTCGAATGAAATGATAACAAGTTCGTTACCAAGGAAACCTATCTTCAAGCGAATTTCAACCTACTAGCATTTAGACGATTTGCGAAAATGAGCTTGTAGTAGATCATGATTCACTTGGTTTGATAGTACCTACCTTTAAAACTTAGTATGTTATATTAAAACTTAAGTTTACATCAAATTATTTTTCAAAGGTGCTTAACTCATCCGTTAACATTTTTATCATATGTGACAAACCAGAGACATTTAAATTAACAGCTTGAATACTCCGTCACGTCCATGTATACTTCACAAGTGAAGGATCATTACGTGTTCATCTGCCTCATTAGAGGTAGACGCCATTAGAAACCAACAAACACTATAGGGTCGCCTTATAATAGTTAATAATATTTTGATAGCAGATTAAGACTGATGAGTGGGTCCTAATTAGGAAAAAAAATATTTTTAAATATTTTTCATATTTTAAAATTTCAAAATTCTTTAAAATTTAAGTTTGATCTGTAATTTATAACTACACAGTAAGTAATAAAAACGTTTCTATCTAATTGTTTGTAGTCATAAAGTGTAGATTAATATGATATTTGAATTTATGAAAATTCAGACCCACTCATCATTCCTAATCTACTATTAAAATATAATTGACTATTATAAGCGGACCCTGTATATTCAAACATAGTTTTCTGTGTCGTACTCGTAATAACTATTCTGACGCTGGCCACCTAGATCGGACATGGACTGTGTAAAGGTAAAATGCTGTTCTAAGATAGATTAATGGTTATACAGGGTGACTGGTGGGTCACTTTCGAAATTCGAGGACTTGATATTGTGAGATCATACATAAAGAGAAAAAGTATATTAAAAAATAAATAGTAATTACTTACTGAGTAAACTTAACCGAAATTTAAAGATTTCATTACGCAACGCATAGTTACACTGGTACCGACTGGTACCGATTTTTCTTTTTTTATATTGTAAGGATAGGACGTTTGTCTTCCCTGCCACCTGATGGAAAGTGCACATGAAGACTATGGTGTTACACGTCCATCCACGAGAAACCTATTCACTTGACACTTAAAAGTTCCAGGACTGTAGTGGTCAGGAAAAACAGACGCAGGCAAATGGTTCCACACCTTGGCAATTCGTACCAAAAAGGAACTATCGAATCGTTTTGTTCGACTTCTTGGTAAATCCACTATATAGGGATGGAAGTTCTGTCTACGTCTGGTAGTCCGGTGGTAAAAAGAGGTGGGTTCAATTTGGTCAAAAAGAGCACTCGCACACTCACCAAAATGTAGCCGATAAAATACTGTCAAACAAGCAACCTTACGACGATGCTCCAGCGTCTGCAATTTTTTATTTGTAAGGTTGTTGTTATTTATGAGTTTACGGACTCTTCGGTCAACAGAGTCTAGCGCTTTGAGCTGGTATTTGGCAGAACCATCCCAAAGGTGACTGCAGTACTCCATGCACGACCTCACTTGGGCTGTGTATAAGTTGAGCAGCCGTTCAGGGCTGAAATACCGCCGGGCCTTCGAGATGATACCCAATTTTTCGGAAGCCGTTTTAGCCATAGACTCAATATGTTGTTCGAAGTTTAATTTGTACGTTATAGTGACGCCCAAAAGCCCTAGATGGTCGTTGATCGGAACAGATACATTCTGGAAAGTGGGCGTAAAAGTAAAAGTCTTTTTTGCGGAGAATAGACACGCTTGTGTTTTGGAGGCGTTGAATTTGACCAGGTTGGATTCGGCCAACACATTGGTTGGACACATTCCGCAGGGTCGAATCAACGCGCTCAATCATAGACTTTTACAAAACCTGGATTTCATGGGCGCTCGTTCGCGCATTGGATATATATCTCTCAACAACAGTGCTGTCATCAGCATATCCAATAATGCTTGGTGTTAGGAGGTCATTAATGTGCAGCAAGAATAAAGTTGCAGAGAGAACAGATCCCTGAGGTACCCCGGCATTAATTGCCATTAGGTCAGAGGAGTAGCCGTCTAAGACTACTCGAATCGACCGTTCCCTCAGAAAATCAGATATCCAGTCGCAGAGCCCGGTCGGTATTCCATATGCTGGAAGCTTGCTTAAGAGACCATCATGCCGTATCCTGTCAAAAGCCTTGGAGATATCTAAGGATACAGCTATTGCTTCACCATGACCCTCCAAGGCCTTACTCCATAAGTGAGTGACATACACGAAAAAATCGCCGGTCGAGCGTCCACTGCGGAAACCATATTGGCTATCGCTTAGGAGCTCGTTGGTCTCGAGGTACGCCAGGAGTCGATTGTTCAATACACGTTCCATGACTTGGCAGAGTATGGAAGTGATTGAAATTGGTCGATAGTTGACAGGATCAGAACGGCTTCCCTTCTTCGGTACTGGTTGTACGTTAGCTAGCTTCCAGAATTCGGGGACCTTACCATATTTCAAAGAAAGTCTATAAAGACGCGTACATATGCAGGGCGTTATCAAAACAGAATAGGTAGGTTGGTATAGCCGGCTTCACGAACGATCGTCGACCTAGTAAAACTCTTTATTTATTTATAGGGAATTCTGCTGAAAAATTAGGTACTTATTTTTATTACATAATTATGACCAGAATCGAGTACAGCGTGCATACAGGGTTACTGGTGGCAATTTTTAGATAACGAAGGAGAGCACTCTGTACTCGATTCTGGTCATAATTATTTAATAAATGTAGGAAGGTACATCATTTTTCACTAGAATTGCCTATAAATAAATAAAGTTTTGTTACTATTGACTATACTTACGCCTGAGTCAGTTTCGGCACGTGACCTGGCACGCGGCTCATTGCCAATGCTAGTGTAAACATGCGTTTTTTTTTTTTTTTATAAAATATGGATGGGACGTTTGTCTTCCATGACACCTGATGTTAAGTGAACATGAAGACTAAGGTGGTACACGTCCATCCACGAGAAACCTATTCACTCGACGCTTAAAAGTACTAGGACTATACTGGTCAGGGAAAATAGACGCAGGCAGTTCATTCCAAACCTTGGCGACCCGTATCAAAAAGGAACTGTCAAAGCGCTTAGTTCGACTTTTCGGAATATCAACCACATACGGATGGAAGTTCTGTCTGCGTCTAGTAGTCCGATGGTAAAAGGGTGACGGTTCAATTTGCTCAAACAGAGCACTCGCGCACTCACCAAAATGTATCCTGTAGTACACGGTTAAACAGGCAACTTTACGACGATGCTCTAGGGTCTGTAGTTTTTTGGTCGTAAGGTCGACGTTGTTAATTAATTTACGGGCTCTTCGGTCAACGGAGTCCAGCGCTTCTAGTTGATATTTGGCTGAACCATCCCAAAGATGACTGCAGTACTCCATGCATGATCGCACTTGAGCTGTATATAAGTTAAGAAGCTGTGCAGGGCTGAAGTACCGCCGTACCTTCGAGATGATTCCCAACTTTTTCGAAGCTACTTGAGCCATGGACACAATTTGTTGACCGAAGTTTAAACTGGATGTTATAGTTACGCCTAAAAGCCCTAGATGGTCAGTGATGGGGACAGATACATTTTGGAAAGTGGGCGTTAATGTGAAGGTGCTCTTTTTTGCGGAGAATAGACACGCCTGAGTTTTGGACGCGTTGAATTTGACCAAATTCGACTCACCCCAATCGGATACTTTCCGTAAGGTCAAATCAACGCGCTCAATCATTGACTTTCTTAAACTTTGGATTTCACGGGGGCTCGCTCGCGCATTGGATACGTATCTCTCTACAACAGTGCTGTCATCAGCATAACTAATAATGCCCGGTGTCAAAAGGTCATTAATGTGCAGCAAGAATAATGTTGCAGAGAGAACAGATCCCTGAGGTACCCCGGCATTAATTGCCGTTTGGTCGGAGGAGAAGCCATCTAAGACTACTCGAATTGACCGTTCCCTCAGAAAATCAGATATCCAGTCGCAGAGCCCAATCGGTATGCCATAAGCTGGAAGCTTACTTAAGAGACCATCATGCCAGACCCTGTCAAAGGCCTTGGAAATGTCTAAGGATACAGCTATTGCTTCACCATGACCCTCCAAGGCCTCGCTCCATAAGTGAGTGGCATACACGAGAAGATCGCCGGTCGAGCGCCCGTTGCGGAAACCATATTGGCTATCGCTTAGGAGCTCGTTGGCCTCGAGGTATGCCAGGAGTCGATTGTTCAATACACGTTCCATGACTTTGCAAAGTATGGAAGTGATTGAAATTGGTCGGTAGTTGACAGGATCGGCACGGCTTCCCTTCTTTGGTACTGGTTGTACGTTAGCAAGCTTCCAGGACTTGGGAACCTTACCGGATTCCAATGAAAGTCGATAAAGACGCGTCAAAACGGGAGAAAACTCAGCTGCGCAGCGTTTTAAGACCACTGCAGGAATACCGTCTGGACCACTAGCTTTGTTCTCGTCTAGGTGCAGCAAGCATTTAAGAACCTCCTTTTGGCGAATGTGAACGGTACCCATTGTAGGTCCGAACTGAGGTAATTGGGGTGGGATTTTTCCTTGGCGATCTAGACGAGAATTTTCTGCGAAGATACTAGCAAATAAATCTGCTTTCTCCTTAGAAGTATGGGCCAGAGAACCATCGGGTTTCCTCAGTGGTGGCAGCGACGGGCGACAAAAGTTCGTTTCGACCGACTTGGCAAGGGACCAGAAAGCTTTACTTCCCGAAGGGTATGCTGCTATTCTGTCTCCGATACGGCCTATGTGGGCAAAACGAGCTCTTTTGATTACCTTTTTGCAGGACTTGGCGGCAGCATTGTACCTCCTTTGTTCTCTACCTCTTTTGTTCATTGTTGCGTAATCAATTCTTTAACTTTCGTTTAAGTTTACTCACCCTTTCGTTTACAGTATACAGTCACCCTGTATAGGTAAACGAAAGCGTTTTGTAATCGTGGTACCACCAGTAGTACCACCAGTGGTACCCCTGAAATAGTAACCGTAGTACTCCTGGGGTACTACGGTTACTATTTCATTACACTGGTACCCCTGGTGGTACTAGCGCCATAAAAAAATAACCGTAGTACTAGAGGTAGTATTTGTTATAGTTTTATTCATTTTATTGTTATGGAGTATTGTTATAGTTTAATTTATAATATTACATACTTAATAAATTTTAACAATTATCAGGTTTCTTTTTCTAAAATACCTTTTTAATTCAATTGCGATTGAGTTTTAAAATACCAGGACTTCACAGGTTAATATCGCGTCAAATAGGGTAGCGTACCTGATACTCAGAAATACCAAAAGATATTCGTCGAAGGTCATACAGGTCTATGCTCCGACCTCGACACACTCCGATGATGAGGTGGAGGCTATATATGAGGACATCTCCAAAGCCATACACGGCTACAACTCATTTCAACGTTGTCATGGGGGATTAAAACGCAAAACTTGGCGATGAGCAGAAAGTGGGGCGATTTGGAGTTGGAGCCCGGAACGTCCGAGGCCAGATGCTGGCCGACTTCTTGGAGAAGGAGGGCCTCTTTATGATGAACTCTTTTTTCAAGAAACCAGAACACCGCAAATGGACTTGGATAAGCCCCAATCGCACTAAAAACGAGATAGACTTTATCATGTCGAAGCAAAAACAGAATTTCAATTATGTCTCTGTGATCAATGCCGTAAAAATCGGTAGCGATCACCACATGGTAAGAGGCACATTGAAAATGAATCTAAAACTGGAGCTATCTCGACTATAATTCGTCCTGCACCCATCCAGATCAAAAACCCCGAAAGCTTTCAGCACGAATTGCAAAACCGCTTTGAATGCCTCGGCGACTGCGCCGATGTGGACGACTTCAATAACTAGTTTGTAGAAACTGTCTCGACGGCTGGGTCTAAGTTCTTTAAAACCGGAATTTTGTACGGCGCATAAGAACCGGAAAAATCTCAGACTCTACCATCAAACTCATGGAAGAAAGACTGATCCTGCAATCCCCGGAAGATGCTTCTCAGTATAGGAAATTTAAGTGGTTGAAATTCATACAATTAGGTACCTATTTAGTAGAATAACATCGTGATCACGGCGCTTGCAGCTGTGCCGAAATATCACAGTCATGTGAAAAAGACACGTGGTAAATATCGTGTCTAAATTTAATAAATCTTTTTTCTTTTCATTTGCAAACAAAAAACTATTCCTCTTTTTTTATATTGTAAGGGTAGGACGTTTGTCTTCCATGCCACCTGATGGAAAGTGCGCATGAAGACTATCGTGTTACACGTCCATCCACGAGAAACCTTTTCACTCGACACTTAGAAGTTGGACTGTAGTGGTCAGGAAAAACAGACGCAGGCAGATCCTTAATGTTAACTTTACTAACCCGCGAAACTTCTATTTCTATAAGGGCTGTGTGCTAACAAGAGCCATTTTTTTTACTAATCCAGCAGAGAGTTTCCAAGCTTCACTCGTACAGATAAATAAATTCTATTGTTGTAATAGAATAGATATACCTACTGTTCATCCCAATTTTCATCGAATACCTATTACTAATGTGTTATCGTAATGAAAATACTTATAATTATATTGAATATCTAAACCACACGCAAGCGAATGATGGATGCACTGCATAATCATGTTTAGTCGTTAAGTTCAAAGTTGCTTTGTCATTGTATAATCCTTGCTTCTAATTAAAGGAGATCATTTTGGCTCCATACATTTTTGGGCCTTTTTCAAAAGTACCGGCCAACAAAATTAAATGGTACGTATCGTTAGTACTAATTGTTCTGAGCAATAGTTATTATGGTAGAAAAGTTGCATGATTACTCTAAGTGAAGTTAAACAAGTTTAATTAGTCATTTTCATAGATAAATTGATTTGGGAAAGTGTAGAAAAAACATGATAGTGTTATGATAGTGCTAAGGCTGTTGGGTAATTATTTGTAATAATAACACAGATCTGACTCACAAAACAATATACAGAGTTGATTTTTAATCACCAGCCAAATTTAAATTATAGTTTCGTTGGTACAAAATAAATATACCTGCATATTTGGTTTTAGCGTCGCTCAGTACAAAAAACTAGAAATATGGATCCAAAAAATAAAAAAAAAATAGTCGCTATTGATGAACTTAGCTACTACGATGCGGCATTTCGTTGATAATACTACTACGTAGTACGACAAGATGTTTTGTAGTAGCGCGTAGTCATCTTTATTTTAATGGTAATTTAGAGTGACCAAGCTTTGCTTAATATGTTAGCGGATATATTAATTTCCTTGTTAAAAAATTAATATCTTTTTGTTGCAAAAATCGTTGCTATAAATGATACTTATTGTTTAAAAAAAAAATTGGCCGGTGACTACAAATCAACCTTGTTTTGAACCCTTTTTTGAATACAGAGTGTTCAAAAAACTGCTTTGGAGAAAAATATCCCAGATGGGCTAATCTTCTCTATTCGACTACACAAAACCGTTTTTTATTAAGACTTACAGTTTTAATAAAAAACATTAAGCTGGACTGGGAGCGAAAGAAAAACGTAGAATGTGCCAGCTGCTTCTCTTCCCGGGCATACTGTAAAAGTCAGTTAAGGGACAGAGGTTTTAAAAGCGTTTT
Organism: Stenoptilia bipunctidactyla; assembly: GCA_944452665.1. NCBI lineage: Eukaryota > Metazoa > Arthropoda > Insecta > Lepidoptera > Pterophoridae > Stenoptilia > Stenoptilia bipunctidactyla. The sequence continues at coordinate 5,045,666 of OX101729.1, read as the reverse complement.
TGTGGGCGATAGGCTGACCCCTTGTCACTACAATAGTCTCTTTCCATCTTTATAATACCTCCAAATTTGTCAAACGTGACATCAGATGATCTTGTAACCTCTGGTGTTCTACCTACCCCATAAGGGATACAGGCGTGACGTTATGTATGTATGTACTTACAGTTTCCCTATAAAAAAATAAGACATTTAAAGGAAAGACTTTTTAACATAATCGAATAATTGGAAGCTCGAAACAAAAGCCTAAAAGAATAAATTCGTTAAACTATATCATAGCCGCTGTTCAAAGTGGAGTTTATTTCAAAGAATCATGGTAAAATGACACATTTACGAAGTTTAATATGTACAAGCTCTAGAAAGAGATGCCGCAATACATAGACGATATCTACATGTCTCATTCCAACTTTACTCAAGTAATTACTATTAACACCTAAGTTCACTTTGGAGCTATGAGGTAGTTTTGAGGATAGGTTTGGAATTGGCATTCAAATGTTTGGAATTTTGAAAATGGTATAAGTCCAAAATACGGTTTTTTGTAGTCGAATGGGAAAGGCCTATCTAGGATATTTTACTCCAAAGTACTTTTTTGAACACAGTATATACAGGGTTAATTTTAATTAGCGCATTACCTCTTAAAGGCAGCGTCTCCGCATCGATTTCAACAACATTTGTTCTACGACTTTTTACAAATCTTGATAATTAAAAAAAGGAAAAGCGTTTTCTCCTAGCTCTCCATTTTGTAAGAAGTGCCTATTATTATTTTGATTATATTATTATTTAACCAAGGCTATAAACATTTTAAATGCCAATTTAAAGTCCAATGAACATTTCAAATTTTACTAACATAGTTGTCTAAGTTGTGTTTTTTACTAATATTAAGTGTATGGATAATCTTTGTCTGAAATAAACTTTTTTCATTTCATTTCATTCATTTCATATAAATATTTTTTGTATGGAAAATAAAAAAAATTAAAAACAAATAATTTTAATAAGTTGTAGAACAAATGTTGTTGGGTTTGATGTGGAGAGGCTGCCTGCAAGAGGTGATGCGGTAATTAAAATTAACCCTGTATAATATTTTAGGTGAAAATAAGTAAAAGAAAAACTATTACAGATTATTGATTAAAATGATGTTTATTAGTTAGTAAATGTCTCTTTGTTCGGAGACTACTGGGTAAGTTAGCATTTTCCTATACAACGGTAGTTCATCCTCCCTATTTAACCGCCATTACAACCGCGTTTATGCGTAGTTGTGTTCCAGATGAAGGGAAAAAACAGCCAGCGTAATTACTGAAAAAAAATGACCAAAGCATCAAATGAAACACTTTTTACCCGGATTTATTGCGGATATTTACATTTTAACAAATTGATTTGATTTGATTGACACAAAACAAGCTGACAGTATCTTGAGTTTTAGGTTGTGTCAATCCCGTACGCTACGCTCGAACACTGAGAAACAGATGGAGGTGATGATGTATAACTTTTTCCACCTATCAATCCGACGCTTGACCCCTCAGTCCTTCAGCAGACACCGAAACGTCTAGTTAAAATTTAAAAACTAAATATACGCGATAAATCTGGTTTGAAAGTGTTTTATTTAATAGTATGAATCGCGAAAACTTAAGACAATATTATGGCTAAACCATCCTTAACCAGGCCTTGGATCAGCAACGAATTGTTAGTTGCACTCCCGAATATTTTTTCTCAACTACAAATCCAATCTGCACAATTCCAAAAGAGTGTTAATTCCGAGTAGTTTTCTACCATTTTGTTTACCTAGGTGTTAAAGACGCTTCTTCACACACGGCCAACAAAACAAAGTTAGTTTTAGCTTCCGAAAAAGTATAACTCGTCGCCCATCCTGCATAGCCCCGCCCTAGCACCCTGTGATTTCTGTATTTTCCCTAAAATCAAAGGGGCAGGAATAGCGTTTAAACAGCAATTAGAAAACATACCTTCAGATCTCTGTTCCTCCTGTTTAAAAAAAGTTTTGATCGCATGAAATTTTTTTAAAAAGTAAAGGAGAGTATTTTGGAAAGCAATTTTATACATTATATTTTGGTAACAACATGTTGGTTTTTTAAGTTACGCAAAACTTTTGATGTGGCCTACGTAAAACCTGCCGTCAAACAACCACTTTTGCGATGTGGCAAACTTGCAGGTTCGATTCCCCTAGTTCCATGTTGTTGGTGTGATTGTATGGAATTTTATTTTTTATTTAAAATATTACGTCAAATATTAGGTGAGGTTGCGTTAACACATGGAATTTGGTGCCGATGAAAAGCAATAAAATTTAATTTAGTTCTATAAACTTTCAACATGCCCTTTTTTATTTTAAAAATTATCTACATCTCTCTGGCTATCCAAAAAAGTATAGAAATAAGGCAAAATTAAAATCGACAACCTACATTTTTTTATGTGTTCCAAAAGTGTTTCGATCAATTGACGTTCAATGTCAATATCTTTTATAACCTAGTACATTAGGGTTCTCTATTTATAATTTGACGGATAGCAACGAGAGGAGAAGTTAAACTTGTCTGATCGTGCGAATTTGAGGAATGAAATTGACTGTCCTACTATAGTTTCAATGATTAACCTAAGAGTTCCTCGCAAACCACCGCGGAAGGCACTTCCTTTGTTCTACAAACCACGTGCTCGAACTAATGCCCGAATGCATGCCGCTTCATATCGCCTGCCAGACACTTACAACAAATTAAATGATAAATTTGATATCCATAATGACTCATACTGGCAGTTCCAAAAGAAGCTGTTGGAGTTTGTCAGCGATGCATAGTTCTTTTTATAATTTTACTAATATTTTTTTTAACTCAATTTTAATGCTAATGTTTTAATTTAATTTTATTTCTATTTTCTTTTAATTTAAATTGTAATTTTATATAATCAAAATATATTGTAAATTTTTTTATTTTTATGTTTTAATCTATTTTCTTTTAATTTTAATTCTAATGACTTGTTTTTGAAATTGCTACATTTTAAAAAATTTATTCTGTTTTTAATTTTTATGGTATATTTTTTATTAGCATACATTTAATACTATTTAACTAATTTTTTTTTGCTTATAAATATTTCGTGATCTATGTTTGAATGATGTGGCTGCCTTAATCAGAGGTTGCATTGTGCATTTTTTTTCTGTGTCAATCAATTAGATTTCAAGATATAATGTAACTTTTACTGGTGGTTCTAATAAATAAATAAACAAAATTTAATTTTTGAGAATCTCATTGCTATAAATGCATTTCGTTATTTTGAAACTACTAATGAAATATTAAATAATTCTAAAGTATCGAAATATCGTCTCTCTCCGTCTTCATCTCACATGATCAATTTTCTTTTCAGACCGACTCAATGTGTAATCATTCTTAATAGAAAAAGCTCGTACGATACCCGAGAGGTGCTTCTGAGTTCTTAAGAGAATTCAATATTCTTTTAAAAGTATTAAGGTTCAGAACGAACATGTATGTGTTTTATTCGGTATTGAACTTAGCTTTTAAAATGTCAAAAGTGTTGGTATTCTTTCGTTGTCCTGAATACCTAAGTTAGAGATAAGCAATCTTTAACTAAAAAGCTGTTGAACATTACGTTAGTATGTTAGCTGCAGTTACCTGTAGAAAAATCAAGATCGAAGATCAGGCCCAATATATTTTTAACTAGGTAAAGTATTTTGAAGTCGTCGTGGCGCCGTGGTTACTGTGTGTATCAAACGATATCACAGGTCAAGCAACGTTCGGCGCGGTCGGTACTTGGATGGGTGACCGCCGACCATTCATTTCTCACGGCGACTTCCGTGTTTCGAAGGGCACGTTAAGTAGTCGGTCCCGGGTGCTGTATACTTGTATACAGTAGTCGTTAGGGTTTGTCAGAAGCCATTTTCGGCGCTCTGAACATTCTGACATCCACCACCCAGCACTGGGCCAGCTCGGTGGATTATGGCCTATAACTCCGCGTCACCCAGGGGAAAGACTCATAGCCCTGCAGTGGGCTCTTTACAAAGAGAGATGATGATGATGAAAGTATTTAGTAACTAATTGTATCGGAACTTAGGAATAGAAGTTACGATATTAACAAGTTCACAATGATTTATGGTAGTTGAATCATTGAGTAATGATTCTAAATGTCATTTTTTGTGATTTGCCCTGACAACGTTTTATGAAGAACTAGTTCCTTCCCAGACCCATGAGGGAAACTTGTATGGTACGTGCATTGTATGTACCGTATACCTAGGTTAAACCGCATAGCGTGACTATTTTCGCCCATAATCCAAATTTCGTGCGCACTTGCCGTTCAGAGGTATCTACCAAGCAATAGTATTTGTAAATAAACACTTGTCACTGTAGGCAAGCGCAATTTGGAGAAATTTTATTGTTTTTCGGTAGAATTGATCGTATTTTCGTGAATATACATGCAATGACTGTGAAGTGTACATACGCTACAGATAAGTCACTAATCAACTATGTTGATGGTGATGTATTTGTTCGTAAATGCAACGTTTGCATCGGCAAGTTTGTATTGACTTTGTGTGAGAGAATGAAGTTCTTGTTCTACTCCCGTGTTGGGGTAAAACGGTTATATACGATTTTGATTCAAAATCCAATTATTATGATTTTTACATCAGCGTTGCTCGTTGACCAGACACCGTCAACTTTCAATGTTTCATTCAAGACAACTTCCACTGCGCAAAGAGTTGGTCGAGACCCGATCTCATCAACATCCACTACACAACTCGTCCTCGTGAAATGTATAGGCTGTTATGGTTGGGCCCATGAAGGCTGAACCAGCTGTGATACACAGGTGTTAGATGACTTCTTTTGCACAATATGCAAGTCACACGGTAAATTCCGGAGCAATATCATATATAGTATGTATACGGTTTTACCCATGGGTCGGGGCAAAACCGGAAAAAGTTGTTATTTGCTTTTTCATTGAAATTGTGGTCTCGTTCCATTCTTTTTTAATTTTTTTAAGTGTAATGGGTTCCTGATGTGGCTGACTGAATATACATAAATGTTGATTTAATACCTGTGCGTTTTGAAACGGATGAACTACATGCCTGGCCCTTATCTATTGTGCTTAGTGATCCCCATAACCACTGTTAAGATTATGCCAACTTGCTCCAGCTTGCAGGGCTCACAGATCATACATTAAGATACAGTATCCACGAGCCGAGTTATTACAATTTTTACATACATACATACTTAACTTCACGCCTATATCCCGTATGGGGTAGGCAGAACACCAGAGGAAATAAAACCATCTGATGTCACGTTTGACAAATTTGGAGGCATTGTAATAGTGGAGAGAGACTATTGCAGTGACAGCCTATCGCCCACAAAAAAGCCTCCCATAACACCTCGGTCCCTTAACTGGCTTTTACAGTATGCCCGGGAAGAGAAGCAGCTGGCACATTCTATGTTTTTTTTAACAGCGAAATTGTTGAAATATTGACCAGCAAAAATAGGAACAACTGAGGCAGTTGTCCCTTAGTTAGCGAGTAAACGGTCATTTTTTCGGTCAAGAAACGTTCACACAATAGATAGAAAATGAAGTAAGTATACGGAGTGACTGGTGGGTCACTTTTGAAATTCAAGGAAATAATAGTTTGAGATCATACATGAAGAGGCAAAATATAATAAAAAATTATATTACTTATTTACTGAGCAAACTTAACCGAAACTTAAAGAATTGATTACGCAACGCAAGGCTACAGCAGCGTTGGCAGCGTGCCACGTGCCAGGCTAAAGTAAATAGTAACATAGTAGTATTTATTTATAGGGAATACTAGTGAAAAATTAAGTACCTACTTTTATTACATAATTATGATCAGAATCGAGTACAGAGTGCTCTCCTTCAGTATCTAAAATTTGTCACCAGTCACCCTGTATATTAATAGTTGCTTTCTAACTGTTCATATTACCAGCGAGTACTCGCTTTACTGGTGCGTCGCTGAACGATGAGAGCAACAAAAGATAATACTCGCTCAGCGAGACAGCGATGATTGCTCGGCATGGTGGTCGGGTGTTTACACGCCAATGGATCGATCGTTGATCGACGCCGGTAGAATGGATTAGTCAACGTCGATCAATAGTTTTTCGACGTTGATCGATGTCATTGTCCTGATAACACCCTTAGAATACAAATATTGTTATTAGTTATGGATATCAAAAAATCACATAAATCATATTTGTTGTCTAGTTCAGAAGACCATGATGATGTATTTTACGATAGTGTTTGTATTTTGACAGCGATAATTCAAAAAAAGTGGTAGTAAATAAGATGGAAAAAACGGGACTCTAAACACTTGCTTCCCGATGCTCGCTAGCTCGTTTTCAGTATCTAGTTCTACTCGCCACTCGCTCATTATTCCCTGCTCGGACACCTTAAAACCAAATACACGACAAGAGCCAGCGGCTGCAGTGTAACAAATAAACGAACTTCGAAAATGACCACGAAATGCGTTTTGTAATTTACATCTGCGGAACCCTAAACGTATAGCAATCATATTCCTCATTTCAATACCTTGTTTTTTGTCACCTATTCATATCCACTCCGCACCTAATCGAAACACCTTTTATCAAATATAAACCCTATGCCTTAATCACTAGTATCATAGTCCAGTGTGCCATGGCCGGTAAAGAGTTTTAATTACCAGAACACGCTTTCATGTCGTTTCGTCATTCACACTACTGCACTTACTTATATAGACGATGTAGTAACGATTTTATAGCTGTCATATACAGGTTGTTGAAGCGGAAAAGCTTAATTATTTTTGCTTTTAACGTGTGAATTTTAATGTGTGCTTTGTATGAGAAATAGTGTTCATTAAACTTTTTACAGTATGTTATAAAGAAAAGCACTTAGTTCTGAATGTATCACAACTTATCATAAATCAAAGCCTCCGCCGTGACTGTCTGTGTATCAGACCACGGTGAACTTAAAAAATACAAATCGTTATGATTTTGACCTGTATGTATGTACCTATGTATGTGGGTATGGATGTTCACCTGTTCTCTCACAACTTCTAAACTAGTTATCATAATTGGACAAATGAGTCCAATTATGTTTATGTTTTATTTTAGTAGGCATTATAATCAATCTGTTTTGCTATAATAGGTGGCATACGATCACGGCTATCCAGTAATCATCGCAATCAGTGTGACGTATAAAAATACGTAAATATTTCAGCGGAGACTACTACTTGTTTCCTACTTTTTACCTTGCCTAGGAGGTACAACTTTAGGCGGAGATGTTACCCAATATAGAGGTGGTGATTGTTACATGTAAGTTTCTTCTAAAGACCTTTATACACAGTTAACACTATCTTGCTGACCGTAAGTCGACATCGAATGCATAGAGATCATGCGTAGACATTATCAAACTTCAATAAAAAAATAGATTCGTGCTTCCATGCTGGACTGGGAGCGAAAGAAAAACATAGAATGTGCCCGCTGCATCTCTTCTCGGGCATACTGTAAAAGTCAGTTAAGGGACAGAGGTTTAAAAGGCGTTTTTGGGAGCGATAGGCTGACCCCCTGTCACTACAATAGTCTCCATCCATCTTTATCATACCTCTAAATTTGTCAAACGTGACATCAGATGGTCTTGTAACCTCTGGTGTTCTATCTACCCCATAAGGGATACAGGCGTGACGTTATGTATGTATGTGTTCGTGCTTCAGATTTAAGGAATTTAACAGAAAAATAAATACGTAAGTTATTTATACCCACATCTTTGAACCATGAAATTCCAAACATCTTTAAAAGAAATACAATAAGCCAAACAGAATAACTTTTTGCTGCAAAGATTAGCCCTAGGATATTTTACTCCAAAGTACTTTTTTGTACTTTTACAATATGTATAGGGTTAATTTTAATTAGCACATTACCTACTCCGCATCAATTTCAACAACATTTGTTCTACGACTTTTTACAAATCTTGATAAATAACACAAAAAAAGCGTTTTCTCCTAACTCTATATTTTGTTAGAAGTGCCTATTGCTATTTTGAAGCGACATTTTACTACGCATGGTGCGTGGTATACCTACGCTCAGAATAAATAAAGCTACGTCACTAAACCGAGGCTATAAATATTTTTTGTTGGGAAAACAAACATTTTAAAAACAATTCATTTTAATAAGTTGTAGAACAAATTTTGTTGGGATTGATGTAAAGAGGTGATGCGGTAATTAACATTAACCCTGTATAATATTTTAGGTGAAAATAAATAAAAGAAAAGCAGATTATTAATTAAAATGATGTTTATTAGTTAGTAAATGTCTCTTTGTTCGGAGTCGACTGGGTAAGTTATCATTTTCCTATACAACGGTAGTTCATCCTCCTTATTTAACCGCACTAATAACCGCGTTTATGCGTAGTTATGTTCCAGATAAAGGGAACTACAGCCAGCGTAATTACTGGAAAATATGTCTAAACCATTAAATAAAACACTTTTTACCCGGATTTATCGCGTATATTTTTTTTTTTTTTACATTTTAACAAATTGATTTGATGTGATTGACACAAAACGAGCTGACAGTATCTTGAGTTTTAGGTTGTGTCAATCCAGTACGCTACGCTCGAAGACTGAGAAACAGATGGACGTGATGATGTATAACTTTTTCCACCTATCAATCCAACGCTTGACCCCTCAGTACTTCAGCAGACACCGAAACGTCTATTTAAAATGATAATTTTAAATATACGCGATAGATCTGATTAAAAAGTGTTTTATGTAATAGAATGAAACGCGAAAACTTAAGACAATATTATGGCTAAACCATCCTTAACCAGGCCTTGGATCAGCAACGAATTGTTAATTGCACTCCCGAATATTTTTTCTCAACTACAAGTCTAATCTGCACAATTCCAAAAGAGTGTTTGACGACCACTTTGGCGATGGGGTAAACCAGTCTGCCTCAGACGCCAGTGGTTGCGGGTTCGATTCCCGCACGGAACAAGAAAAAAAAAATGTTCCGTGTCTGGGTGTTTATCTATTTATGTATTTATATTCTAGATTCCCCCTAGTTCGCTAAATGGTATCCCATAACACATGCTATGCTTACTTTGGGGCCATGAAGTTGGTGTGATTGTCTTTAAAAAAAAAAAAAGTGTTAATGTCGAGTAGTTTTCTACCATTTTTTTTACCTAGGTGTTAAAGCCGCAATTTACTACATCATGACAACGCGTCTTCACACACGGCCAACAAAACAAAGTTAGTTTTAGCTTCCGAAAAAGTACAACACGTCGCCCATCCTGCATAGCCCCGCCCTAGCACCCTGTGATGTCTGTATTTTCCCTAAAATCAAAGTGGCAGGAATAGCGTTCAAACAGCAAGTAGAAAACTTACCTTCAGATCTCTGTTCCTCCTGTTTAAAAAAAGTTTTGATCGCATGAATGTTTTTTAAAAAGTAAAGGAGAATAGAATAGAATAGAACAACATTTATTGATAGACACAACACATAACAATAGTTGGAACATAAAAATGAAAATACACATAAAAAACAATATTAGCACAATCACAAAGTATGTACATAGGTAGACAATAGAACAAAATAAAAGTAAATTGGATAAAGCAGTGTTAACAGGAATTTTCATCAGAATTGCCAGTGTTGAGCCAGCCAAAAGGCTAACGACTCATCACATGTCACGACTTGTGTCGCAACGATGCTATACTGTCGTAGCCCCAAGGGTAGACGCCCATTTTATAGATATGTTAGTAAATTAAGACACTCTATTAGCAGTGAAAACAAGTAACTAAATTATTTATAATATACAAAATAATACATAATATATTATACTTTAATTACATGTATTAAACATTACTAAATAATAAATTATAAATAATAATATAATAATCAATAAATTAAAAATAAATATAAATGAAAATGAAAATAGGTACATTGAAGGGTATTAACTATTATTTAACTTACTGTATTATCACAATTATATGCCACTAAATGAATTATGTTTTTAAATTTTCTAGTTAATAGGATTTTAAATGATATATAAAAGTCGGTTTTGTTTGAATTTTTCTCAAGGGAGGAGGAACATCGTTCCAACACTTAGTGGCACAAAACTTAAAACTCCCGCGGAATGCTGCGGTCCTGTGTTCAGGTATAGACAAAAGGTGACTACATGATCTTAAGCGAAGTTCAGAACGCCATATTAATTTATTGAATAGATAGGCCGGTTTCTGTGTTTTTATAATGTCGAAAAGAAGAGAAGCTAAATAAAGTTTTTGCCGTGCTTTCATATTTTGAGAGTATTTTGTAAAGCAATATTTTGGTAACATGTTGGTTTTTTAAGTTACGCATAACTTTAATGTGGCCTACGTAAAACCTGCCTTCAAACAACCACTTTGGCGATGTGGTAAACTTGCAGGTTCGATTCCCCCCAAGTTCGCCTAGTTCCATGTAGTTGGTGTGATTGTATGGAATTTTATTTTTTATTTAAAATATTATGTCAAATATTAGGTGAGGTTGCGTTAACACATGGAATTTGGTGCCGATGAAAAGCAATAAAATTTAATTTAGGTCTATAAACTTTCAACATGCCCTTTTTTATTTTAAAAATTATCTACATCTCTCTGGCTATCCAAAAAAGTATAGAAATAAGGCAAAATTAAAATCGACAACCTACATTTTTTTATGTGTTTCAAAAGTGTTTCTATCAATTGACGTTAACTTTTCAATGTCAATATCTTTTATAACCTAGTAAATTAGGGTTCTCTATTTATAATTTGACGGATAGCAACGAGAGGAGAAGCTAAACTTGTCTGATCGTGCGAATTTAATTTTTGAGACGCTCATTGTAGCTATAAATGCATTTCGTTATTTTGAAACTACTAATGAAATATTAAATAATTCTAAAGTATCGAAATAAAGTTATAATATCGTCTCTCTCCGTCTTCATCTCACATGATCAATTTTCTTTTCAGACCGACTGAATGTGTAATCATTCTTAATAGAAAAAGCTCGTACGATACCCGAGAGGTGCTTCTGAGTTCTTAAGAGAATTCAATATTCTTTTAAAAGTATTAAGCTTCAGAACGAACATGTATGTGTTTTATTCGGTATTGAACTTAGCTTTTAAAATGTCAAAAGTGTTGGTATTCTTTCGTTGTCCTGAATACCTAAGTTAGAGATAAGTAATCTTTAACTAAAAAGCTGTTGAACATTACGTTAGTATGTTAGCTGCAGTTACCTGTAGAAAAATCAAGATCGAAGATCAGGCCCAATATATTTTTAACTAGGTAAAGTATTTAGTAAGTAACTGTATCGGAGTTTAGGAATAGAAGTTACAATATAAACAAGTTCACAATGATTTATGGTAGCAGATGTTATAATCCTATGCTGCAGGGCGCTAAATGCAATGAATGTCTTAGATCCCTGATGCAGCAGCGCCACGATTTTTGTTTGATGTAGGGATCTGTTGAGTCATTGAGTAATGATTCTAAATGTAATTTTTTGTGATTTGAACTAGTTCCTTCTCGGACCCGTAGGGGAAACTTGTACAAAACCGTATACCTAGGTTAAACCGTATAGCGTAGCTATTTTCGCCCATAATCCAAATTTCGTGCGCAGAAGCCGTTCAGAGGTGTCTACCAAGCAATAGTATTTGTAAATAAACACTTGTCACTCGGTATTTTTCAGTAGTATTGATCGTATTTTCGTGAATATACATGCGATGATTGTGAAGTGTACATACGCTACAGATAAGTCACTAATCAACAGTTGATGGTGATGTATTTGTTCATAAATGCAACGTTTTCTAAAAGTTTGTATTGACTATGTGTGAGAGAATGAAGTTTTTATTCTGCACCCGTGTTGAAGCACAGGCGTATGGGGTAAAACGGTTATATACGATTTTGATTCAAAATCCAATTATTATGATTTTTTCATCAGCGCTGCTCGTTGATCAAACACCATCAACTTTCAATGTGTCATTCAAGACAACTTCCACAGCGCAAAGAGTTGGTCGAGACCCGATCTTATCAACATCCACTACACAACTCGTCCCCGTGAAATGTATAGGCTGTTATGGTTGGGCCCATGAAGGCTGAACCAGCTGTGATACACAGGTGTTAGATGAATTCTTTTGCACAATATGCAAGTCACACGGTAAATTCCGGAGCAATATCATATATAGTATGTATACGGTTATACCCATGGGTCGGGGCAAAACCGGAAAAAGTTGTTATTTGCTTTTTCATTGATATTGTGGTCTCGTTCCATTCTTTTTTAATTTTTTTAAGTGTAATGGGTTCCTAATGTGGCTGACTGAATATACATAAATGTTGATTTAACACCTGTGCGTTTTGAAACGGATGAACTACATGCCTGGCCCTTATCTATTGTGCTTAGTGATCCCCATAACCACTGTTAAGATTATGCCAACTTGCTCCAGCTTGCAGGGCTCACAGATCATACATTAAGATACAGTATCCACGAGCCGAGTTATTACAATTTTTACATACATACATATATAACTTCACGCCTGTATCTCGTATGGGGTAGGCAGAACACCAGAGGTAATAAAACCATCTGATGTCACGTTTAACAAATTTGGAGGCATTATAATAGTGAAGAGAGACTATTGCAGTGACAGGGGTCAGCCTATCGCCCACAAAAAGCCTCCCATAACACCTCGGTCCCTTAACTGGCTTTTAAAGTATGCCCGGGAAGAGAAGCAGCTGGCACATTCTATGTTTTTTTTAACAGCGAAATTGTTGAAATATTGACCAGCAAAAATAGGAACAACTGAGGCAGTTGTCCCTTAGTTAGCGAGTAAACGGTCATTTTCCCGGTCAAGAAACGTTCATACAATAGATAAAAAGTGAAGTATACAGGGTGACTGGTGGGTCACTTTTGGAATTCAAGGAAGTAATAGTTTGAAATCATACATGAAGAGAAAAAAATATAATAAAAAAATGATATTACTTATTCACTGAACAAACTTAACCGAAACTTAAAGAATTAATTACGCAACGCATGGTTACTCTAGCTTTGGCAGCGTGCCGCGAGCCAGGTCACGTGACGCGATAACCTACCCGTGACATAGTAGTATTTATTTATAGGGAATTCTAGTGAAAAATTAAGTACCTACTTTTATTACATAACTAGCTGTGACCCGCGACTTCGTTCGCGTGGATACCGGTTATTGGAGTTGGATAAATACTATAATTATATCCTCCTTGAAGTTTAAACTCACCTTATTCAAAATGTCAAAATCGATTCAGTAGTTAAGCTGTGAAAGCGTTACTGATAGATAAACAGACAGAGTTACATCAAGAACTGTTACAACAAAGCTGTGATCCGCAGTTTCACCTAGATGTTTTGTGGAAAAGTATAGGTAGGTAGGTATATTACATAGATGATGCCTGCGACTTCGTCTGTATTGAATTAGTATTTCGAGTAGGTTATTTTCTTCTTGAAGGTCCTAAGTACTATCTTTAATAACAAAAATAAAAATGAAGAATCTTCGCTCATATAATATGTAGGTACCTATAACTCGTAACCACAAACATAGGTAACTATATTAGGCATTACGTTAGAAACAAATCGGTTGCCAAAGTGTCTTAAATTGTACATAATTCATGCAATACCTATCTTCATTAATTATAGCTTATATTGTTATTCTAAATAAAGCTATATTACTGTAAAGTTTCAGAAGAATACATTCGGCAGTTTTTGCGTGAAAGAGTAGCAAAGATCCATCCATCCAGCCATTATCAGTGTATAATGTGTATCTATCTATAGTTATGATTGACTACTTTTCACGGTTAAATGGCTGAGCCAATATTAATGTAATTTCTTTTGGTAGTTAACACATACCTACGTTACTTTTTATTCTACTTCTAAATCTAAAGTTTCTAACTTCCAAGAGCTAAAAATGATCACGAAATAAATAAAACCTTGAGTCCCATTATTTTAAGTTTAACATACTTACAATATATCTCTGTATGTACATAAGGCAGCACGTCAAGCGTTACAAATCGGTAATTTTTTTTACTTGAAACTGAAATCTATGCCCTCGACATTACCTAAGTTAAAATTGTTTGGGGAAATTTGACAGGTAATGTAACGCTTGACCTGCTGCCTTCTGTGCCTACCTGTATTAAATCGTGCAAGAAGCTTTATTAATAATTCGCCCTATCAACATAGCAAAATTTTCTACTGCATACCAACTATTTTTCAGATTTGTTATTTTTAAGCCCCTAGTACTTTTACCGGGAGAATTTCCTTAGAATTCTTATTCCCATGTTTATTTTTAGTGTAGTTCAGTTTTTTTTTCTTCTGGCTATCCGAACGCTTTTACATCTAATCTACTAATGCCACGTTACAATATCAAAAACACTGTTCGTTCGTTGCTTCCACGCTGGACTGGGAGCAACAGAAAATCATAGAATGTGCCAGTTGCTTCTCTTCCCGGGCATACCTTAAGTCATTTTAGGGATAGAGGTTTTATAACGGATAAAGGCGTGAAGTTATATGTATGTATGTTCGTTTAGTCTACGAACAGTAGATTTAGCTATCATACACGTTGAATATTGAAGCGTATAAAGCGTTTCAATATTCAACGTAAGCGTTTCAATATTCAACGTAAGCGTTTCAATATTCAACGTAAGCATTTCAATATTCAACGTAAGCGTTTCAATATTCAACGTAAGCGTTTCAATATTCAACGTAAGCGTTTCAATATTCAACGTAAGCGTTTCAATATTCAACGTAAGCGTTTCAATATTCAACGTAAGCGTTTCAATATTCAACGTCTTGTCAAATTACTACTTACTATTGTTATAACTACCTACCATTCGTTTGTAGTAGCTTTTACTCATGTAAAATATTGAAACCCAGCATTCATTGATTTTTACGACAATTTAGTTATAATTTACCCCTAGAATAACCCTACCGCCTCTGAATAATTGACAAATCCGAGTGAGCCCCGCTTGGTGGTAAGCTGACTGTCTCGGCTGACTGAAATTTGCCGTCAAATATCACTACTGCCAGCAGCGGTGACGCGTCCCGAAACCATTTTGTAAAGAGCCAGTTCTAGAGGCGCAAACGGGTTAATGATAGAACTGGCTTGGCTTCGGTATCATCAGGTGAGAATGAGGTCAAATTCGGGCTTATTCACCGATTTGAAAAAAAACTTAGTAAGTATTTCTAATATTTTGGAATAGAAAGTTATAAAATTAAACTCGTAGGTAGTCTGACTCCCAACCGTTACACAAATTTGGTGGTTCATTCAGAGAAATCTTATTTCCAAGTGAAATAATAAAAGTTGGGTGAATATGGTCATAGGCACCCAGAGTTTGGTAGGTATCTCGAACAATTAACAGCGTGAGCGGCCGGCCATGCCAGCGAATCACTCGCTCGCCCGCCCGCGTCTTATCGAACATACCTACCTATTTTATTACGGAGTTATTTTAAAATTATTACGATATCTCTTTGGATCTTGATTGAAATCAAGTGGTGTAAAAGACAATTTTGTTCACAATTAAATATTTAATGTTAACAAAATAAAAAAAATATATATGCAACATCTCCACCATATTCTAGTAAGTTTTAGGCATAACTTTTAAAAATCTATTACAATTTTTTTAGATCCTAGATTTTTTTATGTCTGCAGAATCTGCTCATCATCCTGGACAACTTTTGTTAGGGCATCATATCTATATTTCTTACGGTTTTGATGATCCCTTAAGGGTTCTGCATCAGGTGTTCCAGTAATCGAAATAAAATATACCCTATATGTTGCCCCGGCTTCACAGCTATACATCAAAAAAAGTTTCATTCAAATCCGTCCATCGGTTCCAGAGATTAGCCTGTGCAAACAGACAAACTTACAAACAAACAGACAAAATTTTTTTTTCAAATTCTTACTCTTTTTTCATTTCTTTATAACCCTAGATAAGTTTTTTTGTAAAAATATTAAATGTACAGACACGTTTTTTTTACTGTTTTATTATATGTATTGATTATGATCAGAATCGAGTACAGAGTGCTCTTCTTCAGTATCTAAAATTCGTCACCAGTCACCCTGTAAATTTATAGTTGCTTTCTAACTGTTCATATTACCAGCGAGTACTGCTGAACGTCGCTGAACGATGAGAGCAACAAAAGATAATACTTGCTCAGCGAGACAGCGATGATTGCTCTTCGTGGTGTTTAACACGCCAATCGATCGATCGTTGATCGACGCCGGTAGATTGGATTAGTCAACGTCGATCAATAGTTTTTCGATTTCGATCGAAGTCATTGGTCTGGTAACACCCTTAGAATACAAGTATTGTTATTAGGTATGGTTATCTAAAAATCATTTAAATCATATTTGTTGTCTAGTTCAGAAGACTATGATGATGTATTTTACGATAGTGTTTGTATGGTGGCAGCGACAATTCTAAAAAAGCGGTAGTAAATAAGGTGGAAAAAACAGGACTCTAAACACTTGCTTCCGGATGCTCGCTAGCTCATTTTCAGTATCTAGTTCTACTCGCCACTAGCTCATAATTCCCGGTGGGACACCTTAAACCCGAATACACGACAAGAGCCAGCGGCTGCAGTGTAACAAATAAACGAAATTCGAAAATGACCATGAAATGCGTTTTGTAATTTATATCTGCGGAACCCTAAACGTATAGCAATCATATTCCTCATTTCAATACCTTGTTTTTTGTCACCTATTCATATCCACTCCACACCTAATCGAAACACCTTTTATCAAATATAAACCCTATGCCTTAATCACTAGTATCAAAGTCCAGTGTGCCATGGCCGGTAAAGAGTTTTAATTACTAGAACACGCTTTCATGTCGTTTCGTCATTCACACTACTGCACTTACTTATATAGACGATGTAGTAACGATTTTATAGCTGTCATATACAGGTTGTTGAAGCGGAAAAGCTTAATTATTTTTGCTTTTAACATGTGAATTTTAATGTGTGCTTTGTATGTGAAATAGTGTTCATTAAATTTTTTACACTATGTTATAAAGAAAAGCACTTAGTTCTGAATGTATCACAACTTATCATAAATCAAAGCCTCCGCCATGACTGTGTATCAGACCACGGTGAACTTAAAAATACCCAACGGTTTTTGTACGGTTTTAAGAGTTTCAGAGTTTTTTACCCGACTACTTATGATTTTGACCTGTATGTAAGTATGTACCTATGTATATGGGTATGGATGTTCACCTGTTCTCTCACAACTTCTAAGCTAGTTATCATAATTGGACAAATGAGTCCAATTATGTTTATGTTTTATTTTAGTAGGTATTATAATGAATCTGTTTTACTATAATAGGTGGCATACGATCACGGCTATCCTGTAAACATCAGTGTGACGTATAAAAATACGTTAATATTTCAGCGGAGACTATTACTTGTTTCCTACTTTTTACCTTGCCTAGGAGGTACAACTTAAGGCGGAGATGTTACCCAATATAGAGGTGGTGATTGTTACATGTAAGTTTCTTCTAAAGACCTCTATACACAGTTAACACTATCTTGCTGACCGTAAGTCGACATCGAATGCATAGAGATCATGCGTAGACATTATCAAACTTCAATAAAAAAATAGATTCGTGCTTCCACTGGACTGGAGCGAAAGAAAAACATAGAATGTGCCAGCTGCATCTCTTCCCGGGCATACTGTAAAAGTCAATTAAGGGACAGAGGTTTAAAAGGCGTTTTTGTGGGCGATAGGCTGACACCCTGTCACTACAATAGTCTCCCTCCATCTTTATCATACCTCTAAATTTGTCAAACGTGACATCAGATGGTCTTGTAACCTCTGGTGTTCTATCTACCTCATAAGGGATACAGGCGTGACGTTATGTATGTATGTGTTCGTGCTTCAGTTTTAAGGAGTTAAGTTATTTATACCCACATCTTTGAACCATGAAATTCCAAACATCTTTAAAAGAAATACAATAAGCCAAACAGAATAACTTTTTGCTACAAATCCCCGCATGGTTTTCCAAAGGTCCTCAAAAAAGCCCAATTATTTTGACCTGTTTACCTCAGAACAACATGCGCTCCCGAGGGAAAGAATAACATGGTCCCGATGGTAACTACAAATGATGTATAGCGAATATTCTTCCCAATTTTGTTTCTAAGGCAGAGTAAGGTATTTATTTATTGAATAATGAATTCTATTGCAATAATGACTGAAAAAAAGCTAGCTTAGGAATTGCAAAAAAATACTATATATTGACGATTATTGATATTGAGATATTGACGACCGGCTGGTGTAGCGGTAACATACATTGCCTTCTATGCCAGAGGCCCTGGGTTCGAATCCCGGCGGCGGCGGATATTTGTGTGATGAACACAAATGAAGTTATATGTTTATTTAAGTTTATTCTAATAAAATATATATATTTATTCAATATGTATGTTTATACATTTCTTAAGTATATCAGTTATCTAGTATCCATAACATAAGTTCTTTAAGAAAGTTAATTTGGGCTAGATAATGTTGTGTGAGTGTCAGAATTTTTTATTTATTTATATATTTTCTTTGATTCTGTCTCTTAAGACACAAAAGCAACACTTTGTGGTTCTATTTTGATTCGTAGCTAGAGTCTGGCTAACGAAAGTGGACAATTTGGGTTTTGAAACTTTTTATATGGCAACTTATTCTGGTGTCACTGTTGTCAATCGAACGGTTGTTGGTGGTTTTGGTAATTGAGATTTTAGAATTTGAAAATGAATAAAATAATAAAAAAATTGATAGTTTCATAATCAATGTAGGAAACAGCGATACCAGTGACTCTGACGATTCATTTCATATAGAATTGCTGCATTCAGATTTTGATTACCTACAATGAATAATAACAATTATTGTATTTATTGTTTTATTTTTAAATCTGATTAATACTTCAAAAAGTAGAAGAGCACCAATATTGTTATTTTTTACAATAATTTTATTAAAAAAATTAATCAACTATCAACTTTGTTCAAGCCATATGTGTCGTACTATAGTCGGGGTTACCATGATGGAACTTTTTAAATTCGTCAGATTTTTTCATTCCCTACTTTCATTAGCCAGACTATATCAATAATCTTTTCGAAGCAATGCTCTTCATTGAACATCAAATGTCACTATTAACCCAAAGACAGGATCAAACTAACCTTGAACATTTTGAAAGTAACCATCAAGAATAATATAGATAATATTGTATGTACCTAGGTACTCATACATTCATAAATCAACAAGGCCTATTGCATTGTTTATTCTAGAATTCAACAGAGCGTCTGATGCCTTCGACCCGCTATTACTTCAGTACCTGACCTCCCTCACTATAGTCAGCTGATTCTGGAATGATTGTAAGGTTACACGTAAATAAAAATGTACATAATAATAGGTTGGGGAAAAAGTCTTTTCGCATTATAGTATGTATGAACTTGTAATAAAATCTCTTTGGCTATAGGTTTTGGTATCATTGAAAGTTAAAATTTTAAAGAACATAATTTCAAATTCAAATTAGGAAAATGTGTGATTTTCATTTGTTTTTCGTACTGTCAAGATGAGTGAATCTAATGAAGAAATTCGATACATTTTAAAATTTTACTACAAAAAAGGTAAAAATGCAACGCAAGCCGCGAAAAAAATTTGTGATGTTTATGGACCTAGTGCAGTGTCTGTGAGAGTAGCACAAATTTGGTTTAAGCATTTTCAATCCGGACATTTTTATGTCAAAGATGCACCTCGCTCTGGTCGCCCTATTACGGATAAAATGGATGCCATTTTTGAAAAAGTGGAGCAAGATCTACATATCAGTAGTTACGACGCAGCTGAAGAACTGGGAATTGACCACAAAACAGTTTTGGCGCATTTGAAAAAACCTGTGTACATAAAAAATCTCGATATTTGGGTACCTCACGAGCTCACTGAAAGAAACCTAATGAACCGTGTACTCATTTGTGATTCTTTATTACGACGTAACGAAACCGAATCATTTTTGAAGAAGCTGATAACTGGTGGTGAAAAGTGGATCACGTACGACAAGAACGTGCGAAAAAGGTCGTGGTCAAAGGCCGGTCAGGCTTCAGACTGTGGTGAAACCCGGGTTAACTCGTAATAAGGTGATGTTGTGTGTGTGGTGGGATTGGATGGGCATTATTTATTATGAGCTGTTACCACCAGGCAGGACTATCGATTCTGATTTCTACTGCGAACAACTTATGAAATTAAAGCAAGAATTTGAGAGAAAGCGGCCGGAATTGATCAACAGAAGGGGTGTGGTGTTTCATCATGATAACGCTAGACCTCACACATCTATAGCCACCCTGCAAAAATAAAGAGAGTTTGGCTGGGAGGTGTTAATGCATCCGCCGTATAGTCCTGACCTTGCACCTTCAGATTTCCACCTGTTTCGGTCTCTTCAGAATTCTTTAGGCAGTGTTAGGTTAACATCACGAGAGGACTGCCAAATCCACTTGTCGCGGTATTTTGATGAGAGGTCCCAAAATTTTTATAGCAATGGGATCATGTCCCTACCTACAAGATGGCAAAAGGTTATCGAACAAATTGTACATACATACTTTAGTTAAATGTCAATAAACTACATTAAAAAATGTTTTGAATTTTCTTAAAAAATGTGAAGAAACTTTTTCCCCAACCCAATATATAGTTTAGAAGAGAAATGAACAATTCAAATACATAGAAACAAATTCAAATGAGAAATATTAGAAAGACTCGCAAACGGGAACATAAAGATGTTGTCTGTAAGAAATCGCTCGTCAGCGATAAGACCACCTAGTAGTACTTACTCAACACACTGTTTTTTTTTCCTCATTTACTGTCTGTATTGTATACTAGTACTTGATTGCCTAATGTATAAATATAATAGTAGACTCCAGAAGATCACCAACTCGTCAATGTGTCCGCTTTATTTTATAATAAAATTCCAAAATATTTAAGAATAACCCTTCGATAGATTTAAGGATAAGTGTTATGTAAAAAGGTTAACTATAAGATATCCGGTTGAAAGAAGATGGGATTCCCTGGCTGTCAATTGTTATTGTGTTTTTTTTTCTTATTTTTAAAAGATGATTGCTGTTGAGTTTCATGCCACTTCTTCTCAACAGATCGACTTTCCGAAGTGGTGGTAGATTCAGTTCAATTTGTAAATCGTTTGACTTATTTCAAATGTATTTAAATTTAAACTTTATACTTACGAAATAAAGAATATTTGAGTTTGAGTTTACTGAAGTGTAAATAAATAAATCAAATCTATACTTAATATATAAAGCTGAAGAGTTTGTTTTTTTGTTTGTTTGTTTGTTTGTTTGAACGCGCTGATCTCAGAAACTACAAGTGGAATTTGAAAAATTCTTTTTGCATTTGGTAGCCCAACTCTTGAGGAAGGTTATAGGTTATATTTTATCCCGAAATTCCCACGGAATCAAAAGTTACGCGGGTAAAACCGCGCGCGGTGCCTAGTACTAATATATAAAGCTGAAGAGTTTATTTTTTGTTTGTTTGAACGCGCTAATCTCAGAAACTACAAGTTGGATTTGAAAAATTCTTTTTGCTTTTTATAGCCCAACTCTTGAGAAAGGTTATAGGCTATATTTTATCCCGAAATTCCCACGGGATCATAAGTTACGCGGTTATAACCACGCGCGGTGGCTAGTAAATAAATAAAGAGCAACTTCAGTTTTTTTGTTGTTATTGGGAACTGAACCGCATTCAACGTCAATCTTACCTGATGGTAAGTGGAAATGAGGTCGCAGATGGCAGGTTTAGGAAGTAACTGACTCTTCATGAAATATTGCCGGAACACAGCATCGTAGGAGCGGAATTTGGCGGCAGATTTTATATGAAGGGTGGTCGCTTGTCAGGCAGACCCTAAAGTGGTGCCAACAACCAAGCGGGGCCCACTCGGATTGGTCGCCTTTTACGACACACTTATATTATTCTTAACTGTCTATTCTTAACTCTCTGTACCCTACGGAAAACGTAAAATAAGTATCTATACAAAAGAGATGTCTCAAGATTGTATGGAGCCTTGGCAAGGACTATGTACACCAAGCGAAATTATAGCCATAAACGAGAAGAACAGTTTTTAACACACAAATTACCACAGTTTTTTTTTTATAAAATATGTCCTGATGTTAAGTGAACATGAAGACTAAGGTGGTACACGTCCACGAGAAACCTTTTCACTTGACGCTTAATGGCGGGTTTCAATATTATGAAAACTGTTCGTTTTGCCTACGAACAATAGAAATCACTACCAATATGCCTTTCTATATTCAAAATCTTGACATCTAAACCACTGCTTACGAACTGGGTTGCTAGGTTACATTTGACCATTTACAAAATAAGCCATTATATCTAGCTAACGACGACGTAACAAGTTATTAATTTAAACCAATGAGGTAAAGGTCGCATGGCAGTCTGCTGCAGCCAATAAGAGTTATGTTTTAATTACGTATGACCAATTAAAGAATAGGTAATTTTATCTAGCCAACGACGTACAAATTTATTATTTTAACGAAATATCCTATCAAATATCTGTCAACATATCAATAATCCAGTTTTCTCTTTCTAACTTATCTATAACTGTTTTTGAAAAAAAGGACGAATATTATTGAATGACATAATTTTTCTTTTAAATATTTACTTTGACGTCATAAAAATGTGATTCAGCCAATGGCAAAATTAGTCGAAGGATTGGCGTTTCGTTTCACGTAAGCAGTTAAACGCAATTATTAATAAAAAGCTCTAAAAACATACTATAATATATTTATCGAATACTAAAACATAGCAATCATAAATTGAATAAGTTTATATATTTCTTTAGTTCAAATATCATACAAATAATTTGCGAATGCGTGATATTCTATAAATCACATATCACCTATTTTCTTGGAAGAACGTCACGCAAGGAGGGCCCATGCCAAATTTGAGAACTTACAGCCCGTAGCTAATAGATATTGTGAAACGCTACTTTTTTCCTACCAGTTTTGTACCTGTATCGGTTACGCATAGCAGTCAGTTGAATATTGAAACCCGCCATAAAAGTACTAGAACTATACAGGTCAGGGAAAATAAACGCAGGCAGTTCATTCCAAACCTTGGCGACCCGTATCAAAAAGGAACTGTCAAAGCGCTTAGTTCGACTTTTAGGAATATCTACCACATACGGATGGAAGTTCTGTCTGCGACTAGTAGTCCGATGGTAAAAGGGTGAGGGTTCAATTTGTTCAAACAGAACACTCGCGCACTGACCAAAATGTAGTACACGGTTAAACAAGCAACCTTACGACGATGCTCTAAGGTCTGCAGTTTTTTTTTCTGCAGGTCTTTGTGTTGTGGTTCAAACAAAAAAATAAACATTATTAATGTACCACAAAAAACACGACGTTTAATATTATGAAAATAACTTAAGTAATATGAATTTGTTCTTATTTTTGAACTATTTGGTATATCGCATTAGTAGTATTTTTCGTAGAAAGAGTAATATTCACTAATTTTTTTGAGATGTTGTAAAGCTTCCTGGCCGAGGCTGGGACATATTTTTTACAAAAAGAAGTAATAAGTTTCATAAACATCTGATACTAAAACAAGAAAAAATTTCAAGAAAATATTAAACTAAACACTAACATGTCATTGACGTATATTCACCCACATTTCTAACAAAATTACTTTAAACTACGTGAGTTCCTTAAGCCGATCGTCCACCGCAGAATTAACAAAGTTAGTCTAACTTAGCTATGCGTTGTTCATACATTTGCGTAAAATAGACATAGTTTACGGTGTATGAAAAACTGTATAAAAAATTGGCTTTACTATGCGAGCTAAGCTAAAACTAACTTAGATTAATTCGCCGTGGACTAACGGTTTTTATGTTAATTTTGACGCGAAGGTGAGGCAAAACAAAGACGTTCAACTAAAATGGCCGACGGTGTTACGAAAAGATAATGTGATACAAATAATTACACGAAAGCTTTAATAGTAAAGCTAAGCCTACTTAAACTCTTGTAAACAGTAACTTCAAGTTAACTTGGAATTTAGATCATAATAAAGTAAAATGTGTATTTTATACGTAAGATAAAATAAATTATCAGTTATAAAATTAATTTTGTGTATAAGATATTTTTAAGTATAAATTGGTTAACTACACGTGGAACAGATTTTTAAATATAAATTTAATTGTATTTGCGTAAAAATGACAAATGAAATAAAAATATGCTTCAGAATGTAATTAAATTGAATGTTTATTTATAAAACTCCTGATTTCATTAGAGGGCACAGGACGGGCGCTGGGCGTATTAAACGAACCTGAATCGTATTAATAATATGAAAAATATATTTTTTTAATGCACAAATGTGTCTTCAAAATGTGTCGACACAATTGTGTTGTTCCTCCGTGTCTTAGCCAATTTGAATAATGAGCACTATTGACAAAAGAGTGCCGAAGGTTATTTTAGACACTGGTTCTTTTCTTACTTATAATTCGTTGTATAAAGCTGTGGTCTGTGGTTGACTTGATTTTTTGACATTGGATCTTTTGCTAAATTATCCCCTTTTAGCTAGCTAAATATTGTGGGGTTATTTTTGTTCATTATCCTGTTTGATAAAATAAAATCTTTAAATTTTAAATAAAATGTTTTTGGCAAGTCTAGGTTGTCTGAAAATTACAACAGACCGATGGGAAATTAGTAGAAGTAGTGGGAAAGTAGAAACTTCTTTCCTAGGCTCGTGTGCTGTCATCTTCGACGTCATCGTCACTTACCATCAGGTGAGATTGAGGTCAAAGGAAAGACTTAATAAACATGAGGTTCAATTTGTTTTGTGAAATTTGCCAATTTTACATACATACATACATAACGTCACGCCTGTATCCCTTATGGGGTAGGCAGAACACCAGAGGTTACAAGACCATCTGATGTCACGTTTGACAAATTTGGAGGTATTATAAAGATAGAGAGGCTATTGTAGTGACAGGGGGTCAGCCTATCGCCCACAAAAACGACTGTAAAACCTCTGCCCCTTAGCTGACTTTTACAGTATGCCCGGGAAGAGAAGCAGCTGGCACATTCTACGTTTTTCTTTCGCTCCCAGTCCAGCATGGAAGATAAAGATATAGAAGAAGACACGGCCTATTTTACTTCTAGATAAAAGCATTTTAAAAGCAAAGACAAAAGAATGCCGTAGAAGAAGAAGAAAAGATAGACAAACTGAACGGCAGCGAAAGCGACAGCAGACGCCCGCTGGCGTTGAGAACGGCCCAGATTCCCCGCATCCCTTCCGTCCAATTTGCAGCCTTACGATACATGTCATAAAATATATGACTTGATGTGTAACCTAAATCATATAACGAAATTAACGGGTATTTTTAAAATGAAATACAATATTTTTAAGAACACTCATATTTATTTAAGTATTTAACACTTCTTATAAATAATAAAATAATTTTAATATATTTATAATGCCATGCATCTCTACCAATATCACGATACATAGATTTACAGGTACCACACATTTAGTTATACAGGGTTGATTTGTAGTCACCGACCAATTTTTTTTTACGTACTAAGTATCATTTATAAAAACCATTTTTGCAAAAAAAGGTATGTATTTTTTTAACAAGAAAATTAATATATTCCCTAACACATTAAGCAAAGCATGGTTACTTTAAATCACCATTAAAATAAAGACGACTACGCGCTACTACAAAAATCTCGTAGTACTACGTCGTAGTATGATTAGTGAAATTCCGCGTCGTAGTAGCTATGTCCATCAACAGAGACTATTTATAAAAAACTTTTTGATGCCATTATCTTAATTTTTTGTACTGGGCGATAGAAAAATAAATATGCAGGTATGTTAATCTTGTATCAAAGTAAATAACATTTAAATTTGGCTGGTGACTAAAAAACAACCCTGTATGTATAATGAATTTTTAACTCTTTTCGCATACAAAGTTTTAAATTTATATATAATATATTAAAAGTTATATACGTTTGAATATTCATATAATTTATCCGCAACCTAAATAAAGTTTATAATTTCATGTAACATAATGGATCAAAGGTGTACTGTGAAATATTAAACTTTGCAGATAAGTAAATATAAGTTAATGTGGATTTTCACTTAACTTTCTTGAGCAACTTTATTCCTGTGGGATTTTCTCACAAATCCTTAATACATTTCTGGTATAATGTCTTGTACAGCTAATAAATATTTACTGAAAATTTGTTTCATAGGGCTCTGGTTCCATAAATAATAAGCATTATTCGAGGTGAAAGCAAAAGTGTCTTTAAAAGTAGATACTAGTTAAGATTTATATTCAATTCTAATTGAGAAGGGTACTGTTCTCTTAATTTTTTAATATGAACTGCAAATTACATTTTGAAAGTGTTAAAAAGTATGCATAGCTTAAAGTCATAAAAAAATTTAAAGCGCTCACAACTTATACACCCAATTAATGTAAATGATCATTGTTTTATTAATATATTTAAGTTTATATGAGCAAAAAATTATACAAAATATTTGGCTACAAATATCAAATAGTTTCAGATTGCACTATAAAGCGTATCCCATTCAGATTTAAGTTTAAATATAGAATGTCTTACAACGATTAAATCCGAATACCAACGCTACGTCCAACAATTGCGTGCGCTCTATACATATAAAATATACACTCTAAGGTATGTACGGTGTGTTTTTTTTTTAATTTTATTTGATTGAGTAAGTTAATATTAAGAAATGGTTGGAGTTGAGGGTTTAACGGAGACGGGGAAGAAGCGGGTACAGGTCCATGGATCTCTTGGAGCCGATGGGGAAGTGAGACAGGTCAATCTCATCCATGGGGTAGTCTGGTCTGTATCTCTTCTTGTCGAAACTGGATCTGTAAGTTAATGTATGGTAAGTACCTTTTTATTTCGAAGGAATTTTTCATGATATAAGTCGATATCTCAGTTTATGTTGCACAAGTATACATTTGATGTATACAGAGTTAATTTTAATTAGCGCATTATCTCTTGCAGGCCGCTTCTCCAACTTTTTCAACCTTTTACAACTTTTTAAAATTAATGGTTTTTATAAATGGCTTTTATATGGTTTTTATAATGGCTGCTTCCATGCTGGACTGGGAGCGAAAGAAAAACATAGAATGTGCCAGCTGCTTCTCTTCCCGGGCATACTGTAAAAGTCAGTAAAGGGACCAAGGTGTTATGGGAGGCTTTTTTGTGGGCGATAGGCTGACCCCCTGTCACTGCAATAGTCTCTCTTCACTATTATAATGCCTCCTAATTTGTCAAACGTGACATCAGATGGTTTTATTACCTCTGGTGTTCTGCCTACCCCATACGGGATACAGGCGTGAAGTTGTGTGTATGTGTATGTGTATGGTTTTTATAATTTGAGCTTTATCACACTAAAAATATTTATAGCCTCTGTTTAGTGGCGTAACTCTATTTACTCTGAGCGTAGGTATACCACGCACCTTGCGCAGTAAAATATCGCTTCATAATAATAATAGGTACTTCTTATAAAATGTAGATTAAGGAGCAAAATTTTTTTTGTTTTTCTTTTTTGTGCTATTTGTCAAGATTTGTAAAAAGTCGTAGAACAAATGTTGTTGGGATTGATGTGGAGAGTCTGTGCAAGAGGTGATGCATTAATTAATTAATTAACCCTGTATATTCGATAAAAATGCAGTTATTATCTTATCGAAGATCCTAAAAGAACAATTTTGTTTCAAGTATGTTGTAAGAATTGATTTTTAATGTCACTTTGTGTATTTAATTTACGATATAAAGATACAAAGATTAAATATAAAATAGGAAAAATCGGAGTCTTATTTTGTTTTTATTTGCCTAAATATTTCATATATTTATGCCTTAATATTTTATATTTTTTGCGTCATGTCATATTCTGTAACTTATTGTAATTTTGTTCAGGATGAAGAGAAGGAATTGAAAGCCAATTCAACCCTAAGGTTTGAGAAGCCAACGCATCATTAAATCTAAAATCCATGATGGGCCTGATGTCTTCAAGTATAATATAGTGATCCATTGAGTTTTGTATTAAATAATCAACGAATGCAGAGCATTAAAAAAACCGACTTCACGTCAATACTTTGGCCGACTAATAATGTCATCCACGTAAACATTCACCGGAATCATAATATACATATAAATAAATAATAAAATATAAATAAAATCCCCAGACAATCACACCATCTACATGGCCCCAAAGTAAGCATAGCTTGTGTTATGGGATACCATATAGCGAACTAGGGGGGAACCTAGAATATAAATACATAAATAGATAAACACCCAGACACGGAACATTTTTTTTTCTTGTTCCGGGCGGGGATCGAACCCGCAACCACTGGCGTCTGAGGCAGATAGGTTTACCCCATCGCCAAAGTGGTCGTCTGTATTGTTTCAAATTTTGAAATTTTTAATGAAGTACCTAAACGATTTCGATGAAATTAATATGAGACCAGCTATGAAGTATCTTCTATCATACGAATTAAGAATTTTGAAAATCGATTCTTAATTGTCTGAAATATCGTGTAACAAAGACACAAAAAAAACCATACAGACGAATTGAGAACCTCCTCCTTTCTTGGAAGTCGTTTGAAAACGCCTTTAATTATCTTTTAAATGTTCTTGGGTACTTTTTTACAAAAATATAATAAAGTAAACAATTCGATTCCTATTTCATATTCTTACTATTCATAGAACTATATAAATAACAAATACTTTTTGCATATAACTTTTGATTTATTTTACCAAAGAACCTTCCATCTAATCTACAGGGATATGTATGTAGGATGTCTTCGTAAACTACTACGACACACAGGGTGCTCAAAGAAAATCTCTGATTTAGTCACCTAGTCACGTTCCCTATCAAGTCGATTTCAATTTCTCTATGATCTTTAACTTCGTGTTGCATATTGATCCTGACCCTACTTATAGTGAGTTTTAAAATAGCATTCATTTATTCGACTCGTGGCGAAATGGCGTCTGTTCTCATGAGTATCATATGATATACTCGAAGCAGATAATGCAACGGTTATCTGCGATGATACAGAATGGGTTACCAGTTTTAATCAAGATGGCTTCCGTGCTTGGGAGAGCATTATTTTAAATATTAATGGAGCAAGCCGCTAATAGAGCTTGCGGATTCCGTTTCCGCGGTTCTATTTTTTAAGTAGAAATAAAATTATGACTTAAGAAAGTGTTTAATTATTCCATCTTGTCTCCGGTTCTCCCTTATTAAAAGCTCTACGCATCTAGAGGCTATTTGGCCAACAAGTCTAATAATTATGACCATCATACTTTGGGTTGCTTTACAGCGATAAGGCCGCCCATTGCACGATTTTTAACATTGTGATTTTTATTGTTCTTTTCCTTTTTTAGTTTGTGCAATAAAGTGTAAATAAATAAATACTTGTTTAACTTACACGTTACAAGGGATGAAGTGCCGAAATTGTATATGTTTCTATTCGCTCCCACATCTGACTTAGTAACATGTTCAGCAACCAAGTTAGGACTAAGTTATACTTTGTTAAAGGAACTTCACAAGCGTGTCCTTTTTACTCAGAAGTAACTCATGCAAATAAGCATCAGAAGCGCCTTTATACAAGTCAACGAGTATGTAGAGCAAAAAGGCTCTGCGACAATCAAATTTGACATCTACCCTCAAATTTAAGGGCCTCTTCTTTCAAGATTGAATTACAATAGCCTCCGTAGGCCGAGCGAATATTAACAATTGACATTCTAAATCCGATACAACAACGTTTCGATTTTGTACGTCGATTCACATGTTTTTGTTGTCGTTATAAATTGGACTTATGAAAGCAAAAAACATGTTTCAAGTGTACTTGATATTATGAAAAACAACAGGCTTGACTATCTGTAACAATATAGAAGTAATACCTGTTATAACACAGAACACAAATCAGTTTATCTTTTTTAATACCTTTTGTTTCAGTTTAACTTTAAGAGTTTGTATGTTAGTTTATAATTATAAATACACGCTTGGCAATTTGATAAAATCTAAACATGAAAAAAAAATCGGCTGGATTAGAATCGCATAAAAATTGCCGAACTGGATTTTGGTTTGATTTTTTCACTTTAAAAGTATAAGTTAAAACTGACTCGCAGAACATTAGTTTATTTATAAACCTTAACGTTTCGCGTTGCAACGGTCGTGAAACGACAGTCAACTAATGTTTTATCGCAACTAACCGACATATGCTATCAATCGTTCATTCAATCGAATAGAAAATGTTTAAAGGCAATATTTTCATTTCCTTTATCTACTAAGGTTTGTTTGTTGGCATGAATTGAGGTCAAATATCATTCGTCTTACTCTTTACATCTAGGTGTGGATCCATCTCTTTATAGAAACGGAGACGGCGGCGTGGCGCTGTGCCGTACGGTGAAAATCAGTGCTTTTCTATAATGAACCATGATGGAGATAATTTTAAGAGCTAATATGAAGAGCTGAGCGGGGCGCCGTGCACGACGCCGTGGAACGATACCACGGTTCGGCTCCGTAGAGATGTTACTCCTACGTTATCTATTCTATGCCTCTTTTGTTTTTGTTATTTTTAAACCTAAAAATTTGAAACAAGTCGTGTTAACTTTTTCAGATGATTTGGCACTAATAATTATTGTATTCTAGTGGCTGCAGAGCTATTCTAAGTGAAACTATATTTAAAATCTGTCAGCTAGATACCTACAATTAGTACATTCATTCTAGACTTTTTAGCGGCAAATTTTTTACCTTTGTTTTGGTGCCGCTATATTATACCTTGAGGTGAGTACATTACAATATACAACTCTCCCTCCCCCTCCGGGTTCGGCTTCACCCCCTCCCCCTTGAAATGTATCCCGTTTTTCAGTTTATTTCAAATTTCAGGAAAACTATGTAAGCTAAGACGAAATTGTCAAAGGCTGAATTACTATTAATAAATGCCTTTAGGGGGTGATAATAGAATTTGTTAATAGAATACATAATCTTTCACATAGCCTGACACCTGTCACAGTATATTACAATAGGAAGTCAAGCTTATACTGCAAGGCTATTATTGCCAGTGATCTAAAAGGATTAACGGCGATGGATACTGGCAACATCCCAAGTTTGGAGAGCTGAGTGTAAATCAAAGTTGACGCAAAGGATGATATGGCTATTTAAATGTTTATTTTATTAGGCCCTGATTTTTCAAAAGCCAGATAAGAGTGATCTAATGAATAAAGACGAGACCCTGGATTTTGGTTTGATTTTTTCACCGACGAGATAATAAAACTATTGTCATTCTATCACTTTTACACAAATATAAAAAATAGTAAACCAACTTTATTTCGCAGAGTAATTCATTATTCGTGAGATAACAAGTAATCAATTGAGAATCAATTAAGTGGCAAACGTTAGTAAAATATAATTGTATTCTAAACAAAAAAAATATTGTCAAAGTTAGGTAAGACAGAACGCAATACAAAACAGGCTTAGTAACAAAGTGTCCAAAAAAACGGTATAAATAGGAATTTCAAATATTGAATTTATTTACTGAACCTACTACATAACCCTTGAGCTAAGGGTTCTCCTTATAAATTAATAAAAAGCGTTAGTAGTATATGCAAACTTTATCCATTATATGGATAACCATATATTTATTCAGCTACATTGTTAAATTATTGCATCATGCACTTTACTAACCAATTTTGCCGCTGTTCCATATTTATAAGGCACTTTCGTATATTTCGTACACGCCTAAGGCTGCAAACTGCACGGCAGCGACAGTGAGAGTGACTACGCAACACGATAGAAAGTATTGAGTTTGTATGAAACCGCGAGAAATCGCTCCGCTGCCCGCTGGCGTCAAGAACGGCCCAGATTCCCCGCGTCGTCGCTGCCCGCGCCGCTTTCGCTCTCGCTGTCGCTTCCGTCCAGTTTGCAGCCTAAAGCAAGCTAATCTTATTTTGTGTGTTGTACGAGCTTAAGTGTCTGCTTTTTGCGAGCTTTGATGTGATATATGCTTTTTATTTGAGGCTTTGATGTTGTGTTAGCTGCTTTTCTTCACATCTGCTTTGTTATATTACATCAGTATTATGTCTTTCAGTAACTTTTCTACTAAAATGTAACACCAGATTTTTTCTCTTAAAATAAATTTTGATGAACACAACAAAACTCATGCCATTGCCACCGTACTTGCTTCTATGTAACGTTTGCAAACTTATTTACTTGGTATTCTATATGCAATAGCTTTCAGAATAGAATATCTAGTGATACATCATGAAATGCTAAGATTGTTTTCTTATAAGTACAAATAAAAAACCAAGCTTAAGAGTAAGGTGTCACCGTTAAATATAACAGCGTCGACAGTGACGTATCCCAATCATGCTAGTTTGTCTTCCATACAAATACCAAAATTCTATTACTACTAGCGCTACGCGCCGGGCACTACTGGAACTTTTCGTATTTTTTTCTGCGATCGATATCGATATATCTATAGTACCAGGCAGCGTATTTATAGTATAGTATTCAACCAATCTTTTTGCACTCGTTGCATTTGCTTATTTTTCTGTGTGTTTTTTGTCGCTGAATTCTTTTGTTAGTGTTTTCTACAAAGTACGTTGAGTAGAGTGTTCATTCCTCGCGTTTTTACTATCTAAAATCAAAGATTTTACTTTTGTGAAGTGATATTTTTACATAGGATGCTGACTTTCTAGTGAGACAGTGAGTTAAGAAAAGGAACTGCATTAATTTTGAATGACTGGTGCAAGGAGGTGAACAATTTGTGTGGCAAAAGCATTGAGTTTGACGAAAACGACCCGAACCAATCTATGGCCTATAATTATAATATCAAACACAAATAATTAAGAAAAAATAAATAATTGTCTGAGATGCATATTTTTTTATTACTCCCAACTCGCATAGCATCATGCTTTGTGTAGTTTATTTCAACTTATTAGTATTGCGCAGTTTGCACAATAGTAATAACTGGTACTACGAATTTCTGAAAATTTTAAAGTGGCGGTACGGCCGGGCTGCATTCTAGGGTTGTTTTGGTCAAAAAGGTTCCTAGAGTGGATACTGTGTGGCGCTAAAGTGCAAAAACCGCGAGACGGTCATCTATACTTTAGTACTTATATTCATCTATGATCCCAATGCAATGTCTCATGCACAGCCCGAGGGGAAATAACTACCTACTGATTTATTACTCATTCAAAAAACTTTGGGATATTATAGCGATCTCCTAAACGTCGAAATGGTATTCATATCACACGTTTTTAAATGTCAAAAGCCATTCGGAATGAGGTAATATTGCAATCATATCGAAATTTTAACATTGCAAAATGGTATTTATGTTACACTTTTTTAGTATGGAGATTAGTGAAGAGAACGAAATGATAACGAGATGAGATATTTTTTGCTTAATACCAAATTTTGTGCAATTTTCAATTGCACTGCGACATTTTCAAGTGTTTTTTCTCGCTGTCAAAAAATTACGTGAAATGGCCTTCAGTTCTTTCCTTATCCCGTGAGTCATCTTCGACCTTATCTTCACTATCCATACGGAACAGAAACGCTTGTCTAGTCAAGGATAAAAACGAAGTAAATACTTACGGGGAATCCAAGTTGTTAGGTCCGTAGAAGTGCAGGAATCGCTTCGTGGCGTACGGGAAGCGCATCGCGGATTGTTCGGTCTCATCGAAGTTACGTTTGTACACGAACGGGTCCAGGTCTGACCTGTATTTTTAAATTCCATAAAATTTATTAAATTAAATTAAAGCCAAATACAATTATTGACAATATAACTCGGGGCTTAATCGACTCGACTCGAAAAGTCTTCTCGTGGTCACGACCGTTGCAACTCGGTCGAAACGTCGAGGTAAATCAATTTTATATGTCTTAACGCGCGTAAGTCCCGGCTTATATTATCATATATTTTTAAATCGTTAAAGTCTAAAAACTTTAAATACAATTAGTTTCAATTGAATATGTGGCCCCAAAGTGCGCTTATACAGGGTGACTGGTGGGTCACTTTTGAAATTCTAGGACGTGATAGTTTGAGATCATACATGAAGAGAAAAAATATTTAAAAAAAAATGTTTTACTGAATAAACTTAACCGAAAGTTAAGGAATTGACTACGCATCGCATGGTTACGCTAGCATTGGAAGCGATCTGCGTGCCAGGTCACGTGCTGCGATCGACTCAGTTGTATGTAAAGTAAATAGTAAAAATGTAGTATTTATTTATAGGAATTCTAATGAAAAATTAAGAAAATACTTTTATAACATAAAGCATAATTATGATCAGAATCGAATACGGAGTGCTCTCCTTCAGTATCTGAAATTTGTCACCAGTCACCCTGTATAAGCTCTTTATTACGCAGAACTAGAGGGCATCAACGTATACTGTGCCTTATATCACATGAGCATGCTTGAAACAGTTACTGCAATGTCCAGCACTCAAAATAAGTAGCAATAAGGGTTAATACAGTTGGCCGCAATAGTAGCTTAACAGAATCAAAAGTTCAAAGTAACTGAACACCCAATGAACCATAAGTCTTTGTTATAGTGTTATGCCTATTAGGCTGCGTTTCCACTGACGCGGAGCTGGGCGGAGAAGAGCGGAGAAGATCGCTGGAAAGTGTTGAGTGTTTCCACTGAAGTGGAGCAGAGTGGAGCTGAGCTGAGTGGAGTGGAGTTGAGTGGAGCATACTTTTGCAATTTTAATTACGTTTAAGATGAAAACTTAGATTTAGGTACAAAGGTATTCCCTATAATTTAAAACTTATTATTAAAACTTTATAAAGTACAATCTTTACTGAATGCAATGCTCAATGCTGAATGAATTAGCAATGAATACACTTCACAGATCATATGTAAGTAAATTACTCAGACTAATTCACCCAGCGATATTTTATTTTTTTGAGTTCACGTATTTTAAACACTGTTTACGTATTTTAACACCCATTCAACCATTACACAACCTAGCTACCCTCCGCTCTGTACCGCTTCGCTGTCCTCCGCTCCACACCGCTCCGCTGTACTCCGCTCCGCGTCGCCTCGCTGTATTTGTATGAATATCCGTTCACTCTGCTCCACTCCACTCATGCTTTTTCCGTTAAAGCGGAGCGGTGATTTTGAGCATAGTTATTGGTCTATACAGACACCGCTAAGCTCTGCTCCAGTCATCCGCGTCAATGAAAATCCAGCCATATGAACGTGTGTAAGTTAAGACTATTTCAGTTGCACTTAAATATCACGACTATAAAATTAATGTCAAAAAAGTACTTGCCTATCAATTTCATCGAAGTTGCGTTTTGGGTAGACATCAGAAAGCAGGCCATATTCAGCGCTTTTATATGGACTGTAAAATGGAGAGGGTTATCAAAATATTCAGAAAGACTATTGGATAATAAAGCGTGAAGCAAAAATGGTTACTCTTCTACTATGTTATAGCTGGATAAAATTGACTTAAATTTAAAATTGCCTTGATGTCCCTTGATAAGCATGTCGTAATAGACGACAAAATCAAGCAACTTCCATTTGGCAATAGGACCCCTTAGGCTACGTCCGCACAGGCTTGCTTGCCGCCTAGAGCCTAGAGGATCACCAAGCGAGTAAACGAGCTAAGGGAATACTAACGTTCTTATATGTTCGCGACCGGCCGCACTGTCGCCTAGTTAGTCCCTTAGCGTGTATCTAAGCTCACAAACTATACCTTGGTCAATAACTTAATGTAGCAAACTGACAGTTCGAAATGTCAAAATGAAAAATAATGATCAAAATCTTCGTAGTGTAAGGTAGAATTTAGAATAACATTTTAAACAAATGTATAAATACGTGAATTTAAGATGTGTTTTTATCTTTACAGTAACTTTAACGAAAATAATTAATTACCAAACATACAAAGTGCTTTAAAACAATCACATTAGAAGTGAAATTAGCTATTTGCAATTTTTTAGAGACAACGAAAAAGTAAGTGATGTAAAGCATTAGAAATGAGAAAATGAAAATGTAAAATATACCGTTACGATATTTTATTAAAAAAAAAAAACATTAATTTACTTAAACCGCATCACTTTTTTTTTCTTCCCTTCAGTGGGCACACTGGAACTATCATTTTACAGCATTGGATTATTTGCTTACAGTATAGGCGACAAGCGCGCAGTGCGGCCGGTCGCGCACATCCAAGAACTTTTGTTTTACTTAGCTACTCGCTAGGTGACTCTCTAGGCTCTAGGTGCCAAGCAAGTCCCACTTGGTGACAGGTGACTTAAGGTTCGCCTGGCTGCCAACCACCATTTGTAGAAAGTCTGCTGCGAAATATCACCAAACCGGTGACGATGCGGCCCGGTAATGTTTTCTGAAGAACCAGTTGCTTCCAATCATCTTCACCTACCATCAGATAGAACTAAGATGAAACGCGTGTTTGGAAATACTGCTTCGCCATAATATGCAAAAGTAACGTATAGTGTACAGTCAGCATCACAAGTTGATTAACACATTCTTTTCAAAGTCACTTTTCAACATATTGTGCCTAAATAACTACTAATATGGTTAACTTCTATATTTTATTCTTACAACTATACATAGAAGTTAATTAATATAAGTCGTTAAATAGGCACAATATGGTGTAGGGGTAACGTACATTGCCTTCTATGCCAGAGATCATGAGTTCGAATACCAGCGGCGACGGATATTTGTGTGATGAACACAGATATTAGTCATCAAGTCATGGACGTTTATATGTTTATTTAAGTTTATTATCTAAGAAAAAATATGTATTTATTCAATATATATGGTTATATATTTCTTAAGTATGTCAGTTAACTAGTATCCATAACACAAGTTCTTTAAGAAACTTAATTTGGGCTAGATTATGTTGTGTGAGTGTCAGAAATATTTATTTATTTATTCACGGTAAAAAACGACTTTGAAAGTTTAAATGTGTTAATTAAATTTTGTAGTTGACTGCACCTATATCCTGGTGACAATGTGGCAACAACAGCTTAATGAGGCTGTTTGCTAATAAGTTGGAGCTTTCAAAATGAATTTTATGTCTGTCTATAAGTACTTAGTTGTATTTTTTATGAACTGTTTTTATCTTAACTTCTAAGTCCTGATACTAACAAGTATGCCAAGATGCTAGACTAAAAACAATTTAGTATTAAAATTACCATGCCCGTTCACACATGGTCCGTTTTACTGGATACGTTTTATTGGATGCCTCTTTTGTATCGCAAATACGTATACTGAATACTGTGCCATATGTGAAGTCGCTCATACAACTCCATGCGACATCGATGAAAGAAAATAAGTATGCGGAAAAAACGTATCCAGTAAAACAGACCATGTGTGAACGGGCTGTAACGAAGTAAATACAGGGTTGATTTGTAGTCATTGGCCAATTTTTTTTACACAATAAGTATCATTTATAAAAACGATTTTTGCAAAAAAAAGAGTCTTTATTTTTTTTACAAGGAAATAAATTTATCCGCTAACATATTAACCAAGGCGTGTAGTCATCTTTATTTCAATTACCATTAAAATAAAGATGACTACGCGCTACTCCACACATTTTGTAGTACTACGTCGTAGTATTATCAAGGAAATGCCGTGTCGTAGTAGCTTCGTTCATCAACAGCGACTATTTTTCAAAAAGTTTGTGGTTCCATATTTCTACTTTTTTGTACTGAGCGACGCTAAAATAAATATACAGGTAGGTTTATATCGTATCAAAGAAACTAACATTTAAATTTGGCGGGTGACGAAAAATCAACCCTGTATATCTTTAATTTCAGTTAAAAACATATATGAGTATTTAATACATTTCCAGTTTTTTTTTAGTTACTTCAAAAACATATGAATTGTATATAAGAAGCTGGTATGGTTACAATATCGTGACTTTTACGGCGTTGAAATGTAATTTCGTATTCACGTCTGACATATCGAACTTCAAAAACTGCAATTTGTAGCCGTTTGCTCAAAGACCCGATTTAAGGGTATTCTATTAAGTAAATTGAACAGAAATCGTTCCTACACGACGTGTAAGAAAATCTGTAACAGTTTTGGTTATATTTTATTTTAGATTTCTGATGCATAAGCGTCAAAGTTCGCAATATCCAATTAATTGCACATTTAAACTTCGTAGGGGTTTTGTGGATCATTGTGTTCTTAACTTCAATTTTTTTGTAGCTATTTCAATATCACAAAAAATTTGCTCATTCATGCTGTTAAATACTTATAGTTTTTAAATACTATCAGCTTGTTTTGATTAATGAAATAAATAGACATAAGTATATCGAACTCGAATAACATAATATAGTCGTTATGTAATCATCCTATTTCTATTCAAATTCGTTTCAGTAATACGAGAATTTCATTTAAGGATAAAGTTTTGATCGAATGACTACTGGACTGCAAAGGTACTTGGATTGCCTAACTTGATTGAAATATAAGTTGTACAACGGTAGACGTTCTTTCTGCAGAATTTTCTTCCAGTACTTTAGTGACTTGAGAGTTGGATAAAGTAAAATGCAATTCGTTGTGCCTTTAAATACAAACAATACAAATTGTTTCAAAAATTTACAAATAATTCACGATTCTATCTGAATGCTTTTGAGAACTTACAAATGTAATGTTTGAGCGGGTTATTGAAAGTTATTATACATACATAAATTCATTCATGTCTCCCATTGCTACGATCCAGACATACCTCTTTCACTTCCTCCACGTTCATTAATTAATTAATTTATTTATTTATCATTCACAAAATCCACAGACCTTAGAACTAACTTAAAAAAAACATATCTTGTGTAACTTATGTCTAATCACGGATTTACATTTTATAATTTTTACATTAAGAGAGCTGAACTTTAATAGGATTAACAAATCAATTTACATAAAACTTGAATATAAATTATTAATTATAAATTTCACCTATAAACGAGAAAGCTGTATAATCACAATTACGTTTAATGTTTATATTAAAATTAAAAAGAGTTTAAAAGAGCAAATATAATTATTAGAATTAAAAGATTATAATTACAGAAAATTAGGAATTTAAAACAAAAATTATGTTTGTCTATATGTGAGAGGTTGTGTGTGTGTGTGTAAGTGTAGATGTGTGTGTGTAAGTGCGTTAGTGTGGTGTGACTTTATTAAAAAGGTTCAAGTTCTTTATATAGTTTGTAGTTTAGTTAATTGTTATGACTATTATTCTTCTGATAAAATTGAATCTATAATTTGCTTCCTGAATTCAGTTTTGCTACGACAAAAAATATCAATTGAGCCAGAGTAATAACTTTACTTTTTAACTTACCTGTATTCATATCGTCTACCCAGCAAGTAAGGCAGAAGTCCCAAATGCCTTGTTTCTCGAACTCCACGAGCTAACCCTCCGACAGCATCAGAATTCCGAGTTTTGTGCCCTGTACACATCATTAAACAAATAGAACATCTCCCATAAAGTGCAATCATAAAAAAGCACACAACTCCTCCCACAATTTATATCTTACCTCTTTATTGTTTTCAATAAACGAACGCCTCTAAAACGCAGTAATACGACACGAGTATGGATCTTTAACAACTAATAAAAAAAGATTTGTATAGTCTGCACATAATTTATTTTATACTGACGCCTCCGACGAAAATTTGCAATAAATAAAACAATAAAATAAATTTAATTGTATCACATTCACATTTCCCAATTGATTCGTTGTAGATAATTTGTTAGGTCTGCTGGATACGGCATTTTGTGTGGTTTAGACGAAGTTGGCACCGCCGAGGGGATCTAATTGTCGCACAAAGTTGGCACCGCCGAGTGAATCTAATGTCCTCTTTACAAGATTTGGACCTCCAAGTGCATCCAGGTTTCTCTTTACGAAGTTAGCTCCACCTAACGAGTCTAGGTTTCTTACAAAGTTGGCACCGCCAAGAGAATCCAATGTACGAACAAAGTTGCCTCCTCCAAGTGGATCAAGGAAACGTTTTCCAGCCAGCGCTCGTCCGAGTAAACTTGAGCCACCGATTCCGTTGACGTTTCTGCCTAAAAGATTCGACCCGCCAATACCGTTAAGGTTCCTGCCTATCAGGCCTGATCCACCAATCCCATTAAGGTTCCTTCCTAATAGGCCTGTTCCTCCGATTCCATTCACATTCCTGCCCAAAAGGCCTGTACCTCCGATACCATTTACATTCCTGCCTAAAAGGCCTGATCCACCAATTCCATTTAGATTCCTGCCTAATAGACCTGATTCTCCAATACCATTTAAGTTGCCATTTCGGTTTTCATATTGATACAAATACCGTACGAAATCTTCTAGGTCCTCGTTTTCTGGGCTTTCTGTAATAAAAAGAATCAGTTATAGACATTTTTATGAACAAGTTTATTAATTTAGAAATTCATTAATTTCAAAAACTCAATACTTACCCATATTATAGGGTTGTCAGTGCATAGGGACCTGGGCTTTGAAGTGCAGAAATTGTAACAGGGGTTAGTGCATCCCTTCACCTTAGATTAACACAGTGACATTAAGGACATGGTAACAAAGGTTAGTGCGAATTAGTGCCGTTTAGTGCACTAATTTAAGTGCGAGGATTTTTGAATAAGTAAAAGCCAAGGGCCGTGATCCTTTACAAATAGCCCAATTCGACATTCTACTCACTAATTTTAGGTCTCTTTCATGTTATATTAAAGGACTTTAAACTCAAGGTGCTTCAAACGTGCTTTCGAGGGCACGTTAAGCATTCGGTCTGTAGCGGGTATATAGTAGTCGTAAGGGTTTGACAGAAGCCATTTTGGTGTCCTGATAATTCTGACATCCACCAACCAGCACTGGGCCAGCTTGGTGGATTACGGCCTAAACCTTCTCGTCACCCAGAGGAGAGACTCATACCCTTGCAGTGGGCTCACTACACGGAGATTTTTAAGCTTCAAAGTTTGACATTCATTAGTTAAATTAGAGGATATAATGTCGAATAGAGCGCAGTATATACCAAAATAGGTAATAGGTATAGCTGTGCTGGGTTGTGATATAGCGAGTATTGTGCGAGGATCTTGAGTTAATGGAAAAAAATTAATACTTCTTTTAATCTGGGTTGGTTATCGTGTCAATTGTGATAATTTATAAGGTTAATTTTAACTCTTGCAAGCAGCCTCTCCACATCAATTTCAACAACATTTGTTCTACGACTTTTTACAAATCTTGATAAATAACACAAAAATTAAAATAAAGAAAAGCGTTTTGTGAGTATTATGAAGCGATATTTTAGTGAGCAAGGTGCGTGG
Source organism: Stenoptilia bipunctidactyla (assembly GCA_944452665.1). Lineage (NCBI taxonomy): Eukaryota > Metazoa > Arthropoda > Insecta > Lepidoptera > Pterophoridae > Stenoptilia > Stenoptilia bipunctidactyla. The sequence continues at coordinate 5,004,369 of OX101729.1, read as the reverse complement.
CATACCTACGCTCAAAGTAAATAGAGTTACGCCTCTAAACAGAGGCTATAAATATATTTTGTATGGGAAAACTAAAATCGTAAAAATTTGTAGAACAAATTTTGTTGGAAATGATGTAAAGAGGCTGTATTCAAGAGGTGATGCCCGAATTAAAATTAACCCTGTATTGTGCGTTTTTGGGGGGAGGGGTACAGAAATATATTGCGTGTCTTTTCTTACTCAGTCAGTGCTGTGCTAAGGGGCTATATTATTATTCGGGTTATTTGGAGTTGTGATTCGTTAGGTTCAAGTTTTAGATTAAATTCATCGGTGAAAGACTTGAGAGATTTAAACTAATATTGCCAACATCTCAAAGTAGAATATAAATTTTCTGTAATATATACTAGCTGCTTTTAGAAAATGAACCAGTACTGACTTTTTGGTTATAAAAACCTAGGTATATTCTTAGCATTTTATTCCAACAGTAAATTAAATGTCTTAAGGAAACAATAATCTACTGCATATTGATATTTAAAAACAAAAGCACTCAAAAATTCAAGTTTTAGCAAGGTTATTTTCAGCATAATGAATTTATTGTGAAAAGATAGGTGCTTATATATCAAGCTTGTAATTTTATTTAATTTTAAATTAAAACTCGCTTTCGCCGATGAATTTAAGCACTAGGTGAGGGATTGTTATTATTTTTTTTTTTAAATAAAAAAGGTAATTTTCTTACCGCTTCCTTCAAATCTGTTGCCTGAATGTTGGTTATTGATGGTTCCGTCTTGTTCCTGTAAAAGAACCATTTATTTTAATTATAGCATGAAATACAATATTAAAATATTAAACATATTTATTTATTTATTTACACTTAGGTTTATACAGGGTTCATTTGTAGTCACCGGCCAATTTTTTTTACACAATAAGAATCATTTATAGAAACGATTTTTTCCAAAAAAGTATTTATTTTTTTACAAAGAAATAAATATATCCACTACCATATTAAGAAAACCATGGTCATTCTTAATCTTGTAGTACTACGTCGTAGAACTATCAATGAAATGCCGCTTCATAGTAGATATGTTCATCAACAGCGACTATTTTTTTTAAAGTTTGTGGTTCCATATTTCTACTTTTTGTACTGAGCGACGGTAAAATAAATATGCAGGTACGTTTATATCGTATCAAAAAAACTAACAATTAAATTTGGCTGGTGATACTGCCAAATCAACCCTGTATAAGAAAAAAAAACAGTTTCGTTAGAAATATAAACTTGGCGGTCTTATCGCTGAAGAGCGATTTCTTCCAGACAAATTCTTCCAGACAAATCAAGGGAACCCCTCATTTCTAGAAACACTTAAATTTTCAATGGTCCTACTAAGTAAATAGTTCATGCAAAAGCTAGTACTGGTAAGAATTGATTTTAATAACTGCTTAAGTGTGAGTCGAACCCACACACGAAGGGTTCCGTGCAGGACAGTATGTTAGTAAGTAAGGTCGGTTCATTTCCCAACGGGTGAAAAATAATTTAAATAATATAATACTCCATTTAAAAATGACTTGCTAGATTTAAAATACAAACTGCGCTATCTAGTTACTGCGGTTGTTTTGTTTTTTATTATTTGTTCTTATAGTGGAAATACACCATCTGTGAAAATTTCAGCTAGAAATAAATAAATAAATAAAACCCCCAAAAAATCACACCAACTACATGGCCCCAAAGTAAGCATAGCTTGTATTATGGGATACCATGTAGCGAACTAGGGTGGAACCTAGAATATAAATACATAAATAGATAAACACCCAGACACGGAACATTTTTTTTCTTGTTCCGTGCGGGAATCGAACCCACAACCACTGGCGTCTGAGGCAGACAAGTTTACCCCATCTGACTATCAAGGTTCATAAGATACAGCCTGGTGACAGACGTACAGACGGACAACGAAATCTTAGTAATAGGATTCCGTTTTACCCTTTGAGTACGGTACCCTAAAAAGTAGCACATCATTATATTAAGAATTGAATGAAACATATAACAATTCTCTGAATATAATCTTGGGTATTTATTATTATAAACATTACCATAATGGAGCGGAAACACAACTCAGTCCTAAATAAATACGGTTTGAAATAGATTGATAGTGGGCTCATTAAAATTTAAATTGTAATTATCTTTGCGATTTCAGCATTAACAGTAAATTAATTCATGATATCGAATTAAAACTGAGTGGCGCTTGACCGTAACCAAAATTAATTATTTCTGGTATAGATTTTCAATATTCTAAATTAAATTTTAAGTCAACTATTCGAACTATCGAATCCTGTACCTCTAGTCATGTATGGTGGAGATGGAATTTCCACATTGTACTAAAGCGTGTGGTAAATAAATAATAATAATAAATAAATATTTCTCACACTCACACAACATTATCTAGCCCAAATTAAGTTTCTTAAAGAACTTGTGTTATGGATACTAGATAACGGATATACTTAAGAAATATATAAACATACATATTGAATAAATACATATTTTTTATTAGAATAGACTTAAACAAACATATAAACATCCATGACTTGACGACTAATATCTGTGTTCATCACACAAATATCTGCCGCCGCCCGGCTTCGAACCCAGGACCTCTGGCATAGAAGGCAATGTATGTTACCACCGCTACACCAGTCGGTCGTCAAATGTTTAAGTTTTTCCGGTTCTAGAGATTTTTTTTTAATTTCAGGTGTGTTTTGCCTTTAGTTTTCCACTTTGTCTCACCGGATGAAAATTATGAAGATTCAGCGAAAATGAATAATAACCCTTAACGTCGTGATCTTCCAGTGAACAAATTATATTAAAGTCGATAGAATTGATGTGCTTCAAATTAAGTTTTTTCGTCTCCATTTGACAGAAAAATTACTTAGACATGACTGTAATCTGTTTTGTGATATCTTTTTTAAATCTACGAAAATATGCATATTGTGTCTATTCATATCACTCGTGACCTACAAGTATGTCGTGATGGTGTGAAATCAGTGCAATATCTGGAATCAATTTCCAATTCGCTTTGCTGTATATGAACTGTTTTACAGAAAATATTTAAAATAATAATACACTGTTAAGTATAATAAAATTAGTTTTTTTTTAAAGTTACTATTTAATTTGTTTAAAGGTGTTACCATTTAACAAAAATGATACCTGTGTTAAAGTTTAGCGCTAAAGCGTTGAAATTTCATGAAATTTGTTTTTGGAAGTCTATGTTACTTGAGATTGGAAGCTTAAGTGGTCATTACACAAAGACCCCTTTGAATTCTAATTTAAATACTCTAATTACAAAACTAAGGCCTTGGTTATTAAGTATTTTAAGAAGAATTGAAATAATATTCCCTTTTCAGTAAAACTTTTTTTTTTAAATAAAGAATTTAAATTAAGTTACGTCTTCTAGATAGTTCAGCCTTATAGTTGAATCATAGACAAAGAATTGATTCCAAAACTTTACAAATTAATTATTCTGAATATTATTCAGCCTTTCTTTAATATTATTTAGATTTTCATTAGACTAAGTGTCTCCATAATATTTTATGAAGATCTAGTGCGTTCCTAAGCACGTATGCTGTCATCTTCGATTACATCTTCATTTCCAATCAGGTGAGGCATGGATTTAGACACCAACAACATACATACATTCATAACTTCACGCCTATATCCCTTATGGGGTAGGAAGAACACCAGAGGTTATATAACCATCTGATGCCACGTTTGATTATGGAGGTATTGTAATGATGGATAGAGACTACTGCAGTGGCAGTGTGTCAGCCTATTGCCCATAAAAACATCAATAAAACCTCCGTCCCTTTAGTGACTTTTACAGTATGGCCGAAAAGAGAACATTCTACGTTTTTATTTCGCTTCCAAACGAGCAAGACACCAACAAAAAAAAATACAATTTTTCATGCTTTATTAATATTATCAATGACGATAGTCTAAATCAAGCGTCCACTTAAACTTTTCAGTTGAGCCTTTCTGGAATTTTTAATTTTCCCAAAAATAATTCCCCAAATTAATAACTCCAAGAACAACCATTAATTCAATATTGTTCTATTTATTGCAACAACTAGAGTAATACATTTTATTTCTGTTTCGTTTTGACCAGCTGTTGGCTTGGCGAGGCGATGTATTTGATCGTTCAGAAAGAAAACTTTCTCTGTACAAGTCAAGACGCTGTAACTACAACATTTTATTGCTGACCCTTTTGTTGGGAGTTAGAGGCTAATAATATCATCCAATTGCCTTTTGACCTTCAGCTGCAATATAATTTAACTAAGTTTTTGGTTGCCTCTGAACTGTCTAAGTTAGTTGTTCTTGGTCGCTTTAGTTGTACTTAGTGAAGTGACGAGTGAATTGGTTTTTTCATGGATAGTGAGTTGATCTTGTCAATGTCTTCATGACGACGGATGATAGAAAGGAAATAAATAACTTACATTTTCAATAAAAAAATATATTGAATGAACACTTTGTTTTATTGAATTATCATAATGATGGTAATACCGAGTTTAATGATTTCAAATACTTATTTCATAACTTAAGATAATATTTTTTTTGGAACCTAATAATTTTTAGCCAGCTTCAAAACGGGCCTCTCCCTAAATTCAACTGTTTTTATATCATCATAACTTTGGCATACTGTAAAAGTCAGTTAAGGGACAGAGGTTTTAAAGGCGCTTTTTGTGGGCGATAGGCTGACCCCCTGTCACTACAATAGTCTTTCTCCATTTTTATAATACCTTCAAATTTGTCAAACCTGACATCAGATGATCTTATAACCTCTGGTGTTCTGCCTACCCCTTAAGGGATACAGGCGTGACGTGATGTATGTTAAATGATTCTTGTTATATTCGCAAATTGACGTTTGTCATTTGGTCCTTTTAAAAACTGAATACTCAAATGATGCGTATTTGATTGAGCACTATGATGATGTTCTCGGTATTGACTTATATGAAATTACTCGAAAAGCACTTCTGTGAGCACGTACGTATGTGCGTACTCACTTATACAACCGTTTAGGTTGCATAAGTGAGTCCATCGTGAGATAAAGCGATTTATACAGGGTTGTGTTTTAGTCATCGGCCAAATTTATTTTGCACAATAACTATAATTAATAGAAACGATTTTGACTAAAAAGGTATGTATTTTTTACAAGAACGCGCTACTGTAAAACATCTTGTAGTACTACGACGTAGCATTGTTAATGAAATGCCGCGTCGTAGTAGCTGTGTACATCAATAGCAACTATTTGTAAAAATCTTTGTGGTGCCATATCTTTATTTTTTTTACATTGTAACAAAGAAATTACATTTATAAATTTGGCTGGTGACTAAAAAAAATCTGTGCATTGCTTTGCAATAATGGTAAAAAATTTCTTGCTTTGGTTGTAATCTTACCTGTTGAGAATCAGCAGAGCAGCAGACAATCAGGGTAGCGATGGCGACCGCCAGAATACCTCCGAACCCTCGTATCATGGTTGCTGTGAAATTATACACAGGTTAAAAAAATATAAATAAACATTTCTGACACTCACACAACATTATCAAGCCCAAATTAAGTTTCTTAAAGAACTTGTGTTATGGATACTAGATAACTGATATACTTAAGAAATATATAAACATACATATTGAATAAATACATGTTTTTTATTAGAATAAACTTAAATAAACATATAAACATCCATGACTTGACGACTAATATCTGTGTTCTTCACACAAATATCCGCCGCCGCCGGGATTCGAACCCAGGACCTCTGGCATAGAAGGCAATGTATGTTACCGCTACACCAGCCGGTCGTTAAATAAGGTGGTTTGATTATTTTACTCTAGTATCTTTGATTCTGTATGACGATCATGATAAATAGTAGATAATTTTACTCAAGAGTTAGGCTATCAAGTATGGACAAAATATTTGACTGGAAATTTCAGAGATTTTCATCTGTAAAACTGTAAACAGTATACACTATTAAAGAACGGTGAAAACTTAAAACGTATGTTTATTTTGGTTGCCCGTTAAAAATCGCTCAGCGTGGATGAGGCCGCTTGTTTGCAATTTTAATCACCCAATAGTATGCCATATTATTTGTCTTTTTCTGGGTTGTATTTTGATTTATTTTATTTATATAAAGGATAAATAAATATATTTTCATAGATTACAGTTTTTTTGTGTTGTCTTTTGTTAAGATCTATTACAGATATGAACTGAATGTACAAGCACAGTTGTTTTGTTTCAGATAAATGCAAAATGCAGCCTGTAAAGTTGCAGGAACAAAAGACTCCAAATTTGGAGTGCCAGCCGTATGTACGTCAATAGTTTTTACCGAAAACAATGATAAAAAACGATTGTTGAGTGTTTTCAATTGGGCCTTAAATCTAGAATATTACTCCTGTTTTTAATAGCGACAGACATTCAAATCAAAATCTAAACAAATTCACTGTAAGTATAAACATATAAGTACTTGATGGAGGTCAAAATATACTAGGTAGGTATACTATCTTGACTTAGATCAAAAGGGAAACAAGGCAGAAAAAACATATGGCACATTTTTGTCAAAAGCGCTCATTGTACAATTTGACAGACAAACAACTCGGCCAAAATCCACAGATTAGAAAGTATTATGTGCCAAAATCGGCCAAAAACTCGCATCTAAGCTCAACCTTTCTCGATGGCAAGTTATATTGAGATTCAAAATAGAGTCTTTAATTCAAGATGCGCTAATGGGGAGTTTTCTGACAGCTCATAAAAATTTGTTCAAAAAACCTCTATAGATGGCACTTTTAAAAAGCGTTAAGTCTTTATACTATAATGTAGGTAAGTGGTATCTACCATTTATGGTTATTTATACGTTCAATTTCTGATACAGACGTCCATTAATTTATTTTACTTTTAAAAACGCAGTGTGGAATAAATTCTTCGCCTTCGCCTTTTGTAAAGCACCATCTATCGAAGCCTTTTGTACAGTTTTGTACAGTTTTTGTTTTTTTAATGAGCTGTCATAAAACCTCTCATTAACTATCTCTTTCGTGTGAAAAATAAAGTTAATCTTAAAATATCACCTTTTAAAGTTTTAATCAACGGTTTGTTGGTAGTTTGAACCTGCTAAAACTGTTTTCTTAAAAGAAATGTAGTTCAAAAGATAACTAGAGTGCGGCCGTAGCGGGAATGCGTTCCTGACAGCTCCTTATGTCCACTGAATAAAGTTTATTTCCGATTCGAAGGGGTAAAAAAGCCATGATTTTGACAGCTGTCAGGAACGCAAACTCCCACCGGTCGCACTATAGTAATAGGTAGTCGCTTAGTATCGACAGCTGGTTGCCAAAACTACAAGAATTTATTTGAATTGAAAAGGTAGTTTAAAAGTTTTGTAAGAAGAGACATTGTAAACATACTAACTAGCTTTTATCACTACCCTCTTTTTGTTCATGCCGTAGTCTTGGTTAAAGAAGTAAAATCAGCAACAATTTGCAACGGTACCTACATTAAGATTCATAATTTAAACTAATGAATTACTCGTATTTTATAAAACTAAACTGCCTTTTTATCCAATGAATTTTATTTTCATAAGCGTTATATTTTTTAAATTAAATTTTTTTTACATAAAGCGAAACCAGCTAACCTTTAGGCTACTGAAAATGTCTCAATTTATCCCAAAATACGACATTTGGGTTTTATATTAGAATTTAATATTTTAGAGAACATTGCGATATAATTGTTTTGGCAAAATAATTTGCATATTTATACAAGACTGATCTACACGTCGAAGTCTTCGTGGCGCCGTTGTTACTGTGCATATCAAACGATATCGCAGGTTAAGCGCGCTCGATGCGGCCGGTATTAGGATGGGTGACCTTTTGGTGATCATTTATTTCTCACGACGACTTCCGTGCTTCGGAGGGCACGTTAAGCAGTCGGTCTACTTGTATACAGTAGTCGTTAGGGTTTGTCAGAAGCCATTTCGGCACCCTGAAATATCTGACATCCACCAACCAGTACCGGGCCAGCTTGGTGGATTACGGCCTAAACCCCAGGGGAGAGACTCATAGCCCTGCAGTGGGCTCATTACACGGAGTTGTGATGATGATGATGATCTACACGAACGAAAGTTTTATTTCCGTTGTGTGGTCTCCATAAGACAAGCCTATACAGAGTTGTTTTTTAATCTCCAGCCAAATTTAAATATTATTTTCTTTGATACGATATAAACGTACCTGCATATTTATTTTAGTATCACTCAGTACAAAATAATAAAAATATGGTACCATAAAGTTTTTTTACAATTTCATTAATAATACTACGACGTAGTACTACAAGATGTTTTGTAGTAGCGCGTAGTCGTCTTTATTTTAATGGTATTCATTCATAATTTAGAGTGACCATGCTTTGCTTAATGTGTTAGTTAACATATTAATATCCTTGTGAAAAGATGCATTACTTTTTAATGCAAAAAAAAATTCTTTACATGATACTCATAATTTGGGCGTTGACTAAAATCAACCCTGCATTATGGGGTTTTTAATTTTGACAGTTAATTATTTATTTCATTTTCACAAATACGCATATTTAACCTGACGATATAAAAAGTTCCAACTACTTTATATTAAGTTGGGCAGGCCTAATTAATTAAATGAAATGCGAAGTCCCGAAGTTAGTAAACGTCGTATTTATGTGGTCTTATTCCGAAAAAGTAAGAGAACAGTAAGGAAATTAGAGGAATATTTTATGTTACTTTGAAGTGCCTTATAAATGTTAAGGTAGTCCAATAGACAATTCTTTCTTTAATTATGTGCCAGCAAAAGATATTATTAAGTCAGGACTGAGTGATTAAAAAGTAATATTTTCTATTTTGAATTCAATTGATGAAAAGACTTGATAATAAAGAAGTACGTTAGTTTTTTGTTATCTTACTTATATTATAAATGTAAATGTTTAGATGGATGTAAGGATATATGGATGTTTGCCACGGCAACATCAGAACTGCTCAATGGATTTGGATGAAATTTTGCATTTGACAGAGTACGGTGTGGAATATACGGTGTGAATGCACATGGACTATTTACATACATACATAACTTCACGCCTGTATCCCTAATGGGGTAGAAAGAACACCAGAGGCTATAAAAATATTTGATATCAAGTTTGACAATTTTTTTTACAAATTACCTAAGGCTATTTACTTAATATAATCTAATATTATTATTAATCTTTTTAATAATATAATTTTGATTTGTAACGCGCCTTTGTAGTTGGTAAACTGAGACATAATTTTAAACTCATAACAAAGTAGGTTGAATACCCCATTAGAAATAAGGAATTTATGTTTGTTCGTAAAGGTTTTATTAAATTTCGCAGCTCATGCGACATTCCGCGGTCACGAGATATGCGGCATACAGTTAAACGTCATTATGCATCACAAATGCGATAAAATTTGCATTGAAACCAAACGGTTATGTCGTCGTAACGTAACCTTAAAAATTATATGAAAAGAGCTTTTGCTTGTTGCTGTAAAAGGTTCGTCCAGAATGGCTTAAAGAATACCTGTTGCTCTGAGTAACGCTATTGAGGGTAGGGTGGTTAAATGTATCCGGCCATACTTGCATGGGATTGCGCTCAACTAAATTTTAAAAGAAAAAGAAGGAATTTATTAAATTTGCAAAGGAACCGTAGTGTTAATACATAACGTCACGCCTGTATCCCTAATGGGGTAGGCAGAACACCACAGCCTATAAAACCATCTGATGTTACGTTTGACAAATTTGGAGGTATTGTAATGATGGGGAGAGACTTGCTGTGATAGGGGGTCAGCCTATCGCCTACGAAAACATCAATAAAAACTCCGTCCCTTAACTGACTTTTACAGAATGCCCGGAAAGAGAAGCAGCTGGCACATTCTATGTTTTTTTTTCGCTCTCCAGTCCAGCAAGGAATCTTTTTTATTAGTATACGAAGTCGCGGGTAAAAGCTGTTGTGCCTGTAGTTATAAGTATGCAAAATAATAATATTAGTTCGCCGGTTTCTGTCCCTCATGCCCTGAACTCCGACTGAATGGTCTGATTGTCGGGTCTTTTCCACCGAAATGCGTGTAGCTTTTAATATACGAAATAATAATAATGAATAGTAAAAATGTTTATTTATTTCAGAAATCATAGATTAAATTTAGGCTTAAATTTAAATTGATAAAACGATTGATAGTTTCATAACCAATGTAGGAAACAGCGATACCAGTGACTCTGACGATTCATTCCATATAGAATTGCTGGATTCAGATTTTGATTACAATGAATAAAAATATTTTTGTATTTTATTGTTTTATTTTAAGCCTGATTAATACTATTAATACTCATTTTAATTATATACTTCAAATCAAAAAGTAGGACAGTACCAATATTTTTATTTTTTAAGATAATTTTATAAAAAAAAATAATCAAGTATCATGTTTGTTTAATCCACATGTGTCGTACTATATTCGGAGTTAGCATGATGGGATTTTTTTTAATTCGCCAGATTTTTTCATTCTCTACTTTCATTAGACAGACTTAAATCAGCTTCACACTGTCAAACCCGCATTGATCCAGTTTTACAAAACAGGTATTGTCTATACCTACCTTTCTTAAAAGTTGAAATGCAAAAAGATTTTTGAAATCTTAGCAATAGGTTTGAGATAGAAGCGCATTCAAAAAAATAAATAATCTATTAATCTTTACATACTTACAATAAAGATTTAAAACTAATCTATTTTTGTTGTTTTTTGTGTATTTCGGTAGCTCGCAACCGTTGGATGTGGTGAAAGTTTTGAGCCACTGTTTCCCGTCAGACTTCGTTTCAACTAAATAATAAATTTATAAGAGTTGCTAACATGGCGTTTATTTGCGTAGGAATAAACATATGAACATGTAGATATGAGAAATAAACACATCTCAAAATCTTTGAAATTGTGATTAATTATCTTTAAAATTGATTAAACTTAATGAAAACGAGATAGAAGATGAAAGCACACGGGCCTAGGATAGAACTGGCATTTCATAAAATATTGCAGGAGCGGTCATATAAAGGTAAGGGTGGTCGCTTACCAGTCGGACCCTGACGGGGTCCTACCACCAAGTGGGTCACTCGGATTAGTGGATGGAAATGCCATAATCGCCACGCTTGGCAGGCGGGTTGGCGATCGCAGTGTGGTGTTAATATACACAAAAGGACTCTGCTGCCCGTCCTCTGGTTTGTCCCTTAGTCGACTCTTACGACACCCACGGGAAGAGATGGGGTAGCGCTATTCTTAAGGTGACGACACATACCGGGTTGCCTGGTAGAAATCGCTTTAAGCGATAAGGTCATTAATCTATACTTATAATAAATCTGTAGAGAGGTCAATTCTGTACATGAAATATTTTTTTCAAAATAACTATCAGGGGGTGATTAGTGATCGATACTGATGACAAAAATGCAATCAGTAGAATTTTTGTCTGTCTGTCTGTCTGTCTGTATGTTCCTTATAGAAACAAAAAATACTCGACGGATTTTAACGAAACTTGGTAAAATTATTCTTCATACTCCTGGGCAGGTTATAGTATACTTATTATCACGCTACAATCAATAAGAGCAGAGCAGTGAAGGGACATGTTGGAAAAACGGGAGAAGTTACTTCATTTTTTAAGCTTCCGTCGCGTGTGCAGCCATTAAAGCTACATAGAAATCATGTATCACAGGAATATTCTTCATAAAATTATATAAAAAATATCCCACAATGGTATATGTCTATATTTTATGGTTGACTCACAATAACACGTGTAAATCCTGATAGCTTAGCAGTTCGGAGCTTTCTGATTATATTTATTTCCTCTTAAGTTTATAATACTCTCACTCATCCCTAAGTAAAAAAAATTAACATTATTACCTATTCAATAAAAAAAGAATCATAGAAATCGGTATAGAAACACCAAACTTATACATAAATTCGCTAATAACCCATCGCGCGTGAATACTGAATGATATAAGGATTATTTTTGCGTAACGGTTGCCGCGCTCGACGCGGCTCGCGGCGGTAGGGTATAAAAAGGCGGGAGGCGAGCGCAAGCTTTTGCGCGATTTAATATAGGTAGGTACAGAAGGAACAAGCGTTACATTACCTGTCAAATTTCCCAAACCAATGTTAACTTATTATCGAGGGCATAGAGTTCAAATTCAAGTAAAAAATTTTGACAGATTTGTAACGCTTGATGTACTGCCTTCTGTACATACAGAGATAAAATGGAAATCAAGGTTTTGTTTATTTCATGATCGTTTCTGCCTCTTGGAAGTCAGAAACCGTAGATTTCTTTGGAATAAAAAGTAACGTATGTGTTAACTACTATACCAAATTACATTAATATTGGCCTAGCCGTTTGGCAGTGAAAAGCAGCCATACATAACTATAGGTAGAATTGTATGTACACTGATAATGGCTGGATGGATGGATTTTTGCTATTCTTTCACGCAAAAACTACTTAGCTTTACCTAGAATAACAATAAGCTAAGTATGATTAATGAAGATATTGCATGAATTAAGTAAAATTGAAGGCATTAAATAAAATTCTTTTTAACCGGATTAATGGCGTATAATTTATATTTTACATTTTAACTCGACGTTTCGGTGTCTTTGCAGACCCCGTGGTCACTAGCGACTGTTAAAATTTAAAATGTAAATATACGCGATAAAATCGGTTAAAAAGTGTTTTAGTTATAGTCATACATAATAGTTATCGCGAAAACTTAAGACAATATTAAAATTTAAGGCACTTTGGCACCCTATTTGTTTATAACGCTATGTGCCTTAGTAATGTACCTAATAGATAGTTACCTACCTATGTTTGTGGTTAGGAGTTATACATATTAAATGGGCGAAGATTCTTCATTTTTATTTTTCTTATTAAAGATAGTTAGAACCTTGGAGAACAAAATAACCTACTCGAAATACTAATTCAATACAGACGAAGTCGCGGGCGTCATCTATGTAATATACCTACCTACCTATACTTTTTCACCAAATCTAGTTGAAACTGCGGATCACTGCTTTGTTGTAACAGATTTTGAAGTAATTCTGTCTGTTTATCTATCAGTAACGCTTTCAAAGCTAAACTACTGAGTCGATTGTGACGAAATTTAGAATAAGGTAAGTTTTAACTTCAAGGAGGATATAATAATAGTATTTATCCAACTCTAATAAACGGTATCCACGCGGACGAAGTCCCGGGTCGCAGCTAGTATTAATAATATTGTTAAATAGTTTTTTTTTAAGTTCTGTGGCTTATTTATTATTATACATATATACATTTTTCATTTATTCTCGGCACTTATTTATTTGTTATTATTATTTATTATTATTACATGTGTACATCAGTGAAGTAGTTTTTTGAACAATATTTGTAGAGAATTTTGTATTCTACAATATTGATAACAAATACAAATAGCAAAAAACCCATAGGAAATGAGATTTATTTATTTATTTATTCATAAGTTTTTACAAAATTCATAGGAACGTCTTATTACTATCTTAAAATCTATCTTAGATTTGTCTAGATAGTATTATCTTGGTAAAAATATAAAATACTAACAAACAGCAAACATACCGGAGTATTTTTTTTAATTACGTATAACTTGGTTTAAAGATTAAGAAGCCTACTAATATAAAATTAACTTAATATTAGCTTTATAACATTATTTTTATATCAATCAATAGCAGGAGTATATATTTACAAAAAAAGCGCCTAAAACCGATTGTTATGACCTTATGACCTTGAAATTTAATAGTTGCGTACACCCTACCATATGTAGGTTTTGAGACAACTTTTGGGGCGTCAATATACAAGTATTTACAAACTTACAGCTGGGTATCTCGAATTCCCAGGTGAATTTACTATAAAGACTGGACTAATGATTGTCATCAGGAGTACCGTACATTGTACTTTATTTAGCAGAAAAATTCAACGTTGTAAACCTAATTGTTATTGCGTAACTGAGAAGTAGGAACGATATAATAAAAAGAAATATTTTATATTAAAATAACTCTCGTTCTTAGCTAGAAGTCGCCTGTGGTTTTACTCGTGCTACTTTTGGTACTGTAGAAGTTTTATAACATTGGTATTACATTTAATCAATTTGATGGATTTGAATACCTAATTATGCGTAAAAAAGACAAGATTCAGAAGGACTTAAGGCAAGGCTTAAAACCATTTTTTTACATATTAGTTGCTTTCAAACAAGAAGTTATAAATAACTTTCAGCGAAAAAAAAATGGTTTTCCATTCAGAATAAAAAGAGCAAAAGAAAAACATAGAATGTGCCAGCTGCTTTTCTTCCCGGGCATACTGTAAAAGTCAGTTAAGGGATGGAGGTTGTATTGACGTGACCCCCTATAACCGCTAGTCTCTCTCCATCATTACAATACCTTCAAATTTGTCAAATATGGCATCAGTTGCTTTATAACTTCTGGTGTTCTGCCTACCCCATAAGGGATACAAACGTGACGTTATGTATGTAAAAAGAGCAGTGTGTTTAAAGCTGTCTGTAAACGTTGCTCAGACTTGAGTATTGACTTTCTGTTAATTCTCTGTGAAGATTTGGAGGAGAACCTATACTTGAGCCATGAATACCGTTTAACCACCGCATTTCGCTAAGACAAACTCCTTGTTATGTTCTCTCGTTATGTGTTACAGAAATCAGGACACGAAATATTAAAAAGGGCTAGATTTCGTATGATAAAATTCGTTAATTTATACCCAAAAACATTAACTTGGCTTGTTACTATTTAATACTAATGTCCATTATTTATGCTGAAAGTTGAGTTAAATTTTGGGACAAGATATGGGAGTTTCAAAGATCATAATTTCACTAGCCAAATACTGACTAGCAACAAGGTGAAATAAAATACTACTTTGGTATTCAATACCAAATTATGCAAAAAATTATTATATCCACCGACCGGCACTGGACTAGCCTAGTGATCTCAGTAGAGACAGAGACACAGAGAACCCAGAAGAGACACTCATAATGAAATTATGGGGCTCCTAATAAACATTATATAGAATGGGACAACCTCAAGGAAGTTGTTGTATTTATTTATTTATTTATTAAAGAAACAAACAGCTTAAAATATTACTTTTAAACAGAATTAACAATAAATATTTCATTTGCCAAAATAGTTTACAATTTTAATTTACAAGTCGTAATGAGATAATATTAATAGTAGGTACCTAATCTGATACAATTTCAATTTAGCTCTGACAATAAAGGAGATCTTTTTATTCTACTAAATTTAAAATTACTAAACCAAATTTAAAATTACTAAGCTAAAATTTAAATTAATAAACCGAATTTTAAATTACTTTAAAGAATAAATCGTGTCGTATTACTTAGGTGAGAGTATTTGTAATCTATATTTTTATATTTTATATATAATTATTTTATTAAAAAAAAACGTTTATATACAGGCAAACAGCTAGCAGTTTACTTTTTATATATTTCTATCGATATCTATAAATTACTCATGTTTTTGATCATGCTTAACGAAAGGAAAATGCGTATCGTATAAAATAAAATCATTCGTAATAATTCAATCTCGTGCAAGGTGATTACGTCTATTGAGGGCAATTTGATTTATTTATAATATAAACATACCATAATAGTGTCTGTAAAAACATATTTAAGGAAAGAAAGTTACAATTTCTTTCTGTAAAGGCTGACAGTGTGTCTTGCAAATATATGTTTTAAGACGAATGTCGGAGCGTTTAAATCTTATTAATGTAAATTTTGACAGCTTAGACTATTTACTTTCTTAAGTGAACCATATAGCGATTTTTTACGTCATTTGTGTTTTGGCACTTCCTAAATAAATATTTTTGGTGCGAACTATATTATTAGCTGAATAACGTGGTTCCCTTAAGAATGTCTTGATGAAATAAAAATATAAACTTGAAAAATCTTTCAAACAAAATAATATAAGAGTTAATATGCATTGTGAATAGAAGAGTTGCTAATCACTTATTAAGAAGTCCGTATTAGAAAACAGAGTAAATTATTATAATACTAGCTGTTTCGCGCGGTTTTACGCAATTTCGGATCCTGCGGGAATATCGGAATGAAAAGTAGCCTTTGTGCTATTCCAGACTGTACACTATCACTATGCCAAATTTCATCCAAATTCGTTAAGCCGTTCTCCCGTGATTGAGGAACAAACATCCATACATCCAAACTTTCACATTTATAATATTAGTAAGATATTTATTTATATGTGTAATCTATCAGTACTAATATATACCTGCAGAATTTGTCATTTTAATTTTGAAATAATTAGTTTTAGAAAATAACGAATGAATGAATAATTTACTTAAAAGTAACAAAGACTCAATTTGTTAGTATATAAATGCTTACATACTGTGTTAATAAATATTTCACAAGGTACATATAAAACTTTAAAACAAAATAATTTACAGGCTAATTGGAAATAATGATAATAATAATAATAATGATTATTACACATTTTACTATCTCACTTAATAATTATGGCTTTATAAAGAGTAACAAATTTTGATTAAAATTTTTAGATGGTTATTTTCTTTCAAACTACGAATGTGCATGTGTGTTTTTATCTAGAGTTATTATAGATTTATATATCTTTGTATTTATTATTTGATTTTAAGTTCGTTTTTCTTTTTTTTGCATTTTTTGTATCCATAAGTTAACACTTCATTTTTTTATTTAATAGTATCTCCTTGATAATGTTACGGATTTAACTAATAACTTTACTATTTAATAAATCAACACGTGATTTTTTTGTACTGTAAAAAGTTTTATGCTCTATTTAAAATAAGTATTATAGATCTTTATTTTCCCGTAGCAAAGTTATACAAAGTTAAGTTATGCAACGTAAAAGTTACAAGTATTTATTGATTTATTAGTTAATTAAAAAACCGTGTAGTAATTATACGAAGTGAACTATAAAAAGTCTAAACATATTCCTCCCCTAAGTTAGGTGAGGCCATTTCCCATTTTCCTCACAAGGGTGATTTAAAATAAAACGTTGTTGAAGAGAAAACCACATTTGTGATGTGTACGCTAAGTTTACTCATAACCTACATAACAACTTTAATTAGTACTGGTTTAATGTGTTTGTTACTAAATTACTCGAAAACTTTTAAACAGATTTTTATTAATAATGTTTTTTTTTTAAGTTTTTGCATTTAAAATGCTCAATTATTCTTAATAAAATGAAAAATGTGATAAATAAAAATTACCCGACCAGGATTCGAACCTGGGACCTATCGTTTGCCGGACGAGTGCTCTTCCACTGAGCTACCGGGGCCTGGTGGTACGCCTCGAAACTCTAATCACTTTAACTGGGATTCACAATTTCTGTAAAGAAATTGGTCTCGGGTGGTATTAGCTGCAAAGCTATACCACAACATGGAGCTACGTTAGCAAAATAACGTAAAAACAAAAATGTGGTTATTAATTTCGAGGCGCACCGCCAGGCCCCGGTAGCTCAATGGAAGAGCACTCGTCCGGCAAACGAGAGGTCCCAGGTTCGAATCCTGGTCGGGTAATTTTATTTACATATCACATTTTTCATTTATTTAAGATTTTCATTTTCATTAAATTTTATAGTAACGTTATTTGTAAAGCTAAAGAAAATTTTTAAACAATATTTTTGTTTTAAGTGTGAAATTGATGTGTATCATGGTACGAGTAGTCTCAGGTTTGTATCCCCGGTAGGATAAAAAACGAACTGACTTTTCTGAAGTGATTTCGGTTAAGAAGGTTTACTAGTATTGAACTGAACTGATCGTTATAACACTATTTAGTAATTTATCTTTTTTATTTTACGGCTTTAAATTTTATGGTATTGGCATGGTATATTTATTATTTATGACTATATCTTTAATTGCGGATTAAATTTTAGGTTAATAATTTGATTACGCTTGTTTTGTCAAACTTTTTATACAGATACACTGTATATTTTATAAATAAATTAATGTCACAATTTTTATACTAATAATTTTTCCGAATTTTGCTTGAACATCATCATTTTTTTTATCATTGATTCGAATTTAAAAAATTGTGGTAAATTTACCTTATAATATTTTATTCTTAACCTTTATCCCTCACAGAAATATTCGCAAAAAACTTTTAAACCGATCATTCATTTAAAAACAACTTTTTAAAATTTCACAAAAAATAAAAACTTTTTCAACGCACTATTTTCGAACAATAAAAGTCACTGTATACATTACCTGCTTCGGACGTCTGATGGCAAGCAGGGTCAGTAGTGATGTGCCAGCGAGAGCCTCCGCCCGCCTTATATACCGCGCCCGCCCGCCCTAGCTCCGCCCAAGCTAGCCCACGCGAGAGATAACTGCTATTCATTGCTACTATTAGATGATAAGGATTAACAAGTGATTTTTTTGTATGTGTGCCGTATTTGATTCAGAGATAGCTTCCAGTTTTATAAAAAGTTCTATTATAAATATTTTTCCCGTCATGAAATAAAAGACTAACAATGAAAGAGTAACCAAAAACAATCCTCACAAAAATGTTAAACCGAGTTGTGTTATTATTGAAACATAATTATTAAAATATTTAAATGATTAAAATAATAGCTATTCTGAAACTTCCTGGGATGAAACTTTAAGTTAAAATGTAAGATTAAAATATGCGTGATAAAAACCAGTTGAAAAGTTTTTATTTTATGTAATGGATCTAAAAAATAAAAATAATTCCTAAGACTTATTTTATGGTTTACATGTTTTTTTTTATTCTTATTTTTAAGAGGCTTTTATTCTAGGAGAATATGTCAGCCTCATCGTAACCTAAACTTAATTTATAACAAATAATTCTCATTATAATAATCATATTTATGAATCACAGAGAGAGACTTGTTTGTGCAAAAATATGTGAATTAAGTTATTAAACACTTCTGAGTTTGGATTTGATAATATGGTCAATAATACGCCGACATCTAATCTATTAATATCAAATTTTTACATGGTTTACATGGTTGCAGTCTATACCGACACCAACTAGATAAAGGTGATTTTTTTCCTGACTTATTTTTCAAAAATTATGACTATTTAAAAGTTTTGCTTTACCCATCGGTTTAGAGAAGTTCGTCTTATGTTTTTATGTAACTTTAACATTTTTGTGGGTCTTTGATTCTCACCAATGGACAGGATTACACCAAAACACATTACGTACGGATAAGGAAAAAAATATTTTCAAAAAATAAGTATATTTTATGAATAAGAAATCGATTTTAATGAGAGTTTTCATTTCAATTGGTAGAAAATACTTACTAGAAGATCCCATAACAATGTATAAAGAGCTGTTTTTTTTTTTTTGAGCTTTGCAAAATTTACGAGTACATAGGTAACGTTTTGGTTTTTGGCTGTCTTCATTTAAATTTTTCGTAAGGCCTTGAAAATTTGGGTGAAGTCCGTTTTTAATTCGCGAATTTAAGTGCGCAAAGCATTCGCTATTATTTTTTCTCCTTATTTTTTTATTTATTTGAAAGAAAGAAAATAGCACGTCACCTTACTTGCAATTAATTTTATTTTATCGATCACAAATGTAGACGACATTTCTTCTTAACTACGATACAAAACGTAGCGATACATTATTTCATTACAATATAAATATTTTGCAAAGATTGAATTACATACATACATAACTTCACGCCTGTATCCCTTATGGGTTAGGCAGAACACCAGAGGTTACAAGACCATCTGATGTCACATTTGACAAATTTAGAGGTATTATAATGATGGAGAGAGACTATTGCAGTGACAGGGGGTCAGCCTATCGCCCGCAAAACTGTCAATAAAACCTCTGTCCCTTAACTGACTTTTACGGCATGAGAAGAGAAGCAGCTGGAACATTCTATGTTTTTCTTTCACTCCCAGTCCAGCATGAAAGAAAGATTCAATTATGGTCATTTAAAATCAAAACGTAAACCTAAATTAATCCTAGTATGAATTTCAAGTTTGTAAGTATGGAAGTTTGCAACTCTTTCATACTTTTGAAAACCGGGTCGACGAATCTTGATAACATTTGATACTGACATAGATAATTGTGTAGAATAAAATAGAATATGCCCGTGGGATTAAACATTGCTATATATAGTTTTTTTTATCACTTACCTGAGTATTTGATATCAAATCCAGATTGATACCTTCACATTTTCCTGACAAAAATTGAGAAGATAAGCAAGATGGATAAATAAACAGACAACAAAGTAATTCTCAAAAGTTTCCTATTTAAATTTGAATTTCAAATTTCAAATTCAGAGAACATTTAAAAAAAGCAAAAATGTTTGAATTTAAAAACAAGATTTTCGTTCAGAAACATGCTGATTTTTACATATTTTGAGCATCAAATGATATCCAATCAACCACTACAGTTGAAATGGCTAGTTTTAACATTTGCAGAAATGCTTTTGATATCGTGTTCGTATAGTCAAATATTCCTATCAGTTCTATTCTCAATTTGTTTAAACCTTTTTAAAGATATTGTTATTTAATAAGGGACAAAGGTTTTGTTGGAGGGTTTTTTTTGTGGCCCTTTCACTGCAATAGAGTCTCTCCATCATTATAATACCTCCAAATTTGTCAAATGTGACATCAGATAGTTTTATAACCTCTGGTGTTCTGCCTATCCCGTAAGGGATACAGAGGATGCAGACGTGAAGTTCTGTATATTAAGTTATGCCAGCTTCGTGAGGTTTTGCTTGTGTAAGTTATAATCGACTACTTTGGCGATGGGGTAACAAAAAATATGTTTCCTGTATGATGTATCCTAGATTACGTAGTAGACCTAAGTTGCTATAACTATTATAACTATTGCATTTTAAGAGTATTCAATAAACAGTTTTCATGTAATACACTCGTATCATTTCGCTGGCTGACGCCTAACCTCATATGGCGACCCTGCCAGACGACGAGCGTCTCCGGTGATGTGCCAAATAAGGAAAGTTTTATATAAACATTTGTGATTTGTGCAAAGTTTAAGACAGTTTTAATAATGAAGTTTTTAATCACTACGACAATAGAACAGTACGTGTTTCTAATTTTGTGTCGCAAAATAACTATCACCTATAAATATGGGAAAAAATCAGTCTAAAACGGAGGAGGTGATTATCGCCCAAACCGGAGCTGGGAATTCTGCTTCGACTGAATTGCTGCACCACACCGGCATAACCACTTATGTACTTATCACAATCCTCGTGGTAATAATCTGTGGTGGTTTAATTTGGTTCATAAGATATTATGTGAAATGTCACGGAAAATGGATCCAGCGGGGAATCGAAACGCATGAGCTGCGAAGGTCAATAAGCTTGTTGCGTCGACAAATACGTGAAGGAGGTCCTGCTGCTGGCTCTCAATCAGTACCAGTGTAAAGTGCAAAGTGAAAAAAATATCTAAATGCAAGGCTAAGTGTCAAGTGTCAAGTGCTAAAGGTCGGTAAAGTTATGTAGGTGTAAGATAGTAGTAATAACTTAAGATTTTATATTTAAAATGTGTAATCCAAATGTATACCTAATCAAATTTAATTTCTCTGAATTTAGAAACTTGTTGTTAGAATAATTTTGTTTATGAGTTGAGGATTCTTTTTTTGACACCATGTTATGGCAACGGAAATAAAACAAATAGTTTTTGAGCTACAAAAAATAAAAGATTACCTCACTAAGTTAGGACCGAGTAGAAGAACGGCTGTTGTAACAGATAAGAAATTTGCTGAGGCTAAATGTTTGTTTAATAATTTTTGTAGTTTAAGTTGTTTAATAGAAAAGCAAATTAGAGATAAGGAGTTAAAAGATTCGCTAATAATTCACGATTTTTATAAAAATATTGATAGTATTAAGTTATTATATTCGAAAATAACACATCTTTGTTCGGAAAGTACAGATAGTTCTCAAAGTACGATAAGCACCATGGAGAAATTCGAGTTAAAAACTGCAATTTCGTTGTTGCCCACTATGACCGGCGATGAAGAAGTGACTAAACAATTAATCTCTAATATTGAATTTTACAGTGATGCGATTGACGAAGATGGTAAAAAACAGCTAATAAAGTTTGTTTTAAAATCAAGGTTATCTGAGAGTGCCAAGCTGCGTATGCGCACTACCTACTTATCTGTTCCCGATTTACTCAAGGACATGCGAGGTACATTATTGGTTAAAAAAGCAGATACCGCGATTCAATCTCAACTGCAGGGTATACGACAGGACAGCAAAACTATTGGAGAATTCGGTAAGCAAATTGAACAGTTATTTGTAGACTTAACTATTTCGCAGGCTGACGGAAATGACCAAGCTTACGATATTTTGAAACCAATAAACGAGCGGAACGCGATAAAGCGATTTTCCGACGGTCTACGAAATAATCGTCTTAGTACGATTATTGCAGCCCGAAATTATAGTTCGTTAAAAGAAGCCATCCGGGGAGCGTTAGATGAGCAAATCTCTAGCGGCGGTGAAGAAAGAATCATGAATTTCCATCATAAAGGTAGGTCTGGTTTTTCAACAGGCAAACGTTATTGTACACAAGGAGGTTCTAGAGGTTTTTCTAGGGGTCCCCCAGCGCGGCAAAACGAAAATAATTATGGTCATGGATCAAGTAGCGGTTATCGTTTTACAAATAATACTCGTTACTTTAATTCTCGTGGTCGTAATAATTTTCGAGGACCTAGAAGTTTTCGTGGCCACACAGGGTTTCGTGGTCAATCGCGACAAAACCAGATAAATTTTGCCGAGGCTAGCGGTAATAATAATAGTGAAAACACTAGTTCACAAAGTGTTGAAAATAGTGATAATTTGTTTTTTCGAGCATGAACATTTTTATTGTGAAAATATAAATTCTGTTAATTTTAATGTTCACAATGAATCACGGAGTTGGCTAGTTGATACCGGCGCGTCGTTGTCCGTAATTAGGCAAGATATTTTGCACAACTGGAATATTCCATTCCATATAGAGCGGATTAAAATAAACGGAATAGGTGGACAAACTTATTGCGATGGATTTGTTAATTTAAAGTTAGAATATAATAATTATTCGTTTGAACACAAATTTTATGTACTAAATGATTTTTCTTGTAGAACAGATGGTATATTAGGTCAGGATTTTTTGAGTAAATTTAAATGTATCTTAAATTTAAAAAAAAAAAAAATTTTTTAACTATAAATAACGATAGTCCAATCGATATTCCATTACAAATGGGTCAACTAGGCTACAATACTTTTATGACTTTACCTCCGAGATGTGAAATTACGTCTTATATTAAAACTAACTTAAAGAACGAATGTGTAGTTATGCCTAAACAGTTGAGTGAAGGCGTATTTTTGGCATCTGTTTTAGTAAAGCCCACTTGTGGCAAAATACCGATTAAAATTCTTAATACCAGAGCAGAGGAAGTAAAACTAAGTTACTTCACTCCAGATATAGTAAATTTTGAAAATTTTTTCTTATGTTCTTTTGAGGGCAATCATATAAATTCAAATCGAGTTAAAAACTTATTTTCATTTTTAAATTTAAAGCATCTCAATGAAGAAGAACAACTCTCAATAGAAACCATTTGTGCAAAATATTCGGACGTATTTTTGTTACCCGGCGATAAGTTAGGCGTTACTAATTTATATAAGCAATCAATACAGCTTAAAGAAAATTTTCCACCCGTATATACAAAGCCTTACAGACTTCCTAAAAGTCAAAAGAACGAAATTGAAAAACAAATTACCGAGATGTTAGATAACGATATTATAGAGGAAAGTTCAAGTGAGTGGTCTAGTCCAGTTTTGCTAGTGCCCAAGAAGAGTGATAGTAGCGGAAACAAAAGGTGGAGGGTTGTTATTGACTACAGAAAACTCAATGACAGGCTCAAAGATGATAAATTCCCGTTACCGAATATTACGGAAATACTCGATTCTTTATCTGGCGCAATTTATTTTTCTCATTTAGACCTTAGTCAAAGTTACTATCAGCTAGAATTATGTCCTGAAAGCCGAAAATATACGGCATTTACTACTAACAAACAGTATCAGATGAAAAGACTTCCTATGGGTCTAAAAATTAGTCCCAGTGCCTTCAGCCGATTAATGACGGTTGCAATGTCTGGTTTACATCACGATAAGTGTTTAGTTTACCTTGACGATTTAATATGTTTCGGTAGAAGTCTCGAATTACATAATAAAAATTTAATTGACATTTTTGAACGACTTAGAAAAGTAAATTTAAAAATTAATCCTGAAAAATGTAAATTTCTAACCAAAAGCTTAGTTTATTTGGGGCATGTAGTATCGAGTGAAGGTGTTTTACCTGATCCAGAAAAAACTCGCGTACTTCAATGTTACCCAACCCCAAAAAATGCTGATGAAGTAAGACGATTTGTGGCTTTTGCAAATTACTACCGCAAATTCGTTCCCAATTTTGCTGAAATAACAATACCATTAAATAAACTTTGTAGAAAAGGATCTCAATTTGAATGGACCAGTCTATGTGATTATTCATTTAATAAACTCAAACAATTGCTTATCAATCCACCCATTTTACAGTATCCAAATTTTGATGAGGAAAATGAATTTATTTTACATACAGATGCATCTGGTTTGGCTTTAGGTTCAGTATTATGCAATAAAAATGATTTACCAATAGCATATACAAGTCGCCCACTTAATAAATCTGAGCTTAACTATCCCACAATAGAAAAGGAACTTTTGGCTATAGTTTGGTCTGTCAAATATTTTCGACCATATTTATTTGGAAAGAAATTCACCATTAAAACTGATCATAAGCCCTTAATTTATTTGTTCAGTATTAACAATCCGTCTAGTAGATTATTAAAATTTCGGTTATTGTTAGATGAATATGACTATGTAGTACAATATATAAAAGGTTCGAGTAATGTAGCTGCAGATGCATTGTCTCGGATCATTATAACTTCGGATGAGCTAAAAAGTATAAATCAAGAAGTACTAAATGTTATGACTAGACGAATGGTTAAAGATTTAGGAAATAAATCAAGTGACCATTCCTTGGCCAACAAGAATGAATCTGACAATCGGCCTGATCAACCGAAAGTCGTTGAAGTTCTTGGGAAGCCTAGAAATTGTGTTGAATTATTAATATCACGAGATAGACAAAAACAATCTAATGATAATGTACAATACAATAATTTTGTATATGTACCTCTTAAGAAAACTATTTATGTAGACCCACTATCTCGATCATGTTCGACGCGAGACGTCTTCGTGAGAGATTTGGATTCAATCTGCAATAAGTTATCAATTAATGAAGTTTATGTGATTAGAAATGAAGATAATAAACGATATTTAGAATGGTTAACCAATTACTATGTAGGTAATGAACGTCGGACCGGTCCCCGAATTTGTATTTTAAGAAATAAAATAAGAATTGAAAATGATGATGATAAAAAAGTAATCCTTAATGATTTTCATCTGCTTCCTACAAGTGGACATGCAGGTATTAGGCGCATGCTTAATAATATTAAAAGGCATTACTTCTGGCCAAAGATGGTAAAAGATGTTACAGACTTCGTAAAAAGATGTAACAAATGCCAAAAACAAAAGCATTCGTTGCATACAAAGCAACCGATGGTAATAACTACGACGGCGCAATCCGCGTTTGATAAAGTTTACTTAGATATAGTTGGGCCCTTAGATAAGGATTATTATAATCACACGTATATACTCACCCTTCAGTGTGAATTAAGTAAGTATGTAGAAGCATATCCATTAGTAAGTAAAGATACTGCAAGTGTAGCACGAGCATTTGTGGACAACTTCATACTCAGGTATGGTATACCTCGAGAGATAGCTACAGACAGAGGGACTGAGTTTATCTCCAGCACAATGAATGAGGTATGTAAACTGTTAAACATTAAACAAACTGCATCATGTGCATATCATCATGAGTCAATTGGATCACTTGAAAATTCCCATAAATCCTTAAATGCATTTTTAAGAATTCAAACTGACAACAATAGTAGAGATTGGAGTAAATGGCTTCCGTTTTGGTGCTTTTCGTACAACACTTCTGTACATTCAGAAACCAAGTACACTCCGTACGAACTGGTTTTCGGTAAACAATGTAACATTCCTTCTAATTTAAAAAATTGTATTGTTGAACCTTTATATAATGTTGAAAGCTATCCTCTGGAATTAAAGTTTCGATTACAAAAAGCTCAATGTGAAGCGAGGAAAAATTTAATTATGTCTAAGAAAGATAGGAAAAATAAATTTGATAAATATGTAAAATCAGTTACATACTCTAAAGATGATATGTTATTAGTAAAAAATGAAATTGGAAATAAATTTTGTGATGTTTATTCTGGCCCATATAGAGTTATAGAAGATCTTGAACCAAATGTTAAAATTTTGCGTAACAATAAAGAGGATATTGTACACAAAAATAGAACTAAGAAGTATTTTGAGTAAAAAAAAGCAAATTAAAAATTTCTTTTTTTTTTTGTTTTGTTGGGGCGTATGATGTATCCTAGATTACGTAGTAGACCTAAGTTGCTATAACTATTATAACTATTGCATTTTAAGAGTATTCAATAAACAGTTTTCATGTAATACACTCGTATCATTTCGCTGGCTGACGCCTAACCTCATACCTGTCTGGGTGTTAATCTATTTATTTAATTATATTCTAGTTTCCCCCCTAGTTCGCTATATGGTATCCCATAACCCAAGCTATGCTTATTTTGAGGCCATGTAGTTGGTGTGATTGTCTGGGGATTATATTTTATTTTATTTATTGTCTTGATAAAATTGCCTACGACGAATTTACTTTCTTCAAGGAGCCCTGAAAAATAAAAACAATTGGAGTTTCAGGGATGAGCAATTTAATAGTCATTTTTTGTCATATAAAAAATGGCACCTAGACATGTGGGTTTCCTGATGGTAGATTATCATAGAAGCCCATAAAAAGGAATTTTGACAACTCGGGAACATAAGGTGGTAGATTCTGGTGCCAGGAAGAGTCCTTATTTTGCTTGGACAAACTTTTCGTTGTGTTCGGCAAAAATCATGCTTCTTTTCACATAGCTTCCAGCTTAGGTTAGCATTTTTTGTTTTTGCTTTTTTTGTGATAGAATGAGTAAGCACTTAATATTAGTTTCCAAAATACAATTAATTATACAGGGTTACTGGTTAAGTTGACCTAGATCTACTAGACCCAGTACACGTCTTTTCAGACTTATTTAATTCCGAATCACCCTACCCCAAACATAACCGTTTTGAAATATTCGACTTTTAATTTTGTTTATTAAAATTGCCGATTTTTTGCCATTAAATGTCATATTTTGAAATTGGTAAGCTTTTTTATTATTATTATTTATTTTTTACATACAAATTAAGATGTTCTACGATCATAGTAACCAAAATTTTACGTAAGATTACTAAATACATAGTTCTGAGCGATTGAAAGTTGACTTAAGTTTTCGCGATATTAAATAAAGACTTTTTGATATCCTTTTTGATGAAATTATTTTTACGTCCATTATCGCCTATGAAACTTAGATATTTTCTACGAATTTAAATAAATGCTTAGATTGTTATACTTTGTTGAATAGCTGACAAAACGTAGATGTTTTAAGTACTTCTGCCGAACACCTTCCATAGTAAATTTTTTAGATATTCTCAAAAGAAGAGTAAACTGTAAATTTTGGTGTTTTTTTTCAACTTTCAATCGCTCAAAACTATGTATTTAGTAATCTTACGTAAAATGTTGGTTACTAAGAAATAAATAATAATAATAAAAAAGCGCTGCGATTTCAAAATATGACATTTAAGAGAGAAAAATCGGCAATTTTTATATTAAAAAAAACAGTTATCTCGAAAATGGTTAGGTTTTGGGTGGGGTGTTTCATGGTGAAATAAGTTAGTAAAGATGTGTAATAAACGCTCTTAACGGATCTAGGTCAACTTACCCAATAACCCTGTATATCATACTAGAGTAGTGCCATGACCCTGCTCAATATAGTGAATTTAACAAACTATTTTTGAATCAAAGATAAGCAAAGAAAAAGCCAAATTATTTGACGTCCTCCAATATAAATATAAGTTTGCGGTCTGTCTTATCATCTTTACATGATAAGTAGAAACTGGATTTATTTTTATTCCATTTATAAGAAAACCGTAGTATAATAAGTGTGGCTACATATGCAAATAAAAAAATTGCAGACGCTGGAGCATCGTCGTAAGGTTGCTTGTTTGACAGTATTTTATCGGCTACATTTTGGTGAGTGTGCGAGTGCTCTTTTTGACCAAATTGGACCCACCCCTTTTTACCACCGGACTACCAGACGCAGACAGAACTTCCATTCCTATATAGTGGATTTACCAAGAAGTCGAACAAAACGCTTCGATAGTTCCTTTTTGGTACGGATTGCCAAGGAGTGGAACAATCTGCCTGCGTCTGTTTTTCCTGACCACTACAGTCCTGGAACTTTTAAGTGTCGAGTGAATAGGTTTCTCGTGGATGGACGTGTAACACCATAGTCTTCATGCGCACTTTCCACCAGGTGGCATGGAAGACAAACGTCCTATCCTTACAATATAAAAAAAAAAATGTAGTAATAAAATCTTAGGAGCAGTGACAACACACAATTTAATCGACGACAATACCCCATATGGCAACCAAAGTACATTCACGTGTAATATTATGTATATATTTTCTTTGAACCTTATAAAAACCAAATAAGTTGCTAAGTGTATGTACATACATACATAACTTCACGCCTCTATCCCTTATGGAGTAGGCAGAACACCAGTGGTTATGAGACCGTCTGATGTCACGTTTGACAAATGAGGTATTATAATGATGAAGAGAGGCTATTGCAGTGACAAGGGGTCAGCCTATCGCCCACAAAAATACCAATAAAACCTCTGTCCCTTAACTAAGTTTTACAGTATGCCTGGGAAGAGAAGCAGCTGGTACATTCTATGTTTTTCTTTCGCTCCCAGTCCAGCATGGACTAGAATAATAAAAGCTAAACTATGCATGCTATGTGTATACATAGTTTATTCCATACATAGTAT
This sequence comes from Stenoptilia bipunctidactyla, assembly GCA_944452665.1. Classification (NCBI taxonomy): domain Eukaryota; kingdom Metazoa; phylum Arthropoda; class Insecta; order Lepidoptera; family Pterophoridae; genus Stenoptilia; species Stenoptilia bipunctidactyla. Next base: position 4,975,276 of record OX101729.1, on the reverse strand, counting down.
AACACGTGGCTGTACCTTCTTCTATTAGTGCGGCGGGAGACTGATGTGTGATTTTGTCCCCTTAAAAATTATTATAGCGGCAATAGAAATACATCATCTGTGAAAATTTCAACTGTGTAACTATAATTTTATGTGCATGTAGGGTTGGCTTAGAATAGCTCTGGTGCTGGTAGGATCCCGTCAGGGTCCCAATGGCTAGCGAGAACCCTCCATATAAAATCTGCCGCCACTTATTACTGCTCCGGGGCGCTCTTCCGGCATTATTATTCTTACACTCACACATCATTATCTAGCCCAAATTAAGTTTCTTAAAGAACTTGTGTTATGGATACTAGATAACTGATATACTTCAGAAATATATAAACATACATATTGAATAAATACATATTTTTTATTAGAATAAACTTAAATAAACATATAAACATCCATGACTTGACGACTAATATCTGTGTTCATCACACAAATATCCGCCGCCGCCGGGATTCGAACCCAGGACCTCTGGCATAGAAGGCAATGTATGCTATCGCTACACCAGCCGGTTGTCAAAATTTTATGAACAGCTTTCCTTTTTTTTCCAATCACGTCCCCGACGGCCCAAGGGGGAACAACGGGGTATGTGGGGATGATCCTGCAGAAGGCCAGATCTACCCACTAAAAACCTCAAGGTGTGCTTCATCCGCCATAGATGGAGCTCACGGTACCGCCATTGGCATTACCCGCGACATGCCAGTGCTTTCCTAGGCCCGTGTACTTTCATCTTTGCCCTCATATTCACTTATGATTTGGATTGAGATTGAGATAGGCGGTAATTGAGATACAGCCTGGCAGACAGACATACAGATTAACAATGAATTCAAAATTGTTCATCTGTTTGTCTGTTATTTTTCAACCATCTTCCAAAAAGGAGGAGGTTCTCAATTCGTCTGTTTTTTTTTTGTGTCTTTGTCACACGATATTTTGGACAATTATGGATCGATTTGAAAGTTCTTGTTTCATATGATAGAAGATACTTTATAGTTGGTCCCATATAAATTCTATCGAAATCGGTTGAGCACTTCATTGAAAGTTTAAAAGTTTAGAAAAAATATGTATGAGTTCGGAGTATGTTTACGTGGATGACATCATAACTCAGCCAAAGTCTGACGTGAAGTCGGTTTTATAATGCTCCGTATTCGTTGATTTTTTAAATTTAATTTTAAAACTAGGACCTTAGAAAGTTTGTACTTACACCTGAAGACGTTCATATATTATAGTTTGATGTTTTAAGTTGACACCGAAATTGTTGTCCTCTTCCTCTACTATTGTAATACCTTAACTGTACCATACAAAAAGCAATAATATGATAAAAGGTCGGTCTTGCGCTGTTTCTTGGAGGAATTGACCGCTTTATAGTAGGACCATCAGGGTCCATCAGGATTCGCCTAGCTAGCGACCATTCCTATACATGGTTCATTTTTCGTCACCAGCCAAACTTAAATGTTAGTTTCTTTGATACGATCTAAACGTACCTGCATATTTATTTTAGCATCGCTCAGTACAAAAAAGTAGAAATATTGAAACACAAACTTTATAAAATAGTCGCTGTTGATAAACATAGCTACTACGACGCGGCATTTCCTTGATAATACTACGACTTGATAGTACTACAAAAAGTGTGTAGTAGCGCGTAGTCATCTTTATTTTAATGGTAATTTAGAGTGACCATGCCTTGGTTAATATTTTAGCGGATAAATTAATTTCCTTGAAAAAAAAATACTTTTTTTTGCAAAAATCGTTTCTATAAATTATACTTAGTGTGTAAAAAAAATTATCTGGTGACTACAAATTAACCCTGTATAAAATCTGCCGCTACATATCACCCGTATGTTTGTTGTTTACGTTAATGACATTCTCAAGTCAGCCAAAGTTTGACGTGAAGTCGGTTTTTTGATGCTCTGCATTCGTTGATTATTTTCATTTACTGTCCGTACTGTAAACTGAAGTGTAAACAAATAAATAAGTGAAAGGGAAGTTTATGTTCGTATTCAACATAAAGATAACCTTATCTTACTCTTACTAATATTACAAATGTGAAAATTTAGATGTGTGGATGTTTGTTTCTCAATCACGGGAGAACGGCTGAATAGATTTAGGTGAAATTTGATATAGTGATAGTGTACAGTCTGGAATAGCTCATAGGCTACTTTTTATCGCGAAATTCCCGCGGGATTCGAAATGGCGCGGGTAAAACCACGCGCAACAGCTAGTATTAAATAAATTCACACTTTAATTACTTAAGCTACTACTGAACCAGATACTTGCAATGATGGATTGCTAACAAGTATCGATGCAAGTTACCGATGGGTCTTGTAAGTGGCTATATTCTACTTAAATCTGTCTCATCCATTACTGGTTAATCTTGGTTAAAAGATACTATGGAGAAAATAATAAATAACTGAGTAATAAACATAAATAATAGTAGATTGGCCAAGGGCTGCAAGGCTAAATTGCAGCCCGAGATATTTAGGCACAGGAGCGCAACGAGGGCGCCTATAGTTCGAGGGTGCAATTGATGCTTACAATTAGCTCGGGTCCTGAGCTAACTATTCTGCTTTACATCTCGATTGTGAGGTAAGTAGAAAAAAACCGGCATTACCAGAATAAAAAAAAATTGTTGAAATTTATAGTGAAATGAGAACAATTTTCAAATTTTAGGGACAGGTGTATTCTATTCCCGCCTTTTTTCATTAAAAAGAATCAAGTAAAGAACTTTTTAATTTTTTTATTTCAAGATCAAAATTGAGCTTCGCCGTTCGATATTTAAAATTAATGTAGTTATACTCACACGAAGACAAGGCTGAATAGCAAAGCTCTTTGGTCATTGGGCTGAACCACGGCTGAACGCATGATGTCTATTGCCAGTATGATGGATAGATGTGCGCGAATTTTTTGGAAGAAAGAAGTGTTTTTTTTTTATTACTTACCGCCCTAAGGCTGTTCTTGCTAGATTATTACCCTAGAGCGCTAATTAGTCACCTAAAAGCCCCATTCGGAGGTAATAAGAACCTACATACCGAACATGCGAGATGTAAATAAATATTTCTGACACTCACACAGCATTATCTAGCCCAAATTAAGTTTCTCAAAGAACTTGTGTTATGGATGCTAAGCAACTGATATACTTAAGAAATATATAAACATACATTTTGAATAAATACATATTTTTTATTAGAATATAAACATCGATGACTTGATGACTCGTTGATAACTTGATGATACAAAATTTGTTCAACTGTGTATCACTTTCACAAGCTAATAATAAGCTTATTTTGGGACCAAAAAGATGGTGTGTTATTTAGTTCAGGTAATATTTTTTTTATCTAAATTAGCCGTTGGTAGGGAAGACCCACAAACGTACATTTACATAGATGACGCAAGCGTCACGATTTATTTGGAAACCCAAGTGTACCGACTTTTAACATCAACTGTGACGTCACAGCTGATATTTTTTTAAATTAAATGCAAACCACTTCAAAGATCGCCGATGATATCTATATTGTGATATTAATTTTCTAACAGACATACATACGCGCGATTGAATCTAACGGTTACCAACCTTGACGCTTGGTCAAAATTCAAATTTAAATTCAAAAAGTTTTATTCATCTTAGGAATTTCACAAAACACTTGATGAAGTCAGTCATCACATACTTCGGCTTTAACTAGTTGTTGATAGTTATTAAATAAGATATGATAGTAGACCAAAAGACAAAAAAAGACCGGCTGAAAAAAGCTCTTGGCACTCTTTTGCAGTCAGAATTATCAAATTCATACAAATAGGTACAACACAAGACAGTTAATTGAGAGAGCCAATGTCATGCCACAACCAAATTGCTTACATAGTAGTAGCAATGAGCTATGAATGCACAATACGAACATGACAAACGGGGACAACTAGGGCTGTATTTGAACAAGAATGGAATAAAATAGTCATAGTATCATTAGGTCATGGTTCGGATACGCAAAGTACCTACATGCATTTGCGTTGTCTATGTAGATGTATGTCTATGGGTAGACCTCTATTAAGCGTGTCTGCCTGCAGCGGTACTACCGTGTCTATCTAATTTTCATACCCAAACAGCTCTGTTGTGTTTCCGTTGACAAAACAGTAATTTTAACGTACCATACTGGTACCAGTTCAGAGGGAACTACCATATTTTTGCACCTTGTGTAGACTATACTATATTTTAATTAATGTAGGCATTTCAAAAGCCTTAATGAACGCCAAAATTACAACTTAAGTTAAAAAAAAGCAATTAAAATTTCAAATTAAAGTAGCCGGCGAAAAAAAATTTCGGAAGTCTTCGTCAAATCTCATTTTGGGTACAACTTAGCAGCAACTCTGCTAAGACATGAAAGAATAAAAATGGCGACGGTGTTTACTCTTTATTCAGTTGACTTAACTAGGTACTTAATTAAACGTAGTATTAAGCAAAAAGTGATGATTAATCGAAAGCGGTTCACGGTGGAATTGGGACTTCTTAAAATTTGTAAGTAGTTAAATTTGGTATTATATCTTTCGCCCCGAAGGCCCAGCTTAGAATAGACCCACGGCTCATGTGTAAGCGAGTTGTAAAAGGGGACTACTTCGATCGATCCCAGTTGATCCGAGGACACCCTGGATCACGTGTCAAGCAAAAGTCAAAGTCAATGTCAAAAGAATCTTTATTTCGTAAGTATTTAAATACATTTGAAATAATTCACACAATTCACAAATTGAACTGAATCTACCACCACTTCGGAAAGTCGATCTGTTGAGAAGAAGTGGCAAGAAACTCAACAGCAATCATCTTTAAAAAAAACACAATAACAATTAACAACCAGCGAATCCCATCTTCTTGCATCCGGATATCTTATAGTAAAACTTTATATAACACTTATCCTTAAATCTATCGAAGGGTTAATCTTAAATATTTTGGAATTTTATTATAAAAGCGTACACATTGACCCATGAACGAGTTGGTGATCTTCTGGAATCTAGTTTTATATTGCAAACATCCCTCATAGAAAACCTACCGCGAAATATAACTGCTCTGGCGTTAGTGTTGGTGTATGAAGAGCTCGATCTTTCTTGAACCCGTAATCGATCTCATATTGTCTTACCATTAACAGTGGGTTTCAATATCGAATCTCTATCCAAAATCTAATTATTTTTTGAAACCATAAGTATGATCTCTCCTACTTCCTATTCTCGACTATGCTGATGCCAGCTATCCTGACCTAACTGAAGAACTCCTTAATAAACTTGAGCGGCTCCAAAATCCTTATATATAAAACTCTTCCGTTACTGACTGAGTGACTGACAGACAACGTGCAGCCATAATAACGGGCCGTAGAGAGCTGAAATTTGAAACATACAATCCTTAGAGGTTTTGAGAGAGCACTAAGGAAGGAATTTCCGAAATTCCCACGGGAACGGAAATTATTGGACTTTTTAGTTTGTACGAAAAATCTTATACCTTGAGTGCAAGGATATGATACTTAGCATTAAGGTTCCGCAAAAAATGACTGGTTGTTTTGTGCAAGGAATTCCCAAAATTCCCACGGGAACGGGAAATATATGATTTTTTAATTTGTATGAAAAAAAAATCCTTTAAAATTTTATGTAATACTTACTTGGTATAAAGGTTCTTTAATAGGTGTCTGCTTTTATAATGGAAGGAATTCCCGAAATTCCCAGGGGAATGGGTTGGAATTTTTACTTGGTCTGAAAAATCTTATTCCTTGAGTGCACGGATGTGAAACTTGGTATAAATGTTCTTCAATGAGTGACTGGCTGTGTAATAAAAGTAATTCCGGAAATTCCCACGGGAACGGGAAGCAGATATATGATTTTATACTTTATATGAAAAACCTTATTTCTTAAATACAATCGGTTAAACATAAATAATGTTAATGCGCGAACGAAGTCGCGGGCAAAAGCTAGTCTCTGTATAAGATTTGTATTTGGATTACGCAAATTCGACCACTTACTGAATTCCGAACTAATCTCAAGTGGCTTCCTATTCGCCTTCGCCGGAATACTCACATCCTATATGTAATTTACCGTACTCTGTATGATAAAGCTATACCCGATTATTTGAAAAATCGGATTAACTATCGGTTCAACCATAATGATCGCAACTAGCGCTCTTCCTCGAATCTCCTTTTAGCGACACCATCACATACGTCCACATTTTCGGGCAAATCGTTTTTTATCCGATCGGTGTCATTATGGAACGAGCTGCCGATTGAGATCCGCCTAGCTCACAATCCGCACACCTTTAAGAGACTGCTTAAACAACATTACCTTGTGAAACATTATTCATCTTAACGCTCTTATATCCCTTCTATATGTCATGTGTATATTATTAGAATGTATGTGTATGTATTATTACAATTGAAATGTATGTTTTATTAATATGTAGTTGTAATAATTTGTATGAAGCATATTTTTATAGCTTGTGTCCCAACGCCCATCCTAATTCCCACTACCTAATCCTGTCATGACTCGGTTGCCTGGAAGAAATCCCTATATAGCGATAAGGCCGCCTTTGTGCCGATACTAAATTAAATGTACCTTTTTTACTTTCTTTTTATGCTTTTGGTGTACAATAAAGAATTTTTATTTATGATTTACAAAAACTCTTTTTCACTCGTGCATTTATAGACAAAACATTTTCGTTACAATTTATTTCTACAAATACAAAAGTGCATCTATTTTCCTTTCAAACATTTAACAATACGTTGCATACTAACTTAAAAGGACCCTTAAGAGTAAGCTCACTGGATCCTAAAGGCATTCCTTTACTAACAGGACAAAGAAGTAATTTTTATGAAAAATATAACAATGTCCTTCCTAACAAACAAAAAATGAAACTTTTGTATAAATCAGCGTTATACGTAATAGGAGATATCGGTTCTTTTGAGAATCGGGTCGAGTTTGGTGTCAATTTATTACACATATTTTGTTACTTCAACTGCTTATAGAGAATTTTTGTAGAGTTAATGAATAATCGATCAAGTGTGAGTAAACTTGTGCTGCGAGGTTTCTGCATACTTCGATGTGTTTCATGATTGATATCTACGTATTTTAATGCTATAAATCTGAAGACTTAGATGATATTTGTTGCCATGCTCATGTTGGCACGCCGATATGATTAAAATAGACAGTAAAGGCTGTGGAAAAACTCTAGATACAGTTTTATCAATAAAAAAATGTATAAAATATAGTTATCAAACATTAAACAGTTTAATAATAATGTATCTACATTTCGTTGTTCAGTCCAGTAAAACGATTGTATTTCTTCCACCACAAAAAATACTTGCTCAGGGAAATAAATAAATAAATAAAATCGCCAGACAATCACACCAACTACATGGCCTCAAAGTAAGCGAAGCTTGTGTTATGAGATACCATGTAGCGAACTAGGGGGGAACCTAGAATATAAATACATATAAAGATAAACACCCAGACACGGATTTTTTTTTTTTCTTGTTCCTTGCGGGAATCGAACCCGCAACCACTGGCGTCTGAGGCAGATAGGTTTACCCCTTCGCCAAAGTGGTCGTCAAAACTTATATGACCTATACATATAAAAAATTTTTTTTACTTTATACAGGGTGACTGGTACATGGCCCGCCATAGGAACAGAAAGTGTAGATGGGATCATTTGCAAGTATTTAAAGCCTACTTTCTATAGGTCAAGTCTTGTAGTTTTGGAGATAGGCATAATTTTTTACTTATTTGAACTTTTTGTAAAGGTTTGCCTTTGGACACGCTCAGATTTTTTAAATCCTTTTTTTATAAATTATCGTTAATGAGTAAATTATACGTGCCTGTGTTTAAGATACATCGGTTTTTTGTCGGAAAGGAAATCTCAAAAATGACATTGCCCTTGAAAATCTCGATCACTAAAATTTCAACACATTTAAAAAATTCAGCATAATTTTGTAAGTTTATTTAGCTTTAAACAACTTCTTTAGTCCACATTTATGTGAAGGTTAGGAAATGGACTGTAATGTTCTGTCTTTTTTACGCTAAGGTCAACCCTATGCCACTCTTCTTAGATTATTAATTTTGGCATATTGGAACTCATAGTGTTGTTTAATTAATCTTATTTGGCCTATAAACCGTGCTGAAATGCTATGTATTCTGTCGCCATTAGGTACTCTGTTGTCGTTGATCAGCTGACTGTATCGTCGACAAAACGAGATTGCACTGCTTGTTTTCACTAGAGCAGTGATAAACAAGGATGGGTAACAAGTAACTAGTATTTCTCCTGGTTAATGGGAAATACTTCCTTAGCAATACATCATGGAAACACAGCCTAAAATTACAAATTAATATATTAATTTCTTAGTCAACAAGATGCTTGAAGTCCAAATTGTGCAAGTCAGTCAAACAACAAGCACATCAGTGATCTTTAAATTAGATTTAAAGTTTATCAATACACTCAATTTCCAGTCTTAAATCTTTGATTAAAAGTTTGTTATTCCCCACCGTTTATTAATGGCGTTTAAGCTTATTGAAAGTAAAGTAAAGTTGTTCTGTTTAAAAAGTGTCAAGAGCTTTCTGCAGTTGATTGCATAAATCAAATTTCAAATGACTTGTTTAGCTAAAACGCGTGTGAAACATAATTTCAACATTCATTTGTTCATTCGTTCAATTCAACAATTTGCTAAGAGATTATTGGACGGCCTAAGTTGGAAAAAAGATATACTTAATATAAATATAAATATTTTTGACACTCACACAACATTATCTAGCCCAAATTAAGTTTCTTAAAGAACTTGTGTTATGGATACTAGATAACTGATATACTTAAGAAATATATACACCAACATATTGAATAAATACATATTTTTTATTAGAATAAACATATAAACATCCATGACTTGACGACTAATATCTGTGTTCATCACACAAATATCCGCCGCCGCCGGGATTCGAACCCAGGACCTCTGGCATAGAAGGCAATGTATGTTACCGCTACACCAGCCGGTCGTCGAAGATATGGGAATCTTTCAGGTGAAAAGAAAATGGAAAGTGATGATGCGGTGAAATATGTTTAGGAAAGGCTGCTTCATCACTGAAATTAAAGATTACAAAGTATCACAAAGCGGTATTCGTTGAATTTTTCTAAATTTTTTATACGTTTTTTTTTTTATTTCCGAAGCTCCGTTTTTAATGCTTTGCTGCCATTGGTTACTTAATTCCAAATAGGGCGGAAAGTTCCCTTTTCCCGTTTCAGTTCAGTTTTTCACATTGATATTCTTTCGAATGACCAATAAGCCTATCAAAGGGACCAATAAACCTATTTGCGTTAAATTTGGTATGAGAACATTTTAAAGAATAAAAAAATATATCAAAGGTTTTGATTTGAAAATCTTCACATTCAAGATTTTGCGACCTATTAAATTGATACACTAGTAATGTCGAGGTAATTAAAAACTTCACAGACGTAACTAAATTATCATTTGTGTTAATATTTCTAAGTTTAATTCTGCGATATGCAATATCTAGTACAAATGAATTATTTTAATTTTCATTGCGAATATAAAAAGAAGTATAATAACTTAAAAATATTTCGCTCCAAACTATTGCATTGGGTTAAGCATCAATACTGCAAATATGTCTATTCAAAAGGCCACGTGTATTGTGGTACTCAAAAATAGACATGACGAAAAGCTTTCTTCTATTACGCCTGAGCACTATAGTGGACGTCTACTAAATGTTGATGATGATGATGATGATAAATAGGACAAATAATAAAACCTTTGCCTTCACGACCACTTTTAAACGGGTATTGAAGGTAAGCGTAAAATCCAGTAGCGGTAAAAACCTTGCATTCCTACGAATCTCCGTTGGGATGGATATTAATTGTTTGATGACGTGGATATTTCGTGAATTTAAGTTTTTTTTAATTCATATCACGGCCGTTTCTTGACTTGGTGGCTCGACTAACGGGGCAGGGAGTTGTCTACCGCCTCTAGTATTGTTCCGTAGCCGCTCTGTTTTATTAAACAAAAGGATTTATGAATTATATTTTAAGTTTTTCCATTTAGTAATGCTAAGGGATCAAGGTGTTCGTTTCCAATCCCAAAAAAGGGATGGCTGGCCGCGGCCCACGGCCCGACGGTTGATGTCGGGATGTTGTAGGTATATGTGCAAGTAACTATACTATAAGAACTTTGATAGAGCGATGTAGGAATTACGCCGGGTCGTCATCGTTCTGTGGAGCGTCGCTAGATATCGCTATATCACTCCCCTCCGAGACCGGAGGTCGATGTGGTCATGGTCCGTAAACGGTCTTGCGTCTTGATATGCTTGCCAGCGTGCCAGTGTACCGGAACCGGAACCGGAACCGGATGAGAATGCCGCATAGTTTGCGATGAGTCGGAACTGCATGCGGTGCTGTCCTGGACAACGTCGAGGGAATGGTCCCAGTGAGTCGGCACAAGCTCCAGTGAGTCGGAGTGCCTCAATGCGTCCAGGAGTGCTCTGCTCTGCAATGGCCCCAGTGAGTCGGTGTGGCTGGCGGCTGCTTCGGGCAGGAGAGTAGGGAGCTCTGCTTGTGACCGGCCGAAGTGCAGAGTGCTGTGCCAAGTTGCAGGTGGAGGCTGGAGGTGGCAGACCAGGCTTGCAGCGCTACAAGCGTAGTGAAGCGTAGTGGTTCACCCTGGTATCCTGGAGTGTGCTGGCGGCTGGCGTGTGGTACTCGCTGCTGGTGGGGAGAGAGTGATGGAGACGATGATGACGACCAAGATGTTTGTCCTCTTCTTCGAAGGCTGCGAAAGTAGTTCAGCTAGGGGTCACCACTTTGGGAACAAGGTGTTCGTTCGCAATGCCCAGAACGGGGTGGGAAGGCCGCGGCCTGGGGGCAGGCTCGCCGTGCCCGACGATTGATGTCGGGATGCTGTATATGTGCTAGTTTATATGTATAAGAACTTTGATAGCGCGATGTAGGAATTACGTCGTGTCGTCATCTTTCTATGGAGCGTCGCTAGATGTCGCTACAATGCTAAAATATCTGAAAGAATAAACTAAATATCTCTATACATGTATCTCTTTGGCTTATTTTTCCGTTATCTAGTATCCTAAACAGTGTCCTGAAAGAAACTTAATTGATGCTAGATAATATTATATGAATATCATCAATACCCACCCCAACCAGAATTTAATTCCAAGACTTTTGTCATAGACAAAAAATAATACCGCTACACCATGAGGCTACTAAAGTACTTAAATCAAAAACTTCAATTATGGAAAGAAGAAAAATCAGTCGTATTCTGATTTATTAGATCTACAACACTGGTTTTCAAATGCGCCTTAAATCAAATCAGTCACATACTACATTCGGGTACCAATAAAACACAAACTCAAACTATATTTGATTTTACTGTTTTAATTAGTCTTTTTCTCGGAACGGTGTGATTTTGAAACTACTCGAAAGGTAATTAAATATGCTACATCTCTTGAACTATTTTAACTGAAATTGAATACTTACTGTTTGTCCTCGTTGAGAATTAAGTAATTTATTTTCACTTCCACATTTGGATACTGTTTTGTATTTGTTTTTGCTATATCGAATGTCATTACAGGAGCCATCATGTCTGTTAGCTTAACCGCCTAGTCTCAGTGTAGAAAACCTCTAAGGGCGTGAATCCATATCTACGGTACAGCACCGTTTACTCTCACCGTAATGTTCTCTTATTCCGTCGCAGTATGCGTCAGCGGCGAGGGGCAAGCGCGGTGAAGTGGGGAGGTGTACTGCCGCACAGCGAGGTGTCATTCTCGTTTCAACGCTGCGGTGTGCGTCACGGGCGTGTGTCACTGAGTTAATATGGAATTTTTCGAAGACAATTTAATAGAATGAGTTCGCAACTATCCTTCTATAAATAAAAATAAAGACTTATTAAATGCCTTTTTATTAAGGTTTCGTAACAACCTTCACTCCTCCGTTGTAAAAACATGTTCCTCGGAGATTTTCTTTGTCTATTCAGAAGCAGTAAAAATTCTTCTTCTTCCTCCTCTTCAAGCAAAGCACAAATTACAGAAAAACTGTTCATGTTCACGTCTACCTTGGTAGCTGTGGCAAAATCAACTGACCACCTCTCCGCAGGGACGCTAAATGCTGCGTTGTGACGCTGCGTTGTGGCGCATACCGCAGCGTTGTGCGTCATGATCACCAGACCAAAGCTTCAGGAAGCAGGCGCCCCGCTCAGCGCTTCATATTTGCTCTTAAAATTATCTCCATCATGGTTCATTATAGAAAAGCACAGATTTGCACCGTACGGCACTGCGTGTGGTTATGTATGTATGTATGTATGCACAGTCGATGAAAATAAGATAGTGAATTGTAAGTTTTCTAGTTTGAATTTGCCACACGATTTTGCACCAAACTAAGCCGTGTGTAGCGCTCTAAAGACCTTTTTTTATAAAATTACACTTCGTATAAATCTGACTCCAACATGGCTCCTGCTGTTATATGCATCGGCATGTTTTTCGTAAAACTAAGTTCCTTCCTCAACCAGTGTGCTGTATCTTCGATCTCGTTTTCACTAACCATCCGGTGAAATTGAGCTCAAACACTCAAGACATTAAAAATTAAAAGCTCATTAGCCATAAGATTGAATATTGTATTTTAAGATTATGCATTTTAAATTTTCTTTAGACGTTACATGCGCTATAGTGAAAATATTCCTTTTTAAACTAGTTTTGTTATTCTTGTTTAGAGTGTGTATTTTACTTTGATAAAGGTATATTGTTATCAAAAACATAGCTTGTACTAGATTTATTCAAGCTTCTCCTTATTTCCATGTATTCCCCGAAGCTATTTTTATGTTGGTTTCTCAAAGGCCTGAGAAAAGGGTAAATTGGATAATCAGCATTTTCGTTTCTTTTTTTGGAGATTAAAATGTACGCGAGGAAAGTGTTTGCTTAATTCAAACAAATTTGACTATCGATTTTTCTAGAATCAATTTTGAGTATGTGTAAATAATATTCCTGGGTTCCTTTATTCCTGAGGGCCTGGGTTCAAATCTAGGATTAGTATAGTGAACAATTTTTTTTAACTATCTAGGGTGTAGGTTACCCTATGCCATATAGGATAACCCCTAGCTTCACTGATCTTTATAACAGGACCTTATTACAGCTTATTTGGTCAGTGGTGTGTCAGTTTTGCTATATTTCTTAATAAAAATAAAATAAAATCCCCAGAAAATCACACCAATTACATGGCCCCATGTAGCGATCTAAGGAGAAACCTTGAATATAAATACATATATAGACAAACGCCCAGACATGGAACATTTTTTTTCTTGTTCCGTGTGAGAATCGAACCCGCGACCACTGTCGTCTGAGGCAGACAGTGTTATCCCATCACCAAAGTAGTCGTAAACTATATGAACTATATATATAAACTATAAAACTATATAACCTTCCTAATATACAAATTTAAACCTTCTACCGATTTTAAAACCTTTATCTTTATTTTATTAGTATAGATATTATTTGTTATTTGATGGTTAACAAATAATATTGATGAAACGGGCAATTTTGAAAATACGTTTAGCAGACAGCATCACTTAAGCAATAATATAAGCAGTTAATTTTGTACAGAGCGTTGCATAGGCTCTAACAAACATGAGATAAACGATGCTAGGTAATTTTTAAGCCATAGTAACGAGGCCTAAATCCATCTGTAGCCTCATAACAACACAGCTTTAATTAATTTTTGATGAGAAGATATAATTACACTTCACCGACGCCCAAACGTAGTCTTAATTTATGTTTAGTGAAACCGAATACCTAAGTTGACCCTGTGGCTATTTTCCCGCCATTTGCAAGTCTTTGTGACGCATGCGAAGCACGCCGCTCATCTTTATTAAGATCTTTGGACTTATTTTACATTAATTTTTAATTTGAATTGTGTCCACGTCCTTAATTGTTGTTTGAGGCTTAATGAGCGCAGACCTTAATGATTATGTTTGTGCTCGAAGGGAGACAAATTTTCATATAAAATTACGATTATAATTATAAATTGGTCGACGCTGCTCCTAAATCAATAATTGGGGAATTATTGGTCTTAATATCAATTATTTTGTAATTGGTTTGTGTTCGCAAACATTTTCTTCAATCATCAATTGATTATTACATCCAGTATTGTTGACATGTTCTTCCATGCCATACTTAAACCTCAGATCCTTCGTATGGAACCAATCCGTGTATGTGTATTTAGAATTTATTTATGTATTCGAAATTACCAAATTTTCAAGTATTTATTAAGCTATTGCATAGCTTCTATCGCGGGCCTTGAGCGGGGGACCGAATCCAGAAATTCCGTAACGAAAAAAACCTAACACCCCCCACTCCGACCGTCACAGCGGTGATACTTTGATTTCATAACTTTACATGAGGGCTTTAATAAACAATCAGCGCCATCTACTAGGAACTTGTGGAACTTCATATTAGATCAAACATTACTGCATTAATAAAATAAATAAATAATTATAATTGCATAAGTTGATAAAAAATGCTATGAAATAGCTTTACCGCGGCAGTCTCCGAGTGCCACACGTCTTTTTTTTATTTTATTCTATTAGGAAAAGTTATTGCTATGTATTACAATTTTATCATTTTTATCATCTTACAAGTTTCCACAAATGATTACCGCATAAATTATAAAAGTGCGTTAGAAGACACGCGTAAAAACAATTGTATTGTAAAAAAAAATAAAAAAAAAGGTATGAAAAAGTGAATCCTGTCTTAGGGAACTGAATTTAACAATTTAAAAATAAAATAAAAATTTAACCTAATATTTTTTCAAAATAAAGAATAAAACAAAAACCACTACGATGAAAAAGAAGATTGAGTGAGTTTCGCCCGAACGCTTGGTACACTGGTATGGAAAATATCTAGATCGTGATTTAAGCTAAGGTGATTGAAGAGGTTGCGTGCGCGCAATAGGAAGGAGTGTTACCTGTAACGGCTTTTAACAAGTGGCACATGTAGAAGTGTCGGATTCCTGTATGACCTTGTATGAGTACAAATTTATAATAAAGTATAGCATATAAAAACCTACTCATCCTGATTTTCCTGCGGAAACGGAAATCACGCGTTATTAGCGGTTTCATTTTTATAAATAAACCTCAAGTGAAATAAATAAGGTGATATTTGATTCATTTGGTAAAAAGCCTATGCTTGGAAATCAAGAATCAATCAAAAATCATATGAAATCAAGACAGCGACGATGAGCTTTGACAATCATTTGCAAATCCCACAATGCCAAATCTAATTAGTCATATAGCCTTTCTGAGCGTGTATGACAATAAAATTTTCTTTCTTTCAAAGTTATATTTTTATTGTTACAGTTTTTGGGCATGATATTTTTGAGTAAATGCAAGCGCAATCTTGCAGAATTTGTAATGAATTTTAGTATATATTTATATTGTGTTATATTATATGGTATACTTTTATAAAATACATAATACATACACAACTTCACGCCTGCATCCCTTATGGGGTAGACAGAACACAAGAGGCTATCAAACCATCTGATGTCACGTTTGACAAATTTGGAGGTTTTATAATGATGGAAAGAGACTATTGCAGTGACAGGGGGTCAGCCCATCGCCCGTAAAAACGCTAACACAACCTCTGTCCCTTAACTGACTTTTACAGTATGCCCGGGAAGAGAAGCAGCTGGTACATTCCATGTTTTTCTTTCACTCCCAGTACAGCATAAAATAAGATATGTAATAGCAGGCCACGTCCCATCGTAGCACAGTTGTCAATGACTAGTATTGCTCCAAGCTAGCTAACAAAAATAACATTTTTTGAATCGCGATTTAGGGTTTCTACGAAGTCGTTATGGAAACTATGTAACACGAATGTGTTTCGCTACAGATTGTTGATTTTATAAATACACAAGCCGCTAAGCAAATACCGTCGGTGGGCTGTCAAAAAAATTTACTCTTCCAATCAAATTCCCGCACTGGTTTTCATGTTTGTTGAGAAACGGTAATCAAGCAGAAATAATTTATAAATGTTTTGGTATTTGTGTGGGTATGAGAAAATACTAAATTAAGTAACGTTAAATAAGCTACTTTTAATGGTTATTTTTTTTAAATAAAAAAATGATCATTTTTTGTTTACTTAATAAAGATTTTTCAAGTGTGAAAACTTTGAAATAAATTCAATAGATATTGTGCTGAACTTAGAGTAATAATATTAGGTATAGAGCGCGCGTATTCCATTTCCAGCCTAATGCGTAGCGTAGGCAGATGAATATTATGACAGGGTTGTGAATCTTATGCTAATCATTTTATCGATAACGCTGCGAATGCATGACCTTACTGTGTGTCAAACAGATTAATTTTAAAAGGGATATTAGTTAGAACCAATTGCAATTAAAATATACATTTCCTCATCAATTTACCTTTTCTTATTTTCTTACATCAAGTAGATAGTTGGAAAACATACGTTGATTTGATGATATTTTCGATTAACATTTTTATTTAACGCGAAGCAAAAATTAATTTCTTAAGCAACAATTATACCTACTGACGGCACAATAAATTAGCTACGTAGATGATACCGATTTTACGAAATCGTGCAATACATTATTATGCGACAGTAGTTTGATATGATGGTAGTGCGAATAACATTTGCGCGATATCCTAGGTAATTTTGTGAAAAATGAATTAAGACGGTTCACCCATACCACGTTCAAGCAAGCACTGACTGTTCAATATAATTAAGGATATGAAAATATAACGTATTTAAAAAAAATTGTGAAAGAAATGATAAAGACATCCTCTTAGTCCGTTTGTGGAATCGAGGTTGCTGTGAATTTGTTGAGGTTGCTGTGTGCGGGAATTTGTTTTAAAATTCAGTCGCTCTGTATCAAAACTCATTTTCATACGCGAGTTCTACGTTCTACGGAGCGTTGCGGACTGAATTAACACGCGCGCTCGGAGCGCGCGCGGCCACATCCGTACTGAACGTATGTTACGGGCGTTTCAGTTTAGTATGAAACGCGCGTTCAAACGCGTGACGCAGCGTAGTCACTAAGTCCTATCCCAATCTATGCCATAATATACTTATATTTTACCTTTATATTAAACAATATCAACTGAATTCAAAATAACCAAAAGCATGGTTACGGTGGCGGGGCATTTCTAGGTAATCAGAGGTGACAGAGCAGCGCGGATTTCGTTGTCACGCTCCCCTCCCGCGTCTGTTTCACCCCCTCGGCAAGTGATTTATTTGTTAAAAATATATTAAAACTATTAGTTATTTTTGAAATGATACATCAAAATTATAATTTGTTTGTTTCGGGGTATCGTTTTTATACGTTCGAACCGCACATTTAACCATTTTAATGTGTTAAATATCGAAATAACACAGAAATTCGCTCCTGACGTAAACACGGCGAGCTCCCAATGACGACTACTAGTGCTTCCGGTGACAACACAGCGTTGTTCTCACCCGTGCCTACTATTCCCACTTGGCTATGCGTGCTCTATACTTGACTATCACTTATCTTAAATATAATCGAAACTAAACAAAAACATACTTAGTTTTTGATACTTGACATTGTCCTACGTTAGTAGGTATGTTTTTTGAAGTTTTTTTTTTGTTTTTATGTCTATGTGTTGTGTAGCAACAGGTTTAATTTTTTTCGTTTACACTTCAGTTTATATTACAGGTAGGTACAGTAAAAGAAAAAAATAATCATTTTTTATATTCAGTGGAAGCACGCAACCCTAAAATAAAATTTGCTGTTATAATTGGAAGCGATTTTGTTTTCTTGTTAATTAAAAGAAACATATAACCAAAACTGTCGAGGATATGATTAATTTAGTACGATAATAATAATAGTATCAGTTTTTATTTATTTTCAGATAGATTTATGGTAATTTTGGTATCAAATTTTAATGAAGTGGCTTTTGTTCATTACTGTACCCACTTATTTTTTTAGAAACTCAAGTAATAAACTGTTTAAAGCTCTTTCCATTATATACATTCAAAAACAAACATTGTTAGCATGTTATTTCAGACCTCTTCCTCAATATTGTGTGTAAGTAATCAGTTTATATTTTTTTCATAACTTCACGCCTGTATCCCTAATGGGGTAGGCAGAACACCAGAGGCTATAGAACCATCTCATGTCACTTTTGACTATTTTGGAGGTATTCATATGATGCAGAGAGACTATTGCAGTGACAAGAGGTCAGCCTATCGCCCGCAAAAACGCCAATAAAACCACCGTCCCTTAACTGACTTTTACAGTATGCCCGGGAAGAGAAGCAGCTGGCTCATTCTATGTTTTTCTTTCGCTCCCAGTCCAGCATGGAAGAATCTCAGTTTATATTTAATTCAATTTACTTAGCTTTTTACTTAAAATACAATTAACTCCACAAAATAATAGTAATAACACTACTTTCGGTTTTTCTAAAGATTTATAAAACAGTTAACATGTTTAAAAATATATATCCACTCACTACCTACTCCTTTCGTTAGTTTTATATTTCGGTGGTTAATTAATCACCTATATTACACCTATATGACTAAAGTCAGCTCATAAAAAGCTTGTTTTAAGAAAATCACGCAGAAACACCTAATCTAGGTTTCCTATTTGCGACGCAAATCGAAAATAGGTCAACTCCAATCTGTGAGTACCTAAAATTTTCCTAGTAAACATGTTTACCTGGATAAATGGTGATTGCAATACAACTTGATACAACCTTGTCTATGAGTTACTTCCTGTATGCTAATCAACGAAAATTATATACTACCTATAACTAGTACATAATGAAACAAGTCGTTAAAAGTTATATGTATTTCTTACTTTTAAATTCGAGTTTAAACTGAGATTTAAACATGTAGAGTGGACTACATGCACACGTTGTTTAATAATTCGTAATTTTTTTTTCAAACGACTTCCAAAAAAGGAGCTGTTTCCCAATTCGTCTGTATGTTTTTTTTTGTGTCTTTGTTACAGGATATTTCGGACAATTATGAATAGATTTTGAAAATCCTTATTTCATATGATAGAGGATACTTCACAATTGGTCCCATATAAATTTCATCGAAATCGGTTGAGTACTTAATTGAAATTTTCAAACTTTAAAAAAATATGTATGACTTCGGAGAATGTTTACGTTGATGAAATTCTCAACTCAGCCAAAGTTTTGACGTGAAGTCGGTTTTTTTAATGTTCTGCATCCGTTGATTATTTTCATTTACTGTTTTCTAATTTACTAGATGTTAAGAAGATTAATGAGGGTGACCTATGAACATGTGTTTTTGCTATTTAAAATTAACATAAGTAAATTTAATTGTTTGCTTCTAGAGTTAATTTGCCTTAAAATACTGCTATAGGAACCAAATTTCTGTTCACGACTTATTTTTCACCCAGTATAATAAATCTTATGACTGTTAGTTCGAACTAACTAATCTAAGATACTACCGTTTGGATTTCGAAAAATCCCTTTCATTTCACAGCCCAACCCTTTGAAAAGGCTATGAGCTATATTTTACTAAGAAAATGTTCCGACATCCAAAGTGAAGGGGTTACAAATACGCGCTTTAATAAGTTATACAGGGTTATTGGTAATTAGACCGGAATCTTTTTAGGTGACGTAAGAGAGGCAATTCCCAATCATTTGAGCCCAAATTATATAATCCCAAAGAGTACCGTTTTCAAAATATTTGGGGTTATTCCGTTTTTTTTCTGAAAATCCAGTTTTACTCCTTCAAACATCGATTGCAAAAAAAAACTAATTGTCCAATTTCAATGTTCTTTTCAGTTTTAGATAGGTGTTAAGTAAATTAATATTAAACCATAATAAAATTGTTTCTATGTGATTCCAAACAGAAGCTACAGGAAGTTTTATAAAATAAAAATACTTTTTTTAGAGCAACGTTTACAAAAAATAGCTTTTTTCTCCAAGTAAAGGTGTAATGCATTTAGCGTTCAGTTTTTTGAAAAATTTCTACAACTTTCTGGCTACACAACGAGGTAAAACAATCGGCATTTATCTGTACAGTTCAAGAAATAAATTCAAAAACTAAACCGAAAACCTGCACTTTTCATCCTTCAAAGGATTGGTACAAAGTGTTCCTATGATTAAAACGCTTTCGATGTTAAAAAGTTTTTATATTAAGTAAATAAGGATTTTACACCTACATGAAACTGAAAAAAAAAACATTAAATCGGAACATTAGTATTTTTACAATCGATGTTTGAAGGAGTAAAACTGAATTTTCAGAAAAAAAGGAATAACCCCAAATATTTAAAAAACGGTTCACTTTGGGATGACATGATTTAGGCTCAAATGATTAGAAATTACCTCTTCTTCGTCACTTAAAAAGTTTCCGGTCTAATTAGCAATAACCCTGTATTTATGGACTGTTAAATTTAAGTCAATCAATTAGCTGTCGTTGCGATATATACTACTCAAAACAACATAGGGGCCACCTCGTTTTTTTCACAAAAAAACGATTGTATGACACTTTAAACTTAATTTTAAGCTAGGTTTAGTATCTTTGCATAAAATTTATAAGTTTATGTATTCTAAAAATTATTCTGAACAAAGTTTTTTAATCTTTACTCTCAAATGAAAGCACATAAACAAATCAAGTTAAAATTACCCTACTCAAAATAATTTTAAGAATAAATTAACTATAATAATAAAAACATATAAATTTTATGCAAAGACACTAAAACTAGTTTAAAATTAAGTTTAAAGTGTCATACAATCGTTTTTGTGAAAAAAACGAGTGGATTTTGTTTTGAGTAGTTTATAAACCTTATCTAAAAGTAACTTCATGTAGGCTAATCACCAAATGGTTCTAAATATAACTAAAATAAAAGATCTGATAACATGGTTTGTTTGTTTAAATATGCTTCTCGATACATCGTACCAATTTCAAAATTTCACTTGAAAAATCTAAGCACAACTATGTGAGAAGGTTCTAGGCTACATTATACCAAGGAATTCTTCCGGCAATGAAAGTTACGGGATACAGCCACGCGCAGCTATTTATAAGTTGTATTATTGAGGAAATAAGTTCTAATCAATTAGCTCTCGTTGCGATTGTACCATCAAAGGCTTTTCAAAGTACTCACCTGTGGCCTTCAGTCATTAAGCGCGGCATTTTGATTCCCGAAATCGATAGCTGGCTTATTCACGCTCTTTTGTTTACTGCTTGCGTATGAATTGTAAAGTAAGTTTATCGCAGTTTTTAACTATAATTTAATGAATTTACAAGATTTTTACCACGATTTTCTGCGATCATGATGCTTGTAACAGAATTAAAATATCGGACGCGTAAGATAATAGTGGAATAATCGGGGTAAGAATGCCGTAAATTCATTTAATTATAGTTACGTTACGTCTGCAACGCTGTCTGTACTACGGTTTGAGACAAAAATCTAATATGGCTTTCCTAGTGCTTGTTACCAATTTTAAATATAATGCTATGCTTGCTTTGAATTTTTTTGTCACCATTCATATTTTTATATTATTCAATCTTTGAGCCCTGTTTCATAAATTAAAATAATTGGTTAAAACGTTTTTATTTTTAACTTTTATCTCGAGTTTACTTAAATTAGTGAATCTGTCCTGCTATGCATAAATCCTTAAGAGGATTATCTGTCGTTTTAAATTACTCCAAAACGTCTACAACACGACGCGACGTCCAGAATGTTCTGACTCTCTTAACTGACTAATGAATCATTTACTCATGGTTGGACGTGTACCATCTCAGTCTTTCTGATCACTTTGTACCACAAAAATGGGATGGGAATCCTTGTTATGCGAGAAAAAAATTTAAATTCGGTAACTTTTCAAACTGTCAACATTCACAAGTTAGTGAATCAGGGTAGCTGGCCAGTTTTAAGGTAATATCATTATCTGAAGTGGTTCAGCTAATATGGTCGAGTGGAGTACTATCGGATACAGCTCTATGCGAGTGTTTTAATCCGCTGCTTGTAAATACAGAGCATGGTAGTAGGCGGTCAATTGATTGTGCGTACAGTTATGCGCGGAAGCTTTTCCTTCTGAAACAAAACAGTAAAAGTTTTCAATATGTGCAATGTAGCCAACTGTTTCTCACGTATAATAAAAGTAAATCTTCAATGGTTTTGGTATTTTTCTTACATAAAAGAATCATGAAAGATAGCTACATACATTCTACATACATGCTACATTCAGAATCATTTTTTATATTTACGGCAAATAAAAAAATAAGGCTAAGCAAGTAAACAAATAAACAAATTTTCTTACACCTATGTACTACGAACGTGCTACAAAATACTACGACGAACCTATGGAAACACCGTAGCATCAGGCCTGACTCTAAAATCTTACGTATGCCTTTCGTATTACTTCACCATACCTTAAAGTAAATCCCTTCAAATTCTTTAAATATATATTTTTTTTTTCATTTTTCATTTCAGAGATCATATTATATGAAGACAAAAAATATAATAAAAAATGAATATGAATTATTTACTGAGTAAATTTAACCGAAAGTTAAAGAACTGATTACGCAACGCATGGTTACGCTAGCGTTGGCAGCGTACCGCGAGCCAGGTCACGTGCCGCGGTTGACTCAGGCGTATGTAAAGTAAATAGAAACATATTAGTATTTATTTATAGGAAATTCTAGTGAAAAATTAAGTACCTTGTTTTATTACATAATTATGATCAGAATCGAGTATTGAGTGTTCTCCTTCAGTATCTAAAATTTGTCACCAGTCACCCTAGTAGACACTCAGACCTGAGCCAGTTTAGGGATAGTTCGTTTCCTAAATTAACAGGAACTAGGACTTTGAAACCAGGACCTCTCACGTTGAAGCATAACTCTCAACTAGGGATCCAACGATACCGATGTCGATAATCGTAAACCGCAGGTTATCGTTATTTTTGACGATCATCGGTATCGTAAAAAGTAGTACGATTTATAACAATTCTTAAAACTAGATTTCTTGTATCCATCTCTGCACCCAATGCAGAAATGGATACAAACTATTCAAGTTATTGGAGAAAAAATACTGTATTTCCTAATTTGAAAAAAAATGGCCCATAAGTATTTGTCCATCAAACCAGCAACAGTGGATTCAGAAAGATTGTTTTCTATCTTTGATTGATTGTTTAATCCATACGGATATAAGAAACAGACTCAAACCAGATAATTTAAAAAAAATATGTTTTCTTAACAAGAATTTAAAAGAAATTGATTTTAATTACGAGATTTAT
Organism: Stenoptilia bipunctidactyla; assembly: GCA_944452665.1. NCBI lineage: Eukaryota > Metazoa > Arthropoda > Insecta > Lepidoptera > Pterophoridae > Stenoptilia > Stenoptilia bipunctidactyla. The sequence goes on along the minus strand of OX101729.1, from coordinate 4,951,985 downwards.
GTGGTAAATTGTCCTTAAAACTTAAGTAAAGTTGATTTTACTCAATTGACTTGTTTTATTAGATGTATATTAAATAATCGTAATGCATTCGCTATCGTATTCGCTATTACGATACATTCGTCATTCGTATCGGTATCGTAATAGCCATATCGTTGCATCCCTACTCTCAACCAATGCACCAAAGAGGTCTTCAGTTGCAAGAAAACTAGGTCATCATATTTGTGATAAATTTCCGCAAAGTACCTGATTCAATTAATTATAAGAAGCTTAAATACTGCAACATATTAATTAGTTCCAAAGTTCCAAATAGTTATCAAATGTACTCTACAAGCATTCGTATACCAAATTCAATTAAAGTTCTCCTCGTACGTTCTAGAAATGGGTAACTTTTTTACCGATTCCATCCATTTCGATTCGTTTGTGAAACTCAGTGTCACGAGCAGGGCACTTAACTAAACTCAATATTTCTCTTAAATCAACTTAGTTCATGATTGATTAGATTGTGTTGCAGAAATGAAATGAAATTCGGGTATGAATGATAAGAATAATTTATAGATTTGAGTCGTATTGTTAAAAATATAGGATCTGTTTTTGGGTCAGTTGTAGAAGCATACAACAACAAATGATCAACGAATGCAAAGCATAAAAAAATATACTTAGTCCTTAGAAACTTTTTTGGAATCCAGTTTTACTTTTTTTTAATTTTCCTGTACTTGTTTTGTTGGCAATAAAGAGATTATTATTATTCCTATTATGAATATGATTTCAATTATGAACTTTTTAAGTACGTATCGGAATTACGCACCGAGGATTCACTATCGAAATGTTACTTTTGCTTAATGAAATTGCCTTTTGCCTGAGATTGCAGTTCAACAGGTAGTACATACATGGGCTTAGTCTATAATAAAAAAAACCTATCAACTTGTAAAAATGAAGAGCTTTATAGTGAATTAAATAAATATTTCTAACAATCACACTGAGAATCATATCATACCCTGATTGAGTTTCTTTGAATAAATGAACTTAAGGAATTGTGAAAAAATCAGAATATGTGAAAATTAGAAAGAAACATACAAACATTCTGGTCTTGACTGCTAATATCTATGTTTAACACACGTATATCCATCAAGACCGGGATTCAAACCCAGCTAGTATAATTTCCCAAAATGTTAAAGTATCATTTGCCAACTTACATAAGAAAGTCCCATTTAAATAATTAAAGAAGTTAAAAAAACTTCTGAATAGTTCTGAATACCTTATCTCTTAAATCCAGATTTACAAATCAGATCAATTTATAAATAAAGTCTATTACCTTATACCTTATTTTACCTTATTTTATCACTCTCAAATACATTAATATTAAAAAACATCTTTAGAAGTAATAATTAAAAGGGCAGAGATGTCTCAAAGGCGCTCAACGAGACATGCTTGGAGCTTCTTTTGCCTCCAGAATTTGAAATGAAGTCCGTCAAAGAACTGGAATGGCCGACAAATAACTCTGACATTAGCATATTAATTTTGTAAGAGTAAAGCAATGGGTTTTAAAAGTCAGTAGACGAACTAGCTCCATTGCGAACTTTTGATTTAGGCCATATTTATACTTATATAATGTGTAAGTAAACCTGAAAACCAGTGCTGCTGAAAATATAATGTTTTAGCAGCACAATGCTGAGGTTAAGCCTATTATCACAAATTGTATAATATGCAATAACCTATGTTTTGTTATTATGAACCTAAGTTCAAAATCATATACCTAGGTAAGTTGTTATTGTATTTGTATTTGATTTATTTTTGATAATAAATTTTTTTCTTTTTTTCTTATTTTAAAATATTGAAAAATAAGGGCTTTGACAAATAGGAATGGCGTATTATTACATTTGAATTTTTACAAACGTTTCGGTGTCTTTGCAGACCCCGTCGTCACGACACTTTGTCTCCGTTTTATACAGGCTGACCCAATTTGGTGACAAATTTTAAATACTGAAGGAAAGCACTTTGTACTCGATTCTGACCATAATAATGTAATAAAAGTAGGTACTTAATTTTTCACTACAATTCCCTATTAATAAATACTTAGTAAGTACTATGATACTATTTACTTTACTTACGCCTGAGTCAATCGCCGCACGTGACCTGGCACGCGGATCGCTGCCAATGCTAGCGTAACCATGTGTTGCGTAATCAATTCTTTAACATTCGGTTAATTTTTTTTAGTACATAATTAACATTTTATTTTATTAATTTTATTCTCTTCATGTATGATCTCAAACTATCACGTACTTAAGTTTCAAAAGTGACCCATCAGTCACCCTCAATATAAGTATGAATTGCGAAAACTTAAAACAGGGTTTCACAGATCCTTTTTGATACGAGGTTGAAGAATTAACTCCCAGAGTTTGTATGTCCTGACCCCTTTACTCCTCATTCTATCAAGTGTTGAAGTTAACAAATTTTGCACTTCTCGTGAATATTCATGTTGTAGTAGAGTATTCACTATCACTTCACTTTACTGTCTATTACAATTTATATGAGTTTATTTATCCCTCACATTTTATTGAAATTAAAATACTTCATATGTGAAATTAAATTATTTATAACAATTGTATAATATAGTTGTAATTGTTTTATAAAGTAAAATAAAAGCACCGCTGCAATTCTTTAAATAGTTTAAAACTATACACGATAATAGATCTTTTAAATATTATTCATAAAACAAAATTGATCTGACACACTTTTGTTGCATGTCCAGTGTTGGTTCTATTGGAAGTTTATTTAGAAGTAAACTGTCCCTTAGTTTTTACTTTTAGTTCAATTTGTATATCAGTTTTAGTCCTTAATTTTTATTTACGTAAATTATTAAATAAATAAAATACCAACTTCATAACAATTTGTCTTCAGTCTCTTACATTGGAAGTGTCAGCCACTTTTTCATTTTAGCTCTATCACGCTCATCACTTAACCATCTTTTATTTATGACAACTGCAGGTAGAGTGAAGCAGCGAGATGCCAAAAAGTGACATCTGCCTCGGGGCCCACAGAACTAGGTGACCTACATTTTACACAGCTCGAGGTGTTATGTTGACAGATAATCTTCGGAGATTTCGTATGATTTCGTCTTCCTGGTGTGATTTCCATACTTATTTTCGGCTTTATCTGAACCTTGATTTTTTTTCATGCATTAAGATTTTCGGTCATATTGTTTACGAAACTATATGGATGGTTTTTTTTTTAAGACAGGACTAAATCTAAAGCCTTTGCCTAATGCAAGCTTAAACAAACTTACATACTTAGAACTCTAGGTCCAGTTTCACTAAAACAAAACTTTACTACCGAGTGGGTATCTTAAAAATACAATTAATTTCAAACTATTCATCCAAGAAGTCATTAATTAATATTATCTTAAACTATTGTAGCAATTTTTAAATTTGAATCTTATTTTTGAAATAAATATTATTTTCTGTTAAGAAATAGAAAAATGCCTCACATATAAATCTGGCGTCCACGCGAGTTAGGACGAATCCGATTACTTTGGCAATTATTTAGAATATTTGCAGTTACTCAAAATTAAAATATTAAAGACAGTCAGTAAGGTATGGCCAAAGTAGTTATTGTTGAATAGATCGAAAAATTTCACAAGTCAATTTGAACACAAATATTTTCATATACCTAGGTATAGTGATTAGGAGCTGTCCGTGTAGACCAGTCCGTGTAAGTTTTTTCTGATCAGATTGGTCTAGTAAAAACTATCGATCGACGTCGACTAATCCATTCTAACATTGATCGACGCCCTCGATCGACGATCGATTGATTGGTGTGGTAACACCTTAGAATAGCCCTACCACACCTAGATAAGCGTGTCGTAAGAGGCGACTAATCCGAGTGACCCCGCTTGGTGGTAGGATCCCGTCAGGGTCCGACTGGCTAGCGACCACCCTTCATATCAAATCTGCCGCCAACTATCACCGCTCCGGCGGGGAGATGTGTTCCGGCGATATTTTATGAAGAGCCAGTTTTAATAATGTCTTAAATTTTCACGATTCATAATTTATATAAAACTACTTTTTAACCGGAGTAATCGCTTATAATTTATATTTTACATTTTAACTCGACGTTTCGGTGTCTTTGCAGACCCCGTGGTCACGAGCGACTGTAAAATGTAAAATATAAATTATACGCGATTAATCCGGTTAAAGAGACAGTTTTATCTAAAGCCCGTGTGATTCTTCGACGTCATCTTCACTTACCCTCAGGTGAGATTGAGGTCAAACGCGGGCTTAGTCTTCAATAATAAAAAGAAGCAACAGATCAAGGAAGGATGTGGACATTTTATCATGAACCTATGTACAAATTAAAAAACAAAAGATCGTTCTCGTACGGGTTATGTCTTAACGTATGTCGGAATTCATTTTATGGTTGTTAAGAAATATGAATAAATGCATAAATTTTCCTGCAAGCTAGCTTTGCATTTTATGAAATATCTTTGTCCACCAGTCGTCTATTGCATATAACAAGTATGGCTATTGCAAATAAAATGACTTATTTTTATAGTTTTCAACATCATTGTGCTTAAACAATGCAACGCATAAATTTAATGCTTAGGAATATAAATACCCGTTAAGGATGAGGGTGGAGAAGGACCTTGAGAACCTTCCAAGAGACCTTTGTCCAGCATGGAACGATCCGGGATCATGATGATGATGAAATAGAATTTAAAACACTTATATTAACACAATAAGCTTGTATTATTTTTCTATGATGTTTACTGTGTTTTATCTGCAAGTACCTACTATATTATTGTTTTTAGATGTAAATGCAAGAGGCTTTATCTCCAAAGTAGGTAAAGCAAAATAGGAAATGATATTTGCGACAGTTTTCCTTATACGGTTCAGAAAATACAAACATATGTATTCTATAGCTACCAATGAATCCCTTCCATAATGAAATCTTAGGGACGAGGTTAAGTTACGAGGGGTATTCAAGGTCCTATCAAAATTCATAAATTAAAACTAAGCAGTCGAATGGTCCTGAACTTAATCAGACAAGAGATCTTGAAGCTGTCAAAAGTTTAAGATAACGCGGATTGGATAGGCCGAAAATTGAAAAACTTGATTAATGAGTTCTTATTGTACAGACAACGTCGAGTGCTGTCAGAATGATGGAATCGAAGATCATGGGGGATCCATTTCAAAGTTTTTTTTCTTTGAATAAATCAAGAGATGGCAGAGGCAATATTACTCTTCGAACGGAATCGTTTATTGATAAGTTTGTCAAATTTAAAAAATATATAACATTAAACCGCCTTGTTCTATGTGTTTGCAAATCTTTGGGTTGTTCTGTACCAAATTATCGCATCCTTAAAAGTGATATCGTTATACAGGGTTGTGTTTTAGTCACTAGCCAAAATGTTTTTTTTTTTGATACGATATTAACGTACCTACCATTGAACTAATATGTCCTATCGTACTAAAATGAGCACTTCAAGACAAAATTTTGCCATCATAATTGCGGTGCCCGGCGCCGCAGTGACCACGATCGCTCGGTATTCTCGGCTGGAGGCGAACGTATATTGAACGACTATAAAAAAAAATTAAATAAAATGCCTACTGACATGACTGAAATTGACATGTTCCAAAAATAAGAAAAAAAATATACTGGAGTTACTTTTCATCGATAACTAGAAAAAAAAACAATAAAAAACGTCATTCTCAATATTTACAATAATTTATTTGTTTACTCTTTATTGCATACAATTACAAAATGGATTACATTGTATATTATTGTATAACAATTGGCGATCTTACCGCTAGCAAGCGATTTCTTCCAGACAACCCGGAATAATTAATAAATAAGGCTATAAAATGGCGTTATTTTCTTTGAAAGTCATAGAGTCTGTTCTGCTATTATGATTAGTCGAGGAAATTAAACTTTGATGTAGCAATTGAAGCGCTGCATATTTAATAGTTTGATTAGACCATAGGTTTAGACACATTAAAGTTTTTGCAGCGCTGCAGCTAAGATTACCTCATTGTATATGAGAAATTGAACTGCGGCACAAGTTTTTGAGTAGCTTCTCTAGTGTAAACGTATAACTCAATGGTACCTGCACATTTATTTTTACATACATACATACTTAACATACTTAACGTCACGCCTGTATCCCTTATGGGGTAGGCAGAACACCAGAGGTTACAAGACCATCTGATTAAATAAATGAAAAATGTGATAAATAAAAAAAATACCCGACCAGGATTACACATTTTTTTATTTATCACATTTTTCATTTATTTAAGAATAATTGAGCATTTTAAATACAAAAACTTAAAAACATTACTAAGACCATCTGATGTCACGTTTGACAAATTTGGAGGTATTATAAAGATGGAAAGAGACTATTGTAGTGGCAGGGGGTCAGCCTATCGCCCACAAAAACGCCTTTAAAACCTCTGTCCCTTAACTGACTTTTACAGTATGCCCGGGAAGAGAAGCAGCTGGTACATTCTAAGTTTTTCTTTCGCTACTTGTGCGCTACTTTTCGCTATTTGTGTTGTGGTACTTACCATATAAATAAATATATGGTAGGTACCACAATCTTTTTTACAAATATTTAAACGAATCGTATTCGTAGTCTACGACGAGGCATTTCATTGATAATATTACGACGTAGTACTAAAAGATGTTTTGTAGTGGCGCCTACTCGTCTTTATTTTAATGGTATTCATTAGTAATTTAGAGTGACCATGCTTTGCTTAATATGTTAGCGAATAAATTAATTTCTTTGTAAAAAAATACATACTCTTATTTTACAAAAATTGTTTCTAAAAATGATAGGCACGTATTGTGTAAAAAAAATTTGGCTGGTGACTAAAAAATAAAATAGAAAAAGGTTTCTGATTACTTTAAATATGGTTATTACACTGTCGCTAGTCAAATGCATTCATTTAAACTAAATTACTATGCGTATGATTGAACACGAAAAACTTACAAACAATGAAAAACCAACTTGACAAAATATTATGTCCATATTCTACAGGGTGTCCCACTTACCCTATATAATACCTTCTCGGAGGTATTCTATTACCCATAAGGATTACAGAAAATAGATGAAAAAAAATTTTCTTTCATACAAAAATTGAAAAATAACTTTTGAATTTTTATTTTTTTATTTTTTTTCTGTTATCCTTATAGGTACTAGAATACCTCCGAGAAGGTATTATATAGGGTAAGTGGGACACCCTGTATACATATACTTTTTACCTACGTTTCAATATTAGGTAATCAGTGTGTTAACATATTACTTCAATTTTCATTACACTCACTCGACCTAATTAAAATAAAGGCTACACATTTACAACTACTTAAACAAAAACAGAAAGTACAGCACAGGTTGAAAGCTACACAAAATATAAAAAAAAAATAAACAGATCTGTCTTGTCGAGAAAAGAAAACGTTTTTATTGTCTGTGGCGTTCAACTGACAATGCAGAAGTTTATCGATGCAATGCACAGTGAGAAAATACAAGTCTTACGTCCTCGTAGATATTAAATAAAAACTTCTGTCAAAGCACAGTGGGTATTCTTTACATAACAAAGGGTTTTGATTAGTTGTCGGAGAAAACTACATTCAAAACAATATTCCTGGTTAATATTTTATATCGTATTTCCGATTATTCAATGCAGAGTTCTTTATAAATGTTTATTGGGTTCTTGACAAAGAAACATGAGTACTATTTTTGATACACCATATTACGTTGCTTTATAAAATAACTTAATGGTATGTGCCAAAAATAAAATTTGAATCCAAGGTAAAGAAATGTCACTGACTAGAAATCGCAAATTCCATGAACATTTTTTTTTCGATACTCTGCTCTTTAAATAGTGTCTTTGCAGACCCCGTGATCACGAGCGTTCGTGACCACGGGGTCTGCAAAGACACCGAAACGTCGAGTCAAAATTTAAAATGTAAATATAGGCGATAAATCCGGTTAAAAAGCGTTTTATTTAATAGTATGAATCGCGAAAACTTAAAACAATATTACTCTGCTCTTTATTCGTCAAGAGATTACTCCCGACATTCCGGAACTGCGAGCTTTACAAACTATTTAAGGACTATTGCAACAGGCAGGATAGTGACCTCTTTCATGGAAGCACCCTTATCATTGATTCCAGAAACTTTATTGACAGTAAATTAGTCCTGTCCTGACTGGTGGTGATTCAGGTACACATAAACTCGTAGAAAGAATGTTGCCTTCCCGTGGGCTGAAATTCGGCTTATTTCACGCATAGTTACTAACTTTTTAAATGCCTTGTTTTTGTTTTGTTTTATACATGGTGTTGGGTAGAGGGTCCGACAAAGAAAGTCAGCGTGTTCAGGAAACCATTTGGAGAATACAAGTTGGCCAAAAAAAAATCTCCGACCCTCCATTTTGTTTTGAAGATCCTTTTTGTAAATTTTTCGGTTTTCACTATAATTGTACACACTTATTTATTTTTTTATGTTTAGTTATGTACAAACAGATATATAAATACAGGGTTACTTAAATTTAAAATATGTACAAAGGAACTGCTTATTTCTAAAATAAATTTCTACCAGCAGACCTGTGAATGGAGAGTTGTAACAGAAGCAAATTAGTGCGTGCGTAAATAACAGAATAGTATATTATGTAACAAGTGAGCTAAGTTCTCGGCTCATTATTAAGTCAAATCACAGCCTCGACTGTAATTAGCAACGCTCACGAGTTACATACGACGTTTTTCAACACACTTGTGAGTAAAAGACAGACATACGTGATCATAAAATTTATTTGAAGCAGCTGTTAGCTGCTGCGCGTCAGTAGCCCTGTCCCATTACACGTACACACGCTATTGTTGCTTGGAGGCGCTGCGCGTGCCGCTGCTACTGCACGCGCGCCGCCTGTCCGCGCGTCGCCTGTCCGCGCGCCGCCTGTCCGCGCGCCGCCTGGACGCGCGCGATCGTATATTTAATTTATAACCCGGATCAATAAAATATGCTCTGTTTACTCGCATGTAATTTGCACTAAGGTACAATTCAACTTTGTAGGATTCGTTATATTAGGCACTAGAGTATAATATATTATGCACGCGTGACTTATAGCCCAGTTTATAGTTCTAAATTCAATAGAATAACGCTCAGTTTACGAGCAAGTTTGTTGAAAATAATATTCCAATAGAATATACTAATTTTAAATACTACAAATAACTAAACATAACATACAGGTCATGAAGGTAAGCTAGGCAACCACATTTGCAATACGCACAAATTTTTTTGTGTAACTTAAAAAACAACATGTTATAACCAAATATTATGTTTATTGCTTTTCAAAATACTCTACAATTGTTTTAAACAGGAGCACCACAGATCTGAAGGCATGTTTTCTATATGCTGATTGAACACTATCACTGCTTTTTCGGAGTTGGAGAACCTCTGAAGGTGAAACCTTTAATAAAATCTTTGATTTTGGGAAAAATACAGAAAACAGAGGGTGCTAGGTCGGGGCTATGTGCAGGATGGGTGACGAGTTGTACTTTTTGGAAGCTAGAAATGACTTCATTTTGTTGGCCGTGTGCGAAAAAACGTTGTCATGATGTCCCTCGGTAAACAAAGATGGAGTGGTCAGGAAAAACAGACGCAGGCAGGTCATTTTTTCAGTTCCGTTCTATTCACTGAACATTAGTTATGATGGAAACTAAAATATTCTGAAAAGATAACTACAAATTGACAACTTGATCCTGTAATGAATTTCCTTAGTAACAGATTTATTCCTAGTTATCCATTTCGATTGATCACGATGTGATTCATTTTCAGTACCTAGTTAAATATGAACGAAACATTGATAGATAGGTAGTCGCCCACATATTTATTAATGGAGTGTATTCAGATCAAGATAACGTAATTTAATAAATTGATTTGAGGCAGACACTCGTATTTTTCCTGCTATTTAATGCATTTTATTTTATTACGGCAGCTAGTCAATATTGGTTTTAAGTGCAGATATCAAAAGCACTTTACTGTGTGGGCCAGTTGAGTACTGATTGTATAGGATTTGGATTTAGATATACGAAGTATTGCAAAAATGTTTTGCCGGGATATTTTTTTACCTAGATTTAATGGTATATGTAGAAAAGTACCTCTCACATAAACTACAGGATGGAGCATGGCTGCGTTTCCACTGACGCGAAGCTGGGCGGAGAGGAGCGGAGAAGGGCGGTGAAAAGTGTTGAGTGTTTCCACTGAAGTGGAGCAGAGCGGAGCGGATCAGAGCGGAGTGGAGTTGAGTTGAGTGGAGCATATTTTTGCAATTTTAATTACATTTAAGATGAAAAATAGATTATGATATATATTCCCTATAATTTAAAACGTATTATAAAAAACTTTATTAAGTACGAACTATGAATACACAACACAGATCGTATGAAAAACAGTATTTCAATAAATTACCCAGCCTTAATATTGTCTTAAGTTTTCGCGATTCATACTATTAAATAAAACACTTTTTAACCGGATTTATCGCGTATATTTACATTTTAAATTTTGACTCGACGTTTCGGTGTCTTTGCAGACCCCGTGGTCACGAGCGACTGAGGTGTCAAGCGTCGGATTGATAGATGGAAAAAGTTATACATCATCATCTCCATCTGTTTCTCAGAGAAGATGGTTGGAAACTATCACCAACATGGGACCCTATCCTGAAAAACATTAAATCTAACATCCAGCAAGCTGCACGCCCTGAAACTCAAGATACTGTCAGCTCGTTTCGTGTCAATCCAGAACGCTACGCTCGAAGACTGAGAAACAGATGGAGATGATGATGTATAACTTTTTCAATCTATCAATCCGACGCTTGACACCTCAGTCGCTTGTGACCACGGGGTCTGCAAAGACACCGAAACGTCGAGTCAAAATTTAAAATGAAAAAATACGCGATAAATCCGGTTAAAAAGTGTTTTATTTACCCAGCCTTGTTCACCCAGTGATAATAAATGATATTTTTACTTTTTGTGTTTACGCATTTTAAACACTGTTTACGTATTTTAACACCCATTCGACCACTACACCATCTAGCTGTCTTCCACGCCGCTCCGCTGTCCTCCGCTCCACTTCACCTCGTTGAATATCTGTTTAACTCTGTTCCACTCCGCTCGTGCTGTTTCCATCGAAGCGGAGCGGAGATTTCGAGCATAATGATTGGCCTATTCAGGAGCCGCTAAGCTCCGCTCCGCCCAGCTCCATGGCAATGGAAACCCAGCCCATGAAGGGGACGCAACTAGTTCAAAACTTTATTTTTATTCATTCGCTAATGTTTTTTAAATGAACCTACCTTCACTCAGAAACTCGATCTGTTCAAAAATGTCAAGGAACTCAACAGAAATCTCATTCACTTATTCAGATATTTTTAGTAGCGCCTTGTACAGTCACGTCTAATAAGATGTATAGGTCCATTCTCTTTGGAATTTGAACCTTAGCACAACCGAATAAGTTGAGAAGTGTGTACATCTTATTACACGTGATTGTACACAACTCTTGTTTTACAGTAGTTTAACATTTTATCTAAGGTTTCATAAAAGCGTACACATTGCCCTGTGAATGAGTTCACTTCTATTTCACTTCTAACATTTTACTTGGAAAACTATACAACACAATTGTGCGTCTCTTCTCTTGTGATAGCTTCCGTTATCTTCATTTAAATTATAGTCTGTTTAAAAGTTCATAAGTTTCAATTAATAAGAGTCGTAGAGATCAAAGGGAAATACTATCAAAGTACCTCATGTAGTACAACAGGCCCCAGCTGTGGGTAAGACTACTGGATTCATCGGAATTAACCACTTTTCAAATAAAATCTTTTGCCAAATATAAGGCACATCATAGACTTTTATCGATTACATCAAGAAAGCATACCTAAGGGTGTTACCAGACCAATCTAGGATACAATCTAGGATCGGCGGCGTCGATCAATGGTAGAATGGATTAGTCGATGCCGATCGATAGTTTTTACTAGACCAATTCAAATCAATTGGTCTGGTGACACACTTAGTTGTCAAGGAAATAAAATTGTCTGTCAAGGTTCATATCGTTCACTTGAACTGTTTTATTTATGTCTAGGAAATACCTAAATGAAATTATAAACACATTTATTTATTTTACTCGTTTATTGATTGGATACTCTTGATCACACTAACTATTATACTACCTATAATCAATTACTAATTAATTTTAAATATCGAGTCCTCAGCTTAATAAGTAAACGAGAAAGATCCAGCTGTCAAAAATCAAAAAGATGTAATATAGTATTTTTGTAACAATGTTTTAAAATTTAAAACAATGACTATGGGAACAAAGACCATTTTAAGTTTAACCTAAAGATGAAATTTCAGTGGTCATTTGGTCATGACTTAATGAGGATTCTCTTTTGTAACATCAACATATACCTACAATCTATGCGAAAATTTTAAAGCCGAAATATAAATTTTCGCACAGACATTACATTTGTCCAAAATGTAGTTTTTAATTTAAAGTAATGCCACAAAATGTTGTCCTGTCTAACTAACGGCATTAAATAATTCAAGCTACAGATGTAAGACCCATTTACATAATGCCTTATTAACATTACGGCGCAGACTAAAGAGTATAATGTGAAATAATAAAATAGTAACATTTTGCAAGTTATGATGATAGGCACTAATAGTCCTTGGGTGTTCTTTATATTCTTACTCTCCTTTATTTGAGAATTCAGATGCCGCCGACAATGTTCCGTTACTGACTGAGTTACTGAGTGACTGAGTGGAAGGAATTCCCGAAATTCCCACGGGAACGGGAAATATAGGACTTTTTAGTTTGTATGAAAAATTTTATTACTTGAGCGCACGGATACGATACTTGGCATAAAGGTTCTTCAAAAAGTGACTGGTTGTTTTATGAAAGGAATTCCCGAAATTCCCACGGGAACGGGAACTATATGATGTTTTAATTTGTATGAAAAAACCTTATTCCTGGAGTGCACGGATATGATACTTGGTATAAAGGTTCCTTAATAAGTGTCTGTTTGTATTATGGAAGGAATTCCCGAAATTTCTACGGGAACGGAAAATATAGGACTTTTGAGTTTATGCGTGTACGAAATCGCGGGCAAACGCTCGTAATAAATAAATGTCAATAAGTACTGCTTTAACTGAGTCCGTAGTTTTTTTTTTAATATTTTGTCAGACATTTAAAGAAGGTTGATGGTAATTTATACGACTGAATACTTAAAGGTCCAATCTATTGTGATTTATACAGGGTGACTGGTGGGTAACTTTTGAAATTCAAGGATGTGATAGTTTGAGATCATACATGAAGAGTAAAAATATAATAAAAATCAAATATGAATTATTTACTGAGTAAACTTAACCGTAAGTTAAAGAATTTACTACGCAACGCATGGTTACGCTAGCGTTGGCAGCGATCCGCGTGCCAGGTCATGTGCCGCGATTGACTCAGGCGTAAGTAAAGTAAATTGTAACAGAGTAGTATTTATTTATACGGAATTCTAGTGAAAAAATAAGTATCTACTTTTATTAAATAATTATGATCAGAATCGAGTACAGAGTGCTCTCCTTCAGTATCTAAAATTTGTCACCAGTCACCCTGTATATTCAAACATATATATGTACACTTTAATCATGTTAAGTTAAGCTTGTTTTTAAAATGAATTGTGAATAAAGGGACCGTATTCGTACGGTCATACGTCCAGATTGCCTTAAATACCAAAAGAACAGATTTAAAGGCAACTCTGCATCATAGTAGCTCTTAAACTCTAAAAGCCTAACAGCTTATTTTGAACTTTAACAAAAGGATCAGCAGTTATCTCTACATTTTACAAGGTTAGTAAATAAGGACTCGATAATAAAGTAAACACTTAAGTACCAACAGCTTGCATTTCTCTGGGCAAGGATATCTTGAACTGCAGCAATACAATCAGATAGATTGCTATCATACTTATGGCCTGAAATTAAAAGAGTCAATAGTTTACTTACTCAACTCAAGTTGTCTTGACCTTCATAGAAAGTTTATAGAAAGATTAATCGTGTAATAGGTAGGGGAGCAATATAGGTAAACAATTTTAGCCCTGCGAAGGTGGCATTTTAGTTTATTAATGTTTTCTCTTTTTTTTCGTTTAAATGCGCAATCGCCTTTACATAATGCAAATTTTTTTTGAAAGAAAATGTTCCTAGTTGGGTAATATTTTGAAAAATTCATTATGCAATATACATATGTATACAACTGTAATACAGCGCCATCTAGCCCTGAATTAAGAACATATCTCTGCGAAACATAACACTGTACGTACCGAGGTGAGTAGCTCCCGATTGACGTTTGCGTATCCCTTCAAGCTAACCACGGCGGGGTTCATCTCGATGGCTTGAATGAAGTGATCTATCTGAGGAAGCAACATGTACAACTTAAATCAAAACTATACATAAATAACCGAAAACATGCCAACGATTTGTTACTGTAATTAGTGGCGTTACCTGAAGAGATCTGTACTGAGCGGTTCTATAGGTTATTTCAATCAGGACGGGTCGATTTCAAAATGCAATAAAACAGGCTGTGTGCGAGAAATTAACAAAATTATTCTTTAATTTGAAATACCTATTCATACCATTTTTATATGATTATGATATCATTCAGCCGCGTCTTCGAACAGTGGCACAAATCTGAGAGGTCCACTTTTCAGTAGAATCAAATCGCCCAACCAAGTCACATCACCTCTGCATGAAACAGCCCTACCTTAAAATCTTTCATGCAAAATGTCCATTGTTCTGTGCCGTCTTGCTGGAAACACATGTCATCCAAGACCATTTAGTTCAGTTTAGGCTCAAAAAGATATTAAAATAGATCCGCCTGTTGATTGCCCGTCTGCTGAAAATTAGACTCTCAAATTTGTGCCACTGTTCGAAAACGCAAACATAATCAAAACAAAATGGCATGAATAAGTCTTTCAAATATTATATAATAATAATTTCATTAATATATCGCGCACAGCCTATTTTATTCCATTTTGAAATCGACCCGTCGTTATTGAAAGACCCTATATATCGACATGATTAATTTTTTTTGTTTTTTTTTTGCAAAATCTAGAATTTTCTACCACACGTATAATCACTCACCTCACCATCAAAGACTCACCCATCCTGCAGCGATGGATTGGGCTACATGCGCTTAAGTAGGTATGTGATAAATTTATGTAATGCAATTTTTAATCTAAATATTCGTTTAATTATTAGTAAATTTAATTTCAATTACGTACAATTTAATTTTGATTTTGACTTTGATTTTAATTTTGTGTTGTATTATAAATAAGTATTAATTTGAATAGAATTTAACATAATTTGTAATTTTGTAAATGTCTCTAATATTAAATTAATGTTATTATTATTATGCCTACTAACACTAGTCTTTAAGTTTCTACAATGTTTTACTAACAAACTATGGATCACTGGTCTGAAAATAAACGTTTTATTATATTATTATTATTTGTGTTTTGAACATACACTCTCGAGTTTTTTTCGTTCTCGGTTTTCATGAGTTTCACATTATTATTATTATTATTTTTTTCATGAAACAATTTTTTCTCGGTTTTCTCCGGTTTTCTGATATGCACGGGCCTAAGCCAAGTGCATATCAGTAGATGTGTTTCGGTGCAGGGTAGGCTGTAAATTAGGTATTAGTGTGCCTTGAGTGTTAGATTGACTGGAAGCTTGTGTGTGATCGTGGGGAGTAGTGAATGTGGTGGTGAGATGCTCCGTTTCGGTACTCAAGAATTTTCTAACTATGCGGCAGGTGTTTAAAATTACAGCTTTTTGTAGGAGGTGGTAGGTATGAGCAGCTAGTGAAAGTGTTTTAAGGGATATTATTATGTGTTTATGCTTTACATTCACCTTAGTCAAAAAGACTAAGGGTTAAAGATGGAACATCTATGCGAGCTTTTGGCTAAGACATGATGCTTATAACTGAATTATATTGAGAGAAATTTTCGCACAAGTCGGCAAGTGTTCATTATTACTGCTTTTTGCAGCTGTATGAAAGATAGTGGATGCATTTCTAATAGTTTAAGTGACTGATGGAGTGTTTTAGGAATTACGCCTGTAGATGAGACTATGATCGGAATTGTTGTTACGGAATGAGCACGCCATTGCCTTTTAATTTCTATACCCAGGTCAATGTATTTATTAAGTTTTTCAGTATGAGTCGTCTGGAGGTTGTGTGTATTAGGTATAGCTACATCAATAAGATAAACGGTGTTGTTGATTTTATCATGGAGGGTGATGTCTGGTCTATTGCATGATATTGTTTTGTCAGTGAGTATAGTTCGGTCCCAGTATAGTTTTACGTTGGCGTTTTCAATGACAACATCTGGCTTATATTTGTAGTAAGGGATCTTTTCCTGTAACAATTTGAATTTATAGGCTATGTGCTGATGGATGATTGCTGATACTTGGTCGTGTCTGTGTTTATAATCAGTCTGGGCTATTGCTTTACAGGCTCCTGTTATGTGCTGAATAGTTTCTGGACTACTGTGGCATTTTCTGCAAAGGTCAGAGTGTAAAAGGCGGTCTCGTATAATGTACTTGCAGTAGTTTTTGGTATCTATTACTTGGTCTTGTATGGCCAACATAAATCCCTCCGTCTCCGGGAACAACTCACCTCTCTTTAACCAAGCGTTTGACGCAACCTTGTCAACGGCTGGGTTGGTTAAGTCGGCTCGATGTCGGCCATGGAGTGATTTTTGTGACCATTGTTGTATTTTCTGTTCTTTGGTGGTTTGTGGAGGTTGGTATGTGGTATCAGCTAGATTTAATGGTGTTAGTTTTTTATCGGCGTTGACTACAGCTTTATGTAAATTTGAGTGTGATTGCCTGTTATAGAAGTATGTCCTGAGAGAAGTAAGCTGTTTGCTATGAAGGTTTTGGATATCAATAATGCCTCTACCGCCTTCTACCCGTGGTAACGTTAAGCGTTGGGTGCAGGTTCGTGGGTGATGCTTCCTATATTTAGTCATTAGCACATTAATGATTCTTTGCATCTTTTTGATATCTGTCTGAGACCATTGTATGGTGCCGAATGAGTAAGAAAGAACCGGAATGGCATAGGAATTTATGGCTTTTATGGTGTGACGCGAATTAAGGTTTGTGTTTAAAATTTTATGAAGCCTGTCTTTGAATTTTTGAAGAAGTGAGTTTTTAGTTTCTTTTTGATGAATTTGCTTGGATTGATGAAAACCGAGGTATTTGTATCCTGTCAATACATCTAGTGGTGCTATTTGTTGTTGATTAGATAAAGTGTGAGTGTCTTCAACAATTTTTCCTCTGTGAACTGATTGTATGGCACATTTATCAATTCCGAACTGCATATTTATATCAGTAGAAAAAGACTCGGTGGTTTCAGCTAATTTGTGTATTTCTGTGGGAGTGGAAGCAAAAAGTTTTATGTCATCCATATACATTAAATGGGTAATGTTATGGGAGCTATTGTTGGTGTGAATTTGAAACCCTGTTTCAGTGTTGTTTAATAGTTCGGACAATGGATTTAAAGCTAGACAGAACCAAAGTGGACTCAGAGCGTCACCTTGAAAAATTCCTCGTCGGATTTTAATAAATTCAGTTTCAGCGGCACTGGATTGACTATGGAGTTTTAATTTAGTTCGCCAGGATTGCATAGCGGTATTTAAAAATTTTACTATTATAGGATTTATTTTATATATATTGAGAACATGAATTAACCAAGAGTGAGGCACCGAGTCAAAGGCTTTTTGGTAGTCTATATACATCGTATATATATCGCGTCTGTTCCTAAGGGCTTGCCGAGATATCACACTATCAATAATAAGTTGCTCTTTGCAGCCCTGGGTTCGCTTCCTGCATCCTTTCTGTTCTTCGGCAATTATGTTATTAGTGTTTGTGTGAAATCAGTTCGGCGATACAGGAGGTTATGATCTTATATATATTTTGAAGGCAAGTTATTGGGCGGTATTTAGCAGGATTTGTGGAGGGTGTGGTTTCTTTTGGAATCATGTATGTCTGGCCTTCTGTGATAAAATGTGGAATTGTTTCAGGATTTTTTATAAAATTGTTTATGTGTTCTAATAGCCTTTCGTGAGTGGTGGTGAATTTTTTAAACCAATAATTGTGCAGTTTATCCGAGCCCGTAGCCTTCCAGTTGTGGGTTTTATCAATAACCATTTTTAACAAATCCATACTTATATTTTCATAATTCATTGTCGGTAGGTCCAAAAATTTTTGCTCATAGTTTTGTATCCAAGCACCGTTGACATGATTAACCGGGTTGGACCATATATTTGACCAAAAAAAACTTAAGTCTTCAGGTGTAGGTGAGACATTCTCAGTAGTAGGAGTCTGTGTGGGAGCTTGTAAATGTCTGTAGAAACCTTTTTCATTGTTTTGAAATAATCTGTTCTGTGTTTTCCTAAGTGTAGTTTGTTTATATCTGCGTAATCTGCTTGAAAGTGTATTTAGTTTCTGTTTCAAGGTATCGAGGAAATGTGGTAATTCGGTATTATTATTTTCGTGTTGCGAGTGGATTGAATACTTTAATTTGATTTTTTCTACGTGTTTCGTAAGGGAGCGACTATTGTTGCCTCTCATATATTCGGTGACACGACTGATGTGGGTTCTAAGATCGGCTATTCTTTTCTGTAAACGCCTTTGCCAAGCTGGTGTTTTGTCACATTTTGTCCCACTAGATGATGAGTGGTAAATTTTGGCTCCAGTAATTTTAGCTGTTGTATATGCCGCACAGTAAATTATTAAATGGGTGGTTTCAAAGCTCGCATCCGCAGAAAGAAAATTAGGGAGCACGTGGTTATTTATATGATAGATTATTGCACTTAATTTTTTTGAGGTTTTTAGTTTCGGCAAATATGGTCTTAATGTAGGGTCTGTGTTTTTAAATGTATCAAAAGTGTTGTTAAATATATGTTGTATGTTTTCTACAGTCTCCTCGGGCAAATAATTAGGTATTGGTGATTGATTATCAGCTCTGTTTAATGTCTCAGACACATTGGTTACTTCTTCTGATAAAGGAGTTGTTTCTTCATCGATTAATGGTGAAGCTGTTATACTGTGAACGAGTGTAGTTAGGGTTTCCATATTACTCTCGTCAGATTGAGTTTGGTTTTCAGGAAAGACAGAACTACGAATTTCGTCTAATTTAGTTTGGGTGATTAGTTTATTGTTTATAATTACTCTACGTTGGTCAGCAATTCTTTGCTCACTAAGGTGGGATAATTCGGGGTATTTGGTTATAAGCTGTTGATACATTTTACTTCGATATGCAGTCATGTTTGTTTCGTTATCAGTTACTTCAAAATAAATTCTAATTATCGATTCATTGATTGCGTCTGACCATCTCATTCGTCTAGTCCCGTTTGATATAAGGGATGCAGGTGTAAATGTAGGATTAATGTTATTGAGATAAGTTGTAACTTCGGTTCTTATTTCATCTAAAGTACTTGGAGAGAGAAGATTGTTATTTATAATAGCTCTTCGTTGACAGCCTACCCTTTGCTTAGATGCCTCCATGTGCGGAAATTTCTCGTTAAATTGTTGGTGTAGTGGGTCTAAATAACCCTTGATAGATGTTTCTAGTTTCGTCACGACAAGGTAAGTACGCCATATAAATTTATTCATGGCTTCAGACCATTTCTTTCGTGACCGTGTGGTGCCTGCGACGGATGCAAGGTTTGCGGCGGTTGCCTCCTGCATAACATCAGCAGACATTGGTGATGATTCATTTGATTGAGGGTGGGATGGTAAGGAAAATGAATGCGGTGATGAGCTGGGTGATTGAAATAAGCTATTAGATGATGATGAGGGTGTTAATGACTGAATTGAAGTCGTATCGGCTGTAGTATTTTGTTCGAGGGGAACCCGCCTGCTCAGTCCCCCGTCGCCAACGGTTCGTATGCTGAGGTATCCAGCGTCGGCTCCAGATACGCCGTTATTATTATTATTATTATAATTATGTCTCAAGAGCGTCCTTACTTCTTTCTGCGTGGGTCGGTCAACTGCCAGCACATCTATTGAAAGCAAAGTGTCCTGTACTCCTGCGGCCACCTGAAACGAAGACATACTTAATATTCTCTTTAGCTTTTACGATTCATTGTAAGTAATAAATAAAATAAAGTAACTAGATTTTATCGTGTATAACATCCAACAATATACAAGACCTTAAACTCAAGACACTGTCTGCTCGTGTTGTATTAATCCTGAATGCTTTGCTGAAATACACCACGAAACCAAGAAGAGGTCCTAACAAAACACAAAATGAAGCCTACATTCAAAAAAGCGACGGATGCAGGTTTTTAAATGAATGTTTTTGCCAATCCCTGACAATTAAACAATTGAGCAACAGAGCTGAAATCTAATTTCAAAATTAGAACATAGCGACTCAGACATGCTAAAGACTATTAAATGAAGGAACGTATAATTTTTGTCAAAACTTTAACAACGGAGCACAGAGAACTAAATGTACGGGTGCTTTGTTTAAAGTTTTGATGATAAGTAAGAACGTCTATGCGATTTGTAAGGCCGTCAAATTTTTAATTATTTGGATAATCTTTTGAGTTATCTAATAATTATATTCACTCGTAGAGTTTCAATGTATTAATATTCGACAAAACTGTACTGGATAGCTTCAAATTTAATGTATTTTGACTATTTAAGTGTGCATTTAGGTACATACATACATACATAACGTCACGCCTGTATCCCTAATGGGGTAGGCAGAACAACAGAGGCTATAAAATCATCTGATGTCACGTTTGACAAATTTGGGGGCATTATAATGATGGAGAGAGACTGGCAGTGATAGGGGGTCAGCTCACAAAAACGTCAAAAAAACCTCCGTCCCTTAACTGACTTATACAGTATGCCCGGGAAGAGAAGCAGCTGGCACATTCTATGTTTTTCTTTCGCTCCCAGTCCAGCATGGAAGGTTTCTCTATAATTTATATTTTTTTACTTATTAAAAACTGTAAGGCTGTGTTCTAACTTCACGCGCTTCGGGAAAGCGGGCGCGGGGCGGGGTAGACTTCGCTGGTTGATATTGGAAATGTATTGGTGAGTAAAATCAGAATCAAATTATGCACAATAAATTGCACAAATAATTGCGTGGCGTGCGCTTTGCGTGTGGTTTAATACTCTTAGGCGTTCTAGAGAAGAAATGAATCAAATCAAAACGACATTGGGTTCATGATTGTATGGATGAAGTAGCAGTTGTATATTGATAAAGTACTGACAAGATCTTTGTCGTCTCTGCTAGATTCGTTTTAACCACATGGCTAAAAAATACTTCGACAAAAGTATGCTTATAAATATTTTTCTGTTAAAATCGGGAAAATAATAAAAAGTATCAATATACTCAATTTATTAAATAAATTGTCGTTTAAAGATAATTTTCTTTCAGTACTGTCGAACGCGACATCTAACCCACTCGTTAAACGTTAACAATACTTAAATATAAATAAATAAATAATAATAAATTAATAATATTTCTGACACTCACACAACATTATCTAGCCCAAATTAAGTTTCTTAAAGAACTTGTGTTATGGATACTAGATAACTGATATACTTAAGAGATATATAAAGATACATATTGAATAAATACATATTTTTTATTAGAATAAACTTAAATAAACATATAAACATCCATGACTTAACGATTAATATCTGTGTTCATCGGCCGCCGCCGGGGTTCGAACCGCTACATCAGCCGACTTAATCGAGGCGCTTGCCTGTATAAGTAAATTTTGTTACGACTTGATGCACTCAACTGTTGTGAAGTAAAGGCTTAAAAGTCATAAAACAGTAATAATAATAAAACTCTCCATCATTCACTGAAACAATTAGAAATGCATCCACTATCTTTCATACAGTTGCAGAAAGCAGTTATCATGAATACTTGTCGACTAGTGCGGAAATTCCTCTCTCTCTAATTTACTTATGGACACCATGTCTTAGCCAAAAGCTCGCAATGGTGTACCAACCGTTTCTCTACTCTTAATTTAAACTAAGGAGAATGTAAATCATAAGATTATAATAATAATAAACTCTTTATTGCACAACTACAAATATATTTATTTAGGTATTTTCACAAAATCCACAGCTCTTAAATCAAGATACAATATAATTTTAAGTTATAAACACTTACAGCCATTTATGGATTTACATTTTTTAAGTATAACAGTAAGCAGACATATATTTGAACAGAAGTTCTGATTATAAAAAAAAAAAAATATTACAAAAGCTTAGATAAAAAGGTAATTGAAATGGATCAAATTTACCTTTAGACAATCTATAGAAATACAAACTTTTCTGTAGATTGTCTACAGAAACAGTATCGTTACGATAAAAACATAATATATTCAGACATCCATAAATTTCATGGCCTATTGTGACTAGGGCGAAAACACTACAATTTCGATTCAACTATAACTACTACGACAAGGGTTACAAAATATTCGAATTTAATTTCTTAACGATATATTTTAAGTCGTCGTGGCGCCGTGGTTACTGTGTAAATCATACGATATCACAGGTCAAGCAACGTTCGGCGCGGCCGGTACTTGGATGGGTGACCGCCGACCATTCATTTCTCACGACGACTTCCGTGCTTCGGAGGGCACGTTAAGCAGTCGGTCCCGGGTGCTGTATACTTGTATACAGTAGTCGTTAGGGTTTGTCAGAAGCCATTTTGGCGCCCTGAAAATTCTGGCATCAACCACCCAGCACTGGGTTAGCTTGGTGGATTATGGCCTATACCTCCTCGTCACCCAGGGGAGAGACTCATGCCCTGCAGTGGGCTCATTGCAAAGAGTTGTGATGATGATGATGACGACGATGAATGATATTTTAAACAAATACCGAAATTAGAAGGAACTCGTGAAAAAATAATATAATAGTGTCTTTATTTATAAGTGTGTCGTACAAAGCTATTAATATGTTGGTAATAGAACCCCGAAGACGCTGTTTGAGTGATGAATACCATTTTACAGAAAAAGTGAAAGTAAAGAAATGCAAAAAAGCAGATGCTCACTCACTTTTATATGAACGTGTATTTCCTGTAATGGTGAAAAGTGTTTTTATTTACATACAACAACAATATCTTTTTATGCGAAAACAAAGCTTAGCGTATTAAATCCGTCAGAACTTGCCTGTTTCGCATTTACGAATGTAAATTTAAATATGAAAACAAAACATATACGTATTTTTCCGTATTTATTAGACCCGCGAGCGGTTTGCTAATCAAATTGATATGAATTTTAAACGGGACATGCAAAGTGATTTTTAATCACTTAATTGTTTGTATTTTTTCAAATTGTAATACATTTTTCGTAGAAATAATTCCAAAGCAAAATAGCTGGATGAGGGCGGCGCGGGACTGAGTGACTTGGAGTACCTTGGGGGAGGCCTTTGTGGTGAGGATGATACCGCTCTACCACATGAGGAGGTTTTTCAAATTGTTCAGTTTTTAATTAATTACAAAATTTGTATGGTATAAAAAGTGTATGACTTTGCTAAGTTTCATCAAAGTCGGTTTAATAGTATTTGAGAATTACTCAAAAGAGTACAGCCAGGCAGACAAATAAAAATATTATTGTGATAGTCAATATCGAACGCCAAACGCATGTTTTTTATGACTATGTTTTTCTTATTTTTTTTTTTTGAATTTAGAATCATACCTTTAAAGTAGACTTGTGAGAACAGTCAGCAAATATGAAAAGCAGCGTAGAGCAGTACAAGGCATCGACAAATAGCCCCATCTCTTTGAAGGTGAACCCGAAACCATGATCCACGATCTCAGATAGGGCACCGTACACGGCGATCGTTATGTTAAAGAACCTAGAAAAACAATATTATACTGTCTTAATACATGACATAAAGTAATTCAAAATTCAAATTCGGGGAGAAAACATGGACGGCGTGTCTAGAAGTTTTATTTTAAATTCGTATTTCTCTATTTTCAGAAGAAACATTGATCCTATTGGTGACATTTTTTACCATAGAATATTATGATTTTATATGAGTCCTAACTCTAAAAAGATAGTTAATATATCTACAGGGTCAAGGTACTCATTCGCCAAATTTTTTTTACACAATAAGTATCATTTATAGAAACGATTTTTGCAAAAAAAAGTATTTATTTTTTTACAAGGAAATTAATATATCCGCTAACGTGTTAAGGTAAGCATGGTCACTCTAAATTACCATTTAAATATAGTCGACTACGCGCTACTACAAAACATCTCGTAGTACTGATTCGTATTATTAACAATGAAATGCCGCGTCGTAGTAGCTGTTCATCAACAGCAACTATTTTCAAAAACGTTTGTGGTTCCATATTTCTACTTTTTTGTACTGAGCGACGCTAAAATAAATATGCAGGTACGTTTATATTGTTTCAAACAAACTAACTTTTAAATTTGGCTGGTGACCAAAAACAATCCTGTATAATTCTCCTCTCCATACGTTTATCATTTGTTTGTTTATTACTGAGTGTTTTTCTTATGTTATCATTGTTAGCGAAATCTAACCAGCTACTCACAACACAGGGTAACCTTACGTACGAAGAAAATGCTACTGCATATTATTGAACAAGGAATTTTCTTTCCACGAATACATGTTTTAGTGTGGAAATTCTACCGAGAAACCATTGAAAACTGCAAAACTTTCTGCTTCAAATCTTATATTCATTGAAGAAATAAAATTATTGAGTATATTAGTAAAAGTACCTAATTAAGTTCATCTTGCACACGTGACTAATTCTTCGTCTTAATAATACTAATTTGGGCAGATTTGAACAAAATAAAACGGAGGAACCGAGATGTTTTTTCATGGGCTTAGTCTGCCCGAAAATAAGATCTCCATGTTGTCCATGTCTTCTGTTTTCTATATTCAGGAATTGTTTTGTTTATCGCACTTTCTACAGACCGTTTTGAACAGAATAAATATGACATAAACATTACATTCATTTGAATTTAAAATTCTTTGCCAAACTATAGCTTTTAAATTGATCAGTTTAATAAAAAGGTTTTCATGAAATATAGGTAAATGAAATATTCGGTACGTATTGAATTAGCATAGGCCTAAAAAGTATCGGGTTAGTTACAGTCTTTTAATATAATAAATTACAAATCCTTGAATCAGTTTGTCGCCGAATTCCATCACGTCAACAACAATATGTTTTGAAAGTTTTCTAAGCCCTCCGAAAATCAGTTGAGATTAAGTTCATATCCACGTTTAGAAAAGTATATACGAGCTATTGCAAACATTATAGTAGGCAGTCAGAAACATATAAATATATCAAATATTTGTCAATACTTTGTACAATTGTTCTTCTATTAATTTTTTTTTTATAAATGGCGCGTTTCAATTTAAAAAAACGGATAGCTTTGCCTAGGAACAGAATAATTTGCTACAACTCGTGGCTTAAAAGCATTTCCATATTAAAAGTATTGCCATTTAAACGGCTATTAACGTATAGGAGGGTTGCTAATACCGATTCAGAACTATTTTATATGGAAAATGTCCTCTTTGGTGTTTCAATACTCGTCAGTATTTTTTTTCGTAACTGTTAAAGGCACTTTTTTACTCAATATTCTTTTACTCATGACAGTCCTTTAAATATTGAAACTTTACAAAAATCGATTACTAAAATTATTTATATCGATATTAATGATTTTAATATCGAAACACTTACATAAAAAGACAGTAGGTGGAATAAGTACGGGCATAAGCATTTCCCAGAGATTGCAGCAGTTCAGACAAGTTCAACCACAAGTAACGATATCGTGATATCAACTGAGCGGTACATTCCACTGCGACGTCCTGAAATATTAATGTACAATAAATATTTTTATATACATACATACATAACTTCACGCCTGTATCCCTAATGGGGTAGGCAGAACACCAGAGGCTATAAAACCATCTTATGTCACGTTTGACAAATTTGGAGGTATTATTATGAAGGAGAGAGACTATTGCAATGACAGGGGGTCTGGCCTATCGTCAGCAAAAGAATACCAATAAAACCTCCATCCGACTTTTACAGTATGCCCGGGAAAAGAAACAGCTGGCACATTCTGTTTTTCTTTCGCTCCCAGTCCAGCATGGAAGACATTTTTATTTATACGATTTACCTTTCAATTGAATAAATTGAGAAATCAAAACTAGTAAATGACACAGACTATTCTTCATGAGATTCTCTCCAACAGGAGACTTCAGATTGACTTTCAAGAAAGTGTTTCTGTAACCTGACAGTCTTTATACCTAATCCTATTTGCTTTAAAAACTTGCTTTTTACGGAATTATAATCATTCTTCGGATGAAAATTTCAAGCAAATAAGATCATGCAAAGTATGTAAATTAACCTGAACGGTATCGAACTCAGTATCTTATATCTACTTTTAATTCATATATAATAATAAAAAATAATAAAATAAAATCCCCAGACAATCACACCAACTACATGGCCCCAAAGTAAGCATAGCTTGTGTTATGGGATACCATGTAGCGAACTTGGGGGAACCTAGATACACCCAGACACGGAACATTTTTTTTTCTTGTTCCGTGCGGGAACCGAATCGTCAATGGTATTCAAATCATAAAGTCAAATAAAATATTGTTTTTATTTTATTGTAATTAACCTTACCCTCCGAAAACACTCCGAAAGACCTTGAGAAGCAATCTTAATCCCCTTACAATTGATATACCAAAGCGCGCAATTCATATTAATCATGGTAATGATATGGTAATATGCCATGGTGTGCCTCAGCAGGAAGCCATCCAGTAAAGCACAGAGGCTCAGCAGGAAGCAGACAGCCAGCAGGAGACAGCCGACGCTGATGATGACGATAGCAGTCTTCAGGTTTGGGAACTTCAGATCACCTCCTGTTACGCGGTAGTAGCGGACCTAGATTTAGAAGTAAATGGGGTTGAAAAACACTCTTTGAGAGACAAACATAAGAAAACATCAGAAAATCAAAACATCAGAAAATAAAGCAATTTTATATGATGATGACTGCAGTGTAGCAATCTGTGTTGCAGCAGCTATCAACAGAAAAACTTGAAATTTGAAATAAATTTGTGTTGCAGCAGCTATCAACAGAAAAACTTGAAATTTGAAATAAATTTGACTGTCAAAGATTTCGATGCATCAGCTAGCCGACTAGAGTTGACTTAGTGACAAAACGTGTCATAAAAGTTAACTAATTCCTGCTCACCCTGAAAGGTTCGCCTGGGTTACTACCGTCCTGCATAATAAAATCGGGATAATGTGTTCCGGCAATCAAGTCAACTAAAAATCAAGAGTGTCTTATAGTATCTCAAGAAATCTCACCTGAAACTTTCCCCAGTTTGTCTTATAAATTGCAACCTGATGAGCAACGCCCCAACCTACAAAGGGTATCCAAAAATGGGGCACCAGGAAAACCACGAACACAATTGCGTAGATGTAGTCATCAAATTTTCGGATGGATCTCAAAATGAGGACACGTTCGTAACCGACCACCAAAACAACTGCAGTGGCAGCGATGTAGAAGCAAATGGCGTAGATGGTAGCGCTGGATCTCCAGCTGAAAGTTATGGCTCCTGAAACAGATCTTTATGTTATATCAAAATTTACTTAAATTGATGACTTCGTGTGTAGGTGCCCTTCGTATAAAGGCCTCCGCTAGATACAGCGGCGTTGTAAAGCTTATTTGTTCCATTTTCAAGTATAGTCTTGACGGTGTTATAGATTGATATATTAAGACTTAGACAAACTATATTTTAAGCCGTAAAAGTGGCCTTCACCTGAGGCTTTGCAGATGAGAAAAAGGAAAGACCCTAAATTACCCAGCACCGTACTTTGAATGTCAGTTTTAATGCTGATAATTAACTTACCTATGTCGTAAGTTTGTTGTTGTTTTAAATTTTGTCTTATTTTGTTGTGTCTCTTCCTTATCTTACTATTAAAGCTACCTACCTGGTCGCGATCTAGTAATAGGCATGACAGCTAAGGCGCGGAACAAGACAAGCAGCAGCTTGTGGTCGCGGTAGAACTGGTCATGGATCTCGCAGGTGTCGCCATCTTGTGAGGAAAGGAGGTCCCTTTGTTCTTGTTCCTGTATGGTAAATGAAAGACAGTTTTTTTTTTATTTTTTTTTATTCTGTACTAAACCCGCGTTTGAACTTCATCTGACCTCATAGTAAGTGAGGATGAGGTCAAAAACAGCTCGCGGGCTTAGAAAGAAACTGGATTTTCATAAATCTTTGCTCGAATACATCACCGCTAGCGCCGATATTTGGCAGGAAACTTTAACGAAGTGTGATCGTACCACCAAGCGGGGTCACTCGGCATAGGCGCCTAGCTTATCCAGGGGCAGTAGGGCAATTCTTAGCACAAGGAGGTGATAAGATCAGTGGCTAAAAATGCTGCAATTAACTGTAAAGATCTCAGTGCATCATGAATATGCTTCATCTATACTAATATATATGGCTGCAGAGTTTGTTTGTTTGAACGCGCTAATCTCAGAAACTACAAGTAAAATTTGAAAAAATCTTTTTGCATTTGATAGCCCAACTCTTGAGGAAGGTTATAGGCTATATTTTATCCCGAAATTCCCACGGGATCAAAAGTTACGCGGGTAAAACCGAGCGCGGTGGCTAGTCGTCAATAAAATTCTGGGCTTTATTGAACAATAAATATATATTTTACTCATACTAGAAAGTGGGTTTAATTACGAAGAAAACTTACATAATCCCTCTGAGTTTTTTCATATACAACATTATTCTGTTGAAGATGGCGCATTTCATTATGAAGCAATGATTTATTAATGGCTTCGTCAAAATAATGATCCGGGATCATTGTGGACACGATCAACCTGACACTAGGACAAACTTAAATAACTTAGACAAATGGCTTGAAGGCGACGTTATCGGTGCCGCAAACAGTTAGCGTAAACATAGTTAAAATTTTAGGTAAATTACCGTTTCTTGACGTGTATAAATGCACAGGTCTCAAATAGGCGTGTGGTATTGTGAATAAGTAATTTTGATTGGCGTAAAAGACGGTGCTTAGTAGTTTTTTTCAATAAAAACTAATATAAAGTTCGTTTAGGTTTTTGAACGATAACCGATAGAGTGGTGAAACTTTTCAAAACAGTTGAAATTGAAAATAAATTACGTGAGACCAAGGTCCTGAAAAAAAAATAACTACGAATATGTTAATGTTGTGCAGTCATGATAAAAAAATCTCTATTATTCACAAGTTACATTGTATAAAATAATACTGAACGATACTATATTCTTTTACAAAAGCGATCTTATCGCTGAAGAGCGAATTCTGCCGGGTACATACATACATACATAACTTCACGCCTGTATCCCTTATGGGGTAGGCAGAACACCAGTGGCTATGGGACCATCTGATGTGACGTTTGACAAATGAGGTACTATAATGATGGAGAGAGGCTATTGCAGTGGCAGGGGGTCAGCCTATCGCCCACAAAAATGTCAATAAAACCTCTGTCCCTTAACTGACTTTTACAGTATGCCCGGGAAGAGAAGCAGCTGGTACATTATGTTTTTCTATGTTTTTCTTTCGTCCAGCATGGCTGGACTTATCTACAGCCTAATTAGTCTTAGCTAATATTACATCCTACGCAGGTAGTAGGTACCTACACTATTAGAACCTACCCGAATGGTAGAGATAGATGGTTGTTGAATTCCACTATTCTTTTGCTGGATTTTTCTTATAAACTGTAAAATGAAACGATTATTCAATCACAACCTTGAAATATGTCCGGAAGAACGAAGTATGTTGTGTACCTACCTTCTAATTAGTAAATTGATATTTTTATAATGTTTTGCGAAATATTCAATACCAATGCGATAACTATCCCTATGGTAGCTTATGCACTTGAACCGCCTTTCATCATCCGTCATCTCATACAAGATTTCTAGATCAGTATTTTCTCAGATTCGGATAGTATGTAGAGTTTAACGACTCTATGGATAACTATTACTTTTTAAAGATTATACGGCCAGTATTTTAAAACGTTTTTAAAGCTTTGTTCGGGCCTCAGATTTTGTTACAACTAACTCTTTAGGATATTAGCTGAATGTTTCAGGTAATATCAGTCAGAGATCCCTTCTGATATCAGTTGTACTGTCAATTTCTACCGATTCAGAAAAGGTATTTTTATTAAAGCCTATCCCGACCACATTCAATCCGGTGATAGTCAAAGGGGTTTGCCGATGACAGAAAAAAATCTCTACTCATATACCGGGTACTTACGGAAGTCGTCGCGGCGCCGTGGTTACTGTGTGCATCAAACGATGTCACAGGTCAAGCAACGTTCGGCGCGGTCGGTACTTCGATGGGTGACCGCCGACCATTCATTTCTCACGGCGACTTCCGTGCTTCGGAGGGCACGTTAAGCGGGTGCTGTATACTTGTATACAGTAGTCGTTAAGGTTTGTCAGAAGCCATTTTCGGCGCCCTGAAAATTCTGACATCCACCACCCAGCACTGGGCCAGCTTGGTGGATTATGGCCTATACCTACCTCCTGTCGTCGTCATGGCGCCGTGGTTACTGTGTGTATCTTACGATATCACAGGTTAAGCAACGTTCGGCGCGGTCGGTACTTGGATGGGTGACCGCCGACCGTTCGTTTCTCACGGCGACTTCCGTGCTTCGGAGGGCACGAAAAGCTGTCGGTCCCGGGTGCTGTATACTTGTATACAGTAGTCGTTAGGGTTTGTCAGAAGCCATATCGGCACCCTGAAAATTCTGACATCCACCACCCAGCACTGGGCCAGCTCGGTGGATTATGGCCTAAACCTTCTCGTCACCCAGGGGAGAGACTCATAGCCCTGCAGTGGGCTCTTTACAAAGAGTCGTAATGATGATGATGATACCGGTTTACTTAGTGCCCTTTCCTGCGATGGGGGATGGCACGCGTACGGTCCTGTTCAGCTTGGATGGAGGCTGCCGTATTCCATTATTTCATACTTTTTTTTTACGGGGACTACAGAACCGCACGCTCGTCGTAAACCACACGTTTAGGATTAACCCGCGTAACTTCTTATGCACGTATGAGGCGCCATCAAAATAGCTACCGCGTTATTTATTCGTATGGAATAACTCAGCACAGCGGAAGTGTTTTAGTTGTTTTCACGATTTGTCCGCGACATATTGACTGTTCTTGAATCTTTTCATTGAATCTTCCATGCTGGACTGGGAGCGAAGGAAAAACATAGAATGTGCCAGCTGCTTCTCTTCCCGGGCATACTGTAAAAGTCAGTTAGGGGACAGAGGTTTTATTGAACATTTTTTTGTGGGCGATAGGCTGACCCCCTGTCACTGCAATAGTCTATCATTATAATGCCTCCAAATTTGTCAAACGTGACATCAGATGTTTTATTGTATAATATAGCCTCTGGTGTTCTGCCTACCCATAAGGGATATAATATAGGCGTGAAGTTATGTATGTATGTTTGTATATTGACTGTTTGTACTTTTTCAACCAGCCGTTGCTACTACACTACGCAATATAATCATTATATACTGCCAATTTCATTTACTGTGCAAAGCACAATTTAATTAATGCCTTAATAATATGCCTTATCAATGTTAGTCATTTATAGGGTTAAGGACAGTTTGAACTTGGCCCACATTTATAAACTTTTTCAACTCTACGGGCCATCTTAAGTCGATGAATTTTCATACATATAGGCTTCTTCCTATAGCGACAACCGGCTGGTGTAGGGGTAACGTATATTGCCTTCTATGCCAGAGGTCCTGGGTTCGAATCCCGGCGGCGACGGATATTTGTGTGATGAACACAGATATTAGTCGTCAAGTCATGGACGTTTATATTTTATTTAAGTTTATTATCTAATAAAAATATGTATTTATTCAATATGTATGTTTATATATTTCTTAAGTATCAGTTAACTAGTATCCATAACACAAGTTGTTTAAGAAACTTAATTTGGGCTAGATAATGTTGTGTGAGTGTCAGAAATATTTATTTATTTATTATTTATTTATTCTTCCTAAATTCATTCAAGGCTTCACATTCAATTCTGACATGCATCTTGGAGGAACTCAAAAGAGATAGAGAGTTTTCTTACTACCGAGCTTGAAACTACTTACCTACGGATATTCGATCAAAGTCCGAAAAAGGGTTTAAACTATAGCTACTTAAATAAAATGTAAAAACTTGTAACCAAAATAACGTTTATTGATTTATAAACATAAAAAATATCACAGTACTGAAAAACTTTACTGTTAACAATACATATTACAATACTTAAATCTTAGAATATAAGTTAGATCATAGAGCGCTAAGAAAATATTTTAAAGTTTTGCATTTATTGATGCTCAATTATTAAAGATTAGAAAATTGGGTCCAGTGGGTACTCTATCTGCCTCAGCCAAAATCAATTACTGTAAAGAAATTTATCTCGGGTGGGTAACTGCAAGCAAATCATTGCCGTTAATCATTACGTTAGCAATATAACGTAAAATACTAAGTAATTTCGAAAGCATCAGCCATAGACCCGATAGCTCAGTTGGAAGAGTATATAATCTGTGTGTAATCCTAAAAAGGAGATTGTCTGTGGTGCGCAGTGACCCTTCGTTTGTCTTTATCCAGTGCCTGTTATCATTAAAATTGTTTTCATCAAGTGTCTTTTTATTGGCCAATAACTTGGACGAAGTCACCATCTTGATCAAAGAAATCGGTTTCGAAACATTAAAATTAATTTATTCTTTCAACATCGATGTAAAGCAAATAACTTCTATACAAATTCTAAAGAGAATTGATGAACATTTTTCGACGTCTCAGCGGAAAGGTACGATTGCACTCAAATCGCTCGTGAAAATAAAATCGAACTCTTTAAAACCGGGTAATAACATTTTTCGGTTAAAATCGTGTAAACTTGTGAGCGCTCTATTCATCAACGTACACTCTAAGACTAAAATTACTTATAAAAACATTTTGATATAAATTATAGCCTGTAGTCGTATTTTAAAGTTTTTGTACATTACTATAATGTAGAGTAGAAAAATACGAAATAAAGTTACCCCAGACTGGGATTCGAACTACGGGTTTTCGGGCTGGTTCGAATCCTGATTGGGGTTTACTTTATTTAGTATTTGATTATCAATAAGAAAGTCATCAAAACATGGAAGCAGCGAATTTGATGAGACGCTTATCTACCGCTTGCCTATGATTTTAAATTACATTTATTTGAGAAAAGGATACACAGGGTCGATTTGTAGTCAACGGTAAATTTTTTTTTACGTAATAAGTATCATTTGAAGAAACCATTTTTGCAAACAAAAGGTAGGTATTTTTTTACAAGGAAATTAATATTATTCGCTCACATACTAAGAACAGAATACAATGAATACAATTAAAATAAAGACGACTACGCGCTACTACAAGACATCTTGTAGTACTACGTCGTAGTATTACAACTAAATGCCGCGTCGTAGTAGCTACGTTCATCAACAGCGACTATTAGTAAAAAAGTTTGTGGTGCCATATCTTTATTAGTTTCTACTGACCGACACTGAAATAAAATACAGGTATGATTATATCGTATCACAGAAATTAACATTTAAATTTGGATGGTGACTAAAACACATACCTGTATTTAACTATAGTTGAATTGTTTTCAAATGATTTTCGTGACAGTTCAAAATTGACAAGCTCAGTGACGTTGCCGCAACCAATTTGTTTGATCTTCCATTCGATTGCTTTTACATATCGAATCAGTTGGTGAAAAAAATGTATTGAGATTTACGATAACATGATGGCCGCTCATATTCAGCGATTCAATGTCGATTCAGTAGTGTCAATCCCTATCATCTGAACGTTCCGTTTCTTTGAATATGTAAATTTGAGATGAATGTTTTTATGACATTTACTTAATT
Source organism: Stenoptilia bipunctidactyla (assembly GCA_944452665.1). NCBI lineage: Eukaryota > Metazoa > Arthropoda > Insecta > Lepidoptera > Pterophoridae > Stenoptilia > Stenoptilia bipunctidactyla. Next base: position 4,917,979 of record OX101729.1, on the reverse strand, counting down.
TATTTACGATTAATAATAAAAATTACAGTTGATTAATAGTTTAATTTCTAACTTCAGTAAAAACAATGTTATTTACATAGTTTTTTTTAATTTTATCGCGCCTATTTATATTTAATTAGTTGTAAATAGTTTGCGCGTAATGGAAAATGAGAACTGTCAGGAAAATCATTTGAAAACAATTCAACTATAGGAAAAGGCTTGTTGAATGAATAGGTTTCTCGCGGATGGACGTGTGTGCCGCCTTTGTCACCATGATCAGTTTCCAACAGGTGGCAAGGAAGACAAACGACCCATCCTTATACGAGTTTCTTGTCAACCGACTTCAAATAAGGAAGGTGTTCTCAAGATTGTACGTTGATTTCTACATTTAGTTAATTATTAATCGATTTTGATTAGGCTTTCTTCTTTTCTACATCATAGATAGATACTCCATCAAAATCGATACTGAAATCTTTTTGAAAAAATTACGCTTTTGGTTTAAAAATTAATCAAAATAAATAAATATTTACAAAGATTACGTTTAAGATTTGGTGCGTTGTTCACTACATCAAAAGTTTGAAAAAGGACCATAAAATGTTAGTGCTTTCGTGTATTCTATAAAAGGTATGTTTAAGGCACTTTTGGTCACTTATCAGATATCAGTTGTCGGCACAGAAGGCAGCATATCAAGCTATACAAACCTGTCAAATTTCCCTAATCAATTTTAAACTTAATGTCGAGGGCACAGAGTTCAGATTCAATCACATTTTTTTACAGGTTTGTAACGCTTCACCTGCTGCCTTCTGTACATTATGCAAAATATTTGGACAGTTCTATAATATAACAATAATTTATAAGGATGCGTTTTAAAAATCTGTTGAACATTGGACATTTTGATTGTTTTAGTTACATTGGCCCTTTTACCTATAGTAAGTATACATAAAAATGATATTGGAATATCTATAGTGGTTCAAAGGGTTCCATGAAGGTTTTTTTTCCAGAACATTTAACGATTCAGGAAGCTTTTATAATTAATTTAAGCCTAAGGCTGTGCCGTGCTAACAAATATGTACCTATTTTAGTTTGGTGAATTCTATTTTTATACAACGTGTAACAAAATGGAGAGATAAAACTTAAGGCTCAGCTTCTATACCATACGTAGAATATACAGTAAAAGAATTAGCATGATTAGTGCTGGTATAGACTTTCATACAAATTTATTTAATTATTTTACAACAAAATATTTTGACAACCCTAGTCAACCTATTAACATAAAACAAGACTTGTGTAATAAGCGAAAACTCGACCGCAGCGCGACCAACATCAGAAGCTCAGACCAATTATTTTAAGTACTAACAATAGAAAATAAGTAAGTAAAATCACAATTAGTATATAAGTAAGTCATCTACATAAACAAAATTTTTAATTTTTAATTTTTATACTTTCATTTTTGTAACTTTTTATCTCGACCATGACCCCGACAAAGGCCACCTTGCCTTTTTGCGCTAGCGCACCCTCATGGATTGCTTCTCTGCCTTCACGTCGCGGAAGATTTGTGTGTTTTGTGTTTTTATATGCGCTATCAGTTCGGTATCCGTGTGGTAGTTTAGGACGTCTTTTATGCGGATTAGTCGATTTGCTGTTTTAGCAAACTCCGCTTTGTCGTCGTCCCGTTCTGACAGCTTTTTGTGAATGTTTGTCATGTCCTCTTTGGAAACGCACTGCTCTACCACTTTCCGGTTTCAAGCAGTGCTGACTTTTTCCACTCTGGCTCCCGTGTTTTGGGGTCTATAGCCGCTCTGATTGTCTCAATGATTTTGTCCCCAGTTTTTAGAGGATCATTGGACGGGACTATTAGCGTGTGGTTTGGCCTCGGCTTTGGTGGCAGCGCAGTTGCTCCCGCATAGGTCATGTGTGTGTTAGTGAATGTCCGTGTGCTTATGTTGTTATATGGAGATGGATCTCTGGCGCGTCTCAGCTCAGTTTCGAGATTCGTCACTAAGGGTGGTGTTTTTTCCCTTTTGGACTGTCTCATTGTTCTGAGCTCCGATGACACCGCTTCGAGACCCTCAGATAGCGGTTGGAGTTGCTCTGAGATCTCCACCTCGAAGTTTATTGGTCCAGATTGTTTATCCGTGAGTTGAGTGCCCACTTTGTCAATTTGTGCTTGGATTTTTTTTAATTCTGCTAGTGTTTGTTCCGCGCAGCTGCCACCCGCACTCTGCTTTTGTTCCAGCCTGGACAGAATTGAGCTGTTATTGGTTTGAGACTTTGCATTCTTGTCTTCCGATCTATCCAGGCTCGTTCGGAGTTTGTCCAGCTTCTGGGAAGTAGACTCCAGTCTTTTGTTAATTTGACCTATTTCTGCGAGTAAGGGATTGGGCTGCATCGATGGAGTGTCTTTTGCCGTGGCTTCCACCAGAATTCCGACTTGCGCACAAAGGTTTTGGGTTGTGAGCTTTACCTCACTTATGACTTCATGTCTCATACTCTAGCCAGCCTTTGATCTCGGACGAGGTCTTGTTGCCGGTTTCTATTTGTTTTCTGGCTTCCGCCAGATCCTCCATCTCTTTGATGAGGCCGTTTTTGAGAGCTTTGGTGTGCGCCCTCTCTACCCTTAGCAGCTCATTTGCGTGTCTTGCTCTCTCGGACACCAGCTTGTGCTTGTGGCGCGCTCTGAAGACAGGGCAAGAACTTTTTCGTACATTGTTTGTAGGCACTCAATTGCTATGACCTTGAACTCCTTTTTCATGGTTGTTGCTGCTTCCAGCGCATCCTTTCCCTTATGGAGCATTCCATTTGCCAACTTGTTTGCCTCTTCCATCTCCACGCCTGGTGTTTTGTTCGACGTTTCCAGCATGCTTACTCTTTGGGAGACGCTTAAGAATGGCGATGCCTCCTGGGTGTTTGAAGCTTCTGGACCCTCTTCGACCAATTGTGGGTCTGCGATATTTATGACGCCCTGAGCCTCTCTTAATGGGGATGATTCAAAAGTGGGGGAGCTGAGTGCGTCTGTGGCGATTGTAGCTAGGGGTTCTGGGGTGGTCGGGCTTTTTGCATCGGATGTTTTGAGTACTATTGCGCGGAGAGCTGTTGACTTTTTGCATTTAAAGATGGGCCTCATCGTTGCTGGTAACGATGCTGCTGATGAGGTTTGGGCCGAGGTACTCACACTTATGCAATTTTGCTATACAGAATGTTCAAAAATAAATGATTTTGATTCAAAATACGACTTTAGTTTAAGAGTTGACTAGAGTTAGGTTTAAGTAAGATGGGCGCGTTGTAGATAAATAAATAGATATAATTATACATAAGTGTTACTTGTTATAATTTATTATGACATTATTGCTTTAATCTTCCATTTATATTATGCAAGTGCGATCGATTTACAGACTATTTTATAGCGCAATTAGGCTTTGTTTATATTTTTATTATTGACAAATACAGTCGATGACATATGCTGCCAACAACAAAATAAACTCGAAACCTAGTTACACTTCTATATTTTTTTCATTCACTGCAAATAAATAATCACACGCGATCACAAGATCACGCTGTATTTATAAACAGTAGAAAAAGTAAAATAATATCTGTCCCCTTCATGTTCATAAGCTAAACCGCGCGCGAGAAAGACGGGCAGACTCTCTCGCGCGCGAGAGTCATCACGCCACGCGCTTATTTACAGACAACACAAAAAGCAATGTGTAAATGTGTTGAACGCGCCAGCTTTAGTTAATTTAAGTATAACGTACAATATAGTTCACAAGTAATCATGAAAGGTCCTTACTCTTCTTGAAATATTTAAACCAGCTGAACTAAATTTGTTCATTAAAACTGGAATTGTCACAGTTGATTAGTATTTATTTATAAACCCTATATAACTATCCACTACTTTTACAATCAATTCAACGATTACTCAGAATATCAAAGCTTCAAATTGATTTTTAAAACAAGTACATTATGTGCACCACAAAACTTTCGTCTTAATCATGTGCCTTAATTTATATACATCCCGCATCTCGAAGCAATAAATAACAAAACGCAAAATCATGAAGCCACTATGAAGACCTTAATTTCGCTAGTTGGTCCATAATGTCCTTATCCGCCGTTGAAGTGGAGGTCCCGACGCGATCACGTGATACTGAAGGAGCGCCCGCCATCTTGAAAATAGATAAAGATAAACAATAATTAAAATATTCACAATACAGGCAACCAAAAGTGGATTTAAAATAAAGGAAGGAGTAGGTAAACGCGATATAATCGGTCAAAAACTTATTTTAATAAAGGATAATTTCCTGACGCGTGTATCAGGTATGGAATAAATAGGTTTTTAGCTCCCTCATCTTCGAATTCACATAACTTTCCACTTGATGACTTGGAAGTCGTCGTGGCGCCGTGGTAACTGTGAACGTTCGGTGCGGCCGGTACTTAGATGGGTGACCGCCGACCATTCATTTCTCACGGCGACTTCCGTGCTTCGGAGGCCACGTTAAGCAGTCGGTCCCGGGTGCTGTATACTTGTATATAGTAGACGTTAGAGTTTTTCAGAAGCCATTTTCGGCGCCCTGAAAATTCTGACATCCACCACCCAGCACTGGGCCAGCTTGGTGGATTATGGCCTAAACCTCCTCGACACCCAGGGGTGAGACTCATAGCTCTGCAGTGGGCTCTTTACAAAGAGTCGTGATGATGATGGAAGACAAACGTCTTATTATTTTTACATAAAAAACTATATTGGAACTCCGTTAATACGAAAATTTTCAAATCCATAGGAACGACTACGCTTCATACAGTAATTCAATCAAATATCATCGCATCGGCGACCGTTTCCTACTTATCACAAAAAAATGGCAACAACAATCACGCAGCAAAAAAGGTTCATAAATTGCTTAAAATACACAAGCATTAGCGTCTCTGGTATGATGAGGATATAGGAATCAGCACCTCCTTCCTATTACCCTACATATAGGTAGGTACAGATATTTGTCACTCTTTTAATCAAATGATGCTTCTACGCTGGACTGGGAGCAAAAGATATAATGTACCAGCTGCTTCTCTTCCCGAGCATACTTTAACTGTCAGTTCAGGGATACAGGTTTTAGTGGGCGATAACCTGGCCCCCTGTCACTTGATTATAATACCTCCAAATTGGTCAAACGTGACTTCAGATGGTTTTATAGCCTCTGGTGTTCTGCCTTCATAAGATAAATGCGGGTGTAGCTACAGGAAACAGCTATACCTAGTAACTTCAATAGAGATATTTCTTATCTTTTTGACGTAGTGTTGTAAAAGACTCGAGTCTTGGAGTCCTAATATGACTTGAGTCTTTTTTGAAGACTCGAGTCTTAAAAATAAAACTTAGAGCTCAAGTCCTTCAGAATTTGGAGCCTTTTGTAAAAAACTTGAGTCCTGCCAAAAAGAACTAAAAGACTAGAGTATTTTTAAAAGATCTCATGACAGTGTCCTCGATATAGTTAAGCAATAAAACAGCTTAATAAAACATAAAGACCAAATTAGAATGACACAATGTTTCGACACAACCTTTAATTTGAGGTCAATTTCATTTCATTTGCTAAAACCGGACTGAAGTGAGTACCGTAACTAGTTTTTGCGGGTTACGTAGAAACGGGATGAGGTTAGTAAGCCATTTTTTAACAGTGGTGCAAACACCGCACATTGGATATAATGATACACTAACTCAAGTTCATGACTCAGTCTAGCTCAAAGAACTTAAAAGACTCATAAAGACTCAGAAGACTCAAAGGACTTGGACTCATTGTGACTAACGAGTCCTAGTCTTGAAAAACAACTCAAGTCTCGAAATTAAGACTAAAAAACTCGACTTTCTTACAACTCTATTTTGACGGCATATGCTGCAGAACTAAGTCCTAACTACTAAGAACTAGAAACCAATCGATATGTGGTCCCTATTGGAGCAGTGCGTCAAGAGTTATGCTAAGAAATACCATTGAATTTACAGGGTTCAATTCATGTCATTTTACATTTATATCACTATTGATGTGCCGGACATAAAGCAATGATACACACAAACAAACTGCCTTAAGTGCCGAACCCCATACTGACCTTTCCAGTGATTTCAATGCCTATCTCGTCCAGCACCTGAGAGATGACGTTCTCCGTCTGCTCCTCATCATCAGACTCGTTCATGATGTCATCCAGTGTGTCTGAAACTGGATATCAATCGAATTTAGTTTGTTTCCGAACCATGCACAACCAAATAAAGAGATATTCGATTAATTCTGTCTGCATAGGGTCAGCAATTAAAAGCCCCACAGCTGCCGGATAAAAGAGCCGTGAAAACCGTTTAGAATGTACTGGAAAAACAACCCACTTCACACAAAGTCTCCGCCAATCAATTCGCTCTTGTGTTCCGATTAGAGATGGGTTTATGCCCTGGCGTTTTTGGCGCATTGAGTAAATGCCTGATAAATGCCCGTAAATGCCGAGTAAATGTCTTTTGTCTGGGCATAAACTTTTTTTATTATTTATTTATTATCGTATCTTATATCTCTAAGTATACAAAAAAAAATCATTAAAAACATATTTTATTTTAATTAATATACTGCAATAAACCTTAACATTTTACCAAAATCGATTGGTTAAAATTATAACTTGGTTTGAAAGAACAACGGGGGTAGCTGGAGTTTACTGTTGAAGCGGGAGGGGAGTAACACTGCGATTATTTAATGACTGATTGTTTGATTAAAAGTTTTGATTTACAAAATACTTAAAGTTTCATTTTTATTCAAGTTCCTGCTTAATTTTTTACAAAATTAAGTTGTTTGTATTGTGCCTAGTGATCGGGCATTTATTTGGACGTAAACTCATTTATGCCCAATATGCCTAGTTTATGCCCATTGTGTCCGTATTTGTTTATGTCCCCGACCCATCAACTAGTTTCGATATGTTTTGTAAAGGTAAGATTGAGGTGATATTTCACATGGATTTGGTCAAAGTGGCTATAAAATTGATATATTAAAAAAACCGTAATTTTAAAGAATGTTTATAGAAGATGAAAAGCAATGTTTATTATATGGCCCAATTCAGTGTAGATATCAAAGTGAAATTAAATTTTAGTTTTCAATGTCTATAAGGAAAAACTACTATGAAAAAGTTATTGCATTGGGCTATATCATTTTCATGTTTTTGTTACACCTATCAACCCTGAAAAGAAGCTCAATCGTAACAAAAAAACTCTGTATATGAACAGATGCCTGCAGATCACATGCGTATACAAAGATATCGGCAGGTAACATCTGCTGGTACACAAATATGGCCCTTAGACCAAACCTACCTAGGTTGAAGGATTTCGAGTAATTGTATAGTTTCGTATGTTATTTTATCTGTTTAGTGTGCTTTCAGGTAAAATAAGTTTTTATGATCGCAAATAAAATATTATCGATCCGCTCGATTCCGCACTAATGAAACCAAAATAATTGGAGAGCAGTCGCATTTTACCTATCTGTAATTATGATAGCTTCTAATTGGTTGACCTTATAGAGGAACAGTGAACTTCTTTATGTAAAAGGCACTTAGTTAATTCTGTATTAAATTCATACCTACCTACTTGTGCTATGCAAGTACCACTGTTCTTAATACCATTATTTGCCTTGGTAAATCAATACACTTTAATTTCATTTTAGCATGAACAACATGTATTTTTAAAATCCACCGAAAAGTTAATGCTTTAATATACAAGCGGTATCTTGACATTATTGTTTTTAAGTTAAGAAGTTAGAAAAATCTTTCAGATAATATATTAAAGCACATAACTTGAAAGGAATGTATAAAACCATTAATAACTTACCCATTTCATCAGTCATGTCCATCTTGGCATTAGCTTGTCTGAACGCTTCCATATCCTTGGCTATCTGCTGCGGGTTCATGATTTTGTTCATGCTTCCCATTGTTTTAGCAGTTGTGCCCATGGCATTTGATATAGCAATATTTGCTCCCATTGCCTTGTTTTGTATCTGAACACTCGAGATCTGAAATATTTAATGAATCAATCAATGAATAACACTTTATTGCAATAAAAAAGTATGAAAATTTCTTTTTTTATTTGAGTAGCCTGATTATTTGAAAGAGATTTCATTCAGGCAACATAAAAATCTTAATAACAAAATAACGCACATATTCTTGATGGGGTAATACTGATTATTATTTTCAATAAGAAATACCATATTTGTAGTAATAAAACTTTAAGAACAGTAAGTATAAACAATTTCATCAACAAAAATAGCCCTCAAGTGGGGTGAATTCCAAAACCTTGCCATTCTTATTTTCACCACTTTTATTTTTACTTTAGCAGAATTCACCTTAATTAATAAAACAACAGCTGTATAATAGGACACACTATATAAACAAAAGGGATTTTTTGACAATCTCTTAGGTTCAGTGCTTTAAGTTGTTTTATGCCAATGTGGCAAAAAAAACAGGTCTGGGTGTTTATATAATTTATGTAGGTATTTAATTTCATACCTCCCCCCTTAGTTCGCTACATTGTATCTCATAACACAAGCTTCACTTACGTTGAGGCCACGTAGTTGATGTGAAAATTTGTAATTAATAAATATCACTTACTTTGCTGTTTGCTGAATATATTCTATTTTTTTGCTTTCGTAACTGCACCAGTTGTTTTGCTAGTATTTTACAGCCTTCATTATTACCCTCGCTAGCCATTTTCTTTATATCCATTTCCTAAAAAGATGTTTTTTTTTAAATTTTATTTTAAGGTTAATAATAAATGTCGTTAAGAGTAGAAATAATATAGTTTTTATTAGCTTGCTCTGGTCGAGGGCATAAACTAGGGTTAAAACTATCCTATTATTGTTATATGATAAATAAACATACTCAAAACTTGAGCTGCGACCATATTATGTTTCATTAGGCCTTATTATCATGTCACTTACAAGCAAGGCTAACATAGTAGTGCTAATAAAACCTAAAATGCTTTTATAGTTTCAAAAATATATTAAACAACGTTTAATATAAATAATTCCTCATTTTATAGTGATATAACTATTTTTCTGTCTCTATACAATACATTGGCGATATCAAACAAAATACTTGGTAAATCTACAAACTGTTTTAACACACCAATTTCTTTTCTTCCCTTTCCAAAGCTGCTTTATCTCGATCCAGCTCTCTGCCTGCTTTACGTAAGTCTCTTTCATTTTGTCGTTGTTGTTCTAGAACATTATAAAATTTAAAAATTTGAGTTTGCTGAGTGCACTTTATTTATTTACATTTTCAAAGAGGATGAATCATTCATGTTAATATTGCATCATCAACTTTTAGCTATTACCAACTATTCAACTATAAGTTCTATTAATTGTGAAAGTAAATTAGAATGTTAGGAAGGTAATGTATTATGTGGTTTATCCCAACCCAAAAAATATTATAATCATTACCTTTAACAGTTGGTGTTTTTTTGAAAAAGTTCATCTTTTAAATGCTTATGTTAATACAGTTAAGTGATGATCACAATTTACATATATTCCGACTTATTATCAGGAAAAAGCCTTGATAAATCTTTCTTAAAAATTCTTATTTACAATTTGATTTGGATTTGGATACGAGACCTTGTGATGAATCAACAATCAAATGTCAATGTCATTGTCATACATAATTCATATGTTCTCAAAATGACAGTAAACATTTTTGAGCGGAAACAATGTATTTTCTACAAGAGTGTTTAAAAGTGTACTCATGGTGGTTCGTCAAGTCAAGTTTCCCATAACTTAGACATAGCCATTGCATGTCACCTTCTATCATTTATTTAGACTTTTTGAAAATGTGCGGTAGTATCAAAATATTACTGTAAGGATATTTGATAACTAAAATCTGCACTGAAACTGTCACCCGCACCATAATCCAAACCCAGTAGACATCCACTGCTGGACTTAGGCCTCCCCCAAAGTTTTACACGTCGCTTGGTCCCGCGCCGCCCTCACCCAGCGTTTACCGTCGACTTCGACCAGGTCGTCGGTCCATCTTGCGGGGGGCTTGCCTACGCTGCATCTCCCAGTACGTGGCCGCCACTCAAGAACTGTTCTGCCCCAAAGGCCATCTATTTTGCGAGCTATGTGCCCTGCCCATTGCCACTTCAGCTTTACAATCCTTAACTGGCTATGTCGGTGACTTTGGTTAGCCTGCGAATATCCTTATTCCTGATTCGATCCCTCAGGGAAACTCTGAGCATAGCCCTTTCCATTGCCCGCTCAGCGACTTTAAGCTTGTTCATAAGGTCCATAGTTAGCAACCACGTCTCAGTGCTGTAAGTTATCACTGGCAGCACACACTGGTTGAAAACCTTTGTCTTCAGACACTGCGGTATTTGGGATGAGAAGATTTTACGGGGGGTCCCGAACGCTGCCCGGCCGAGTTGAATTCGACGATTGACCTCTTTCTCAAAGTTGGACTTACCTAACTGAATTTTATGTCCTAGGTATAGATAATCGTCGACAACTTCGAGCGTGGTGCCTCCAACTACCACAGGAGCAGGTGCAATATGGACGTTCGACATGATCCTGGTCTTATCCATGTTCATTTTAAGACCCACTCGCTGCGCGGCTCCACTGAGGTCATCGAGCATTTTACTCAGGTCCTGCAGGGTCACAGGCTCACAGCCATGACTACGATGTCATCCGCGAATCGAAGGCGAGTGACGTACTCGCCGTTGATGTTGATGCCGAGCCCATCCCAGTCCAGAAGCTTGAAGACATCTTCCAACGCTACAGTGAACAGCTTAGGCGATATAACATCACCTTGACAGATGCCCCGCTGCTGTTTGATAGGCTTCAAATTCTTATCCTAAAGACATAACATGGAGGCGTTTTTGTACAGAAAATTCAACGTTTTGATGTATCGATAGTCAATTTGGCACCTCTGCAAAGACTGGAGTTCAGCCTAGGTCTCGATCGAATCGAAGGCTTTCTCATAGTCCACAAACGCCAAGCAAAGTGGCTGGTTATACTCCTCCGTCTTTTCTATAATCTGCCGCACCGTATGCATATGGTCTATGGTGCTTAAGCCTTCTCGAAAACCGACTTGTACGTGAGGCTGGAAGTCATCAAACCTGCGAGCGAGACGGTTCGTAATGAATCTTGAAAACAGCTGGTATGTGTACCAACAACAATGTGTGGCTCAACAAAGTAATCGGTCTGAAGTTCTTCAAGAGGGTTTTATCACCTTTTTTTTAGAACAACAGCACTATGCATTTTTATTTGGACATTTCCCTCGAGGATGAAGGAATTGAACAGCTACTGAAGGGTCTTCAGCACAGATTTGTCACCAGCTTTCAGAAGCTCGGCTGTAATTCCATCATCACCCGACGCCTTGTTGTTTTTAAGATGTTTAAGGGCCATACTAATCTCGTACAGGCTGACGTCTCAGATATCTACAGTATAGTGTCGGGTTAATTTGGCTCGTGTGTCTTTTGCCATGCTTAAGCGCAAATAATAATAGGTTACCTCTCCTTGATGGTAGGATCCCGCCAGGGTCTGACTGGCCAGCAACCACCCTTCAGGCAGTAATGCGTTCTGGCAATATTTTATGAAGAGCTAGTCATTTCATGAGTCCGTGTGCTTTAATCTTCGACCTCATCTTCACTTACCACCATGTGAGATTATGTCAAAAATTTATAAAAAAAGTACATGACGAGACGAAAAATATTCGCTCCTTAAAATTGACATAAGCCTTTAATACTACGGCTTTATATACTGCGCTATCTACACTTTGATCAACATGCTCTCCGCATGGTTTTTAATACAATTCTATAAACCAGTCAAATTAACCAGTGCACAAGCAGTAAGATTAAACTGTGCGCATTGCTGGATTGCGACCTCTACCGCCTGTGTACCGCCTCCCTGCGCGGCATTTCGCTTAGGTAGATACTGTAGCATTTTTGCCGTCTTTCTACATTTCGCATGCTTAATAATAAAGAGAAATAAGTCAAAAATTAGGTAAATCCAGATTTTCTAATAAAACGCAATAACAACTCAAAAAGAATAGGTAGAATTCGACAGCCGCTCGATTTGGAGGATTTTGAGCAAGGCAGAAGGTCGGTCGCCTCTTTCTTTCCAAACAGGTCATCCGTGTTGTCTGTCAAAAAGTAAAGCATTCAGTAATGTTTCAACCTTTGTGATGAAAACACTTTCGATTTTGCCGCTTAAAGTGAAATATTGCTTTTTATCATAAAAACTTAAGTATTTTTATGCCATTTAATTTATTAATAAAGTGAAATGTTTTGTTTTCGGTCTCTTTAATATTCAAAATGTATCAATGTTTTGGGAACATTTGGAATTATTTCGGTTTATTTCTTAAATCTTATATTTGTTGAATGCAATATCTCGAGTTATTGCGGTTTATGATTAAGAAGCTATCGATATTTTTTAAACATTCAATGTTACTACTTTTTATTATCAAAAAGTGACAACCGATCGAAAAATCTTTAGTATTTATTTCAGTTTATTATTAATAGCCAAGAATATTGAGTTGATTTTTTGAGACTTATTGCTATTTCTGATTATTTAAGCACTGCAAAGGCACGAAAATGTTTTCAAGAGAACGAAAGATTTTACGCCTACCTAACACACCAGCGCAGCGCCTCAAAATGAATCTGAAAGTGCAGAATCCGTGTTTGATATCGATCCGGGGTTATTGGTAATTTACTCATTTAGATAAATTATCTTATACCTAATTTATAACTTTATATTTTATCAAACAAAGTTATGCGTAAATACTAATTAATCACTTTTGTTATAGGATTCACAAGATCAAAAATACGCCTTTATCATTAATGTAGAAGATGTTAACTCCCCTTCTTTTGATTTAATAACTTACATTGATGTAAGTAATGTTAAGGTATTTAAGCTTTATTAAAGGCATAATTTAAAATAGAGAGTATTCCATAAGTTAGATTGTATCGAATTAAATTTTTTAAAAACCTCCTACACCAACACCATAAATACATACATCACGCCTGTATCCCTTATGGGGTAGGCAGAATACCAGAGGTTACAAGACCATCTGATGTCACGTTTGACAAATTTGGAGGTATTATAAATTATAATTATTATAAAGATGGACAGAGACTATTGTAATGTCAGGGGGTCAGCCTATCTCCCACAAAAACTCCTTTAAAACCTCTCACATCTCACATTTGAGTACGTAACTCTTTCAAAGACATAAGAAATAAAGTCGCCGAGTCGTCATCTAAAGTTACCATGTGAAGACAAGTGTCACTTCAATGTTCACAAAAAATTAACACTGAGGATCGATTCATTATTTTCCGGTGGGCATTAGCTGATTTAAGTAAGCAATTATCAATTCATGCAATAAGAGTCTGCTAGACATTTTTCAAAAGCAGTCTCGATGTGTCTAACTGCATGATTGATACTATCAGCACAAAATAAATAGTACTGGAATGGTAGAAAAAGATCGTCGGGAAAGCATGGGAACCACAAGCATATAAGCTTGAATCTCATTAAGTCAGGGCCACAATTTCTAGGCATGGTAATAAAACAATTAGGATTTGTACGGCGATTTTACGAACAAAAAATAAAAAACAATAGAGAAACTGAAAAAAAAAACAATAGAGAAAATGGCTTTTTACAAAATATTTACTACACAATATAATATAAGTTTTTTCAGCCTCGCAAAGATGAGTTTGATCCATGTACTTCTTTTTCTAACTAAGATGCATTGAGTTATTATTACACATAGTAACTCAATGATTAGATGGTGATAAAAGAAAAGATATAAAGAGATTTATGAAAATAGACTTATAGACTAGAGACTTATTTCGGCCCTGCAAAGCTTCTTAACTTATACACAGCTCAAGTGCGATCATGCATGTGTAAAGGTTTAGTTTATGGTTATGGGCCCAGAAGTAAGTCGGGAATAAAAAGTAAAAATTATGAGAATTTGTGAAAAAGTGCTTTACGAAGTTGGTAGTACGAAATGTCGTCAATAAGGATAGAGGTACTGACCAAGGATAATTACGAGACATGGAAAGAGCAGGTAAAGGCTTTATTGATAAAGAATGATGCCTGGGAGTACGTGGACGGAACCTTGACAAGGCCGGCTGAACCAGCTGAGGCACTGGTGTGGGAGGCAAAGGACGCGAAAGCGAGAGCGGACCTGATACTATCCATAAGCCCTGCTGAACTCCGTCATGTAAGAGGTACGACGACTGCTCGTGAATGTTGGAAAAAACTATCGGAAGTGTTTGCTTCCTCAGGGCCTGCAAAGAAGGCGACGCTTCTGAAGCAATTGATATTGCATAGAATGAAGGAAGGGGAAGATATGAGGGAACACTTGTTGAAGTTCTTCGAAGCCAAGGACAGACTCGAGGATATGGAGATATTTATACATAAAGACCTTTTATCAATAATTCTTCTATACAGCTTACCACTTTCGTATGAGAATTTTAGAGTCGCCATTGAATGTAGAGATTCGTTACCTGATCCTGAAATCTTGAAAGTGAAGATACTTGAGGAAAGTGCGAAAAGATTTCATGCGAGACGAGAGGTAGATGAGGCGAATATGGCGAGAGGTAACCTGAGAAAGAAGAAGGGTAAAGTGTCGTCACCTTTTTTTAAATATAAATGTTTCAAGTGCCATAAGCAAGGACATAAAGCTTCAGAGTGCCCAGATAAACAATGTTCTGCAAAATGTGTTGGTGAAACGAATTCAATTAATGATTTATTGTCAGTTTCAGATGAATTTTGCAACAAAGTGAATGGTCCGGAGAATGGAGACTGGCTCATCGACAGTGGGTGTACTTCGCATCTTTGTAAGAGCAAACAAATGTTTGCGAGTTTATCACCGACAAGTGGTAAGGTGAATTTGGCTACAAATGCGAATACAACTTCTGTGAGAGGTAAGGGTACCGTGAATTTGTCCGCATATAATGATCAAAATTCGATCACCACTTTAGATATACAAGATACTTTGTACGTACCTGATTTAAGGTGTAATTTATTATCGGTGTCAAAAATAACGAACCGAGGGTATAAAGTAACTTTTGATAGAGAAACTTGTTATATTACCGATTCACGGTGTAATGTTAAGTTGATTGCGGATCGTAGGAATAACCTTTACTACGTGAGAGAGGGCCATGCTTCTGCTTCTGTGATTTCGGATAGGAATTGTGATTTATTGTCGTGGCACGAACGTTTAGGTCATTTAAATAGTAAGGATTTATTAAAAGTAATGAAGAAAATTGGTGCGAAGGTCGATCTGACCGAAATCAGCCGATTGTATGACTGTAGGGTTTGCGCACGTGCAAAAATGAGTAGTTTGCCTTTTTCGAAATCGAATGGACCATGTGATGAAAAACTTAAGATTGTATATTCGGATGTTGTAGGGCCGATGCATACGGAAGCTCTTGGAGGCGCGAAATATTTTGTCACATTTATAGATGACAGTACTAGATGGTGTGAAGTACATTTATTAAAAAGAAAATGTGATGTTTTCGAAAAGTTTATAGAGTTTAAGAGTTTTGTAGAAAATTTATTTGGTAAAAGGATAAAATTTTTACAAACTGATAACGGTGGGGAATTTAATAATAAAGTTTTTGATGATTTTTTGAAACAGGAAGGAATCATCAGACGTTTAACGATTCCTCACACGCCACAGCAAAATGGTGTCGCTGAGCGCATGAATAGGACGTTGGTTGAGATGGCTCGCTGCATGTTACTTTCTTCGAATCTTCCTGCAAGCTTTTGGGGTGATGCTGTGTTGACAGCATGTCATGTGAGAAACCGCTGTCCGACTAGTAGCTTAGGTGGTGATATTCCCTACGAAAAATGGTATGAGAAACCTGTAAATGTAGGATATCTCCGAAGGTTTGGTACTGAAACATACGTGCTAGATAAAAGTCGCGTAAAGGACAAGTTTGAGGCCAAAAGTATTCAGGGGGTGTTAATCGGTTATCCTAGAAATCAAAAACAGGTCTTACATATCTAATACACCCCCTTAATTAGTATACCCTTAGGTTTAACACAAGACTAAAAACCCTAGCTTGTCAAACACTACACAATAATTGGACAAACGCCTAAACCCTCAGCGCAATAGAAATGCTCGGAGAATGGAGACTGGCTCATCGACAGTGGGTGTACTTCGCATCTTTGTAAGAGCAAACAAATGTTTGTGAGTTTATCACCGACAAGTGGTAAGCTGAATTTGGCTACAAATGCGAATACAACTTCTGTGAGAGGTAAAGGTACCGTGAATTTGTCCGCATGTAATGATCAAAATTCGATCAATGGTTATGATTGATGGGGTTATGGGCGCGCAGCGTATAAAACTCAGTGGAAGTGGGTAAATAAATAGATCAGGAATATATAATAAAAATAAAAGGTTTGATTTGTCTTGACGTGTTTACTAGATTTTTTGAATGACATGTTTCACAAAACACTTTACAAAAGAATAGATACATCACTTTGTGGCCAGTATACTAATTACCAAAAACAGGTCTTACATATCTAATAGCATGGAGTACTGCAGTCATCATTGGGATGGTTCAGCCAAATATCAACTCAAAGCGCTGGACTCCGTTGACCGAAGAGCCCGTAAACTAATAAACAACGTCGAGCTTAGCAAAAAAACTGCAGACCCTAGTTGTAAGGTTGATGTTTAACCGTTTTGGTGAGTGCGCGAATGCTCTATTTAAACAAACTGAACCCTCACTTTTTTACCATCGGACTACTAGACGCAGACAGAACTGCCATCAGTATATTGTGGTTGATATTCCGAAAAGTAGAACTAAGCGCTTTGACAGTTCCTTTTTGATACGGGTCGCCAAGGTTTGCAATGAACTGCCTGGGTTCATTTTCCCTGAGCTGTACAGTCCTAGTACTTTTAAGCGTCGACTGAATAGGTTTCTCGTGGATGGACGTGTACCACCTTAGTCTTCATGTTCACTTAACCTCAGGTGTCATGGAAGACAAATGTCCCATTCATCCTTTATAAAAATAAAAGTAAATATCTGAGTCCACCTTTTTATAAGGATGTCTACTTTTCTATATAAAGTGCTTAGGATAGGATAACCGAACCTATCACAATTCTTACAGCTGATGATACTTAAGTTTAATAGTTTTTTATTTTATTTTTCGAAGTTGGTTTTTATCATTATTCTCTAAGTTTTACAAAATGAAGGCTGAATATAGTCATAGAAAAGAATATGAGTTATTAATTTACAGATTTTTTGGAGACCTTTATTGCTTGATAATTAAATCTAGTTAGTAGCTAAGATTAAAATGCTGATCTCTATGTTACTTAATGAGTATTAAGTAAACGAATCTGTTTGATTTTATGCCTGAAAAGATTCCAATTTTTATATTTTTAAAATATTCAAATGATCATCAAAAAAGTTCAGCTATACTTTACTAGGTGGCTCTAGTTTTTAACGAAATTCCATACCTTCCAAATCTGTCAAAAAAATAACGCGAAATAAAAGTATTTCCTCTTGACGCTAGATAGCGCAACATTTTTTCACGGCATAAAAATCACCTAGGCAACAAATAACATTCTGGAATTTTGGATATAAATAATTGGAAAACAATATGTAAAAAATAATTATGATTAAAATTATCTTCGTGGTTAGTTAATTTGATTTGGATTGTCAATGTAATAATTTTATAAAAGTAGAGAAACCTTAATTTTACATCGAGAAACAATGGAGGATTTCATTTTTTTTTTTATATCTTCGCGTGTTTTTTTTTAATACATTCTTCACAGAAGTCGGCGACGAACTGACGCCAGTGCCTCTAGTGCGGAGTAGTTTGAACTACTTATATATTGAAGAAGAAGTAGTACTAGACATCACCAAGACATGCGTGGATAATGGGCGATCATTATCTTTATAAGCCGAGAGATGCACACTTCTCGACGGAGGCCTTCCCCAGGATTCGTCATGTCGTCCGGACCCGCGCCGCCCTCATCCAGCATTTGACGTTCGTAAAGTGTATAAAATTACCTACTACGAATAAAAAAGTTTTCATTTTCATTTTCATTTCATATTGAGGCTGTGACGTCACGACAACCCAAATTGAAGCTGTGCATCTTTGCTTACAGCAGCTCTACTATACAGTGTGGAAAAAAAAATAGTGGCCCTGGAGGGAAACTGCCTTAAATCCTATAGTTAGCTTATTTTACTTTAAGGAAACATTCCTTTATTTTTAAAAAGAAACAAAACTGCATTCAAAGATTTTCTTAAATTTGCTTGTAACACCCGGTACTCGAACCAGTAAAAATTAAAAAAAATAAAGATTCGTTATTTTACTATACTAATCGATAGGATAAAATTTCTCTAACAAACATTTGGTCTTACACTCGTCTGTCGTACAAGATATCCATGAAAAATAACTACACAAGTTTACATACATTACCTAGTACGGTTCACTTTCAACAAGTAAAAGACACGTTATAATTCTCTTATCTCTCTAACATTCAAAGAATAAAGTTCAATTCATTCGTATGAAGTACAAGCTTGCTAATTTATTTATTTCTAAGTACCTTGTTGAAGAATTCTACAAGAACATCGTTTAATAATATCTCTATGCACTTCTTACACGATACGAGGCGTTTTGACGAAAAGTTTAAAAATGGAACGTTTGAATTTGTTTGCAATGCGGAACAGCAATTTTAAAATTCGAACGATGATTTTGAACATTTTTATCGATTTTATTTAGTAT
This sequence comes from Stenoptilia bipunctidactyla, assembly GCA_944452665.1. Lineage (NCBI taxonomy): Eukaryota > Metazoa > Arthropoda > Insecta > Lepidoptera > Pterophoridae > Stenoptilia > Stenoptilia bipunctidactyla. The sequence continues at coordinate 4,899,275 of OX101729.1, read as the reverse complement.
TGCTTCCATTACGTAATTGTGGGATCATGGCGTATCAAGAACCGTTCCACTTATTAGAAGCTTTCTTTGCAAGCAACAAGAACTGTGACTTAGCTATACAGTGGTATCGCGAGAGGTATCCAGATAGACAATATTGGTCCCGTCAAAATCCATTCCGTGTTCCTGAAACAAGCAATCAGATCAGATTTTCGTTTAATGTTTGGTGTGGAATCAAAAGCAATATGGTTGTTTTGGTGCACATTTACGAAGGACATCTGAATACGGCAAAATACATTGAAATATTAGAGCTTTTACAAAATCAATTAAACAATTCTTACTTGAAGAGAATTTCCAGGGCTTATCTTAATGAAAATTTCAATGTCTGGATAGGTACAAAAGGGACGATTCGATGGCCTGCAAGAAGTCCAGACCTGACGCCTCTAGACTACTTTTTATGGGGTCATGTAAAAAATATTATTTATAAAACATGTTATGAGACCGTACAAGAGCTAAGGGTCGCGGTAAAAAATGTGATTAGGGGCATACACCACAACACTTTGCTGAAGGCTACACGAAATGAATTTCAACGAAGACTAAATTTGTGTATCCGGAACGAGGGGGCTCATTTCGAACAATTTATCAGTTAAATTATTAAAGTGTAACAAATTGATAATAAAATAAAATAAATTTTAAGATTTCACGTTTTCTTTTTATTTTAAAGACCAAATGTTTGCTAGAGAAATTTTATCCCGAACAATTATCCTATCGATTAGTATAGTAAAATAACGAATCTTTATCTTTTTAATTTTTAGCTGGTTCGAGTTCCGCGGGAGTTACAAGCGAATTTTAGAAAATCTTTTAATGCAGTTTTGTGTCTTCTTAAAAATAAAGGAATGTTTCCTAAAAGTAAAATAAGCTAACTATAGGATTTAAGGTAGTTTCCCTCCAGGGTCACAATTTTTTTTCCACACTGTATATCTGCTTTGTGGATGTGACTGACTGTAGGTACACACCTGTGCGAAACTTCTTGCGACATCAGAGGGGCTTTATCTTTGTAACAATCTGTACCCACCGTTTACTTTCCTGCAGTCTACATTCTCTACAGCTGGTCTTAACATAGGGAGATAAATAAAAAATCATAACATATTTTCAAAACATATATTGAATTCGAGAGCAAAATCAAAACGTTTGCAGCACGCGTCACTTCATTGTTATTAAGAGTCATATGATTAAAATCAAAATAAATTACTAAGTAAATACTACTTAATGAAATGGATAAAAAATAACATTTGAAATAAAAAATAATTTGCTAAGACCACGAATTTTCAGCACAATATACAATACAATAATTTAAAAAGACAGCACAGGACGTTCATTTTAAGACAACAAAAATGTGGTCCAATTGATGAAAACATTTTCTAATTAACAAGCGATTTCAGATAATATTAGGTAAGTATATGAAATCGGACGGAAGTACTTTACTTACTAAGATAAAAAAAATATTTGAACACAATGATACTCACTAAATTATCATAAAAAAGAGGATAAAGATATTATGAAAGAAACAATGTTCAGCCTCTCTTACAAATATTTAAGTAAGAATATGCCAATAGAATAAAACTTAAGACACCCTTAACATTTTATTAACTCTGGGTCTTCACTCAAAAATAACCAATTTAGTGCACCTCCAAAATATCTCAGGCTGTTTTTGTCAAGTTTCTAAGTAAAAATAAATAAAATTATTATGATCGAATGAGCGTGGGTTTGAGATTCACCACGACCAGAGAGGCCTATAGGCTGCAAAGTCCCATACATCTGGTAGGCCCACATGCGGCCTTTTTGCAAAGGTGCTGTTAGTCCATCGGAAGGGCGGGATTAAGTCGGCTACTATCGCTTTGAACTCTATTACTTTTGCTTCCTTCTTCAACCTTATTTCTTCGACGGCGTTTTCTACATTGTCTATGGGTTTATCTGTATACAGACTCGCTATGTTTCCTTTGTTCAGGGCGTCGGTGCTGTTTTTCAAAGCTAAAGCGTCGTATGGTGGTCCAGAGATGGCAACGAAGGAGACATTGGGCTTTTTCGCGGTGGCTGTGGACAAAAATGCTAATGTTGAATTCATATTAGTTACTTATAGAGCGATAGGTGAGAGAATGCGTTGCTGTCAAAATCATAGCTTTTCCTTCTCTTCTTATTGAAAATTAACTTTATTCAGTCGACATAAGAAGCGGTTTGAAAAGCTTTCTCTTACCGGCCGCATGTGTAGGTATTCTCATAAGAGTACTATACACCGTATGTGTATAGTACTCTTATGAGGCTGTGACTATCTATTCATAGGGGGGCGATAAGTGATGGATACGTAATCCAAAATTAAAATTACAAAATCCGTTACTTAATTGCATCAAAAAAATGTGTCAGTGTTACAAATAAACAATGGATCCGTCAGAAGGAAAGTCCATGGACACCATCAGTTAAGTTATTATAGATGACAGGGTCAATATAAAATAATAGATTATGGTTTATATTCATTACTAAGCCTCGTACAGTCGGATGAGAATTACTCTTACCACCCCTGGATAAGCATAGGTATTGTAAAAGGTTACTCATCTGCGCTCAACTATTTAATATACCTAAATTAACTAAAACTGGCGTCTTAAACACAATTACATATTGCTCTTGTGTGTTGTCTGTGAATAAGCGCGTGGCATGACGTCGTACTGTTTGCGCATCATGAAAAGTTTGCCCGTCTTTCTCGCGCGCGGTTTAGCTTATGAGTTTGAAGGGGACAGATATTGTTTTAATTTTCTACAGTTTATAAATACAGCGTGATCTTGTGATCGCGTGTGGTTATTTATTTTCAGTGAACGCAAAAATCATAGAAGTGTGTTTATTTCGTAGTTGGCAGTACTATTTCATCGACCGTATTTGCCAATAATAAAAAATATAAACAATGCCTAATTGCGCTCTAAAATTATTAGTAAATTGATTGCACCTGCATGATATAAATGCAAGATTAAGGCAATAATGTAATAATCATAATAAATTATAACTAGTAACACACATGTTTAATTGTATTTATTTATCTACAACGCGCCCATCTTACTAAAACCTAACTCTAGTCAACACTTAAATAAGAGTCGCATTTTGAATCAAAATCATTTATTTTTGAACATACTGTATAGCGAAATTGCATATGTGTGAGTACTGTGAAGGCGCCAGCTTTAGTTAATAAAGCAATACAATGTAGGTAGGTACTCAAGCGCTCCCCGCTTGGTGGCAAGGCTCCTTCCGAGCTCGCCTGTACAGTTGTAAGAAGCTGAAGTTTTATAGCCTTCATTTCGAGACTTAGACAATTTTTCAAAATTAGAACTCGTTAGTCACATTGAGTCCGAGACCTTCGAGTCTTCCGAGTCCTTTTGAGTTTTTTAAGTTCTCTGAGCTTAATAAACCATCAGTTGAGATTCATGGTTAACCAATAAAAAAATCCTACTCTGCATACAATATCTATTTTATTTTCGCTCATTATAAGATATTTTGCGAGTTTCTTATATTTGAGAACATTGATAACTAAATAATATAATTAAATAAAATCCCCAGACAATCACACCAACTATATGGTCCCAAACTAAGCAGAGCTTGTGAAATGGGATACCATGTAGAGAACTAGAGGGAAACCTAGAATATAATACATAATTATATTGATAGATAAACACCCAGACCCGGAACTTTTTTTTTGTAGTTCCGTGCGGGTATTGAACCCGCCAGCACTGGCGTCTGAGGCAGACAATGTTACCCCATCGCCCAAGTGGTCGTCTTCCAAATATAATCTAAAAACTCACCACACAAGACTTTTGTATCAATAACTCCATATGGCTCGTCAAAGTCCTCAGTTAGATCTGCTCTGAAGCCCAAGTAGGACAACAAAACACCGTATCTCTTCACGATGCACTCAACAAATTCCGTGTTGCAATGTTCACGTTCTTTCGTTACTTCTGTCAAATTGTTTTGACGCATCAACTTCAAAATGCTGTCATAGGTCGTCGCATTCTTGGAGCCTTCCTTAAACATTTTGGCGCGTGGGGATTTTGTATATGAAAATGAATTTCCGTAATGTTTTTCTAATGTTGTTATGTGAGTTATTTCTGAAATGTCCTGAAAGAAACATCAAAGTCGTATTGTAGATTTTAATAAGAAAAGTCCAAGTGCAATATCAATATAAGTCATAATTAACTGTTTTAAGCAACAATGGAAAAGAAAACGAAAAGCTCTAAATAGATGTCGCTTCATACGCTTGACCCATTACAAACCGACAAATGAACAAGTTGTTATAGAAATTGCTTGATCATTTGTTTTTCTGTATGAAAATGTGGAAAATATGGACCGTAATATGTGCATTTCCATAAAAATTCAACTCATGTACATCTTCCACATGTGTATATCCTCAGATAAACTGTGGTATGCATTTTCTTTAAAACTTAAGACTACGCAATGATGCATTTCTATTTTTTGATAAAAAAACAGTATAAAATTAACTTTTACTATGGTATTTGACAGTTGTTATGAGCCAAGCGTAATTAGCGCCTCTAGCGGAAAAAGTAGGCAGTTTTCTACCCCATAGCATTTACAATCCTATATTTGTGACAGAAGTAGACAGTTCCTTTCAACACACGTGTGGTTGTACCTTCGATCTTATCTACACTTACTTCCAGGTGACATGGATGGTAAGCGCGTCTTTCATCAAGGCAACTTTACATACATACATACATAACGTCACGCCTGTATCCCTTATGGGGTAGGCAGAACACCAAAGGTTACAAGACCATCTGATGTCACGTTTGACAAATTTGGAGGTATTATGAAGATGGAAAGAGACTACTGTAGTGACAGGGGGTCAGCCTATCGCCCACAAAAACGCGTTTAAAAACCTCTGTCCCTTAACTGACTTTTACAGTATGCCCGGGAAGAGAAGCAGCTGGCACATTCTACGTTTTTCTTTCGCTCCCAGTCCAGCATGGAAGCTTTAATTACGTTAATTACTAATTACTAAAATTAACGTTACTAAAGAAGGCAACTTTAGTAACGTTAATTTTTCGTCCGCCATATCTATGTTTCTATATGTTTAGCTACCTGGAAGAATGGAAGCCCGTACGTAGCCCAGTAGCCCTGGTCGAGGAAGATATCTGACACGTCAGCGCTATGTGTCCTGCCTGGCACCTGTTCTATCAGCTGTAGTAATCCTTTCACACGGCTTGTGATGGTGCGGTACACTATGGTGTGCTTTATGTCCCTGTGAAATAGAAAACACTTTTATAGTTAAAATATGTTTTGCTCCTTAGATGAACTTCTTTGTACAATTTGAAATATGTTTGCCTCGTAATACATTGATATTAAAACTAATTGGCTCGACACAAAAGAAATACAATTTAGGCAATATCAAGAATCTTAAATTTGATTTTTACTAATCTAACATTTTTTTTAACTAACTAGCTCTGCTGGAAGAGATCTCATTAGAGATAAGCTGTACCTTTGTACTTATTTTTGATCCATGTATCTTTAAATTGTGTCCAAACTTATGTGTACATAAATTGTTAAATAAAAATAAATCATTGCGTCAAAATTTCAGGTAGGTAAGTTCAAAAATTTAAAATTTCGGTGTGCCGATTGTGCTATATACCTACTCGAATCTTTTAGATTGCGATTTGGTTAACAGTTATTAAAAACATTCTAAATCTAAAAACTATTAACAAATCACTCACTTATCAACAATAGTCTCGCTGAACAGTTTAGCTTTCGTGTCAGTTCCATTATTGATGGTAGTATTGGTAGCATTTGCTTCAGAGTTGTTACTATTGGCGGCAGTATTGCCATCTTCTGGGATAATATCATCAAGTCTGTGGAAGCGGTTGTAGTCTACCACCAGCCATTGCTTACTGCCGGTACCAGAGTTGCTTTTTGCAATTGTATGCGCCCATGTGCTACCGTTGGTCGATAAATGATTGGCTGCTGAGATACGTGGCGCTAGAGGGACCTGAAAAAGAGATACAATAACGTTATTACTACGCAGTAATGAAACGCAATTAAAATTTTTGAAGGGGAGTTATGTAGTTAAATTTAATATATTTCGCTCCCATCATTTGCGTATTCATCGCATCATTCATTACAACTCAACATTATTTACACTGCACGGGTCAGATTCAGAGCTTACGCATAATTATGTTTCAATAGTCACAGCTTTGTGTCACAGCTTTTGTTAATCCGTCAGTTTGTTATTTTAAACGCGCTATTTTCAGATATGAAATATTTTGAGCATATTTATGAGGGAAGTTTACAGAGTATATAAATCTTCACGGATCAACCACATTTACTGCTTGTAAAGTATATTTACTTTTAGACAGAAGGGAAGCATCGTAAGTTTCTGGGTTAACAACATACATTATCCATGATAGGCTTAAGTGACTAACTTAAAGCCAGATGATGCTGTGTGACTTTATACCTAAAATTGTAATTTAAAAAATCTTACTTGTTCGGTATAGTTGATATCCTTGACGAGTTTGCTGTTAAAGTTCCTCAAGGGGGTTCCGACAACGGCCATGCTGTGGTTGCGTCCAGAGAGAAGATAGAAAGCATCCTGGCTGGTGACGGAGCCAGGGTACCCGGAGAACTCTACGCTTACTCCGGTCGCGAGCTCGGAGCTGTTCGATGTAACGTGGTAGTTCAGCTGGTAGCGCTTCAAGATCCGAGTCATTGAGGAGTAACTGGAACAGAAGATACAGGTTTTATAATTTATATTTTGTCACTTAATTTAACCTTGATGAAACTAGCGTTTGACCCAAATCTGGTAGTAAGAGATGAAGCCATAGATGACAGCACACGGGTTCAGGAATGAACTGGCTCTTGATAAATATTATATACTAAATTTGTCATTGTCAGAAGGTATTTTTCCAAGTCGTTTAAAAACATCTATTGTGCAACCCTTACATAAAAAAGGAGACTTCGACAATATCGATAACTACCGACCAGTTACGCGCATACCAGTTCTTTCAAAAATATTTGAAAGAGCTGTATATGATAAAATGTATTGTTTCTTTACACATCAAAATATATTAAGCTCAAAACAATATGGTTTTAGAAAGCATAGCTCTACAACATTAGCATGCTTCACTCTAATAAGAAATGTAACTGAGTCCTTAAATAGTGGAATATATCCCGTATCAATACTATTAGACATGTCAAAGGCATTTGACCGTGTTTCGCATGACATACTTGTTAAAAAATTGCAGTACTATGGCATAAGAGGAAAAGCTTTAGAATGGATCCAAAATTATCTCAGCGGCAGAACCCAATGTGTTGAAATAACTCGCATAACAGGAAACACCTTGCAACATTTCCAGTCTCCTTACTCGCTTAACACACATGGAGTTCCGCAAGGTAGCGTCTTAGGACCTCTACTATTCCTAATATATATCAATGACCTCCCTAACTTTATTGACCACGAATGTGTTTTATTTGCAGATGACACACTTATAACAATTAGGTGTGCCAAAGATACAGACGCTGAAAAAACAATAAACAAAGCTTTAAATGACGTAACAAAATGGTTAGACATAAATAAATTAATATTAAATATTGACAAAACCAAAATAATTCAATTCCAGACATACAATTCAAAAATCCGCCAACTTGACATTAAATATAAAGACATACAATTAGACATCGTTGATTCTTCTAAATTCCTCGGATTCATCATAGATAAAAATTGCAATTGGAAAGACCACGTTAGAAACGTTTGCCTGAGAATCGATAGGTTTATATATGCCTTAAAACGAATCGCTCAAATAGTTTCCGTTGAAGCGGCAAAACTGGCGTATCATGGCTATGTTTCCTCAATTATAAGATACGGACTAATTTTGTGGGGAAACTCAGTGGAAGCCGATAAGGTATTTATGGTACAAAAAAAATGCATACGCGCCATCTGCGGGGCACATTTTTTGGATAGCTGTAGACCACTCTTCAATAAATTAAGAATTTTGCCATTTCCTTGTCTCTATCTTTATGAAATCTGTTGTTTTGTAAAACAGAACAAACATTTGTTTGAAAGTAGCAGTACGGTGACTGGACGCTGTGGTAGAAAAAAAGATAAGCTGTATATTCCATACCAGAAACTCACACTTTACAGCAATAACGCATATTGTATGGCCATACGAGTATTTAATAAATTACCCTGTCAAATTAGAGAATTGCCTGTGATTAAATTTAAAAATACTCTATTCAATTTCCTTTTAAACAAAATGTATTATGACATCCGTACATATTTGAATGATAAAGATCTATGACATTTAACAACTAAATTTTCTATTTATCTTTCTGTTTGTATCCTGAACTAGTTTATAGATATATATTTTTTTTAATTTATTTGACATTTCTTTGTATGACTTAGCTTTATTTAATTTTTTATTTAATTTAATTTTAATCAAAGTTGACATTAGGTATAATTTTAATTTAGTAGCACATACACTAAAATTTTAAATTTAATCTTAATTGAAGTTGACATTTGGTACAATTTTAATTTAATTTTAGTTGAATTGGCATTTTATTAGACATACATTGTAATTTGAATTGTAGACCTGACCTAGCTTAATCAAAAAAATTTGACATGTATATTTGCACGCTGAAACTACGGCAGTATGTGATTGGACATATAAAATAATTTAAGACCTACTTGTAATTACCATATACCAGCAAATAAAGAATTTATTATTATTATTATTATTATTATTGCCAGAACACATTGCTTCTAGAAGAATGATATTGGATGGCAGACTTTAATTTAAGGGTGTTCGCTAGCTAGCCAGGTGACACCAGGTCTTCTCTACCACCAAGCGAGTTGTTGGATTTATGTAAAAAAAAATATTTTCAATGCAGTTCATAATAATGATACCATAACACCTTTCTTAGATTTTAACTATCCTGTCAAAACACTCGTAGAAAACTTTAGCAAAGTGATGTTTGACAGTTTTTTTATTTTCAAGAAGAACTTACAAATTAAACACACTAACAAAATTAATAAAAATGTGAGAGTCGATTAAAAATAAGTATAAGTATAAGTAAAGTATAAGTAAAAAGTAAAAGCTATTTGAATAAAAAATATCATCTGAACATAAAAACCCTAATAATCTTTTGATATGTCATTAATACTAACCTTCCAGCAGCATTTTGAGCGATGAACAGCTTCCTCCCTGTAGCGCCATCTTCAGATGCGTTTACTATCCTCAAATACGAACTAGACAAATGTGGCAGATAGTCCAGAGGAGAGCTGTCCAAGTTGAGGTCCAGCTTGTGCTGCATCTCCATCACTTCGAACACAGAATTCAGCCAGTACAGGTCCGCTGCGTCGGCTTCAAACTCATTCAGACTCCTATCGATTCCGTGCTTCCAGCCGGTATAGATGCCGTTTATTTGCATGTAGTGAAGATAGACCTAGAAAAGTTAAGAAGTTATTTGAAGAGGGTTGAGTTTTGTCATTAGTGTTTAACAATGAACACAAAATTTGGGTAGTCTGTATTCGGTACTGTTACAAGTAGACATTTGGGAAGAAAAAATACGCAAATAATGACTGTCATGATAGCCCTCTCATGACATGTGACATAATGGCAAAAAATGGAAGAATCTACGCCTCTCGGGAAGTGACTTGCTTGGCAGTAGGACCACTTTAGGGTCTGCCTGTCTACCGACTACCCTCCATCCATGCAAATGTTTGCCACCAACCGCATTGATGTGTTCCAACAAAGTTTTATGAAGAGGCAATCCCTTCCTAAATCCGTGTGCTATCATCTTCGACCTCATCTTCATTTTCCAGCAGGTGATCTTGAGATCAAAGGTTTGAATCACCATTCACAAAAGGTTGAGTGTAGACCAACCAATGAATCGTCGATCGACGGTAGAATGGATTAGTCAATCGAACTGATGGACTCTAGTCGGGGTTACTTGATCAACTTCGACCGACCGTCGATCGATTGGTTAGTCGAACGGCATCCGTTGATCAATTAAAGCCAGACCCGTCGCTAAACTTCGATCAACGTCAATCGATGATCTCGATCGATTGCTCTAGTAAAAATAAGTGACTAAACCCGCGTTTGACCTCAATCTCACCTGATGGTAAGTGACGATGAGGTCGAAGATGAAAGCACATGGGTTTAGGAAGGAACTGGCTCTTTATACAATATTGCCGGAACACATTACCGCCGGAGCGGTAACATTTGGCGGCAGACTTTATATAAAGGGTGGTCGCTAGCCAGGCGGACCCAGAAGGGATCCTACCACCAAGCGATTTTATTAAAAAGAAAATAAAATCTCCTTACATGGTGCCAAAATGGATCGTCCTCGCCTTTGCTGCTAGCGTGCGTCCTCCACTTAGCTACTGACTTCTCCAAAGCATCTCTCAGCTTATCGCACTGCTTCTCTTTCACCTTCCCTACACAGGTCGGTGATATGGTGTTCTGTATGTGAGTGTGGATGAGATACCAAGTCAGTGCTCCTTCGACTATGCCGGCAGCGTAGGCTTGCACCTCATCTGGGTATGAACCATCCGTTTCTATTTCTAGTAGGGACCAACTGAAAAGAATTTACGTTTGTTAGAAAACAAATAAACTTCAAATCTTTAATATATTTTTCAACACACTTGCTCGTAAAGTGAGCGTTATTCTATTGAATTTAGAACTATAAACTGGGCTATAAGTCACGCGTGCATAATATATTATACCCTAGTGCATAATATAATGAATCCTACAAAGTTGAATTGTACCTTTGTGCAAATTACATGCGAGTAAACAGAGCATATTTTATTGGTCCGGGTTATACATTAAATATTTTCAGAAACAACAAAGAGGTTTTATACCACTTCAAATCCATATACATTTTTAAATGTTTGCGCCTTATATTAGTAAAACAAATTTGTATATCAAACAAATTATTCACAATTTACAATAATTTGTTATAAAATATTAAAATATTTGCATTTACCACTCCAAATTAAACATTTTCACTTAAAATAGGCTGTATATGCTATACAGACATTGACACATTTGGCGGAAAAAAAAACCTACGCGCATGCGCGAGTTTCGGCGCCATTTTTCAATCACAATTCACAGCTTTGTTATCAAATGTGTTTGTTATTTTATGACCACGTATGTCTGTCTTTTACTCACAAGTGTGTTGAAAAACGTCGTATGTAACTCGTGAGCGTTACTAATTACAGTCTCGGCTCATTATTAAGCCCTCGCCTGCGGCTCGGGCTCAAATCACGGCCTCGACTGTAATTAGCAACTTCGCTCACTTGTTACATAATATACTATTACCACACCGTTGAATAATACAATAAAAGCTAAGTATCACAATTTAAGCTTTTCGGTGAAGTTTCATCGAACATCATTTAAAAGTCCACGTTTCAACAGTGGGCCTAGTGCGACTCTATTCGAATAACTTTACCATCCCTTTAATCGAGCAAATCACTTGAAATAACCAATCACGTTCTTACAAATTCGGTTTTCCATTATCGTCACTAGCTGGCGCTGCTTCGATCCCATACAAAACGAAGTTAACGTTAACGCGATGATAAAGTTAAAAAACTCGCACTAGGCACTCGGGTTGCCTGCTACAGTGAAGGATACGTTTAAGTAGAAAGTAGCAGCTAAATAATCAATTGAAAGCCATGTTTTAATTTAAACTAGCATTCCTTTTTTGTTGGGTATGTAAATTGTAGTGTCCATATCGGGGTTGTTGTAGTGGTTTGCTTGAAGCGATCTTTCCTATACATGTTTTAGATTTATCCAAAAATAATTTCAAGACGTTATACAGGTATTAAGGTACAAGTATGTTCAAAATAAATAAATAAGTTATAAGTAAACGCTAATCGACGAAAACAATGAATTAATATTGTCTTAAGTTTTCGCGATTCATACTATTAAATAAAACACTTTTTAACCGGATTTTACGCGTATATTTACATTTTAAATTTTGACTGCTTGTGGGCAACTTGTTGCGGACAAAGAATAAAAATTCCTTTTCTGGTTGTTAAGTTTAGTTGCAATGGCAGCCGATAGGGATAACACCTAGTTTCCCTGTGTATTTATTTATTAATTTAGTTTAAACAATCCCTTTATTACTTAGCTACGGCAAAAGTAAAATGTCCACCAACTTACCCAGTGGTATCCGTGTCAACTTTAAAGTGAGCTCTTGCGACTCCTCTATCAATCATCTCCAGCTTGTTGCTTTGGCCCCAGTACTCGATGCGGTATCCAGTCTTCTCGGAGTAAAACACAGTCGCTGAGTAGTTCCCATCTTCCTGTATTCTGTTGACAAGGAAAATATTTTATTTATTTATTTTATTTATAATTATAGGAAGACCACCAGCAAATATTACAAGTATGGTTATAAAAATATACAATCGGAAGCCAATTAAAGCTCCTCACAGATAGAAATAGAATTAGTTGTATACAATATAAGCGCAAGAGAGGTAGAGCTGAGAAATTCAAACATTATTAACAATTTTCAACAAAAAACATTTTACAAATTTTTTAGCTGACGCACGACTAGTGCAAAATAGATCTAAACCTAATTGAGTCAGTTTTGTTGAAGTTGTTACTCGGTCTAGTTATATTGCTTAAGATATATAGATATACCCCTTGTTCTTTAAATCTTGAAAAATTGGGTGAAAAAATATCGATGCGTTGTTCGCTACACCACCGTGGACAAACGGCAAAGTTTAAGTTGTTTTACCAAACAAAAAAATCCAATTGGTTCTTGATAGTAGGATCCGACTAGCTAGCAATCACCCCAATTCTGCTGCCAATCATCTCCGCTTTGGGATGTATTTCGACAGTTTATAATGAAACAATCAACTTCATGTTCAGCATCAACTTCACCGTAAAGTTTGACTTTTAAAGCATCAACTTCACTATAAAATTGATGCTTTAAATGTCAAAGTTAATACTATTGGCCGCCTTATCGCCGGACAACATAGTAAAGAGCTGTTTTATTCACAGTTAATACACTTTGAAGTTGATGTTTGAATTGAAGTTGATTATGACGACCACTTTGGCGATGGGGTAACACTGTCTGCCTCAGAAGCTAGTGGTCGCGGGTTCGATTCCCGCACGGAACAAGAAAAAAATGTTCCGGGTCTAGTTGTTTATCTATATATGTATTAGGTATATTCTAGGTTCCCCCCTAGTTCGCTACATGGTATCCCATATCACAAGCTATGCCTACTTTGGAGCCAGGTAGTTGGTGTCATTGTCTGGGGAAGTATAAAAAAACAATAACCTATCAATAAATATTGGTAAACTTTTAATGAGTCATGAACCCGCAAATCTTCTTGTGATCGTGGTAACACATTTTACCAGCACGCTATGAAACGGCTTAGAGACAACACGACCGTCTAAGCGCTAGAATAGTTCTGGTCGCTGCGCTGGTTCGATTAACTAATAAATAACTTTAATGTCATATTATCTACATGTCATGAACCTTGATATTGAATCTGCGTGTTACTCGGAGTTTACATATGAAATCAAAAATTACGTCATATCGAACTACACAATAAAAAATAAAATATTAAAGTGAGCTCTTGTAAATGTTAAAATCATTATAAAGCCATTTTAAGTATTTATTCTGTATATTCAAAATAAGAATTACTAAACCGCTCTCCCGCGACTTACATTGGTTTTTTAAACAACATTACATATCTAATAAATACCCCGTCCATACGAACTGTGATGTCGGCTCTTCTACATAATAGTAGGTAAATAATGAGGATAATTATAGCACTGCATTTATTGTTTTATTTCCTGATAAAAAGGCTTACTCTTGTCTGATGCACGTGTGTGGTAAGATAAGAATTAAGCTCTAACATTTCATTACAATGGAGTTTACCGTCCATCACTTTTTATCGTCTTTGTCTGCTATTTACTGAATACACATAAACGAGAAGAACGTTTTGTGAGGAGCTTCTGTCGCTACCAGAGATACAAAAACAGTTTCGTTGGATTTGAAAAGACCTTTTTTGTATTTGATAGCCCAGATCCTGAGGAAGGCTATCTAGGTATGTCGCAAAAATATTATAAAAGCCGTGCTATTAGGAACTAACTAGTGACATAAATAATATCACGGTCAGTTCAATTCTCAAAAACCTAACACAGCCTACACGTTACATTATGGACTAATCGACTTGACAATTTCCTTGCGACATCTTCTGGACATTCTTACGAGATCAAAGGCTATTTAAATACAGATAGATAGATTTTACTGCAATCACTTATGAATATACACTAAGAACTAAAGCAATAAAAGTGTTTAAAATTACCTTTCCATACGTCCGATAAAAAGCGCCATTATAGCCAACACGCCAAGTATGCCCAGGATGTACGAGCTGACCTTCGTCTGCATCCAAGAAGCACCGACTACCTTCAAAATCGCCATCTTTCAATCAAATCAATCAAAGCGAAACGAACCGTCAATCACACCCACTATAAAATAAAGAAGATATTCAGAAACTTAATAATAATGAAGTGACAGCGCGTGTAGACCACTTTCTCTAAGGGAGGTAGGACCATCAAAATGGTGGGTTTTTGGATGGGTTTTCAGGGTTCCGTGAGCTGGATTTTGGTGGATCTTTCAGCTGGCATCAGAATCCACCTTGCAAATTTGGTTTTTCACACCTTGCTTAGATATTCTTTATATTCTTATTCCTGGAACAAAGAAAGAATTTTATTAGTAAGCAAAAGATCGAGAGTTTGTGGAGTTTTAGTAGAGCAATAGGTAATATTTGGTTGTGTCATGGTCAATTGACAAATCTCGTTAAGGTAACCAAGATTTATTTAGTAAATGTGATGAAGTCTGGATCACTTTTGTTTTCATAATATTATTTAACGTCATCATGATGTGTGTTTATACGATTAGAAATAGAAACCATTTATGTCGACAATATTTAAATGTGGACCACAGAGATAGCTTACCTACAGCCTAACTAAAAAGTAATAAAAGAAGTCTCAACATCAAAATTAAATTTAAATTCAAATCGAAATGCATGATAATGATATCTGTGGTCTTCATTGATGTAATCCACCCACATTAATGAGGTTACTGGCTGATAACTGCATTTCAAATTGCGAATAATATCAAAATTTAATCAACTGTAGTGTCACTGTCAAGGTTTTGTCTTGGTACAGGCCGAAATATTTTTTTTTTACCTTTCGTACCCAGGTTAACAGCAATGGTCTCGAAAATAGAATTTTCAGTTTAATATTTCGGGTACCGTGCAGAGGTGGCAAACCCAAACTTACAGATAGTTGAAACTATTTAGGGATCTATATCTTTAGAGGGGTTTAAAAAAATGTAGAAAAATCTTCTCTTGTAGCACAAAAAATAATGCTGCAAAAGAGCCTCTTGTATCGCGGTGCGTATTTCCCTTCCCACCCAGATATCGCTAGCAAATTTCGCCGTAGTGAGCAACGTTTAATTGACTTATTTTTCAAAAATTATGTTTATTTAAAAGTTTTGCATTACCCATCGGTTTAGAGAAGTCCGGCTTATGTTTTAATGTAACTTTAACATGAATACATAATGGCAGTTCGTAGCAATATTCGTTTGAAATGGTAAATTAGTGTTGTTTGTGACTTTTTTTATCGAGCTTCTTTTTCTTCAAATTCTTATCGATTTAATTCATAAAATCATGTTTCTATCTCTACACAGCGGTTTGTTATATGGTTAATTTTTGTAAATATTTTTTTCAGACACTATATGTACATTATACTGGGTATATTATCGTTCAAAAAAGTTTCAAAACGCTGCATTCTCGCCTTAAAAACATAGTGATTGATTAACGATTGGGCAAACGATCAGTGATTGTTTGTTTGTAATGCTTAGTGCATTCTAAAGTAGAACATATTATTATAGTGGTCAAGTGCGCAGGTAAAACATAAATACAAATAAACGAATGCTTGGTTATATTAACATTTTACCGGCATTCGGTTTTATTATGAGTCACCTAGTTTAGAAAATAATAAAAAAATAAACAACTTGTCGTCTTCTGTATCGTTTAGAAATGAAATATTTTTTCAAGCTTAATATTTTGGTACGTGATCAACCGTGATGTCCATTCCAAGTCAATAACGATATCTTATGAATGATTTACCTACTGTAAAACTGTTTCACTGCATGATATACAGACTGTAGGTAACACTTTGACCGATAAAATGAGACATTTAACCTACTAGAGTACTGCAACGAACCACATTGGAATAAAACGCCATAACTGAAAATGTATCGCACTGTTTACACTAAGACATTTCGCTTTCCTCATATTTATAATCTTTATTTCACGTATATAACCTAAAAATATAGGTACCTTAAGAACTTAGAGCCATCACAAGAATATTAATATCACCCAATAGTCAACCATGGCAAAGTCAATAACTTTCGAACTACGTAGGTGTGTTCTCGACCGTAGCACAAACATCTATAGTGTAACGAAACTTTACCGTACATATTCCCACTTATCATAATATCAATAAGAGATACTTAAATTAAAATGATTACCAAGTAAGTCTCCTGTTATCTAGATTCAGTAATTATTTACCTAAATCAGGAATAGATATCAAGTAACTTTGTTTACAACTTTGTTTTCACGTTTTGGAGAATACGCTCCATTTCATTTGAGAGAAGCTGTAGTTACATGAGCATTTGGCTCAGAATATGAAAATACTTAAATAACAACGCAAGGTTATTCAAATATGCATGCTGAAAAGAGATGCCCATGACAATACCAATAGCGCGATATATTGGCACTATAGATGCGGAGCAGGTTATTAACGATTTTAACCACGCGGTTATATATATGCATTTTTCGTTATTAACCGTTAATTAACCGCATTTCATGCTTGTTACGGTTAAATACCACCGCGAGATGTCGCTAACGGATTGAAATGTGTATCGCAAGTTGCCAGCTTTGACTGACCAAAAAAAGTCGGTTGAAATTCACTATTTCAAAAACTACTAAACCGATTTTGATGAGATTACAGTATATTCTACTAGCTGAACAATACCTATTACAACAAAAAAAAATACTTAAATCGGACGTGTAGTTCGTGCGAATACAAACATCTACTATTGAAATTTGGCACATTTATTCAGACGTTTATATAGACTAACATACACGAAAATTGGGCAATTCTGGAAATATTACGTACATACCGGTGGAGTTGATAACCTCCTTTTTTTAAGTCGGTTAACAAGAAAATAAAGAAAAACTATCCTTTTTCGTTGTTTTTGTCAGATATTTAACCGATAATAACTGCATTTTATCGGTAGCTAACCATAAATTTGTTTTTTTTTTGTAACTATAATTGGCTGGCACACATGAACAAATAAATAAATAAATTAAAGGAAGTATTTTGGTGGCAGAATATAACCGCTTATTGAAGCCTGCACGTCTGCAACGGTAGTACCTTCCTATCACCAGCGTTCTTATTTCTTCCAACAAATTAATAAAATAGCACTGATATATTCTTTTTTCGAATCACAGTAATAATTATAGAATTAGCTTGCTCAAAAGACAAAAAGCAAGATTGGAAGAAAAACACGTATTTTTTCGAATTTTCCTCGTTTCATTGATTAAATTTGATCGGACCACTTGACGAGTATAAGAATTAATATGATATACCTTTAACACTTGATGATTCTGAATTTTACCTATTGCCTAAACTAAGAAAACTGATAATCTATATACAATTTCGTTACATGACCGTATATATCTAAAATTTTTATTATTTTATCTAAAACAAATAACTTGAATTTTCTTTGTTTGATGGTTTCTGTCATGTGTCTTTCAGAGAGGATTTTTTTTTGGCACGATGACTAAAGCAAAGATCTTCTGCTAATATCTTATAACCTAGAATTGGAACCAACTGGAGTCTGGAGTCTTGGAATCTGGCTAACGAAAGTATACAATGGGGGTTTTTGCAAATTTTTATATGGCAGGCAACTTATTCTAGTGTCACTGTTGTCAATCGAACGGTTGTTGGTGGTTTTGGTAGTTGAATTTGTGCAATTTTGAAAATGAATAAAAAGAAAATTGATAAGTTTCATAATCAATGCAGGAATCAGCGATACCAGTGACTCTGACGATTCATTCCATATAGAATTTCTAGATTCAGATTTAGATTATAATGAATAAAAAAAGTTATTGTATTTTGTTGTTTTATTTTTAAACCTAATTGATACTTAGTTGCATATCGTTTTAATAATATACTTTTCATCAAAAGTATATTATTAAAGTGCCAAGGAAAGTGCCAATATTGTTATTTTTTATATATATTTTTTATCAAGTATCAAGTTAGTTTAATCCATGTATTTCGTACTATGGGGTAGAAAACTGCCTTCTTATTCCACTAGAGGTGCTGATTACGCTTGACCCATAACAACTGTCAAATACCATGGTAAAAGTTAATTTTATAGTGATTTCGATCAATAAAATTAAAAATGCATCATTGCGAAGTCAGAAGTTTTATAGAAAATGGATACCACAGTTTCTCTAAGGATATACACATGCGGAACTTGTGAATGTTACTTGATGTAAACTTTTGTGGAAATGTTTATATTACGGTCCACATTTTTCATACTTTGATACATGTGCTTACATTATTTTATAGGTTTACTCCAAAATAGAACACAGAACAAGCAATTTCGATTACAACTTGTTCATTTTGATAGTTTGTTATGTGTCATGCGTATGAAGCGACATCTATTTAGAGCTTTTCGTTTTCTTCTCCATTGTCGGGGTTACCGTGATGGTATTTTTTTTAAATTTGCCGCGGTTTTTCAGTCTCTACTTTCATAAGCCAGACTTTAACAATAAGTATTTTAAACACGGAATAAAGAAATGCTTTTACTCAAGGTATTCTGTGATTTTAAATTAATAATTATAAGTTACACTTTAACAATATAGGAATTTAATTAAGTTAGTAAAATCGTCTACATATTATACAAAAGAAAAATAAACATCTGTATGTTTGTTCTCTTCGCATTCCAAATACCGAACTAATTTTTATATTACTATATTTTGTGTGTGTGTCGAAGGTTTGCCCAAATAAGAATCTAACTCCTAATAGTAGTCCTACGTATGCTTATAACAGCTATCAAAATCTGAACTGTTTTAAAAAATCACGGTTATTTTCGCTTTAATATAATGAATTTACAGTCGTATTGCCTATAACAGCATCAAAATGTAGGACACGCGGAATAAAAACCGAAAATCATGTAAACAATTCTGCACATTCATTATAGTACCTACATCAAAACCCTAATGAGTATGATACCTAACTCTGCTAGTACCTAAGTAGTAAGAATCTAATTTTCTAAATAGCCCCACACCTTCTATAAACAGCTAAAGACAGGCATACACGTGGCCACGTGGACTGTAACAGAGATACACTAACCATAACACGATTAGTTACAAGGAACACCGAACAAGTTTACTAAATAACACGTAAAACAATGAAAACGAACGAAAACATGCGCAAACGCAACTCGATGTGGTTTTTATTTATTTAAATCTTTCATTTCATTTCAATCTTTCATTCATTCAGTCTTGATTTGAAAATAGAAAATCATTCTATCATGTTTCTTAAAACCTGAACGTTTCTGAGTATATAAACATATTGTAACTCTTTCACACAGAAAGCTAGACAAATTAAGAAATTTCGCACGCTAGTACAAGGCCTGGAGAAAGACAAAGGATACCTTTTATTCTGGTATTCTCACGGGACATATCAAGTAGGTGCAGCCGCGGGAAACGGTAAGTGAATTAAGTGTAAAACTGTGTATGAAAAGATTCAGGAAAAACTAATCGATTTTCAATTTTATATATTTTGAAACAGCTCTGTTATTTATTTTAAACGTAAATTAATAAGATTGATTAGGTATCATAAGAGTTAATATACAGTTTTATATTTGATACCTATATTGTAACAAAGGATAAATAACTGTCCTTACTTAATTAAAAAAGACGTGTGGCACTCGGAGACTGCCGCGGTAAAGCTATTGCATAGCTTTTTTTTCAACTTATGCAACTATAATTATTTATTTATTTTATTAATGCAGTAATGTTTGATCTAATATGAAGTTCCACAAGTTCCTAGGCGCTGATTGTTTATTAAAGCCCGCATGTAAAGTTATGAAAGTATCGGAGTGGGGGGTGTTAGGTTTTTTTTCGTTACGGAATTTCTGGATTCGGTCCCCACGCTCAAGGCCCGCGATAGAAGCTATGCAATAGCTTAAAAAGATATTAAGATAATGATAATATCTTATGGGTTTTAAAAATATTCTGTATTCAAACTGCAAGGTAGACTCTACAATGATTTTACTTTTTAAGCATATTTTTTTTGTTATTTCGCAAAACTGTACTTTCTTTTGTCTTCAGAAAAGACTAATGATTTTATTTATTTCGCAGCTACGAATCAGTTCATAAATAGACAATAAATGAGGACGTCTGCAAATGTAAGTTGATGAATATCTGCGCAGACGCGGCCTGGAAAAGTTGAATTTGAATTTAAAAAAACTTGAATTTGCATATAAATTGATTGTTTCCATGTCAACAATTATAATAATAATTGACTTTAATAAAACAATTTCGTGTTTTAACTCGACATCAGTCTAAGATCAGGCAACGACTTTTTAATTTTTTCCTTCAGGTTATGACGTATTTTGAAAAAAAAATATCGGCGCCTTTATTTCAAAACGAAACCATTCCTCCATACATTATTAGCACACGAAATAGTTATATCAACAAATTGGAAATAATAGACAGCACGTATCGTTTTAGTGGTTATCTAACGCTACTTACGGGCCTTGGGAAAATCGCCAAGATTCGCAACATTCGTATATTATATAAAAACGTGATGTTTTCAGTTTCAGAGGAAATCTGTTTTTAGAAATCTACGTTGCCATTCATAATACGTTATACCTACATCTTGTTCTGGCTTATGGGGTACGATTTTTACGACTGTACATTAAATTCATGCTTTTTATCCATTGTGTATGAAATTAAGGCCTATATTAATAAGGTATTTAAGCTTTTTATTCTAGTATAGATGTCGCTGAAAATTCTGTACAGAGAACTGTCAAAAATCTACACTTACTTGAGGGGTGGATCAAACGTGTTCCGGGGATGGGGACCTCAATACCTACCTCAGTTCCAAAATTCTCTGAATCTGATGAATCCGATTTATTATTATTAAAAAAGACGTGTGGCACTCGGAGACTGCCGCGGTAAAGCTATTGCATAGCATTTTTTATCAACTTATGCAATTATAATTATTTATTTATTTTATTAATGCAGTAATGTTTGATCTAATATGAAGTTCCACAAGTTCCTAGTAGATGGGGCTGATTGTTTATTAAAGCCCGCATGTAAAGTTATGAAATCAAAGTATAACCGCTGTGCCGGTCGGAGTGGGGGGTGTTAGGTTTTTTCGTTACGGAATTTCTGAATTCGGTCCCCACGCTCAAGGCCCGCGATAGAAGCTATGCAATAGCTTAAAAAAGACATAAAATAGCAAATTTCATGAACCATTAAATATTGCTGGACATACATGGGGGTTATTTTGGCAGGTCCTCCATCCCTGAGACACTTTTGCTCCACTCCTCAAGTTACACCTTGTATGCTTAAGAAGGGTTCAAGTCTGCAAAAGAACGATACGAAGCTTTGTTTAAGGCTAGGATGCAATTTGTTATCAATATACGGCGATATTTTAAATTTTCAGAAATATTCATTTAAAAACATATATTTGACAGTCAATATTTTTTAGAACTTAAATTACTTTCAGACTCAGTACAGCGTTATTCAACAAAATAATATTTTTTTTTTATGTATATCAAGGTAGCACAGGCATATTGTAGTGACAGGGGGTCAGCCTATCGCCCACAAAAACGCCTTTAAAACCTTTGTCCCTTAACTGACTTTTACAGTATGCCCGGGAAGAGAAACAGCTGCCACATTCTATGTTTTTCTTTCGCTCCCAGTCCAGCATGGAAGCAATAGTCTCTCTCCATCTTTATAATACCTCCAAATTTGTCAAACGTGACACGAGATGGTCTTGTAACCTCTGGTGTTCTGCCTACCCCATGAGGGATACAGGCGTGACGTTATGTATGTATGTATGTATGCATAGGCAAGGTATTCAGGTATTCCGCAAAATTCCGTGACAAGTAAATACTGTATAGATATTTGTACGGTTTTCAATAAATGTCGTGAGTCATGAAGATGTAAGTTCAATTATGTTTTGTGTAAATTATTTTAAATACGACTATTTTTTAATATAGCAAGGACTTTTGTCTTCCGCCTGCATTGTTAGCGATGTCGAAAAAACATGTACAATTTTACATTTCTCCTTACAAGCTTTACGTATATTTCTGTCCGTTCAAAGTCGGGACGGATGGCTAGTATACATAAAACGCTATCAATACAGAAATAATCATATAATGACTAACTTTTGATGACACAAGTACTTCCTAGATTTACATATACTTAAATAATAAAATCAAGAGGTTATTTTATCTAGACAGAAATACGATACTTATTCACACAAAGAGCCGACTCGTTAGCTTAGCGCCATGGCAACGAAGTCTCAGGTTCGTGTCTCATTTTACACCTGAACCAAGATCTGTATGAGATTAGGTATAGAGATTGTTATCATAATTGGGACGAACAATGGAATTGTTATTTGTCGTGTGATAATATTATAAAGAAGATATCAAAGGCTTTGTAATACTTATAATGTAGAATAATATTTATTTAAATCTATATGTATATTAAAATGACGCTGAAGAGTTTATTTGTTTGAACGTTTTAATCTCCGACAAGTCGGACTTGATATTTTGGTATTTAAGACAGTGTATTTTCAAGCTATTTTCGCAGTAGGTTCTTATACATATACGGAGTCGTCATTTATCACGTAGACTCTGTGCTGCGAAGGGCATGCATAGGGGGTAGCATATTTGTATAATATTAAAGTACAGTTACGGTTTGTAAGAAGCTATTTGGCGCAATTGAAATTCGCACATTCACGAACCAGCAGTGGGCTTAAAGCCTCCTCGCCATCACCCAGGGAAGATACTCATAACCCTTCGTATGCTCATTGAAAAGGGGTTGGGATGATGAAAGGAATTATGTCCGATTGGACATACTTTTCTACCACCTGTAGCCGCAACTTTTTGATATTAAAGCCAACGTTGCGTACGTCCGTATCTTCAGATAGGAACACCTACCAATAGCACCTACTAAGAGAGATTCAAACATACAAACTTTCATAACATTTCCGTACCGTACGCGCGAATCATACGCGGCGCTTGGCACATTCCGAACGTCCGTATCGAACGCGCGTATGGTACGGACGTTGCAGTTTTGTAAGAAACGCGCGTTCGAACGCGTGACCCTGCGTTGCACTTAATTCGTTTGGAAAAAACTATAAATAACTAATTAAATCTTAATCCAGATATATCCCCGCTTGCGATTTACTTAAATGGCTCTATGAGTTATTCTAAGAATTACACCGACTTTATTCTGATTATTACTCAAATGCCAAACGCGGTTATGACCATAAAGAAGTGACAAAGAAATTACTTGTTATTGCTATTAAACTTTTTCTATAAGATCATTAAATTATAAATTCCCTTTGCAAGAAATACGTTTTTTGGACAAAATATCAAAATGCAAGCTAAAACAACCATTTTTGAAACACATATAAATCAAACTTTATTGTATTAAGAATATCGGACAGTGGAACTTATGTAGACTAATTAACTAAATCTCCATCTATACATTACTTATTTAAAAAATCACTTCACATATCAGAGACAAAGTCATTTCAAAGACATACCAAAAACTTCAATACTTACAAATACTACGTCACACAAAAGAGGCAAAGACTTAAAAATGCAAATTCAATTAAATTCACATTTTCTCGCAAATTTGGCGCTTGCGCATCACAAACACTCAAGAAATTATTAAATTCGGTTACAAACGTAGCGATGGATCCGTAAACATATGCGGAGTAAATCAATCCTGTGGGTTGCCAGAACATCATATATTTGGCTTTATTATTTTACGATGATGTATTGCTTGTTGATATAAAAAAATATATGTGCGCAATACTTGAATACAGCCGGAAAAGTATGGAAAAGAAAATGGCGTAGTTGAAAGTCAATTTGATATAACTGCAGAATCATTGTAAGGATTAATCAAAAGAGGCGTTAATTTCAAAGCTTGACCGTGTAACCTAAAATACAAATTATACTACATATTTTGTCGCTAGGAAAGTTGTCTTTAAAAACTAATCAATTTTGAATAAAACACCCCAAAATGTATAATAACTAAGCGTGTTGCTTTTTATATTATAACATCAAGAGCCCAATTAACAAAAAACAATTAAATTGACTTAAAAGGTGGTTGGCGAAACTGGACGGCAGCGACAGCGAGAGTGACAGCGGCGCGGGAAGCGACGCGGGGAATCTGGGCCGTTCTCGACGCAAGCGGGCGCTTGAACGATTTGCCGCGGTTTTATACAATCTCAATACTTTCTGCCCACGCCGCTGTCGCTGTCGCTGCTGTCCAGTTTGCAGCCTCTGTTTAACATTTACCATCTCTTCTTTATAGGCGTGGGTTCTTTGTATTTGATCTTTTTTAAAGTTATTTTTCTTTAGCTCACGCTTATTGATTGTATGAGAAACTTGTACTTACATCATAGTTAAGTATTCTGTAGTGTATTTTTCTTAAAGATTTTGAGTATTGAATGTTGCAAAATCCTCCAAATGATTACCTGCACTTTGTATTTACTACAAATGCTCGGTTAAGCTTGAAAAAAATCAATAAAGGCTACTAATCCGAGTGATTCGTGCTTGAGAATAGGATCCGTTCAAAGACAACCTGGGTAGCGACCACCTTTCATTTAAAATCTGCAGCCAAATACCATCCCAGCCCTGGTGATGTTTTCAGAAAATTAATTTAAATCCAGCTTTTTATAAACCCGCGTGAGTCTCATTTTCGACCTCAACCTCAATTACCATCAGGTGGATTTGAGGTTATTACAGGTTTAATCTCCGGAATAAAAAACTTTTTTTTTATCACCCAAATAATATTTTCATCTACGAAACTAAAATATAATACCTAGGTATGTGAAAACATTGTTTGATATAATTTATCATGATGTAAAAGTAAATATTTTCGGTGCGTCTTCGATTAAAGCCTGTAAGTCAGTAGTATAATAAAATTAAATCATAACCATATATCTACTTCTTAAACTAATGAATTTTAAATTATTTTATATTATAACGAATGGAAGGAAACTTGCACGTAAATTATTAAATATTTATACATAATAGCAACTCATGTATTACCTACTAAAGAGATATCCACGAGCTTAACCCCGGCAGCGAATATATCACAGTTCTCTTTTGT
This sequence comes from Stenoptilia bipunctidactyla, assembly GCA_944452665.1. Lineage (NCBI taxonomy): Eukaryota > Metazoa > Arthropoda > Insecta > Lepidoptera > Pterophoridae > Stenoptilia > Stenoptilia bipunctidactyla. The sequence goes on along the minus strand of OX101729.1, from coordinate 4,873,792 downwards.
TATTATATAAATTCTAATTATAAAATTCATTCTTTTTTTTTTTAGAACCGATACGTCATGCGTGAAGTATAGAGGTCGGAACCATTCGAAACTCTTTACAATATTCCTTTAAAAGGAAGTAACAAGGTTTTTGTATTTTATTATGTCTAGTAATTGATTAGGTCAACAAAATTAAAATTTTAGGTGACAAAATTAATGAATTTGGCTTTCTGTTTTAATTAAGTGAGCGACTGACTGCGTGTGACGAAGAATCAATGAAACAGCGACTTAAAAACATTAAGTATTTAAGGGTGCTAATTAAATTAATAGACTTCTATTAAACAGCATTATTCCAATCTATACACCTAAGTTGCCTTCTAAATTACTATGTCAGCCACAATCCGTGCCATAAACTACGTCGGGGTTATTTAAAAAAGCTCTAGAGTTTATGGCGCTTTAAAATTTGAAAGTTCCACATCTTTCCGCTGTATGTATTTTTTTTATTAAGCTTGAATAAAAAAGTTCCATACAGGGGAAAGATGGGGAAATTGAAAATTTTATTTTTAATCATATTTTAAACAATGTTACCGATTTTCAGCTTGGTGGGAATTAATGTAACCTCAAATGTCTAAATTGACCGGGCTATTAAGGCAACGGATTTGGAAGTAATTTGTTACATCCTGAATTATTCTAAAGAAACTTATTGGACATTTAAACCATCTATACATAACTTCACGCCTTTATGCCTTACGGGATAGGCAAAACATCAGAGGTTACAAAGGTATCTAATGTCACGTTTGACGAATTAGGAGCTAATGTAATGATGAAGAGATAATTGTAGTAACAGGGTCACCCTATCGCCCACAAAAAGCCAATAAAACCTCTGTCCCTTAACTGACTTTTACAGTATGCCCGGGAAGAGAAGCAGCTGGTACTGGTGAAGCATTCTATGTTTTTCTTTCACTCCCAGTCCAGCATGGAAGCAATTTTTTTTGTATTGTATGAGATTACATTTAAATAAATGAAACTTACGTACTTAACACACACAGGAAGGTAAGGGATAGATACTACGGAAAAACAAATGAACAAATTTACTATACTAATTATAGCCTCGTCAGTTGAATAAACTGTACCTACCGTACACAAAATCCGCAGGACAGTCTTTAAGTGTCAAATTAGTTTGGGTAAATATCAAAATCTATTCAAAGCTTAAAAGGTTTTTTAGTGTAAAGTATTAACACGGTTATTTTCGTAACATTTGGGTGTAACTTTGGACATTTATTACAGTTATTGAATTGATAATTGCTTTAACTGTGAAATTTGACGCAGTACCTTCACTCCAATTAAATTTTACCTCCTAATAAGATACACGTGTTTGAAATATTTGAGAGATTCGATATTCAAAAGTTTAAAATGCTGACCGTAGTCCATACAAAACATTTTTTGTAATCTAAGACCGCAAAAGGCTATGAAAGATTGCCAAAATTCTGAAAACATTCAATATACAAACTTCTTTGTATATTACTTTCTAAACATTATTTTTTTTAATGTTATTTCTTTTCTATAAAAGAAAGAATTTAATACGATGTTTTAATTTAATTTCGTTTGTATGATGTTGGGTTGAAAATTTCGATTCAACATAATATAGCAATTGTAATTTAAACCTATTAAGATTATTGAATAACTTATTCAATAACTATCAACACCTTGTTAAAGCCGAAGTACCTACAAAATTCTGACGTCATTAAGCGGCCATTCAATGGTCTTATGATGAATAAATTTTTTTATTTAATTTCATTTCACTTTGTATCTGCTCATGGAAAACCCCAAAACAAGTAAAGATAATTATTTATACTGAACTATGTAACCTCTACATCACGATATCATAACATGTTTAAAATGGTGCGTATTTTTTATTGCAGCAACACCAAAATATCCACTTCTGGCAGGCCAAATATTTGAGATCAACGTATAACCGCCCTTGGCCGTGAAGATCATGGTAGGTAATCTATTTTTGAATCCATTGCTCTTTGGGAAATCGATAAATCATATTTTTTCTTTCATGAAGTTTCTTTTGAATGAATGATCAAGACCAAGTTCAATAGTGCAAGTATATCTCCACAAATAAATACAAAGACGGTTAATGTTCGAGTTTATTTTCATCGGTTTATTTTTAAATAAATCGGTACTTTGAGATTTGTAAAATATGAAATGATTATTTTTTCATATTTACCCTGGTTTGGCTATCCACAAATTTTGTAGTAAAGGGGAAGGTAATGTAGGAACTTATACCGAAACTTTTAGAGTAAATTTTTTTATACGGCCAATATGAAACTGGAAAAGTGTCTATGCATTTTAAAATACATAACTTTTTATGTAAATTACCACAAACTATTTTGTTAAATTCTTATATTGCAATTAAGAAATAAATAATAATTCAGACAACCAACGCCTAGCAAACATTCCACCAATAAAACTTAAAATTTTAAAAGAGAACACGACATTCCAAATTCAAAAGCGGATCAATCTAGGCTTCCCTTACATGTGTCAAAACATAAGTAATTGGGTCATGACAACACGTGCTTGTGGCTTAGCAACCGATCGGCCTTGGCGACCTGACCGCGTCGCGAATTTGACCCTACTCGGTTACCGAACTGGAAATACATGACCTATTGTGCTCAAATGTGAGGGACGACCTTTGTAGTCTACTAAGCTATTGAGGCCCCTGTCTGTGACGCACACATTTCCGGGTTCAAATCTTGATGATTGTTAATTAAAACGAGAATGATCGAAATATGTGGGAAAGCCGGGAAAGCTCTTTCGGTTTTAACCTGCGTTTTTCAGAATGTATCACAATGAAAATACACTCGAAAACAAAATATCCATTGTATTACCAATAAAAAAACAAATAAAATACGTCATAGAACCCAAACCAAAATGAAAGCAAACTAATTATTTCTTTTTAAGAAAAAGTGAACCGCCTTGAAAAAACCGACCCACTGAAAATGTTTAAATATTTTTTATAAACGCCATCCTATTCCTGTTTCTATTCCATCCATATGACTACCCCGTATAGTAAATTTCGGCCAAAATGAATAAATACTAATTAATGTAATAAGAACATTAATAATTTATCCTGGTAGGTATTTACATAGTTTTTGGTAGTAGCATGTCGTGTCGGTGGTAGCTTGTGGTGTGGGTTACAGTTTTCCAAGTGTGTGTTTATTGCATTTCTTGCTTCTTGCTTGAGGGAGGGAGGGCGGTGAACCAACGCACGAAAATCCTACATCACTAGTGCAAATACAAGTCACGGAATTAGCAAGGTAACTTTGTTAAAGTAATATACTAAAACTTTCTCCTAAACATGACAAATCTTTTTCTGAAATTCGCATTCAAATCGGTTCAGCTTAACGCGAGAAAATCGCGGACAAACACATACATACAGGTCAAACTGAGAACCTCCCTAAATAAATGAATCCTGCTTCGAATCCTGGTCGGGTAATTTTCGGATAATTTTTATTTATCACATTTTTCATTTATTTAAGAATAATTGAGCATTTTAAGTGCAAAAACTTAAAAACATTATGAGAACCTCCTTTTTTGAATTCGGTTAACATATAACGATAGACGGGATACACGCTTATTTAGATCTGACAGGGCGACCCCATGCATTAATAGATTCATAGATATTTGCACCAAATTATCTAGGCCAAATTAAGTTTCATTAAGTAATTGTGTCATGGAAACTAAACTATTAAATAACCTTCAATATATATACTTAGATGTGTTTTGGCATCTCTACTCAACAAAAAACGTCGTAAACCTATATGGTTTTCTATACAGCTTCTTATGGTTAACAATATTTTACGAATAGTCTTTTTATTGCTAACAAAATCACACGTAACAATATTTTTCGAAAAGGCTTCACAGTGTTAACAATACTATTTATTACCGGTAGGTATATTTCCGGCCTTGTATAGAAAAATGTAGCTATATTTCTTATTTTACACACGATAGATTTTCATTCGATAAATTATGTAGAATACTAGATTTTTACTATTGCATAATCTTCGTGCACTCAAGGAATAATTTTTCATACAAACTAAAAAGACCAATCATTCCTGTTCCCATTAGAATTTCGGGAATTTCTTCCGTGATACAAACGGACACCTATTGAAGAATCTTTATACTAAGTATCACATTCACATTGCATGGAATAAGAATTTTTCATACAAACTAAAAATCGTATATTTCCCGTTTGAATTTCGGGAATTCCTTGCATGACACAACTAGTCACTTTTTGAAAAACCTTTATGCCAAATATCACATCTATTTTTAATCTTATTCGACTACTCAAGGAATAAGATTAAAAAGTCTAATAATTCTCGTTCCCGTGGGAATTTCGGGAATTTCTCCTTTAGTGCTCCTTCACAACCCCTAAGGATTGTATGTTGTATGTAATTTAACTCTCTACGGCCAGTAGTTATGGCTGTACGTTGTCTGTCAGTCACTCAGTCAGTAACGGAAGAGTTTTATATATTAAGATTATATTCTAGGTCAACAGTATAATATTAACTAAAACTACATTGAAACTATAGATATCACTGTTGGACTTTACAATTAATTAAATTATTTGCTACAAAATTACGATTTGTGCCAATGCGTAAAAGTTGAACAACTTATTCAGTAAGTAAATCTAGTTTCTTAAAACTTCCGCATTTTCTCTGATATCAAATACTAATTAATACTCGTTTAAAGGTAAATTCAAAGATAATTTCAGATCATAAAATGTTCTTATATGAAATAGCTGCAATATTCATCAGCCACAGACATACATCTACATAGACAACGCAAATGCATGTACTTTACGTGTCCAAACCCCGACCAAGCGTCAAGGTTGGTCACCGCTAGATTCAGTCCCCACATATGTATGTCGTTAGAAAATCGATTTCACAATATCGAGATTGCTCTTAATAATCGATTTTATCGGCAGCATCGGTGTATTTGAATCGGTTTGTATTTCCCAGCAATAAATATCAGCTGTGATGTCACAAAAGGTGTTAAAGAGTCGGCACGCTTGGTTTCAATACAAGTCGTGACACTAGCGTTGTCTATGTAGATGTATGTCTGTGATTACAACCCTTTCTTAATAAAGGGTAGCTAGTAGCTTGGGTTATCCATCAAATTACCGTACCAATTGATCTTAAGAAAATAGCATCAACTGTATACAAATTGTACAGAGTCTGGAGCCCACGACGACGCGACGGCTCAACGTACCCTTCAAAGCACGACGGAAGTACATATTGAGGTTACCATATCATTGTTTATAGTTCTACATGTTAAATAAGGAAAATCCTTATTTCCTTTGGTTATACAATTTTGCATTCAAGTACAAAATGTAGAGAAAACGATTGTATCTTTTTATTGTAAAGTATAAACTCAAAACTCACGAAATCAATTTGAAGAATTATTTCACTATTAGAACGATGCATTATCCAGGAATAAAACAGGCTATTTTTATCGCAAACTTCCAAAGAGATTAGTAGCTATATCGCTAATTCCGCGCGAAACTGTAAATGTTTAAAAAAATCCCTTTTTTCTGCGCAGGAGTCGAGGCACGCATGCGCGAACGCATGTTTAACATGCAACACGCGTCGGTAACGCATCGAGCTTGTCAATAAATGACTCGAGTTCAATGAACCTTCTTAAGTTCAACCAAGGAGACTTAAGTCTTGATCTTGAATTCCGTTGGAGAAAAAGTTCACAAACGCTTAGCTGAAGCGAGCGATCTAATTATTGAGCGAGAGGTATAGTCGAAGTTTGAGTACTTGTAGATAAAAATCAAAAAGATATGGAGTATAGAATGTCGGAGTACTGAATAGAAACTACATATACCTATAAGATTTTTATATAAGCCTGTATTGTGGCGATCAGAGTGTAAAAGTAGACACCGGAACTATCCTAGGGTATACACCCAAACTTGAACCAGTTCAGAAAAGTTCGTTACCTTAACTGTCTTGAATATAGATAGAAAATTATTTTCAAAGTTCTCAAAGTAAAAACATACATACATACATAACGTCACGCCTGTATCCCTTATGGGGTACGGGGGTTACACCAGAGGTTACAAGACTATCTGATGTCACGTTTGACAAATTTGGAGGTATTATAAAGATGGAGAGAGACTATTATAGTGACAGGAGGTCAGCCTATCGCCCACAAAAACGCCTTTAAAACCTCTGTCCCTTAACTGACTTTTACAGTATGTCCGGGAAGAGAAACAGTCACATTCTACGTTTTTTTTTCGCTCCCAGTCCAGCATGGAAGCAAGTTTACTGCTTCAAAAAAAAATTGGAATAGATTAAATCGATTTTGGAACGAATAGTCAAACGGTTTTCAACAATAGACACAGTGATTCATTGGGAGTGCATAATTCATTAGACGGTGATTGTATAACATGTCGTCAAAAATTATAACGACTGGAAAATTTCGTTCGTCACCCGAGCACGATGGATGGGCTGCTAGTACGCACTATTTTTAGCATTAAGTACACTGGCCTACCAAAAGATGCTAACATTATTTTCATAAGCATAAGTATCAATATATATAGCTACAATTCACAGTGATTTGAAAATATGCAGAGATGCTTGATATACATTTATAAATGATTTTTAATGTGAACCTACAGATAACATACGTGTCATAATATAACCTTTTTGTACCATGTTTCTAAGCAATAGATGTGATTAAAGGAATACCTCGGACAAAACCTAAATATTAAGTGTAAGTTCTAACTTGGCAGAGGCAGGGGATAAAGCACTAAGCTACTTATTATCAAAATTAATATATTTATTAAATAAAGCAGCGTTATAGCTTACATATTAATAAGACTTAGGCCATGTGTATGTTATTTTATTCAAATAATGTTTGTGTTTGCTTGTTCTTTAAATGTATTATTTTTTATCAAAATTCAAAAGACGAACTGTACAGGCCTTTGCCAAGGGAATTCAACTTCACTTCCCTAAAACCAATGTTTCGCGCGCCCTTGAACAGATCGTCGGTAAGTACACATTGTATCCTACTAGCATTATAAATGTTTGTGAGGATGAACGAAAGGAGTAATAAACATACTGAAACGGCTCGACGAATTGGAATAACTCAAGCTACCTACTTATATTTTCAATACCGATTCTCCAAGAGACCTAAACAAAAAGACACTTAGTAGTTACGTATATTTATGCATGTGACTGTACTGTGCATATATTTATCCATCACTTACTTGGTGCCTTATCGTGCTCATAAATTGTAAATTGACAACATAAATTGTGATGTAGAACAAAGACTGGTCACAACACATCGTGTGGCATCTCAATGTATCAACAACAACACCGATTGTTTTCAATCAATTTTCTTAACGAAGCGTTGATCAATGTTATTTCATTGTTATGCAGAGTGCATTGAATATTATCTGTAGAGACGCAGTCCAAAGAACAATATTTGTTTTAGGGTGACAGGAATTTGGTCTCATCTTCACAATATTTCTGCATAGACCTACATATATGTCTATGAGTCTCTCCACTGGGTGTACATATTATTTGGTTTGTTAGCCAGCAAATAGTTCCTATCTATTATTAAAAGAATGTATTGAGTAAAAAATAGAAAGTAAATTTCCAATAACTGTTTGAAAGCATTTGATAAGAGTTAAACAAGATTACAATAAAACAATAGGCTACTTTTGAATTAGCTATCTATACTAAGTATTCCATTCGCGACAGAACATACGGTTTTACGGCACCCAACTAATAGGAAGGCCCTCATTATTTCTCCAAAAAGGCGTTATTTTATTTGCAACTAAAGCTGATTTATCCATAATTCCTTGCACACAAGTAAGTTGTATTTATATCCTAAAACGAAGCAGGGTGGCTAATTGGTATGTAGCTTTCGAATTTACCGTAATTATTATTAAAATTAGAGTAATTCTAAGCTCGCTGATACCAAAGATAATTTAACAATTCTTTCTCTGTCGCTAATATGTTAATTTCGTTTACGTGATGGCGGTGTTGCTTGAGAGTTGAGATTACAATACATTACAGTATTGGGTTCCAAATTGGATCGTACGTAAATGTATAAAATACGAATATTGATTGAATGAATTGACTGCGGACAATATAATCGTTTGTCTGTGTTCAATACACAGTGACCTAGTAATTTCGCTTTCATAAAGTCCTCTTTTTGTAGTGAATAATCATACTTGTGTAAGTAAACTAAGCTAATAGATTTTTTCTACGTTCATTGGATTATTATGGTCTGAAATAAATGATTTTATTATTATTATTGTTCGAAGATACAAAGAATACAAAGAATGTGAAACCCAAGTTAAAGAGTAAGTAAATTATTTAATTGGATTTCAAATGAATGTTTCTATGATAAAAATGAATATTTAAATAAAAAATGGGACATCGTGATAGCACAAATTTGTATTGTTCTTGACATAAATGTAATCCTGTAATTTTAATTTCTTTTAGTTTATTATTAAAGTGCGGCATTTTATACTTAAATTATAATTGGGTCCAATCTAATTCATTACTATTTAAAAAATTTAAAAAGAATATTTTACTAATAATGTTTTAACTAGATCTCTTTTAAGACGTTGCATGCTGTAAAACAGCTGAGTATGTAGAACTGCATTTATTATAAGAACTTTGTTTGTGAACCTACTTTACCATACTTATTGCAATAAAGGAATTTTGTATTTTTGTGTAAATGTCCCAACTAGTTTGGATTATTCGAGACCATACGGGCGTAGAAGTACGAACTTTGTATTTTGTATTTGCGTACATACAACTAACAAGCACTGTAGACGCATATTAAGTAGATCTAAGATCGGGATTGTTCGTGCGTGTTCGCGCATTTTTGCATGAGTTAAATTAACGTTCAAAGTGCGACAACCCAGCAGTGCGATTACAGAACTTTATCGAATCGTTTGTTTACGAATGTTTGTATAGTAGGTATGGTTATAAGTAAGATTGTAATTTGTCTAGTTTTGTTAGTTTTTAACATATAAAAGCACTATATTTAGTTATTCACACTTATCGTGCGGAGTTGGTATAACAACATGCAACCGACTCTATACTATATGAATATTCGTAAACATGTCTTACTGCAGACCAGCCTGATTTTTTCATTGTAAAGAAAAACCAAACATATAGAGTGTTTTTTAAGAAGATCAAAATATTTTAGGTGAAGGTTAAGAATAACGTGTGGTGAATCCAATGAATTTATGAATTTTTTTTGTTAGGTAATTTGATATTTTATAATTCTCATAAGTAAACAACATTTTAGTTTAATCTGTTATTTACGATTCAATAGCAAGATATAAAAGCGTTTTTACAACTATTTCTATTAAAAAATACGTTAAGCCCCGATTCTTCAAGTCACAAAAATTTGGTCACTTAAATGAATTGTAAATTTTCATTAAAAAAAAAATACTTATATAATTTGTTTTGTCATAAATTGAATCCTCACATCATTCTTAACCTTCTCCTAAAATATTTTGATCTTCATAAAAACGACCCTGTATGTGCGCATCTTAAAAATCATCAAGACGAATGTGACTGATAATGTTGATTCATGGCTCCTGTGCACGAACAGAAATCAAACATTATAATCGGTCGTTATTATACTCATTACGCAATCTTATTTGATTTTGGTTAAATTTCGTGCGTGGCGTCATATGTTGATTGTAAAGATCGCGAAGAAAACCTTGTTTGAACATTTCAGTCATATGATCTGCATTTTCCTCGGAATGCTAATTTCTAGAGGAAATGAACTACTTTTTATGGATATGTATGTTTATTTGTACAGGCTATTTTAGTTTAGGTGAGATATTTCTATAGACTAAACTAAATCATCTAATTTAAGACGACATTTTGAATCTTATTAACATTAAAAAGTAGAGTAAGTAACAGTTTTTAAACGAAAATACAATAGTATATTATGTAACAAGTGAGCGAGTTACATACGACGTTTTTCAACACACTTGTGAGTAAAAGACAGACAACATACGTGATCATAAAATAACAAACAAACTTGATAACAAAGCTGTGAATTGTGATTGAAAAATGGCGCCGAACCTCGCGCATGCGCGTAGGTTTTTTTTTCCGTCAAATGTGTCAATGTCTGTATAGCATATACAGCCTATTTTAAGTGAAAATGTTTAATTTGGAGTGGTAAATGCAAATATTTTAATATTTTATGACAAATGATTGTAAATTGTGAATAATTTGTTTAATATACAAATTTATTTTACTAATATAAGGCGCAAACATTTAAAAATGTATATGGATTTGAAGTGGTATAAAACCTCTTTGTTGTTTCTGAAAATATTTAGTGTATAACCCGGACCAATAAAATATGCTCTGTTTTCTCGCATGTTATTTGCACAAAGGTACAATTCAACTTTGTAGGATTCATTATATTATGCACTAGGGTATAATATATTAATGCACGCGTGACTTATAGCCCAGTTTATAGTTCTAAACTCAATAGAATAACGCTCACTTTACGAGCAAGTGTGTTGAAAATATAGATTATTATACCTATAGCCCGGTCAAATTAGAACAAAAATTAGAGAAAAGTTTCATAAATTCCCACCAAGCTGAAAATCGGTAAGATTGTTTAAAATATGATTAGATTAGACATATAACGACCTTGAATAAAAAAAATTCCATATAGGGGAAACATGGGGAACTTTCAAGTTTTATTTTTAATCATATTTAAAACAATATTTTCTATATATTTTCAGCTTGGTCGTTATTAATGTAACCTCAAACGTCTAAATTGACCGGGCTACTAGTATTTCTGAAATAAATAATGATTCAACTTGTAGGTAAATTAAATTCGGAAAAAATCCTTCCCTGAGAGTTACGCTTTGTAAAGCACAAATATTTTTCAATTCCCATTGCTAATTTCTAAGATTAGCAAGCGAGTTCAAGCAAACAAACAATATTATACATATAGTGAATTATCATATGAAGATGCCGAATATAAGCAATATGGTTTATTTGTACAAATTTTCAACATCTTTAATTTGGACTTTCCACAAAACTTTCCTTTGGATTTAAGAAATATTTTCCTAAAAGTAAGATACGACACATAAAGTAATTTATGTATGTATTATTGATATAATATTATATTTATATATTAGTATGAACCCGTAGATATGTATACATAAGGTATTAAAGTTGTTTATATGTAAATTTTGATTAATGCACGCTTTTATTGCAGTCTTACCGAACTCTACGGTCTCGGATCTGCCGGAAGAATTTTCTTTCGATATAAGCTGTAGGTACCTAACTTTTCTTTAATGTGTTTCTTTTCTATTGTATCTTAACTTGTGTGTAAATAAATAATAGAGTGAAAAGATTAATAAACGTTGAAGAAGCGAAAGAGGTATGTCTGGATCGTAACAATTGGAGTTCCCTAGTCTCTGGCTACCCCAAAGGGAAACAGGCGTGAAGATGTTCTTTTTGATATGCCATAACTTTGAGGTTTTGTTCCTTACTAAAAAATAATACTTTTTGCCAAAGAATATGTTGTTCAAAAGTGCATACTTTCCAAGATATCATCAATCTTAATATAATGAGTTCAATAGACGCGTGTCACTCAAGCCATACAATAAATAACAAAAACATTTTTATTAAACGTTGAGGAACGTTGCACAACGCAAAACGTTGCCAACTGTATGTATACATAGCGATTCAAAAAAGGGATAGACAATGCCACGTTGTCATACTTCGTATAAAGGTGTTTTACATAAGATTTTTTGACTTAATTAATACCCTAGAGTTTTGGGAAATGAAAAGGAACTCCTTGTATATGTATAATGAAATAAATTAATTAAAGAAATTAAAATCCCCAGACAATCACACCAACTACATGGCCCCAAAGTAAGCATAGCTTGTGTTATGGGATACCATGTAGCGAACTAGGAGGGAACCTAGAATATAAATACATAAATAGATAGACACCCAGACACGGAACATTTTTTTTTCTTGTTCCGTGCGGGAATCGAACCCGCAACCACTGGCGTCTGAGGCAGACAGGTTTACCCCATCGCCAAAGTGGTCGTCTAATAATAAAAAAGAATATTAAAGTACTTACCAACAGCGTCAGTGGTGTTACCACAAACACGACATGCAAGCGTTCTCAACCCATCGGGATGGACCGTATGGTGGATTGGTACAAACGGAGTTAACGCGCCTGGACTGCTGCAGATCTGCGGACGAACAAACCAAGGGTTAAAACTGTTTATGACCTTCAATTCATCATCATTAGAATCCTTTTTATTGAGCTCACTGCACGACCATGAGTCGCTTCCTTTTTCTGCGTATAGAACAAGTATTAGACGCCCAACATGAGTAGGTAACCTCATGTTTGGATATGGTGAATGCTATTTAGGCACGATGAAAACTGGGGATTCCTGAGTCACTTCTCTGGGTGCTAAGGTTCAGGTCGTAATACACCAAGCTGGTGGATGTCAGAACTTACAGTACAGGCGAGGACGCAGACCGAAATTTTGGGGGGAGGCGTCACAACTAAATTTGCGGGGGGAATAACATTTTTTTATCACAAAATATCTTTTTCTAGATTCTAGTCTGTTAAAAGGTTCATCTTGTCATGATTCTGTGACCCCGCCTGGGACCGCGCCTCCTATTCTAAAAGCATTAAAGTCTTTGGGACAAATCTGTACTAATATATAAAGCTGAAGAGTTTGTTTTTTTTTTGTTTGTTTGAACGCGCTAATCTCAGAAACTACTAGTGGGATTTGAAAATTCTTTTTGCATTTGATAGCCCAACTCTTGAGGAAGGTTATAGGCTATATTTTATCCCGAAATTCTAGATAATGTTTAAGGGGATTGTATGTTTGGTGATGTGGGTTATAAGTAACAGTAACATAAATTTTTCATCCTTACAGCTCGGCCGAAAAACAAGTTCAAAGTTAAGATTAAAATATCTAAGTGTCAACCCTAAAGACAGCTGTTAGCTTTTGATGAATTCTATTCGATAAAAGACGGCGTAAAAACAAAATGATGGATAACTAAGACAGATACTACAAAGTTCAGCCGCTGCGGGAAAGGTCTGACTCTTGTTTTAGCTAATTAGTATGACTAGAGTTGTCTTAAGTTTTCACGATTCATAATTTAAATAAAACTACTTTTTAACCGGAATAATCGCGTATAATTTATATTTTACATTTTAACTCCACGTTTCGGTGTCTCGTCGCTCATGCCCACGACCCGTGTGAGTGTCACATCAGTCGCTCGTGACCACGGGGTCTGCAAAGACACCGAAACGTCGAGTTAAAATGTGAAATATAAATCATACGCTACTGATCCGGTTAAAAAGTATTTTTGTTTGACTAGGGTTGTCAAAATATATTGTTGTAAAATTTTGTGACTTGCGCGGTTTCTCCATCTTTGTAACTACCGCTCCATTGATGAATTGAGTTGATCCGAATCTGACATATAAAATTCTCGTGTCACAGTTTTCGTTGCCATACTCCTCCGAAACGGCTTGACCGATTTTGATGAAATTTTTTTTGCTTATCCGGTATCTATGAGAATCGGCCAACATCCATTTTTTTTATTTTTATTTTTTTATTTATATGGCAAAACAACGTTTGCCGGGTCAGCTAGTTATTAAATAAATTTGTAAAAAAGTCTAAGAACCAGCACTAATCATGCTAATTATTTTACCTACTGTAGGTATATTCTACGTATGATATAGAAGCTAACCTTTAAGTTTTATATCTCCATTTTGTAACACGTTGTATAAAACAATACGCGGGTTCACGAAATAAATTAATTAATTATAAATTAAATGCAACAACATCTGAAGTATCTTCTTCAAAACCTAAGAAGAATCTACAAAATCGATTTGTAACTCAAAACATTTCCCGAACTTTCAAAAAATAAAAAACAGGTAAATTCAGAACCTAAACCTTTTTTTGAAGTCATTTGAAAAACCATTATCAACTTAATTTTTTTATCACTTACCGAACAACCTTATACAACACCCCAATCGACTTGCCAACTCCACACGCACTTCTTATCACAATGACCAATGAACAAAGGAGTTGGGCATGATTACATGATCAAATGGTTCGCAGTCTAACCTAACGACTTGTGACTTAGCAACGAGCAATTAGCCATAAGGTGTCAAAGACAGGCGGTGCGGGCGAGACGGTAAGATGAAACCACAATACTATACTAACTGTTTTAATCACCTGTAAAAGTAAACCAATGATCTGTGCTATAGAGATGTGATAAGAGGTGATGGACGGCGCGCGCTACTTTGGTGGCCCTGGTCTGGTCTTCTTTGTTTACTTTTGTACTTATTATGTCATACAGATTACAGTGTCTCGACTTGTCTTGTCTTGTTTATGTATTCAGTGACTTTGACAAGTACCGAATGGATTTTAATACTGTTTTCGCTAATGGTTAGAGAGATCTATGACGGAGGGAGGTATATAATTCAAAAAGCATATCTACGTGTATTTACGTGTATAATGGTTTAAATGTGACTTTAGAAGTCAGTCGGAAATTCTACCATATAGCCATCTAGACAATACTCTAAACGAAACACTCCTTGAAAAAATTAAAGAACAAATGTTGCGGGAGAAACTTTGCATTAAAAATAGAGATTGAGTAAACTATTTTTCAATTCTTCCCACAGGAAGACACGTAGCAAGCAAGCAACAACAACTAGAGGGACTCTAGTGTCCTGGATTTGTCATATTAGTTTGTTTGTGGTTACCGGACTTGTGAAGAGGGTTCTAATAAACAATAAAAACAAAAAACGTGCCATTTTATTCTTTTATGGTTATTACAGGATCACCAGAAGATCACCAACTCGTTCATGGGTCAATGTGTACGCTTTATTTTATAATAAAATTCCAAAATATTTAAGATTAACCCTTCGATAGATTTAAGGACAAGTGTTATGTGAAAAGGTTTACTATAAGATATCCGGCTGCAAGAAGATTGGATTCCCTGGCTAAGAATTGTTATTGTGTATTTTTTTTCTTTTTTTAAAAAGATGATTGCTGTTGAGTTTCTTGCCAGTTCTTCTCAACAGATCGACTTTCCGAAGTGGGGGTAGATTCAGTTCAATTTGTAAATTGTTTGACTTATTTCAAATGTATTTAAATACTTACGAAATAAAGAATATTTTAGTTTGAGTTGGAGTTTGACAGGCAAAATTTACCGCCTGGTGTACACAGGCATATCCGGGGCGTGGCACTATATTTTAGCAATATTTCTGCTGAGTTTTATTGTTAGCATCGAAATAAGGCATTTTTTTATAAAAATGGGAGTGGACTTATGGGGCGGTTTGAACCTTTTGTATGGGGACTGTTAACGTATTGTTTCGACCAAGTCTACCGCCAAATATCAATCTATACTAATATATAAAGCTGAAGAGTTTGTTTTTTGTTTGATTGTTTGTTTGTTTGAACGCGCTAATCTCAGAAACTACAAATGGGATTTGAAAAATTCATTTTGCATTTGATAGCCCAACTCTTGAGGAAGGTTATAGGCTATATTTTATCCCGAAATTCCCACGGGATCAAAAGTTACGCGGGTAAAACCGCGCGCGGTGGCTAGTAATAAATATGAGGCCTTATTTATTTAGTAAGTCGGCTCAGTAATAGTAATAGTAAAATATCTATATTTAGGTAGACATTAAAGTCCGGTCCAGTGTTATCTACTAATAAATAATATAGCAATAACAGTAATATATAAAATTAACTTCAGTAGCATAAACCTGTCCACAGGAAATATAACAGATAAAGATCTTGCAAAGAGTGTTAAATAAACCAATTCACACTTGACGTAACATAATTAATATCACATATTTTAGCAAGTTCTCTCTTAGCACTGCTATCGGAAAATGGCTGACGCTGTTCGGAATCATTTCAATGCTACGAGGTCAACGCACTTTTATTATTATTATTAAAACTTTATTTATCACGTTAGATTTAATTGAATTTCAACCAGAGTATATTTCTGCATAAGTATCTGAATAATAAATTTTCCATATGTGCAATTGCAGACATTATTGCCTTAGATTAAAAGAAACGCTGTGTTCTAGAAAACGTTAGGTAATTTTTGTCTTCATTGCATAGGAAAACTCTCCTTGAAAATAAACCAGAATACTAAAAGAACAAAATTTAGCTCAACTCGGCCAGATAAGTATAATAAGTATAATAATAATAATAAGTGATCATAGACGGCAAAGATGTTAAAAAAATAGAGAGTTTAAAATAGAAATATTGCCAAAAATTCTAATGAAATCATCTGTAGTAATCAGCCAATTATGGTTATATTACAGAAAAATATGAAATGATACTTGCTACTACCACAGATTACATAAAAGGTAATAATAACCAAAATATTTCCTAACAAACACTAATTAGTTGAAAAATAGACTTTAAGGTAAACGTAATAAAGTTCACATATATTAACGTAATACTTACACGTATTGCGATATCGTCGTTTTACGTCAACGAATTGTTTGCCATGAGTCTGTATATCTATTGATCATTTGCAACACCGCGAAACAATTAAGCAATATTGAATAGCACCTAAAACGATTATAAATTATTAGTTTAGCATTGTCCTATTAAGAAAATTACGCAAAGATAGTATTTTCCTCAACTAAATAATTTTGTTGTTATTAGTAATGTCGTTATTTATTATAACATAACATTCCTCATGGTTAATTATTGTATTGTTTAGGTTATTAAAACTTGTCACCCATCTTTATACATTAGTGTATTGGTATTTGGTAATAACTTCACAATTGGTACCTATCGGAAAATGATTGATAGATGCAACAGTTGACATTGACATTTCATTTCAAAAAGTTCTGCCGCTCTTTTCCCGCACAGGGCAGAGTTTATAAAAAAAATTGGCAGATGAAAAATTAGTCACAAAATAGTATTTAGTACTTGGATGAGATTAGATGAGATAAGCGTATTAAAGTCGTGATGACAAAGAAGTCACAAATAGCCAGAAATCCCTTATATTTAAAGAAAATAATATCAAACCGGGGCTGCGCTGCTGAATATAATAATAGTAATAACCCAGAAAATAACTCTGAATAACCTAGAATATTAAAAAAAGAAACAATGAAATGAAATAGCTTAGTATGATACTATATACAATAAAATGAAGTACCTATATAACGGTAATATAAAATTAAATTATGAATAAGTGGCCAACCACTATCCTCTTTTAAGTTGCTGTGCCCAACAGGGTCCATAATGTATGTTCTACCAAATAAATTGTATAAACACCTTATTACCATTGTGGAATCCAATAAATAATTTGAATTTGAATATAAGCAAATACTCGAAACAGTATCATCCAATGTCAACAGTTAGGCGGAGCGGAGAGATAAATAAATGAGTGTTTCCACTGAGGCGAAGCGAAGTAGAGTCGCGTTTAACGTCTTGATGCTAGTCTCATTTCTACTCTTCTTCGGAGCGCTCACAGGCTCACATATTTTCTCTTTTTTAAACATAGACTAAGTCCGCATTTTAGCTTAATCTCACCTGACGGTAAGTAAAGATTAGGTCGAAGATAAAAGCAAACGGGTTTTAGGAAAGAATTGACTTTTTGACGACCGGCTGGTGTAGTGGTAACATACATTGCCTTCTATGCCAGAGGTCCTGAGTTCGAATCCCGGCGGCGGCGGATATTTTTGTGATGAACACAGGTATTACTCGTCAAGTCATGGATGTTTATATGTTTATTTAAGTTTATTCTAATAAAAAATATGTATTTATTCAATATGTATGTTTATATATTTCTTTAGTATATCAGTCCATAACACAAGTTCTTTAAGAAACTTAATTTGGGCTAGATAATGTTGTGTGAGTGTCAGAAATATTTATTTATTATTTACTAGCTGTTGCGCCCGGTTTTACCCGCGCAATTTCGATTCCCGCGGGATTTTCGGGATAAAAGGTAGCCTACGGATTCGGAAGAATCCCTCTAAGTAATGGTAAAAGAAATTTTGAAATCGGTCCAGTACTTTTGAGCCTATTCAACACAAACATACAAAAATACAAAGGTTTCCTCTTTATAATATTAGTATAGATTTATTTATTTATTATTTTCATAAAATATTCCCAGAATACGCCACCACCGATCATATAATGGCGGCAGATTTTATATGAAGGGTGGTCGCTAGCTAGTCGGTCCCTGACGGGATCCGACCACCAAGCGGAGCTCACTCGGACTAGTCGTATATTATGTACGACACACTTATCCAAGGGCATTAGAGTTATTCAAAGCCGACACGAACATCTATTATTCATAGGTTTTAAAGGCGTTTTTGTGGGCGATAGGCTAACCCCCTCTCACTACAATAGTCTCTGTCCATCTTTATCATACCTCCAAATTTGTCAAACGTGACATCAGATGGTCTTGTAACCTCTGATGTTCTGTCTACCCCATAAGGGATACCTACGGGCGTGACGTTATGTATATATGTATTCAAGCGTAACTCCCAGTGTTTCCATTGAAGCGGAGTGCAAATTTCGGGTATTATGATTGGTCAATTATTGCACCGCCAAGGTCTGCTAATCCCAGCTCCTAGTCAGTCTTAACGCACTACATAGCCAAATATCAGCCAAATATCAAATAGAAGCGCTGGACTCCGTTGACCGAAGAGCCCGTAAACTAATTAACAACGTCGACCTTACGACCAAAACACTGCAGACCCTAGAGCATCGTCGTAAGGTTGCTTGATACATTTTGGTGAGTGCGCGAGTGCTCTGTTTGAACAAATTGAACCCTCACACTTTTACCATCGGACTACTAGACGCAGACAGACCTTCCACCCGTATGTGGTAGATATTCCGAAAAGTCGAACTAAGTGCTTTCACAGTTCCTTTTTGATACGGGTCGCCAAGGTTTGGAATGAACTGCCTGCGTCTATTTTCCCTGACCAGTATAGTCCTAGTACTTTTAAGCGTCGAGTGAATAGGTTTCTCGTGGATGTACGTGTACCACCTTAGTCTTCATGTTCACTTAACATCAGGTGTCATGGAAGACAAACGTCCCATCCATATTTTATATAAAAAAAAAAGGAACAGTTAGGCGGAGCGGAGCAGAGATAAATAAATGAGTGTTTCCACTGAGGCGAAGCGAAGAATAGTCGCGTTTAACGTCTTGATGCTAGTCTCATTTCTACTCTTCTTCGGAGCGCTCACAGACTCACATATTTTCTCTTTTTTTAACATAGACTAAGTCCGCATTTTACTTCTATCTCACCTGACAGTAAGTGAAGATTAGGTCGAAGAATAGCAAACGGGTTTAGGAAAGAATTGACTTTTCGACGACCTTTTTGACGACCGGCTGGTGTAGCGGTAACATACATTGCCTTCTATTCCAGACGTCCTGGGTTCGAATCCCGGCGGCGGCGGATATTTTTGTGATGAACACAGGTATTAGTCGTCAAGTCATGGATGTTTATATGTTTATTTAAGTTTATTCTGATAAAAAAATATGTATTTATTCAATATGTATGTTTATATATTTCTTAAGTATATCAGTCCATAACACAAGTTCTTTAAGAAACTTAATTTGGGCTCGATGGTTTTTTAATTTAGGCTGTTGCGCGCGGTTTTACCCGCGCAATTTCGATTCCCGCGGGATTTTCGGGATAAAAAGTAGCCTATACGGATTCGGAAGAATCCCTCTAAGTAATGGTAAAAGAAATTTTGAAATCGGTCCCGTAGTTTTTGAGCCTATTTAATACAAAAATACAAAGGTTTCCTCTTTATAATATTAGTATAGATTTATTTATTTATTATTTTCATAAAATATTCCCAGAATACACCACCACCGATCATATATGGCGGCTGATTTTATATGAAGGGTGGTCGCTAGCCAGTCGGACCCTGGCGGGATCCGACCACCAAGCGGGGGTCACTCGGGCTAGTCGTAAGTATATTATGTACGACACACTTATCCTAGGGCATTAGAGTCATTCAAAGCCGACACGAACATAAAGAATCTAGAATGTTTTTAAGATTTTGCATTTAAAATACTCAATTATTCTTAAACAAATGAAAAATGTGATAAATAAGAATTACCCGACCAGGATTCGAACCTGAGACCTCTCGTTTGCCGGACGAGTGCTCTTCCACTGAGCTACCGGGGCCTGGCAGTACGCCTCGAAATTACTTACCACATTTTTGTTTTTACGTTATATTGCTAACGTAGCTCCATCTTATGGTATAGCTTTGCAGCTAAGACCACCCGAGACCAATTTCTATACAGAAATTGTGAATCCCAGTTAAAGTGAAGCATTGCTATGTTTTTATAATTTTTTTAAGTTTTTGCATTTAAAATGCTCAGTTATTCTTAAACAAATGAAAAATGTGATAAATAAAAATTACCCTACCAGGATTCGAACCTGGGACCTCTCGTTTTTTTTTTATTTATCCCATTTTTCATTTGTTTAAGAATCTAGAATGTATGAAATGAAGGATGACGGATGGCAGATCTAGTACGTAAGCTACCATAGAAAAAGTTCTAGGGCTACGGTCCGTCTTATCTCAGATTTGGATCGGAAGTAGTGGAAAACCGCTGTTACTCCATACATTGTACGAATAACAAGGTTGTTTATAAAGCTCCGCGAGCAAAATTCGTCTTATCAGAAAATAGGAAACGCCTAAGAAATGTCGCTGTGTGAAACGTGCGCTTACGCATACTGCGTTTGTTTCATTTTCAGTTTGTTTCATTGTAAGAATCAAAACATCAAAAGAGAAGTCTTTTGTACTAAAGTCTCAAATGCTTCCATGCTGGACTGGGAGCGAAAGAAAAACATAGAATGTGCCAGCTGCTTCTCTTCCCGGGCATACTGTAAAAGTCAGTTAAGGGACCGAGGTGTTATGGGAGGCTTTTTTGTGGGCGATAGGCTGACCCCCTGTCACTGCAATAGTCTCTCTTCACTATTATAATGCCTCCTAATTTGTCAAACGTGACATCAGATGGTTTTATTACCTCTGGTGTTCTGCCTACCCCATACGGGATACAGGCGTGAAGTTGTGTGTGTGTGTCTCAATAACGGTTCGATTTGCAAAGGAAACAAATGCCTTTAATTAGATGTATTTTTTGGTATTTATTCCGTCTACATCGTCGTGCAAAAATGAAGAACGCAATGAGAACAATAAATATAATGTTTGATTGTCCTAAATTTACACAATTCAAAACATTTCGAAACCGACTTCCAAAAGAACCTCCTTCTGTCATCAATTAGATTTGTACCTATGTTTTTTTGTTGTATATTTGATAACGCGATTATGCCCTAAAGTGTGAATATAATTTTTATGATTGTTGTTGTAATTAGTAGAAAGTACCTACTTCAGAGGTGGTGCCATATAAATTTTATCAAAAACGCTTTTGAAATAATTCTATGAAAACACAAATTATATAATTACGTTTCACTTCACCTAATGACATGAAAATGTTCGTTAAGTTAGTTTTTTCTATGCTTTGCATTCGTTAATTATACAGGGTGACTGGTGACAAATTTGCAATACTGAAGGAGAGCACTCTGTACACGATTCTGATCATAATTATGTAATAAAAATATGTACTTAATTTTTCACCAGAAATCCCTATGCATAAATAAAGAAACTTTACTACACTTTTCCCGACGCGCTGCCTCAGTCAACACACAGCAGTGTTCCTGCCACACGCACACCACCACCCGCTAAGTATTTATTGTATTACGCTAATGTAACCATGCGTTGCGAAATGAATTCTTTTACTTTCGGAGAAATAATGAATAATAATGTTTTAATTTATTTTTTCTTTTCATGTATGATCTTAAACTATCACGTCCTGGAATTACGAAAGTGACCCACCAGTCACCAGTATAAAAAATAAAGTATCATATTTTAAAAACTGCAATCGGGCCCATTAAAATTAGCTACTGACAACGGACAGTTAATCGCTCATTGAAATCAAACCATACATTACAACAATAATTTACTATTTAAACGATGCAATATTTCTACTAATACTATAGTATTAATAATTCTTTTCACAAATGATATAATAATCCCTGTTCTTAGTCAAATCGCTGTTTATGTAACATGTCAATTAGCAAAGTAATTTTGTGGCGCGGACATGTTACGTACGTGTTATCTCGAGAAGTATAGAAATCTAGGAAATTTCCATGATTCTCGTAGTTTCCTTGTGGAGAGACAGAGAGCAATCATCTTTTAATTATGGTGAGTGAGGTACTGTTAGAGCCAAGGAGTGCATACCGGTATGAATTTCTACATGTATAATTTTTTTCTGTATGACGTCATACTGTTAAATTAAGAGTATTCAAAAATAATAGTACAGGAATTCATACTAAAATAATTCGTGTACCTTTTTATATTATTGTAGCATAACTGATTTTTTTTTCAGTTAACTGAAATTTTCCGGTATTAATATTAATATTGATATTAAAATTTTATTATTAAATAACTGTAGAATTTTGGATAGTTAAGTAGCAAGACTGTGAAGCGTAGGGATATATGCTCACCTATACGGTACTGAAATTTTACTGGTACTATTTAAAAAAATTATACCGATATCCAGTCCCTGTAGAGCATATTTAGGTTGCCATTCCCGAAATTCAAGTTTTAGTATGACCATCTAAAGATGATTTTTTAAATGAAGCCATTCAGTGTAAATAACAAAAACAGCCTAGTCTAAAATTAATAAATACTAAAATTACAGAACAGTACTTATTTATGCGGTTTATTAAACACTCTAGTGTAAAAATATTCAAAAAATAGATTACGCCAATATTTATTACAAAGATTACCGATGCTATTGGTACAATTAACAAAGTTTTAGGATAACTTTTGATTATTTCAATGAGGAATTCAGTACAGTAGAATTATTATTTCCTCTTAGTTTACGTCCGCTTAGAACGAAAGTCCTGAACCTGTTTTAGTTTAAATACTGTTTAAATATGTTTGCTCTCTTTCTTATTTTAGCGGACTTATGGAAACAAAACAAATAAATAAACCTCTGTTAGTTTCATTCGATTTCTAATTTGAAATATATTTAAAATTAATTAGATTTCAAATTCTTTGCATTGAGTTGTGTATCGTGCAAAAACTTTTTTATCTTTATTTATCTTTAACTAGCCACTGCACGCGGTTTTACCCGCGTAACTTTTGATCGCGTGGGAATTTCGGGATAAAATATAGCCTATAACCTTCCTCAAGAGTTGGGCTATCAAACGCAAAAAGAATTTTTAAATGCTACTTGTAGTTTCTGAGATTAGCGCGTTGAAACAAACAAACAAACTCTTCAGTTTTATATATTAGTACTAGCCACCACGCGCGGTTTTACCCGCGTAACTTTTGATCCCGTAGGAATTTTAGGATAAAATATAGCCTATAACCTTCCTCAAGAGTTGGGCTATTAAATGCAAAAAGAATTTTTCAAATCTCACTTGTAGTTTCTGAGATTAGCGCGTTCCAACAAACAAACTCTTCAGCTTTATATTGTATATTAGTATAGATTAATCAGATTTCAAATTCTTTGCATTGAGGTGTGTATCGTGCAAAAACATGGAAACTCTAATTTATTTATCTATAATTAGCATCCAGAAACTGTTAACCAGAATACCTCTAAAATAAAACCAGCTCAGTGCGAACTTGGCAAGGCAACAAGCAAAAGTAAACCTAATGACAATATCCATTGGTCTCATTATATGGCCAAAAGATACATGCAGATGAGTCTGACAAGCAAACAATGTATACACATAGGTACATACTTGTCAACATTATGCAATCAAGTTCAGACAAGTGGCTACGAGCGTGGTTTGTATTCAATTTTTTTTCTTTGTTCAATATAATAAATAAATATTTCTGACACTCACACAACATTATCTAGCCCAAATTAAGTTTCTTAAAGAACTTGTGTTATGGATACTAGATAACTGATATACTTAAGAAATATATAAACATACATATTGAATAAATACATATTTTTTATTAGAATAAACTTAAATAAACATATAAACATCCATGACTTGACGACTAATATCTGTGTTCATCACACAAATATCCGCCGTCGCCGGGTTCGAACCCAGGACCTCTGGCATAGAAGGCAATTTACGTTACCGCTACACCAGCTGGTCGTCAAAATGCATCTAGCGTTCGCATGTTTAGGGTTTCTAACCTCAAAATAAAAATGAACTCTTATTGGATCACTTCGCTGTCGCTGTGTGCCAAGACCTCTTTTCGCAGAAACGCGTTGAGGTAACAAATTGAAGTCTTCAGTCCCTTGGAGCCAAGAAAAATATAAATATAAATAATAAATACTCTGGCTCGATTGATATTTTTTATCACAGCAAACCTCAATTTAAGAAGCAAATTTTAGAATCTATTTTGTCAGAAAAATGATCAACGTATCAAATACATATCTACTACTTTACAATATATGAACCCATGAAATCAATTCACACTTACACTCACACACCTACAGTAACACATACACATGCACAACCGTTTTACATACAAACAGACAAATATAATTATATGAATATTTTTATTTACCCTTTCTATTTTTACATTTTTTTTGTTTTAACATGATTGTCATTCCACAATAATTTATAAATAGAAACTAAGAATTATGGTCTTTTTTTTAGCATTGTTGTTTAACTTAATAAATCAAATATTTTCATTTATACTGATATAAATGAAAATTGAGTATTGAGTATATTTAAGCTCTCTAAATGTAACAAATTATAAAAAGTAAATCCGTAATTAGACGTAAGTTACTCTTTAGAAGATTTATTTGTTAAAATTTTAATTTTAAGGTCTGTGGATTTTGTGACTGATAAAACAAAAAAAATTATAAATCAACGCAATCGAAAGATACGGCCTTTTAAGATCCGTTTATGCCGCATTGAGGCGTCCAAGGTAGGTAATCAAAACTTAGAGGTATTTCCGTTGACCTAGAATGATTAATTTTGGCAGAAGATGAGAACTTTAAGTGTGCTTACAAAATAAAGGAAAAAGAAATAGGTTTTTGCCCTGAACATAAGAAAGACATACAGAAAGACAGAAGCTCCCTTTTACTCGATGTAGAGCAGATAAATATTATGTATAGTCACGTGCTTTAATATGTACATACTTCGCAACCTATTCGCTTGTGATAAGGTTCAAACTTCAATGAAAATGTATTCATATTATTAGACGTGACTGTACAAAGGAAGTTTTGCCGCAGATATGAGTAATTTCTGTGTCTAACAAGTCTGTAAAGTCCAACGCAAGATAATTTAATAAAGTAATTAGGAATGTTTTCATCATTCATAGTAATTAAACTATCTAACTTCTGATTGATATTAGAACGGAATTTGAAAAGGCAAACACGTAACAAAATATTTTTGTTTGTTTTTTTTTTTTATATTGTATGAGATTACATTTGTTTCCAAATAATATTGATACTTATTAGTAAAACTTACGTGATTAACACACACAGAAAAGTAATGATTATTAAAAACAATACATGCAATTTTATTTCCCCTTGCTTCAATAAAACAGCCCGTAAGACCCTTTAATTTGAAAGCTAAGGGATATATACTGCGAAAAAATAAATTATTATAGCCTCGTCAGTTTTTTGTTGGCCCACTTTATTTAACGACTTTTAGTATTGTTAGTGAGCACGGTGGGTAAAAAAGACACAGAAACGTTGGCCAGAATAAAAAATTAAACGCGATAAAGTCCGATAAAAAGCCTTTTATTTTTTTTTTATTCTTCGTTCAAATTACCATAAATTTTCTATAGATACATCTATTATGTACAAAAATAATGTGCCTATTTTTTATATGTATAATAAAGTACCAATTTGTTTAATCTAGGTGTTTTTTTTTATATTCTTGTAATTTTAGAGCAACTTGAAAATGTCTACAATGATTTAATTTTTCTTCAGCTTTACGTCCATCACTATCGTGAATAAAAGGACATTCTTTATGATTCATTCGATTTTATTCCGATAATATGAGATGACTAACATTATTATAAAATATTCCTCAATCATGACTCAAATTTAGATTTGATGTCAATTCTACATAGAGTCATGTCTTTAATATGAGCCTTAGTGTTGAGATGCTGATATTACGGTTGAGCGGTTGTCACCTCGCCATAAAGTAAGTTTCAGCTTATTTGTGGTGAGAGTACCGACTACCGACCCAATATCTGCCGACCTTCATGAAGGAGGAGTTCTGGCCGCAGGGAGTCGTCTTCCGGAAATTTCGAGGGCGACTGTCTCATGACTCGCGCCACACGTCGCCGACTTTACGTGTGAAATAGTGTCAAATTTAGTGTAGTTTTAAGTATATTTTATATAATATGTTAGTTTAAGGTATATATCTATGGGCCCTTTGTTTATATTTAGCACCTTGTAAACTTTGTCTTGCCTGAAATAAATGATTTATTATATCTATAGATTAAAAAAGATATCTTTCCAAAATAGAATATAATTTGAGAATGCTCCACCACTTTTCTTCAATCCTATTTATTGTTTGATTTAGACGTCCTTACAAGTTGTTCCAATTTATAAAAGTCGAGTCATCTCATCATAGATCGAAATATACTCATACCAAATTGAACTCTAGATTCATAGATATAAGAATTGCTCTATTGAAGGTTCACATATAAATCAAATATTAAGTATATTACAGAGACGTTTTGTATGAACAGGTTGAAGTAAAAAAAAAACTAAAATGTAGAGTCAGTGATACACATGCATGGCATTTTACGAACGTTGGATTTTTTTTTTTATAAATGCGTTTCAAAAAGAGGTTTTATGTTTTTTTTTTCATTTGTAGCTAAACCTGATAGTACTGGCCGTAGATAGAAAGAACGGATTAAAAAAGAAACAGTTTTTTTAACAAGTCAACCCGCGTCTGATTTTGACATTATCTATGGTGATTACTAAAGGTGAGACATGCTTAACATATGGCGATAGGGCTGTAAGCAGGCAGACCCTTTATTGACGATAATTTTACCAACATTGGTGTGCCTTTAAATCATAAGTGCCATAAAATTTCTCGAAGGGGTTATTCTTATTGATACTGTCACGATTTGGTGTAATCTTTAATAGTTTAATGGGAAACAATCAATAAACATTTATTTGTATGTTAAATGTCAATTATATTTTAACAATAAAAACAATTAACTCGTGAAATGACTGGCAGTCTGAATAACTTAGTTTACTCACTATAGAGCAAAAACAGGAGCTTGACTTTACTGTAATCAATGTCACTGATTAGATCTTAGTTGACAGTTTCCGTGAAGCAGGTTGACAGGTAAATAATTAATGATGCTATTATGCATAAGTATATCTACTTGAAACTACATAGAGATGCATCCAGATCTAAGACAAATGTAAGCAGTCTTGCGAAACAGTTTGAGAACCAGCTCTACTTTATCAAACTATGTTACCATGTAGATTATCATTAAAATTTGCGAAATTGTTAAAGTTAAAAAAAGTATGCCAAATTATCAGAAAGAAATTATAAGCTAAAGATATCATAGATTAAGATGTCTGTACCTATATGTCTCCGATATACCTAGCCACTTTTTTTATTTAAAACATCTCCACAATTTTATAATAATGGACTTTCATTCGTCTTATAAATACTATTGAAATAAAGTTGAAGAATTTCCTAATCTAAAAAAACACAAATATATTTGTGTATGTATATTTTTTATAATAACTTAATTATACTTTATATTTATTACATATATTGTACGAAATGACACCCTTTAACGCATATAATATCCTCTACTTTATGGTTTGTCTGGAAGAGATAGGTTTTTTTTTGCGATAAGACCACCTCTTGTAAAAACCCTAAATTTGTTTTCTGTAGATTATCTGTATATTAGTTTCAAGGACTGACCCTTAACTTTTAATAACTGTTAAACATTGAAATAAAATATTTTCAAGCAGATTAATTATTATGTATATTTTACACTGTAACTTGAAGTTGTGATGTCTTAACAAACCCCCTTGGTCACAAGTTACATCGAAACGTCCTGTGTTCTTTTTAGTATAATCAGAGGTATGATAAATATCAAACTTGCGGCAAAATTAAGTTAAACATTTGCCAAAATCACGTTTAATTTTCTGAATGGCTACAATCGAATTGTATCAGAACGAGACGATGTCTAATAATACCACCACGTGCGCGCGCGCCGTTTTTTATGTTAATTGCGAATGCCGAGCAGACACCGATTAGGGGTCAAGTGCCCCAGTTTAATACATCCTACATTTTTGAACCATTTACAGATGATCTGATAAAAAGATAACATACTATGTCAATATTGTGGTTGTGTATGTCAGTGAGTGGAAATTTCTAGAAGATATAGAATTGATTAAAAAATGATACTTTAATGATAAAGATTTTTTTGTGTCAATATTGTGCTATTAATATTTAAGCGAAAGGAAGTTTCGAGTTCATACTAAATTAATTTTAATAGTTAAATTATATTCATTACTTGTACAAACAAAACACGAATAATTTACTTCTGTACTTGAAAATAGAACAATAATTAAGGTTATTGTGCTAAGATTCTCATAAAAAGAAAGTCAGCGCAACAAAGGTAGAGCATAGAGAAAGTTAAACATATCACGTTTTGAGTTAAAACTCGTAAAATATCACCTCCTTATCGCAAATAGGTTTACCCGTGCGTGAATTATCGTGAAAATTGTGCAATTCGGTCCGTGACAAATTGGAAAATAGATATAATGATATGGGTACTTACGATCGCATGGATTTTCTCTCGTAGTTTTAAAGGTGGTATTGCACTGAATGAAACCAAGGCGACTACATTTGAATAGGCAGTTTTAAGGGCTTTCGCGCGAACTACAATGAGCCCTAAGTACACGTCTACACTGTTTCACATTGAGTGTGCGAGTGAGGCGAGTGAAGTGGGCGCGAGCGCCGCGATAAGTGACAAGTGACATGTGACAACGTCATTCTAGGCAGGCATTGCTCACGCTGCGATCGCGACATGTGACATTCGGAGATCGAATCTCGCGCACTTCATGTCACTGTCAAATCGGAATTCTATGGATAATACGAGAAACTTCGCGCGGTATTGCCTGCGTCTGTTTTGGTTGCGTAAGGATTGCATAATTAAATGTCCTTAAGAATGAATGAATGAATTTGAGTTTCAGTAATGAGAATAAAATGAAGAAAAGCTTTTCAATATATCATTAAGTATATCTTTTATAGAATAAGTCTATAGATAAAAATAAGGCCAAAGCTGGTGTAGGGGTAACGTACATTGCCTTCTATGCCAGAGGTCTTGGGTTCGAATCCCAGCGACGACGGATATTTATGTGATGAACACAGATATTAGTCGTCAAGTCATGGACGTTTATATGTTTATTTAAGTTTATTTTCTAATAAAAAATGATGTATTTATTCAATATGTATGTTTATATATTTCTTAAGTATATCAGTTATCTAGTATCCACAACACAAGTTCTTTAAGAAACTTAATTTGGGCTAGATAATGTTGTGTAAGAGTCTGAAAAAAATAAATTTCACCTATTGACTCTACATATATGTTATAAAAAGAAATTTCTCTTCGTTTTAAGGTAATTTTCGAAATAATCTTCAAGACTACTGAACAGATTTTGATTTAAGTAGTCTAGTACCTGTCTTAGAGTACCTAGTTCTCGGGGCTCAGTAAAGGTTATTAATTAAACATACATTACCTAATTTGGGAGGCTCCGTAAAATCTTTTCATCCCAAATAACGCAGTGTCTGAAGACAAAAGTTTTTGACCAGTGTGTGTTGCCAGTGGTGACGTATTTTCACTGAGACGTGGTTGCTAACTATGGGCTTTAAAAACAGGCTTAAAGTCGCTAAAGAAAGGGCTATGCTCGGAGTTTCTCTACGGGATCAAATCAGAAGTGAGGAGATACGCAGGCGAACTAAAGTCACTGACATAGCCAGTATGATTGTAAAGCTGAATGGCAATGGGCGGGGCACATAGCTCGCAGAACAGATGGCCGTTGGAACAGAAAAGTTCTCGAGTGGCGATCACGTACTGGGAAACACAGCTTAGGTAGACCCCCGCATGATGGACCAATGACCTGGTCAAAGTCGCCGGTAAACGCTAGATGCGGGCGGCGCGGGACCGACTGACGTGGAAAACCTTAGGGGAGGTCTACGTCCAGGTCTATCTTATATGAAATAAAATATGTTGCCAACTCTGAGACATTAGATAGTAAGGCTCATATTCTAAATTTCTAACTTAAGGCATAATAACTCAAGCAAGGATTCGCTGTAGATTCTCACTAAAGAACTATAAAAATCTATTCTTGAAAGGAGATCAAGTCTGTGTATACCTAATTTCAGAATACAAGCTTGAGTTGTAGTCCTGTAATGTAACCAATTTGTGTCAAAAATTTTCAACTGACTTCCAAAAAGGAGGAGGTTCTCAATACGTTTGTATGTTTTTTTGTGTCTTTGTTACACGATATTTCGGATAATTATTATTCGATTTTGAAAATTCTTGTTTCGTAGGATAGAAGATACTTTATAGTTGGTCCCATAATACTTCATTGAAAATTTCAAATTTTTGCAAAAATATGTATGATTTCGAAGAATGTTTACGTTGATGACAAAGTTTTGACGTGAAGTCCGTTTTTTAATGCTCTGCGTTCATTGATTATTCTATTATTTAATTAGTTTAAGTTAATTTTTTTTGTTGGTCTAGATATTTACTGTCCGGTATAATAAAATAATAACCAAAATAAGCAGGAGTAGGTATATGTACCTAAATATATCATGGCCTCCCTGTTGCAGAAGGCAACATTACGGCCGCTATGCGAGAGGTTGCGGGTTCTTTCTACTGTTAATGATATATGTTTGTGTTAAGAATATGACGACATATGTCATTAATCTGGTTGTGTTTCTTATTTTTTTTTTAATCTATACTTATTTAAGAGTAAGCTGACCTCGAAAAAGCCCAGGCCGATTTAAAAATATATCATTTAACTCTTACGGGACACAGGATCAGAAGTTATGAGGGTAAGTAAAATTAATTTTATATGCTATAATTGTTTGAGGCCATTTGAATTAAATGGTATCATTTTTTAAAGGTTTTAAAATTGTAGAATGTCTGCATGTGTAACTTAAATAAAACTTAGTACTTACCTATTATGAGTTATGACTTTTTCCACGATTTTCTAAAAAATCATGTTTATGAGCCTATAAAACTCTATAAGTAAGTAATTTAAATCCAAATAGTTACAAATAATGCTCAACATTTTTACGCAATACAATTTCTCGTCTAATTCTAGAATTTTCCAGTACACAATTTAAATCTGCTTCCATGCTGGACTGGGAGCGAAAGAAAAACATAGAATGTGCCAGCTGCATCTCTTTCCGGGCAAACTGTAAAGGCAGTTAAGAGACGGAGGTTTTATTGACGTTTTGTGGGCGATAGGCTGACCCCCTGTCACTGTAATACCTCTTAATTTGTCAAACGTGACATCAGATGGTTTTATAGCCGCTGGTGTTCTGTCTACCCCATTAGGGATACAGGCGTAAAGTTATGTATGTACAATTTAAACCAATTTTTCAAAACCAGCTTTAGTGGATATAGGCAAAAAACTTTAACTATACTCTGGCAAATAATTCAATGCAGTAAACTGACAGTTCGAAATGTCAAATACAAAAATAATGATACCAGTTAAAAACTTCGTAGTGTAAGTAGGTACTGAATGAGAATGATTGAAAACGAACGAGTTTTTGTTATTCGTTTTGCATAAAATTTTACAGATAAATAGGTAATTGATTTTAGGAGTGTACTTTATCTTTAAAGTAACTTTAATGAAAAATTATTAATTGCCAAATATACGTAGCGCTTTTGAACGGTTAAAGTAGAAGTAAAATCAACTTGATAACTTCTTTATTTTTAAACTCATTTTGTCGTAGAAAATGATATTTCTAGAATAGTTTGCCTTTGCTAACAGCACCATAAAAAAGAAATATCTTGGAAGCCAAAATATTTTTTTTCCATACATTACGATATTATTATTATTATTATTATTTTTTTTAATTTATTTATCAGTTTAACAATTTATAGAATGCTATTTATGTATTTAAAACATAATTACATTCATTCACTTAAACCACATCACTTTTCTTTTTCTTCCCTAAAGTGGGCACACTGGAACTGTTAATTTACTGCATTGAATTATTTGCCAGGGTATAGACTCTGATATGCTTATCTAGATAAGCATTATAACTGAAATTATGTATTTGTGTTCATTATTTTGCTATTATTAGATTTTTTGTTACTAGCTTATATTTTATGGTGTTAAAAATTAAAAAAAAATCTGGTGTCCGTAATATAAGTACAGCGTTCTTCTTCTGGGACTAATTTTGTACCTTTAGCTAATACTTGTTTGTTTTTTATACAAATTAGATATAATTAAGTCGTCCATTGCTAGGAATAAAAAAAATCTATCGTAGTAGTATAATAATATTTCATAATGTCGGAGACCATTATTTAATTATTTATTTTCGTTCGGCTGCAAGTGTATTGCAAATGCTGCCATCTATTCGGAATTATAGAAACTAAATCAATACGTTCAAGATTACTTTGTTACTACCACGAGCTCACTGCTAAAGACGTAAAGTTACAAAGAAAATAATAAAGATGGCGCTATGTGTATTTTATTAGGATTCAAATAGAGACGTCATTCAAATTAAAATTAATTATTTAGCCTACGTTAGTTAATGAGAAAGTCCGTGTTATCCATATTGAGCATAAAAAGTATTTTTAAAGTGCCATATCGAGGTCAAAGATGAAAAAGATAGGCAGGAAGAAATTCGCTGTCTGAAATAATTGTAGAAACACATCACCGTCGGGGGTCGGACGGTGATATTTGGCGGCAGTATTAATGGTAGTCGCTAATCACGGCACACCTTGGGGTTCTGAGGGGGTCCTACAACAAATCGGGGGTCGTTGCGAGGAGTTGCTTCTTACTACACGCTTATTCACAGGCGTGGTCCAAAGAGAATTAACGCTTTTCTATTTATTTTTGTGCTTCTCTTCTGTTATAAAGAGGTACCTATTGCTATTATTTAAACGATTCTTCTATCGGTATATTTCTATAGGTAAATTAATAGTGGATACATTGAATGTAATTAATACGAAATTTTCACATGATCGCGCACGAAAAACCGTGAAAATGTAGGTGCTGGTTAATTTTCATGCCCGTATGGGATTTGTAGATAATTATGTAGGATGTAAAACATTATTTTACTACAAGAAAACCATTAATTAACAAATATAATTACTCGCTCTGCTCTGTGATCATCAGGGATTAGAATGTTCAATATAATTTCGATTTAATAGACATGTAGATAAGAACTTGGATTATGCCTCTCAAAATTGCTGGCATCGCGGGACTTAAAATGGCTGCTAGCTAATTAAATAGACTTATTTTAAATAGCATTACTCCCTTCTAAAAATCTTAGTTGCCTTCTAAATTACTAAGTGAGCCACAATCCGTGCCACAAACCATGTCGGGGTTATTTAATCACAAAGTTCTAGGGTTTATAGTTTATATCGCGTCGCCGCGCCGGCCGCTGCCACATAACCGCTCGCTGACGCTCGTCTTCACACCTAACCAACCTACTTGTTTTCTTGTGGTTAAATAGTGTGTTTAGTGTATTCTGTACCTTTAATTTTTATAAAAGCGAAAAAATGTGTCCTCATGCAATATTTTTGATCGTTATAGTCAAAAATATTGCTTGACGAGTGAGGACACAATTTTTCGCAATTAAAAGTTATTGTCTCGTGGCTTAGTTATGAAATTAGAAGTTTGATCATTTGGCCAAAAAATATTCTGTGGGTGGACTTACTATTTCTCATTTAAAATGATATACTTAATAAGTCATAATTTGTAAATCACGGCAATTTCCGGGTGAAACGAAACGTTATTGAAATTTTCACCCGCACCATGTTACAGTGCAGGCGCGGTTGTAGACCGAAATTTTGGGGGGGTCACAACTAAATTTTTAATCACAATCTTTTTCTAGCTTCAACTCTTTTAAGGGGTTCATTTTTGGTTGGTTTTGGGGAGAGGGGGGGCATTGCCTCCCTGGGACCACGCCTGCTACAGCGCAAATAGTGTAGATAGTTTTGTTTCGTGCAAATCGAAACAGAATCTATCGAAGAAGATACAGGACGAGAGCTAATAGGTGTTAAAACTTTAAATTTAAAAGTAGTTACCATTGAAACGTAACGTAATTCAGTAATCATAAATTATCTCTACCTACAACATAGAATGATCGGGGATTCCTATTTTTTTTATTTATTGAAGTAAGTAAGTAGGTATATTAAACTGCTAATAATTTTTTTTTAAATTAAAATTGCTAATAAAGTAACAAGGAAGTCATAATGACAAGGTATTAAAATGTAAATTTCCAATGCAGTTTAGTACTACATTGTTAGATTATTAAGGGTTCCGTATTAAAATAATACAGAAGCCAGCAGATCAAGCGTTTCATTACCTGTCAAATTTCTCCAACCAATTTTAACTTAATGTCTAGGGCATAGAGTGCTGATTCAAGTAAAATTTTTTGACAGATTTGTAACGCTTGATGTGCTGCCTTCTGTACAAAATGATAAATAGCGGTGCGTCTTTGTCTGTCAATGCTGTCATACGTTCATAGTCCTGGAACTAGCTACATGCTTTCAACTTGACTTGACAAAAATGTGTAATGTTAAATATAAAAAGAGAATTATACAACGTGTAACAAAATGGAGAGATAAAACTTAAGGGTTAGCTACTATACCATACGTAGAATATACAGTAAAAGAATTAGCATGATCAGTGCTGGTATAGACTTTCATACAAATTTATTTAATTATTTTACAACAAAATATTTTGACAACCCTAGTCAACCTAATAAGCTAAAACAAGACAAGTGCCGAAGTCGGTGACCTTATGACCTTTCCCGCACCGGCTGAACTTTGTAGTATCTGTCTTAGTTACCCATCACTTTATTTTTACTCCATCTGTTATCGAATAGATTTCAGAACAGCTGTTTTTAGGGTTGACAGTTAGATATTTTGATCTTTCTTTGAACTTGTTTTTCGGCCGAACCGTGCGTAAGGATAACAAATTTATGTTACTGTTACATATAAACTACATCACCAAACATACAATCCCCTTAAGTATTATCTCTTCATTATGTTACATGTTGTAGAATAGAATAAAATAAAGAACGTACCCTTGGGTGTAGTACGTAACCTCTAATGTAGTACCTACACTCTAAGAGCAGTTACGTCGGATTCTATTCGAGAAAATAAGAATCTAGAAATCTTGTATGAAATGACGGATGACGGATACCGGGAGTAGTGTGTAAGCTACCACAGCAATAGTTCTGCGGCTACACCGGCAGACCGTCATTAATCGGATTCGGATAGGATAAGAATCGGAAGTAGAGCGACGCGGGTAGCGATTTCCGCGATACGATAGAAAGTATTGAGTTTGTATGAAACCGCAACAAATCGCTCGAGCGCCCGCTGGCTTCGAGAACGGCGCGTCACCGCCCGCGCCGCTGTCGCTCTCGCTGTCGCTGCCGTCCAGTTTGCAGGCTAATACCTGACTGACCTGTACACTTGCTCGTAGCAAGTACTGTAATCTTCTGCGCTCCACCTCCACGCTCGTCAGAGTAATAAAAACCTACCATGGTAATAAAAACTTAACCGAAAGTTAAAGAATTAATTATGCAACGCTTGGTTACACTTATACGAACGTACGCACGGCGCTATAAACATAGAATAGGTAGGTAGGTATAGACGGCTCCACGAACGGTCGTCAACCTTGTAAAACACTTTACTTATCTTTTTATTTATAGGTTATTCTGCTGATACATTAACTACCTACTTTTATTACATAATATTAGATAAAATTTTAGATATTAAGACAGTGCTCTCCTTCAATATCTAAAATTTGTCACCAGTCACCCTGTATAGTGGATTTCCCAAGAAGTCGAACAAAACGCTTCGATAGTTCCTTTTTGGTACGGATTGCCAAGGTGTGGAACAATCTGCCTGCGTCTGTTTTCCCTGACCACTACAGTCATGGAACTTTTAAGTGTCGAGTGAATAGATTTCTCGTGGATGGACGTGTAGGTACTACTACCACCATAGTCCATCACCATTTCCATCAGGTGTCATGGAAGACAAATGTCCTAACCTAAACATAAAAAAATGTTAAATACAACAATTAAAAGCGATAAAATCCTTAATTTAAAATATTATACCTAATATAATTTACAAATCCAATGCATTTTATTTCAGTAAGATCCCGCATTTTCTTCATACAATACACGATACACTTGACATCAAGCTTCCTCTAACTCTAAATCATGCAAAATTCACTCTCCTAATAGAACACAAGGATAAAAAAGTCCTTGGCTGTTCTATCGACTTTCTGGATTGGTATAAGATAACCTTCAATTAGAAAATTATTTAACTTATTTCTGTTTATTTTATTTCTGTGGTGTATTTCGGATTTGAGTTATGTGTAAATTACAAAAAAAAATCTCTGGAGGTCAAACATTGCCTTCTTCTTTCCTAATTCATTTGCAATTCTAATTGATGTATCTGTTACCGGCAATCTGTATTATTCAGGTATTCTATAAAATACCTTGGGGATGTGCTTTAGGCAATGTATGAAATATAATGAATATTAATATCCATTTCATACTTTGCCTAGGTAATGTATACAATTCCTCGGAATTTAATACATTGAATCCTACTATTACATAAAATAAAAACACGCGTATAGGCCTATTTCGATGCTAATCATAACATTAAGCTTACGGTTCTGTTCAGAACGGACTTTAAGCCATCCTTTGCATTAAAATTGTTTTTTTTTTTTACAAAAATGGCTACTTTTTTTCTAGTTTAACTGGTAAGGATTTCATTATCATAGAGACCTATTTTATACCTTTGAAATCACTAATAGATATTTTATAATTATTCTGTGATTTTAAATATTTAATTATCATTTTTGAATGTATCCATAAAAAAGCAATGTCATTATCACTCACAAAAAATATCCTAATCATCATGTCAAAGTCTTGCCAAAGAATCTCCATGAAATGTCAAAATCTCGCACGCTTTTTTTGATCGAGAAAAAAATTGCTGCGATTTGTACAGAAGCCAGCACATCAAGCGTTACAGATCTGTCCAAATTTTTTACTTGAATCTGAACTTTATGCCCTCGACATTAAGTTGAAATTAGTTTGGGGAAATTCGACAGGTAATGTAAAGCTCGATCTGCCGCCTTCTGTACATTAATGTTTGGATTTGTAACTGTATATTTAAAAACGTAATGGATGTTCATAATTTAAATTCAGGGGTCAAGAAAAAGGGAGGAAATACAGATCAGTTTACATCAAAAAGGACTATTTTCGTAGATGCCAGATCAAAAGGGACCATTACATTTTGACTTTACAGAAGGGACTATTTCAGAAAACCACAATTTAATATATTTTTAAATATTAATATCATGAAAATGAAAATGAAAATAGTTTATTTGCTTTAACGGATACTTCAGTATACATTCAGAGGCCAGGACCTACCTAGTAAGCATGTGAAAATGCTTGTAGCAGGTGATCCTAAAAATGTCTTTACTTCTAAGTGTCGCTCTGGAATTAAGTTTGTAGATTGCGCGAATAGCCCGTTAATATCGGCAGCATTTCCCCACAGGAGAATGCCTTACGTTATTAAGCTATGAAAATAGCCAAAATAAACCAATCGCGCAGTAGCTTCATTAGAAATATTTCGTATCTTTTTGACGGCATATGCTGCAGAACTAAGTCTCTTCGCCAACCTTTCTACGTGTGGGTCGTCCCCATTGTAGTTGTGCGTCTTGGGTTATGGCACGGAACACTGTTTAATTTACATGGCTCAATTCTTGTCCTTTTACAATTAAGTTAGTATGCCGGACATTAGACAATGAGAATTTTAAAAAGTTAGTTTCATTTTCATTGAGGAACAGGTTATTGGCTAATGACTATTTAAAACCATGACGTGCATGTTATTCACTGACGGTTCTCCTACTTACATATAAAATTGGTAGAATGCTGACAAAATGACAGATGTTAATATAATTAATGCACCTTTAAGGCATATTATGATAACATGTTAGTAATTACAGAACCGAGGTCTACTCCAACTCCATCTTCTTGTGTGGGTAGTGTATAATACATTTGGTATGATTGTATCCTAAAGCAGAAAACTTTTCTATTTAATTTGAGGGAGTAGAACCATGGAGCACGTGGGAGTTCATTCGCAAGAGTTTTGTACCATATGTCCCTTTTTACGTACATACATAACTTCAACCTTGGGGTAGGCAGAGACTAGGAAACGCCAATTGCTTCGATCCAGACATACTTCTTTCGCTTCCTCCACGTTCATTAATCTTTTTCGTTCATGACCGTCGGTTACGGGTGCTTTTAACTAGGCCCTTTTTATTTATGTCGCTAATTTACGTCGGCATACGTTCACCTAGGACGACCCCTTCTGAGACCATCATCCATTCGTGCTTTGTTCACCTCTTTCGTTTGTCTACTTTCCAAATGTTTAAACCACTCCTACATTCCAAGGGTCCAAGGTGCAGACATACATCTACATAGATAACGCAAGCGTCACGATTTGTGTTGAAACCCAGCGTGCCGACTTTTTAACACTACTGTGATATTGCTGATATTTAGTGATGAAAACTACAAACCGATTCAAAGACACCGATGCTGCCGATGAAATCGATTATTAAGAACGATATCGATATTGTAATATCGATTTTCTAACAGACATAGCGGCGACCAATCTTGACGCTTGGTGGGGGTTCGGTCGGATACGCGAAGTACATGCATTTGCGTTCTCGATGTATGTTTGTGGTTCAGTTTCAACTTCTTGGGTCCCTTCCTCGATCCAACTCCACTTCAAGCCTCTTGTAAATGAGAAATCATTAAAGAAAGTTTACCATTTAAAATAAATATTGATTTTAACAGAGGGGTATGTAGTCTGAAAGGGTGGGATCTGTTTTAAAAATGATTCCGTTATTCCGAGTTTCTGATGCTAGTGAGTCTGCTATTTCATTACCAAGTATGCCAACATGAGCAGGTATCTACTGAGTGCGCACTTCAACCTCTAATATAAATTTTTGTGGAAGCACACAATCAGAGAAGAGAAAGCTCGTTCCTGTCATAAAAACAAAATGGCCTTACCGGCAAGCAAATATTCTAGGGAAAGCTTCAGGGGCAGCTTTAGATATCGCGCAGCAAAGATCTGGAATGACCTCCCGCCGCCATTTCGATTAGGTATGACCCAATGCACTTTTAAAAAACGACTTAAGATGACATTGTTATTAAAGCAAATTGAACACAAAAATGTATAAAGTATGCAGATTTTATTGATTTATTTTTTATTGTCTATTTTTTCTTTATTTCATAGCATAATTTACCTTTTTATTCTAATACTTACTACATTTTATTGAATGAATATTATCTTTATTCTAATTTTATATCATATGTGAATTTAATTGACTTTTATTTTTTATTATTTTTATGATTTGAATTAAATATTGAACTGTGTGTGTCAGAGTTGAAAAATGTAGCTCTTTATTGTCTTTATACTTACAAATTTAATAGTCTATATGAATTTAATCGATTTTTATTTTATTTTATTATTGGTATTATTTTAAATAAATATTGAATTGTGTGTATCAGTGTAAATGAATGTAGTCTTTTCTCTAGTTGACGCTTTTTTTTTTATAACTATTCTTACTATAATTGTATGGGAGCATATTTTAAATGCGACCGTTTA
This sequence comes from Stenoptilia bipunctidactyla, assembly GCA_944452665.1. NCBI lineage: Eukaryota > Metazoa > Arthropoda > Insecta > Lepidoptera > Pterophoridae > Stenoptilia > Stenoptilia bipunctidactyla. The sequence continues at coordinate 4,833,837 of OX101729.1, read as the reverse complement.
AACCTGCAAATTATTGTTTTATTTATAACGGCTTGGAGCAAAGGGGTACTTTGAAAACCAGCGTTGCTAGTTAACAGCAACACTAAGCTGAAAGTATCCCTTTGACACAATCGTGATTTTGTTATTACCTTTGTATTTTCTGTATCTCTTTGTAATCTTTTTGTGTCAATAAATAATTTTTAATTTTTTTTTTTTTTTAATATTTAATTTTTTCACATTTTCGATTGCTATTTCATACATTACCGGCTGTGCGTTCAGTATTTCACGTTTCAATTATTCTATACATTACCTAGGTATTGTATAGAATACCGCATTATACAGATTGACGGTAACATATCGATACAATCTAATATGAGGGAAAAAATATGTACCTACTTTAAGTATTCATTGTTAAAATTGTCAAAAAGGTTCAAGACTTTTTAAAAAAAGAAATGTGTTATCCATTAGAATATTAGGAATAAAGTAATAGTCATTAGTTGCTTTGTTGGGAACGCATTTTATTAAATAAAACACTCTTTGACCGGGTTTATCGCGTATAATTACAATAAATTACGACGATGTAAACAATGCTCTTTCAAATGTTGTGCTGTGGTTCAATGTCAGTAATCTAGCTTTCAATATTACAATATTATGAAAACATTATATATATTATAACAATAGTAATAAATTTAAAACTAGGAAAGATAATCATGATAAAAATTACTCTGTAAGGACTAGGAACGACCATAAGTTAGCATTTCCCAAACTAGGGCTGGCTAAAAGCAAAAAACCATTTATTGGAATGTCAATACGTATATATAACAAAATTCCGAAGTCAATTCAATCCCTGACTTTAAATAAATTTAAAATTAAGGACACTCTGTCTCGAAAACCTTATTTTAAAACTAAAGATTAATTAGAGGATAAAAAAGCATGGGCTGAATCCCACACAACAGGATATGTCTAAAAGTTACTAATTACTTATTAATTTTGTTTACATTATGCCATGTGGCATACTGGTGACTGTTCTACTCACTTATTTTCTTGTCAAGACAACAGCAAAAGAACGTCATGCTCCTTCAGACGGCATGGCTAGTGGTAGCGTCGGGTGTCGGATCATCCTAATCCCTAAAATATGGTTGAGGAGGGTGATGGCTGGTGCTTGTATTATACTCGTGAACAGGTGCTGCTAGCGGTGCCAGGTCGTTTTGCTGATGACACTATGACTATTTTATGCCATGCTTGTTTAAATATTCTGGTCCCAGTTTGTCATGTTCGTATTGTGTATTCATAGCTCATTGCACCTACTATTTAAGCAATTTGGGTGTGGCATGACTTTGGCTCTCACAATTAACTGTCTTGTGTTTCTTTTTTTTCATAACATGGTCAATTTGTACCGTACCTATTTGTATAATAATTTGTATAATTCTGACTGAAAAAGAGTACCAAGAGTTTTTTTTGCCGGCTTTTTTAGTCTCTTGGTCTGTAATATCTTATTCAATAACTATCAACACCTTGTTAAAGCCGAAGTAAAAAATTTTAATGTCATTAAGTGGCCATCCGATGGTCTTATGTTGAATAAAACTTTTTTAATTTTGAATACAGACGCTGACCCCGTGGTCACTAGAGAGTGTTTTATTTAATAGGAGATATGAATTGCAAAAACTGAAGACAATATTACTTTTGTTTTTAAATAGAATGACACCCGACTACGACGAAGCAAAAAGGATGATTTGACCTAATGTATGTATGGATGTTCATCTTTTCCCTCACTACTTCTATACTAGTTATAATAATTAGATAAATGAGGTGTCGTTGGAAGCCTCTTCATTGTCCGCTGAGTATAGGCTAAATGACGTCATGTTAAATTGACTACAGCGCCCTCTAGAGGACTTAAAGAAAATAACTAAAAAAATGTGGCATAACAAATGAAAGAGCTTTTTTAGCACAGCTCAAATATGTTAAAACTATTACTATAAAATAAGTTAAATTATGATAATAGTATAGAACTGAAAATTATTTTCTTCATAGTATCGTGTGGGGTATCAAATGAAAGAGCTTTCTAAACACATATCAAATATGCAAAAACCATCACCATCCATCGAGCTGCGTAGGTATAGCTCGCGTCTCGTCCGTTTGTATGAAGTTGAATTACTGTAGATAGTATTACCGTGGCGCGGTTAGATGTCCCTGCGGTCAACTTCTAGTATTGGCGCTCAGTTTTAACGATTGAAGTTTTGAGTAAAATACGGTTTTAATCCCGTTTACCTTATTGTAATATATCTACAAGTAAAGATAACAGTAAAGATACAGTTAAAAATGCCTTATAGTAAAAAAAAAATATTGCAAATAATTTTAAATAATAATTTTAATAAATAGTTATCAATTTTGAGCGCAATACACACTGAGCCCGCGCGCCGCAGAGCCGCCGACATTATTAGCAACCTTTTATCTTTCTACTGACCACTGTATTAATAGGCCTACCTATAAATAATTTAGTATTTGTATTTTCTTTTCTCACATTTTTTATCTTCTTAATTTACAGTGAATATGGCTTTGAATTTCCAATACTTCACCCACGTATACTACGTTAAATTTCATCGACAAAATACTATACAACCCTTTGTACACACCCCTCACCCCTCTGAATGACAGCCATTTTAAAATTTAATACCTTCGTATCTATCAATGAAACTCATTTTTTCACATTTAATGTCGCACTTATACATATACAAAAATGATCTCATTTGAAAGATTATGATTTTTGCTAGCATTTAAAGTAATTTTTGTTAGGATAAAATGCAATATTGTTCATGAAATTCTTAAGTATAGTCGAAAAACTTGGAAAAAATTCACACTTTTTACACACTATTAAATATGGTTTACATTTTGATGGTCGGCTTATATACAGGGTTCGCCTATAATAGTCAATTATATTTTAATAGCAGATTAAGAATGATCAGTAGGTGTGAATTTAAAAAAAAAAAACAAATTATGTTTTGCATAAATTAAAATGTCAAAATTCTTCTCAGTGAGTAAAATTTAAGTTTAATATTAATTTTATGACTACATACAATAATATGGAAATGTTTTTATTACTTGCTGTGTAGTCATAAGCTACAGATTAAACTTAAATTTTGATCACTTAGAAGAATTTTGAAATTGTAGTTGATGAAAAAATGTTCAATAAAAATATTTTTTTCGAAATTCAGACCCACTCATCGTTCTTAATCTGCTATTAAAATATTATTGACTATTATGTAGCGACCCTATATAGGTCTCATATTTCACTGTTATACAGCATGCAATAACACATTTCTTACAATCTATAGAATATAAACATGAAAATAACATTTTAGATATAGGCTTGTACAGAAATAGAAATGTTTTTAGTAAAGCTCCTCAGTAGTTTCAATTATTACATTGTTATGTTCTAATTCCAATTGAAATTCTATTTTATTTATTTTAATTTAATGTATAATAAAATAATGTTCATTTGTAGTAATCACATCTACATCATATTCATTATTTTACCATATTTAGATACATATTATACATACATTTTGCTTGGTGGTAGGATCCCTTCTGGGTCCGCCTGGCTAGCGACCACCCTTTATATAAAGTCTGCCGCCAAATGTTACCGCTCCGGCGGTAATGTGTTCCGGCAATATTGTATAAAGAGCCAGTTCCTTCCTAAACCCGTGTGCTTCCATCTTCGACCTCATCGTCACTTACCATCAGGTGAGATTGAGGTCAAACGCGGGTTTAGTCACTTATAAAAAAAAAAAAAACATAGATACATAACTTCACAGAACAGGGTAGGCAGAACACCAGAGGTAATAAAACCATCTGATGTCACGTTTGACAAATTTGGAGGCATTATAATAGTGGAGAGAGACTATTGCATTGACAGGGGGTCAGCCTATCGCCCACAAAAAAGCCTCCCATCCTCACACCTCGGTCCCTTAACTGCCTTTTACAGTATGCCCGGGAAGAGAAGCAGCTAGCACATTCTATGTTTTTCTTTCGCTCCCAGTCCAGCATAGAAGCTAGATACACATTATCTTCTAATTAATACTTATAGTTTAAGATTATTATATATTGAACGATTTATTTATCTTTATATTTATACATTTTTCTCTGAGAAACTCATCTAGACTGTAAAAACATTTTTCCAATAGCCATCTATGTATACGTTGGCCCTAAGTAGATAAATAAAATTCTTCAACGTTATACTGTTCTTCATTTGCCTACCAGACATAAGCTTAGGTAGCTCCCGAGTGAACACCTGATGCTCTAGAGTACGGAGAGTAATAAGTATCTATTCACGACATTATTCGTCATAATAAAATCGATAAAACCCGTTTTGAACTCTTTTCATCAGCTTTTTCGAGATCGACGAAATCAAGAGATCAAATACAAAATCTCCGTGATTCAATTCGGATTACAAAGGACCCTCTTATAAAAGCACTGTAAGGTCTATAGAAATTAAATTTCTGATTTTGTAATGGACCTTTAATCTAAAGAAAGAGAACCTCTTTAGACTTGCGCCATCTTTCTTTTAAATTATTTAATAAATTGCCAAAAAGTATTTCACAACTGGAAGGTTCAAGGGCATATTTAAAAATTGGAAAATTGGCCATAGAAGAAAATTTATTGATAGCGAACTCGGTGTTATTTCATCAGTATTTAAAAAAACATGGCTTGTATTCAAGTAGCGTAGGGGCATTGAGGATTGATGATTGATGATTGATTCTTTATCTCACCTAATGGTAAGAGAAGAGAAAAACCGGAGCGGTTGGGCAGAGATAAAGTATTGTAGTCGTAGGTCCGTCGTAGACAAATTTTTTCTTCATTTTCGACCACTTTGGTGAGGGGGTTGTCTCACCAAAACTTGTCTGCCTCAGAAGTCAGTGGTTGAGGGTTCAATTCCAGCACGGAACAAGAAAAAAAAATGTTCCGTGTCTTGGTGTTTATCTATTTGTGTATTTATATTCTAGGTCCCCCCTAGTTTGCTACATCGTATCCCATAACACAAGCTATGCTTAATTTGGGGCCATGTAGTTGGTGTGATTGTCTCGGGATTTTATTTACCTTTCTAAACTTTTACTCTTTTTTCTTAAATATTACCACCGCAACTTTGTCTACGTTATAATAATGTGTTGAGTTTTCGCGATTCATAATCTATAATAAAAGATACTTAACCGTATAATTCCTATAATTTATATGTTACATTCTGAAATTCCGAAACACCGAAACGTCGAGTTAATATAAATTATATCTACGCGATCAATCCGGTCAAAAAGTGTTCCAAAACTACAGATTTTTTTAATTGTAGACTAAATTCAAAATTTAAAAAGTTTTATTCATCTTAGGAATTTCACAAAACACTTGATGAAGTCAGTCATCACATACTTCGCCGTTAACTAGTTGTTGATAGTTGTTAAATAAGATATTACAGTAGACCAAGAGACAAAAAAAGCCGGTGGAAAAAAACTCTTGGCACTCTTTTTCAGTCAGAATTATCAAATTAATACAAATAGGTACAGTACAAATTGCCCGTGACGTGAAAAAAACCAAACACAAGACAGCTAATTGTGAGAGCCAATGTCATGCCACAACCAAATTGCTTACATAGCAGGTGCAATGATGCACAATGCGAACATGACAAACTGGGACCCGAGTATTTGAACAAGACTGGAATCAAATAGTCATAGTATCATTAGCAAAACGACCTGGCACCGCTAGTAGCACCCGTTCACGAGTATAATGCGACTAAGCACGCGTTGGACCTCAACCTCACCTGATGGTAAGTGAAGATGAGGTCGAAGATGAAAGCACACGGGCCTAGGAAAGAACAGCCTGAAATGGTGATATTTAGCGGCAGATTTTATATGAAGGGTGGTCACTAGCCAGTCGGACCCTGAGGGGGTGCTACCACCAAGCGGGGGTCACTCGGATTAGTCGCCTTTTACGAAACGGTTTACGAAACGGATTTTCTATGCCGACCCTACACGGACAAAAAATATTATTGAATAATTATGGCATCGCTCGTTGGGCCATGTTTAAGTCGTAACTTAGGACATTTCACAGATAACTGGGCCATTTCCTACGGGGCGCACGGCTCAGGCTGAGCGCAATCCGCCGCGGCCCGCGGGCAATGAGACTGGCGGTACCGTGGGCCCCAATTATGGCGGGGGAGGTACACCAGGAGGCTTTTAGTGGGTCGGTTCGGCACTCTGCCGGGTCATCCCCACATACCCCGCCGTTGGCGGTCGGGGACGTCACAGCACGTTTTCCTCCAGACAAAAAAAAAGGACATTTCACAGATTAATATTTTATTTCGGTAGGCTATTACATAATTCTGTTGTAAAAACAAATGTTGTTATTCAAATGAGTCAGGTCGGGGCAGTTGCGGTTCTATGCAACACACTGTTATTGTATTTTAGAAATATTATAATGAAAATATTATGTAACGTATTGAAATATTTGAAATCTTACATCATTAGCAATTGCCCAAGGTGTTGTATAAAATTGAAATAACTTTTGTATGTCCTGTCGTTGTCATTTTGTACTTGAGATCTATAAGACACAATGGATGGTATGGAAGCACTAGAATTAAGCGAAATCTTGTTGTGTTCGCTTTCAGACTGAGATCTGGCCACATTCCTTTGAACGGATTTGGATTTATGATGAAAAAAATAAATTCACCTAATTGTGATGTTTGTGGAACGCCAGAAGATGTTCCTCACTTATTGATGGAGTGTGTCCGGTTTCAGTCTGAGAGGGAGGAGTTGATCGAAACTCTCACTTTGAATAAATATGATGTGGGAATGTTCAGACATGTATGACAGTACAAAAGTCCCTTTAAATAAATAAAGATAAAAAAAAAGACACAATGGATAGAAGACGCATTTTACTCTCTCACGCAATAAAAGCAAAATAAGCCGAAAGGTTAGGTTAAATCATCGTTAAATAATAAATAATAAAATAAAATCTCCCCAGACAATCACACAAACTACATGGCCCCAAAGTAAGCATAGCTTGTGTTATACCATGTAACGAACTAGGGAGGAAGCTAGAATATAAATACATAAATAGATAAACACCCAGACACGGAACTTTTTTTTTTCGTATTCCGTGCGGGAATCGAACCCGCAACCACTGGCGTCTGAGACAGATAGGTTTACCTCTTCGCCAAAGTGGTCGTAGTTAATCAAGTAAATCAAGTTTAACAGTAAAATTCCAAATTTCTGTGTGTTTAAAAATGTCATGATCACATGAGATTTTTGTTCATTTTGTTCAGAGATTGAGACATTGAATTTAGAATAGCATAACCATCCCAGGATAAGCTTGTCTACGTAAAGGCAACTAATCCGAGTTACCCCCGTATGGTGGTAGGATCCCGTCAGGATATTTGACTGTAAAACTCGACATTTCCGTGTCTTTACAGACCCGATTGTCTCAAAAGAGCAGTATAAAATACGGTTACCTACGGGGCTAGCATGCTACCGTCGACAACGATAAATCGGGCCTTTTATCGATATTTTCTTACAATATGGTATTTAGCGTATGTAATTTATTAAGACATATTTGGTTCTGAAGTCGTCGTGGCGGCGTAGTTACTGTGTGTATCATACGATATCGCAGGTTAAGCAACGTTCGGCGCGGTCGGTACTTGGATGGGTGACCGCCGACCATTCATTTCTCACGACGACTTCCGTGCTTCGGAGGGCACGTTAAGCAGTCGGTCCCGGGTGCTTTATAATTGTATACAGTAGTCGTTAGGGTTTGTCAGAAGCCATCTTGGCACCCTGAAAATTCTGGCATCCACCACCCAGCACTGGGCCAGCTTGGTGGATTATGGCCTACACCTCCTCTTCACCCAGGGGAGAGACTCATGCCCTGCAGTGGGCTCACTACAAAGAGTTGTGATGATGATGATGATATTTGGTTCTGTTGTCTTAATCATGGTATTAAATCAAAATAATATTTATCTTGTCGATTCGACTATTTATCGATGGTTGCATGCTAGCCCTGCTAGGAAAGTCTTATCATCTTCACCTAGACATAGGCCTCCGCCAAGTCCAATAATGCCAAATTTAATTTTATTATACAGGATGTTATTGAATTAGAGCATAGTTCTTTAAGGCGTTATAGTACTTACAGTTCTTTGCAACATTTTTTTGTGTAGGCTTATAGGCGGAACTGAACCGTTTTTGAGATATTTAAATTTTAGTGTTCATTCGAAAAAATCATGGGTGGTAACATAAAATCGAAAGAAAAACTATTAGTTCAAAAGAAAGCTAATAACACCAAGTACACTAAGGTGACCGAGGCATCAGTTTGACAACTAAAAAAGTGACCAATCAACTCTATGAGTTGCTCAGTCTACTAGTATTGCTCAGGATACAATTCTGTTACAAAAAATAAGCCCACTCAGAATGTTATTAAAAAATTGCTACTGGATCAAGAATGTCGTGGGCAAACGCGCCTGCGGGTGCTAGTATAATATAAAAAGGCTCCATAGGGGAAACAAAAATGACTCCTTTTATCTAACTGCCTCAGTGATCGTTGAGCTTCGTTCCTAACTATTTTCAACCGACTTCCAAAAAAGGAGGAGGTTCTCAATTAAACTACAACTACTACAGCAAGAAGGTCTTACTCCCTCAGGTGGTATGGCTAGATATTGTCGCGTCACCCTCTTCCCTAAAATATGGTTGAGGTGGGTTATGGCTAGTGCTTGCGTAATACTCGTGACAGGGACTGCATATCGGTATAAAAATTTTAAATAGCACTAGTAGAATTTCAGTACCCTTATTAGTGGACTGCTTCATCAAACACAATAACTGTACAAGTTATTAAAATCTAAATTAATTATATTAGTACCCAAATAATGTATACCGGATTAATTTCTGTAGATGTCTTAAGTACATAAATATTTTAATAGGTCTAGGTCAGCATATGTACCTACGCTCCATAGGCTTCAACTAAACTATCGAACATTCTACAGTTATTTAAAAATAAAATTTTAATATCAATATTAATATTAATACCGGAGAATTTCAGTTAACTGAAAAAAAAATCAGTTATGCTACAATAATAAAAAAGGTACAAGAATTATTTCAGTATGAATTCCTGTAAGTACTGTTATTTTTAAATAAGACACCTTCAGACAATGACGTCATACAGAAAAAAATTGTACAGAAATTCATACCGGTATACAGTCCTTGCTCGTGAACGGGTGCTGCTAGCGGTGCCAGGTCGTTTTGCTGATGACTATGTTACTTTTTTAAATTTGACTCTGACTTCCGCATCTCCAACTCCATCTCCTTCTTGTCCATACAACAGCAAGAATGTTCCCACAGGCGTCATGGCTAGCGGTAGCGTCGGGTGTTGGGTCACCCTCTTGGCTGGTGTTTGCGTTATACTCGTAAACATTTGGAAGGACATTTCGTTCCTGAAGTCAAGCCTTGATGATGTTTCAGAGGAAGCTCATCAGATTCTACAATCGGTGAACTTCGTACGGAATTATTACAATTAAAAAGTAATAACTTCGTATGTAGGTCACCGGAGTTCGATGAGTCTAACGTCAACACGAGCCGTCGCGGAGCGCAAGTTGCATCCGTCAGAAGTGCCGCGCCCCGCCGCCCGCTCCCCCCACTTCACGCGCGTATGCTACCGCCGCCGCTGCCGCTACATCACAGCGGGCGACAACGGAGAAGAGGAAAGGTTGTAGCGGGCCCGCTCGCAAGACTGAACCTCCGCGTCCTCAGCAAGACAACAAGTGCGATGAGGAAGGCTTCAAATTGCACTCAAATCAATTCTTACGATGCCATAAAGTATGAAAAACTATGAAATCTGACCCAATTTCAATACAAAGTATCCCAAAGTTTCTTATTATGCCTTTTTCAACCGACTTCCAAAAAAGGAGGTTCTCAATTCGTCAGTATGTTTTTTTTTGTGTTTTTGTTACACTTACAAGATGTTTCAGACTATTATGAATCGATTTTGAAAATTCTTGTTTCATATGATAGAGGATACTTCATAGTGGGTCCCATTTAAATTGCATCGAAATCAGTTTAGTACTTCGTTGAAAATTTCAAACTTTTGAAAAAATATGTACAATTTCGAAGAACGTTGATAACATGCCAAAGTTTTGACGTGAAGTAGGTTTTTTAATGCTCTGCATTCGTTAATTATTTAAATTGAGCGTGAACATAAGAATTATATTATCTAGTTACAGTGTAGGTACTGGGTTATGATTTTCCTGTCAAAATGAAACAAAACAAAGAGACAAAAGACAAAAACATTGTTTTAATAATAAAGTCTGGAGTGAAAATTATGTGCCCATTTTCCTTAACACCGTAAATCTTAAGCGGCTTATACGAAATAAATTAAGGACAACATTTTATCGTAATTATATTGAGGGTCGTATTTGTAAGCTTCTACGTAGGTGGGGCTTAAAGAGTCCCCTATGTAAGTAATAAATCTGAGTTTTGAACAATAATCATAATTCAGTGAATTTACACAAAACCTTACGTCATTGGATTTTGTTGATTAGAAACGATCTCTTAGCCTTTGTAAATTGATTAGCCCCTTAATTATATCTTTCAATTCAATTCAATTTCAATTCAAATACTTTATTGCCCTTTGCATAGAATGGATAAATATTAACAAACAATAATATACAAAAAAACATTAAATGTGCAATTTGGGCGGCCTTATCACTTCTAAGCGATCTCTACCAGGCAACCCCATCTTAAAAGAAATCTTATGAATTAAAATAAAAACATGAAAATGGCATAAATAATTTTATACTTAAATAATACTAAATAGGTATAATAATATAATATAAAATACTATAGAATTAAATAAACACATAGATAGATATATAGATATACTTGGATATAATATAACAATAGAAATACTTAAATAGGTACATTAAATTAACATAAATATATAAATAGACAGAATAATATATACAGTATGTAGGTAAACAAATATATATTCTAGTTGATATGAAGCAAGTGTGAGAGATAGAACATTTTTAAATTATATTTAAAGGAAGCTATTGTTTTGGCACTGTGGAGAGCAGATGGTAGTGAGTTCCGAAGTGATATTGCTTTCAACGTGAACGACTGCTGATAGAAGTGGGAACTGTGACGCGGGGTAGCCAGTAAGAAATTGCTGGCTGACCGCAGGTTACGTTCATGGTGCTGATGGCGAAAATTGAAGCGTTCTTTGAGACAGGTTGGCAGACAGGGGTTGAACAATATTTTGTATAAAAGACTGAGTGTATGATTATTCCTTCGAAGACGAATTGGGAGCCACTTGAGCCTAACGCGGAATTCGGAAACGTGATCATATTTTCGTAAACCAAATATGATTTTAATACACATATTCTGAAGGCGCTCAAGCTTGTTCAGTTGCTCCTCGGTCAAATTAAGATAGCTAGTGTCAGCGTAATCCAGTATTGGGAGTATAAGTGATTGTGCGAGAGCAATTTTGGTAGGTATTGGTAGAAAATTACGAAGCCTTCGGAGAGATCGTGTAGCGGAGAAAACTTTTCTGCTGACAGATTCTATTTGTGGTTTCCATGAAAGTGTGGAATCCATGAGAACTCCCAGATTTTTAACTATTCTACTGTAAGGTATGGTAACGTTATCAAAAATTATAGGGAGCAAGTTGCTGATAATCAATTTTGTTTATATCTTTATATTTTTTGTTTTAATAGTTAAATAGATTAAAAATAAATAGAAAAAGAAAATCTAGTTATTGAGTTCATTGCGTTCAGACAGACTGACTGATGCGGCGAGGAGACTTCCTACTAATATTATAATGGAAGTCTCCTCGAATGGGGACTGGAAACTGCTCGCGTCCGCAAGGTTTAGCCCTCGATGCCTTGTACGTGGTCCCTGGGTGGTGCTAAACGAGCAGTAAAATCTGGTGGTAGGCTTCGGCCGTGGCTTGTCACCACCCACTAGACAAAACCATGCCGCCAAGTAACCTAGTTGCGTTCCGGCATGATGTCTAGTGTAGCCATTGAGGAGGATAGGTCTGAGTAATCGTGCTGCATCGGAGAACTGTTTACAACTCGTAGGATAATGACTCACCGGGTAACTCGTTTTGGAGGGTAGCGGGATCCGAAGCACGGTGCACCGCTGGCCGACCGCAGGTAGTAGGGGGCCCAAGTAGCATGCCAGCCACATGCAAAAGGCTGCCCCGCCACCTCGCGAAAAATCCGGGAGGCTCCATCGTGCCGGTTGGCGACCGGTTTGAGAGGACCCGATGGCGAACTCGGGGGGGTTCGGGCGTCCCCGCAGTCTCCAAGCGAGTTTCCCAATGGTGCGTCACCCCTATCGAGTTGCTTGGTTCCATTTGCAGCGCTTCACTCAACTTCTGTTCTCCTCCCTATTCACTCCACTCCAAAACTAATGAAAGGTCCAAAGAAGAGTAAGGTAACACAGCGGTTGCACTTCCTCTCGTTTAAAGTGCACTTCTGTAACATCCGAGGAGTGCACTCCAATCTCAATGATGTCCACCACCACCTCGAGACGGAGAGACCCCACCTACTCTTCCTAACGGAGACGCAGATCTGTGATCCGTCAGACTCGGCATACCTTTGTTACCCAGGTTACATCCTGGAGTCCAAATTCCACCCGCACGCCGGGGTGTGCATGTATGCCAGTGACAAGATCTGTTGTCAGCGTCTCCGTTACTTAGAAGTGCCGGACCTTTCAGTTATGTGGGTTCACATAGATACCGGCCTAGACCAAATGGTATACGCTGGTATTTATCGGTCACACAGCGGAGATCGGGAGACAACGAGGCTTATGGACTATCTCAGCAGTACAGCGGACAAGGTTCAGCAACGTTTTCCCACAGCGCAGTTGGTGTTCCTGGGGGATTTTAACGCACACCACGGACAGTGGTTATACCCGTTTCAGGACACTGACCATGCTGGTAGAGAGGCTTTTAAGTTTTCGCTCACTCATGGCCTCTCTCAGCTTGTTGACGAGCCTACGCGCATCCCAGACGTTGCTGACCACACTGCTTACTGCCTGGACCTTCTGCTGACAACCGATCCGGACAGATATTCGGTGTCCGTCACTGCACCCTTAGGGACATCCGATCACTGTCTGGTGAAATCTGTATCGCAGTACTCGCCACCTGACACCCGACCAAGTGGTTCTAGGCGAGTATGGCGTTACAAGTCGGCAGATTGGGATGAAATGCGACATTTCTTCGCATCTTATCCGTGGCGGCAAGCTTGTTTTACATCAACCGATCCATCGTGCTGCGCTGATGCAGTCTCAAGTGTGATAGGTCAAGCAATGGAGTTCTTCATTCCCTACGCTGATCTATCCCTTGAAACCAAAGCTCGCCCATGGTTTAGTGCTGAATGCTTTTCCGCTGAAAAGCGTAAGCGAGAAGCGTACAAAGCCTGGGCAACCGCTCGCAGAAGCAAAGCCGTGGATTCGCATGAACACAAAAAGAGGTACAATGCTGCCGCCAAGTCCTGCAAAAAGGTGATCAAGAGAGCTCGTTTCGCCCACATAGGCTGTATCGGAGACAGAATAGCCTCATACCCCTCGGGAAGTAAAGCTTTCTGGTCCCTCGCCAAGTCGGTCGAAACGAACTTTTGTCGCCCGTCGCTGCCGCCTCTGCGGAAACCTGACGGTTCTCTGGCCCACACCGCTAAGGAAAAGGCGGATTTATTTGCCAGTATCTTTGCGGAAAATTCTCGTCTAGATAGCCAAGGTAAAATCCCACCCCAATTACCTCAGTTCGGTCCTACAATGGGTACCGTTCATATTCGCCAAAAGGAGGTTCTTAAGTGCTTGCTGCACCTAGACGAGAATAAGGCTAGCGGTCCAGACGGTATTCCTGCAGTGGTGTTGAAACGCTGCGCAGCTGAGTTGTCTCCCGTTTTGACGCGTCTCTATAGACTCTCTTTGGAATCTGGTAAAGTCCCCAAATCCTGGAAGCTGGCTAACGTACAACCAGTACCGAAGAAGGGAAGCCGTGCTGATCCTGTCAACTATCGACCAATTTCAATCACCTCCATACTTTGTAAAGTCATGGAACGTGTATTGAACAATCGACTCCTGGCATACCTTGAGACCAACGAGCTCCTAAGCGATAGCCAATATGGTTTCCGCAGTGGACGCTCGACCGGCGATCTTCTCGTGTATGCCACACACTTATGGAGTGAGGCCTTGGAGGGTCATGGTGAAGCAATAGCTGTATCCTTAGACATCTCCAAGGCCTTTGACAGGGTCTGGCATGATGGTCTCTTGAGCAAGCTTCCAGCATATGGCATACCGACCGGGCTCTGCGACTGGATATCTGATTTTCTGAGGGAACGGTCGATTCGAGTAGTCTTAGACGGCTACTCCTCTGACCTAATGGCAATTAATGCCGGGGTACCTCAGGGATCTGTTCTCTCTGCAACTTTATTCTTGCTGCACATTAATGACCTCCTAACACCAGGCATTATTGGATATGCTGATGACAGCACTGTTGTTGAGAGATATATATCCAATGCGCGAACGAGCGCCCATGAAATCCAGGTTTTGAGAGAGTCTATGATTGAGCGCGTTGATTCGACCTTGCGGAATGTGTCCGATTGGGGCGAATCTAACCTGGTCAAATTCAACGCCTCCAAAACACAAGCGTGTCTATTCTCCGCAAAAAAGAGCACCTTTACTCTTACGCCCACTTTCCAGAATGTATCTGTTCCCATCACCGATCAACTAGGGCTTTTGGGCGTCACTATAACGTCCAAATTAAACTTCGGTCAACAAATTGAGTCTATGGCAAAAACGGCTTCCAAAAAATTGGGTATCATCTCGAAGGTCCGGCGGTACTTCAGCCCTGAACGGCTCCTCAACTTATACACAGCCCAAGTGAGGTCTTGCATGGAGTACTGTAGTCACCTTTGGGATGGTTCTGCCAAATACCAGCTCGAAGCGCTAGACTCTGTTGACCGAAGAGCCCGAAAACTCATAAATAACAACAACCTTACAAATAAAAAATTGCAGACGCTGGAGCATCGTCGTAAGGTTGCTTGTTTGACAGTATTTTATCGGCTACATTTTGGTGAGTGTGCGAGTGCTCTTTTTGACCAAATTGAACCCACCCCGTTTTACCACCGGACTACCAGACGCAGACAGAACTTCCATCCGTTTATAGTGGATATACCAAGAAGTCGAACAAAACGCTTCGATAGTTCCTTTTTGGTACGGATTGCCAAGGTGTGGAACAATCTGCCTGCGTCTGTTTTTCCTGACCACTACAGTCCTGGAACTTTTAAGTGTCGAGTGAATAGGTTTCTCGTGGATGGACGTGTAACACCATAGTCTTCATGCGCACTTTCCATCAGGTGGCATGGAAGACAAACGTCCTATCCTTACAATATAAAAAAAAAAAAAAAAAAAAATGGTGAAAGTGAGGACGAATTAAAGTAGTCTACAAAGTAAATATAGCTAAGTCATTTATAACTATTCTTGCGCGATTTAATTGACGTACAGCGACATCTGCCGAATAAAAGCAAACTAAAATTTTGTATATTACAAATGTGAAAGTGTGGAGGGATGGATGTATGCATGTGTGGATGTTTGTTCCTGTATCACGGCAAAACGGCTTAATGGATTTGGATGAAATTTGGCGTAGTGATAGTTTACAGTTTGGAATAGTGTATAGGCTACTTATAGGCTTTTATCTCGATATACCAGCGGGATTTTAAAATGGGGCGAGTAAAACCGCGTAAAACAGCTAGCTTCTTATAGTCCTATAAATAAAATCCCCAGACAATCACACCAACTACATGGCCCCAAAGTAAGTATAGCTTCTGTTATGGGATACCATGTAGCGAACTAGGCAGGAACCTAGAATATAAATACATAAATAGATAAAACACCCAGACACGAACTTTTTTTTTCTTCTTCCGTGCGGGAATCGAACCCGCAACCAATTAAATTGCGTCTGAGGCTGACTTACCCCATTGCCTAAGTGGTCGTTGAACTATCATTCCCGTATAGATTTTTTGATAAAGTATTTTCTATAACCTACCTATCTAAAGAGCTGAGCTACACACATTCATACATAACATCACGCCTGTATCCCTTATGAGAACACCAGAGGCTATAAAACCATCCCATGTCACAATTGACGAATTGTAGGCAGTATCGTGGTGGAAAGAGACTATTGCAGTGTCAGGGGGTCAGCCTAACCTCCAATAAAACCTCTGTGTCTTACCTGACTTTAACAGTACGCCCGGGAAGAGAAGCAGCTAGTACATTCTATGTTTTTCTTAGGTCCCAGTCAAGCATAGGAGGGGTTATGCAATATATTTTTTTAAATAGAACTGATACTTTCATTTAACAAACAAGAAGAGACACCGAAACGTCGGGTTAAAATTTAAATACACGCGATAAATTTGTCGACCATGACGTGGTAAACCTATCTGCCTCAGACGCCAGTGGTTGCGGGTTCAATTCCTGCAATCACTGGCGTGTTTTTCTATTTATGTATTTATATTCTAGGTTACCCCATCGTTCGCTACATGGTATCCCATAACACAAGCTATTCTTACTTTGGGACGATGTAGTTGGTGTGATTGTCTGGGTATTTAAAAAAAAATACATACATACATAACGTCACGCCTGTATCCCTTATGGGGTAGGTAGAACAACAGAAGCTATAAACCATCTGATGCCACATTTGACAAATTTGAAGGTATTATAATGTTGGAGAGAGACTTGCAGTGATAGGGGGTCAGCCTATCGCCCCCAAAAACGTCAATAAAACCTCCGTACCTTAGCTGACTTTTACAGTATGCCCGGGAAGAGAAGCAGCTGGCAAATACTATGTTTTTCTTTTGCTCCCAGTCCAGCATGGAGGGGTTGAAAAAAAATCCGTTTAAAAAGTGTTTTATTTAACTTACAAACCCTTCAACTTCACTATATTAGTATCGATTACGTCTAAATTTCTGTGCATAGCTGATTAGTTAACTCTAAGAATACCAGTTCCGCGTGTCACGGGTCATGCATGAATAAGTAATTAGGAACCTAGTATTGTGTTAAGTTTGAAGTAATGTGTTAAAAAATCACTTTAAACCGGATTTTACCAGATTTTAGTGGGTTTTTGGGAAATCTGATTAATATGCGTATATTTTAAGTAGTTAGTTAGTTTTAAACGTTCCGAGTAAGTAATTACGTTTGAAATGTCGTCATTGTAGCCTAAGATTGTAATGTAATATTTCGTCATTGTTACATAAGAATTCCTTCTTTATTATACTTTATTTAGAATAGCCAAATTATACATATACCTAATTAACGAGCAACCCGCGCTACCTTCGCATATTTTTTTTCAAAAATCTTTAAGAGCAATCATATTACAGCCAATTACTTTAATTAATACAAAACCTTCCGCATTATACGGTTAATTGAATACCTACGGTTTCATTAGTGAAATCCGAGTTATTGTGAGATTCAGGCTGCAAACTGTGGCCCGATTCTCTTAACAAAACTGCAACTGCACTGCAACGTCGCGTCGAAAATACGTCAAAAATATATCAAATCGGTATTCCCTTAAATGATATTTGAGTAACCGCGTCAACTGCGCGTCAACGTCGACTCAACTGCAAGAAAACCAAAAATTGGTAGTCGCTTAAATTAGTTCGCAGTTACGTTGCAGTCACGTCGCAGCGATTCCGTATTCCCATATATTTTTACTGACGTGAAATGTCAAATCTCGCAGTGTTTTCGACGTAAACAAGACGCAGTTTCGCAGTTTATGAGAAGGAACTTCCACCATATTTTCCTTAAATTTTGTGAATTAAAAATGAGTTTTCATTTGGCTTGGCACATTTAAGAAATAAGCCACGCTGAAGATGCACGTCGAGCGAGGCTAAGACGGCGAGGAGATAATATGATGCACTATTTATAAAAAAATATAGACTAGATAAGGGTAAGCGATATTAAACATATTTTAAATCCTGCTTATTTAAGACTGTAAAACTAAGACCGTTTTATTTCCAGATTCAGTCCAAATGTTTAACATTTGTTACAGATATGTGATGCAGACTTAAAAATACTGTGCATAGATCCTAGCAATCCTGGATTAATGCATGATTCCACTATATGGACTAATCATCCATTGAATTCCTATTTGAGTTCCCTATTTGATGAAGGGGAACAAATATACCTACTAGGTAAGCAGAATAAGTATTGTTTAATATTTAAAACGACGGATTGGAAATTTCGGTGGTGGGCACCTCAATCTTTCTCAGCAATGACAAAACATTTAAAGGTGAAATTTAATAACATGATTCTTCATTATAATGACTTAAATTTGGTATAATATGTGAGCATCGTCCTTTAATTAATTGGAGAGTTATATACCTTCAGGGAGAGATCTCATCAAAGTTCGCTAAGATTAAGGTACATTTTGAAATGAGATGTGGATGAACACTTCTTTAAAATTATTTTATGTTTATAGGTGACCGTGGTTATCTCTTAAGAAAAACCTTAATGACACCTTATTTAAATGCTACCCCAGCTACTCCAGAGGCACTTTATTATGGAATGCATGTGACTGCTCGTAATACTGTTGAACGTTGCATAGGTGTTCTTAAGGCTAGATATAGGTAAGTCAATAAATACTGAATAGGTACATAATTCATCAACAATAAAGATAATTTTGTATTCAGAATATAAATCTATTTGAACATTTTAGATGCTGTCTGGTGGCAAGATGCCTACACCATCACCCAGTGTTTGGTGCAAAATTAGTCAATGCATGTGCAGTTTTGCATAACATTGCAGTTCAGACAAGACGAAACATTTTGGGCATTACATATGTTGAAGCCAGCATTCGGAAAGACATTGAATTACCACAAGCTTCCCGAAATATAGACTTGGTGCACGGAAGGGCTGTACAGAGATCTCTCATAAATGCCTTGTGGTCCAATAGGAACATATGATTGACCTATTTAGATCAAATACCTCCTCCTGACTAAATACCTACGTGTAGGACGTTCTGTTATTAAATAAAAAGCTTTAATAAAAATATATTTGTTTTATTGTAAGCAACTTAAATAAATAATAATATTTTAAAGAAAACCAACAACATTCATTTTTTTGTCACCAGTGTCACCACCTTTTGATCTGAAACATATAAAAAGTTTAAGTAGGTACATTTGTGGAAAATGAAAAGATTATGATTGAAAATTTTATATACCTTTGCTGTAAATTGTACAAAGTTACTGCTATTTTTGTTTGCGCTTGGGCGATTGTAGAAATGGCATCTGCAATCTGAGATAAAGCAGCGGGAGACCTTTCTTCTGCATTGGCTATTTCTTGCCATAGCTGCTTGCTACACTGCCGCGCATCTCTACTTTTCAGTCGGCCGAGCGCTGAATCTTTATATAGAGATAGAAATTCTACAAGTATTTTAAATTGCCTCGTAGATACAGTTTTTCTATTGAAAGACATCTGAAATTAGTATGAAAAGTGAATTTCGACAGCTATGTAAAATTTTAATCTTAATTTTTTTATTGAACTCTCCTTTGAAATAGAAAATCGATTTGTTTTTTGTAAACTTTAAATCTCCCTCGGTTTATTTACTTACTTACAACTGACATATATTTTGGCACTTCATGTCAACTTTCGAGACAAGAAGACATGCGCATTGACGGTTTTCGTTCCTTTTGGTTCAGTATTCATTCTTGTTTCAGCTGCTTACGCACTATTTTATGGTTTCTTAAGCATCAATCACAATGGTTGAACTCGACGTTG
Organism: Stenoptilia bipunctidactyla; assembly: GCA_944452665.1. Classification (NCBI taxonomy): domain Eukaryota; kingdom Metazoa; phylum Arthropoda; class Insecta; order Lepidoptera; family Pterophoridae; genus Stenoptilia; species Stenoptilia bipunctidactyla. The sequence continues at coordinate 4,814,053 of OX101729.1, read as the reverse complement.
ACGTGCAGTTGAAGTGAAGTCGACGTGCAGTCGACGTTCAGAGTTTTAAATAAGAGATTACCAAATTCATCCTGCGCGTCAACTGCACTGCAACGTTCTCTTGACGCGCGTACGTTCACTTTTTATTAAGAGAATCGGCCTACTGGACGGCAGCGACAGCGACAGCGAGAGCGAAAGCGGCGCGGGCAGCGATTTCCGCGACACGATAGAAAGTATTGAAGTTGTATGAAACCGCGACAAATCGCTCTCACGTCCGCTGGTGTCGAGAACGGCCCAGAGTCCCCGCGTCGCTTCCCGCGCCGCTGTCGCTCTCGCTGTCGCTGCCCTTCCGTCCAGTTTGCAGCCAAAGTGTGTGGCCACACTGGATGCGCGGTGACTAGGGCCTAAGCCTAAGGCGGGCGCGGCGGCCTGTGGCGGGCGCTGGCCACAGTGACGCACGAGCTCTTGTGGCGGTTTGACTTATATCAGGTGTTGAAAGCAATGGACGAAGATTTGGTATTTCTTTATGATGTTAACAATTGAAAACAGAGGCCCATATAATAAATATCTTACATTGACTGTTGAGAAAATTTGTTAATAATAAAACTTATATTTATGTTAGTATTACCGAACAGTGGCCCGATTCTCTTAACAAAACTGCAACTGCACTGCAACGTCGCGTCGAAAATATGTCAAAAATATATCAAATCGGTATTCCCTTAAATGATATTTGAGTAACCGCGTCAACTGCGCGTCAACGTCGACTTAACTGCAAGAAAACCAAAAAATGGTAGTCGCTTAAATTAGTTCGCAGTTACGTTGCAGTCAAGTCGCAGTGATTCCGTATTCCCATATTTTTTTACTTACGAGAAATGTCAAATCTCGCAGTGTTTTCGACGTAAACAAGACGCAGTTTCGCAGTTTATGTGAAGGAACTTTTACAAACTTTTCTCTAAATTTTGTGTATTAAAAATGAGTTTTCATTTGGCTTGGCACATTTTAGAAATAAACCACGCTGAAGATGCACGTCCAGCGAGGCTAAGACGGCGACGAGATAATAATGATGCACTATTTATAAAAAATTATAGACTAGATAAGGGTAAGCGATATTAAACATATTTTAAATCCTGCTTATTTAAGACTTAAAACTAAGACCGTTTCATTTCCAGATTTAGTCCAATTGCTTAACATTTCTTAAAGATATGTGATGCAGACTTAAAAATACTGTGCATAGATCCTAGCAATCCTGGATCAATGCATGATTCCACTATATGGACTAATCATCCCTCGAATTCCTATTTGAATTCCCTATTTGATGAAGGGGAACAAATATACCTACTAGGTAAGCAGAATAAGTATTGTTTAATATTTAAAACGACGGAACGAAATTTCGGTGTTGGCCATCTCAATCTTTCTCAGCAATGACAAAACATTTGAAGGTGAAATTTAATAACATGATTCTTCATTATAATGACTTAAATTTGGTATAATATGTGAGCATCGTCCTTTCATTCATTGGAGAGTCATATACCTTTGGGGAGAGATCTCATCAAAGTTCGCTAAGATTAAGGTACATTTTGAAATGAGATGTGGATGAACACTTCTTTAAAATGATTTTATGTTTATAGGTGACAGTGGTCTCTTAAGAAAACCCTTAATGACACCTTATTTAAATGCTACCCCAGCTACTCCAGAGGCACTTTATTATGGAATGCATGTGACTGCTCGTAATACTGTTGAACGTTGCATAGGTGTTCTTAAGGCTAGATATAGGCAAGTCAATAAATACTTAATAGCTACATAATTCATCAACAATAAAGATAATTTTGTATTCAGAATATAAATCTGTTTGAATATTTTTAGATGCTGTCTGGTGGCAAGATGCCTACACTATCACCCAGTGTTTGCTGCAAAATTGGTCAATGCATGTGCAGTTTTGCATAACATTGCAGTTCAGACAAGACGAAACATTTTGGGCAGTACATACGTTGAAGCCAGAATTCGGAAAGACATTGAATTACCACAAGCTTCCCGAAATATAGACTTGGTGCACGGAACGCTGTACAGAGATCTCTCATAAATGCCCTGTGGTCCAATAGGAACATATGATTGACCTGTGTAGATCAAATACCTCCTCCTGACTAAATACCTACGTGTAGGACGTTCTGTTGTTAAATAAAAAGCTTTAATAGAAAATATATTTGTTTTATTGGAAGCAACTTAAATAAATAATAATATTTTAAAGAAAACCAACAACATTCATTTTTTAGTCACCAGTGTCACCACCTTTTGATCTGAAACATATGAAAAGTTTAAGTAGGTACATTTGTGGAAAATGAAAAGATTATGATTGAAAATTTTATATACCTTTGCTGTAAATTGTTACTGCTATTTTTGTTTGTGCTTGGGCGATTGTAGAAATGGCATCTGCAGTCTGAGATAGAGCAGCGGGAGACCTTTCTTCTGGATTGGCTATTTCTTGCTATAGCTGCTTGCTACAATGCCGCGCATCTCTACTTTTCAGTCGGCCGAGCACTAAATCTTTATGTAGAGAGAATCTTTATGTAGAGAAATCTTTATGTAGAGATTCTACAAGTATTTCAAATTGCCTCGTAGATACAGTTTTTCTATTGAAATACTTCTGAAATTAGTATGAAAAGTGAATTTCGACAGCTATGTAAAATTTTAATCTTAAATTGTTTATTGAAATCACCTTTGAAATAGAAAATCGATTTGTTTTTAGTAAACTTTAAATCTCCCTCGGTTTATTTACTTACCTACCACTGACATATATTTTGGCACTTCATGTCAACTTTCGAGACAAGAAGACATGCGCATTGACGGTTTTCATTCCTTTTGGTTCAGTATTCATTCTAATTTCAGCTGCTTACGCACTATTTTATGGTTTCTTAAGCATCAATCACTCGACGTTGACGTGCAGTTGAAGTGAAGTCGACGTGCAGTCGACGTTCAGAGTTTGAAATAAGAGATTACCAAATTTATCCTGCGCGTCAACTGCACTGCAACGTTCTCTTGACGCGCGTACGTTCACTTTTTATTAAGAGAATCGGCCTACAGGTTTGTTACTCCCGCCACCCGCGTATTGGGTCGCTTGTTGCATAGGCCCGTAGTGTGGCCAGAAAGCGCCGATAGGAACGTTTGAAACTTACTCGCTCAGTCCGGTCGCGCTAGGCTTCAGCCTTAGTCACTCCAGTGTGAACACTAAAGTACGGTTACATATGTTTGATATTTCGAGTCCGCCGTCGCCACCGCCTTAGGCTCGCAGTATGGACGAGCACGAGAAAAATTATACTAAAATATAAATATTAATTATTTACTGAGTAAACTTAACCGAAGCTTAAAGAGTTGATTACGCAAAGCATGGTTACGCTAGCGTGCGTTGGCAGCGATCCACGTGCCAGGTCACATGCCGCGATTGACTCAGTTGTATGTAAAGTAAATAGTAACATAGTAGTATTTATCTATGGGGAATTCTAGTGACAAATTAAGTACCTACTTTTATTACATAATTATGCTCCGAATCGAACACAGAGTGCTCTTCTTCAGTATCTAAAATTTGTCACCAGTCACCCTGTATATATAGCCTGTATAAAGGGTGGTAGCTGGCCATGCGGACCCTGTAAGGTCACTCGGATTAGGCGGTCTGGGTTTTTTTTTACATTTAGATATTAACTACAACAAACAATAATTTCGGTATTAAATCATACAATCGTTATTGCCAGAAAAATATCGTTATTGCCGCAATTTTTTTACTTTTTTTTTGCTATCAGATCCTGGTAGACCTTTATCTACTAAAAATAGAAAACATGACCAATTTAAATTAACTCACACAAAATTCGAACGCCTACTCACAATAAAATTACACCTACACATACGGTTGTATGACATTTCAAAAATAGACATGTTTTTTTCATCTTTTTAGTTTTTTGCTTTTCATATTTTATGTTTATTATGGTTATTTTTTATAATGTTTAATATTTTTTTATTGGTTTATATTTTTATATTATGTATTTTTAGTTTGGTTAATTTTACTTTGGTTATTTAGGTTGGTTATTATTTTTTCAACACACTTGCTCGTAAAGTGAGCCTTATTCTATTGAATTTAGAACTATAAACTGGGCTATAAGTCACGCGTGCATAATATATTATACCCTAGTGCATAATATAATGAATCCTACAAAGTTGAATTGTACCTTTGTGCAAATTACATGCGAGTAAACAGAGCATATTTTATTGATCCGGGTTATACATTAAATATTTTCAGAAACAACAAAGAGGTTTTATACCACTTCAAATCCATATACATTTTTAAATGTTTGCGCCTTATATTAGTAAAACAAATATGTATATCAAACAAATTGTTCACAATTTACAATAATCTGTTATAAAACATTAAAATATTTGCATTTACCACTTCAAATTAAATATTTTCACGTAAAATAGGCTGTATATGCTATACAGAAATTGACACATTTGGCAGAAAAAAAAACCTACGCGCATGCGCGAGGTTCGGCGCCATTTTTCAATCACAATTCACAGCTTTGTTATGTGTTTGTTATTTTAGTGTGTTTGTTATTTTATGACCACGTATGTCTGTCTTTTACTCACAAGTGTGTTGAAAAACGTCGTATGTAACTCGTGAGCGTTGCTAATTACAGTCTCGGCTCATTATTAAGCCCTCGCCTGCGGCTCGGGCTCAAATCACAGCCTCGACTGTAATTAGCAACTTCGCTCACTTGTTACATAATATACTATTATGATACATTATGTTTATTATGGTTTAAAATAAATTAACACAAGACCTCTAAATAACGTTTAATAAAAAAAAATATGTTAAAGGGTAATTTTATGGAATTTTTCTACAATTATTGTAAAAATTGTGCACAAAAATCTTATCGTATGTTAAATCAACATCTTGATTTTGAATGAGAGGTGTTTATTAAAGGATTTTTTTTTAAGTCGTCCTATGTTTTCTTTTCTTATTTTGTTTGTTTTATAACGATACGTAATTTTTAAACAATTTATGTACACCGTTTTCTATTTTCGTCGATAATATGGCCCAAATTATTACTCAGTTTCATTTGTACACTTTATCCAGACTCACCCTGTATTAATAACTACCATAATTAAGCACTTATTTACTAATACCTTTTGCTAACGAATTTATCGAAGAATTACTAATATTTGCCTGATCAAAATCAATATCAATCCAGATGTCTCAGATAATAAACAGAAATAATATTTGCTAGGATTATTATTTTAACTAAACCTACTACAGGAGTGATTTCAGAATTTCAGGTTACTAGATAAATTACCAAAAAATATAAACCTAGCCAACTCTAAGTATTTAATTTTCTTTTTTTTTAAATAATAATACGTATCAGCGTATTTGGCATTCAGACTTTTTAAATTTCACGAGGCTTGGTCGCTCAGCGCGTGGGCGAGGGCGGCAAATAGTCCACATTATAATACTACGACGTAGTACTACAAAATGTGTGTAGTAGCGCGTAGTCATCTGTATTTTAATGGAAATTTAGAGTGACCGACCATGCCTTGGTTAATATGATAGCGGATAAATTGATTTCCTTGTAAAAAAAAGTACTGTAGGGTTGGCGTATGAAATAAGTATATGCGCAGCGACGACGTGAAGATAGTAACACGTCCGTCGTGTTACAATACTTATTTCTTGCAATTTTTAACTTATAGGAACTAAATAAATTATAAATTATTGTGTAAAAAAAATTTGGCCGGGGACTACAAATCAACCCTGTATGTATTTTGCGTATGGATAAATGTCTGTATTGAATTTTAAATTAACTGCGTAGCTGGGGTAAAAATTTTGTAGGTTTTGTAGTCATATCGACTAAGATCTCTTTTAGTCTTGGCCGTGAAGGATTGGTTAAGAACAGTTATACTTTATACTTAACTATTGATTCTAAGAAACACTAGTAGAATATCAGAAAAAGAGCATTTCTGCCTTAGTTCACTAATAGTACCTAGAATTTAATATTTAATCTAGCTGCTGGGCCCAAGAAACATCTGAAAAAATCGGATTTTCGATATCATGGCAAAGTGCATAGTCTAGTTACACTTTAAATGAAAAATATCTTGGCTGGAACACTCACGTTGCATGATTGTATGTATTTTATCCACCGACTTACATACAATAATTTAAGAAAGTCTTTAATATAGCAAATAGTGTAAAGGACTACTTAAGACTTTAATCGTCAATTTAACAAATAAATCAATATTTTAAATTTCAATATAAAACTACAAAACGAATTCATTCAATGGCAGCCCCAGACGGATTTTCTTGATCTTCTTATAAAGTTCATAGGGAGTTGAATACCTATGTTATTGCGACATCTACATCTTCGAGAACCGAATAGGTAAGCGAAGGGAAGTGCTATGAAAACTAATAGTATGTTGTTCATAATATGACCGACTCTGTGTGAGACCAAGTGAACTTTTAAAAAAGCTTTTCACGTTAATTATCTCTCGTCACATAAATCATTTCAGTCGGGGGATTTTAAATTATTTTATTCTTTTTCAATTACTTTTTAGCCGTCGCGTCGTGGGTTTTTCGAAATTTTTATTTTGTTTTTTATAAGTAACTGTTGTTGAAGAGCTGTAAATGATTGTTTAGCCAAAACCTGTTTTTTCATATCGTCTAAGAAAGCCTTAACGGAGGAATAACTAGATGGTAAACGTAGTTTACCACTTTCTGTTAAGCGCGTCATTAATACAAATTTAATTAATATGTTTTGCTGTTCTTCTTTTAAGGTCTGACTATAAAAATCTATCGCGTCAATTAGGTTTTTTGTAACTTGTTCCTCTCCTGTCATTACAGGAAGTAGGGAACTTGCAGTTCGAACGTCAAATTCAGCCATCGTTGTAGTATGTACACTCTGGGAGTCCTGGGACGCAAAACAAATCTTTAATATTTTTTGATAATAACTTTCTATCTCATCACAAAGTTCGAAGGTCACAATTATTTGTTCTTGTTTTATTTGTCCTTCTTTGATACTAACATCTAACTGATTACGACATATTAAATATTGATTGTATAAACGATACGTTTCTAAATATTTCTCTTGCAATAATTGTTTTGTTCTTCTAATTTTACTTAACTTTGTTAAATATTCCTTAATGTCTTTAATTTGTTTGTGCAAAAGTACAATATCTGACATTTATAATAAGGAAAGATAAAATATTTAAGATAAAAACTTTTCATACGTACGTACCTAGTTAATATAAAACTAAAAAAAACTTATAGATAGCCGGCACTTAATTCACTTTTTGATTCACTCACTCACTTCCACTATCTCGTCGCGCAGCTGACATCATCTCCTATCGGCAGCGGCTCATACGTCCACCATGTCCTTTGATCCTCGAGCTCGTGGGTCACGCCTGGTTTGGGACCGACGCAAGGCACTCCTAGCAATCTCCTGTCGCATCCACTGAACGTGACATTTGCGGTATAATTTATATAGGCCGCAAAACACTCCAATTATCAAAATTATCAAGATAATGCCCAACATAATATTTGTGATTGAGGCATTCTGGTGAAGTTGTTGTATATCTTTTATATCTGCGCTATTGACTCCACCTGCAGCTGTTTGTGCAATTATCACTTCTTCTTTAGATCGAGAGGCACCCATTTTTACGACTGTATGTTATATGCAGATAGAATACTATCTTCAAAACGGTGACGGGAGAAAAAGTCTGCTCCATGATATTAAACGCGAACCCGATACCGAGCCTTTAGTGGCAGGGTCGCCATATAAGGTCGGGACAGAGGAATGAAAAGAAAGATGTTATAAGTTGAATATATGATCGTTTACTGACTGTAATAATGGTTACAATATAGTATAAGTACACAAAGTATACAAGTATGTACACTGTCAAAAATTATGTGATTTTACATGCAAAAAAAGTATATAAACCTGTAAAATGCCCCGAAAACAGCTATAAATTTCAATAAATTATGGAAAAGAAAATAATGTTCGGTAATTTTACAGATTTTTAATTACATTTATGTAATAATACATAAACGTGTATAATGACAGAACAATTTGTATTTTTACACATGAGCTGGGATTATTACAGAAGCAATACAAAAAAAATGTGAAAATATTCATTAAAAAGGTATAAAATTTCCCAAATATACGTGAATTTCCATAAATTATAGTAAAAATACACAATCATGTAATGTAAAATTACATCTCTCATGTAAAGCTACATCAACATTTAATATTACATAAATGTTTGGGCAACGAGAGTTGCTCAAGCTTTTATGTAATTTTCACTAAAAAAATTTAACAGTGTAGGTACACGTCACAATATGAGTAAAACGTAGGCTTATTTACCTTTTTATTTTAACCTCGTCATGAAAACAGACGCAAAATATGAAGGTCCGTATACAAGTCGGTTATAAAGGAAGCTTCATTTGTTATTTTACGCAGCTGCCGTCAGGGATGCCGCCGGCCGGCGATCAATACTTGTAGCTACATCTGGAGTTTGTATAGTCTCCCCTCCAGACAGAACCGTCCTGCCGCAACCCTATAAGTACCTAAGTATAGTGCCAAAATATCCCTTCCGTGAGCACAAAGAGTAATGTGAACAGAATGGTATGTATTTTCTGTAATATTTGAATCATTTTGTGGTTGTATTGATTTAAAAATCAATAATGGGTGACGCAAGTGCCTACCTAACCTTGGCTTAAGGTGAAAAACGTATTAATATATACAGTGTGTTAGGTATCGGATTTCCGATACCTTTCCGATACCTAACACACTGTATTGAAGTTACAGAATATTCTTTCTGTATCTATCGTAGATATAAAAAACACTTCATGGTATGATTGGAATAAGAGTATAAATAACTTAAACCAAACTAAAGGTTAAAAGTAAATTAAAGTCAACGATATGCGTTTTAATTTTAAACGTTTCGGCTTTTCAAGTCACTTGCAGGTGAGAGCAAGTAAGGTAGGGTTAGATAGGATTGGTAGGCGTGTTGTAGGAGCCACTTGATGGTAGAACCCTTGATGTAGGACCCTGCTGAGTTCGCCTCCCTAGCGCCCAACCTTCATAAAATATGAACCGCCTAATATCACTGCCTAGCAATTATTTATCAGGAATTAATTCTTTGCCTAACCCGTGCCCTCTCAACTTCGCCCTCATCCTCACTTCCCGTCCACATCTTCAGGTGAAATTCAGGTCAAACGTGTCATGACAAAAAGTTTGACAAAATGTTTGACATCACTTACATCTGTGGTGGCGACTAATTCGAGTAATGTTTCAGAATCCATCTACTTGATAATCAACCTACTTATAAACTGCCTCCAAAAACCATAATATCTGCACCGTGTGTTTCTGTAGTTAATCTATTAAATTAAGAGAGTTTTTTTTCCGCCGGCTTTTTTCCTCTCGGTCTACCTAGGGTTCTACTTTCATTTAGTTTAAAAGCCGAAGAAGAAGTAGAAGTATACAACACCAAGACATTGGTGGATAATGGGCGATCATTATCTTCATGAGCTTCATAAGCACTTCTCGACGGAGGCCTCCCCCAGGATTCGTCATGTCGTCTGGACCCGCGCCGCCCTCATCCAGCGTTTGACGTTCGTAAAGAGTATAAAATTATCTACTACGAATAAAAAGTTTTCATTTTCAATTAATATACTAAACTAGAAGAGATCTCTCAAACAAAAAAATATTTAAACAAATTTTGAAAAATGACAAAAATTTGAAACATACAAAGAAAGGATAATTCAAAAATCTTTGCGAAGTCGTTTACGCAGATGAAAAGTTGCATTTCATTAAGTCTTACTAACCTAAACTCATTTACTAAGATTTAGACCTTAAATTAAGCTAGTTTAGCATGTAGGTACAGTTTTATACTTTCGTCGATGGTAGGTACAGTTCTATACCTCACACTGATGCGTCACTTTACTCGGCCCTGACCTTGCATACAAAGCCGTAGCCACGCTAAACACCCGGACCTCAATTCGTTCTACGTTACCCTAAAATAAAGGGCATTGACACTCTATACGGATGTATAGGTACGTTACCTTACCTAACAGCAGTTTTATTGAATAGGAATCTCATTCAAGTTTTCTTGCATAAGGGTACGGAAGTACCTACGTGGTTTTAACTATACAAATAATTCAATGCAGAAAAGTTAAAAAGTTCGTAGTGTAAGTACTGAATGAGAATGATTGAAAACGAACGAGTATTTGTCATTCGTTTAGCATAAAATTTTAAAGTTTATGAATACCTTATTGAATTTGAGGTGTTTAACTATAGCTTTAAAGTAACTGTAATGAAAATAATTTATTACCAAACATACATTGTGCTTTAAAACGGTTACAATAGAAGTAAAATCGACTTGATAACTTCTAGCTTTCTAAATTCGTGTTGTCGTTAAAAATGAAATTTCAAGAATAGTTGCCCTTGGCTAACAGAACCATACAAAAAGAAAAACTTGTGAGCCAAAATATTTTTTTCCGTAAATTACGATATTATTATTTAGAAAATAGTTACATTAATTCACTTAAACCACATCACTATTTTTTTTCTTCCCGAAAGTGGGCACACTGGAACTGTCATTTTACTGCATTGAATTATTTGCCAGGGTATAAATTATATTGTTTAATGTAAAATAAAATACCTAGTCTGGCCATCAAAACTGTTACAATTAAAAATAAATAAAATATTACATTTAAATTTGGAATCTGTCATTTTATAAGAGGCATTTAACGCCCACTTAACGAAAAATAATTTATTTTCAATATAAACAGCTTACTGGACAATAAATTTTAAGTTACATAAACGCATCATTGCTTTTTTTACTGAAAAATAATAATTTATATGAGAAAATATGTTTTCGCTTGGTGGTAGGATCCCTTCTGGGTCCGCCTGGCTAGCGACCCTTTATATAAAGTCTGCCGCCAAATGTTACCGCTCCGGCGGTAATGTGTTCCGGCAATATTGTATAAAGAGCCAGTTCCTTCCTAAGCCCGTGTGCTTCCATCTTCGACCTCATCGTCACTTACCATCAGGTGAGATTGAGGTCAAACGCGGGTTTAGTCACTTATAAAAAAAAAACTTACACAGTGTAAAAGTAATAAATGTTACCTATTTGCAGTAGAAAAAGCAGTATTTTTCTTTGTTTACAATATTTATGGCAAGACTAGGTACAGCATTCCTTTCCTTTGATTTGGTTTTGTGAATATGGACTTAGTTCGAGTGATACAAAACCGGTCTACTGGGCATGTCAACTAACTTGGGACTTTTCAAAATCGAGACGTACTAGAGGTGAGGAATATTTATTAGATTAGGTTCGAGGAAAAGGTATTTTTAAATATAATAAATACCTAATAATGTTTTTAAGTTTTTGCATTTATAAAAATTACCCGACTAGTACTCGAACCTGGGACCTCTCGTTTGCCGGACGAGTGCTCTTTCACTGAGCTACCGAGGCCTGGCGGTACGCCTCGAAGTTACTCACCACATTTTTGTTTTTAAGTTATATTGCTAACGTAGCTCCATCTAATGGTATAGGTTTGCAGCTAAGACCACTCGAGACCAATTTCTTTTCAGAAATTGTGAATCGCAGTTAAAGACAATTTATGAAAAATTAAAAAAAAATTTTTTTTTTCGTAATTATGACCAACTCATCATTCTTAATCTGCTATTAAAATATTATTGACTATTATGAGGCGACCCTATATTTTGAAATTACAACTGGAAAATCATGTTAACACTCCAGTTTCCACGCTTAGCTTATGTAAATACCAAAAACAAACCTCTATTTTATTTTATTCATTTATCGTTTAGTTTGAAAGTTTTTTTATGAATTATACTTTCGCTTTATTTTAAAGATATCATTAAATATACAAGACATTCCTTTATTCTTGAAGCTGTAGTGTAGCCATTCCGTAAACTTTATGATTATGTTGTTCCCGAGCACTTGTGTGTAATGACTAGTGTTTTAGGAAGATTGAAAGTACCCAAATGAGTCCATTCCAGTCTTTGATGGGTCGTTGGCGTATTTAATCATTGGTAGGTTACTTTTATGTAGTCGTATACAGTTCTTAGTAGGAGGAATAGAAGTCGTCGTGTCGCATTGTCTTCTGTGTATATGAATAAAGCAACGCTCGGCCGGATCGGTACTAGAATGAGTGATATGTATGTATTATCTATGATGAGTGACCACAGACCGTTCATTTCGCGCGGGGCGGTGGCTTTCGTACTTGGCAAGGCACTTTAAGCAGTTGGTACTGTGGAATTCGAACTCGTTGAATTCCACTGGCTGGAAATATTTTGATAGCGTAATAATTGATTTTTAAATTAAGAACCTTCAGGATGTCAAGTAGGGTTTTATATTTTGATTGTCAATCCCCAGTGAGCGTCCGAAAAAGTTATCACATTGAATTGAATTAAATTGAATTGAATGCTCTGCATTCGTTGTTATTGTTACTCGTTTTTTAAGAGGAGGCTTATATTTCAAAAAAAAAACAATTAGTTAAATTGTGTACGGTTTATAAATAAAAATCGGTACAAAAAATGTAAACAACGAAATACAACACTTTTCTTCTGGCTTCTTGCACGATGTCGTTAGTCAGGCGCTCAGCGTCTAAAACAAAGAAAAAGTCATTTTTATTAAAGTTTTTGTATTTCCCTTAAAACAATTTATGTACACATCACAAATAATACCATATAGATTGAAAGGTAAGTTGTAAATAGGTTTTTCTCTTTTGTTTGGTCGGCTTAGAACAGCCCTACCACACCTGGATAAGCGTGTCGTGAAAGGCGACTAATCCGAGTGAAACCCGCTTGGTGGTAGGATCCCGTCAGGGTACGGCTGGCTAGTGACCACCCTTCTTATAAACCAGCCACCAAGCAGATTTGACGAGCGTTTAAAAAGTTTACAATTTATCTACGATTGAGTTATACGATCTATGCTTTATTTAAATGGAGGTATTCACGCTTAGAACGACATAATTGACTGTCGTCTACGATTTTTTTGGTGTCCACAGATTGCCAATTGGACAACGAATAGTCGGTATAATGGGAACAAACAGATTAACCGACGATAAATTAACCGTACGACATAGTTTATTTTTATTTATTTTATTTCTTAATTCATTCGTAAACATTCCATTGTACAGGTGGGCTTAATGCCAAATGGCATTATCTACCAGCCAACCTTAGGGCTGAAGATTGAGTTGGTGGGCAAAGTATATTTTTATATTAAATAAAGTAAAGTTTTAATATACATAAATATAAAGCAAAGGGTCTAATAAGTTTATTAAAATAAGTTATGTTTTAGAATATGGGAATAGGTATAAATATAATCACAATTTTTCTAGGAAAAAACCTCTTAACTCATTTTTAAAACAAATCTTACTAGGTGATTTTTTGATCTCTAGATCTCGCAATGGCCTGTCATGAGTTTCGTTGAGGAATGAAAATTTACTTTTTAAGTTATCAGGATAATTGGGATCAAATAGCACCGAGTATAGAGGACAAAGTAAATGAGTGTCTCTTCGTCCACGAATAGGAAGCCACTTCAGGGACTGTCGGTCAGCAGTGATGTGGTCGAATTTACGACGGTTGAACACAAACCTAATGCAGTTGTTCAGCATACGATCAAGTCTATTTAGATGTTCTTCATTAATATCTAGATAACATGAATCAGCGTAATCAATAATTGGTATAACTAATTGGTATAACTAATTGGTATAACATAGTGGAAACAAGCTCTTAAAAGGTTTACATATGTCGAACTTATTAACCCATCTTACTTAAATAAAATAAACAATCTCAGACATATTACCATCAGTCATCGTAGCTCTGACAGTACTTGATGGTGTGCGCGTTGTCGCCAGTGGCGCCACACCGCGGGCAGCGGAAGGAACGTAGCACGGGACAGCGGATCCTGCCGCGCCCGTCCTTCAACGCGTGGGAAGAGTACCAGCTGGCTGACTCTCCGTTTCTTTTGCAGAAGGCGCATTCCTGAAAAAGAAGTTTTTTAACGGTGAATAGATAGGTACCCCTTTTGACCTGAATCTCACCTGTAAAACTATTCGAATTACTTTACCATCGGGATAATCGGGCTAACTACTTTTTAAAGAACGTGATAAATTCAGTTTACCATTTTCGGCACTGTTTCGATCCCGTAAAAAACAAAGTTAAAAAAACGATAGTAAGAGAAGATGAGGTCGAAGATCATGATCCAAGACAACAGCTCACAGATTAAGCTGTTAAGAACTGGCTCTTTATAAATGTTGCCGGAAATCATCACTGCCAGAGCGGTGGTATTTGGCCGCAGAGTTTACATGAGAAGTGATCGCTAACCGGGCTTACTCCAAGGGAGTAGGTTTATTTCCCTAGATTTAAGCCGGGTTGGCCGAGTAAAGTCAACTTAAAATAGCCCTTAGCCCTACTGCTCCTGAATAAGTGTGGCGTAAAAGCTCCCAGTGAGAGTGAGCCCTTGACAAAGCCAGTAAACAATTTGCATGAAGGAATCTTGGTTTCAAATTTCTCCTTTTTTCTCTTTCTCTAAATCTTACTAATATTATAAATGTGAAAGTTTAGATGTATGGATGTTTGATCCTCAATCACGGGAAAACGGCTCAACGAATTTGAATGAAATGATAGTGTACAGTCTGGAATAGCACATAGGCTACTTTTTATCCAGGAATTCAAAATTGCGCGGGTAAAACCTCGCGAAACAGCTAGTAAAATATAAAGATGACTGCCACAAACTCTTTAACCACACTCTGTTTTCTTTAGCAAACTCTGTTACCAGCTCAAAGTAAGATAAAATTATCAATTTCAAATTATTAGTCATGTAAGTATAGACAAAAACGTCAAACTAGACTCCGAATAGTCGTATACCAAGATTTAAGCCAAGTAGGTACCTCAATATAAAAAAATGTACGAGAAGAAAAATTTTAATTTATTTATACCTACCTGAAATTCTATTAGTGAGAAAACTAGAAGGAACAATATTTAATATTGAAAAGTTTAAAGCATCCAAATCTAGGATTAATCTAGTTTTATTATAGTAATCAAGTTTTCGGTATTTATTCCTATTACATATCGAAAATCACCGTCGCCGGATGACCTAGCAATCGTTAACGATGTAAAATGGATAATTTTGCAACAAATATCATATGAATCGATCCATAAATAAAAAGAAAACACTTTAATATTAATTGTTTTGCTTTCAATCGATTTATTAATGATCTTGACGTCAACTGACTATTTTGTAACTATGAAAGCGTCATAAACCTATAACAGTGCAAAACGAAGGTTAAAGATTAGTTTACGTAATAATTCTTAAATATTTCCCGGCACGTCAATAATACGACCTCACGTTACGCAAAATTTTACTATCAAACGTTAATGGTTTGAATCGATGACGTACTCTGTCCGCACTAGCACAAGTTATCTAACTCCCACGCAGGTACCGTGAAATCAAATTGCCGTAAAGATAAGCAACCATAGTACACACCTGGGGTACATATTAAGTTTTTTTTTTCTGACACTCACACAACATCATCTAGCCCAAATTAAGTTTCATAAGGAACTTGTGTTATGGATACTAGATAACTGATATACTTAAGAAATATATAAACACTAGCTGACCCGGCAAACCATATAAATAAAAAAAAATAAAAAAATAGATGTTGGCCGATTCTCAAAGATACCGGATAAGCACAAAAAATTTCATCAAAATCGGTCAAGCCGTTTCCGAGGAGTATGGCAACGAAAACTGTGACACGAGAATTTTATATATTAGATACTTATTGAACAAATACATATTTTTTATTAGAATAAACCGAAATAAACATACAAACATCCATGACTTGACGACTAACATCTGTGTTCATCACACAAATATCCGCCGCCGCCGGGATTCGAACCCAGGACCTCTGGCATAGAAGGCAATGTATGTTACCGCTACACCAGCCGGTCGTCATCATCATCACAATACTTTTTGATGTGCCATTGCAGGTCCATAGGATCTATTAACAGGTTCCCAAGGATCTATTAAGCTAGCTCAGAACTGGTTAAACGATATCCGAATTATTTGTACCCCAAAATGGTTTCAGACATATGTACGCGATCATTGTATGTTTTCAAGATTAAAAATTATTCCTTCTATTTTCTTACCATTTCAACCTCTATGCAATGATTCCCAACCAGTGGTCCGCAGGAACCAAAATATGGTCCGCAAAGTTAGTAAGATTATATGAATTGAGAGCAGAGGTTGGGATTTTTCTGGTTGATAAAAATGAACGATTTTCAAAACAGTTTACTGATCTGACATTACAGCTGAATTTGGCTTATTTAATGGACATTTTCACTCACTTAAATCAATCTAATATCCAACTGTAGGGGTCCGGAAATAAAAAATGAGAACTTTTTTTTTTTTTTTTTTTATATATTGTAAGTATTACGACCAGGAAAGGGTTGATAGAGCAAGACACAGTTACGAGTTGATAGACAATTTATTAACAAACAGAAACAGTTTATATAGTAAGATGTACGTGCATAATTAGGTTAACCATATTTGATTTTATCTTGGTATTGATTTTATCGAGCACGTTTGATGAATAGGAAATAATATATTGATTCTCTGTGGGTCACGTCGGAGGACGCCACAGATACTCCCCCCTTAAAAAAGTAAACACAAAATAACAATTCAATATTCTTACTCTAAAATTAAATACTACATAACAATTTCAAGCAAAATACTCATTTTTTGGTTTGCGTCAACATTGATGATATTTGCAAACCTTGCATTTTACATACCTTGTTTATGCTGCAATTATTGAATTAGGTTCATTCATGCATGGACTTTTGTTTATATACAATAAGGTGATATGAATAGTACTTATTAAATTAATATTATAGATTAGCAAAAAAAATAAGATTATGTAAGTAATCGGAAAAATATTAAGAAATGACTTATTACCAATTTTTATAGTTTTTTTTTTGTTTTGGGTATTTGTGTGCGATGTTCTATCCCGGATATGGAGGGCGGGCGTTTTGTTTGTCCTGGTTTGGTAACTCGGCAACTCGGCGACTCGGTGACTCGGCTATGCTGGTGTTGCCTTGTTGATCGCTATTGACGCAGCGCGCTCCATGCGTTTACCGCACAGTTTAAGTGCTACCTTTGACGTTAGTGCGATGGCGATAATGACAATTATGATGATGATAACAGTGTGGACATTTTGAACCTCCTTCAATATTTCTGATTTTATTCCGTGGATGTCCTCCATATTTACGTTGTTGTTGAACGTAGTGGTTTTTTCTTCCCTTGTTGCCTGATTGCCCATCTCGTTTGTACTTTGTTTCTTGACTGTGACTAACGCCAGTAAATACGCCTTTTAAGGCCATATTATGCTGGCGCAGGCGAATCTAACCGGTGGTCTACGTGGTCTACGTGATCGTGATGAATCACATCTTCTCTCGATGCGTGCTTGACCGTTATCTGAGCTACTGTTAATATCTGCAAGGAATGCTGGTTTGACACGGTCGATGGAGATATACGACTGACGATTGTTCAATTGTATCTTGAAGTATTTATCGTTTCTCTCTAGAACTTGATAAGGGCCTTCGTATGGTGGTATTAAACTACGCTTCATGCGGTCGCATCTTACGAACACGTGTGAACATTTAGAAAGTTCGGGGTGTACGAAAGTAGAATTTCTACAGGATATTCTTTTATGATTATTATGTATGTTTGTAACTTTCGATATATTTTCTCGCAAGTTTTCTATGAATGTTTCGTACGTTGTCAGGCTCGTATTCCTTTCGAAAAACTCTCCCGGTAATCTAATGGGGGTGCCGTAAATCATTTCCGCAGCACTGAGTCCTGTATCTTGGCGGAGACTTGCACGTAAACCCAACAATACGGTGGGTAGTTCTGTAGACCAATTTTCCACACAGCCGCGAGCCATTATTGAGGCTTTCAGGGAGCGGTGCCATCTTTCAACCATCCCGTTCGATTGGGGGTGGTATGGAGTGGTTCTAATCTTCTCAATGCCCATGAGCTTAGCTAATTGTTTGAACGTTTCTGACTCGAACTGTCGGCCTTGATCCGTTGTAATTTTCTCTGGACATCCAAATCTTGTGATCCAGCCATTGTATATTGTTTTGGCGACTGTCTCCGCTGTGATATTCGAAACCGGGAACGCTTCAGGCCACGATGTACAACGATCTATTATTGTAATGATGTACTGTTTTCCTCGCGAAGTAGGTAGTGGTCCGACTATGTCAGTATGAATGTGTGCGAATCGCTGAGCAGGCAAAAAGGTTCCGAGCGGCGAGACAGTATGTCTGGTTACTTTAGCTTTTTGACATTGTAAACAGGAGTCACACCATTTGTTTATGTCTGAGTTCATTTTGTACCATATGTATTTTTGAGTAATTAATTTTCTTGTAGTGCGTTTTCCGGGATGACTTAGGCCGTGAATATTGTGAAATATAGTTTTCCGCATTGATTCGGGAACGTAGGGGCGAGCTTTGCCGGTTGAAACGTCGCAATAAACATATTGTTGACAGTTGGAAGGCTGTACGTATATGATTTTCAAGCTCTTACTTTGTTTGAGCTTTTCCAATTCTGGATCATTTTGTTGTTTCATTGAAAGAATTTTGTAATCCACTAGCGAAGGTAACGATATTTCTTCGACTACTCGAGATAATGCGTCAGCTACAATATTGTCGTACCCGCTGACGTGTTGTATCTCGGTACTATATTGTGATATGTAATCCAGCTGCCTTATTCTTCGAGGGGTGTCGTTTACGGATGGTTTTTTTGAAAATGCGTAGGTGAGTGGTTTATGATCCGTATAGATGGTGAATTCTCTGCCCTCGATTAATCGTTGAAAATGTTTTATCGACATGTAAATTCCAAGCAGTTCTCGGTCGTAAGTCGAGTATTTTGTTTGCGCTGTGCTTAGCACTTTTGAAAAATATCCCAAAGGCTGCCACTTGTTACGTATTTTCTGTTGTAAAACTGCGCCTACGCATTTTTCGCTAGCGTCGGTAAATAATGCTATGTGAGCATTTGCTGCAGGATAGGACAGCGTCACGGCCTCTCGCATATTTTCTTTACACGATTTGAAAGCTTGTTCGGCTTCTTGAGTCCACAGAATTGGAGTTTTATCGTTTTTCTTCGAATTTTGTAAATATTTGTTTAGCACCGATTGTTTAATAGCTGCGTGTGGTAGACTGCTCCGGTAAAAATTTACCATTCCGAGAAACCGTCTCAATTCCTTAACAGTTGCAGGTTTTGGGAAATCTAAAATAGATTTTGCTTTCTCATCAGTTGGAGTGATTCCTTGGCTCGTTATATGATAACCTAGGAAATCGAGTTCTGTTTTGAGAAAATCACATTTTTCTAAGTTAATAGTTATCCCGTGCTCATGCAGACGTTTTAGAATTATATCAAGGTGTTGCATGTGTTCTTCTTTTGAGCTCGAAGCGCAGAGCAGATCGTCGACGAAAATATAAACGAAGTTAAGGTCTCTGAATATTGAATCCATGAATCTTTGAAATGTTTGTCCAGCGTTGCGTAGCCCAAATGTCATCTTAGTAAATTCGAATAGTCCGAAGGGTGTTATTATTGCCGTCTTAGGTATATCCTTTTTTGAAATGGATAGGCAGTTATAAGCTTTCCGGATATCGAGTTTACTGAAGATACGTTTTCCTTCCAGGATGTAGGTAAAATCTAACAATCTGGGCAGTGGGTATTTATCTGGAACAGTGATTTTATTTAACATTCTGTAGTCACCACATGGTCTCCATTCTCCGTTCTTTTTCTTTACCAGGTGAAGTGGACTGGCCCAGGGGCTGTCTGATGGACGACAAATACCCCTTTTTATCATTTCATTAAATTCTTGCTTTGCGATCTTATATTTGTCTGGTGGTAATGGCCTCGCGCGTGCTGAAACGGGCGCTCCTTTTGTTTCAATATGATGTTCCACTTGACACTTGGTGATAGATATGTTTGCAGCTGGCTTGGTTATATCTTCATATTTTCCCAGTAATTTTCTTATGCTCTTTTCTTGTGAAACAATTTCGACGATAGGATGATTTGCTCTGATACTTGTTGCAGGCGTTGTCAGCTCAGTAACTTTCTCAATGAGCTTTTTTCCGTCTAAATCGACGAGTAATTTATGGTACTGTAAAAAATCGGCGCCAAGGATAGATGTGTTGACGTCAGCAATAACGAAATTCCATTTGAATTCGCGACTTAGACCTATGTTAAGGTTCAGTGTTTTTTCACCGTATGTATTTATAACGCTACCGTTCGCAGCGCGTACTTTATGATTTGTAGCATGCTTGTGCTTGAATGAGTTTCTTCTTAAAACTGATATATTTGCCCCGGTATCGACTAAAAACCTCTCGCCACTTTGTAGGTCGGCTAGGATAAGGCGGTCGTAGGGGTGAATAGCACAAAGTTCCGCCCTGGTTCGTGCTAATTGTAGTTTCCCTGATGCTTCTGTTGTTTGTTTGAGTTTTTCCAAGCACATGGTGGCTGACATTTGTATGAATTTTCCTTGAATCGCCTATGAAAGTAACACAGACCTTGATGACGAGACCTTGACGCACTTCTTGACCTTGATCTTAAACGAAATTTACTGCGTCGATACTTTTCGTTTTCTTTGCGTAGTGCAGCGATTTCAATATTCATTTGCGTCAGCTGATTTGCAAGGCTAGTGACCTCGTTAACTTCATTACTACTAACAGACTTTGTTTTGGCGTTTTCGAATAGTAAATCTGCCATATCGCTCATTTTTTTAAGTGTTGCGAATTCTGAAACTGCAAGTATGGAAGTTATGGAGTTCGGAAGTTTTCTAAGCCATAGAGACTGGATTGTGTCGTCATTAGTAACTCCTTGTCCTAGTTCTTTCATTTGACGCAGCAACTGGGATGGTTTTTTATCCCCTAGATCCATCTCGTAAAATAGGTGTTGAAACTTCTTCTGCTTCGATTCTTCGTAGCAGGAAATGAGGCGGTCCTTAATGATTTGGTATTTGTTCTCTGCCGGAGGGTTAGTGATGATGTCACTTACGTCGCGTATTTCATCCTTCGATAATTGTGCAATTACTAGATTGTATTTGTAGTCCTCGCCTTGTTTCTGGGTGGCGACTATAGCCTCGAACTGGGTAAACCATAATTTGGCTTGGTCTTGCCAGAAGCGTGGGATGCGGTCCGATACGCTAAGGGCGGCGATTTCAGGTTCCGATGTTTTGGTTAGGGCACGTAGAGCCATTTTTCCTTATTACTTCTGGTCGGGTCCTCAAAAATCTTCTTGCTTATTTGGCTGCGTGACTAACTTCGGGGTCACCACTTATTACGACCAGGAAAGGGTTGATAGAGCAAGACACAGTTACGAGTTGATAGACAATTTATTAACAAACAGAAACAGTTTATATAGTAAGATGTACGTGCATAATTAGGTTAACCATATTTGATTTTATCTTGGTATTGATTTTATCGAGCACGTTTGATGAATAGGAAATAATATATTGATTCTCTGTGGGTCACGTCGGAGGACGCCACAGTAAGGATAGGACGTTTGTCTTCCATGCCACCTGATGGAAAGTGCGCATGAAGACTATGGTGTTACACGTCCATCCACGAGAAACCTATTCACTCGACACTTAAAAGTTCCAGGACTGTAGTGGTCAGGAAAAACAGATGCAGGCAGATTATTCCACACCTTGGCAATCCGTACCAAAAAGGAACTATCGAAGCGTTTTGTTCGACTTCTTGGTATATCCACTATATACGGATGGAAGTTCTGTCTGCGTCTGGTAGTCCGGTGGTAAAAAGGGGTGGGTTCAATTTGGTCAAAAAGAGCACTCGCACACTCACCAAAGTGTAGCCGATAAAATACTGTCAAACAAGCAACCTTACGACGATGCTCCAGCGTCTGCAATTTTTTATTTGTAAGGTTGTTGTTATTTATGAGTTTTCGGGCTCTTCGGTCAACAGAGTCTAGCGCTTCGAGCTGGTATTTGGCAGAACCATCCCAAAGGTGACTACAGTACTCCATGCAAGACCTCACTTGGGCTGTGTATAAGTTGAGGAGCCGTTCAGGGCTGAAGTACCGCCGGAACTAAAGATAAACTTAAATTTGCAAATTTCAGTTCTGGTTTTTTTTTTTTATTTAAGTGACTAAACCCGCCTTTGACCTCAATCTCACCTGACGGTAAGTGACGATGAGGTCGAAGATGAAAGCACACGGGTTTAGGAAGGAACTGGCTCTTTATACAATATTGCCGGAACACATTACCGCCGGAGCGGTAACATTTGGCGGCAGACTTTTTATAAAGGGTGGTCGCTAGCCAGGCGGACCCAGAAGGGATCCTACCACCAAGAACATAAAGTTACATAAAGAAAATAATGGTTCTGCGTTTGCAACACTAACAGCACTTGCAAAAGACAAAAAATATGACGGTAGTGAAGTAAATATACTAGAAAACAGCTTACAAATGTCAACATCAAGACTCGCTTACAAATGTCAATCTTTACTTTCATATAAGAATATGAATCTTCGCCTCGCGATATTATAGGGTTTTCTCAACACCTTATTTTTGTGATATTTTGCGTGTAGTTTTGAGTAACAATATTAGTCCTAGGATAGCCTAGCTCATGAACAGGCTCAGAAATCACATTAATACAAAAACACGGAAGTTTACTTTTGATACATAGATACATTCATAACATCACGCCTGCCTCGCTTTAGGGTAGGCAGACACTAAGGAACGCCAACTGCTTCGATCTATACATACCTCTTTCGCTTCCTCCACGTTCATTAATCGTTTCATACATGATCGCCGGTTACGGGTACTTTTAACTATGCCCTTTTTAAGTATGTCCCCAATTTGGTCGGCATACGCTCGACAATCTTTCACTCATCCTCTCTAAATGTCCAAACCACCTTCGCATTACCTTTTCAATCATACTCACTACGTCTTCTTTCAATCCGCATCTCACTGTTAACTCCTAATATATTTTTTACCCCAACGAGTGTTATTGTTGACGGTTTAGTTAATATGAAATATGTTTTTTCCATAATTTGTTAAATATTCCCCTTGTTTTCGACGTTTCCATGTCTTCTCAGAGCTGTGTTTAACAGTGTCAAGAGTTAAGATCTTACAGCTTGTTTCGTGCTAAAATCCGGCTAAAATCGTCTTTTATTCATAGAATCGGGAAAAGTTAAACAATATTAAACTGTTTAATTTCATCGACACGTGTGCACAATGACGTTGTAAATACTATGGCGACATAACCGCGGTGTGCAATAAATAGTAGTCAATGTACGCAGTACGAATAGTAACCGCTGACGTACGGATTAGTCAAGGTATTGCGTTATCAAACTTTCATACACCGAAATAGCTGAAACGTATTTCACTGAATTTACAAATGGTCTAAAGTAACTATTTTTAATAGTAGGTTTTTATACATACATCCATAACTTCACGCCTAGGCCTGTACCCCTCATGGAGTAGGTAGAACACCAGAGGCTATAAAACCATCTGATGCCACGTTTAATGATGGAGAGAGACTATTGCAGTGATAGGGGGTCAGCCTGTCGCCCACAAAAAAAAACCTCCAATAAAACCTCTGTCCCTTAACTGACTTTTACAGTATGCCCGGGAAGAGAAGCAGCTGGCACATTCTATTTTTTTCCTTCGCTCCTAGTCCAGCATGGACATATAAGTAAACACATTGTATTATGTACTCTTACCAAACACTTCTGGACGCCCAACCGCTGCTGACGAAGAGTGGCCACGTACTGCAGCAGCAAGTCGAATTGTTGCGGCGTCAGCGAGAACAGCGCAGCCTTGGTTCCTCTCATCATCTCCTCGAAGCTGCTCCGTCTGCTTGGCGAGGACCTGGGTCCCACCCGGAGAACATCACCTGGAGAATTAACGTAAAGTACCATTTTCAAATGGTGGATATTTTAAAGAAGTTTTGCATGTTATACATGGTTGAGACAAGAGTTGTTTAAAAGATATTGAATTAAAAGAAATAATCAAATGTTAATAAAATAATTAGTAAGGGCTACGAGTCTATAGAATCTAATATATAAAATTCTCGTGTCACAGTTTTCGTTGCCGTACTCCTCGGAAACGGCTTGACCGATTTTGATGAAATTTTTTGTGCTTATCCGGTATCTATGAGAATCGGCCAACATCTATTTTTTTTTATTTATATGGCAAAACAACGTTTGCCGGGTCAGCTAGTCGTTTTATATAAAAAGACACTGAGGAAAATGTTGTTCAGATTAACGTGGTTTTACAAGATAGCGTGATGTAGCAGTTAAAGTGATGTGTTATTAATTGTAAGTCTGCTTAAACTCAAATGTACAGATTTCATATTCCCTTTAAACCAGGGACTGCATATCGGTATAAAAATTTTAAATAGTACTAGTAAAATTTCAGTACTCTTATTAGTGTACTGCTTCATCAAACACAATAACTGTACAAGTTATTAAAATCTAAATTTATTAAATCAGTACCCAAATAATGTATACCGGATTCATTTCTGTAGATGTTTTTAGTACAGAAATATTTTAACCGATTTAATTTCGGTACCTACGCTTCATAGGCTTCAACTAAACTATTTAAAAATAAAATTTTAATATCAATATTAATATTAATACCGGAAAATATCAGTTAACTGAAAAAAAAAAATCAGTTATGCTACAATAATAAAAAAGGTAAGTACACGAATTATTTCAGTATGAATTCCTGTACTGTTATTTTTAAATACAACTAATTTAACGGTATGACGTCATACAGAAAAAACGGTATGCAGTCCTTGTTTTAAACCCTGGATAAGAGTGTCTTAAAAGACGACTTATCTGATTGACTTCAACGTATGACACCTTTAAGGTTTAGTCAGTAAATAAGATTCATTTTTCACCGGATTTTTATTTGTCACATTTTAATTAATTTTACATTTTAACTCAACCGTTGCGAACCGATTCTTATTTACACAAAGACTCAGTAAACGGCCTGCACATTATGAAAGTTGTAGCAAAAATAACCTTTCTATAAATGTAAATATATTTAGAATAGTTATATGCATAACTTCTTAAATTTTGAATCATTTATTCCGATGATTCAAAACGCGAATAATTACGCGAAATTAGGCTTCATTTCGATTCATTGTATCACACTGACATAACTAGGTACCAAGTTATATTTAGCTATATTCGAATGCATCAACTGTTAATCTTGTATTGTATTTTATTTTTAGCTGTGACTAACTTAAGAAACAGTAACTTGCAATAAACGCTCATTTTACATATACTTCGACATTGCAATGTTTATTTGTTTATCACCCAAACTGATAAGTACACCAAATATGTCGGACCAAAGCATTGACATTTATAATAAAACAACAGTTGTTTTATTGTATGTTATCTAGCCCAAATTAAGTTTCTTAAAGAACTTTTGCTATGGATACTAGATAACTGATATACCTACTTAAGAAATATATAAACATACATATTGAATAAATACATATTTTTTATTAGAATAAACTTATAAACATCCATGACTTGACGGCTAATATCCGTGTTCATCACACCGATATTCGCCGGCGCCGGGATTCGAACCCAGGACCTCTGGTATAGAAGGCAATGTATTTCACCACTACACCAGCCGGTCGTCAAATGTATGAATGTATGAATATCATGTATGATTGTATGTTCCTCAAACACGGGAGAACGGCTCAACGGATTTGGATGAAATTTGGCATAGTGATAGTGTATAATCTGGAATAGCACATAGGCTACTTTTTATCCTGAAATTCCCGCGGGATTCGAAATGGCGCGGGTAAAACCAACAAACAAATGTAATTTTAAAATTATAACGATGCTTCAGTGAAGACTCATCTATCAAGCAACTGAGATTTTTTTATTGTGTCATTTAACAAAAAGAGTATATAGGTACATTTTTTCAAAATTGTGAGACCCGTTTCGCGATTTCATAAGTACTTCAGTCTTAAGAATTCACAAAATATATACTTTAATGTTTCAGACACAATATATATAGGTACTTTTTTTTCACAATATATATACATCTAATATATAAAATTCTCGTGTCACAGTTTTCGTTGCCATACTCCTCCGAAACGGCTTGACCGATTTTGATGAAATTTTTTGTGCTTATCCGGTAACTATGAGAATCAGCCAACATCTTTTTTTTTTTATTTATATGGCAAAACAACGTTTGCCGGGTCAGCTAGTTAAAGTATATATTTGTTGCAGACCCCGTGGTCCGCGGGGTATGCAAAGACACCGAAACGTCGAGTTAAAATGTAAAATATAAATTATACGCGATTAATCCGGTTAAAAAGTAGTTTTATTTTGATACTAAAATGAATCATGAATGAAAACAGTTTTCGTAACGCTTTGCATACGTTGAATATGTAATACTTGGTAATACGTAGTACTGAGGATATTGGTTAGTGATTACCAACCTTGATGTTCTGACGTCACTGATGACGCTGGACTCTGTGATTTCGTCGTGGCCTCTGAGCTGCTGGTTCCAACTTTGACCTGAGCCTCCAACACTGCGGGGTCCAGTTTGATAGCTTCCAGAGCATCTGTGAAGATATTTTGAAAAGCTTTAGTACTC
The DNA here is from genome assembly GCA_944452665.1 of Stenoptilia bipunctidactyla. Taxonomy (NCBI): domain Eukaryota; kingdom Metazoa; phylum Arthropoda; class Insecta; order Lepidoptera; family Pterophoridae; genus Stenoptilia; species Stenoptilia bipunctidactyla. The sequence goes on along the minus strand of OX101729.1, from coordinate 4,787,370 downwards.
CATCTAACTACTAGCTGCGGGGCTATTAGCGTAACTACAATAACAGTGCTCGATGACGAGTTCGTTAAGCAGTTCGACGAATGTCAGTTCTTGCTCACGCCGCGCCGTCATCAGCGGCGAGCGCTGGGGTCGAGTTATACAGGGTTGATTTGTGGTCATCGGCCAAATTTTTTTAAACACTAAGTATCAGATATAGAAACGATTTTTGCAAAAAAAGTATTTAGGTATTTTATTTACAAGGGAATTAATATATCCGTTAACATGTTAAGCTAAGCATGGTCACTCTAAATTACCATTAAAATAAAGATGACTACGCGCTACTACAAAACATCTCGAAGTACTACGTCGTACTATTAACAATGAAATGCCGCGTCGTAGTAGCTATGTTCAGCAACAGCGACTATTTTCAAAAACGTTTGTGGTTCCATATTTCTACTTTTTTGTACTGAGCGACGCTAAAATAAATATGCAGGTACGTTTATACTGTATCAAAGAAACTAACATTTAAATTTGGCTGGTGACCAAAAAACAACCCTGTACCTATATTGTGAATACCAATTATTTCCCTTGTCGCTGTTGCATCGGTGAACTCAACTCTGTTGTTTAGGAGAATAGCCATGCTTTTCGATATCTTTCCACAATTATGAGGGTATATCGGAATCAATGCTAATATAATAAATATGGAGATTTGTTAGTCGAATAACATTTTTGCATTTACAATGCTTAATAACATACATACATACATAACGTCACGCCTGTATCCCTTATTGGGTAGGCAGACAGAAGACCAGAGGCCACAAGACCATCCGATGTCACGCTTGACAAATTTGGAGGTATTATAAAGATGGAGACAGACTATTGTAGTGACAGGGGGTCAGCCTATCGCCCACAAAAACACCTTTAAAACCTCTTTCCCTTAACTGACTTTTACAGCATGCCCGGGAAGAGAAGCAGCTGGCACATTCTATGTTTTTCCTTCGCTCACAGTCCAGCATGGAAGGTTAATGCAGAATTACTCTTAAATAAATGAAAAAGTCGTCGTGGCGTCATGGTTACTGTGTGTATCATACGATATCACAAGTTAAGCAACGTTCGGCGTGGTCGGTACTTGGATGGGTGACCGCCGACCACGGCATTTCTCACGGCGACTTCCGTGCTTCAGAGGGCACGTTAAGCAGTCGGTCCCGGGTGCTGTATACTTGTATACAGTACCTAGTCGTTAGGGTTTGTCAGAAGCCGTATCGGCACCCTGAAAATTCTGACATCCACCACCCAGCACTGGGCCAGCTTGGTGGATTATGGCCTAAAAACCTCCTCATCACCCAGGGGAGAGACTCATACCCTGCAGTGGGCTCATTACAAAGAGTTGAGATGATGATGAAATGAAAATGTGTTAAATAAAAATCACCCGACCAGGACTCGAACCTGGGACCTCTTTTTTGCCGGACGAGTGCTCTCCCACTGAGCTACCGAGCCCTGGCGGTACGCCTCTAAATTACTTACCACATTTTTGTTTTTACGTTATATTGCTACCGTAGCTCCATCTAATGGTGTAGCTTTGCAGCTAAGACTTAGCTTTAGACTTGATAAGTAATTTCGAGGCGTACCGGCAGACATGGAAATCTTCTTTCTTGAAATGTTAGCACCTTAACACGCCGACATAAGGTCGCGTATTGCATAGAATTCCTGACCATCGACACCGCTCAGATACTGATATCGTTTCAATAATCGATTAAAAAATAATGGTAAATGCTATGTAAATTTTGGGCAACTAAAGCTCGGACAATAATGTGAAGATTGTATTAAAGTTATTTCTAGGCATATGGACTTCATAAAAATTACGTTACCTACCACATCGACGCACGATCATTAACGACATCACGATTCATCATCTATACTAATATATAAAGCTGAAGAGTTTGTTTGTTTGAACGCGCTTATGTTGGAAACTACAAGTGGGATTTGAGAAATTCTTTTTGCATTTGATAGCCCAACTCTTGAGGAAGGTTATAGGCTATATTTTATCCCAAAATTCCCGCGGGATCAAAAGTTACGCGGGTAAAACCGCGCGCAGTGGCTAGTATTAAATAATATACTTCATTAATGGCATTTTATCGCTAATTGTTCTAATATTTTTATAATTAAAGCGATAAGGTTCTTTACTAAAGTGCAACATCATTCTGATTCAGTGTACCTAAGTATTTACACTAATAATGAACTAAACATGTACCTACAATCGAGATTTAGAGTTTGTTATAATATAAGTATAGGAGTTCGTTTAATTTAGCTGGTCATTGTGGAGATTTTTGTGTCACAATGGCATTATTAGTAGTCATTTAATACCATTGGTAGATAGATTAAAAGCAATGTACCTAACCAAAATATCTTACTTTCACTAAAACACTTTTATTGACGACCGGCTGGTGTAGAGGTAACACATTGCCTTCTATGCCAGAGGTACTGGGTTCGAATCCCGGCGGCAGCGGATATCGGTATGATGAACACAGATATTTGCCGTCAAGTCATGGATGTTTATATGTTTATTTAAGTTTATTCTAATAAAAAATATGTATTTATTCAATACATATGTATGTTTATATATTTCTTAAGTACTTATATCAGTTATCCATAACACAAGTTCTTTAAGAAACTTAATTTGGGCTAGATACTTAAAGTTGTGTGAGTGTCAGAAATATTTATTTATTTATAACTACCTGGTAATGTAAGAAAAAGTATTCTTAACCGACTTCAAAAAAAGGAGGTTCTCAGTTTTTTTAGACGTGTTTTCGAAAAATAAAACTATCGAGTCAAAATCATTAAATCATGTTTTTGAGCAAGCAAAGTATAGACGAAGATATGAATTTACACATATCAAAATTTCAGATCCGCTTAAGTCAACGCATTTTTTCAATATATCGCCTTAATGTCCAGGGCATAGAGTTCAGATTCAAGTAAATTTTTTTGACATTTTTGTAACGCTTGATGTACTGGCTTCTGTATCTACATAATCAAGTCGAATACACAACACATATCTACATAATGAAAATCACAAAGAAGTTCACGTCAAAAGAGAACACTATTCGCAAAAACAGGTTGAACCAGAATGAAGAACGTCTTAACTACAAAATAAAAACATGTCGTAAAAAATAGATTCTTATTAAAAAAAAACTATTTGAATATTGTTTATTCTGCGTTCGTTGCTCCTATGCTCTCATAAACATTTATATAGTTTTATCTTTTAATTAATTAATGTGCCTAGGTAGGGTGAGGATGCCTATTATGAGATACCATTTCTATTTTTGACTACAAAAACCAAACTGTTACTTTTGTATCTTTCTAAAGTATAGTTTTAGAAAGTAAATTTAATGTACTTTAAATATGCAACAGCTGTTTAGTGCTAAATACAATATTTTTCTAGCTGTGTTGTAAAAAGTAAAAAATATCAGAATAGTAGTCAAAAAAAATGGTTTCGTATTATGAGATACAAGGGGTTCCTAATATAAAATAGTATCTCATATTGGGTACCTTAAAATTCTAGGGGTAAATATACAAAAAAAAACAATATATAATAAATATTATAGTAAAACTTCAGTCTTAATTTTAATAAGATCTGCATGATCATCCATTTTCACATAGCGCTGAACAATATGAGATATCTCATTTTAAGAACCCCAGCATATTTCATATTAGGAAAAACAACAGTTTTACAAAGTGGATGCCTCTTTTTTTGTTTCAAAAAGAAAACACTATCAAACTGCACTTACATCTAAAAATGGATCATAATACAGGGTGACGTGAAAAATTTAAGCTATTGAAGGAGAGCACTCTGTACTCGATTTTGATCATAATTATGTAATAAAAGTAGGTATTTAATTTTTCACCAAAAATACTTATGAAAAATAAAGAGACCTTACTACACTTTTCCTGACGCGCTGCCTCAGTCAACACGCACACAGCAGTGTTTCCGCCATAGGCACACCACCACCCGCTAAGTATCTATTGCATTACGTTTATGCAACCATGCGTAGCGTAGCTCCACTGATATTCCTTTATCTAGTTATAAAGCTCCAAAACAAAACGATTTTGTTGTAGTCAGGTTCAAAACAGATAAACAAGTGAAATATTTCATAGGCCAGATATTAAATGATCTTTATGATGAAACAGATGAATACGAAATAAGTTACCTCAGAAAAAACCATAAATCGAGTGGTTTTTGTTTTCCCCTGGAGCCAGATATGGCACTTGTTGCAAAACAAGACATCGAAATTATTTTGCGACCCCTTATAGGGCAAACAAAAACCAAACGTCAAGCAAATATTTTCTATTTTCCTGAAAAACTACTAAAGATGTATAAATTTGATTAATTTTGTTATTATTTAAATTATTTTTGTTGATTGTATAAACATTTATTGTAGTGTTTCATTGTACCCCATTTGTTGCATTGTGCCTCTATGGGTGTTTTATTGTACCCCAACCCTGGGGCACACCGCAACATAAAAATGATCTCGGTAAGATGCAAATTGCTGTGAATCGTTATGTTATACCTTCAATCTTTCATTGCCGTTTAGTAACATAAAGACTGCCTACTGCATAAGTTTAATAATTATTAAGATTTAATAAATACTTTTTTTTCTAAAATTCAAAAATACATTTTCGTTTCACTGTACCCCACCTGACCCTAATGAATTCTCTAACTTTTGGTTGATTTTACTCGGTAAATAATTAATATTTATTTTTTATTTGATTTTTTCTCTTCATGTCTGATCTCAAACTATTACGTCCTGTAACTTCGAAAATGACACACCAGTCACCCTATATAAGCTACAAACTATAAAAATATATTAAGAGCTTTTAACGTAGAAATAAAGTTCTTACGTACCTTGTAAACATTTGACGAAAAATATTTGATTTTACGATAGTGTAATAAATGACGCGCACAACTTTTTAGACCACCACCGGTGGCCGGCGCGCACTGACAGACGTTTAGCGCTATTGATGTGTCGATTCCAGGGAAACTAGCAGCAAATGGCTGACGTGAATAGTTTGGCCAGTACCTGGCTATTTCCTATTTGGCGCGTTTCTCATAATAGGCATCCTTGCCCTATATAAGTACTTATAACTCCGACACAACGGAATAAATTATTTTAACTGTACTTGCTACTAACATAACTTTAATTAAATAACAGAAGTATAAATAATCAACATTATGCAAAAAAGGCTACTATAAACTCAAAGATTATTTAGATGACAAAAGAGCGTGGGATTGATGTCTCCACAGGTTATTTCCAAATATTAAACATTAATCACTATGTAAGCAGCTTGGCTGCGACATGATATTGGCAAGCACGAATAGCTGTCTTCTGTTTGTTTGTTCATGTCATAGCAGAGCTGTATTTCTGCCAAATTGTACCTATAATAAGCACTTTTTACAAAAGAGTGCCGAGAGTTTTTTTTCCGCCGGCTTTTTTCCTCTCGGTCTACCTAGGGTTCTACTTTCATTTCGTTTTTTAAAGCCGAAGAAGAAGTAGTAGTAGACATCACCAAGACATTGGTGGATAATGGGCGATCATTATCTTTATAAGCTGAGAGACGCACACTTCTCGACGGAGGCCTTCCCCTGGATTCTTCATGTCGTCCGGACCCGCGCCGCCCTCATCCAGCGTTTGACGTTCGTAAAGTGTATAAAATTACCTACTACGAATAAAAAGTTTTCATTTTCATTTTCATTTTCATTCAACGAATGCAGACTATTAAAAAAACCGACTTCACATTAAAACTTTGGCTGAGTTATAATGATATAATGAGTTAAAATATTCTCCGAAATCATACATATTTTTTAAAAAAAATTAAATTTTCAATGAGGTACTAAATCGATTTCAATGAAATTTATATGAGACCAACTATTAAGTATACTCTATTATATGAAATAAGAATTTTTTAATTCGATTCATGATTGTCCGAAATATCGAGTAACAAAGACTGCAAAAAAATAAAATGATTTTTGGGCTATAATATACAAAATAAACAAAAATATCAATAAATATTTTCTGACATTCACGCAACATGTGTAGCCTAAATCAAGGTTCTTAAAGAACTTGTGTTAACTACTAGATATTAGATAAAGGATAATAAACTATACATAAATCATACAATGTAATATTTCATATTTATTATTTAAAATAAACTTCAATAAACCTATAAACTTGCTGGTTAATATCGATTTTCTTCAAATATCCACCGCCACCGGGATTTAAACCCAGGACCTCTGGAATGGAAGGCAATGTACACATACAGGGTGACTGGTAACAAATTTTAGATATTGAAGGAGACTCTGTACTCGATTCTGATCATAATTATGTGATAAAAGTAGGTACTTAATTTTTCACTACAATTCCCTATAAATAAATAAAGAGACATTACTATACGTTTCCTGACGCGCCGCTCCAGTCAACACGCACACAGTAGTGTTCCCGCCACACGCACACCATCATCCGCTAAGTACCTATCTATTGTAATACGCTTATGTAACCATGCGTTGCGTAATGAATTCCTTAACTTTCGGTTAAGTTTACTGAGTAAATAATTGATTTTTTATTTTTTTCACTTCATGTATGATCTCAAACTATCACGTCCTCGAATTTCAAAAGTGACCCTCTGGAAAATAATTCAATGCAGTAAACTGACAGTTCGAAATGTCGAAATGAAAAAAAAAAAAAATAAGTAATTACCAATATACCTAGTGCTTTGAAACGGTTACAGTAGAAGTAAAATCGACGTGATATCTTCTTTATTTTAAACTCATTTTGTCGTTAAAAATGAAATTTTAAGAATCGTAGCCCTTTGCTAGCAGCAACATAAAAAAAGAAATATCTTGTGAGCCAAAATATTTTATTTACATACATTACAAATATAAGATACAAAAATTAATCACATTCATTCACTTAAACGACATCACTATTTTTTTTCTTCCCTAAAGTGTCCAAAAATACATTTATAAATTTATTAAAAATACAATAAATGAACGAAGTAGTTTTATTTATGATTAAGCTAAATATAAACTTGTTTATGTAGGCTAATGCCTAATGTCTTAATAACGTAACAACACAAAATTTTGGACTTTCCAAAATCAAAACTGCCTTTCGAATTTTGCAAAATATTGCATAAATAACGAGAATAAACCGTTCTTATGTAATAACTTTATGAGCCGGATCTTCTTAAAGATTCACAAAAAATCGTGAGTAATTATGTTGGTATTTTATTAGGTTGTTAATTTTACCCAGGCAGTACAAGATTAGTGCCTAGTATAGCAAATTGTTGTTGATGTTTATTTGTTTATTAAAAAGCGCCAAAACCAATGAGTTCAAAGATACAATAAACCAGAACCAAAGAACCAGTGAAATTTCTTCTAATAAGAAGAATTTTATAGCAAAGGCTGTGTTTTATGTTAGAAATCCCTACGCTTCCAAAAGATACGCGGGTACGGCAAATCTAAGTGAAGTTTCTACAGACTAGCGCGACCAAAAAGGAAATCTACCAACCTACTCCTTCCTCAAAAAGAAGAAAAAGAGTTAAATGCCAATAAGGGAAAAGAGGCATTATACATAATATACACATAGTGTACAAGAACGAAAACATATACATATATGCAAAAGAACTCTTCCATGCTGGACTGGGAGCGAAAGAAGAACATAGTTTGTCTTACAAACTTTCAAAAATAACATTACTTTTAATCCTCTAGTAAGGATGGCACGTTTTTATAATGAACTGGCTATCAGCAATCAACAGCTTGATCTATTTGTATCGAAACTTGGTGCCTATTCAAATGTTATAAAGCAGATCCTCTGTTTCAGATCAGAAACCAAATAAAAATTAAAAAGAAATAAGGAAAATAATATGATTCCAATTTTGCAATTACCTACATTTTATATAATTTTCAAGTTGTTTCAGGATTTCCCTGTTAGAGTTTCAATTATATATTTCAATTATAAATTTATGTTCTGTGAATTGTAAATCAAATTTAAGTAATTTTGATTCGATTCGATATTTTTATTGTACTATTTTCAGTATCATTTCAAATTTTCCTTTTTTATTAATTTATTATTTAGTCTTCTTTGTTACAATGATAATTATTTTTATGCATTTAAATGTAACTCTAAACAAATTTTATTTTAATGTAATTTATTTTTTACAATAGTTTTTTATCAGTTTTTTTATAATTTGGTAATAGGTGTTTATAGGTGCTATGGTTATTTTACAACAATAATATAAATTGGAAATACCTATCATTCACGTTCACGTCTTTTTATTTTTTTTTTTATTTTAATTTATATATATTCACTAGTTGTTAGTTAATTTCAATATTTTTTAGCAATTGTTTTTTTTTGTATTGCATATTAATAATTCCTTTTTAAATATTGTGATTCCTTAATTATTATTTGGAGCTTTAGCTATCCGTATTTGTGTTTGCACAAATGTTTGAGTTGTAACCCAGCTATATACCTAAGTAATGCTTATGTTTTTTATGTTGATATGGTTGTGATTTGAAATGTGCATGAAATAAATAAATAAATAGAATGTACCAGCTTCTTCTCTTCCCGAGCATACTGTGAAAGTCAGATAGGGGACATAGGTTTTATTGGAGGTTTTTTTTTGTGGGCGATAGGCTGACCCCCCTGTCACTGCAATAGTCTCTCTCCACCACTATAATGCCTAGAAATTAGTCAAACGTGACATCAGATGGTTTTAAAACCTCTGGTGTTCTGCCTATGTATGAATGTATGTATGCATACATACATATGTATGTATATGCAAAGGAAGCTTTTTCACTAATAACGCTCTGAGTTTTCAATCGGAAACTCTCTTGTCATAAGGCTCATTATACAAATTGCAAGAAATAAAATTCGGCTATGACATGAAAGAACATTTACAAGAGAGCTGTTCAAGCGAGCTAATATCATGTCACAGCCAAGCTGCGTCCTTTCGCATACGTGGGCGTGTTTTCAACATTGCTAAGCCTTTGATCTCATAGCAGGGACTGCATATAGGTATATTTTTTTTAAATAGTACATACTAGTAAAATTTCAGTACCCTTATTAGTGTACTGCTTCATCAAACACAATAACTGTACAAGTTATTAAAATCTAAATTAATTATATCAGTACCCAAACAATGTATACCGGATTAATTTCTGAAGATGTTTTAAGTACAGAAATATTTTAACTTATTTAATTTCTGTACCGAAATGTATAGGTCAGCATATGTACCTACGCTTCATAGGCTTCAACTAAACTATCGAACATTCTACAGTTATTTAAAAATAAAATTTTAATATCAATATTAATATTAATACCGGAAAATTTCTGTTAACTAAAAAAAAATCAGTTATGCTACAATAATAAAAAAAGGTACAAGAATTATTTCAGTATGAATTCCTGTACTGTTATTTTTAAATACACCTAATTTAACGGTATGACGTCATACAGAAAAAATTGTACAGAAATTCATACCGGTATACAGTCCTTGTCTCATAGGCATTTTGCGACAGAATATATACATAGCTAGTTTTGTTTATGGAGCGGCTTTTAGAGCCAACGCTGCGAGACACGCGTACCTACCATACGTCCGTGGCACGCGCAATTTCGCTATTGTTGAATTCTTTTCAAATGATTTTCGTGACAGGTCAAAATCTTCAATCATAGTGAAGTTGCCCTAATGAAAATGTTCGATTTTAAAATCAATTATTTTAAAAATACCGATTCAGTTGGTAAAAGAAATGGGACGAAAGATCTTAGAATTTAGTTTTCTTCTTATAAAACGGGTACCTACCTAAAATTGTAATAAATTATAGAATAAAGACATTGGTTTCAAATCATAAATTTAATTCGTCACTGTTTGTCGACAGAGAACTTGTTTCGGTACCTATCATTATCATCTCCGAGTGAAATATAATTAATTGTTGATCGCGAACTCTGGATATATTTATTCCAATCTTCATTCAAGTATAGTTCGCTGCGTTTTTAACTACTTTTTTCAAAATTTCTATATTGACGAATCGATTACAAGATTCAATAGCGTCAATCCCTAAGACAAACGTTCCGATCCCTTGCATGTGACAGTTTACACATGTATTTATTTTATTACATTAACTTATGTTATTAAGCGTTAATAATAATAATAACATTTGATAAATAATTCACTTTATACTATTTACTTATATTTACAATTATTTTAAATACTTTTTATTTTTGTTTTTTTACTTTATTTATTTTTTATTATAAAAAGTTTCCGCAAAATGGAATATGAGAACTGTCACGAAAATCATTTGAAAATAATTCAACTATAGTAAAATTTCATAAGTGTGCTTGTACAGTCGTGTCAATGGAATACTTAACCTCTTACTATTAGGATTAAAATCGTTAAACGATATACAGGCGTGTAGTACATACCTACACGTGGCACATACTGTTTTGTATGAACACGCGCGTAGATACGCTTGACGAAGTGTCGGCCCTTACTCACTCGATATTGTCTTATATATATCCGACTAGGTATACAGCCGCGACCACAATCAACCCTAAAAAAAGACTCCATCATTATCATCAGCCGATAGACGCTCACTGGTGGAAAAAGCCCTTCGCCAAGGTTCTCCACGTTGCTCGGCCCGCGCCGCCGCCGTCATCTTATGGTGCGTACAGATTGCTGTAATGGAACTTGTAATGTAAAATTCTGCGCACCACACGTCCAAATACGCAACGTGCGCAGAATGTTACATTACTAGTTGCATTACTAGCAATCTGTACGCACCATTAGATCGTACAGATTGCTGTAGTGGAACTTGTAATGTAACATTCTGCGCACTACTCGTCCAAATACGCAACGAGCGCAGAATGTTACATTACTAGTTGCATTACTAGCAATCTGTACGCACCATTAGATCGTCGTCTGGCAATCGAGCGGGGACCTACCTACGCTGCGTCTCTCAGTACGGACTCCATATGACCGAAACTAGTCGGACATATCCAACAATAACGTGTAAATAAAACAATAATGACGACCTCCGTAAGGTCACGGGTTCAATCCCCGCACGGAACAAGAAAAATATTCCGTGTCTAAGTATGTATCTATAATTTATTTATAACTACATACATACACATACATAACGTCACGCCTGTATCCCTAATGGGGTAGGCAGAACACCAGAGGCTATAAAACCATCTGATGTCACGTTTGACAAATTTGGAGGTATTAAAACGATGAAGAGAGACTTGCAGTGATAGGGGATCAGCCTATCGCCCACAAAAACGTCGATTAAACCTCCGTCCCTTAACTGTCTTTTACAGTATGCCCGGGAAGAGAAACAGCTGGCACGTTCTATGTTTTTCTTTCACTCCCAGTCCAGCATGGAAGCTATAATGTATTTACATACATACCTACATCCATAACTTCACGCTTGTATCTTTTATGGGGTAGGCAGAACAACAGAGGCCAAAAAACCATCTGATGTCACGTTTGACAAAATTTGGAAAGAGACTAACTACTGGTACAGTCATGTGTAAAAAGATGTTTACACTTCGCAACTTCTTCGGTTGCGATAAGGTTCAAACTCCAATGAAAGATAATACATATTATTAGACGCGACAGTCATGGTTTTCTTTCGCTCCCAGTCCAGTATGTATTTATAACGTAGTTACCCCTCGTTCGCTACGTGGTGACTGGTATCCCATATTATATCACAAACTTTGCTTAGTTTGGGGAAATTAAATTGGGGTGATTGTCTGGGGAATTTATTTATTCATCTAAATAACGATAGCCTTAAATCACCTAACACTTTTTTTTTTATCTCGACTCTATTAAATAAATAAATATTTCTGACACTCACACAACATTATCTAGCCCAAATTAAGTTTCTTAAAGAACTTGTGTTATGGATACTAGATAACTGACATACTTAAGAAATATATAAACATACATTTTGAATAAAAACATAGAATAAACTTATAAACATCCATGACTTGACGACTAATATCTGTGTTCATCACACAAATATCCGCCGCCGCCGGGATTCGAACCGGACCTCTGGCATAGAAGGCAATGTATGTTACCGCTACACCAGCCGGTCGTCGGCGCAGTAGTAATGATAGTTTAATCAAGGTATCAATGTAGCGTGGGAAAATCCGCCCGCAACTGCTTCCTTTATTTACAAATAATTTTCTGCGGGACTGAATTTGTACGTACCTTGATCGTGGCCGGGAACCGCGACTATTGATTTTTCCAATATCGCTTCCTGGAACCAAAAAAAAATTCTCTTTATCATAGAATTGACTAGCAGTTATGAAAGTTTCAAAGGTTATTAATATTGTAGACGTGGAATTTTGTGAGGTTTTGGTTGTCTGTTACACTGTCACGCTTCCATTTTGGTTTTGGACAAAGGCCTATATTATTCAATTTAGATTTTATAATACAGGCCTTGGTAACTAAGTAAGTAAGCTCAGCTTTGAACTGTGCTTAAATATACATTAAAGAATCTATGCTTGAGTCATAATCGATGCTCAAATAAGCTTTCATAATAAGAGTCTTAGGGGAAGAGTGAGAAGATGATATTGATATGATATTGTCAGACAAGTTGACACACCTGCTGCGGGGCTAGCATGCGACCAAAAATAAATCGGGCCTTTTATCGATATTTCTTAGAATATAGCAATTAGAGTCTGTGTTTTTTAATAAATATGACAGCTTTGGTTCTGTGGGCTTAATCATGGTATGGAATCAAGTAATTCTATCTAAAGGTTTATTAGCTAACATGATAGAATAAATCTTCCATGCTGGTCTGGGAGCGAAAGAAAAACATAGAATGTGCCAGTTCCTTCCCTTCCCGGGCATACTGTAAAAGTCAGTGAAGGGACAGAGGTTTTATTGACGTTTTTGTGGGCGACAGGCCGACCCCCTGTCTCTGCAAAAATCTCTCTCCATCATTATAATTCCTCCAAACGCCGTGTTAAACGTGACATCAGATGGTTTTAAAGCCTCTGGTGTTCTGCCTACCCTATAAAGGATACAGGCGATAAGTTATGTGTGTATGTATTTGCTTGTATTTTGCAGTATTGATTTTCCCGGTTTTACAAGCCTAACTTTTGATCCCGTACCTAAGAGTTTGTTTATAAAATATAGCCTTTCCTAAAGAAAGGTGTGCCCAAATGAAAAGCATTTTATTTATTTATTTATTTATACTTTATTGTTAACCTTATATTATAAAAATTACAGTACATTCAAAGTGACTGAGATTACACAATTGGCGGTCTTATCGCTGGGCAGCGATTTCTACCAGACAACCATGGCATTAGCATCAGATCTGCACTTTCAAAGACTATCGCGTTTGACGTCAGATGAAGTCGAAGATGACAGCGATCGGGCTTAGAAAGGAACTCGCTTTTTGCAACCCGCTTACCCAAGAGCGTTAGTGCCAACGCTGCGTCACGCGTTCGAACACGAGTTTCATACAAAATTGCAACGTCCGTACCATACGCGCGTTCGATACGGACGTTCGGAATGCGTCAAGCGCCGCGTATGATGCGCGCGTACGTATATAAATTTATGGATAGGTGTGCCTATTTGAAGATACGGACGTACGGGACGCGCGTTCGAACGCGTAACGCAGCGTTGGCACTTAAGGCTATTCTATTCCTATGAGGTTAAATATTATAATCTCTAATTATGGTTTAAATTTTTAAATTTCAGTGCTAAATTAAAATACTAAAATAAATGTTGTTATGGCGTAAATCCTGATAGTTATTTTCTTTAAAATAATCATTTATGAATAATCTTAATTTGGGAGTGTTTTTTTAGTCACTGGCCATTTTTTTCCACTCTAATTATCAATTTAAGAAATGATTTTAGCAAAAAACAGGTATAATTTTTACATATTAAGCAAAGCATGGTCACTCTTAATTGTGAATTGAAATAAAGACGACTACGAGCTACTATAAAACATCTTGCAATACTACATCGCTGTATGTGGTATTAACCATGCACTTCCGCGAAATATTAGCTGTGTCCATCAACTGTGTCTCTTTGTAAAAAAGTTTGTGGTGCCATATCTTTCGTTTTTTTTTTCTACTTAGCGTTTATATCGTATCAAAGAAAATAATATTTAAATTTGGCTGGTGACTAAAACACAACTCGTAGAAATCTAATATTAATCACCAAATGTAATTCGTTGAGTGGTGTAAATGTTCCTTACCCCAATTTCATCTTTACGTTATTTTAAATGGAATTTCTTTAAATTTAATTTGATGTTAAGATTAAGTAAAAGCTTTAAGGTAACCTTAAGTCAAAGAAACAGAGATTAATCATGTTTTATCATTTACTTAATGAAACTGGAGCATTTTATACCTTTAAAAAAACATCAATTTCAGAAGAGGTTTTATTTAATATCTTTGTTGTTTATTAACTTTATCGACCATCGATAAATACCTACTCGAATCGACAAGATAAACATTATCGAATGATTTCATACTTTCATGTTAGTTAATATGCGCACAATAATAGATAGAATAGATAGAACTTTATTCGATACATGATTCAGCCCACAGCACCAAAGCCGCTACATTCTAAAAAATACATACTGTTAGCACAGTACAGATATCTACCAGTATTTTAACCCGGCCGCATCTTTGAAATAAATGCCTACTGCGCCGCGGTCCGTTCACATGTGGTAGGGCTGCCCGCCTTCAGCATTTAAATTAAATTTGCGTACTTTTTGTTTACTGCCATTTAGTAACTGCAAATATAAATATTTTTATATGAACAAATAAAATACTTTGTGAATTAAATAGGCAGTGTTCAAATAAAAATACGTTTTATGTCAAAAAACCATGTTTACGTTTGAATAACAAATCGGTCTTATAAATTAGCTAACGAAAAATACTTGCGCCTCGCCTGGGAAATACGAAAAGATGTAGGTATTATAAAATTGCAAAGTATAAACAATCCGCATATTAACGTAAAGCTCATTCAACAATTGTTTCGGCATGCAGACACTCGCGACTTGCCGCATGCCGAGATCAAGCCGCGTAGGTAGAGCTCGCGTTTCGTCCGTTTGTATGAAGTTGAATTACTGTAGATATCTGTACCGTGCTGTTAGTGCCATATTCTAAGAAAATATCGATATACCTAAAGGCCCGATTACTTCAGCAGAAAATTTGTCATCAGATAGCAACGGATCAAATTAATCAAAGAATTAATAGGATCTTACTTAATCTAAGATCAAATTAGGTAATTCCTACAAATACCTTTAGGTTCGGCTTAAAAAGCCCTACTGTCCCTTGATAAGCGTGTCGTACTGAACCTAGCTTGGTGGAGAATCCCTTGAGGGTTGCGCCTGGTTAAGGACACCCTTCATATAATCTGCCGCCGAATATCAGTTCTCGTAAATTTTATTCAGGATTTATTTATTTATTTACATACATACATACATAACTTCACGCCTGTCTCCCGTGTGGGGTAGGCAGAACACCAGAGGTAATAAAACCATCTGATGTCACGTTAGACAAATTTGGAGGCATTATAATCGTGGAGAGAGACTATTGCAGTGACAGGGGGTCACCCTATAGCCCACAAAAAAGCCTCTCATAACACCACGGTCCCTTAACTGACTTTTACAGTATGCCCGGGAAGAGAAGCAGCTGGCACATTCTATGTTTTTCTTTCGCTCCCAGTCCAGCATATAAGTATTTATTTATGTACTCTTTATTATACATTAAAGTAACAAAAATACAGAAAAACAACATGAGACAAAGGTACAGAATGCTGTTTTATCACTCTAGCTAGAACGTTCTCTAACAGACAATCTTAACAAAATAATACAAACGTAAAAAAACGTGATGTTATGTCGGTACGGTATGTGAATTTTGTATTGTACTATCTGTTTCGCGCGGTTTTACTCGCGCGATTTCGAATCCCGCGGGAATATCGGGATAAAAATTATATAGCTCATATGCTATTCCAAACTGTACACTATCACTATGCCAAATTTCATCTAAATCCGTTGCGCCGTTCTCCCGTGATTAGGAACCAATATCCAAACATCCATCCATCAACTTTCAAAGTTATAATATTAGTAAAATTGTATAGGGATTGTTTATGAAAAGAGCAGTATTCCTGAAAAGCTAATGTTTATTTCCTTGAAAACCTTTAAATTTTGCACGTTTTTTTAAATCAAAACTTAACATATTCGGAATGGCAAAATTTTTTTGAGTTTATCATATCTGAAAAATAAATCTACGCTTGACAAATAAATCAAAAATATTTTGTACTTGTTTATTTTTAGGTTATTTATTTAAGCTGTGTTTAGCCTTAATATTTGGATTTAAAGGGACCTACTAGGTGATCGGATTAGTCGCCATTAAGAAACGCTTATCCGGAATCTAAGCCAAACCTACCAATAGAACTCTTAAAGCAGAATCTAAAAATTTATCCACATGATTTTTTTGACCTCAACTTCAATCAACTTTTAACAAAAAGATAAAAACGGGAGGTAGTTACGACGACGAAATAAAATAAAATAAAAACTAATGATACCATTCATAACTGTCTTATCATTTTACTAAAATAACAAAGAAATCATAGCAATTAGTTCAGATAAAAGATATGATAAGAATATCATACACGTACACTTATCTGTTAAATAATACATCATTATTATAATCAAATCTTACCGTATAAGGAAGCATTTCGAAGTTATCCACGTTATCAAAGGAAGTTGTTCTCAACACTGAAACGTCCATGTTGAAATATGTAACACTTATTACTTTTCTCTGAACTTATTTAATAAGTCTTGCCTCTTGGAACTACAAGCAAAGAAGACACACACCGATCGATGAGTTTTTTCCAAGCAATCATAATTAAGTGGGTAGACAACGAAACACTTCGCGATATTTTTTTCTTCCTACCCTCGTTTTCTAAAAACGTATTTGTTATCAATTTGCATAATTAAGTAAAGTTTTTTTGACGCGGGGAATCTGGGCCGTTCTCGACGGGCGGCGGCGGCGCCAGCGGGCGCTCGAGCGATTTGTCGCGGTTTCATTCAAACTCAATACTTTCTATCGTGTCGCGGAAATCGCTGCCCGCGCCGCTGTAGCTGACGCTGCCGTCCAGTTTGCAGCCTAATTCATCAGAGACTGCCTTTTTCGAATTTTATAACAATTAAGGTAATTGGATCTTGAGAATACGAAGTCTTTAGTATTTCGCCCGGCTTCGCCCGAGTAAGTAATTGCCGTTCCTTAAGAAATCTCACTTATATTATCTTATCTTACTAATATTTACAAATAATAAATATAATAAATAAATATATATAAATCTATACTAATATTATAAAGAGGAAACCTTTGTATTTTTGTATGTTTGTATTGAATAGGCTCAAAAACTACTGGACCGATTTCAAAATTTCTTTTACCATTACTTAGAGGGATTCTTCCGAATCCGTATAGACTACTTTTTATCCCGAAAATACCGCGGGAATCGAAATTGCGCGGGTAAAACCGCGCGCAACAGCTAGTATAATATAAGATAGTAATTTATTATTTACTGATATTTACACATTTATAATGTGAAAGTTTGGATGGATGGATATAAGGAAGTTTGTTACTCATCACGGCAGAACGGCTCAACGGCTTTGGATGAAATTTGTCATAGTGCTAGTGTACAGTCTGAAATAACATAATTTTTATCCCAATATTCCCGCGGGATTCGAAATTGCGCGGGTAATACCGTGCAACACAGCTAGTGTTACAACAAAAGGAAAACCCTGAAGTTATAGTTATCTATACTAATACATAAAGCTGAAGAGTTTGTTTGTTTGTTTAAACGCGCTAATCTTAGAAACTACAAGTGGGATTTGAAAAATTCTTTTTGCATTTGATAGCCCAACTCTTGAGGAAGGTTGTAGGCTATATTTTATCCCGAAATTCCCACGGGATCAAAAGTTACGCGGGTAAAACCGCGCGCGGTGGCTAGTACCTAATCAAGTGGGATTTGAAAAATTCTTTTTGCATTTAATAGCCCAACTCTTGAGGAAGGTTGTAGGCTATATTTTATCCCGAAATTCCCACGGAATCAAAAGTTACGCGGGTAAAACCGCGCGCGGTGGCTAGTACCTAATACGCTAATACTTACCTAAACTTCAACTTTCAGTATGAAAAAAAAATCACCTATAATGTTTGTTTAATCCATAATATGTATCGTAACTTAGTCGGGGCTACCATGATGTGATTTTTTAATTTTTTTTTAAATTCACAGTATTGTGGTAACGTTTTCATATTAAAATCGTGCTCAACACACATCCATTTTTTTCCATGGTAAGCCGTATAAGTTTGTTGTTTATCTTTTTGGAATATTTACTATGTCACACTCGCGTTTGACGTCAATGTCAGGAGATAACAAGTGACGTTTAGTTGTAAATTTCAAAATTCAATCCAAAATGTTCAATCCAAGATACCTAGGTATTTAAAGGACGTGATAGCCAGCCGTAGCAGGTGAGGGGACCTGATGCGGCTACTAGGGCTATGGCGGGGAAATAGTCTTGTGTACTGGACCATTGCCGTTGTCGGAGGGCGCTCGGCTGAGGCTGAGCGCAACCCGCCGGGGCTCACAGGTAATGCCAATGGCGGTACCGTCAGCTCCACTTATGGCGGATGAGGTACCTACACCTGGAGGTTTTTAGTGGGTGGGTCCGGCCTTCTGCCGGATCATCCCCACATACCCCGCCGCTCCCCCTTGCGCCGTCGGGGACGTGATTGCATTTTTGATTTGTGGGTTTAATTTAAATTGGATAGAAATATACAGGGTTGTTTTTTAGTTACCAGCCAAATTTAAATGTTAGTTTCTTTAATACGATATACACGTACCTGCATATTTATTTTAGCGTCGCTCAGTACAAAAAAGTAGAAATATGGAACCACAAACTTTTTTTAAAATAGTCGCTATTGATGAATATAGCTACTACGAGGCGGCATTTCATTGAAAATACTACGACTTAGTACGATAAAACGTTTTTTAGTAGCACGTAGTCGTCTTCATTTCAATGGTAATTTAGAGTGACCATGGTTTGCTTAATATGTTAGCGGATATAATAATTTATATGTAAACAAACAAATACTTTTTTTTGCAAACATAGTTTCTATAAATGATACTTATTGTGTAAAAAAAAATTGGCCGGTGCCTACAAATCAACCCATATCTAATATTAAGAAGGTTTTAAAATTTCTTATTATCAGTTTAAAAAAAAACGGGCGGGATTAAAATTTTACTTCCCTCATAGGTCGCAAACAGGCCATCTATTTATTCTAATATTTTAACGGAATCTGGATTTGCGAAGATAAAACCACGCGAAGCTGCCAGCTCTTCATACTCGTACACTGGAGAAACATAACCTTACTTCTTCTGTAGCAGTCGGGTAAAAATAAATAAGTGTGCCCTTGAACATACGAGTACTTGAGTCAGCTGAAAAAAACCGAATCCATCCATGATGTAAGAGAATAACGGTTTTTCAAAAAGTTCTTAAAATCATCAGCATCATCACTCTTTGGAATAAGCCCACTGCAGGGCTATGAGTCTCTGCCCTGGGTGAGGAGGAGGTTTGAGGCGTGCTGGCCCAGTGCTGGTTGGTGGGTGTCTGAATTAACAGAGCCGAAATATCTTCTAACAAACCCTAATGACTATTGTATACAAGTATACAACACCCGGTACAGACTAATCAAAGTGCCAGTCGGGGCGCCGCCGCCGTGAGAAATAAATCGTTAATATTGCGCGTAATATACAACGTGTAACAAAATGGAGAGATAAAACTTAATGGTTAACTTCTATACCATACGTAGAATATAAAGTAAAAGAATAAGCATGATCAGTGTTGGTATACACTTTCATACAAATTTATTTAATTATTTTACAACAAAATATTTTGACAACCCTAGTCAACCTAATAAGCTAAAACAAGACTTGTGCCGCAGTCAGTGACCTTATGACCTTTTCCGCGCCGGCTGAACTTTGTAGTATCTGTCTTAGTTGCCCATCACTTTATTTTTACGGCATCTGTTATCGAATAGATTTCATCAAAAGCTAACAGCTGTTTTTAGGGTTGGCTCTTAGATATTTTGATCTAAACTTTAAACTTGTTTTTCGGCCGAACTGTAAGGATAGCAAATTTATGTTACTGTTACTTATAAACTACATTGCCAAACATACAATTCCCTTAAGTATTATCTCTTTATTATGTTACACGTTGTATGTATAGGTTCGCCATATAATAATAGTCAATAATATTTTAATAGCAGATTAAGACTGATGAGTGGGTCATAATTACGAAAAAATAAAAAAAAATTATAAAGTAAAGTTTCAAAATTCTACTATGTGATCAAAATTTAAGTTTGATGTGTAGTTTATGACTACACAACAAGTAATAAAAACGTGTTCATGTAATTGTGTATCTTCATAAAATCTAGATAAATCTTAAATTTTACTCACAGAGAACAATTTTGAAATTTTAATGTATGAAAAATATTATAAAAATTTTTTTTTTTCGAAATTCACACCCTCTCATCATAGCTAATCTGCTATTAAAATATAATTGACTATTATATGCGGACCCTGTATATTATTTTAAAATTGAGATGTAAAATAGGTTTCAGTTAATTCTGCAAATAAGGCAAAAATTAGTTCTCGAACATTTCTTAAAAAAACTTTATCCTTGCACGGTTTCATGGAAGCTTAGGCACTGTAAATGAAAATTAAATCTCAAAGGCAACATAACAAGGCAGAGAATAAAAAGGTTCGAGAACCTTCTAACCAAGCTTTTTACCCCAAGCCCCAAACAGGAAGTGTGCCCATTTTAACGGAATCATGTTGATAAACTGTATTACTTAAAGCACGGTACTATTATCTATACAGTATTTCAACTCGGCCGCATCTTTAAAATAAATGCCTATACCCTAGCAAATAATTCAATGCAGTAAACTGACAGTTCGAAATGTCAAATATAAAAATAATGATACTTACCAGTTAAAAACTTTGTAGTGTAAGTACTTATTGAATGAGAATGATTGAAAATGAAGGAGTCTTACTTAGTCATTCGTTTTGCATAAAATTTTAAGGAAATGAATTTGAGGTGTGGTGTGTACCTACTTTATCTTCAAAGTAAACAAAAAATAATTAATAACCAAACATACCTATTGCTTTAAAACGGTTACAGCCGAAGTAAAATCGACTTTATTACTTACTTCTTTATTTTTAAATTCCTTTTGTCGTTAAAAATAAAATTTCAAGAAGAGTTGCCCTTTGCTAAACAAATCCATAAAAAAAGAAAGATTTTGTGTGCCAAATTTTTTTTTTTTCTATACATTACGACATTATTAATTATTATTAAAAAATAATTACGTTCATTAACTTAAGCTACATCTTTTTTTTTCTCCCTATAGTGGACACACTGGAACTGTCATTTCACTGCATTGAATTATTTGCCAGGGTATACCGGTATACCTAGAACAGCGCCGTGGTGCGTTTACATGCAATAGGCCCTGCGCTCTCAGGTCTCAGCATTGTATCTACACTAGCCACCGCACGCGGTTTTACCCGCGTTACTTTTGATTCCTAGGGAATTTCGGGATAAAATATAGCCTATAACCTTCCTCAAGAGTTGGGCTATCAAATGCAAAAAGAATTTTTCAAATCCCACTTGTAGATTCTGAGATTAGCGCGTATAAACAAACAAACTCTTCTAACTCTTTATATATTAATATAGATTTGCCTACTTTAGGTTGACATCCATTTAGTTTTGTGATTGTAAATATACTTTTTTTATATAAAAGAAATAAAATACTTTGTAAATTGAATAGGAAGTGTTCAACAAAAATGCCTTGTGTCAAAAAAACATTTTCAAGTTTGAATACCCATGAAAGTTTGAAAAATACTTGCGCCTCGCGGAGACGTACGAAATGATTGATTATTAAATTTAACAGTACTTAATATTCACATTATTATGTAAAGCTCAATCAAAAATTGTTCCAGCATGCAGACAGTCGCGACTGGCCGCATGCCGAGCGCATGCCGAGATCGTAGGCATGCGCACAGTACAAGCTCGCGTTTTGTCTGTTTGTATAGAGTTGAAATCTGTATAGATAACATTACCGTGCTTAAATAAAGCTAACTCGAATTAGCGAGATAAACTTGGTTCTGTGACCGCGATACCCTTAGCATTATACTTCGTTAATTGGTATGTTTTGAATTATCAAAATCGGGTCAGCTATTAGGTACGAATTTAATACGTCTGTCGCGATAACTAAGAACTTATAATTTTTAACTGTTGCGTGTTAGTAGTATTAAATTCCAGGCCTGTTTTTATAGAAACCATTATGTAAGTATTCAGTATCTATTTAAATCAGGGACTGCAAATCGGTATAAAAATTTTAAATAGTACTAGTAAAATTTCAGTACCCTTATTAGTGTAAGTACTGCTTCATCAAACACAATACCTGTAATTAAACGGTATGACGTCATACAGAAAAAATATTTACAGAAATTCATACCGGTATGCAGTCCTTGATTTAAATACTTATACTTATTATTATTATTTTACACTTTATTGCCAATAAAAAAATACAAAAGTGACAAAAAAATAACAAACACAAATTTTGGACAATGTGGACGGACAGCCTTATCGCTTCAAGCGATTTCTACCAGGCAACCCGTTAACAAAAATCAGACCATTAACATTATTAAACAAAACAATGAAGGCAGTGCTTAATAAAGAAAAAAAAAGAAAAATAAATAGGTATGTAAGTGAGTAAAATATTTGTATAAATTATCAAATATACTTTAAATACACACAAAAATAACTACATAGTAAAATATAACTACATAGACAATACACACATGTAATAAATTAAGTACCTAGATATTGAAATGCACTACACAGATATGGTATGTGAAAATTTAACAGCAGGATACTAGACAGAAGTGCATTACACAACATTAGAATTTAACTCATAAAACATTTTAAATTATTTTTCTAAATTGCACAATGTTTTCTGCAGCGTGTAAAGTCTTAATATCTGCATCTCATAAATACTTTCAATATTCAATATAATAGCTCATGTTCGGTTAATTCCAAATCATTTACTTATATCAGAAACCGCAGCAAGGATTTTAATATTTTACTCTCTCAAGTTACTCAATAGACTACTAGGAGTAGTATCATGCACTTGAAATAAAAATCCCGATATCGTTTTTAGGAAATTAAATCAAGTCTGCACTAAAAGTTAAGATATAAACAAGCAGCATGTGAATGGCAGTATCATCTTTATACATTAGGTACATACTTACCTAACAAAAAGTAGTTTGACAGGTCAGAGACTGTATGGACCGTGAAAATTACTCTAAGACTTGAAGGACATGAGGTTTAATAACCATACAGTACCATCTAGTCATTCAATCAAACATCTTAATATCGCTAGCTCTAACTCAAAAAATATAAATTATTTTCTCGAATTTCTAAACATTTTCGCTTAGGTATAACTTTTTTATTTATAGTTCTACGACAAAAAGTTAAATGACTAAAGTTGTAGAGGATTTAATTTACAACAAAAAATGTTACTAATTTTTTTTTATCAGATAAAAAGCTTAAGAGATATATCGTAAAAACCATTTCAACCCCTATTTTAGGGGCGGCCGTAGGACAAAGGTGGCGACCCCACAAACTTGGTTTTAGCTTTACACTGACCGCCCCTACACATCAAAAAAATAAAATTGCGTCCTCTGAAAAACGCAAGGTTAGGCCCAAAAAATGTAACATTTCAATGGACAAATTATGCTATTCCAGACTGTACAGTATCACTGTGCCAAAGAGTAGGTACCTAATGTTGATAGCTGACCTGTCAGATTTTTGACAGGTCATGAAATGTATCAAAACAACATACAGTGGAATCCGTTTATAATGACATCGAAGGGAAATAAGAAACAAATCATACTAAACGGACGTCAAACAAAGCATAGGTACTGCAAGAATAAATAAACTGTTTAATTATAGTTTTAATTTGTTTTAAATTATTACTCAACAAAATTGATTTAAGAAGTATTTGCGTAACAAACAAAAACCATACAGCCGAATAGATAAAGACCCCCTAGTTTTCAACCGACTTCCAAAAAAGGAGGAGGTTCTCAATTCGTATGTATGTTTTTTTGTGTCTTTGTTACACGATATTTCGGACAATTATGAATCGATTTTAAAAATTGTTGTATCATATGATAGAGGATACTTCATAGTGGGTCCCATATAAATTTCATCGAAATCGGTTGAGTACTTCATTGAAAAGATGTATGATTTCGGAGAATGTTCTGCCAAAGTTTTGACGTGAAGTCGGTATTTTTAATGCTCTACATTCGTTGATTATTGAGGTTGAATATCACAAAATTTTTAATCACTTATGTAGTTTTTTTTTAAATAAATAAGTAGGTATAATTTAATTAAAGCAGTCGGTATAAGCCTCTAGCACGAACAGGATGGCATTATTATAAATAAATTATACATCTTACCTATCCAAATATACCCAATAATTCAAATTGAATATTTAATTAATCTTATGACTATATTGTGTATGTATCCTTACCTCCCTTATTAATATTATAGGAACATAATTAATTAGCAATTCGAAATTTAATGAATCATTCGATATTGGAATAGTGATAGATAATAATAGTTAGAGTAGGTATTTAATCCGACAGACAGAGACGGACTCATCTAAAATTCTAACCTAAGTAAGTAATTGCCTACTATCACGTGTATAAAGTTAGTTTAGGTACAGTCTGCAACAGAATTATGTATAGCACCCAGTCTCCCGTACACATACAATAGGTATGCATATTGTGTGGGTGCTGTACTAAAGCAAACACGTGTGGTTTTATTCATGTGTCTTGATAAAATGTGAATATCATGACTTTTTAAATATTAATAAAATAACTATGTATACAGTACAAAATAAATATATAATTTTTTTTCTAATTCGACCCGTACGTATGTATTGTAAAAAAAACACTTTCTTAGTTAACTAACCTCATTAAATAATAGCAGCAAGCAAGCCCCAGACAGGCAATTGCCTTTTATTGTTTATTTAATTAATTTATTCAATCAATCAAAGGCAAGCTATCTTATAATCTTAAATTATAAATAAGTAATATAGATAGATAGATTTTTTTATTTTAAAGGTGGCCAAAAAAACAGCGTCAGTTAATTCAACTTGTTAATCGCGATAGTTGATAAAACAAGCGAGTGGAGTGAAATCAAAGATAATCATATCCATATTCATCATCCGCTGTTCAGTCGAGTCAGTTAAGACCCTCCTGATGGCAAATTAACGAACACCACCGATTTAATTTACCCTACTCGATTAAAACATCTGCTAGCTTGTAAATATCGCAGTACAGTGACATCTATCGGCGGTATTGTAGAACTACAGCCGACCTTATTCAAACAACATTTAGGTACCTAAATATAGATTGTGGACTGAATAAATAGCATAGGTTTATGCCGAACAACTCAATTATAAACGTTATCGTTCGAATCGAAGGGTTCGATATTTTGTTTGTTTTACAAAATATCAAAATTCCGGGATACTGAGGCATGTGTCAATCTGACTGGCACGAACAGATGATAATTGGGCTACCTAATTGTACCTGAACGGGAAATAACAAAAAAGCATGAAATAGACACTTTTCAAAAACGTAGGTAATGAAATCAAATACTGACTGGGTACAAAATAAATATTTTTTTTTACCACCTACCCCGCTGTTATGCCCGTTGTGGCTGCTATATAAACGCACACGACCCATACAAGGATTTTGATTAATATTTTGAAGTCTCAATATTTCAACAAGCAGCATGGCTGCCGGATCCCTAAGTTAAATTAAGTTTGAATAATAATAATAAATAAATAAATAAATATTTCTGACCCTCACACAACTTGTGTTATAGATACTAGATAACTGATATTACCTACTTAAGAAAATATATACACATACATATTGAATAAATACATATTTTTATTAGAATAAACTTAAATAAACATTGACTGACGGCTTGATGACTTGACGGCTAATATCTGAGTTCATCACACAAATATCCGTCGCCGCCGGGATTCGAACCCAGGACCTATGGCATAGAAGGCAATGTATGTTACCGCTACACCAGCCGGTCGTCATTGAATAAAGTTAAATTTAAAACAATTTGTCAGAATTTAAGATAATGGAAAACTTTGCGAACCACATGTATTTTTAACGGCTAAAGTGGGTCAAGAATGTCGTCTACCAGTTTTGAGTTGGCTTCCAATACATCGAAAACCAGGTACAAAAAAACTAGATATCTCTGAAAGAGATGCATAATATTGACGTAAACCTAATGGTTAAGTATTCAAACTAACCTAATTATAAATGGCTGAGGCAATCATTTCAGCTAAGAACATCTAAATACACACACCTACACACATAACGTCACGCCTGTATCCCTTATGGGGTAGGCAGAACACCAGAGGTTACAAGACCATCTGATGTCGCGTTTGACAAATTTGGAGGTATTATAAAGATGGAGAGAGACTATTGTAGTGACAGGGGGTCAGCCTATCGCCCACAAAAACGCCTTTAAAACCTCTGCTCCTTAACTGACTTTTACAGTATGCCCGGGAAGAGAAGCAGCTGGCACATTCTACGTTTTTCTTTCGCTCCCAGTCCAGCATGGAAGACAACATCTAAATATTCCTTAACAAAAGTCATAAAAACTCTATAGAGTTTAGTCCACCTTTTATTCTTTTAACTGTTACACGCACTTTTAACCGCGCAAACCGTGGGAATATCGGGTTATATTTGCCATTATGCTATTCCAGACTGTACAGTATCACTGTGCCAAAGAGTACCTAATGTTCATAGCTGACCTGTCAGATTTTTGACAGGTCATGAAATGTATCAAAACAACATACAGTGGAATCCGTTTATAATGACATCGAAGGGAAATAAGAAACAAATCATACTAAACGGACGTCATACAAAGCATAGGTACCTACTGCAAGAATTAATAAACTGTTTAAGTTAGTATGTGATTTATTTTAATATAAAGGAATAAAATAGAGATAAATCAAACTAGATAGTAATAAGTACACTCAATAAGTAAATCTACGCTCTGAGACTCAAATCAAAAAAGCCTTTCACGCGCCGAAAGTCTTTGGGCATAACGTGTCTCTCCCGAACACTGCCAAAGGCGTTAGAAATCATACGTTCGGTCACTATAAGCGGCCAAATTTGATAAAAAAGGGTCATAATAAGCAATATGTCACTATAGGCGAAGTCATTATATCCGACTTAGTTATATAATTTATATGAAAACCAAACTTCACCGTGTAAACACGTCATAATAAGCGGTTTGTCAATATAAGCGGAGTCATAATAAACGGATTCTACTGTATACTGCAAATAATAGCTCATGTTCGGTTAATTCCAAATCATTTCCTTTTTTAAAAAACCGCAGCAAGGATTTTTATATTGTACCCTCTCAAGCTACTCAATAGACTACTAGTATTATCCACTTGAAATGAAAATCCCGATATTGTTTATAAGAAATCAAATCAAGTGTGCAATCAAGTTTTGATATAAACAGGCAGCATTTCAATAACAATATCATCTTTATACGTTCACATACCTAACAAAAAGTAGTTTGACAGGTCAGAGACCATTATGGACCGTGAACATTACTCTTTTATTGAATTCTGTAGAGCCGTTCTGCCGAGGATCAAACATCCAAACATCCATACACCCAACCGTCCAAACTTTCATGTTTATAGTACTAGTAAGATAAGATAAGAAGTACCTTAGATGAAACTGCAAATGGTAATCAAACTTCAGGCTACAAACTGGACGGCAGCGACAGCGGTGCGGGCAGCGACACGATAGAATGTATTGAGTTTGTATGAAACCGCGACGAATCGATGTACAGATTCCCCGCGTCGCTGCTCGCGCCGCTGTCGCTGCCGTCCTGCAGGGCTAGCATGCAACCATCGATAAATAGTCGAATCGACAAGATAAATATTATTTTGCTATTTTATCTTATTATGTAAGCTAATATGCAAACCATAATACATAGAATTACTCGATTTGATACCATGATTAAGACCACAGAACCAAATATGTCATAATCTTAATAAATTACATACACTAAATACCATATTCTAAGAAAATATCGATAAAAGGCCCGATTTATCGTTGTCGACGGTAGCATGCTAGCCACGCAGTTTGTAGCCTGAAGGTTGATTACCATTTGCAGTTTCATCTAAGGTACTTCTTATCTTATCTTACTATTACTATAAATATGAAAGTTTGAATGGTTGGGTGTATGGATGTTTGATCCTCGGCAGAACGGCTCTACAGAATTCAATAAAAGAGTTCACGGTCCATAATGGTCTCTGACCTGTCAAACTACTTTTTGTTAGGTATGTGAACGTATAAAGATGATATTGTCATTGAAATGCTGCCTGTTTATATCTAAACTATTGGTGCAGACTTGATTTGATTTCTTAGGAACGATATCGGGATTTTAATTTCAATTCAAAGATTTTTCTTTTTGGCCGACGTGACTGTTCGATTCTCAAAACTAGGGAACATGCTTTACACTGATAAGTTACGACCTCAGCTGTTGATAGAAATTTTTCCGGGTTGGCTAACAATGACTATATTTTAATACAAATTGAATAGTTTAGTGAATTCGCCAGAAAATACACTCATGACACTAACTCTTAATTATTTATGAAGTTTATTTATAAAGTGTCTCCTAAATGCTAGATATCTGGCTCCGAATAGAATACCTACAATTTATTAAAGCAACAATTACTTAGGAAATTCATGAAAAGTTTAAAATGTTAATTATATTATACAATGACCTATCCAGAAACACAGTACAGATATCTACAGTAATTCAACTCGGCCGCATCTTTGAAATAAATGTCTACAGCGCCGCGGTCCGTTCACATGTGATAGGGTTGCCCGCCTTCAGCGTTTAAATTACATTTGCCTACTTTGTGTTTACTTACATTTAGTTTTGTGACTGCAAATATACTTTTTATATAAACAAATAAAATACTTGTAAATTTAAACTAGGAAGTGTTCAACAAAAATACGTTTTGTGTCAAAAAACCATGTTTGCGTTTGAATAACAAATCGGTCTTATAAATTAGCGACAGAAAAATACATGCGCCTCGACTGAGACGCACGAAAAGATGAATTATAAAATTTTAAAGTATAAACAATCCGCAAATTAACGTAAAGCTCAATCAACAATTGTTTCGGTATGTAGACACTCGCGACTGGCCGCATGCCCAGCACATGCCGAGATCGAGTCGCGTAGGTATAGCTCGCGTATAGCTCGCGTTTCGCCCGTTTGTATGAAGTTGAATTACTGTAGATATCTGTACTGTGCCAGAAGTGTGGATACTTAACCCAGATTATTGTAAAGACTAGAAGGGCATACAGTTTGACTTGTATTCTTTGGTTCCTGGCCTATATTGTAACAAAATGACACATTTTCTTTTCATAGAATATTTTATCACAAATTTAAAATTTTTCATAAAGTACTCAATCGATGTTGAGGAAATTTATTTGGGACCACCTCTGAAGTCTCTTCTATAATATAAAACAAGAATATTCAAAATCGATCAATAATTCAATCGATCACAAAGATACAAAATAAAATAACATACAAACGAATTGATAACCTCTTCCTTTTGGAAGTCGGTTGAAAATTAACAAATGACGATAGTTCCAGAGCAACTCAAGTGATTTTATACCAAGTTAAATGTCAAGAGTTGAAATTCGTATTATATTTTAAGCACAATAGAATACAGTAACTACTAATGTTATATAAAAAGCACAACCTAAAAGGTATAGAAACTTATTTAGAATAATTTTAGTGAAGCAACTTGTTTTTATACTGACAATACTTTAGGACAGAAAAGAAGAAAGGAATATAAAGTGAATTAAGTTCTCAAAGTTTGTAAATAAGGAGCTAACTAGTACAATAAGTAAAACAAGTTACAAACTCGCAATACTTACTTACGTACGATTGTCCCGAATTCTAATTTAAAGATGCCAGTCAAATTCGATATAAAATTATCTCTTCAAAGCAATATTAATAAAAAAAATTAACAAAGTGATATTTTTCATGTTATTATTTTGGGAAATAAAGAAAAAGTCGCTAGCCAGTCAAAGGCTGAAGGTGTCTTATTACCTACTTGTGATGTCGAAATTCTTCGTCAAAACGGCTGCGTGCGTGAAGCCACAGCTCTTTTCTGCCTTTTGTAAAGGGTGTTCCTGAGAAGATTTATAATATACTTATATAATATACTATATATAATATACTAGGCTCATATTTAACACAACTCAATTTGTCAAAACTTCATCCTGGCAATTCAAGCATTCTAATAGGTAGGGGAAAAAGTCTTTTCACATTATAGTATGTATGAACTTGTAATAAAATCTCTTTGGCTATAGTATTTGTATCTGGCTGGTTTTGGTATCAATGAAAGTTAAAATTTTAAAGAACATAATTCCAAATTCAAATAAGGAAAATGTGTGATTTTCATTTGTTTTTCGTACTGTCAAGATGAGTGAATCTAATGAAGAAATTCGATACATTTTAAAATTTTACTACAAAAAAGGTAAAAATGCAACGCAAGCCGCGAAAAAAATTTGCGATGTTTATGGACCTAGTGCAGTGTCTGTGAGAGTAGCACAAATTTGGTTTAAGCGTTTTCAATCCGGAAATTTTGATGTCAAAGTTGCACCTCGCTCTGGTCGCCCTATTACGGATTAAATGGATGCCATTTTTGAAAAAGTGGAGCAAGATCGACATATCTGTAGTTACGACGTAGCTGAAGAACTGGGAATTGACCACAAAACAGTTTTGGCGCATTTGAAAAAAGCTGGGTACACAAAAAAGCTCGATATTTGGGTACCTCACGAGCTCACTGAAAGTAACCTAATGAACCGTGTACTCATTTGTGATTCTTTATTACGACGAAACGAAACCGAATCATTTTTGAAGAAGCTGATAACTGGTGATGAAAAGTGGATCACGTACG
Organism: Stenoptilia bipunctidactyla; assembly: GCA_944452665.1. NCBI lineage: Eukaryota > Metazoa > Arthropoda > Insecta > Lepidoptera > Pterophoridae > Stenoptilia > Stenoptilia bipunctidactyla. The sequence goes on along the minus strand of OX101729.1, from coordinate 4,756,216 downwards.
ACAAGAACGTGCGAAAAAGGTCGTGGTCAAAGGCCGGTCAGGCTTCACAGACTGTGGCGAAACCCGGGTTAACTCGCAATAAGGTGATGTTGTGTGTGGGGTGGGATTGGAAGGGCGTTATTCATTATGAGCTGTTACCACCAAGCAGGACTATCGATTCTGAACTCTACTGCGAAAAACTTATGAGATTAAAATAAGAAGTTGAGAGAAAGCGGCCGGAATTGATCAACAGATGTGGTGTTTCATCATGATAATGCTAGACCTCACACATCTATAGCCACCCAGCAAAAATTAAGAGAGTTTGGCTGGGAGGTGTTAATGCATCCGCCGTATAGTCCTGACCTTGCACCTTAAGATTTCCACCTGTTTCGGTCTCTTCAGAATTCTTTAGGCAGTGTTAGGTTAACATCACGAGAGGACTGCCAAATCCACTTGTCGCGGTATTTTGATGAGAGGTCCCAAAATTTTTATAGCGATGGGATCATGTCCCTACCTACAAGATGGCAAAAGGTTATCGAACAAAATGGTACATACATACTTTAGTTAAATGTCAATAAACTATATTAAAAAATGTTTTGAATTTTCTTAAAAAATGCGAAGAAACTTTTTTCCCAACCCAATATTACAAGATCCAGGCGTTTATGAGATTGACTGCAACCATGGACTTTCCTATATTTTTCAAAACAAAAGAATTGTGTGGGTTAACGAACACATACCTAGCTGGTATTAAAGAGTTTATGAGAACATAAGAACGATGTAGCGTTCTAAATTCAAATGCGACTGGCAGTTAAAGTGATAAGAGCGTTCAAACAGGCAAACTCTTTAGCTTTATTACATTAGTGATTGAGGAAAAACATGTATCCTTGAAAGTTAAGAAACAACACGATACCAACATTGTTAATCAAAAGTAAAAACGAAAGAAACTTAAAGAAAATTTTTATACTTGAAGCTAACACAACCTTGGAACAAAATTATTACTTATTGCAGACTGTAGTCGAAAGCTCTATCGATCGACATCCACCTTCGCAATACATTCATTTCATTCATTCAATCAATCACACATTCACCGTTAATAAGTTTATGACGAACAGAGAATATTCCCAGATGTTCAAGATAAATCCTTCTTCTTTTTTGCAATTCTTTTAATTTTGGATCAGAATTACCCTATCAAACAACATTTTTGATTGATTATTTTCTTCGAAGATTCTTGTTTAACGTCAAGAATATTGTATTAAAGTTTATTTAGAATACAATAGGCAGTTATTGGACTAAGGCAAAAATATAATTTGGGCAAGACCACGGGCAAGACTATATTTTTAATGTAGGAATAGTACAAATTTGTCAAAGGTGACATCAGATGGTTTTATTACCTCTGGTGTTCTGCCTACCCCATACGGGATACAGGCGTGAAGTTATGTATGTATCTATGAATAGTACAATAAACTCCGCATTTTCTGATATCGGGGATGTCCCTTTACATTTTTAAGACAATGAATCTTAGCGCCAACAAATACCTACTTACAAGTAAATCTTACAACCTATTCTATAAAATAGAATATAGTATATATTGTTATATTCCATTTAATAGAATACTAAATCCATCACTTAAAGGCTAATGATATATGCTGTCCTTATATATGTATACGTCAAGCAAGAGCAGTTTTATTCCATAAAATAACGTTAATGTGAACCAGTCGTAAACGTACCAGTTCTGCTAAAATGTTTATAGACGAGCCCGGCCATCCAATACTGGGCATTAAATATAAATATAAATAAGCCCTATTTCAGGTGATTTCCCAAAAACTTAGTCTTACGTTTTCCCAAGAGTTGACGATTATCAAACAAAAATGGAGCCCAATGGGTTTCAAACCCAGGACCTCTGGCATAATTGGTACCTAGTTTTGTTACTTTTACACCACTGCACCGGGGCTGGCCGACCGTAACTTAACCTAACGACTCCAAAATATAGAGCTATAATATTATCTAACATTTGTATATGTACTTAGGTATGCAATTGTTTGTTTGCTTAAAACATGCTTCTCGCAAAGTACCATACATCGTAATTGAAAACATTATTTTTACATTCGATAGCACATTTCTCGGGAAGGTTATTTCTCAAGCTTTGAGATAAAAATTTACGCGCGTAAATTGCGCGCGAACGCTTAACGTAGTCTCATACAGAAGCAATTCCTTATTCGAAATAGGTACGTCATATCGTCCGCCATGTTGATTGTTATCGACTTGCACAGATAACATATCAGTTGGTACGTAGCACGGCGAGCGCGCTATCGATATCGTTGCATTATACAATAGTGCTCAATAACGCAGGCAAACATACGTATGTTTGGTCGAGGTCAAGTTATAATATACCTAACGGAGATTTTTAGCTCGCTGGTTTTATGTTAATAAGAAAAAATAATTATATAAATGATGAATGATATTACACTGCTTATCAGAGGCAATAGTTTTTAATCCTCGTAATGGGATGTTCATGTACTTGGATAATATTTTGAATGTTTATTTATAATAGTTAGGTATATATTGGTTATTGATGCATATTTTGCTTCGAAGATTTTCATCTATTGTTTGTGGAATGAGAAAGAGAGAAGATTTGATGAAGAAATTATACAAGGCGTTCCTGTTGATTTCCTATAACTCTAAGGTATTAATGGGACCATGTAATAGAATCAAATAGCATGTGAATAATTTTTCAATTTTTTTTGTTTTTATTTTTCATACAACTTTAGTCGTTAAGTCATTAAAGCAAAACATCTTATGTAAAACACTTTTCAGCGAAGTATGAAAACGTGGCATTTTCTATCCCTTTTTTTATCGCTATGCACAGGTACAGTTCCCAATTTTATGCAACGTTCCTTCAACGTTTAATATGTTTTTGTTGTTTATTGTATGGCTTCAGTGACACGCGTCTATCGAATGAATTTTAAAAAGATTTTACAAGGGTAATAATTTATGAACTCATTATATTAAGATTGATGATATCTTTGCTAGTAAGTATGCACTTTTGAACCACATATTCTTTGGCACAAAGTACCTATAATTTTTTAGTAAGGAACAAAACTTCAAAGTTATGGGATATCAAAAAGAACACGTTGTGTTTAAAAAAATGAGGATCTTTTCAAAGCATCATTTCTGCTAAAGGCATATTTTTCACCCTGTATAAAGTTATAAAGTATACACCTCACTCTATCCATTAGACAAAATACTAAGACAATTCCTTGAGTAATTATTAAACTCATATTCTTTTTGTATTTTTTTTTGGTCCTACTTATTTATAGTAACAAAATAAAGCGAAGAATTATATTTGCTTGAAAGCGCTCCTTGAGTGAATCCTTGAAAATAGAATGTGATTAGAAAATATATTTTTGCATTTCATCCGATAAAGGAAGGCCATGTTTATTTAATTACAACTTTTCGGGAGACAAAGTTACACGCAAAGACGTTTGTGTAATCACAAGATAAGATCTCTTCCAACAAATAGATTCTGCGAAGGACCAGGTTTTCAAGGAACTTCATTTTTGACAGGTAAAATAAAATGTTGATTGTAATTTAATTTTATATTTTCCGTGGCGTAGGAAGGACCCGGTTCTTTGTTTTTTCCATATCTATATCTATGTCTACGTTTCTATCTGTGCCTCTTTGCCTAATGTATAAGCAAGTGTTCGGTGAATTACCGAACATTTACTTACTTTGCAATATTGTTTGACGTAGGCATCGACCTACTTAATTACCTATGTTAATAACTTTATATCAATATAATTTCAGTGCACAACTAGAGTCACACCCGGGTGCATTCTAACATTTTTCATAACATTTATATTTTATATTATTTAACATTTTTAACAGTTTTACATTAAATAAATAATTAATAAACATTTGAACAGTTTTTTATACAATAACATTTAATCACCGCAATACTCGCCCCGTACACGACATAATTTTTTGGTCCTTCGAGAGACCTCGCGATCGCGTTATTCCTTTGGCGAGGTAGTGAATATCTTTAACAATAAACTGTGTAGTGTACGTGTGATTTGGATTGCAGTGATATTTAACATTGGAGGAGTAGCAGAAAAACAGGGAAGTCTTTCATTTCTTTATTATCACCTCGCAACTTTTATTTTAAATACTTTTAACTAAAGAAAACAATGGCGGAGCTGGCAGAGTTACAAACAGTTTTGTGTGAAAGTATCGTAAAACTCGGTATTAACACCAGAAAGGACAGTTCAGAAAGGAAAACAGTCGAGTACTTTAAAAGACGGCTAGAAACATTGGAAGGTTATTGGAAAGAAGTCGAATTCAATCATGATCGTCTGGGCATGGAAATTGCTCAATCTCATCCTTACTTCGCTCACCAAGAATTCGAAAGAATAAGAAAATCGTATGAGGCAACTAAAGCGCTCATCACCGAACAATACCACCTAATGTATGGGCAAGCTGCTAGGACACCGAAGGTCGATAAAGAGCCCACACAGCCTAGAACACCGATGGTAGCAAGAGAAGAGGTCTTTGAAGACGCTGGACCCAGCCAGAGAGAACATATTGAGGAACCAACAATCCAGCTTCAAGGCAGAGGACCAACAAATAAAGTTGACGATTTGCTACGTAAGCAGTATGCCAATTTTAAAGCCTTTCTGAGAACATCAGCTAACATTGAGGTAGAGTTCATAACAGAGAAGTGGGAGTTTGAGGACGCTCTCACAACATTGAAAATGAGATGGTTTGCAATTGATGCTTTGCACTGGGAAATTGAGAGTGAAACAGACGGTGAGAATGACAAATATGCAAGCATGTACGATCGGTACGAGAGAAAATATAACAATTTAAAGAGAGCCCTATTCACCAAAATCGGATCTGTTGCCCATAGAGAAAAGTCTACACCTCAGTTAGAAATACCAGTCTTTAATGGGAATTATAACCAGTGGGTACCGTTTAAGGACTTATTTACAGAAGTTATCCACAACAACATGTCCTTATCAAAAGTTCAAAAAATGCAACATTTAAAGAGTCTCGTCCGTGGGGAAGCCGAGAAACTTATACAACATCTGCAAATTAGCACGGACAACTATTTAGTATGCTGGGATATACTAACTCATCGGTACGACAATAAGAAGTTAATATTTTCTTCACATATGAACACCCTGTTAGGGCTCCCGACTATCCAACAACAAGCTCTGTCTCAAATTAAAAGGATGCATGACACCACCATAGAATGTCTCAATGCCATTAAAAATCTAGGGGTTGATATATCAACGTGGGATCCTATAATTGTGCATATTTTAGGTCAAAAATTAGACAATGACTCATACACCGAATACATTGCGTCATTGAAAAATTCCAAGGAGCTGCCGACTCTTCAAGATTTTTTAGAGTTTTTGGAGATGAAATTCACCACCCTAGAAACCTCTCGTCGCAAACAAGATACTTCATTATTTAAACCCACGAATCAATCAAATCATCAGCAACCATCATTTAACATAAGAAATAATTATCCGAATAATTTAACAAAAAGCTACGGAAACAGACCAATTGCGAAATCAATGCAGGTGTCAAATATCAAATGTCCACTGTGTAGCAACCAACATGGAATCTACAGTTGCAAAAAATATTTAATTATGAGTGACGAACAAAAATTAAAAACAGCCCACAAACTAAAACTATGTACAAATTGCTTATTTAGTCATAACGGCAATAAATGCACATCGACCCTAACATGCCGTAAATGCCAAGCGCCGCATAATACAATTTTACATGAGGCCTTTGTAAGATCAGCTAATTATTTTAATAGAGTTCAACAACATTTACCGGAGCAACAAAACGTGACTGGAACTTCACATGCATCACAAAATCAAAATTCCGAGATTTTATTGGCTACTGCGATGATAAGGGTAAAGTCGGCCGATGGATCTTACCTTAACATGCGAGCCTTGGTCGATCAAGGCTCGCAAATTTCACTCATAACAGAAAGGGCTGCGCAATTGTTAGGATTAGAAAGGAAGCGCTGCAAAGGTGTTATATTTGGAGTAGGCCAAAGGGAGAACTATTGTAAAGGGGTCATTAGTATCGAATTATCTTCGATATATGAGAATTTTGAAATTGAAACAGACGTCCTTATAATGAATAATTTAATTAAGAGCTTACCTAACAGATCCTTCCCTGAACTATCATGGTCGTACCTGAAAAATATAAACCTAGCGGATCCTGAATACTATAAAAGTCGTCCTGTGGATTTATTGCTAGGAGCTGACATTTATGCTAACATCATTATAGGCGGCATAATAAAGGGTGAGAACATTCAACAGCCTATAGCTCAACAGTCACATTTAGGGTGGCTCTTATGTGGTAACGCAGAGATGAATCATTATCAATGCAGCGTTGTTATTAATAACATAGACGAGATAAAAAGATTTTGGGAGGTCGAGGAAATAAGCGAGCCCTCAAATTTATCATTAGAAGATCAACAATGCATAGATTTCTACCTAACAACAACAAAAAGGAACAAGGATGGTCGTTACGAAGTAAAACTGCCCCTTAAGGAACATTTGAAGCATAAGCTGGGTGCCTCAAAGCCCATGGCTGTTGCGCAATTTTCAAATTTAGAGCGCAAATTTGAAAAACAACTTGAATTAGCGCAACAATATAAAGCTTTTATGAAAGAGTATGAACAGTTAAACCACATGAAACAAGTCACAACAGATTCGGCGACCTTGGAATGTTTTTTACCACATCATGGAGTCCTGCGCGAGGACTCAGAAACAACTAAATTAAGAGTCGTGTTTAATGCATCCGCGCAAACCTCAACAAAATGGAGTCTGAATGACATTATGAGTAAGGGCCCGAATCTACAAAGGAACCTCCAATCATTATTATTACAATGGCGACAGTTTCCCTATGCATTTACCGCTGACATTGCGAAAATGTATAGAAATATTAATTTGGAAATTAACGATCAGCAATTTCAAAAAATCATTTGGCGGGGGTCCCGGGATGAACCTATTAAAATTTTTCAATTAACGACCGTAACATACGGAACTAAAGCAGCCCCATTTCTTGCTATGATGACCTTGAAAAGGTTAGCCTCAGAAGAAAAACACAAATATCCGGAGGCGGCACGTGTCCTTGAGGAAGCTTTTTACATGGATGATCTGTTGTACGGAAGCTACACTTTAGACCATGGCAAACAATTAATACGTGATATGATCGACCTTTTAAAATTAGGCGGTTTCAACCTAAGAAAGTGGGCCACCAATCAACCACTATTATTAGATAACATTAAGGAACACGATGATCATATGATTATCGAATTCAAAACCGATGACCTTTCAAAAACATTAGGTTTATGCTGGAACGCTAAACAAGATCATTTTACCTACAAGTGCAAGATTTCTAAAGAAACATCAAAATTAACAAAACGACTATTGTTATCGGAAATCTCAAAATTGTTTGACCCTTTAGGTTGGCTGACCCCTATTTCAACAAAAATAAAATTAATTTTCCAACGATTATGGAGAGATAATCTGCAGTGGGACGACGAAGTATCAGATGAAATTCGACGAGAGTGGTCAAAAATAACATTAAATATAGACTCCATAAACAGCTGTATAATACCACGGTGGATTTTATCTGAACAAGATGACATAATCGAAATTCATGGATTTTGCGATGCGTCTATAAACGCATATGCGTGTGTCGTTTACGCAAGGTCTAAGGGTCAACAAAAAACAACTCTAGTTGCAGCAAAATCCAAACTAGTACCCCATAAAAAAGCCCTAACTCTACCGCGAGCTGAACTGTGCGGTGCATACCTACTTTCGAGGTTAATCGAAAAAATAAAACAGAGCCTGACTTGCAATTTAGAAATCTACGGATGGTGTGATTCTATGGTTGTATTAGGCTGGCTAAAAGGAGACTCTGCGCGCCTTAAACCATTTGTAGCGAATAGAATAAACCTTATAAAACAAGTAATGTCAGCAGAACTATGGCACTATGTGAAATCGAGCGAGAATCCTGCGGATTCGGCGAGTCGAGGGTTAACACCATCCCAATTAATTAACCTTCCCCTTTGGTGGAACGGCCCTCTATGGCTGCCTACTTTTAATATTACAAACATCCCAAAACAGATCATACTCGAAACAAAGGAAGAAACTAAAATTTTAAAACTTACAAATATTATTCAAAATAACAATAGCCTTATAGATGACTTATTACAGCTTAGCAATTCATTCATAAAAATAACACGCGTCTTAGCATGGGTACTAAGAGCATTGACACCTCGATCGCAACGTAAACAATTACCATCGTACCTAACATTGTACGAGTTGCGAAAAGCAAAATCAACAATAATTAAATACATACAAAGTAAGGAATTTGGACTTGAGATTGAAACGTTGAAGAAAAATAATTTTATTACAAACAGTACATTATTAAATTTAAATCCATTCATAGATAAAGACGGTTTTCTTAGAGTTGGAGGTCGTTTGAGAAACGCAAAAATGAACATCGAGATGAAACATCCTAAGATCATCCCGCATAAAAGTCGCTTGGCGGAGCTACTTATACTCGAAGCTCATGAACTAACATTTCACGGTGGTCCTCGACTCACCCTGACTACTCTAAGGCAACAGTACTGGATAACAAGTGGATACAGTGCGACAAAGGCAAGGCTACGAAACTGTGTGACTTGTAGAAAACACGAGTCCCGAAAACAAGGTCAAATGATGGGAGATCTGCCCGCCGCCAGGATTAACCAAGCCGCTCCCTTTTACCATACCGGAGTGGACTATACTGGCTTCTTTGAGACCAAAGCCAACAAGGGCCGGGGCGTCAGAACTCGTAAAGGTTACGTAGCGGTGTTTGTGTGTATGGTAACCAAGGCCGTACATCTTGAGCTGGTATCAGACCTAACCAGCTCAGCTTTTCTAGCTGCACTTCGTAGAATGGCCGCTAGAAAGGGAGCCCCGCGTCACCTGTATAGTGACCAAGGAACAAACTTTGTTGGGGCCAATCGGATGCTGCAAGAAGAGTACGAAGAGTTGCAGCAAGTTTTTAACAATAATTTGATGTTGGAGGTAGCGGAAATGAACATTGAATGGCATTTCAACGCGCCATCATGGCCGAGTGCAGGTGGTTTATGGGAGAGAGCAGTTCAAAGTTTAAAATACCATCTAAAAAGGGTAGTGGGTGAACAAAAACTCACGTTTGAAGAGTTCACAACTATACTTTCTCAAATAGAAGCTTTCATGAACTCTAGACCTTTATGTTCCGTTACTGAAAATATCGAAGACCTAGATTACTTAACACCGGCCCACTTTTTACACGGTAGAGCTGGATTAACAGTCATCGAAACGAAAGAGGACGCAAGGACAAGATGGCACTTAACAAATAACATCTTAAAACAAATTTGGAAAACATGGAAAACGCAGTACCTTACTCTACTAACAACTAGAGAGAAATGGCTTAAATCTAAAACAAATTTGAAAGTGGGTGATTTAGTTATGATCCATGAAGACAACGTCCCAGCTGGAAAATGGCCCATGGGAAGAGTCATCGAGTTATTTCCGGGAAGCGATGGCCGCGTTCGAGTAGTAAATATAAAAACAAAAAATGGAATTATCAAACGACCGGTGATAAAACTTTCAGTTCTGCCGCTAGAATCAATAGATCAAGAAACCATTAAACAAGATAAGGAACATCAACAAACAAAAACAAATATACCTAAACATAGAACACGCCGCCGACTCGGAAGTGTATCATATATCATAATGGCGCTAACGTTTTTTATGACCATGATAGGCAACGTAAACGGTACCTACTCGGTAACAAAACTACCTGGCAATCAATCACTGTACTTTGACCCTATTTCCCAAGTTAGCCTTATCAAGGACTCGTGGACTATGATTGTGTATTATAATATGTCTCCGTACTGGGAAGGAATTCAAGCTCTTAACAAATTAACAACATATTTAAACATATCGTGCCATAGTATAAACAGTAGTAGCCAGTGTAATACAATAGTCAATCAGCTGTCTCACGAATACAATGAACTGGAACATTATAATAAACTTTTGATGACGCATCAAACAACTAAGCGCTCGAGACAGAGACGAGGCCTTATCAATGGAGTTGGCTACCTTGCAAATTCGCTATTCGGAGTATTAGACGAGAGTTTTGCAGAAAAGTATACTCAAGACATTGAATTAATAAAAAACAACGAACATCATTTAAGAAATTTACTTAAAAATCAGACTTCCTTAGTAGAGTCAGAATATAATTTATTGAAAAGAACAGAAGAAATCATGACTAAGCAACATAAAATCATAAACAAACATTTAAATTCATTAGATAAATTATCAAACATCGTACAACGGGATATCAGTAATATTTCCATACTTCAAGAATTCACAATTTCAGCGTTGACAGCCACTAATCTACTGAATAATCTAAAAGGATCACAAGATACATTGCTAGATATGTTAACAAACAGGGGTCACTTTAATATACATCTTTTAACTCCACAACAACTACAAAGAGAACTCAATCTCATAGCAGGAAATTTAGCTGACGATACAAAACTGCCGGTATCCAACCAGAACATACATAATTTGTATCCATTATTAAATATAAAATCAAGACTTACTAATCAATATTTCTTATTTAAAATATCATTTCCACTGATAAGTCGAGAACAATATAAACTTTACCAACTACAGTCTGTACCGCAACAAAGGGATAATATTATAATAGAAGTGATACCGTCAGCAAACTACATAGCCACCGATTTAAGAAGGGACGCCTATATAAAATTTTCATCACAAGACCTGTCGCTATGTATAAAACAAGAAGATATGCTGTATTGTAATTTGAAAAAACCTATTTATTATCTTAATACTGAAAATAACTTTTGTGTGATTGATCGTAACACTAAGAAATGTAAGGTAACCTTGTCCAGCTGCGAAAACAAAATAATACCTTTAAACAATCCTACATTGTATCTGTACCATTGTTGTAACACTTGCGCTGTTAAGGTGATCTGCGACAATCATATACAATCGGAACGCTTGAGTGAAGCCGGCATCATCTCTGTAACTCCGGGATGCTTACTGAAAGGTCCAGATTTCACACTAAATATACCAAAAAATACAGAAAACGAGCTACAGTTGAGTGCAAACATCTATGTACCAAAGATTGATCAACTTAACTTCATCATCAACAGCTTCATACCCAGAGACCTTTGGGAAAACATAACAGATTCCTCTGGAATGCAATCATCCTTGAGAACTCTACATAAAAGTATAGAGGATATGAAGAACAGTGAAGCAGAGGATGGGTGGAACCTATCAAGTCATGACATCCACCAGTATGCAGTGAGCTACGGCGGCGGGCGCGCTGCTGCTGCGGCGCTGCCGGCGGCGGCGCGAGCGCGGGGCCCGCATCGCGGCGCCCGGCGAGCTGCAGCCCGCCGCCGCGCAGCCTGGCCCCGCGCATCAACACAATACTGCATAACCAAGTGTGCGAATAAACATGGCGGACCATCAGTCTAACTCTAGTGCTCCTCGTATTTAAAGTATTATAAAAAAGAGTGCAGTGTCGAATAAATAAAGATAGTGTCCTTTCGCGCGTGTTATTACGGCTAAGTGAAAGCCTAGTGCTTGTCATATTTATCAATATAAATAAGAGTGAAGTTACAAACAAACGTGCTCAGTGTTTTTATCTAGGGACACTAAAATATTTAATTAAGTTCATAGTACTAACAAATTTTGCTTTATCATCTTGTAAAACATTTTCACAACGTTACATTTACTAACCCTCTTCCCTTCTAATCATTTCACTTTTGGTGCCCCGGAATATGTTCGGTGAATTACCGAACATTTACTTACTTTGCAATATTGTTTGACGTAGGCATCGACCTACTTAATTACCTATGTTAATAACTTTATATCAATATAATTTCAGTGCACAACTAGAGTCACACCCGGGTGCATTCTAACATTTTTCATAACATTTATATTTTATATTATTTAACATTTTTAACAGTTTTACATTAAATAAATAATTAATAAACATTTGAACAGTTTTTTATACAATAACATTTAATCACCGCAATACTCGCCCCGTACACGACAGCAAGCATACTCTAATAATAGTAGAATGCACAATCCACAAAGTCACTAACTCGTTAATGGATCATTGAGATATCCGGATGCAAGCTGGCTGTAAACTGTTATTGCGCATTTTGAAAAGATGATTGCTGTTGAGTCTCTTGCCACTTCTTCTCAACAGATAGACCGAAGTTGTGGTAGATTCAGTTCAACTTGTTAATAATTTGACGTAGGTATTTCAAGCGTAGGTATGTAAATACCTACAAAATAAAGAATTTTTTGACTTGACTTTGACTTCCAGAGTCCTTTAACGTTATCGCCAGAAATTTGGACTATGCACTAGGTACTTTTGTTACTTCTGTTCCGTAGGAATTCTAATCTCATTTATAAATAATGACGACCTCCATGGGGCCCTGTCTTTATTACCTCAGCATTGTGGTGACATTTATGACAGACATTTATGTTTAATCTAATCTGTTTTAATCTTTTGCGGCATTTTCACTATAATTATCAGAATTCTTACAACTATTCTAGGTATTTGTCTCGCACATTTAAAAATCAAAATAGCAGTCACAAATTCAAATAAAATAAATATGTTGTTGTTTTGCCATACATACATAACTTCACGCCCTGTATCCTATAAGGGGTAGGCAGAACACCAGAGGTTATAAAACCATCTGATGTCACGTTTGACAAATTAGGAGGCATTATGATAATGGAGAGAGATTATTGCAGTGACAAGGGGGACAGCCTATCGCCCACAAAAATCCTCAAATAAAACCTCCCTTAACTGACTTTTACAGTATGCCCGGGAAGAGAAGCAGTAACAATAGAAGCAGCTATTTTTTGTCAATTTTCAAAAAAAAATGGTCTCAAATATCAAAAACTAAGTACCTAGGTATAATTTTGTTTTCTCTCGTCCTAGCAGCAATTATTTTTGAAGATCCACCAACGCATTTGGCTTAGTGGCAAGCCTGTCCTCAATAAGTGTATCTATGCCAGAGGTCAGGGTTCGAATCCTAATCTGAGTGTATATTTGTGGGATGAACACAGATATAAGTAATCAAGTGTTGGATATTTGTATTTTTGATCTTTATTTCGAAACTAAAAGCCACGCGCGTTTTTGCTTGTGTAACGTTGATAACGTGGGAATTTCGTGATAAAATATTTTGGCAAGAACTTGACGGTCAAATTCAAAGTTATTCTTCGGGTTCCGTAGGCTAAAAAGGGATCCTATTACGGCTGTAAACTGGACGGCAGCGACAGCGAGAGCGACAGCGGCGCGGCCAGCGGCGCGGGCAGCGATTTCCGCGACACGATAGAAAGTATTGAGTTTGTATGAAACCGCGACAAATCGCTCGTGCGCCCGCTGGCGGCGTCGAGAGCGGCCCAGATTCCCCGCGTCGCTGTCGCTCTAGCTGTCGCTGCAGTCCAGTTTGCAGCCTAAGGCTGCAAACTGGACGGCTGCCGCTGTCCGTCTGTCTGTCTGTCACCATGATATACCTCATGAACTGTGTTGGTTGAACAGTTAAAATTTTAACAGATGATATATTTCTGTTCCCTCTAGGTATAACAATTAATCAATGAATGCAGAGGAATAAAAAACCGACTTCAAGTCAAAACTTTGGCAAATCATACATATTTGATTGTTTTTTTTTTTCATGAAGTACTTAATCGATTTCAATGAGACCAAATGCAAAGTATCCTCTATCATATGAAATTAGAATCGTGAAAATCGGTTTACCCAGTCAAAAGTAATGAGATAACAAACGTAAAAAAAACATACAGACGAATTGAGTAGGTACTTACCTCCTTCTGTTTTTGATGTCGCATGAAAATACTAAAAGTAAAAATCACAAAATATAAAGGTTCAATATAATGTTCAACAGACGCAGCAGTTTCCTACTGTAATCATTGATTATCCAATTGCTGTGTCATATAATTTAATTTAATTTTTATTTTATTAAAATTCAGGAGATCACAAACAGTAATGTACTAAGTTGTTTACAATTATAATAACCTATGTTTTTGTACATCCCAACAACATGATCCACAATTAAATTACAAAACTTACAAGTTTACGGTTGTCACTTATGTAATTAAATTTGTTCATAAGGGACTAAATAAATATATATTAAGTACATTCATACACGTACATATACATACATACATATATACAAAGATACATTTAATATATAAATACATATAGCCAGGCGCGGTCCCAGACTGAAATTTTGGGGGGGGTCACAACTGAATTTGGGGGTGGTCAACACAATTTTTTTGTATCAGAAGTATCTTTTTCTTCCTCCTTCTTATAAGGGGTTCATCTTTTCATGATTTTGGGGGGGGTCATGTCCCCTGTGACCCCCCCCTGGGACCGCGCCTGCATATAGCTATAAATAAATAAAAAATAAAATATGTAAGGCTCACCGTTGTTTACTTCTAATTATACATCTATATTTTTCAAGATATGGAATGGAAGAACAATAATTGTCATTTCAGAATTGATTTGATTTGGATTTGAAACCAACAGTTTCCAAGATTAGAGCGATCTAACAATAACACTCTTTTAGTTTATTATAAGCATAGATAGTGCTTCTTATTATAGGTAATTACCTCTTCACCACGAGAGCAATCAAAGATAAAACTCTTTGCCAAAAATCATTACCCTACTTTCAGCGCAGTCGAGTAATAACGTAGCAATTTTACTATTTTGCTACACATAAACATTGCCAATCAATTCGTCTGATTGTGCTATCATCCCTCGGTATCCTGATTGCGAATATTTTAGGAAAATAAGACATTACCTTATTTATAAGCATTTTCGTGCTGACACGTGTATGTTTGTTGGTAGAAATCAATGTGGCGTTGGACTGGGGATTTATTTTCAATGGCAACGCGCGGTTGAACAGATTATCTTTAATTCCTTTTTTTATCAGTCACAAATCCCTCGTTTTACCTCAGTCTCAGATGTTGATAAGTAGACCGGCTGGTGTAGGGGTAACGTATTTTGCCTTCTATGCCAGAGGTCCTGGGTTCGAATCCCGGCGGCGACGGATAACACAGATATTAGTCGTCAAGTCATGGACTTATATATGTTTATTTAAGTTTATTGTCTAATAAAAAATATTTATTTGTTCAATATTATGTATGTTTATATTTCTTAAGTACCTATATCAGTTAACTTGTAACCATAACACAAGTTCTTTAAGAAACTTAATTTGGGCTAGATAATGTTGTGTGAGTGTCAGAAAAAAAAATATGAGGTCGTAGATAACAGCACATCGGTTGCCAAATAAACTGGCTCGTTATAAAATACTAGCCTCCGCGCGCGGTTTAATCGCGTAACTTTTGATCCCGTGGGAATAGCCTATAACCTTCCTCAAGAGTTGGGCTATCAAATACAAAAAGAATTTTTCAAATCCCAATTGTAGTTTCTGAGATTAGCGCGTTCAAACAAACAAACAAACAAAAAAACAAACTCTTCAGCTTTATATATTAGTATAGATTTTCGGAACTTATCTATCACCGCTGCAGTGGTGATATATGTCGGCAGATTTTATACGAAGGTGGTCTCTAGCCGGGCGGACGCTTAGTCTGAAATACCACCAAGTGGAAGCCACTTGCATTAGTCGCTTTATTCTATACGCTTATCGGAATTAGGTAGGACTCTAGCTAAAGGACATCCCTATTAGCTACGCTTAAACATTATTCAAACCCTTTATTATATTAGCACCTATAGATAGATTAAACTTACACATAATTATTTAGATTGTAGGATTGTAATATTTTTGTTCCTCCTTGACAAATACTAATAAGATAATGTATTTAATTTAAGCATGCTGTGTTTGCCTTTAACTGAGGTGGCACTTTTGTAAATATCCTAAAAAGTGTTTACGTATATTGTGAATGTAATAGTGTGTGCCTTGTTGGCGAACCTTTTTAATAAATAAATAAAATTACCGAAGCATTGCCTTTAGCATCTCGTAATCAGGGATGCTTTAATTGATTGAATCAGGCGTTACTTTGCGGAAATCCATGACAACTACTATAAAAAGTTACTTTGCTAATTCCGCGACTTGTACTTGCACTAGTGATGCAGGATTTTCATGCGTAGGTTCACCGCCCTCCCTCCCTCAAGCAAGAAGCAAGACATGATTGCAATAAACACACACTTGGAACCCACACGACAAGCTATCACCGACACGTGTTTCGCTTCAACCAGAAGCATCCTCAGGGCGCAACGAGTACGGTGGTGGTCGTCTTGCATGTCTTGCTTCTTGCTTGAGGGAGGGAGGGCGGTGAACCTACGCATGAAAATCCTGCATCACTAGTGCAAGTAGAAGTCGCGGAATTAGCAAAGTAACTTTTATAGTAGGGATGCTTTAGTTAATATTTTGATATATCAGCCTTTTTAATGAGCCCTTGAGCCACAGGTCTCCTATCTAGGTGCAAGTTCATAGGCCGCAAACCAACTAGGTGGCCCAATCCTGGTTGGTGGATACCGGAATTTTCGGGATGCCGAAATGGCCTCTGACTTACTCTGACGACTTCTATATTTTTTTTTTTTTTTTTTTTTTTATAAATGACTAAACCCGCGTTTGACCTCAATCTCACCTGATGGTAAGTGACGATGAGGTCGAAGATGAAAGCACACGGGTTTAGGAAGGAACTGGCTCTTTATACAATATTGCCGGAACACATTACCGCCGGAGCGGTAACATTTGGCGGCAGACTTTATATAAAGGGTGGTCGCTAGCCAGGCGGACCCAGAAGGGATCCTACCACCAAGCAAAATTACTCGATTTTATACAAGCACACAGCGGCCGGGACCTACTGTATACGTGCCCTCTGAAGCACGAACGTCGCCCCGAGAAATGAATTGTCGGTGGTCACCACAGACATACATCTACATAGACAACGCAAATACATGTACTTCGCGTGTCCGAACCCCGACCTAGCGTCGAGGTTGGTAACCGCTAGATTCAGTCGCGCGTATGTATGTCTGTTAGAAAATCGATATCACAATATAGATATCGTTCTCGATAACTTTGAATCGGTTTGTATTTTATATTACAAAATACCTATCGGCTGTGACATCACAGAAGGTGTTAAAAAGTCGGCACGCTTGGTTTCAATACAAATCGTGACACTTGCGTCATCTATGTTGATGTATGTCTGTGGTGGTCACCCATCCTTGTGCCGACCTCGCCGAACGTCACCTAATCTGCAGTATAGAATAATTGGAAAGGAAGCCACGAGGCCACGACGTATTTAATATCAGTGATTATTTAAAATCTTTAGAACAAGCTTTTCAAAATCCTAATTTTTAGGATTTGTACAGGCCACTGACATTTAATCTAATTCACTAAACTGACATTAGATAACAAGGAAGGCAATTTTAAAACCAGTTTTCATTTTACAATGTACAATATTTCTGTTTTTTAAATATATTATAAACAAGAATACCGATTAATTTAAATAAATACATAATAAATGTTTTTATTTAAATTTTTTTTTGTAAAAAGGCGGCGCTAGGCTGATTCATCAATGTCTTGCTTGTCGACTCAAGTGGTGACTAGGAACGGTCATGCACAAAACTCTGAATACGGTGAACTATATTAAATTAAAGACATCATGAGCGGGCATGGTGTCTGTAAGAGTCATGTTAACGTCGATATTAAATTCAGCCCGCGTAGGGTTCGGCTATCGCCCCTGCAGGTCTAGCATGCAACCATCGATAAATAGTCGAATCGACAAGATAATTACTTATTATTTTGTTATTTTATCCAATTATGTAAGCTAATATGCGCACCATAATAGATAGAATTACTCGATTTGATACCATGATTAAGACCACAGAACCAAATATGTCATAATCTTAATAAATACACTAAATACCATATTTTTTTTATACACAATAATACACCCCTAGTTTAATAGACTCAGGAAAGCGCTAAGGCAACTCCAATAGACCAAGGTCTGTGCTAGGGTTAGCCAGGTTTTAAGGAACATAGTTTTTGACTAGAGCAGAATAAGGTGTATATTGCTAAAATCTTTATACACGTAAAAATAATATAGTATGTAAAAATAAAATAACATTTATTTAAAATTTAATAACTCATAGATAGAATTGTTATATTGCTATAGTTAATACATACATACATATACGTATATAAAATATAGTGTTCATTTTAAACAGACACAAATTAGTACACCTAATTTCTAAGAAAATATCGATAAAAGGCCCGATTTATCGTTGTCGACGGTAGCATGCTAGCCCCGCTAAATAAGCGTGTCGTGCTAGCCGACCAATCCGAGTGGCCCCCGCCTGGCCATCCTTCCTATAAAATCTGCTGACAATTATCACCGCTCCTGCTGTGATATATTCCGGCATAATTTTATGAAGAGCCATCCTAAACCTGTCTGTTGTCATCTTGGACCTCATCTACACTTACTCATACCATTAGGTGAGATTAAGGTCGACGACCACTTTGGCGATGGGGAAACCTGTCAGCCTCAGACACCAGTGGTTGCGGGTTCGATTCCCGCACGGAAAAAGAAGAAATAAAATTTCCGTGTTTGGGTGTTTATCTATTTATGTATTAATATTCTAGGTGCTTGGATGGGTGACCGCCGACCATTCATATCTCACGACAACTTCCGTGCTTCGGAGGGCACGTTAAGCAGTCGGTCCCGGGTGCTGTATACTTGTATACAGTAGTCGTTAGGGTTTGTCAGAAGCCATCTAGGCGCCCTAAAAATTCTAGCATCCGCCACCCAGCACTGGGCCAGCTTGGTGGATTATGGCCTATACCTCCTCTTCACCCAGGGGAGAGACTCATGCCCTGCAGTGGGCTCATTACAAAGAGTTGTGATGATGATGATGATGATTATTCTAGGTACCCCCTAGTTCGCTACATGGTATCCCATAACACAAGCTATGCTTACTTTGGGGCCATGCAGTTGGTGTGATTGTCTGGGGATTTTATTATTTATTTATTACTAGCTGTTGCCCGCGACGTCGTCTGCGTGAACGCTATGCAGCACCAAACGCACCTACGATTATAACACTGCTAGCGTGATAATATGTAGCCTATATGTTGACCCGACTTCTTAACTATCTTCATGCCAAATTTGAAGTAAATCCATGCAGTACTTTTTGAGTTTATCCCGGAAAGACAAACAGACAAACAGACAAAAATTCTAAAAACTATATTTTTTGTTTCTGTTTCGATTGTAGATCATACCCCAAGTATTCTTTTAAAAAAATATTCAATGTACAGTTTTGACTTTCCTACCATTTTATTATATGTATAGATAAGGTCAAACGCTGGCTTATTAACCAATAAAAAAAATCAAATCATAAGCGAACTTGATAAGCTACAGCGTGATCATTGCAAGTTACCGACAATCGGCGTTCGCATGATGTGGTTGCGTAATGGTGCGTACAGATTGCTAGTAATGTAACATTCTGCGCACGTTGCGTATTTGTACGTGTGCTGCGCAGAATGTTACATTACAAGTTCCATTACAGCAATCTGTACGCACCATAACATAACTTCACGCCTGTATTCTTTATGGGCTAGGC
Organism: Stenoptilia bipunctidactyla; assembly: GCA_944452665.1. Taxonomy (NCBI): domain Eukaryota; kingdom Metazoa; phylum Arthropoda; class Insecta; order Lepidoptera; family Pterophoridae; genus Stenoptilia; species Stenoptilia bipunctidactyla. Next base: position 4,736,512 of record OX101729.1, on the reverse strand, counting down.
AGAACACCAAAGGCTGAAAAACTATCTGATGTCACATGTGGCAAATTTGGAGGTATTGTAGAGACTATTTCAGTGACAGGGGGTCAGCCTATAGTCCGCAAAAAACCCTTAACTTACTTTTACAGTACCTATGTCCGGAAAGAGAAGCAGCTGGTACATTCTATGTTTTCTGTCGCTCTCAGTCCAGCATTGAATCCTAAAACAACAAAAAAAAAGTGGGAATTACGTTTGGAAAAAAAGATTAACGATCTAAGAACTAAGATAGCACGATTAACACAATACATACGAGGTAACAGAAATATAAAATTAACTGCTTATGTAGAATCCATTATTACCAATTATAAAGTACACACCACTCATGAACAGCCTAATACGGAACTGCAACATTTTATGGACACACTCAAGCAAAAATTATCGGTAACTAGTAGCCGCTTACGCAGATATAGAGCATGCACACTTAGAAAAACCCAGAATAAACAGTTCAATGCTAATCAAAAATTATTTTATCGAAATTTACAAAAAAACATAACCAATAGTAACGTTAATAATCAACAAACTGATACACCCCAAATTTCTGTTCAAAATATGTATAACTTCTGGCATAATATATGGGGTCAGGCCATAGAACACAATAACGAAGCGGAGTGGATTCGCAAAGAATCCAACGCAATATCAATCATGAGTGGAATGGAGTTTCAACAAATTTCCATAGAAACTTTTCATGAAGTTCTCAAAAAGCTACACAACTGGAAAGCGCCGGGCTCTGACAATATCCACAACTACTGGTATAAAAAGTTCACATTTATCCATCCTTTCTTATTTAACCACATTAATAGATTCATAGAAAACCCAAATGATATGCCTAAGTATATCACAACTGGCATCACATACTTAATACCTAAAGATTTATCCGATCATAGTAATCCAGCCAAACAAAGACCGATTACCTGTCTTCAAACTATTTACAAAATTATTTCATCTTGCCTTGCTGAAAATATATACAAATACATTGAAAAACATAATATTATAGCTGAAGAACAGAAGGGATGTAGGAAGCTGAGCCAAGGGTGCAAAGAACAGCTTACAATCGATTCAGTTATTCTCAGACAGGTACAAAAAACAAAAACTAGTCTATATACAATGTATATAGATTATAAAAAAGCCTTCGATTCAGTTCCTCACTCATGGTTGGTCAAAATATTAAAAATATACAAAATTCATCCAATAATAATAAATTTTCTCGAAAAAACAATGTCAACTTGGACGACCAAATTAAAATTCAATAATCTTGAAACCGATATTATACCAATAAAACGTGGCATATTCCAAGGAGACGCCCTCAGCCCTCTTTGGTTTTGCCTTGCCCTGAACCCTCTATCAAATTCTTTAAACTCCGCAGATGTAGGATACTATCAAGAATGGATTGACCCTGTCACACACCTTCCAACTATAAATAAAATTAATCATCTTCTATACATGGATGACATTAAGTTATATTGTACCAGTCATCAAGGCCTAAACAAACTAGCAGATATGGTTGATAGATTTTCTCACGATATCAATATGGAGTTCGGCATAGATAAATGTAAAATAAATTCCGTTCACGCAGGACAACTAATTGAAAATAGCTACCAATTAAATGATGGGAATGTGATAAAATCTCTAACAGAACATGAAACATATAAATATCTAGGATATAATCAAGCTAGACAAATAAACCATAAAGATACCAAAATTTCACTAACTAACCATTTTAAAATGCGACTTAATGCTATTATGAGAACACAATTAAATTCAAAAAATCTCATAAAGACTATAAATGGTTACGCTATCCCAATTCTAACATATTCTTTTGGTATTCTAAATTGGAGTAAGACTGATCTCAAGAATATTCAAACACTCATACATACAACCCTCACAAAAAACCGTAAACACCATCCCAGATCATGTATCCAAAGACTGACTTTGCCGAGGTATGAAGGTGGCCGAGGTCTCATAGACATACCTAATCTGCATAATAAGCAAATAAGCTCTCTAAGAAAATATTTCCACAATAAAGCCAATCACTGCAATCTACACAAAGCAATAGTCGAAAATGATAATTTACTAACCCCATTAAATCTAAGAGATAAGACAAATCAACGTAACGAAATACAAGTAGACAAACAAACAAAAATTGCTATCTGGGCAGGAAAATCTCTACATGGTAGACACTGGAACGACTTGTGCCAACCTAACGTCGACAAACGAGCGTCGCACGAATGGCTCAAGTATGGTGAAATCTTTCCTGAAACTGAGGGATTTATGTTTGCGATCCAAGATCAGGTCATCGAAACGCGTAACTACCATTAGTACATAATGAAAACCCGAATACCAACCGACTTATGCAGACGTTGCCATAGTGCTTCGGAAACTATTCAGCACATCACTGGGGCCTGCAAAAGTATAGCCCAAACTGATTATAAGTATCGACATGACCAGGTCGCAAACATAATTCACCAGAAACTGGCAATTAAATACAATCTTGTCCCCCCACCAGCTGTGCCCTACTACAAATATCAACCCGAAACAGTTTTAGAAAATTCAACTCACAAACTATACTATGATAGAGCCATTTTAACTGACAGAACAACACATTTTAACAGACCTGACATTACAATAGTAGATAAAATAAACAACACAGCTCAATTAGTAGACATAGCAATCCCAAATACTCATAATATACAGAACACTATTTCTGAAAAGCTAGCGAAATACGTGCCGCTTAAAGATGAGGTAACTAGGATGTGGCGATTAAAAAATGTAGTCATAATACCAGTCGTTATCTCCACAACAGGTGTAGTTCCCAAGCAGATACACCGATCACTTAAAGAATTAGAATTACCAGCCCATTCCACCTTAATAAAGATGCAGAAATCTGTAATTCTCAACACCTGTAGATTAGTCCGCAAATTTTTGAACAATTCCGAAGACCCCACACAAAACAATACCCTTTTCAGTACCTAACTACTCAAGGTGCACACTTGGTTTAGGCCCGTGTGTACTTTTATGCCGGTGCGTACCTAGCACCGAGTACACTTAATGTTTTAAATAAATAATAATAATAATGGCGCAAGCCCGTAACTACAGACTTAACCAGCGAAAGCTGTGAAAAAGATCTTGTCGAAAATAAATAATAATAAAATCATTTATTCGGCGCAAAATTGACACAAAAGAAATTTTAACAACATTTAGGAAAACAATTTGACATAAAACAATATAATAAGAAGAAACGAAGGAAAACACAATAAAACTACATTTTAACCGGATTAATCGCGTATCTATCTATACTAATATATAAAGCTGAAGAGTTTGTTTTTTTGTTTGAACGCGCTCATCTCAGAAACTACAAGTTTGATTTGAAAAATTCTTTTTGCATTTGATAGCCCAACTCTTGAGGAAGGTTATAGGTTATAGGCTATCCCGAAATTCCCACGGGATCAAAAGTTACGCGGGTAAAAGTGTCAGGCGTCAGATTAATAGTGGGAAAAGTTATACATCATCTCCATCTATTTCTCAGTCTTCGAGCGTAGCGTTCAGGGTTAACACAAAATGAGCTGACAGTGTCTTGAGTTTCAGGTCGTGCTGTTTATTGGATGTTTGATCCGGTTAAAAAGTAGTTTTATTTAAATTATGTATCGTGAAAACTTAAGACAATCTAATATATAAAATTCTCGTCTCACAGTTTTCGCTGCCATACTCCTCCGAAACGGCTTGACCGATTTTGATGAAATTTTTTGTGCTTATCCGGTATCTATGAGAATCGGCCAACATAATATATTTTTTTTTTATATGGCAAAGCAACGTTTGCCGGTTCAGCTAGTATGTAAATGTTTAGACGTGACTGTACTCGTATTGTTGCCTTTAATGGATAAAAAGCATTTCTTCTCTCAAAGTTTCTGTAATAAGGATAATATTCTAAAGCTTTCTTTTCTTTACCTTTATAAACATCAAACTCCTGTCAGTGATTTGACATTCTTTGTTAGATGGAAATAACTCTAAAAGCTTTTAAGTTCTTTTGTGAGCAACTAAACAGTGTTGTCAGGTCTTTTATGGAAGCTCCCGTTAGTCAAGTATGTTATTAGACTCCTGTTGTTAGGTACGGGGACTTTTAGTGAGGCTTTAGCGACGATCGATTTTTTAATAGCGACGTGGTATTAGATGACCTAATTGCGCTTTACAGTTATAAAGAACAAACTGATACGTCATTTTACGAAAGATTTTAGTGTTTGGTGAAGATAAAAGAAAGGGGACATCATAGGATAATTTTTTCGTCCTGTCTCTTCGTCTGCTTATCTGTGTGTCAAGACTTTTGTTCTCAGGAACACGTGGAGGTGTCAAGATGATATTAATATAAAATAATCAAGTTTGTTGCTCTTGGAGTAGGGAAAAAATCGAACGCAATTCCCATGGACATGAATTAAGTAAGAACAAATAGTTCGAATAAGGCAAAAAACTAAAATTTAGTGTATACACCGTGAAAACTTAAAAACACAACACCTGAAAGTAGTTTGTTCAGCATCAAGGGTGAATTCATTAGATTAATACAAAAATAGGCGTCACTCTAGAAACTTAACAATATATGCCGCGTCTAAAGTTAACTTAACCCTATGGCAAATGAAAGGCGATCGAACAACCTAGGTTGTTCACTACAACTTAGCTACTAACAGCACAGATGCATGCATGCAAGCGATGCGGCTTGTCCATAGGGTTCCAATATCAAGGGACCTATGTTTGCAAATAAAAACATTTGAGGTTCGTTTCCGCCACAGGTTTCCGCAAATGCGAAAAAAAGAGACAACAATCGCAAAATTCACAGACGCAAATTTTGAATAATTGCGAAATAGTTCGAATATTTGCCAAGTACAATAACGATATTAATGAAGTAAGGCGTTACCGTGAACGTTTTGGTGGTTCACTTTGGTGATGCTGCTATAATCGTCAACAGGACGATTATAGCAGCATCACATTGTTTGCGAGATGTTGATAGGCCAATTGACTACTGCACCAAGCGGCAACGTTGCAATCAGAGTTTGAATGGAAATTGTGGCGGCGGCACTCGGCACTGCGGAGCGGCAACGTCGCACTAGATCGCGCGTAATTACCATAGAGTAGACTTTTCCTTTCTGTTTGCAAGGAAACAAGAAATTGCAAATATCGTCGTAAATAATCCGCGAAAACTAATTCATATAATTTCTTCGCTGCCTGAGGTTTTTTCCTCGTGTATCTTTTAATCTCGTATTAATTTAGGAAAAATATCCCTATTTTCTTTTTGTCAGTGACTCAACCTGCGTATCATACGATATCGCAAGTTAAGCAACGTTCGGCGCGGTCGGTACTTGGTTAGTAGGTTAGGTGACCGCCGACCATTCGCACGTTACGTAGTCGGTCCCGGGTGCTGTACATACAGTAGGCGTTAGGGTTTGTCAGAAGCTATTTCGGCGCGCTGAAAATTCTGACATCCACCACCCAGCACTGGGGCAGCTTGGTGGATTATGGCCTACACCTCCACGTCACCTAGGGGAGAGACTCATGCCCTGCAGTGGGCTCATTACAAAGAGTTGTGATGATGAACCTTGATGATGCTTTAGACCTCAATCGCACCTGTTGGTAAGTGAAGTTGAGGTCGAAAATGACAGCACACGGGCTTAGGAAGTAACTGACTCTTACCCTAGTTGAAGGTGGCGTGGGATCCAGCGACGTAGATAGATAACCTTTGGGGTGTCTTTTCTCACCTATGATCATCTACCGGATGATGGTAAAATTTCTCAAAAAAAATCTATTCATTGTAAATATTATTCCTATAAAACGATAACTGACATTATATGGTAGGTATTTAAATGAATCAATATTCAGAGCCGAAGTGTTTAAAAATGAAAATGAATAACAAAACATACAACACATCCTGTTACTAAAATTAATGCAAATGTTAATGACCATGATAGATTAATAATATAATTGCTCTTCTTTTTTGCGGCCTTAATAAATATGAAAAAAATAACTAGGCTTACACATGGTCATAATATCTATTAAAATAAAATATACGATAGTGACCCAAGCGCCGCAAATCAGAGGAGGCCATTAAGAACTTTTTGCTCGTGTTTTGAAACTGCTTTCAAATCCAAGAATTAAGTTTGAAAATGGAACTGGTGATTACGTTTTCAATTTATTTTAAACGTGTATTTTTCAAGCTCAACGTTTTTAACTTTGTACGGCATAAAGAGGTTTCACCGCGGACTTTTCTTAGTAAAGCGTGGGTTTTGTTTCACAGAAAAATGCCTTTGAAAGAAAAGTGGGCGTAAACATAAAAGCAGGACTTCTTTATTATTAAAACTTAAGGGCATATTTATTTGTAATAAGAAATGAATTGATAAATTAAAAACATATTGTCATCCAAAAGTAGATTGTTGATTTTGTTTTAAGCATATTGCCTGTGCCGGGAGACCCCGCTCCACAATACTTTAAAATCATAAATACATTATCATATTTGGTACTTATTAACTAGAGTTTGTAGAGTTAACTGAACAAAGCTTCATTTTATATATTATCAAAAGAAATACATATGCATAAAGGTAAAACATTTTACGAAATACGTAGTTTGCTTTTATTCGATAGATGTTGCTGTACGTCGATTAAATTGCGCAAGAAGAGGTATAAATGATTTAGCTATATTTTCTTTGTAGACTACCTTTATTTGTCCTCACTTTCACAACTGTAACATTAGTGGGATTTTGATATAAGAAAATATAGGTAAAACAATATTTCATTAAAGGAAAAGAAACTTAAAATAGAGTCTGACCAATGAAAGCTGTCCACGAAAAAAAGCGCGAATTTTAAAAAGTCAAGATCATGCAATGCTGGTTTTACCCTGCCCAAATGAAGTTGATACTATTTATTTATCGAGTTCGATAAAGGAGGACGTTATTTATTCAATGTATGTGCAATAGTAGGTATTAACATCGTTTAAGCAGGGTGAAGCCAGGTGGCGCATCTTGATTTTTAAAATTACCTCCTTTTTTCTTGGACAGCTTTCAATGGTCAGACTCTAGTGTAAATGACACAACAATGATGACCAACGATGGTGATGTTTTTTTCTTGAACGCGTTAATCTCGGCAGCTATTTATCCAATTTAAAAGAATATGAAACGTGACAGCCTCATAAAAATCAATTATTTTCTCTTTCTGTCACGCCATTAAGAAACACTTAAAATAAGAGAATTCAATGTCGAATCGGGCCCATTTTTTGGCTTAAAAGGAAAATATTTTAATTTTTCCCAAAAAACGACAACGCAAATGCGCGCTGAAAATTGAAATGATTACAGATCATTGGTAATAACAGGAAATATTACATAGAAGCTACCACGTCGTCGCGTTGTAGCTTCTATGTAATATTCGATATAGAAATGTAAGGTAAGCATCGTTTGGTCGGGTTGGCCGGAGGTTGGTCTACCACCAAACATATACTTGTCGGAGCTAACGATAAGTTGGCGATATTAAGATGTTAGTATGACTTCATGGTAACGGAAGTATGTTGGTAGCACTTCGTAGAGGACGCTAGATGCAATGAATGACTGTTTAACATTCGATTGCAGCGCCAGCGGGCATATCTAGAATTAGGAAGTGTCAAGTGACACAGATACGGTTAGGACGGCTAGGTGCGTTGACGTATCTCGGACTGACGGTCGACAGTAGCTCGGTATTGAAATGAAAATGAAAAATGAAAATGAAAAATGAAAATGAAAAATGAAAATGAAAAATGAAAATGAAAAATGAAAATGAAAAATGAAAATGAAAACTTTTTTATTCGTAGTAGGTAATTTTATACACTTTACGAACGTCAAATGCTGGATGAGGGCGGCGCGGGTCCGGACGACATGAAGAATCCAGGGGAAGGCCTCCGTCGAGAAGTGTGCGTCTCTCAGCTTATAAAGATAATGATCGCCCATTATCCACCAATGTCTTGGTGATGTCTACTACTACTTCTTCTTCGGCTTTAAAAAACGAAATGAAAGTAGAACCCTAGGTAGACCGAGAGGAAAAAAGCAGGCGGAAAAAAAACTCTCGGCACTCTTTTGTAAAAAGTGCTTATTATAGGTACAATTTGGCAGAAATACAGCTCTGCTATGACATGAACAAACAAACAGAAGACAGCTATTCGTGCTTGCCAATATCATGTCGCAGCCAAGCTGCCTACATAGTGATTAATGTTTAATATTTGGAAATAACCTGTGGAGACATCAATCCCACGCTCTTTTGTCATCTAAATAATCTTGGAGTTTATAGTAGCCTTTTTTGCATAATGTTTCTTTGATAGTTCTTTTAAATTTATTAAACGTTAGAGATTGAATTGACTGTGGTATTTTATTATAAATACGTATTGACATTCCCATAAATGATTTGGTGCTTTTAGCCAGCCTTAATTTGGGAAACGCTAATTTATGGTTGTTCCTTGTCATTACAGAATAATTTTTATCATGCTTATCTTTCATGGTTTTAAATTTACTACTATTCTTATAAATATACATAATGTTTTCATATATATATTGTGATGCAAAGGTCAAGATACCAATCTCTTTAAACTTTTCTCTTAGAGATTCTCTACTTCCAAGTTTATACATTCCACGAATAGCCCTTTTCTGCAGTGTAAATATCGTGTCAATGTCTGCGGCATTGCCCCAAAGTAGGATGCCGTAGGACATTATACTATGAAAATAACTAAAATAAACCAGCTTCGCCGTATTAACATCAGTCAATGAGCGAATTTTCTTTACCGCGAACGCTGCAGAACTAAGTCTACTCGCTAGCTGTGAGATATGGGCGCCCCATTGCAATTTAGAATCTAAGGTAATTCCAAGAAAAACAGTGTTATCTACTAGATTCAACCTGTTCCCATTAAGCCGCAGATCAGACTCAACTTGTTTTACATTTGGTGCGGAGAATTTTAAACATTTAGTTTTTTTATCATTGAAAGCTAGATTATTTACATTAAACCACTGTACTACATTAGAGAGAGCATTGTTTACATCGTCGTAGTTGGTTTTCTGCCTTATCATTTTAAAAATTAATGATGTGTCATCAGCAAGCAATACAATATCGTGATTATTGCCTACCATATAGGGTAGATCATTTATATAGACTAAAAATAAAAATGGACCCAGAATTGAACCTTGAGGCACTCCCATTCTCACAACCGACCCAGCTGACCTTTTCCGGTTAACCTCAAACTTCTGGATTCTATCACTCAGGTAAGAATTCAAAAGTTTGAGGTCAGTGCCTTTGATGCCGTAGTGGTGGAGTTTCCTGATGAGAGTATCATGCTGAACACAGTCAAATGCCTTGGATAGGTCACAAAATACACCTAGAGCATCCTGTGACCCCTCCCAGGCACCAGCTATTACTTCAAACAGTTCAACACCAGCATCAGTTGTCGAACGACCCCTTGTGAATCCAAATTGTTTGTTATGAAGTAAATTGTTTTTTTTGTGAAGTGAGCTAATAGCTGGTTGAGAATAATTTTTTCATAAATTTTGCTACATGTTGGTAAAATCGAAATTGGTCTAAAATTAGTAGGGTCCGTAGAGCTACCCGATTTAAATAAAGGAATAACCTTACTATGCTTCATTAAATCAGGAAACTCCTCACTTATAATACAGTTGTTAAATATTTCAACAAGGCAAGGAGCTATTACATCTATGATAGAACTTAAGATTTCAACAGATATGCCCCACAAATCAGTTGTCTTTTTAACATCAATTGTCTTAAATGTTTTAAAAATGTCCCCGGTGTCTATGGGTTGGAACTTGAAAGACTCCTTGCACTCACTTACATGATTTTTCAGCAATGATTCAGCCACCACAGGTGAAGAATTTAACAATTTAGTAGTTGAAACTGGAATGTCAGCAAAACAATTTTCGAATGCTGTCGCAACATTTTCATCTACATTAATGGTTTTATTGTCAATTACAAGTTTAAACTCAGTATTGCGATCCTTAACTTTTCCAGTTTCCTTATTTATTATGTTCCATGTTGTTTTAGTCTTATTAGAACTATTTTTTATCTTATTACTTAGATATATAGATTTGGCTGTGGCACATACTCTTTTAAATAATTTTGAGTAAATTTTATTAATAATATTAATTGAGCTAGCATTGTAACTGAAGGAACGGACTCGCGAATAAAGATTTTGTTGTGACTAAGCCAGGGTTATACCCAAGCCCACAGACTCGGTACTAAGTAACTGTCCAGTGATTAATTCTATCGTGTTTTGTGAGTAACGCTTCTTTTCGTTTTTGTTCGTTTTCCGACATACTTATAACAGTTCGGAGGGGAGTCGTTTGAGTTTGTCAGATCAGTATTTCGTGATATTCACCACCCAACACAGAACAATATTGGTAGTTTACTGCCTAAATATCCGGATCAAACAGAAGAAACACAGATGGCCCTACAGTGGGTTGTTTAAGGGTTATCACGAAAACAAAAATATAATTTGACGTCGCTTTTAAGCACAGCAATTTCACATTTAATAATATCCTCGACAAATGTCATTGTTCAAAGTCGCCCTGGCTCCAGGCAATCTAGATTGTTAATAGTAATTATTTGTATATTTTATTGTGTTGGTAATGAGTTTCTATATTGAACGGACAATTTGATATCCAAAACAGATATTTTAAAATTATTTAATAGAAACTCTTCAAATACCGATAATATCTTGTTAAAACGATGTCACTGTTATCACAAAACTGTCATTAGGATTGAACTACTATTTTTGTCACCTTTTATTGCACCATTATAGGTCATTACCTTTATGATTTCACAGCAACATTTTGTAAAAAACAAAATTAACAATTTATGGTCAGTGTTTTCAATTTGCATAACAATGTTAAATATTTTATATAGACGACCGGCTGGTGTAGCGGTAACGTACGTTGGCTTCTATGCCAGAGGTCCTGGGTTCGAATCCCGGCGACGGCGGATATTTGTGTGATGAACACAGATATTAGTCGTCAAGTCATGGATGTTTATATGTTTATTTAAGTTTATTTAATAAAAAATATATATGTATTTATTCAATATGTATGTTTATATATTTCTTAAGTATATCAGTTATCTAGTATCCATAACACAAGTTCTTTAAGAAACTTAATTTGGGCTAGATAATGTTGTGTGAGTGTCAGAAATATTTATATTTATTTAATTATGTACACTTATTGATATCTTTCCCTCTTCTATCGACTATAATATCGATACAGTCCGGCCCACTGATTCAATCAGATGACTTTTGTTATTTAATACTTACATCAATACAACATAAATTCTTAGGGTGATAATAAGATGTAGCAAATTGTCCGTTTCAAAAACGATACGTGCGTGGGATGAAAAGGACAGTTATTTAGAATAGAAAAAGTATATTTTCCCTGTTCCTGCTATCAGGGTGGATAATGTATGAAGCAAAAGCAAAGTCCTTTGTTTCTGTGTAATAAGTTCAAGTATTTTGTGTGCATACGAAGTTTCTCCTAAGATACTGCAGTTATACTTCTGGAAATTGGGAAAAAAGAGAGCAAGACTGACGTGGATGACATACTGAACGGACAAAATGTAGATTATCTTAGGTTACTATAAGGAAAATTGGTACAATAGTTCAAAGATTCTAGCACGAGTATCAATTGGACCAACCGTGAAATGGACCAACCGCAAATTGAACCAACCGCGAATTGAACCAACCGCGAATTGGACCAACTGCAAATTGGCCGCAGACACGTGCTAAAATAACATATCAAGATATGGACCACGAAAGACGTATCCTGCTCCTGTTGCTGTTGAGGCGACGAATGAAGAAAAAACAAAATCAAAAAAATATTGTGTAAATCCATACTTTTCTATAATGAACCATGATGGAGATAATTTTAAGAAGAAATATGAAGCGGTGCGCTGTGTCACGTTAGAGGTGGATCCACGCCCGAGACGATACCCACTTGCATTTCTGCTGCATGTCCAACCTAAACATTACTTACCATCAGGTAAAATTTTGGGCTAAGGCAGGTTTGACCACCAACATAAAAACAATAAATTCAAGTAAAAATGTACCTATGTATACCGACCTGTTTTAGGCACACACATATTGGCCATCAATGCTGGCTTACCTATATCTAAGTTTATTTGCGCAAAATAATGTGGTGCGTGTCAATAAGAGAAATATTTTTATAATAAATGTCGACTACTTTTTTCTAAGCAGAATAACTAAACAAAGGAATTCTAAAACACTAATTAAAAACTGGAACTGTTTTATATTAGTTTAGTTAGCAGGCAGGGAAACTTTTTATAACATTTTAATTAAAAAGTTTTGCAGCTACGCGCTCGTGTCGAGGTTGTGCTATTTCTAACAGATTATAGAAACTCAACTCGAAATTCATTTATTTCATCTCATTTCATTTCAAAATAAATATCAGTGAGAATTGGAAGAATGTATTAAACGGAAGAGTTGAATGTAGTGATGTAATGTAGTATGAAGACCACTTTGGCGATGGGGAAAACCTGTCTGCCTCAGACGCCAGTAGTTGCGGGTTCAATTACCGCAAGGAAGTAGAAAAAAGAAGTTCCGTGTCGGGGTGTTTATCCATTTACGTATTTATATTCTAGGTCCCCCCCTAGTTCGCTACATGGTATCCCATAACACAAGCTATGTTTATTTTTGTAAGCCAAAAGGTTTGCAAAGCAGATGTGACAGTGGGCAGGGCACATAGCTCGAAGAACGGTAAGCGACGGTAAGTGACGGCCACGTAGGTACTGAGAGACGCAGCATAAGTAGGAAGACCGACGATCAGGGTCAAAGTCGCCTTTAAACGCGGGATGTAGGTACTATCCAAGACAGTTCCACCTGACTACCACAAAGTTCATTTTTGCTTACATTTTAAAAATAGAATAGATGATGATGATCCGCTATTTCCTCTTTCTAAAAGCCTGTTTTTTATATTCCGAAAGCCTCATAATAACACCTAGTGAAATCGGAGCCCAAAATGCACTAAACACAAAATCTCGTCTTTTGTTCATCGCTAGTTGATCGTTGTATTTCCTTCACCGCACGAGGCGTTGCATTCGTGTTCTATCTCAACCAAGTCAATCGGTTTATGTCCGTGGTGGCATTTTGTTTTCACTATCTATAAGTAAACTATAATTAATAACGAATAAAATAAATAAATTTTATCAAACATTTAAAATTGACCTTTACAAACCTTGTTTTACGGTGGAATTCAAAAATAACTCTCTATCCTAGCGCTAAGATAATTAGGATTCCAGATTTTCAATTTGTATGAAAGAATAATTTATTGAAAATTATGATTATAGAATCTAGAAACCATGAATATAGATTCCACTTTTAGACACCCGTTTTTAAAGTTGTGTAGAAATTTGCGTGTCTGCAAGGGCCATAATTTCAAAATGAACGTTTTCTATTATTCTGCTTAGCCTGTTGTTGTTGTATTAATATCATACAATTTGGTTGTTGAAACCGAATAGTGAAGTTATTGAGCTCCTAAAGAGGATTCATGGGCCCTACAGTCTCTGACCTGTCAAACTACGTTTTGATGGGTATGTAAATGTATGAAGATGATATTGCCGTTAAAGTGCTGCCTGTTTACATCTAAATTTTGATTTGATTAGATTAATTTTGTAAGGAGGCTATATTCTTTGAGAAATTCCTACGGGTATGAAAATTATTATAAGGTAGTGTCGCTGAATAATGCCCGGCTCCTAAGATGGCCCCTTAAAAAAATACAGTTATGATTATACGAAACATTTTGAAATTTCGCGCGCTTATGCTATAAGTACCATAAACAATAGTGCAAGTGTGTTTCATTACCGGCGCGTCGCCATTTCTAAGACAAATGACATTTGCTTGGTCATATCAAGACGATCCTTGGCGTCCGTACTAAATAGGGTTCATTTTAATTAGCGCATCACCTCCTGTGTGTGTCTTTCTTAAACTCCTAATATCTAATTTTTTTTAAATAAATAAGAAATTGCGCAGCATTAACATTTCATATGATAGCAACAACAAGGCACATATTGAACAGTATCTATTTGAACGTTGTTTTTAGTCTCCCATTTTATTTGCGACTAATCCCAAACTTGACCACAATGTCAATCCTGATAAGAACCTTCAAAACAGATCATCCGAGCTTATCAAGGAATTAATTGGTTCTCTATGAAAGTGTGATTGTTACTCATTCATACAACGGTTTATTGATCTGTCCAAGGTTACCGGTTGATTAAAGCCCCGGCCAGACTGTTTAAAACAAGTTTTTAAACCAAAGTGACCTTTGTTTATAAGTTTTACAACCAACGCAGAGTTTCATCCACACTGTTGAAAGCGGCGTTTCAAACAAGCTTCCAACCAAGGATGGATAAGTTCGCGCTAAACCACGCCCCTAACTTGTTGCTAAGCGAAATTTAGTTGCATACAGCCGTCTACACTGTTGTAAACTAGGAAAGTCACCTTGGTTTGAAAACAGTGTACTCTATGCTTAACGCTGGATGTGTGCAGCAAAGAACCGAGTGACGTAGAGAACCTTGCTCCCTTGGAACCCTTTTTCATACATACATATAACTTCACGCCTGTATTCCTTAGGTATACTGGCTAACCCCCTGAACACCAGAGGTTATAAGACCATCTGATGTCTCATTTGACTTTGGGGATATTATAATGATGGATAGAGACAGAAAGGGATAGTGACAGGGGGTTAGCCTATCGCCCACAAAAAAGCCAACAAAATCTCTGTCCCTTAACTGACTACTATTATTGGCACTTTTTCCAACAATGTGATGATCGTCAATCCGGTGATGAACATCATCATCACCGGGAGAGGCCTGTGAATATCTGAATAACTAAGAGTTTCCGTTTTCTTTTTGCGGTATTGAACTCTAATAAAAACGATCAACCGTTATAAGAAATGGATTTCATCAGTTTTGATGTTCATCATTCAGTTTTTGATCCCAAATTAATTTCTTGACTGGATAATGAAAAAGCTTTTCCCCAAATAACTTTTTTTACATAAAAAGGATGGGCATTCATTTATCCTTCATGACACCTGCTGGAAAGAGAACATGAGGACTAAGATAGTACACGTCTATCCATAAGAAACCTATTCACTCAACACTATATTTTTAGAAGTACCTATAACAAATTCACATTAATGACTGCATCACAGTTAAAACCTATTAACGTTCATATATCACAGAGTAGGCGCTATTTGACTCGCTGCCAACATTTAGGAATGGGAACTGCTTTGGCAACTGACACTAGTGCATTAAATAAAACTTTATTACACATTCGATATTCTTGTTACAAGTATTTGTTTACGACTGCAACGTAGAAAGTACGTCGATATGTACCTACTTGCAATTGCAGGGTCATGTATGTAGGAAGATCGAAATTTAAAATATCTTAAACTAGCTGTTAGCTTATGATTTCAAATCCCGCGGGAATATCCGGATGAAAATGTGCTATTCCAGACTGTACACTATCACTATGCCAAATATCATCGAAATCCGTAGAGCCGTTCTGGTGTGATTGAGGAACAAACATCCACATTTATAATATTAGTAAGATGTTATTTCAGCTTATTTTTTATAAAATTAAGTATTACTTCCATGCTTGACTGGGAGTGATACAAAGCATAGAAAATGCCAGCTGCTTCTCTTCCCGGACATACTGTAAAAACCAGTTAAGGGACAGAGGTTTCATTGAGGTTTTTGTGGGCGATAGGCTGACCCCTATCACTGCAATAATCTCTCTCCATCATTATAATACCTCAAAATGTTGTCAAATGCGACATCAGATGGTTTTATAGCCTCTGGTTTTCTGCCTACCCCATAAGGGATACAGGCGTGAAGTTATGTGCGTTTGTAAATATTTATATTAAAGCAACGTAGGCTCAATTTACAGTATCAACTCTGCAAAAAACTAAACTAATCCGATTTCACGAAGAGCCACTTCTTTCCTAAGCCCATGTACTTCGACTTCATCTGCACATATTATCTGTACTTCAACCTCAACTGCACATCAGGTGAGATTAAGGTTAAACGCGGGTTTAATTAGAGCAATAATATTTGGCGGCAGACAGAAGGGATTCTACAACCTCGCTGGAATCAGTCGCTTTGTACGACACGCTTATATAGGGATGGAAGCGTTTACAACCAAACGGGAGTAGCTCATTTTAGTCGTAATTTACAACATTTACGGAGAGCGAAGGGTTATTCTTCGTCGTGGCGCCGTGGTTACTGTGTATATCAGACGATATCGCAGGTTGAGCGTGCTCGCTGCGGCCAGTATTAGGATGGGTTAATTCACGATTCATTTCTCACGACGACTTCCGTGCTTCGGAGGGCACGTTAAGCAGTCGGTCCCGGCTGCTGTCTACTTGTATACAGTAGTCGTTAGGGTTTGTCAGTAGCCATATCGGCACCCTGAAATATCTGACATCCACCAACCAGCACTGGGCCAGCTTGGTGGATTACGGTCTAAACTTCCTCGACACCCAGAGGATAGACTCATAGCCCTGCAGTGGGCTCATTACATGGAGTTGTGATGATGATGATGATGTAGGGTTATTGTAAGCCGCGCTACGATTCAAAGTTCAAAATTCCACTTCCGGCTGTGTTTGAATCATAAAATTACAGATAAATAAAGTGTCCAATCTCCAATCGCTACTACACAATAATCAACAATTGCATTACATTAAAAAACCGATTCTAATAACATTTTTAAATCCTTGTCAAAACTTTGGCAGAAGTATAAGGTCATAAAAAAACATAAGCACGAATTGAAAACCCTCCTTTTGAAATTGGAATGAAACGATATTGAATCGTATTTTCTCTTACTATTGCCAACCTGCCCATACGACGCACTATCTTGTATAAATGGATCTCTCATCTGTCGATACTTGAGCTATAATTTTATAATAATTGCATCATTAGTTGCGCAGCACGTTGAGCACCGTCATGTCATTGAAAAAGCACATTGCTAGCAAACTAAGGCTTGTTACACATATAGGTACAAAAAAAAACTCAAACTCAAAAAAATATTTATTTTGTAAGTAGTACATACACTTGAAATAGGTCAAATTATTTACAAATTGAACTGAATCTTCCATCAATTCGGAAAGTCGATCTGTTGACAAGTAGTAGCAAGAAACTGATCAACAATAATCTTTAAAAATGTACAATAACAGTTTACAGCCCGTGAATCCCATCTTCTCGCATCTGGATATCTACCTATTTACATGCGCGATTCTATAAGTAAACGTAGGTACCTAGTAGGCAGGATAATGTCAACCCCGAGACGAGACTACGCCGCTGCTGCCACCCACCTGCAGCCTCCACATACATTGAAGGGTAGTGGAAGTCACCACGACGAGCACCCTCGTACTGACGTCTGCAGTGAACAGCCGAAACAAGATGGCTTCATTAAGGTGGAGCGGAAGAAAAGACAACGGCTTTGTCGCAACAATTGCGGCACCGCTCCGACAGGACCTAACTTTCTCCTGCATCCCGCTGTACCCGTCACGTACGTGTACGTTTCACGTCTCCATTACTCCACGAAGGATGCTGATGTCGTAGAGTACTTGGAGAAAAAGACGAAGTTCCGGCTCAGGGTCGAAAAACTGGAAACGCGCAACAACGTCAACTTTAATTCGTTTGTTGTGCGCGTACCCCGGGACCAAGTATCGGTGTTCCTGAAGGAAGAGCTGTGGCCGAAGGGAGTTATCTTCCGCAAGTTCCGCGGCCGCCGGCCACCCTCAGAAGCCGCCAGACCCGCGCTTCACGCCGCCGCAAAGTCGTGATTTGTGTTTGTTTATTTATATATATTATATGTTAGTTTTAAGGTATTTATTTTACTATGGGCCTCTGTAATAAATTATTATGTTTTTGTTTATATTGCCTGAAATAAATGATAATTATTATTATAGCATAGTATAAAGAGGGGTTTATACATTTATTCAATGCCTCAAATATACGTTAATGTTGAATATAAGTTTGTTTGAAAGTTGGAATGTTTTAAATGACACACTTTATAGCGGATAATTTATCATACTTCCTAGAAATATTATAAACGTGAAATTTAGCATGTATGGATTTTACTTACTAAGTATATCCATACTTTTTATCCCGTTATTACCGCAGGATAAGACATGGGCATGGATAAGGATAAGTCAGGATAAACTAGTATTTAACATATTTACTCGACATTTCGGTGTTCCTAACCCCTCACGGTACTTGTGTGTTTAATTTAAGATAAAACTTGAAAACTAAAGAAAATTTTATGTGGGAACATGGTTTATACGTTCAACTAAATTAACTCTGTCTCACTGCGGTTTGTGCAAAGGATAAGTCTGACAACTCTCTAGGGGACGGTTTGGGCGGCTACCTACAACATCAACGGAATAACTAAAACATAAATATGACACGTGGCTCTGAAATGTTAAAGTTTATATGCCGGACACGTGCAGGCGAAAGTGAATAGTTGTATGATAGGGCTTTAATTATTTAAGCTAGATGTTGCTTCCATGCTGGACTGGGAGCGAAAGAAAAACTTAAAATGTACCTACCAGCTGCTTCGCTTCCCAGGCATACTGTAAAAGTCAGTTAAGGTACCGAGGTTAAATTGACGTTTTTGTGGGCGATAGGCTGACGCAGACCCTGTCACTGCAATAGTCTCTCTCCATCATTATAATACCTCCAAAGTCAAACGTGACATCAGATGGTCTTATAACGTCTGGTGTTCTGCCTACCCCATAAGGAATAGAGGCGTGAAGTTATGCATGCTTTATGCATGTTATTAACTTACCAGAAGAAAAAAAGGAACCAAAGAAAAAGAAGATGGTGGATGATACAAATGCACAGGAATCGTACACTGTTGAAATGTACACTGGAATGTACACTGTACAGTATGTATTTCAATACTTTGTGTGGCCGCTTCGTTGTATTAACTCTCACGTTAATCTCTTTGATGTACCGCCACTTGACCTATCGCCGAACGCCAAACGGCAATGTTAATGCCGTTGCCAAATTATCGCGTTAAGTCGTGGCTACACCTACAATTAATTTCCAATATCGCAATAATAAATGGAATTTCTCGTTAGTGTGGCTCCAGCGAAACATATCGATATAAAAGCCTAATTTATCGTTGTCGATGGTCGCATGCTTGCCCTGCGAGATATATAATCTACGAGGAAAAGTTATTGCGATTTCGTCCACGAATTCGGCGGTAATATGATTTAAAAATACTTCAACAGCAAGACGGCAACAAAATACCAAATTGAACCCGAGTAGGTTAATACTATTGCTAGTGTAAATAATAAAATTGTATGGGTCTAGGTACGTGACGAGCCTAGTAAAACAGATGTTTTTGAACCTCCTTTTCAGATCGTTCTCGTAGGGGCGCGAGTGAATCTATCTTTTCTATAATCTGGCTAGTACGACACATATGGATTAAACAAACATGATACTTGACTAATTTTTGATAAGAAGTATATAATTAAAATGATAGGCAACTAGTATTAATCAGGCTTAAAAATAAAACAATATTTTTATTCATTGTAACCAAAATCTGAATCCAGCAATTCTTATGGAATGAATCGTCAGTCACAGGTATCGCTGTTTCCTACATTGGTTATGAAACTATCAAATTTTAATTTTTTTTATTCATTTTTAAATATGAAAATACCAAAACCACCAACAACCGTTCGATTGACAACAGTGACACCAGAATAAGTTGCCATTTAAAAAGTTTGCAAAAACCCCCATTGTCTACTTTTGTTTTTACCGACTTCCGTGATTAACTTTTCAACCGACTTCCAAAAGGTGGAGGCTCTCAATTGGCGTATACATGTTTTTTAAAATCTTTGTTGCACGATTATTTTGACATTTATAAATTGATTTTAAATATTCTTGTTTTCTTCAGAGGTGGTCTCATATTAATGTCATTGAAAATGATTGATAACTTAACGAAAAAAAAATAAACTTTCCAGAACATATGTATGATTACGGAGAATATTTACATTCATAGATACATAACTTATGGTATTCAACCTCTGTCCCTTAACTGACTTTTACAGTATGTCCGGGAAGAGCTGTAAAAGTCAGTTAAGGGACATTCTATGTTTTTCTTTCGCTCCCAGTTCAGCATGGAAGTTGAATATTTAAAATGATGACCTTATAGGTACATCAGCCAAAGTATTGACTGAAAAAGGATTTAAAAATATTAGTGAAATCAGTTTTTTAATGCTCTACATTCGTATAATATGTACATTACATTCTACTCAAGCAAGCTTAGTTTTGTACTTATCAATCGATTAATAATAGATTTCTTTGTTAAATCATAATTTCAATACAAGATTTTTTCATACAATAACATATCCGAATTAAACAACAAGTATTGTGGATTGAGATTCGATATAAAAATCCACTAAGTATAAATAAATATTCTCCTTCTTGTTATTATGGTTTTAAAATAACACCAGGAATTTTCAAGTCAAGATAAAGATCAACAACAACCTCATATAGGTGGACCGTGGCTAACCATTATAGTATTGTTGTGTCAGGTCATAAAACAAAAGAAGTAAACATTTTTTGCTCAAAGAACATAAACGCTAATTATTTTATAGCGCCATTTCCTTGTTGTTGAGACAATTAAACCTTGGACTAAATCGTTGTGTTATTTTTTTTGTTACCAGTACCTATTAAAAAACTACTATAGGTACTTGTTTGTAAATACTTTTTACCCGACTATGGCGAAGCAAAAAGGAGGGTTATGATTTTGAACTGTATGTATGTATGTGGGTAAGGATGATCATCTGTTCCCTCATAACTTCTAAACTAGTAACTAATCATAATTAGAAATTAAAAAAATTCAAAATTCAAAAAGTTTTATTCATCTTAGGAATTTCACAAAACACTTGATGAAGTCAGTCATCACATACTTCGGCTTTAACTAGTTGTTGATAGTTGTTAATTAGATATTACAGTGGACCAAGAGACAAAAAAAGCCGGCGGATAAAACTCTTGGCACTCTTTTTCAGTCAGAATTATCAAATTAATACAAATAGGTACAGTACAAATTGACCGTGACATGAAAAAATAACAAACACAAGACAGCTAATTGTGAGAGCCAACGTCATGCCACAACCAAATTGCTTACATAGCAAATGCAATTAGCTATGGATGCACAATACGAACATGACAAACTGGGACCAGAGTATTTGAACAAGAATGGAATAGACAAATGAAGGGTCGTTGAAAGCCTCTTGATTGTCCGCTGGTTATAGGCTACATGACGTCACCTAAAATTGATTAGCGCCCTCTAGGGGACTTGAAGTAAAGAACTAAAAAAAAATTCTTGTCGGTTTCGTGTGTGGATATCAAATGAAAGAGCTTTGTTCAAATACTTAAATACTATTACTTCAAAATCAGTGAATTTTTTTTTCTTATTTGTCTCATTTTCATTTTATTTTTTTTATACGCTCAGGTTTACTTTACAATGATGATGGCAGTTCGAACTACACGCCTTAAGCAAGACATGGCAAGAAGATACACAGGAAAGGGAGTCCTGGAGAGACAGAGAAAGAGAATAGAGTGTCCTGGGCAGAGCGGAGAGAGCAGAGCGGAGACTTTGCGCAGCTGTGGGACAGAATGGATAAGGTATAATTAATTTTATTTTCATACTTAAATAAGCATTCGGCCACTTGTTTGGTGATTTTTTTAGGCTTTTTATTACAACGAATGCAGAGTATTAAAAGATCCGACTTCACGTCTAAAACTTTGGCTGAAGTATGAGGTTGTCAATGTAAATGTTCTACGTACCTACTCACAAATAACTTTTTAAAACTTATTATTTTTTATGAAGTACTCAACTAATTTTAAATTTACATGGGCCCACCCCTGGGACCCAATTCTCATTTCAATAGACAATTTCCCTATACGCTTTGAAAACATGTAAGACAATTTGCTAATAGAAAAAGGCGATGGGTGGCTAAAATCTGTATTCTAGACCTCCGTAGACTTTGAATCCGCACGGAAATCCCAATGCGACCGGAATTAAAGTTTACTCTGTGAATACTACGGTTTTTTCCGTCCGTTTCGTCAACTGTCAATGTCAACGTCAATGTGTTTTCATCCTTCATCTACAAAACGGGAATCGGTACAATTGATAGAAACTGGAAATGAAATTATTATTTGTAGTCAACATTCATTGTACATGCATAATAATTTAATGCAGTCCACATTACAATTGAAATTAGCTGATTTCAGTAATGTTCATTTCATTTTCGAAAAATGCTTAGTAGTATAATCTTTCTTTACACCATGATCAATAATATAAAAGAACTAATAATATTGCAATGTTGTATTATGCGACACAGGTACAGTAGGTATATGCATATTATTATATCCTATCCTAACCATACAATGACTAGAGCTTATGAAATGAAACATACTCTCTCATTATTGCATTCATTTCTATGAATGTCTCCGGGAAATGCACCCATCGGCCAAACACACTTTGATGGTTTAGGGCATAAATAACTTCCCCTATGCACCTTGATATGGAGGGTTGAGAAAGATTCACAATATAATTATTTCCAACCGGAGTTTGATTTGACCCTGTGCCCACAAAGTTCAAAGTACACAAAACCTGAAAAACAAGCAAATTATAATTAGTAATTGATGATTGTAACTAACGTATGGGATGTTTATATAAACAAACAACATATAAAAACTCACTTTTGTCTTTAAATCAATTTTCTTCTGAGGAATAAGCGGTTCCACTATTTGGATGAGGTTCCTCACGAGATCTTTTGAGAGACGGAAGTTTTTCTCGAAGTCGGCGTCGCTCAAGTCGAATGGCTCCACCCGGCACATAGCACGGCGTCGTGGGACAGCTGCAGCGATTTCACCATCTTCCAACATGTCTTGTACAAAAGCCGCTACAAACTCATCCATTATTCAGTTTTACGTTCACGTTTATGCATGCACCAATTTACCACAACAAAAATTACACACACAAAGACAAGCGACAACGAACGAATACGTCCACTTTTTGGACGCCTTTTGAGAGTCGAATGGTCAAGGCCATTCGTCTCGAGAGCCAGTAAAGGCTATCAGAAAGTAATAGACAATTTGCGCATACGCTTTTGCCAGAATACATAAAATAACTTTTTGATAGAAAAAAGACGTAGACGGATACTTTTTGTCGTGGACGTCTTCAGAGTCGAATGGGTGAGAATTGGCTCCCTGAAGTATAGTGAAACAAGAATATTGAAAATCGATTCAGTAACAATAACACAAAAAAAATAGATACATACGAATTGAGGAGGCCTTTTGGAAGTCGGTTGATAAAGAACAACAAAAAGTTTATGTAATAAAGAACTACGTATAAATTGTTTATTTTATTGAAAATGAAAATGAAAACTTTGTATTTGTAGTGGGTAATTTTATACACTTTACGAACGTCAAATGCTGGATGAGGGCGGCGCGGGTCCGGACGACATGACGAATCCTGGGGGAGGCCTCCGTCGAGAAGTGTGCGTCTCTCGGCTTATGAAGATAATGATCGCCCATTATCCACCAATGTCTTGGTGTTGTCTGCTACTACTTCTTCTTCGGCTTTAAAAAACTAAATGAAAGTAGAACCCTAGGTAGACCGAGAGGAAAAAAGACGGCGGAAAAAAACTCTCGGCACTCTTTTGTAAAAAGTGCTTATTATAGGTACAATTTGGCAGAAATACAGCTCTGCTATGACATGAATAAACAAACAGAATTAGAATATTAGAACTAATACTTATGTATTGTATAGTGCATTCCCACCTTAAGCGGTGATCTCGTGCAAGACAACGTGACTTTAACAACATACTATTCATCACCATCTCCATTAGTAATTTACATCGCGGACTTGCACAACACATAAAATGTTATACCCACTTACAGTCTAAGTGTCTATGTAACTCATAATATTGTCTTAAGTTTTCATGATGTAGGTATTATCATATACAGTTTCTTTTGATTTCCCATAACTCTAGGAAATTAATGGGATCATGTAATAGAATCAAATTACATGTGATGATTTCTCCATTTTTTTTTTTTCGTTTTTATTTTTCATACAAAATAATTCAATTAAGTCAAAACATTTTATGTAAAACAGCTGTATGCGAAGTATGACAACGTGGCATTTTCTATTTTTATCGCTATGCACAGGTGCAGTTCGCAACGTTTTGCGTCGTACATTGCATGCAACTTTCCTCAACGTTTAAAATGTATTTGTTGTTTATTGTATGGCTTCAGTGACGTGCGTCTATTGAATGAATGTTAATAAATTTATATAATATCGCATTTTTAATATTAAAGTGGATTGTATGGATAATAATAAATGAAGAATACTTACGTAAGAGAGATGCAAACCATCGCCTATCTCAGATGTTAAGAACCTGTTATTTATGGTTGTTAGTATGATAACATATCAATTAATATGTAGATATAATAGCTTATTATACGAGAATGATGGCCTAGAGTCGAAAACCTGAGGAAATTTTTTCAATATTATTTTTTAATATTTTTGCAAGGAATTTTACTTAATAATCGTGAGTTGGCGTTTTTAATTATGATATTAATGTGATGATTATAAATTGAATAATTAAAGAGAGAATTTGTAACAACATCCAATGTAAAAAAAATATTTAATATTTAACAACCGCTATGGCGATGGGGTAACCACTAATCGTTTGATGCCCGTGATCCTACCGCGTTGTCCTACTTTTTTTTTATATTGTAAGGATAGGACGTTTGTCTTCAATGCCACCTGATGGAAAGTGCGCATGAAGACTATGGTGTTACACGTCGATCCACGAGAAACCTATTCACTCGACACTTAAAAGGTCCAGGACTGTAGTGGTCGGGAAAAACAGACGCAGGCAGATTGTTCCACACCTTGGCAATCCGTACTGGTAGGTCCACGGCTATTTTTTTTTATTTTGGTCCTACTGCTTCTGTAGAACCACGATAAATTTTATTGGTGGTAGTTCTACTGATTGAGTAGGACCAAGACAAATATTTTTTCCTATGGTGGGTCCATTCGTATTATTTATAAGAACAAATTGTTTACTTAGATGAATAAAATTTATTTAATTTTATAAAATACAATATAATCAATATAAACTGTTCCGTTACTGACTGAGTTACTGAGTGACTGAGTGACTAACAGACAACGTACATCCGTAACTACTGGGCGTAGAGAGCTGAAATTTGGAACATACATTTTTTAGGGGATGTAGGGGTGCACTAAGGAAGGAATTCCCGAAATTCCCATGGGAACGGGAATTATTTGACTTTTTAGTTTGTATGAAAAATCTTATTCCTTGAGTGCACGTATATGATACTTGGCATAAAAGTTCTTCAAAAAGAGACTGGTTGTGTTATGAAAGGAATTCCCGAAATTATCACGGGAACTGGAAATATATGATGTTTTAGTTTGTATGATAAAATCTTATTCTTTGAGTGCACGGATGTGATACTTGGTATAAAGGTTCCTCAATAAGTGTCTGTTTGTATAATGGAAGGAATTACCGGAATTCCCACGAAAAAATAGGACTTTTGAGTTAATGCGTGTACGAAGTCGCGGGCAAACGCTCGTATATTTATAAAAGATAACTCATAAGAAAAAATGCACTTCTACTTTGGTACCTATAACAACGTAATATCAGCGCAGCTTATCAAGTGCAGCACTGTTTTCTGAATTTAGCAATTTCGTCACTATTTGAATTATATATCGTCGTTTTAGCCCAATTTGGCGACCTTTTTTTGAATTAATAACCATTTATTGTTTTTATTATAAGAACAACGCCACTCTGACGAGTTTTATAATCTTGGTTATTTATTTACTATTTAATATGGGGTCAAAAGTATGTATGTCTAAGTTAGAAAATATTTTACGAAATTCCGTGGATAAGGATAGGTAGTATTTTAAAGATGTTATTTCATGAAGCGTTTAATTTCAGTTTGAGTACGATATTAAATACATTGTATTTCAAAATACTATTAATTTTATATATTTAATTTATAGAAATTGACATTGGTCTATGAAGTGTCTAATATGTGTTACTATAGTTAGGACTCTGGGTAATATGATAGTTAATTTTTTGGTCACATAAATAGAACCACGGGCAAAAAAAATGACCGTGGACCTACCAGTAGGACTACAGGCAACAAACGCAACTAATTGTTTGTTTGCTGCACTGAATCTTTGACGACCGTTTTTGGCGATAGAGTAACGGACTCGATTTGACATTAGATTCGCTAATTTTAAATCACTCAAATGTCAAATTATCAGACTTCAAATTTAAAAATCGGTAACAATAACTACTTTTGAAACTATGACTCAAACAAAGGACTCGGCATTAAAGTCGTTACTTTTAAATATATGGGCGTCTCTTTTTAACTCAAAAGTGTAATCGTACGAGAAAAAGGAAAACAGTAGTTTTATTATTGCCTTTAATCAAAAACTAATTTTGAAAGAATGGCTAATGAAACAAAGAAATCGGCATTAAAGTCGTTACTTTTAAATATATGGGCGTCTCTTTTTACCTCAAGAGGGTAATCGTACGTGAAAAAGGATAACATCAGTTTTATTATTTAACAATGCGGCCAGTCGCCATGTTACGACACAGTCAACAACAAGTAGGCACGTCAGTTGTCATAACGACTTGATTTTGAAAATTTTGAAGAAAATTTAAGTGTTTTTATGTGAAATCGTTGTTGTGCAGAAAGCGTAATACTGCCATTATCATGGATAGATGCGATGAAAAACAATGAGCATTACGGCAAGCCGCCATCTTTGTTTCTGACTAAACAGGTATGTCATGTCCTCTTGTTTATTTAGACATTATTTTGAAACTTCTGAGTATCACCTTAAAGAAACTTAAAATTAGTTATTGTAAGGTCGAATATTGCCCATTATCTGCCAAAAATCTCCGTAACAAGCAAACATTTGTGCGCATGAACTTGTTTTGCTATGGATTATGTGTTATATGTAGTTATTTATTTACGAAAATAACTTTAAACATGTTTATCAGTTCTCCTGTACTTAGAAGGCAAACTATGTGCTGACTTTAGGGTTTAATGGCGTTTAAAAATATACAATATTTTTCTTTATCGGTGGGACGGTGGCTAGACTCACGTTGGACCTCCGTCTCACGTGACGGTAAGTGACGAAGAAGTAAAAAATAACAGCGCACGCGCTTAGGAACCACCTAGGGTTGCCATCTTTTTTTTAGAAAGTATATTTGAGTCTGAAAAGAATATCAAACAGTATTTTGGAAAAAAATAAACAGTATTCAATTTATTTTATGTTATAGACACATATTTTTAGAGCTTCTTGCACAAATCATTAATTAAAGTCTAGCATATTATAAAGAGTTTAGCTTTTTGTGCTGAAAACAGTATTTTGTTTCTATTCTTTGGTTCAACAGTAAACAGTATAATGTAGTGAAAAACATTATGGTTGGTAACCCTAGAACCACCACCGAAACTATGATATTTAGACGACAGGTTCCATAAATTTCGGATTGTACAATCTTTTCGCATGTGATAGCCCTGTAGTGTATGACAAACCTCATCCTATATTAATTATACAATATACTGTTCACTTTGGTCAAGACAACAAGTCTTTCATTGAGCTCCCTCGTGCACCAGTACATGGCGACCCTGCCAGGATTACAAAAAATACTTTTTTTTTTGTCAATATGGCCGGGGAGTTGTAGTGTGTGACGCACTTCCTCATTATGTATTGTGTTATAATAGTCGATATACTGTCAACTTGTAACCTGTAGGTACAGGCGTCTTTTATTGATCTCCCGGTTCCAACAGTGCAGCTCAGATTTTGGGGAAATTAGTAGTACAATTAATTAAGATTCAAAAAGTCTCAAGAAAAGCTAGTATTTATTCATTATCATCATCATCATCACAACTCCGTGTAATGAGCCCACTGCAGGGTATGAGTCTCTCCTCTGGGTGGTGAGGAGGTTCAGGCCGTAATCCACCAAGCTGACCCAGTGCTGGTTGGTGGATTACAAATTGGAATTACAAATTGATTATTTATTACTCAATTTGTAATTGTCACTGTCATAATATGAATAATCCTGAATTGGATTTGTCTAGCGACAGATTACATAGAGATTTTCCCGTGTCTGATCGATTTAGAACAGCCATAGCGCCCCGATAAGCGTGTCAACGGCAACTAATCCGAGTAATCCTGTAACGCTAGAGCTTATTCTAGTAGATAATAATACCGTTATTACATAAAAAATATTTAATGCGGGTAGTCGCGACAGAGCTCGGTCGGGTTCGCACACTGAATTAGCTTGGCTTAGCTATTTAAAACACTACTATCCTGGGTAGCTGGCGATGCACGCGACGCCTAGTGGAGTCCCGCAGCTGAAGTAGCGTGAATCCCCGAGACTGTCCGGTGGAAGGTAGCCGCTAGGTATCCAGTATGTTCCAGCACAGGAAGGGTGGATGTTGCAGTAGTAGGTATAGCAGTGAGCTACTTGGACCCCAGTAGTATGGGGTCAACACCCACAATACACGATAGTTTTATTACTTATATTATGTTTTAAACATTTATTATTTTTGCTCTGTACGCACAAAGTTTTGTTATGTTTACATAGGTCATTCAATGTTCTCATGTAAGTGAAAATTTAATGTTATTCTTAGTGCGATAAAAATTTGAATGAAATCTAAAAACCCATTTAGTTCGCTACATGCTATCCCATAACACAAGCTATGCTTACTTTGGGGCCATGTAGTTGTTGTGATAGTCTGGTTTTTTTTTTTTATTTAAACGCTTGCCAAGGCTCGGCTAGCTCCTACAGGCGCAGGTGGTGGTGGTTTGGGTTGCCTACCAATGGCTTGCGTAGAGCTTGCCGCGATCCGGGCTTGTGTCGGTGTTCGAAGACAGATCAAAGGGAGCTTGCGGCAAGGGCTTGCGACGTATTTACACGTTGGGACATATGCCTCGAGATATGCCCCATCTGTATTTGAAGGTAAAAAACTGCAAATAAAAAAATAACATCTATTATCTTCTCTAGCAAACTTTTTTCTTTGTTTTTGATTATAATTTAAATAAAAATATGTCCGCCATGCTTGCTTGTCCGGAACACAGTAACATGCTAGTTTGTCTTTCATATAAATTCAAGTTTTTAAAGGATACTATCGCCACCTAGTTGACAAGCCTCGAAGTATTTCAACTCTAAAAAAATGCGTTCGGTGTGGGTAGTTAAGTTCATATACACTAGCTAAGATAACCTGATTTTTTTCATTTTGCCTGAAAAAAACATTGAGTAAAGTGTAGCTCCTCCTGTCTTTACAGCGAAGGAATACGAGAACTTACGTGATGTGTTGGTGTTTTTTGTTGAGTAGTGACTCTGATAAGTTTGTTTGTGTGATATTGACACTTAGAAATGCCTCAAAAACTGTGCTGTGTTTCATCTTGTGCTTAAGCACTAATTGATTGTATGTTGTGAGGAACATAATGCGAAGATTAAGAATATTATTATAAAAAAAGTATTTCTTTATGTATAAAAGATTGGTGCCATGAAGTCAACAATTTGTTATGTGGTAAAACAGTAGATTGGGATGGAGAAGACATAATTAAAAAAATGGATAATAATTTTGTGTGTTGTTTTATTTTGACCACGATTTCCTTCAATTAATGCGCCCTTTTTAGATCACAAAAACCATTTTGTCATTTTTATGGCAAAAATCGGAGAAATAAAAGGGGGCAAAGAATTAAAATTTTAAATGATTTTTAAAAGTAACTAGCACTACGTTTTTTGGGCATTCGAATGTTCGATTTAGTTCGGGGTAAGAGCGCTAGATGGCGCTAGCGTACTTTTCAAGTCATAAGACGGCCATCTATACTTTAGTACTTATTCTTATCTATGCACAGTAACGCACCCGCAAGGGTGTAAATGGCATCCAAGCGTTTGTCAAGGCTTGAAGCTTGTACAGGCCTGAGAAGTCTCAGCAAGCCTGTAAATGTAGCATAATATTATTGCTCCAGTGTTTAAGGTCGAGAGCGAGTCGTAAGTAAATTGCCAATCGTAGATTTTTTACTATCTTTTTTATTGTAAGAATAGGCCGTTTGTCTCCCATGTCACCTGTTTGACAATGCGCCGATAAAAATACCAGGACTATAGTGGTCAGGAAAAATAGTTGCAGGCAGTTCGTTCCACACCTTGGTAACCCATACCAAAAAGGAACTAATTTTCAAAATGTCTTATTTTCCTATAATTACAGGGTGACTTGTAACAAATTTTAAATACTGAAGGAGAGCAGTCTGAACTCGATTCTGATCATAATTATGTAATAAAAGTAGGTATTAATTGTTTTACTAGAAATCCCTATGAATAATTAAAGAGACCTTACTACACTTTTCCCGACGCGCTGCCTCAGTCAACACGCAACAGCAGTGTTCCCGCCACACGCACACCAACACCCGTTAAGTATCTATTGCATTAGGTACGCTTATGTAACCATGCGCTGCGTAATGAATTCTTTAACTTTTGGTTAAGTTTACTCAGTAAATAATTAATATTTATTTTTTATTTTATTTTTTCTCTTCATGTTTATCTCTATCACGTCCTGGAATTTCGAACTAGTCACCCTGTATAATGTAACATACTCATTATTAAGTCAAATCCTTTTGATTCTCTTCCTTTATTACGTTTAGTTCTTATTTAATCCACAACACAGTAGTAATCCTATTCCTACAACGTTGCACACAGATGACCTTCATATCCATACACAGGTTAGCTATGACAACATCAGTGTAGCAATAAAATCTATCAATAGCACCTTGCGTCATTATTTGCTTAGCTTTAAGAACATGGTTCTTAAATACATCTGTCAAAAATCACTTCTTTCAGGGCATAACCGCTTCAGAAATGGCTCTCAATATTTATCTGTCAAAAACACAGTCATAATCGTCATCATCACAACTCTTTGTAATAAGCTCACTGCAGGGCATGAGTCTCTCCCCTGGGTGATGAGGAGGTATAGGCCGTAATCCACCAAGCTGGCCCAGTGCTGGGTGCTGGAAAACACAGTGGTGGTACAATAGGGTTGATTTTTCGTCACCAGCCAAATTTAAATGTTAGTTTCTTTGATACGAAATAAACGTACCTGCATATTTATTTTAGCGTCGCTCAGTACAAAAAAGTAGAAACAGGGAACCACAAACTATTAAAAAAATAGTCGCTGTTGATGAACATAGCTACTACGACGCGGCATTTCCTTGATAACACTACGACGTAGTACTACAAAATGTGTGTAGTAGCGCGTAGTCATCTTTATTTTAATGGTAATTTAGAGTGACCATGCCTTGGTTAATATGTTAGCGGATAAATTAATTTCCTTGTTAAAAAAAGTACTTTTTTTTTGCAAAAATCGTTGCTATAAATGATACTTATTGTGTAAAAAAAAATTGGCCGGTGACTACAAATTAACCCTGTATTAACACATTGTGAAACTTGCCCTTATGCGAAGATTTGACGACCGGCTGGTGTAGCGGTAACATACATTGCCTTCTATGCCAGAGGTCCTGGGTTCGAATCCCGGCGGCGGCGGATATTTGTGTGATGAACACAGATATTAGCCGTCAAGTCATGGATGTTTATATGTTTATTTAAGTTTATTCTAATAAAAAATATGTATTTAATCAATATATAAGTTTATATATTTCTTAAGTATATCCGTTATCTAGTATCCATAGCACAAGTTCTTTAAGAAACCTAATTTGGGCTAGATAATGTTGTGTGAGTGTCAGAAATATTTATTTATTTATTATTTATTTAGCCCTCATGGGGTTGACTTAGAATAGCCTTACAGTCCCTGGATAAGCGTGTGGTAAAAGTCTATTAATCCGAGTGTCGAGGTAGTGGGTCCGTCAAGCTAGCGACCACCCATAATTTCAAATCTGCCGCCCTATATCAGTACGCAACGCTCCAGTTCCGGCAATATTTTATGAAGAACCAGGTCCTTCCTAACCCCGAGTCTTCGAACTCATCTTCCTTTACCATCATGTTAGATTGAGATCAACGCAATTACATACATACATAACGTCACGCCTGTATCCCTTATGGGGTAGGCAGAACACTAGAGGTTACAAGACCATCTGATGTCACGTTCGACAAATTTGGAGATATTATAAAGATGGAAAGAGACTATTCAGAGGGGGTCAGCCTATCGCCCACAAAAACGCCTTTAAAACCTCTGTCCCTTAACTGACTTTTACAGTATGCCCGGGAAGAGAAGAAGCTGGCACATTCAACGTTTTTTTTTCGCTCCCAGTCCAGCATGGAAGACGCAACTAGTCTCAATAAAAAAAGAAGATACCTCCGTCCTTCTCATTTCCATCTATGCAACTTTGCTGTTTCCATATCGAGGAAAGGCATTGCACCTAAGTGCTTTCGCCAGGATTTACAAACTTACGTAGGTACATTTTGGAAAACAAAGTTAGATAGGTACTTTAGTAAATTCTTTGAATGCCTGTACCTAAAGTCTATTCAAACTTCGAACATTGAACGTAAACTCGCATAAGTTATCAACGGGCTTTGTTACAAGACTTCTGAGCACGTTCGAATAAACAAGCAAATCCTTTAACTTTACAATACATACATACTTACATAACGTCACGCCTGTATCCCTAATGGGGTAGGCAGAACAACAGAGGCTATAAAAATATCTGATGTCACGTGTGACTAATTTGGGGGTATTATAATGATGGAGAGAGACTTGCAGTGATAGGGGGTCAGCCTATCGCCCACAAAAACGTAAAAAAACCTCCGTCCCTTAACTGAATTTTACAGTATGCCCGGGAAGAGAAGCAGCTGGCACATTCTATGTTTTTCTTTCGCTCCCAGTCCAGCATGGAAGTAATAACTTTACAATATTATATTATATTTGTTTCTTTAATAAATAAATAAATACCTATTAGTTTAGATGATCAAAAATTCTGTAAACCTATTCTCAATTAATACAAATATTTGTACAAAAAATACTAGCAATCGTCAACGAATTTCGGCCATTTCTTTGATTATAGTCCAGTCCTCTACATGTTGTTTCCCGGGTTGCCTGGTAGAAATCGCTTTAAACGATAAAGCCGCCCGCAATGTCGTGGATAGTATTGTTAAAATGTTTGTTTTTTAAGTTATGTGGCAATAAAGAATATTTATTATTATTGTTTGTTTACTGTAGGTACAGATTTACATAATTTAACGACATCTAATCTTGCATAAAATTGTCAAAGGGAACGTCGTCTGCTTTAATGAGGTTCAAGCCCTTGACCTACGCTCGAAGGGCTTTGTGTTGAGTTAAACCATTGTACTAAGTTGATTGAACAAAAATACTGTTTTTAAGTAAAATATAAGAATTATATTTGCTGAGAAAATACTGAAAAATCTAAAATAGATTTTAAGATACCTATGATAAAGCATTATTTTAAAATTTTGTAATAGTATATTATGTAA
This sequence comes from Stenoptilia bipunctidactyla, assembly GCA_944452665.1. Lineage (NCBI taxonomy): Eukaryota > Metazoa > Arthropoda > Insecta > Lepidoptera > Pterophoridae > Stenoptilia > Stenoptilia bipunctidactyla. The sequence goes on along the minus strand of OX101729.1, from coordinate 4,702,907 downwards.
CAAGTGAGCGAAGTTACATACGACGTTTTTCAACACACTTGTGAGTAAAAGACAGACATACGTGATCATAAAATAACAAACACACTTGATAACAAAGCTGTGAATTGTGATTGAAAAATGGCGCCGAACCTCGCGCATGCGCGTAGGTTTTTTTTCCCGTCAAATGTGTCGATGTCTGTATAGCATATACAGCCTATTTTAAGTGAAAATGTTTAATTTGGAGTGGTACATAAATGCAAATATTTTAATATTTTATGACAAATGATTGTAAATTGTGAATAATTTGTTTAATATACAAATTTATTTTACTAATATAAGGCGCAAACATTTAAAAATGTAAGTATATGGATTTGAAGTGGTATAAAACCTCTTTGTTGTTTCTGAAAATATTTAGTGTATAACCCGGACCAATAAAATATGCTCTGTTTTCTCGCATGTTATTTGCACAAAGGTACAATTCAACATTGTAGGATTCATTATATTATGCACTAGGGTATAATATATTAATACACGCGTGACTTATAGCCCAGTTTATAGTTCTAAACTCAATAGAATAACGCTCACTTTACGAGCAAGTGTGTTGAAAAAAATATTTATTTATTCGATCGTTACTTTGCGGATATCCATGGCATTACATACATGAGTGATGCAACAAACACGCACTCGGAACACTGTAACCCGCACCACAAGTAGGGTTGCCAACTTTTTTTCTACAATTAAAGTATTTTTTTTATTTTTTTCTACAATTAAAAAAATATTTGAGTCTGAAAAGAATATCAACCAGTATTTTGGAAAAATAATCAGTATTCAATTTATATAATGTATTAACAGTTAACTAAATAATAAATGTGAACAGTTCTAAGTCCTTAAAAATACTTATAATTCATAGCCTGAATGGAATATTCCAATTTCTACAAAATCAAAAGTTAAAAGTGATTAAATAATTAAACCAAATTTCAACACCATAATTCAAATTTTAGACTCATAATCATTTAGTTGATTTTGTCTTATTTAGTTTAAGTTCATCATTTAGTTTGATGATCTAATTGGACATAATTTAATATTATTTAACTGTACCTAATTAATTTAATGTATTTTGAAATTGTTTATTTAATTTAATTTATTTTAATTTAAATTTAATATAATTGAAAGTGAATCGAAGTGAATTTGTATAAAACTTATAATAGGTTAAGGAGTGCTTAACTAACACAATATGAACTCTGGTCTGAAATAAAGATTTATTATTATTTTTGTGATGTTTTGTCTTCTCAGCTCTAGGCTGGTTATAACTACATTTACGGGTTACACCAAGTAAATGTAGTGGATTATTATTATTCGGTATGTCGAAATTAACTCGCCTTTCGGCGGAAAAGACCCGACAATAAGACCCTTCGGGTATTAGGGCAAGAGAGAAAGAAACCGGCGAACGATTCGGGCAGTATCGAGCAGCACCGCTTTCTGCATGCGTGCTGGAAGCGAACCACCGCCAAATCCCAGCCTTTCAAGGTGTCTGACCAGTGTGGCTGGGATCAAACCGTTTGCGGATATTACAACCGGGATGATTTCGGTGGACACATCCTCCCACATTTAGGTCACCTCGTGTGCAAGGTCCAAGTACTTGCGTTGCTTTTCGGTCTCGGCCTTCACGAGGTTCTCGTCATGTGGTATGGTTATGTCCACCAAAAACACCTTGGACGACGATCGGTCCATTAACACGATATCAGGTTTATTCGCTAGAATAGTCCTGTCCGTGATAATGGGCCGATCCCAGTAGAGCTTGGTGCTGCCGTTTTCGAGAACTGGCTCCGGCGTGTACTGGTAATAGGGCAGTTTCTGATCGATGAGACCGTATTTCAGAGCGAGTTCTTGGTGGAGAATCTTGGCTTATTATTATTATTATTATTTATACCTAAAGCTACACGCCTTTCGGCGGAAAGACCCGACAATTTGACCAGTCGGTCGGGGATCAGGGCAAGAGGGACAGAAACCGGCGAACTATTCGGGCAGTATCTAGCAAAACCGCTTTTTGCATGCGTGCTGGAAGCGAACCGCCACCGAATCCCAGCCTTTCAAGGTTTCTGACCAAAGTGGCTGGGGTCAAACCGTTTGCGGATATTACAACCGGGATGATTTCGGTTGTAATTATTATTATTATTATTAAACACATATTTTTTGAGCTTTTTTGCTCAAGTTTTTAATTAAAGTTCATCATATAAAAAATGTTTATCCCTTTATGCTGAAAACAGTATTTTCTATACTTTATTTTTGTTCAACAGTAAACAGTATAATGTAGTGAAAAACAGTATGATACTGTTAAAAACAGTATAGCAACCCTAAACACAAGACACCACCGACCAGAAGCATCCTTACGTAGGGAATTTTAGTGCCAACGCTGCGTCTCGCGTTCGAACGCACGTTTCATACAAAACAACGTCCGAACCATACGCGCCCACTTCCCGTTTGCGTTCGCTCCCGAACGGTCGTGTCTGCGGCCGCTCCCGAGTGTTCGTATTGCGCTGCCCTTGTTCCCTCCCCCGCACTCGTGCGGGTAAGGTCCCAAGTTAAGCTCTTTCGGAAAGTTTTCTCTTGTGGAGGCTGTGTGGTGTCGGGGCTAATTCATCTGCCCTTTTGAGGGCGGACCCGACTGCTGCCGGCCGAAGCATCGCTGGTCAGGTGGATACGTAACCGTGCCAACGAAGCCTGATCGTCCGCCGTTCACCAGCAATAGGTCCGTACTAGGTCGTTTTCTTTTTCAGCGCAATTTGTCTTCGTTAGACTTCATTTCAGCCCAGCATTATGCCTCGTCACCCTAAGTGTACCGGGATTAATTGCGATCATTGCGATAAGATCTTTCGTGATAAAAAATACTTTCAGGAATATTCGGATAAAGTCTACCTTGAGAATAAACAACTTAAGGCGGACTTAGATGCTGAAGAAACAGAACACAGTGACAGGATCGAATTGTTCAACAAATTGGTTGGAGATTACCATAAGATGAAAAAGGACAGAGATGCCCTTTCCGCTAAATACAAGTCCTTGCAAAAGCAATTATCCGCTCGTCCTCAAGTCGCCTCCGTTTCTCAGGGGTTCCAAACCGATTCTCCGGCGTCTCCAGATCCATCTGAGTGCGTCGAGCCTCCTTCAGATCGCATGTCGGTAGACTCCACCGCATGCAAACGGAAAACTACCCCGCCGGGTAGTGATTCCGACTCCGCTCCTCTAGTCCCAGAATCTCCTGCTGCGCTCACCGAGTTTCGCAAAAAATCAAAATCAAAGAAAAAGAAGCAAGATGCTTCTTCGACTTCATCTCCGTCTGTTTCAGCTGCTCCAGCCGTTGTTACTGCTCCGCAAAATGTCGCACCGGCGTCTGCTCCTGCGCCTTTTGTTTCAGCGATCCCGGCGTCCCAGCCTGCGTCGCAATCAGATTCGGCTCCGCCGATAGTCAAGTCTCCGCCCCCCGTCTTTCTACGGGACAAGAGCCGCTGGACCGAGGTCTCAGCTCTCTGCGATAGGCACAATCCCAAGATCCAGTATAGTAAGGCATCCAACGTGGGTGACTCTATTAAGGTCGTTGTCAATTCCATTTCTGATTTCAGGAATCTTACTCGGCTTCTTGCTGATCAAAAGCTCGAGTACCACACTTACGCCCTCCCTGAGGAGCGTAAGATTCGTGCCGTCCTCAGGAACATGCCGTTCGAGCTCTTGAACGAGCAAATCCAAGAGGACTTGTCTTCTCAAGGCTTCCCCGTCAAATCTGTGCACAAAATGCACAGCTGCCGAGGCAAGCAGTTCCCACTTGCGCTAGTAATCCTAGCGAAGAGCCCGCAAGGGCAGTCCATTTTCAGAGGCAAGCCCACCGTGTGCGGTCTCTCCAACATCCGCGTCGAAGCTCCACACAAGCGTGGTTTCCCAGGTCAGTGCCACCGCTGCCAATTGTATGGTCATGCGGCGGCAAACTGTTTTGCTTCCCCTAGGTGCGTCAAGTGCCTAGATCCGCATGGGACTAAGGAGTGCTCTCGCACTCCCGAATCGCCCACCGCTCCGTCCTGCGTCTTGTGCGGCCAGTCAGGCCACACAGCAAACTTCCGCGGCTGCCCCAAGGCACCGCGTGCTGCCAGGGCTACCGTGAAGCCCATCGAGAACTGGAGAGAGCGACCGCAGCCTAGCTCGGACGCTCCTCCAGTCAGTTCAAAGGCCCCTAAGGCCTTTACTTCTATCGTTCCAGGTCAGCGCAGCCGGGTCGCGACTCAATCGCAACCGGCCGTCAAATCGGCTTCCCAGTGCCAGAACGCAAAAGGTTCTCAAGACCGCATGGCGTTCTGGATCCAGCTCGCTCCCATCGACGAGATCCTGGCTTTCGGCGCCGCTCTCGACGCCAGCCCAGAGGGTTTCAATGGTGCTCTTCCGGTCCTAACCGAGTTCGCTCCCCTTATGAGGAAACTCCAGCAAGCTCAACGTTTCTAAACGTAGTCCTTCTTTCCAGCTTAGTTTCAGCTTTGTCATTTCTGCTAGTCTTAGCTTCTGAATTTCTCGCTTTCAGTTTTTGGTGGCAGCCGTCCGGATGCCGCTCACTGCGCAGCCTCTCTCTCCAATTGGCTGTCGCTCCGATGAAGACTAATGGCCTCAACCAAGGTGAGCTAGTAAAGGGGGATGTTTAGTGGGTATGCTCAGCTTCACTGAGTGAGTCACCACACTGTCTGGGCATTCTATTTCCGTTAGCCACTGGGGTTAACAGCTTATAGAATGCCCATTCGTCCGTAACAGGATTCATCCTCCTCCCGCTAAAGCTTGCTTTACTGGTTAAAGCTTGTTTTAGTGGGTGCCAAACGATTTACTTGGCGGAAAAACAAAAAAAAAAAAACCATACGCGCGTTCGATACGGACTTTCGGAATGTGCCAAGCGCCGCGTATGATACGCGCGTACGGTACGGAAAATGTTATGATAGTTTGTATGTTTGAATCTCTCTTAGTAGGTGTTATATAAATCTATGGGTAGGTGTGCCTATTTGAAGATATGGACGTACAGTACGCGCGTTCGAACGCGTAACGCAGCGTTGGCACTTAAGGACAGGCGGCAAAAATCCCATCCCTTGAGTGCACGGATGTGATACTTGATATAAAGGTTCCTCAATAAGTGTCTGTTTGTGTTATGGAAGGAATTCCCGAAATTCCCACGGGAAGGGGTTGGACTTTTTAGTTTGTATGAAAAATCTTATTCCTTGAGTGTACGGATGTGATACTTGGCACGAAGGTTCTTCAAAGAGTGACTGGTTGTGTTACGAAAAAAATTCCCAAAATTCCCACGAGCACGGGAAATATATGATTTTTAGTTTGTATGAAAATAACTTATTCCTTGAGTGCATGGGTGTGATACTTGGTATAAAGGTTCTTTGCAGTGGGTGTCTGGTTGTATAGTTTTTGAAATTTTCACGAGGAGGGTAGTTAAGCGCATACGAAGTTGCGGGATAAAGCTAGTACATTTATAAATTGAATTTAAATTAAAAGTGCTCAAAATATTTTTTATTATCTATTATATTTCAAACAGGTACGTAACATGAAATAAAACAAGCAATAATGATTTAACAATATGTTGAGACCAACTAATGTGAACCCCCATTTTTTATTTCATGGACCCCCAAATTTATTTTCGCTGACGTAGACCCCCTGCAGGTTGTCATAGACCCCTGGGGGTCGATATAGACCACTTTGGGAATCACTGAGTTAGAGTAAAGGCGATGATGTAACGAATACACGAGAAGCCCCGCGCGACGCACCGCTTGTACTTAAACGTGCCCTCAGTGTGCAACGACCATTTCTAATCTATTTCTGTTTCATTATGTTTTTAAATTAGGAAGCCCTTATCACAGTGAGACAAACAAATAAATACAAAGATATAGGAGTTCAAAACAATAAAAATAGCGACAACTAGTGAAACATAAAACATACATACATAACTTCACGCCTGTATCCCTTATGGGGTAGGCAGAACAACAGAGGCTATAAAACCATCTGATGTCACGTTTGACAAATTTGGAGGTATTAATGATGTTGAGAGACTATTGCAGTGACAGGGGGTCAGCCTATCGCAGTCAAAAAAATCTCCAATAAAACCTCTGTCCCTTAACTGACTTTTAAAGTATGCCGGGGAAGAGAAGCAGCTGGCTCATTCTATGTTTACCTTCACTCCCAGTCCAGCATGGAATAGAAATAGAAAAATGAGTTTCCAACGGTTTAGGTTTAGTTTTTAAGATTTGGACGTGATAGCAGGCAATAAAATGCATAAGTTGTTTGATAATTCGTTGTTACGCACTACATCTGATGCTTTTCCGATCCGAACGCCAGAAATGACGGTCCGTAGAACTATTACTTTGGTAGCTTACGCACTCAAAAACTCAACTCAAATATTCTTTATTTTGTAAGTATTTAAATACATTTGAAATAAGTCAAACAATTTACAAATCGAACTGAATCTACCACCACTAAATCTGTTGAGAAGAAGTGGCAAGAAACTCAACAGCATTCATCTTTTAAAAATAAGAGAAAAAAAAATACACAATATCAATTTACAGCTAGGGAATCCCATCTTCTTGCATCCGGATATCTTATAGTAAACCTTTTCACATAACAATTGTCCTTAAATCTATCGAAGGGTTAATCTTAAATATTTTGGAATTTTATTATAAAATAAAGCGTACACATTGACCCATGAACGAGTTGGTGATCTTCCGGAGTCTACTAATATCCATACACTAAATCCGGCATCCTTCTTCCGTCATTTCATTCAAAGTTAAATTGTGAAATAGTGCTTTAGAAACAATTTGTTTTGTTAAGACTTCGTTTCACCCAATATAAATAATACTTTAAACCTTTACAGCATCCAAGTGCAATGCTGTCCTATGTGTATCATATCGCGATATAACGGTAAAATGTTATCGAAGTGACCATTTTAGCCCTGCAATAGACAAATATAGACTCTTGTTCCAGTACAGTAGATAACTGTAGCGATAGATAAACATAAATATTAAATGGCAACCGATATAATATGATTTATTTATCTAACCTTTAACATTTCACATTCAAAACATACCTAATCATCATAAATAAATTGATATCTTATTAATTTACGAAAGCTATAATTTAAATGGAACTAATTGTTTTCGTACTATTCCACTTCTTGTATAAATAATTCAGTATGCTTCGTTATAATTATTCAAATATAGGTTAATTATACATTCTAATCATTTGTGTAGACAGTGTTCCCAGGAGATTTGCATACGAGTTGCAAAACCCAGTAACCGATAGTATAACTGGTGCCATTAAGGAAATTCAACTAATTTGTTTTTATCGGAGACCTGCCTGATGGTAAGTGGCTTAGCAAGGAACTGGCTTAAAGTGTTGCCAGTGCACATTTGGCAGATTTTATAAATGTGGTCAGTAGTCCGGTGAACTCTGCTGACCATCAAGCACCAGTCAGATTTTACGACAACTTTATCCAGGGGCAGTATCCTGAGGCCGAACATACGCTGTGGAATAATCAACGAATGCTGAGCATTAAAACACCAACTTCACTTCATAACTTTGGCTGAAGTAGAAGATCGTCAAGGTAAACGATCTCCGAATTCATATATATTTCATGTGAAAGAAGAATCATCAAAAACAATTCACTTACTCAAAAGTTATGAGGTAAAAAACATTTAAAAAAAATATACAGACGAATTGAGAACCTCCTTCTTTTTTTGAAGTCGCTTGAAAAGGGCTCATATGCCAGTTTTATTAACGTAATATCACTATTAACAAATAAATAGATGTCGTTAGTCGAGTTGAAGTTTGAGAGGTCCAGCGGGGCTGGCATGCGACTATCAACAACGATAATCTTGTTTTTTTATCGATATTTTCTTAAAATATAGCACAAAGAGTAGGTTTCACAATGGCAGATATAGTTCTGTGGGTTTAATCATGGTATCGAAACGAATAATTCTATCTATTACGGTGCACATGTTAGCTAACATGATAGGATAAAATACTTCGGTAAAATGTATCTTGTCGATTCGAGTCTATCGATGTTCGCATGCGAGCCCTGCTGGGTATGAATCCCAGAATGTGAAACTTGGTGTCAATGGGCGTCCGGTTGTATTATGAAAAGAGTTTCTGAAATTCCCACAGGAAGGTTAGTTTAGCGCGTACGAAGTTGCGGAAAAAGCTCGTATTTTATAAAGAGCCAGTACTGCTATATTCTACCTCGGTACTGAACATGTGAGACCAAGCAACGGGTCTCGCAGGGTAAGTCGAAGCACTCGATTGACATACGACAAGAAACAGTTAAGAATAAACTCAAAATCAAATTGAAAAAGTATTTATTGTCTACTTTAATGTAGCTTTTTAAGTAATAATTTATAAGTAATAAATGTAGATAATTATAAGTAAGTATTAGTTGTAATGAGACTCTGGATCGCACAGTCAAACTGTTTCAACAGTTTTGTGGGACTGTGTTCTTAGAAATAAGATTTTTGTAAACTTATTAACAAACAATAAATAAAATAAAAAAATCATATAAATAAAGTCTACCGCCATACACTTATCACAGACTTCCCGTTTGCGTTCGCTCCCGAACGGTCGTGTCTGCGGCCGCTCCCGAGTGTTCGTATTGCGCTGCCCTTGTTCCCTCCCCCGCACGCGTGCGGGTCAGGTGCCAAGTTAAGCTCTTTCGGAAAGTTTTCTCTTGTGGAGGCTGTGTGGTGTCGGGGCTAATTCATCTGCCCTTTTCAGGGCGGACCCGACTGCTGCCGGCCGAAGCATCGCTGGTCAGGTGGATACGTAACCGTGACAACTAAGCCTGATCGTCCGCCGTTCACCGGCAATAGGTCCGTACTAGGTCGTTTTTCTTTTTCAGCGCAGTTTGTCTTCGTTAGACTTTCTTTCAGCCCAGCATTATGTCTCGACACCCTGAGTGCATGGAACATCAATGCGAAATCAATCGTAGTCGTATTCGTAATCTCAAGAGCGACAAACAAGCCCTTCAGGGATGGTCGCAAGAATACCAAAGGGAAATTGCCATATTGAAGGAGGAATTATCAGCTCTTCCCTCGTCTTCAGATTTCAGTCAGTTGTCCTCAGATTTCAGTCAGCTGTCTTCTGATTTCAGTCAGTTGTCCAGCGAAAAACAATCACTGGAAGCTCAACATGCAGCCGAGAAGGCTGCCCTTCTCGCTCAAATCGAGTCCTTGCGAGAGCAATGGTCCGCTCGTCCTCAGGTTGCCTCCTCTTCACAGGGGTTCCAAACCGATTCTCCGGCGTCTCCAGATCCAACTGAGTTCGTCGATCCTTTTTCAGACCGCATGTTGGTAGATTCCACCGCATGCAAACGGAAAACTACCCCGCCAGGTAGTGATTCCGACTCTGCTCATTTAGTTCCAGAATCTCCTGCTCCGTTCACCGAGGTTCGCAAAAAGTCCAAGTCTAAGAAGAAAAAGCAAGATGCTTCTTCGACTTTATCTCCATCCGTTTCAGCTGCTCCAGCCGCTGTTCCTGCTCCGCAAAATGTCGCACCGGCGTCTGCTCCTGCGCCTTTTGTTTCAGCGATCCCGGCGTCACAGCCTGCGTCGCAATCAGATTCGGCTCCGCCGAAAGTCAAGTCTCCGCCCCCCGTCTTTCTACGGGACAAGAGCCGCTGGACCGAGGTCTCAGCTCTCTGCGGAACGCACTCCCCGAAGATCCAGTATAGTAAGGCATCCAATGTGGGTGACTCTATTAAGGTCGTTGTCTGCTCAATTTCTGATTTCAGGAATTTCACTCGGCTTCTTGCTGACAAGAAGCTCGAGTACCACACTTACGCCCTCCCTGAGGAGCGTAAGATTCGTGCCGTCCTCAGGAACGTGCCGTTCGAGCTCTCGAACGAGCAAATCCAAGAGGACTTGTCTTCTCAAGGCTTCCCCGTCGAATCTGTGCACAAAATGCACAGCCGCCGAGGCAAGCAGTTCCCACTTGCGCTAGTAATCCTAGCGAAGAGCCCGCAAGGGCAGTCCATTTTCAGAGGCAAGCTCACCGTGTGCGGTCTCTCCAACATCCGAGTCGAAGCTCCACACAAACGTGGTTTCCCAGGTCAGTGCCACCGCTGCCAATTGTATGGTCATGCGGCGGCAAACTGTTTTGCTTCCCCTAGGTGCGTCAAGTGCCTAGAACCGCATGGGACTAAGGAGTGCTCTCGTACTCCCGAATCGCCCACCGCTCCGTCCTGCGTCTTGTGCGGCCAGTCAGGCCACACAGCAAACTTTCGCGGCTGCTCCAAGGCACCGCGTGCAGCCAGGGCTACCGTGAAGCCCATCGAGAACTGGAGAGAGCGACCGCAGCCTAGCTCGGACGCTCCTCCAGTCAGTTCAAAGGCCCCCAAGGCCTTCACCTCTTTCGTTTCAGGTCAGCGCAGCCGGGACGCGACTCAATCGCAACCGGCCGCCAAATTGGCTTCCCAGTGCCAGAACGCAAATGGTTCTCAAGACCGCATGGCGTTCTGGATCCAGCTCGCTCCCATCGACGAGATCCTGGCTTTCGGCGCCGCTCTCGACGCCAGCCCAGAGGGTTTCAACGGTGCTCTTCCGGTCCTAACCAAGTTCGCTCCCCTTATTAGGAAACTCCAGCAAGCTCAACGTTTCTAAACGTAGTCCTTCTTTCCAGCATTCCTATCTCAGAGTGAGTCTGATCACTCTAGATAATATCTTAGTTTCAGCTTTGTCATTTCTGCTAATCTTAGCTTTGTTTTTCTCACTTTCAGTTCCTTTTGGTGGCAGCCGTCTGGATGCCGCTCACTACGCAGCCTCTCGCTCCAATTGGCTGTCGTTCCGACGATGACTAAGGACCTCAATCAAGGTGAGTCAAAAGGGGGATGTTTAGTGGGTATGCTCAGCCTATCTGAGAGAGTCTCCACACTGTCTGGGCATTCTATTTTCCGTTAGCCACTGGGGTTAACAGCTTATAGAATGCCCATTCGTCCGTAATAGGATTCATCCTCCTCCCGCTAAAGCTAGCTTTACTGGTTAAAGCTGGTTTTAGTGGGTGCCAAACGACTTTCCTTGGTGGAAAAAAAAAAATTAAAAATACACTTATCACCCTCATTTCTTCGGTCGATTGTCTGTAGAAAGACAAAAGATCATAAAGAGGGAGTTTAGTGAGTAGAAGTCTCACACTGTCTGGGATCATCTGGCCGGGGGCCTGTCCCCTGGCAAGTGCCCTTTCGTACTTCTGATGTATTCTCCTCCTCTCCTCTGTGAGCACCTCGTACGGTCAATAGGCCTGCGGGTGTTCTGAGGGGTAGTCTTCTGTGGCGGAAAAACAAAAAAAAAACAAACAATACACTTATTACCACCCCATAGCCAGTCTCCGTAGTGCAGTGCTTAAACGCTACTAAGCCAATTGTGAGGTCGCGGGTACGATTCCCGCAAGGAACAACAAAATAAAATGTTCCGATTCTAAAAAATATAGATAAACGTTCAGACTCGGAACATTTTCAGTGTATGGCGGTAGACTTTATATGAATTTAGTAGTTACCTCGCATTTGACTATTGCCTGGTCTCACATACAGTACCTACTGGCTCTTTATAAAATACGAGTTTTCCCGCAACTTCATACGCGCTAAACTACCCACCCTGCGGGAATTTTAGACTATTTTCATAATACAACGGGACACCCATTGAAAGAACCTTTATGCCAAGTTTCAAATTCTGGGATTCGTACCCAGCAGAACTAGCATGCAACCATCGATAAAGACTCGATAAAAAAAAAATAGAATAAAAAATAAAAATATAGTTTGGTTTTTCTATACATTTTATACAGGGTTAATTTTAATTAACACATCACCTCTTGCGGGCAGCGTCTCCACATCAATCCCAATAATATTTGTTCTACGACTTTTTGCAAATCTTGATAAATAACACACAAATTAAAAAACAAAAAAATTTTTGCGCCTTACTCTTCACTTTGTAAGAAGTACCTACCTATTATTATTTTGAAGCGATATATTACTGCGCAAGGTGCGTGGCATACCTACGATCAGAGTTAATAGAGTTACGCCTCTAAAGAGAGGCTATAAATATTTATTTTATGGGAAAGCTAAAATTTTTAAAACTATTTATTTTAAAAAGTTGTAGAACAAATGTTGGGATTGATGTGGAGAGGCTGCCTGCAAGAGGTGATGCTCTAATTTTAACCCTGTATATATGTGTTTTATATTATAGGACCCTAGTTCGCTACATGTTATCTCATAACACAAGCCTTGCTTAGGTACTTTGAGGTCATGTAGTTGGTGTGATTTTCTAGGTTTTTTTTTTTTTAATTTAAGAAACCAACAGCTTTACAAATATGTTATCTTAAGACTAATTTATTTCAAGTAAAGCTAATTACAGGATTCTATTAATATTATAATAATTGAACTGCGAGGGTCGAACCAGGAGAAGAAGACATAAACTTACTAGGAAGGTATATACCCTATTAACTTAATGATAAATTGTAATAATAATCACACTGTTATATTTCTATGTAAATGATAAAAAAGAACAAGTTCACAGAAAAAATATACACAAACATTAAACATTACATTAAAGAAAATAAATATTTAAAAAAATGTAAACTTAAACTTTTTTATGGCTAGGTATTTAAATGTTTTTTTTTAATATGAACCGGCAATGTGTTATGAAGCTCCAAATCCTTCCTAAACTTAGACCTCAAAGGTCAACCCAAAAGGTCAAAGGTCAACCGAAAGGAAAATATGGTATATATATATATATATTTTAATAAAGGTCTTATAATATAACTTAACAAGCTTTTAACTGTTTACTGAGTGATACAAAATTAATTATACAATCTATCAGAAACAGACGAAGTTGTTCCAAATTTCATCTTTCTCGGTTGAAACTGTTCAATTAAGGTGGTTAAAGTTAAATAATGAGTCTATCTGAAAACAATAATATACAAGGTTAAATTAAGTTTAAGTTAATCTATCAACCCTACCTATTAAAACCACTAGTTTTACTCCTATTAAAATTGTAAATAGGAAAATTTGTGAGGATAGGCGGATAAATGTGAGTAAGTAGGTATATTTGGTAAACTTTTTGAGTTGAATTTAAGCACAAAAGTAGAACAAAATGTAAAATTATACAGGCTATATTTTAACAGTTTTTAAACTTTCTGTTTAGACGCATTGATCGCTGCATAACATTAGAAATTTACTGTTAAATTAATTATTAAATGAATAAAAAAGTTATGTATACATAACACAAGTAGACACATTTAAGTGTTTACAAATAAAGATTTTGGATTGAGATTTAATATTGAAACCCACCGTTATTCAGACTATAAAGGCGATTTAAAGTTACAAAATAAAGTACTCAAAATCGGAAGAATTCGCTAAAATATTCTTTTATTTTATGTACCTAACTACATGTTTTAAGATATCACTCTGAATATTTACAGAATGTAATTATTATTCTTCCATTTAGAGTAAAAATAAATATCTAATTACGTCCTATCTATTTACTAGTTGTCTTTGGCCTTTTATTGATATTTGCAACGGTTTTCTAAGAAATTATAAGTGCCTTCTTATTATCTAAAAAGGTATATTGTTTACCTAGTGTCTTTACTTCAATAACATTTCTAAACAAATATAAAACGAAATTATGGTAAAAAAATGCTTCTGACTATAAAAACAGAACCAAAGTTTCGAATTATTCGTTGATTGGCTAACGGCTCCTTAGATCTATCAAATATTACTAAAAAAACCATCCTGTCTTAAAAAATCCCCACGGAGTTTAGTCCAGTCATTATAGTCCAGTCATTTCGTCCGAAAAAAAGGCAAATAAAAGAAAATGAATTTGCGCTTCTAATTTTTTAATATGTTGTAGGGGATACCTAGAAAAGCTTAACTTGAGATTGTCGACCAAGCTTTCCTAGGAGCTTTCGCCGCCATCTTGGAAAACGCATAAAATTTGTTTTTCGGCAATAATTCGGCTATCCGATGAGATTCGAAAATTTTTGTAAGACACTTTTTGTAGCTTTCTTTGTGCTCTACAATAACGCCTGAATCATTTTTAGCGTATCATGCATCGTTATCGAGATATCGATCGATAAAGTCAAAAATTTAGGACACAATTTTTTTTTTCTTTTTTTTTCTTTGGGTCTTAATAAATATTAAAAATTGTGGAATTCAAACTTGTAGAGCATATTCAGATCTACAATTTCCTTCTTCGATTTTTTTATGTTGGACAAAAATTACGATCTCCAGCGCGCCGCAAAGTTGGTGAATCCACGCTCAGCGTCGAGCGCGCTCAAGTTAGTATATCGTATCGTGTTGAGTTTTTGCTGTGCGTAGTGTAAATCGAGGGTTCCGATATTCTGGGCAAAAATTTCGATATCTAGGTGGCTGTAAACTCGTTATAACGGAGTGCCCGCATAGAGCGCACAGTTTCAAACACAAGTCAGTTCTGGAGCACATTCTTTTCATTCACGCTTTTAGCGGTTGCGACACGACATCATCTTTCTATAACATCGGCAAGTCGAAGTTCATTAACACTCTCGAGAAAAATCCAGAGCTACGGTCATCGGTGGAATTATTCAAACAAGAAAAGGCCGATCCGGAGGTTCTCACTTGCGCGGGAGAGCAATTCCTTATCGCCCTATATGGTGGTGATAAGCACGAGAAGTCCATAAATATTTTGCGATTCCATCGCTTCGCAAAATCAATGACAGGGAATAAAGTGAATCACCTCTCACTACTCCCGCCAACCAAAAGCGCTGTGCGTCAACACATTTTCCGGACGTATCTCCAAGTTCAAACCTGGCTCGGATTTTTCAAGGATCCACCAGGATGGGGTTGGCGACAGACCAATCGAGGGCTTGAACCAATCACCAGCACCGCCGAACCCGCTCCGCCTGAACTATTAAAGCTCATTTCCTGTAAGTGTAAAGGAAATTGTGAGGCCGCCTGTGGGTGTAGAAAAGCGGGAATCAGTTGCTCCGTTATTTGCATGCACTGCAGTGGGCAAACATGCAGTAACGTCGCCAGAGTCGACATTTTGCTTGACGACGACGACGATGTCTGTAACGATGATGATGACGATGCTCTCATCGAATCAGCATCATTTCCAACGTTTCAACAGACACAACAACTCGAAGAGTTTACGGAGGATGAAGATCCTCAGCCTGGACCATCCAAGCGAAAAAAGACATGAAAAAAGTCCATCGTTCGTGTCTCGAGTGCAGAAAAAAATATTTTTCTTTCCGTTTATTTTGTTTTGTTTATTTTGTATTGTAAAAAAATAATATTTTTTACTGCACAAACAAATTATTTGTTTAATAAATTACTATTGTGTGATCCTTAATTTGTTGCTCTATGTACTTATTTTTTCCCATCAATTTCCTGAACAATTTCCCATTCGATTCGAGATCCAGACACAACCGAGCGAGCAGCTTGCTCGACGCTGAGTGTGGATTCACCGACTTTGCGGCGCGCTGGAGATCGTAATTTTTGTCCAACATAAAAAAATCTAAGAAAGAAATTGTAGGTCTGAATATGCTCTACAAGTTTGAATTCCACAATTTTTAATATTTATTAAGACCCAAAGAAAAAAAAAGAAAAAAAAAATTGTGTCCTAAATTTTTGACTTTATCGATCGATATCTCGATAACGATGCATGATACGCTAAAAATGATTCAGGCGTTATTGTAGAGCACAAAGAAAGCTACAAAAAGTGTCTTACAAAAATTTTCGAATCTCATCGGATAATAGTCCAGTCATTACGTACATTCAAAAAAGAAAATGAATTTGCGCTTCTAATTTTTTAATATGTTGTAGGGGATACCTAGAAAAGCTTAACTTGAGATTGTCGACCAAGCTTTCCTAGGAGCTTTCGCCGCCATCTTGGAAAACGCATAAAATTTGTTTTTCGGCAATAACTCGGCTATCCGATGAGATTCGAAAATTTTTGTAGGACACTTTTTGTAGCTTTCTTTGTGCTCTACAATACGCCTGAATCATTTTTAGCGTTTCATGCATCGATATCGAGATATCGATCGATAAAGTCAAAAATTTAGGACACAATTTTTGTTTTTTGCTTTTTTTTTCTTTGGGTCTTAATAAATATGAAAAATTGTGGAATTCAAACTTGTAGAGCATATTCAGACCTACAATTTCTTTCTTAGATTTTTTTATGTTGGACAAAAATTACGATCTCCAGCGCGCCGCAAAGTCGGTGAATCCACACTCAGCGTCGAGCAAGCTGCTCGCTCGGTTGTGTCTGGATCTCGAATCGAATGGGAAATTGTTCAGGAAATTGATGGGAAAAAATAAGTACATAGAGCAACAAATTAAGGATCACACAATAGTAATTTATTAAACAAATAATTTGTTTGTGCAGTAAAAAATATTATTTTTTTACAATACAAAATAAACAAAACAAAATAAACGGAAAGAAAAATATTTTTTTCTGCACTCGAGACACGAACGATGGACTTTTTTCATGTCTTTTTTCGCTTGGATGGTCCAGGCTGAGGATCTTCATCCTCCGTAAACTCTTCGAGTTGTTGTGTCTGTTGAAACGTTGGAAATGATGCTGATTCGATGAGAGCATCGTCATCATCATCGTTACAGACATCGTCGTCGTCGTCAAGCAAAATGTCGACTCTGGCGACGTTACTGCATGTTTGCCCACTGCAGTGCATGCAAATAACGGAGCAACTGATTCCCGCTTTTCTACACCCACAGGCGGCCTCACAATTTCCTTTACACTTACAGGAAATGAGCTTTAATAGTTCAGGCGGAGCGGGTTCGGCGGTGCTGGTGATTGGTTCAAGCCCTCGATTGGTCTGTCGCCAACCCCATCCTGGTGGATCCTTGAAAAATCCGAGCCAGGTTTGAACTTGGAGATACGTCCGGAAAATGTGTTGACGCACAGCGCTTTTGGTTGGCGGGAGTAGTGAGAGGTGATTCACTTTATTCCCTGTCATTGATTTTGCGAAGCGATGGAATCGCAAAATATTTATGGACTTCTCGTGCTTATCACCACCATATAGGGCGATAAGGAATTGCTCTCCCGCGCAAGTGAGAACCTCCGGATCGGCCTTTTCTTGTTTGAATAATTCCACCGATGACCGTAGCTCTGGATTTTTCTCGAGAGTGTTAATGAACTTCGACTTGCCGATGTTATAGAAAGATGATGTCGTGTCGCAACCGCTAAAAGCGTGAATGAAAAGAATGTGCTCCAGAACTGACTTGTGTTTGAAACTGTGCGCTCTATGCGGGCACTCCGTTATAACGAGTTTACAGCCACCTAGATATCGAAATTTTTGCCCAGAATATCGGAACCCTCGATTTACACTACGCACAGCAAAAACTCAACACGATACGATATACTAACTTGAGCGCGCTCGACGCTGAGCGTGGATTCACCAACTTTGCGGCGCGCTGGAGATCGTAATTTTTGTCCAACATAAAAAAATCGAAGAAGGAAATTGTAGATCTGAATATGCTCTACAAGTTTGAATTCCACAATTTTTAATATTTATTAAGACCCAAAGAAAAAAAAAGAAAAAAAAAATTGTGTCCTAAATTTTTGACTTTATCGATCGATATCTCGATAACGATGCATGATACGCTAAAAATGATTCAGGCGTTATTGTAGAGCACAAAGAAAGCTACAAAAAGTGTCTTACAAAAATTTTCGAATCTCATCGGATAGCCGAATTATTGCCGAAAAACAAATTTTATGCGTTTTCCAAGATGGCGGCGAAAGCTCCTAGGAAAGCTTGGTCGACAATCTCAAGTTAAGCTTTTCTAGGTATCCCCTACAACATATTAAAAAATTAGAAGCGCAAATTCATTTTCTTTTATTTGCCTTTTTTTCGGACGAAATGACTGGACTAGTTTGAAATATGCTTAATACGAATGAGATGGCAATCATGAAAATAAACTAATTGATTAAGTACATTTATACGCCCGTCATGCTGACTTATCATAATAAAATTAAATGATAATTATCAATAATAATCAGACTCATATTTAATACTTTTTAGGAGGAAATTTTTAATACTAGTTCTAGTTAATTCTAGAGCTAGGCAAGTATTTTAGTCAAATATAAACTTATAAAAATTTGGTGCCAATTGAAAGAATATAAACTTTAAAAGCTTTTTTAAAAGATTACAACAAACAAAACTAAAATAGCAAAAATCACCGTGTACCTATTACCTAGGTATATATCAGAATACTTGAACATAACATGGCAATACCAATTCAATGTCGAGGCATTGAGAGGCGGGTACACATTGGTGTAATGGAACTAGTAATGTACCTACCTAATGGTGTGACAGATTGCTAGTAATGTAACCTTTTTTTTTTATTAATTACTAGCTGACCCGGCAAACGTTGTTTTGCCATATAAATAAAGAAAAAATAGATGTTGGCCGATTCTCATAGATACCGGATAAGCACAAAAAATTTCATCAAAATCGGTCAAGCCGTTTCGGAGGAGTATGGCAACGAAAACTGTGACACGAGAATTTTATATTATAAATTATGGATGGGACGTTTGTCTTCCATGCCACCTGATGTTAAGTGAATATGAAGACTAAGGTGGTACACGTCCATCCACGAGAAAACTATTCACTCAACGCTTAAAAGTACTAGGACTATACTGGTCAGGGAAAATAGACGCAGGCAGTTCATTCCAAACCTTGGCGACCCGTATCAAAAAGGAACTGTCAAAGCGCTTAGTTCGACTTTTCGGAATATCTACCACATACGGATGGAAGTTCTGTCTGCGTCTAGTAGTCCGATGGTAAAAGGGTGAGGGTAATCGTCTTACGACGATGCTCTAAGGTCTGCAGTTTTTTGGTTGTAAGGTCGACGCCATTAATTAGTTTAGGGGCTCTTCGGTCAACGGAGTCCAGCGCTTCTAGTTGATATTTGGCTGAACCATCCCAAAGATGAATGCAGTACTTCATGTATGATCGCACTTGTGCTGTGTATAAGTTAAGATATATATTTTATATCTTAACTTATACACATAAACCTGCAAAAAAAGTTCCCATGATTTGGACGCCTCTCGAGTGCAAACTGAGCCGCAGTAGAGCGCGCTCGTGGCCTGCTCTAAGCTATCCGTCAATTTTCTGTATTTTGAATATCATCAAAGCTCGATGCTCAATTAGGACGGGCGTTCGCGCGCCCGTCCTAATTGCGCGAGCACCGCTCCCGAGCACAAATTGCGCCTGTGAGTGAGACTTGCTTCTGTGTGCGTGAAACTCGTCTAGGCTGCTCGACGCAATCCGTGAATTGTCGGTTTTTTAAAAAACATCAAAAGGACTCGGATTGCAAATTGGATAATTACGAGAGCAACTTGAAAATGTGATTTTTTATTTGTTAAGTTATCGTAACGATTTTGATGTCAAATGAAAGCCCTGGGTATAAAACCAATTTATCCTTGTTTAAAATAATCAATTTTTACAAAGATCGCATTGTTACCTATGAAGCGTGGTGACACGAGGCCACGGGGCCAGAATCATCGAAGGAAAACAATGAGGAAGTGAATAAAATTTTCTAACGGACAACCCGCGTCGTCAGTTTCTCTGTGTTTGTTTTTTCCAAAATAACAGCACTTTCCGGGGCTCTTCGAGGAATAGTTCATTATCTCCCAATGAAGGTGAGATATAAGATATATAACTCAATGGTTAAACCTCACAAAGAGTATTTAATTGAAATATGGGGTATGGCTGCCAAAACCAATATCAACCTTATTCAAATCGCTCAAAATAAATTAGTCAAACTTTTATTTAACTATGATTTTCTAACCCCTACCAAACTTCTGTATAAAGAAACCAAAATCTTGACAATAAATCAAACATTTATATACTTCACGTCGTGTCTACTAATTAGAAAAATATTATTAAAAGATATACATACTAACTTCTCTTTTACAAAAAGATCACAAATTCATGCACAAAGAGTCCTAAGAAGCTCTAACAATTTAGTTCTTCGGACACCAAGAACAAATTATGGTAAAAACAACATTTCTTTTTTAAGCGCCCAAATATATAACAAGCTTCCCAACAATATAAAAGACGCTAAAAGTACTCAAATATTCAAAAAATACTTAAAATCCTACGTACTAAACCAAAATATATGAGGCCACATCTAGTTACGGTGTATCGGTGTAATTATCCCTGTTCTGTCATATTCATCGTTCGATTTTGTATTGTGATTATGCATGTACCCACATTTAAAACTATTATTTGTTAAATGTTACGTTCTTGTGTATTTTAGATTTAGTTTACCTATAAGTTCTCATGTAAGTGAATTGATTTGTAATTCTTTTTGAGAATAAATGTCTTTAAACCTAATCCTTACACTTTATTCACAAGCTACAAGGCGCATACAAACCTTACTGTACTAAAGTGCGTTAGTACATTATAGTTCAATGTGCCGAGGCAATGTTAATAAGGAAGTTCAAATTATAATCATTTATTCCATCCTTACTAGCTTTCTTTATTCTCAAATACGGGCATAGTGAAAAATAACCTTTTTATTGCTCGCTCCATAAAGGGCGCTTCACGCGGCTAAGATACTACAAAAAGGTCACTTCCCGTTTGCGTTCGCTCCCGAACGGTCGTGTCTGCGGCCGCTCCCGAGTGTTCGTATTGCGCTGCCCTTGTTCCCTCCCCCGCACTCGTGCGGGTCAGGTGCCAAGTTAAGCTCTTTCGGAAAGTTTTCTCTTGTGGAGGCTGTGTGGTGTCGGGGCTAATTCATCTGCCCTTTTCAGGGCGGACCCGACTGCTGCCGGCCGAAGCATCGCTGGTCAGGTGGATACGTAACCGTGACAACTAAGCCTGATCGTCCGCCGTTCACCGGCAATAGGTCCGTACTAGGTCGTTTTTTCTTACAGCGCAGTTTGCAGCCATTTCGCCGTTCACCGGCACGTAGGTTCGTTCAAGATAGGGATTTTCAGGTAGTACGATGGATGCTGAAAATCAAATCGCTCAGCTCAAGGCCGAAATCGCCGAGATCAAGGCCGTGTTCGAGGAGGAAAAAAAAATGACCGTCCGTCATTTTAGGTCTCGTATCAAGTCTCTTGAGCAAAAATTGGTTGATAAAGATCAAACAATTGCTGCTAAAGAAAAGGAACTAGTTGAGTTAGACCAGGAAAATGATGTCCAACATCAAAAACTGGAAGCTAAACGTCAGGATATTTCCGCTAAACGTCAGGTTATAGCGGAACAAGCTCAGAAATTAGACGCTAGTCTTAAAGAACTAGAGGTATTACGCACTCGTCTTTCTCAAGCTCCAGCCGTTCCGGCTGGCTTGAATTTTCAGGTTCCTCCGGCAACCACTCCGATCCCGATTGCACAGGCCGCCGCGAGGGCCGCCCAAGCCCTCCTGTCATTTCCCTCTCTTCCAGCTTCTCAGCCCGCTGCGTCTAGTAGCGCCTCTTCGTTGCTAGTCCCCCCGGGTTTCTTGTCCATGTCTCCAGCGTCTCCAGTTCCCGAACCTATGTCGGTATGCGAGCCAGCTAGCCAGTCTTCTGCGACTAAGCGGAAAACAACACCGCCTGATAGTGGGTCTGATTCTAACGTGAAAGATTCGGTAGATTCAGAGTTCACTCTCGTCGAGAAAAAATCCAAGTCTAAGTCGAAAAAGAAGAAGCAGTCAGCAACTTCTACTTCGCTTCCTTCCCTTCCAGATAGCCAGGCCTCGAGTGATGTAGCAACGCCGTTGTCCCCAGCGATACCGGCCTCTGTGCCTACACTCGCGCCCTCATCCGTTTCAGCGATCCCAGCAACACAGCCTGCGTCGCAATCACAATCAGATTCGGCTCCGCCGAAAGTCAAGTCTCCGCCCCCCGTCTTTCTACGGGACAAGAGCCGCTGGACCGAGGTCTCAGCACTCTGCGGTAGGCACAATCCCAAGATCCAGTATAGTAAGGCATCCAACGTGGGTGACTCTATTAAGGTCGTTGTCAGTTCCATTTCCGATTTCAGGAATCTTACTCGGCTTCTTGCTGATCAAAAGCTCGAGTACCACACTTACGCTCTCCCTGAGGAGCGTAAGATTCGTGCCGTCCTCAGGAACGTGCCGTTCGAGCTCTCGAACGAGCAAATCCAAGAGGACTTGTCTTCTCAAGGCTTCCCCGTCGAATCTGTGCACAAAATGCACAGCCGCCGAGGCAAGCAGTTCCCACTTGCGCTAGTGATCCTAGCGAAGAACCCGCAAGGGCAGTCCATTTTCAGAGGCAAGCCCACCGTGTGCGGTCTGTCCAACATCCGCGTCGAAGTTCCACACAAGCGTGGTTTCCCAGGTCAGTGCCACCGCTGCCAACTGTATGGTCATGCGGCGGCTAATTGTTTTGCTTCCCCTAGGTGCGTCAAGTGCCTAGATCCGCATGGGACTAAGGAGTGCTCTCGCACTCCCGAATCGCCCACCGCTCCGTCCTGCGTCTTGTGCGGCGAGTCAGGCCACACAGCAAACTTTCGCGGCTGCCCCAAGGCACCGCGTGCTGCCAGGGCTACCGTGAAGCCCACCGAGAACTGGAGAGAGCGACCGCAGCCTAGCTCGGACGCTCCTCCAGTCAGTTCAAAGGCCCCCAAAGCCTTTACTTCTATCGTTCCAGGTCAGCGCAGCCGGGTCGCGACTCAATCGCAACCGGCTGCCAAATCGGCTTCCCAGTGCCAGAACGCAAAAGGTTCTCAAGACCGCATGGCGTTCTGGATCCAGCTCGCTCCCATCGACGAGATCCTGGCTTTCGGCGCCGCTCTCGACGCCAGCCCAGAGGGTTTCAACGGTGCTCTTCCGGTCCTAACCAAGTTCGCTCCCCTTATCAGGAAACTCCAGCAAGCTCAACGTTTCTAAACGTAGTCCTTCTTTCCAGCATTCCTATCTCAGAGTGAGTCTGATCACTCTAGATAATATCTTAGTTTCAGCTTTGTCATTTCTGCTAATCTTAGCTTTATTTTTCTCACTTTCAGTTCCTTTTGGTGGCAGCCGTCCGGATGCCGCTCACTGCGCAGCCTCTCTCTCCAATTGGCTGTCGCTCCGATGAAGACTAATGGCCTCAATCAAGGTGAGTCAGTAAAGGGGGATGTTTAGTGGGTATGCTCGGCTTCACTGAGTGAGTCTCCACACTGTCTGGGCATTCTATTTGCCGTTAGCCACCGGGGTTAACAGCTTATAGAATGCCCATTCGTCCGTAATAGGATTCATCCTCCTCCCGCTAAAGCTTGCTTTACTGGTTAAAGCTTGTTTTAGGGGGTGCCCAAAATTTTCTGTGGCGGAAAAACAAAAAAAAAAAAAAAACTAAGATACTACCTACTTATACTATTTTATCCTAAGATTTTTTTTATGGCGACCGGCTGGTGTAGCGGTAACATAAATTGCCTTCTATGCCAGAGGTCCTGGGTTCGAATCCCGGCGGCGGCGGATATTTGTGTGATGAACACAGACATTATTCGTCAAGTCATGGATGTTTATATGTTTATTTAAGTTTATTCTAATAAAAAATATGTATTTATTCAATATGTTTATATATTTCTTAAGTATATCAGTTATCTAGTACCCATAACACAAGTTCTTTAAGAAACTTAATTTGGGCTAGATAATGTTGTGTGAGTGTCAGAAATATTTATTTATTTATTATTATTATAAATATATGTATATATAGTATATCACTGACGACGAAAATAAGACACCCCTTTGTACGTTAAGATATATTTGACCTCTCTCTATCTAAAGATACGAAAGTTATAAAATATATATTTTAGGCAAGCGATATCATATCATAAGATAAAATATTATAGTATCTTAGGCGTTTGTAGCGCCCTTTAGTCCATAATATATGGACAGATTGAATGAATAACTAGTTCCGTTCCCATAATGTTGCCAACAAACAAATTACAGCCAAGCCTGTGAACCGTGACACTGCTCTTGCTCTTGGCACTCACACTTGGCTCTTGGCATTGCACTCACCGAAGGGCATACGAATTATGCAACGCACTAACCTACATAATTTACATATTAAAGTTTTGATACTAAGTATATGGAAAATTTACTTTTTTATTAATTTCATGATTTATTTAGTGCAATCTTAGTGCAATAGTCTCTCTCCGTCATTATATTGCCTCCAAAGTCAAACGTGACATCAGGTGGTTTTATAACCCCATAAGGGATACAGGCGTGAAGTTATGTATGTATGTATTTATTTATTTATATGTATAATTATTCATGTACACATACAGAGGTACTGTATGTGTACATACTGTATGTGGTGGTAGATTCAGTTCAATTTGTAAATTGTGTGACTTATTTCAAATCTATTTAAATACTTACGAAATAAAGTTTTTTTTTGACTTCAAAACTAAGGCGCTCTGAAAATTCATACATTCACCAGCACTGGGCCAGCTTAGTGGAAACGGCTAAATCTCCTCGTACTAGATAGCCCTGCAGTGGGTTCATTACAATGAGTTGTGATGTTGGCATACATACAAGAAAAAAAAAGGAGATATTTTTACAATAATATAAAAAGGCACAGCTTTTATATTGTTTTTTTGATGTTAGGAATGAACGGAACTTAAACTTACTGAAAGGAAATACAGTACTGTTGGTATAACAAATTGTGTGTACAGGGTCCGTCTATAATAGTCAATAATATTTAATAGTAGATTAAGAATGAGGGGTGGGTTTAAATTATGAAAGAAAAATTAAAAAAAAAATTCATTAATTAAAATTTCAAAATTCTTCAAAGTTTTAATCAAAATTAAAGTTTAATCTGTTGTTTACACAGGAAGTAATAAAATCGTTTCCATGTAATTGTATGTAGTCAAAAAATGTAAACAAAACTTAAATTTTACTCAAAAAAAAGGATTTTGGAAAGTTTGATTTATGAAAAATTATTTAAAAAAAATTTTTTTTCGTAATTCAGATCCACTCTTCATTCTTAATCTGCTAATAAAATATAATTGACTAATATAGACGGACCCTGTATAAATTCAACATTTATTTCGTGGAAAAGTAAGAAATATATTTCCTTCCTCAGTAATATTAAGAGAATATTAGTAAAGTTAAAGGCGCTTAAAGAATAATGATCACAGTTCATTACAGTCTCTGACCTGTCAAACTACTTTTTATTAGTTATGTGAACGTATAAAGATGATATTGTCATTAAAATGCTGCCTGTTTATATCTAAACTATTGGTGCAGACTTGATTTCATTTCTTAGGAACGATAACGGGATTTTCATTTCAAGTGGATGATACTAGTAGTCTATTGAGTAGCTTGAGAGGGTAAAATATTAAAATCCTTGCTGCGGTTTCTAACATAAGTAAATGATTTGGAATATACCGAACATGAGCTATTTTTTGCACTACATATGTGTTACATTTCATGAGTTGTCAAAAATCTGACAGGTCAGCTATGAACATTACTCTTTGTTTTATTTCTATCTATTATCGCAGTTTCACTCGTGGTAACTAAAATCATAAATAAATAATATAATAATAAATAAAATCCCCAGAAAATCACTCCAAATACATGGCCCCAAAGTAAGCATAGCTTGTGTTATGAGATACCATGTAGCGAACTAGGGAACCTAGAATATAAATACATAAACAGGTAAACACCCAGACACGGAACATTTTTTTTCTTGTTCCGTGCGGGTATCGAACCCGCAGCCACTGGCGTCTGAGGCAGACAGGTTTACCCCATCACCAGAGTGTATCGCCTCGGCACAGTACAGATATCTACAGTAATTCAACTCGGCCGCATCTTTGAAATAAATACCTACAGCGCCGCGGTCCGTTCAGATATGATGGGGCTGCCCGCATTCAGCGTTTAAATTACATTTTTTTTTTTGTTTTTCCGCCACAGAAGACAACCCCTCAGAGCACCCGCAGGCCTATTGACCGTACGAGAGCTCACTGAGAGGAGGAGGAGAATACGTCAGAAGTACGAAGGGGCACTTGCCAGGGGGTATTAGTCCCCGGCCAGATGACACCCAACAGTGTGAGACTTCTACTCACTAAACTCCCCCTTAATGATCTTTTGTCTTTCTACAGACAATCGACCGAAGAAATGAGCGACAGCCAGTTGGTGGTGCAGGCTGCGCGTAGAATTTTTATAAGAAGCACAACGTGCTGAATCGACTACTTACATCAGCTATGAGCTGGCAGACAGGAGATTGTCCAGATCAGAAGAGAGCTGGTTTAGAGGATCCGAGAGAACGTCCTTGGGCCTACGACAAGAGCGTTTGAAACATTTTGGATTGGGTTGGTACCCGACAGTCGCACGAACTAGCCTATTTGGATGATTTTCGCACCGTTGAAAGTGGGATACGGATAGGGACTTAAGGTATTGCTGGATGGTGGGGAGTTTGAGGTCCCTGTGTAAGTCCGCGTTCCTAACATAGTACGGGGCGTTTGTGGCCCTTCGACAGAAGTTATTTTGAACTACTTGGAGTTTGTATAGCAAACGAGGCTTGGCGTGGGCAAATACGGGACCGGCGTACGTCATGACTGGTCTGATACAGACCTTGTATAGGGTACATTTATTGCGCAGTGACATTTTACTGAGGCGACCTATCATGCTATTGAGTCGGCTGAGGTAGAATTTAGCCAGTTTGGTTACCCTGGTGATATGGGGTTCGAACGATAGCGTCCTATCGAGTGTGACGCCGAGATATTTGACCGTAGCTTGCCACGGTATGGGGACTCCACGCATGCGGACGCAAGGGTCGGACGCGGCCGCCCTTCGACGTTCTTTGTGAGTGAAGCAAATCGCCGAGCTTTTGTCGGGGTTTACTTCAATACGCCACTTCGAGAACCAGGCGCTGAGGTTGTTGACAGCCTTTTGTAGCTTTCTAACTATTGTTGACATTTCGCGACCGCGATAGTAGAGAGCAGTGTCGTCGGCAAAGAGGGCGAGTTGGACACCTTCGGATGGTTTGGGGATGTCGTTAGTGTATACCGAGTATAGTAACGGCGCGAGGACGGAGCCTTGAGGGACTCCGGCTTTTAGCGGATGGGGGGACGAAAGCGTGCCTTCGAATCTAAAGCGGAAGGTGCGATTTCTGAGATATGACGAAATTATACGGACTAACCTATCTGGGAGACCTATACCGTATAATTTGTGTACTAAGCCTGCGTGCCAGACCTTGTCGAAGGCCTTGGCTACGTCGAAGAAGACAGCGCCAGTTTTGAGGCGTCCAGGGTAGAAGCCGGAGAGAGCGTGTTCGGTGATACGTTGAACCTGCTGAGGGCAGGAGTGTTGAGCGCGGAAGCCGAATTGTTCGGCTATGATTAGGGGATCACCGTCTATAGGAAATAGGTGATTTTTGATACGCGTGAGTATGATACGTTCGAAGTTTTTACCCAGAGCCTTGAGGAGGCTGATGGGTCGATGGTTGGATGGGATATGATGGGGTTTCCCAGGTTTGGGGATGCCTATAACGATTGCCTCTTTCCAAGCTTTTGGAAAGTGACTAAGATCAAGGCAGGCGTTATAGAGTATTGCCAGAATGGCAAGAATCTGATGGGGGAGGTGCTTGAGCGCCTGGTTAGAGATACCATCCGCCCCCGGTGCTTTTTTAGCATGGAGGCGTTTGATATGAAGGCGAATCTCGTCTTCGGAGACCTTGACGGGTTCGCTGGTCGGGGGTAGGGAGTCCTTGAAGAGGACGTCGTCTTCTACCGCCTTTAGATGGGCGGGGTCGACGGGTTGGGAGCTGGGGGAGCATTGAGCGGCAATGCTGTCGGCGAACGTTTCAGCCTTTTCATCATCTTCAAAGGCTAAGGTGCCGTCTGGGCGGACCAGGGGAGGGACGTGGGAGACTGTGTCTATGCGAAGGCAGCGTGCCATTCTATAATAGGCCGTATGAGATGGAGTTATGTTTTCCATAAGCTCGTTAGCTTGAAGTTCTCTGTATTCCGCGAGGGATTTTTTGACTTTCCGCTGAAGTTGATTTGCCGTTAACCTATTCTCGGGTGTTGGATAGCGCCTGGCCCAGCGAAGTGCAACGTTTTTTTGTTTGATTAAAGCGAGGATGTGAGGAGGGAGTTTGGGTTTGGGAACCGGAACGGTTTTTTCGTTTTCACTGATGGCATTGGTGATGGCATCGGTGATAACGTCAACCGCACTGTCAATCCTGTCGGGGCTATTGAAATAGTCCGGAGGGAAGGCCAGTGGTGAGTCGGGAGCGCCAGAGAGAGTGGCAAGAGATTTCGTAAACCCTTTCCAGTTGGTAAAGGTTTTCGAAGAAGGGGTTGGATCGGAAAGACTGCCTAAAGTTAGGCGTACGGGGCGATGATCAGAGCCGAGGTCGTCGAGCGAATCAATAGAGCGTAGGTCTAGAGAGACGTTTTTGACCATGGCGAAGTCTAGGATATCTGGAGGATGATTAGGATTGGCAGGATAGTGGGTGGGAGAGTTTGGACATAAGATATCAATATCTATGTTCAGTGACTCTAGGATCTCGTCGAGTTTGGTGCCATTACTGTTGATTGAGTAGCACCCCCAGTCAGTATGTTTGCAGTTAAAATCTCCAAACATAATGACCGATTGGCCTAACCCCAGTATGGCCTCAAAGTCGCTGCGAAGGGGAGGCTTCTCCCTATCGCTGGGAAGGTAGATTGAAGCAATGATGATGGAGGGGTGGCCTGTGATGGCTACCTTGCATACCGTTGCTTCGAGGTTAATGAGAGGAGGAGTAGGGATTTGGATACAATGGAGACCACGCTTGTAGTAAATGGCAGTGCCGCCGCGATCAGCGTCGACTCTGTCATTCCGTACCAGCGAGTATTTGGGAATTGAGAGTCCTCTGCGGTGCTTGGGTTTGAGCCAAGTTTCCTGGACTAGAAAGAGGTCAAAGTCGTGCTTTTGAAGAAAGAGTTTGACTTCGAGTGGCTGGAATGGAGGGAACGCGCGTTAAAGGAGCCGAGGGTTAAGCCCTTTGGTTTGGTCTTGGAGCGACCAGACGTGGTTGTGGAAGCACGGGGGACACTATTATTTACCGCCATTGAGAAGGTTCCTAATGTGTTGAATGACGGGCGCGTGTTTGGCGATGATCTGGATGACATGGATATCATTCTTAGCTGTCGCGAGGTCAGCGTCTATGGCTAAGTATGCGTCGAGATCGGCGAAATCGAGGAGGGCCGCTAGGCTTATTTGGGCCTTTGCCTGAGGAGGACGGTAAGGAGGTAAATTCGGAGGTAAGACAGGCTTGCCCCAAGCGGGTGAAGCCAGCATTGGGGCGGGTGTGGCCTGAGGGGCCTTTTGGGATGTCGGAGGGACGCTGACGGAGGGTTGCGGAGGGGCGGGCTTTTTAGGCACGGCCGCCGACGGTAGTTTGGGCTTCGGAGCCCTGGGACAGCCGCGGTAGTTGGCTGTGTGGCCCGAGTTGCCACACAATACGCAAGCCGGGTCGGTGGGGGTGTTGCGAGTGCGGGTGCAATCGCGAGTTGCGTGTGGTACCAGGCACTTGACACACCTGGGGTCTGCACGACAATTGGCCGAGGCGTGGCCATAGACTTGGCAGCGGTGGCATTGGGCTGGGAAACCGGTTTTGCGCGGGCCTTCCACGCGGATTTTGATGTGACATACGTCTTGGAGATCACGAAAGATGCTCTTCCCCTTTGGGGAGTTTTCTAAAATAACTAGGGCTAGAGGGAATTTTTTTCCGGTGCTGGATTGAATTTTGTGAACGGCTGTTACCGGGAAGCCTTGGGTTATGAGACTATCTTTGATGTCTTGGTTTTCGATTTCATAAGGGACGCCCCTAAGAATCGCGCGAACTTTGCGCTCTTCCGGGAGAGCGTACGTGTGGTATTGGTATTTACCGACGGAGAGGAGTTTTGTTAGGGCACGGAAGTCGTTGACCGACGAGACTTCAACTTTAAGGTATTCGCCGACGTTGGTTGCTTTGTTGTAGCTAATTTTTGGGTTGCTTGTATCGCATTTTTTGGAGATATCGGACCACTTATTTTTGTCTTTTATGAAGACAGGTGGGGGTTTTATTTTCGCGGATGAAGGTTCGGGTGCGGGGGCCGTGTTATTAGGGACTGCTGTTTTTCTCTTTGGAGAGTTTGGGGTTGGAGAGGCCTCTGGAGATCGGGGGGAGGATTCGTCATTGTGACGTTGTTTTTTGTTTTTTTGTTTTTTGCGCGAGGCGGAATGCCAGTCGTTGCCGGTGTCTGGGGCGAGGCTAGGCCTGGGATACGTTTCTTCTTCACTATCCGAAACATGAGGGGACGCGATCGACATCCGGTCGATTTCCGAGTCCGAGGCATCCTGAGTAGTAGGAGCCGCGGGAGCATGGGTGTCGGGGGACGCGGGGGAGTCGCCAAATACCACGGGGAGTTGCGACAGTGGTAAGGACTGCGAGGTTTGGGTGAGGTCCAGAAGGGACTGTTTGTGATCGCGAGGTGGACAACGTGCTTTTATGCGGGAGTTGCGTTTGCGAGCTTTTGATGAGGTGTTTGACACCACTGAAGGTGATGGATTGGGATACGGTGCGGCGTTGGACCGGGGGTCGTGGCGAGACTGGGAGCGCGACACCGAGCGATTCGAGGCCTGAGTGGCCGGGAGGGACGCGGGGGGGACCTCGGTGGTCTGGGGTGGTGAGGCCTGAGGGGCCAGGGAGAGCGGTGCCTGAGGGGCCGACGCGGTGGAGGCCTGGATGGCCGCGAGTGATGCGATTTGCTGACTTATTAACGCGAGCGTTTTTTGTAATTCGGTTTGGAATTGATGGAATTGAATCTGACTTACCGCATCCCGGAGTTCTTGAACTTCTCCGGGCCTAGCCCTGGATTCGATGGGGGCCTCCATCGAATCCGGGGAACCTAACCTACTCTGAAAAAGAGCCCTAATCCTAGCTGGGGGGGGCCTACGTGCCGGTGAACGGCGAAGTGGCTGCACAAACTGCGCTGAAAAAAAGATCAACCTAACACGGACCTATTACCGATGAACGGCGGACGATCAGGCTTAGTTGTCACGGTTACGTATCCACCTGATCAGCGATGCTTCGGTTGGCAGTAGATGACTACCTTGAAAGGGTAGAGAGTCCACTCAACTTCCGCAGGGAACTTTCCGAAAAGAGCTTGACTTGAGACCTTACTCGCACGAATGCGGGAGAGGAACAAGGAAAGCGCAGTACGAACACTCGGGAGCGGCCGCAAACACGACCGTTCGGGAGCGAACGCAAACGGGAAGTGTTTTTAAATTACATTTGCCTTCTTTGTGTTTACTTCCATTTAGTTTTGTGACTGCAAATATGATTTTATTTTTATTTTATTTTATTTTATAATTGGCTCTTTAACAATAGGAACAATGGTACACTTACAAAGAAAGCTATTTTAACTTAATCTAAATGCCCCCATTAATTACAAAAGAGCACAACATGCACTAGATAACTAAAAAAACAAATATGCTGCAACAGTCTTTGGGTGAATTGACTAACTTAGTTATTTTACAATTAAAAAAAAATACAATCTACATTACAAATATAAATTATAAAAGATTTAAATTAAATTTATAAATAATTTTAAGTCACAAAAAATAATAATGACTACACATAAAGAATAATTAATGGCATTAAATAATTAAAGTGGTAATTTATACTTAGAAATATTACCTAACTACATATAAATTAATACAATTATAAATTAATTGAATTGACACACTAAATCAAATAAAGTAAAAATAGAACATTTATTTAAATCAAAGCATATTCATCAGTCATATCAATATGATTTCTTTATAAGTATAAACAAATAAAATACTTTGTAACTTGAATAAGAAGTGTTCAACAAAAACACAAAAATACCATGTTTACATTTGAACAACAAATCGGTCTTATAAATTAGCGACCGAAAAATACTTGCGCCGGCACTGAGACGCACGAAAATACATTTATTAAATTTTAAAGTATACGATCCGCAGAAAGCTCAATCAACAAGAAATATTTCGGTATGCAGACACTCGCGACTGGCCGCATGCCGAGAACGAGCCGCGTAGGTATAGCTCGCGTTTCGTCCGTTTGTATGAAGTTGAATTACTGTAGACATCTGTACTGTGCCTCGGCGTTTGAAGTTTGACGTTCCCGTATGCGTTTGAGTCCAAGCGGGGCTAGTTTTCGAACTGTTTCAGGTCTAAGTGATCTCCTTGGTCTCCACACGCACACATATTTAAGACTTTAATTATTTGGCGCATTAGTTAAATAATTATTTTATAATAAACTAGCTGACCTGGCAAACGTTGTTTTACCATATAAATAAAAAAAAATAGATGTTGGCCGATTCTCATAGATACCGGATAAGCACAAAAAATTTCATCAAAATCGGTCAAGCCGTTTCGGAGGAGTATGGCAACGAAAACTGTGACACGAGAATTTTATATATTAGATTTTATGTGGTACCACCACATTTTCCGGTTTTTAATGTATTC
This sequence comes from Stenoptilia bipunctidactyla, assembly GCA_944452665.1. Taxonomy (NCBI): domain Eukaryota; kingdom Metazoa; phylum Arthropoda; class Insecta; order Lepidoptera; family Pterophoridae; genus Stenoptilia; species Stenoptilia bipunctidactyla. The sequence goes on along the minus strand of OX101729.1, from coordinate 4,670,458 downwards.
TGATCTAGCTTTCTGCTGTTGAGTTAACCAAGGGTTTCAGTAGACTACAGTCTTGCAATAAATACTTTTATCTTAATTACACACAAACTGCAAAGTTTTTCCCTTCGTCGAAAAGGTAATTATCTAGCAGAGCTTAAGAGGTTTCATTATAAACTAGTTTACTCCTACCCTTAGCTTAATGAACTACTTACAAGTCTAGACTATTTACAGCCTAGTTCGTGACAAATGTATCAAAATATTCTGTAGTTATTTTTTACGAAGAGCAAAGTAATCTGTTTTCCCTGGTCAATGTAACTCTGAAGCAATCAAGCGTAAAGGGAATAGATATCTAGATCTTTCCAGGCCTTTTTATATTAATCATCACTGGAATTGGAAGAAAAGCAACATCTTTAACGTTATTAAAAAATTAACACAAAAATTATGCATTAAATATTTGTAGAACTCTTTTGCATAACAAAACAGCGAATTAATGTCCTGTTTAGACAAAGGTGATAAAATACAGACAAAGGCGCGTTTTATTTAATAAGACTTAAATAGTGAGAAGACGTTATTGAAATATTCTCTAGTAAACATCTAAATTCCACTCTGTGTTACGCGTTCGAACGCGCGTACCGTACGTCCGTATCTTCAAATAGGCACACCTACCCATAGATTTATATAACACCTACTAAGAGAGATTCAAACAAACAAACTTTCATAACATTTTCAGTACGCGGCGCTTGGCGCATTCCGAACGTCCGTATCGAACGCGCGTATGGTACGGACGTTGCAGTTTTGTATGAAACGCGCGTTCAACCGCGTCACGACCTACTCCTACCTACCTCGAAAAAATATAAAAGGTAGTTTTCCATTGAACTTGGCATAATAAACCTTGGTTATATGTTTAAGATTGCACATAGTGGTCATATATCTACGCTTTGGGAGCTGTGCCCATCCGCGTAGGTACGATCTAGTACCACTGTAATTCTATTTACAATATAAAGCTCCCAGTGTTCCAGATAAATGGACAACAGAATAAGGACTACAGGAAGTGCTACATATACAATTCTTTCATCCTGATAAGCCCAAGAAACTGGGATACGCGCGGGTGAGCCGTAGCACGTAGCTGTCAGTAATATGCAAACTAAACAAGGTGGCACTGCATATTTTGTCTATAAGCGACATTGTGTCTATTTCGCATATCGACATAGATTTTTCTTGCCATCATTGAAGGTACTATTGATGTCAATTCTCAATATAACGGCAACTCGCACTGGGACATGCCATGTGTGATCCCAGAGTCAACTACGCATCTGGTCCAGAGGTGATTATTTAATAATAAAGTGCTTTTTAATTTCAGATGACCCATGTGCACGTAAACCTCTGGCTTCTTCGCAATAGACGATTTTTTTTTTTTTTTTATACGTGACTAAACCCGCGTTTGACTTCAATCGCACCTGATGGTAAGTGACGATGAGGTCGAAGATGAAAGCACACGGGTTTAGGAAGTGACGATGTCAAGATTCAGATGTTATATACAATTTTATAGCCATTTGTGAGCACCTTCCATCCTTTGATAACCCTAACATGGACTATGAAGTGGGCGGCATCATCATATCTCTCCACCTGACACCAATACAAACGTCAACTAAAATACTCCGAAAGAAAGAGATGGCTAATCCTGAGAAATGTGTTATAATAGAGCTGTCTCTGTCGGGCATTGCAACAGTGTTCTGCATTCCGTTGATAGATGCAATTGGTTGGTTTATATTTAGCAATCGAGATTAATGGCAGGCATGCATGTCACATAATAGTGCAAGTAATTGGACTACAATCACTATTCAATGAATATACATAGGTACTATAGGTATCTTGCTGTTGATTGAGTGACATATGCTTGCTTGTTTGACAGTATTTTATCGGCTACATTTTGGTGAGTGTGCGAGTGCCCTTTTTGACCAAATTGAACCCACCCCTTTTTACCACCGGACTACCAGACGCAGACAGAACTTCCATCCCTATATAGTGGATTTACCAAGAAGTCGAACAAAACGCTTCGATAGTTCCTTTTTGGTACGGATTGCCAAGGTGTGGAACAATCTGCCTGCGTCTGTTTTTCCTGACCACTACAGTCCTGGAACTTTTAAATGTCGAGTGACTAGGTTTCTCGTGGATGGACGTGTAACACCATAGTCTTCATGCGCACTTTCCATCAGGTGCCATGGAAGACAAACGCCCTATCCTTACAATATAAAAAAATATAAAAAATATTCGCATGTTGAACGCACATTGGACGCATCAGTCTTTGGCTCTATTCAACATTGGCGTGCCATGCCGTGCTCAATCAGTAAATATGAAAAAACGTAGTTTACCTTTTATTTTATTTTAAATATGAACTAATAGCCCGTTCACACATGGTCTCCGTTTAACTGGTCCGTTTTACCGGACACGTTTTTGTACCGTAAATACGTATACTGAATACTGTGCCATCGATGAAAAAAAACGTCTCCAGTAAAACGGACCATGTGTGAACGGGCTGTAACGCAGACTTACAATTATTTGAGGATATATATTATACGTATAACCTGTTTTATATCTAAATATCTTTTGCGCGTCATACTAGCAGTCGTATGCGGTGTTACCAAACTAACTTTTCAATTCCTTTATAAAAATAACTTTCCTCAAAAGCTCTTGAATGCAAAAATATTTTTTCAAATCCAACTTGTAGTTACCAAACCAGTATATTCAAATAAACAAACATAGAACCCCTTAAACTTAATTATATTAGTATACTTAGCGAATATATATTATATTTCCCCTGAGTTACTGTTGACTCCGTTTTAATTATCTCTGTAGGTTTATGTTTGCGGGCTCCAATATCGATTATATTCGATAACCAAATAATTTCGGGGCTTCATATTGATGCAAAGGATATTTTTTTAATGTGAATATTTTATTTATGCTTTCTCTAACTGTTAATTAAATTTTAACTCAATGTGTTGTTTCATTCCTGACCACCACGGAGTCCGTAAAAACACGAAAACGTGTTATTACGACGGACACCATTACAATGTTCATTACAAATATGAGCAAGAGTTTTATTTTATACAGGATGTTTGGTACACAGTTGGCCAAGTTGGAAGGGGTTGGTAGGTAGGGATAGATATAATAGGCCCTATTCTGAAAATACTTGTTTTAAGTAGGGTCAAGGAGGCAACAGTGGCTCAGTCGGGTACAGTGACTCACTCAGGTTTCGACCTGATAGAGAAGGATAATATAGCTGGATCTATCATGCAGTTGAGGAGGCCAGTAACGTATTTAAATCAAACTAGTCGGCGTGCGAACCGAATGTGGATTGTTAATGCCACGACGTTTAACTATTTTTCGCTCAATAAAATTACTTTTTGAGGTACGTTTGATGGGTGTGATAAACTATCATTTCTTGTTATTTATGACGTGTAATTACTTTAAAGTAAAGTAGGCCTAATATTATTGAAATTTTTCATGCGTTTTTTGACCTTCTGAAAAAATCGGAGTCACTATTGCCTCCTTGACCCTACTAGATACTAGCCTATGTCTTATAGCTTAGTAAATATGACTGTTTTTCATAATTTTCAAAAAATAAAACAAATATTCACCTTCTTATCTAAATAAATTTCTTTTTTGTATGAGTAGGTATCTTCTCAAAATAAATTGATCTCCTATTTCATCATCATCATCACAACTCTTTGTAATGAGCGCACTGCAGGGCATGAGTCTCTCCCCTGGGTTAAGAGGAGATATACGCCATAATCCACCAAGCTGGCCCAGTGCTGGGTGGTGGATAAATTAAGTTTATCAAGTTTATCAAGTATATCTTCTATTTAGAACGCTGTAAATAGAGATGATTTAATTAGAAATATTGACGCAGCCGGCCTACGCTTAGTATCGTTGCAGCAGCAGTGTTGATATTTAAAAAACGCTCTTAATTTGGAGGGCGATCTAAGACTGCTTGCACTGTCCAACTGGCTAGTGGCCGCCCACCATATAAAATCTGCCGCCATGTATTACCAGTCCGGCGGCGGTGGCTTGTTGCGGCGATATTTTATGAAGGGCTTCTTTCCTAGGCCCGTGTGCTGTCATCTTCGACCTCATCTTCACTTACCATCAGGTGAGATTGAGGTTAAATGCGGGCTTAGTCTTTAATACAAAATATATATTAATTTTATACTTATAGTGGAACTTGAGTATGGGAGGATAACAACGACGAACTATAGTTTGTGAACTATAATTTGTGAATCATGAATAGATTATAAGGTATATTGCGGAGACTCGAAAAGTTTTATTGAGTTACTAGCCGTTTCTAGCGGATTTGGCCTCGCAGTTTCCAAACCCATGGGAATATTGGGATAAAGAGTATCGTATATCTTATTCCAGACTTCAGTATATATGTTTATGGGCCAAATTATATCCGATACTCACAAACTTTCGCATTTATAATATTAGTATCATTATCATTTTTACATTTACCTTGGTGGTAGGATCCCTTCTGGGTCCGCCTGGCTAGCGACCACCCTTTATATAAAGTCTGCCGCCAAATGTTACCGCCCCGGCGGTAATGTGTTCCGGCAATATTGTATAAAGAGCCAGTTCCTTCCTAAACCCGTGTGCTTTCATCTTCGACCTCATCGTCACTTACCATCAGGTGAGATTGAGGTCAAACGCGGGTTTAGTCACCTATAAAAAAAAAAAAAAAAAATTGACCAGTAAGTATTATCCAATTATAAAATAAACATTAACTACATACTACCCGCACGTTGCTGAACTATACAAGGCGACTGGTGAAAAATTTAAGATAATGAAGGAGAGCACTCTGTACACGATTCTGATCATAGTTATTTAATAAAGGTAGGCACTTAATTTTTTACTACAATTCCCTTTAAATGTCCTGGCACGCGTCCTGGCACGCGGATCGCTGCCAACGCAATAAGAAAAATGCACCATGCATTGCTTAATCAATACTTTAACTTTCGGTTAAGTTTACTCGGTAAATCATTAATATTAATTTTTTTTTTTAATATTAAGTAATTAAACAAGTTGCCGACGGTATTCAAAACTGTTTGTTTGTGACAAATTTTAGATACTGAAGGAGAGCACTCTGTACTCGATTCTGATCATAATTATGAAATTAAAGTAGATAGGTAGTTAATTTTTCACCGGAATTCCCTATAAGTAAATACTACTATGGCACTATTTACTTTACACACAACTGAGTTGATCGCAGCACATGACCTGGCACGCGGATCGCTGCCAATGCTAGCGTAACCATGCGTCACGTAATCAATTCTTTAACTTTCGGTTAAGTTTACTCAGTCCATAATTAATAAAATAATTATTTATTTTTTATTATATTTTTCCTCTTCATATATGATCTCAAACTATCACGTCCTTGAATTTCAAAAGTGACCCACCAGTCACCCTGCAGATAATTACAATCCAGCTATGTGGCTGCTATATGATAATTCAAATATGTATTTACCAACTCCTCGTTATTGCTTATAAGCTTGTTTACTGATGATAATCATATGATCGGACGTCGTGGTAAAGACAAGGACAAGAAAAAAAAGGTATGTTCCTTATCAGAAACTGAACCTTTTTAGTAATAATGTGTATTGTATGGCCATACGCATTTACAATAAACTACCATATAAGTACAAAGAGCTACCACAACATCAATTCAAAGCGGCATTATTTAATTTGTTATTGAAAAATATGTATTATTTCATAAATGCTTATTTAATTGATAAACTCCATTGACTTTTATTATTGTTTGCTATGTTTTATGTTATTTGTGTTATTAATTGTTATTTTTAAAATTTAAAGATTTGGAATTGTATGTACTATATTATTTAAATTTGATTGCTCAATTGATATATGTTTCTAGCTCTGCATTTGTATTTGTATTTTTATTGACTTTTTTTTCTTTTGACTTATTTATTTTCTTAATTCAAAGTTCTTAATTTTGACCATACTCTGTTATATTATTTTACAAATGTTTTATGATAATTTTAATATGCTGAACTAAATTATATAATTGACTAATTTTCTAAATTTATGACTAGAAATTTGCACGCTGACATGTCAGCAGTATGTGACCGGACATTTATTATTTGTAACAACATTTATAACGCATTTACTGGCAAATAAAGATTTTATTATTATTATTATTTATTATTATATTTTTTATGATTTTTCATCTCGGCTTGCGCCCTAAATTATTATAACGGTTATTATAATCTTCAATGGAGTTCAACTGACTAGTATTTTAAAAGAGAAGTAAGAAAAGCGTTCATCTCGGTAGAAAACACAGTGGAATAAAAGCAAGCAGGTTGTATTCAAAAAGTTGAATTTAATTTAATATATTACCGTACCGCGTCATAAAAGTTTTGAGACATTCGATAGTCTGAACTTGAGGTACTAATAAAAAACAAAATGCAGAGAAGAAACAGAAAATTCAGAACGCAGTATTTCCAAAAGATAAGTAAGTCGTGAAAAATTGCGTATCTAAACGTATACAGATTATTAACCCATGTACAGATTTTAAATTTTTGTAGTTTTTTACACTTAAAATATTAGCAGTAAAATATTCCACACTTTCTGACAGGGACTAATTTCGGGACGAATTGGAGGAGGAGGAATTCAGGGATGGTATGAATTTCTGAACATTTTTTTTCTGTATCACGTCATACCGTTAAATTGGGTGTATTAAAAATAACAGTACCTACAGGAATTCATACTAAAATAATTCGTGTACCTTTTTTTGAAAACAGAGGCCTATAGAATAAATACCTTACAGTCTAACATATATATGAAATAAACAGATACAGATAAAAATACTTAAAAACTACACTTGAGGCTGTCATAAAGTCGGCGACGTGTGTCGTGACTTTAAAATCTGCAAAATCTGTGAGTTTTTAACAACTTGTACAGGTATTGTGTTTGAGGAGGTAGTACACTAATAAGGGTACCTACTGAAATTTTGCTGGTACTATTTAAAAAATTATACCGATATTCAGTCCCTGTTCTGAACTACATTTCATTTTATCAACCACGAGGCCTACAACTGACAGTCTCCTTTTGAACAATTGTAAATTGAAACATTGTATTAATACATAATACGTTCCCAATTATACAGATAAAATTAATTGCTCATTTGTGCTATCTATGTTTATTTATTGTGTGTGTGCGAGGGTGATTGTTAAAGTTGCTTTAGTTGGTTATAATTATAAATGCACACGAGATCTTGGAAAGCAACTATGTTATTTAAGTATTTAAGCATTAAATTAAGTAATAGTTGGGTGTATAACAGGAGCTACAAGTATCGGTATGTGTGAGACATCTGTAGGTAGTACCTACTTGTAATTATTTAGCAAATTAATAATTGTGGAGTGTGGAATGGGAGCGAAAGAAAAACCTAGAATGTGCCAGCTGCTGCTCTTCCCGGGCACAGTGTAAAAGTCAGTTAGGGACAGAGGATTTATTCGACGTTTTTTCGTGGGCTGACTGTCACTGCAATAGTCTCTTTCTCCACCATTATAAGGTCTCCAAATTTGTCAAACATGACATCAGATGGTTTTATAACCTCTGTTGTTCTGCCTACCACATGAGGGATATGTATGTACAGTCTGCAACAGAATTATGTATATCAACCAGTCTCCCGCACACATTCCATATGCATACGCGCGATCGTCCAAGGTGTTATACATGATACTGTTGCAGACTGTACAATAAATCTTCATTATTATAAGAATGTGTTCGGAAATACATCGTATAGAAATAATATAAGATTAGCTAGTGTTGTTTAAATGACTCCTTACTGTCGAGGTCACCTTTCTGCTGACGGCAATGATGTTTCCTACTGCATAACAATTGAAATTGGAGACTACTGTCTAGACGACATATGAAACATTGCAAAGTCTAAGTGAATTTTTACATTAAACACATAAATAATAAATAAATGAAATCATTAATAATAATTTAATCCGCCTACAATTTTTATTATGTTGTTGTATCGACACGAAGAAGATGAAGAAGAATAAAATCCCCAGACAATCACACTAACTACATGGACCCAAAGTAAGCATAGCTTGTGTTATGGGATACCATGTAGCGAACTAGGGGGGAACCTAGAATATAAATACATAATTAGACGACCGGCTGGTGAGGGGTAACGTACATTGTCTTGTATGCCAGAGGTCCTGGCTTCGAATCCCGGCGGCGACGGATATTTATGTGATGAACACAGATATTAGTCGTCAAGTCATGGATGCTTATATGTTTATTTTAGTTTATTTTATAATAAAAAATATGTATTTATTCAATATGTATATTTATATATTTCTTAAGTTTATCAGTTATATAGTATCCATAGCACAAATTCTTTAAGAAACTTAATTTATATTTATTTATTTATTTTATTTTTTAAACACCCAGACCGGAACATTTTTTTCTTGTTCCATGCGGGAATCGAACCTGCGGCCACTGGCAGACAGACAGGTTTTTACCCCATCGCCAAAGTGGTCGTCAAGTGCTGCAAACTTATCTGACCCGGTGGCGAAAATTGGAACTAAGATTTATCATTACTAGAACTAGAGTTGTGGTCTCAATAGCAAAGACGCTAGCGCCACAGTATGCTAATACAGTAGAATCTGATTAAATGGCATGTATTTGAGCTATACAGCCCCGAAATTGAACTACCGAGAATAGGTACAGAAGACAGCAGATCAAGCGTTACATTACCTGTCAAATTTCCCCAACCAATTTTAACTTAATGTCGAGGGCATAGAGTTCAGATTCAAGTAAAATTTTTTGACAGATTTCTAATGACGTGCTGTCTTCTGTACAAAGTATAGAGAATAAAGTTTTTATAGGAAATTGTCAACTTCATGGCCTTAAATGTAGCATATTTACAGATGTATGTTAAAATTTAAAACTGAATCTAAATTAAAAATAAATAATATATTTAGAGATTTCTTAAAATCCTGAAAAACGAGTGAGACTGATTTTTCTTCAGCTGACTGTACTACATAATATGCGAACCGTTTTTGTTGTTAATTTAAAATGTCACCCTAACAAGTAAAACCTTTTTACAATTTAGCATTTACAAATAAATTCCAATGTCTATTAAATATTTACTCAATTTCTTTCTCTCTCAAATATTTGGTGTATGATATACAAATATTTTAATGACATTAAAATGCATATTATGTTAATAGAACTATGTCTAATATTTTTATTTTTTGGGCCATTATAATGATAATTAAATATAACATAAAATTTCTAGAATATTTAGCGTTTTCCGACATTATTAATAATTCAAGCAAATGCTATTGATGAAATAATTATTATTCATGACGATCTAGGACTTATCTTTTTTCCTCACACCTCTTGCACGTTTTCTACACGTCTTATTGATGAACGGTATATTCCAAGGTTTCACATAGGTAGTTGTATCTATCTAAATTTCCAAATACGCATTATTATTGTTAGGTTCATCATCATCATCACAACTCTTTGTAATGAGCCCACTGCAGGGCATGAGTCTCTCCCCTAGGTGACGAGGAGGTATAGGCCATAATCCTCCAAGCTGGCCCAGTGCATGGGTGGTGGATGCCAGAATTTTCAGGGCGCCGAAATGGGTTCTGACAAACCCTAACGACTACTGTATACAAGTATACAGCACCCGGGACCGACTGCCTAACGTGCCCTCCGAAGCACGGAAGTCGTCGTGAGTAATGAATGGTCAGTGGTCACCCATCCAAATACCGACCGCGCCGAACGTTGCTTAACATGTGATATCGTATGATACACACATTAACCATGGCGCCACGACGACTTCAGTTAGGTTACTTGAATAAAATAAATTCTCATATTCTCATTCGGCTACGTATGAGATGAAAACTACTAAATAAAATTGAATGTGGATAAAAATACGCATGATACTTAGGACTTCAAGAGGAAAAATATCGTTTGAAAATATACAGGTTTGTTTCTTAGTCACCAGCAAAATTGAAGACAAAAAAAAAAAAATTTCTTTGATGCAATATAAACGTACCTGCATATTTATTTTAGCGTCGCTCAGTACAAAAAAGTAGAAATATGGAACCACAAACTTTTTTAAAATAGTCGCTGTTCATGAACATAGCTACTACGACGCGGCATTTCATTGATAATCGCGCGTAGTCGTCTTTATTTTAATTATATATTATTTATTTTAGAGTTACCATGCTTTTTATGTTAGCGGATATATTAATTTTCTTGTTAAAAAATAAATACTTGCAAAAATCGTTTCTATAAATGATACTGATTGTGTAAAAAAATTGGCTGGTGACTACAAATCAACCCTGTATATCTCAATGCGATTTCAAAGTTTTAACTCCTATTTTATTAATAAGTTATATAACTATAACTTTAACAAAATAATCTATAACTAGAACAAAAAAGTTTTTTGTTCCTAATGACTTAACTGCATCAAATTAATACTACGCAGTAATTACAGGGTTTTACAGTACCTACCTAATCTATTCAAACTAACTTGTAAGTAGGCTATTCAGTGAAGGTTAAAACTTATTTTCATTCAGTCCTTTACAAATGCATATTAGCATTGTAAGGGGCAAGCAATGTCATTACAAGGTCAACGAAGTCCAAGGGCGTTTAGAGGGCTGTTGTAAATGCATCCCAACCACCCTAGTTCAACCCTTCCCGACATCCCCATCTCTTTCTAAGCAACCGAGTTAAAAAAGGACGCCGTATATGCATATTTGTGTGCGTCATATACAGCCTCTGCAAACATGCGCCGGTTGCTAAGCAACGGCCGGGACCAAACGGCCCGCCCTGGCTCAATTTGCTGCAGTCGAGTTCGCTACGAATAATAAACTCTATGGCTTACGAAATACGTTTTATTTTTAGAAAACAAAGACGTAGAAGCCACAATGTATTTTTCCCCGGGTTTTAGCTTAGGAAAACTAATTGTTTCTCTTGGGAATAAGGTTTCATTTAGAGTATTCAGGTACTCTAAGCAAGTTTGTTTTATTTTATTGCCATAGAAACATTAGATATATTATTACATGGTTGCAACATTGTAATGTAATTGGAAACCTGAACAAGAATAATATTATTCAACATGAAATCGCTACTTTTGTTGCCAGGTACGACTTTGTTCACCTAACACGATGACATAGTGAGAATCAGAAATCTTTTAGTGCAAAAGAATCTGTATGAGTTAACAAAAATACGTTATTGACCGGTTTTATTACCGTTTTGGTAGTTTTGTTGTCATAGTCAAAAATATCTTTAACTACTAGGTATTTAAATACACTTGAAATAGTCAAACCATTTACAAATTGAACTGAATTTACCACCACTTCGGAAAGTCAATCTGTTGAGAAAAAGTGACAAGAAACTCAACAGCAATCATCTTTTAAAAATACGTTATAACAATTTTCAGCCAGGGAATCTCATCTTCTTGCATCCGGATATCTTATAGTTAGTAGTCCTTTTCACACAGCACTTATTCTTAAATCTATCGAAGGGTTAATCTTAAATATTTTTGGAATAATATTATAAAAGCGTACACATTGGCCCATGATTATACATAAGACAAAGAGGTACAAGACAGAAACGTAGACATAGATATAGAGGTAAGGATAGAAGTAGCGATAGACGAAGCGATAGAGGTGAGAGAGAATAGAGAGAATGTGGATGGAGATGGAGATAGATGTGGACACGGACAGGACACAGACACGAACGTGGATAGGGACATGGAGATGGAGAAGTCATAGTCAAAAAAATAACATAGTCATAAAGTCATCAGCAAATCGAGCACCTGGCACCGCTAGCAGCACCCGTTTTCGTGTATTGTGTATGACTTGGTAGCGAGTGACTGAAAAAATTTGCCCATAGAAGTAAGTAAAAAAAAGTAATTACAAAGAAAAGCTCTTATAGTAATATTGCTAGTTTTGTACTTTTTTGTTGAAACTTACTGTATTCAGCAGTCGGGTTTTTTAGTTTTTGTAATTACTTTTTTTATTTCCCGCTTTTTAGTTAGGTATATTATTTATGTAACCAGAAACCTTAAAAACCATAAAAATGGTGACACCCAAGTGGATTATAAGTGTATGTACGACGATAAAGCCTCAGTCATGTATAGTTTAATTCAAGTAAACTAGTCAAATATTGCTTCCCCATACAAAATTTGGACCCCGTTGAATAACCCTTATTCAAAATTAAGTAAATTAAATAAGATTAAGAGATATAGGAAATTATATCAGGATTTTGTTAAGTAAGCTATAACGGATATTAAAAAATGCAGTTGCCGTTTACCTACATTGCACTTACCTACCTATTATATACCCAGAAAAATAGTGCACAACAGTACTATGAAACAGAAGCCCAGCGAATTACTAAAATTGCGTAAATGAAAATTAAATGTTATAATACTCAGGCCGTTATAATGTTAATGTTAATTGAACCGATGAACAGTTAAAATGAAGAGGCGTATAGTACTTAAAACTACCATCAGTGTTCAATTTTTTTTTTGAGTTTTCTGTGAAAATGTTAAATTTAAAGTATACATATGTATAAATATTTAGAATAGGCTGATCTTATGTTTAATAAAGCTTATGCTTTCATTTGATACCCATATTGTTAAAACCAGAAATCATTTGTTGTTATCCCCCCTAAATCCCACCTTACATGCGCCATCTTGAATTTCATATAGCCTATATTACTCGCGCTGTTGATACGAATCTTTTGATACCTCATTTGTTTGAATCCATCCATCCGTTTAGTAGAAGTCAGGGAACAAGAAACAGGCATACGTTATATACATAGATACGCGTTGAAAACATAACCTTCCTTTGCGTGTTGCAGTCGGGTTATAATGTTATGCGAATGCTACTTGTATTATTTCACCGATCATGGCGTTGCTATTTACATAGTGTGCCGAAATACCAATAATAAAGCAGATATTGTTTAGACACTAAGGAAATGAAAAGAAGAAAATTCTGATAATTACTGTTTCAAAAAAAAAATACAAATTTTTAACCAAATTTTAACACGATATATTAACTCTATTTCAACTCGAGTTATTGTTGTTTTTTTAGATAATTTAGTAATATGTTAGTAGAATACAAGATTTTGAGACTTTCCTACTTATTTAATATTAATGTAAGTATATGCTGTCTATTTAATATAGGGATTTATCTTATCATACCTAAACTGTAGGTATTATGCTGTCCTATGATATGATATGACACCTATATCATATCATAGAAAATCGAATCAATTGTTTTCTTTTTTGTATAGTATTTCAAGGTTATATGGATGCGATGATAACGTCCTGTAGGACCTTTCTGTCTTAATTTTCTTCGCGTCTTAAATAAAGAATACAGTAATAATTAGGTTAAATGAAGAATAAGCAACTATGATAGATACTAATAGATAAATGGATTTCTCAATATCAATAACAAACGCGTCAAATCTACATAATATGTCGAAAGTCGAAATATTATTTGAAAATTAAATTGATTTCAACCAACCTATAACAGCCCAGTATAAAGTAAATCTATGAAAACTCAATAAACTTACAACACAACCTGATTTCGTCTTTGATCCATGTCTCAATAAGGTTGAAATTGCGTAACACTAATTAAATGTATAGAATTTTAAATTCAAAATGATTGGTTTCTAGGGCAATAGGAATGACCCAGATAGCAATTTCTCCTGGAAACTTGGAGTTATTGATTCAGGACTAGCTCAGGCTATATTTAGCATCCTGGGGCTGTCTAACAGCGCCGCGACTTAAAATAATAATAAATAATAAATAAATATTTCTGACACTCACACAACATTATCTAGCCCAAATTAAGTTTCTTAAAGAACTTGTGTTATGGATACTAGATAACTCATATACTTAAGAAATATATAAACATACAAATTGAATAAATACATATTTTTTATTAGAATAAACTTAAATAAACATATAACATCCATGACTTGACGGCTAATATCTGTGTTCATCACACAAATATCCGCCGCCACCGGGATTCGAACCCAGGACCTCTGGCAAAGAAGGCAATTTATGTTACCGCTACACCAGCCGGTCGTCGGTAAATAAACCTTATTACTCTCTGAAATCAAGCTGATGTTACACAAGCTCATTTCAAGCACGAAAGCATGCTTTAATTGAGCATGTGAGTCGGAATATTGCTCAAAATAAACATGCTCAGTTCAGGCGCGGTGGAAGGGGCATGCTTTAAGCGCGTCTAAACCGGTTTGCTTATTGAGCATGCTAGAATCGATTAGTCGTTCATGCTTAAATATTATACATATTAATATTACATAATAATACATATTATATATTAATATTAAATATTACTAAGTAAATATGATGCTGATCTGAACGCTCCAGGTTCGATCCCCAGTTCGGGCCTAAAATTTTATGTGAAATATTTTTTACTAATTTAAACGTATCGCAAAATTAGGTTTTCTGTGCTACGGAAAGTTCAAAATTCGCTCAGGAATCATTTCTTTGCGAAGTTTGCATTCGTGTTTTAAAATCAACGGGTTCACTTTTTGTCTGTCCCTTAATGTACCTAAGGGAAGATGAGGTCGGAGATGGCGATGGTTCCTAAGTGAAGTTGAGGTCGCAGATAGAGATAGAAGAAAAAAGTAACTGGCCAGTTCTTTTACGAAATCGATTCAACCCGATGTGAAAAATATCTGTCGATTCAATCTACCGTTCACTAAAGGTGAACTGTGATCTACCGTTCACTAAAGGTGAACTGTGATTGAAAGGTGAACGGTAGTAGAAGAAAAGGTTAAAATTATAATAAAATAACCACATGCTACTTATTTAAACAGTACAATGTTCACGGTCCATACTGTCTCTGACCTGTCAAACTACTTTTTGTTAGGTATGTGAATGTAGGTTTAGATGATATTGCGTTTGAAATGCTGCTTCTTTATATCTAAACTATTGGTGCAGACTTGATTTAATTTCATAGAAACGATATCATTTACACTACCTATATGTTCTTTTAATACATTTTATGAGTTGTCAAAAATCTGACATAAATAAATATTTCTGACACTCACACAACATTATCTAGCCCAAATTAAGTTTCTTAAAAAACTTGCGTTATGGATACTAGATAACTGGTATACTTAAGAAATACATATTATATACACATACATATTGAATAAATACATATTTTTATTAGAATAAACTTAAATATACATATAAACATCTATGACTTGACGACTAATATCTGTGTTCATCACACAAATATCCGCCGCCGCCGGGATTCGAACCCAGGACCTCTGGCATAGAAGGCAATGTATGTTACCGCTACACCAGCCGGTCGTCATCATAGCAATAAGTTGTTCATAGCAATAGGTTAGCTATGAACAACTTATGTACTTAGGTATGTTAGATCACTTGCAGTTTCGCGCAGGTTAACTAGCGTAACAGCGCGTTCACACATGTTCCGTTTTACTGGATACGTTTTACCGGCCATACGTTTTTTTTTTCATCGATGACGCATGTGGTTGTATGAGCTACTTCATATATGGCATAGTATTCCGTATACGTATTTACGGTACAAAAAGGTATCCAGTAAAACGGACCATTTGTGAACGGGCTGTAACTCTGGATCCTGTAGGTATTTCTTGCTAAAATTATAGACTGAATAAATTATTGATTTGGCTTCGCCCGGGCATAAGAACTTAAAAATAATAACATGTTTTTCTTTAGAAAGCTCAGCCATAATTTTTATTTTATTGATTTTCTTAACTATTCCCGTTTAATTATATTGAGTTAACACACGTTTTGAGTCAGATGTATGAAGTTTTATTACAATATACAGACGAAGAGCTTGTTTGAAGAGTTTATTTAAACAAGTACCTAAGCAAGCTCATCGTCTTCATTATATGAAAATATTAGTATGACAGGTAAAAGCCCCTTATGTAACAGAATATGAAGTATAATATGTCGAAGAATATGTCGTTTTCCTTATTAAACTTATTTTAAAGCCAACATAAAAGTGCTTACACTTTATAAGACAACCTCAATTTATGACAGACCTTTGTTATAATGGAGAAGAAAACAAAAAGCTCTAAATAGATGTCGCTTCATACGCTTGACACATAACAAACTATCAAATAATAATAATAATAATAATATTTGTGACACTCACACAACATTATCTAGCCCAAATTAAGTTTCCTAAAGAACTTGTGATATGGATACTAGATAACTGATATACTTAAGAAATATATAAACATACATAAGTATTGAATAAATACATATTTTTTATTAGAATAAATTTAAATAAACATATAAACATCCATGACTTGACGGCTAATATCTGTGTTCATCACACAAATATCCGCCGTCGCCGGGATTTGAACCCAGGACCTCTGGTATAGAAGGCAATTTATGTTACCGCTACACCAGCCGGTCGTCAACAAGTTGTAATCGAAATTGCTTGTTCTGTGTTCTATTTTAGGGTAAATCTATAAGATAATGTAAGCACATGTCAGCACCATCTTCATGCGCACTTTCCATCAGTTGGCATGGAAGACAAACGTCCTATCCTTACAATATAAAAAAAAAATGAAAAATGTGGTCCGTAATATGAACATTTCCACAAAAGTTTAAATCAAGTAACATCCCCAAGTTCCGCATGTGTATATCCATAGAGCAACTGTAGTATCCATTTTTTATAAAACTTATGACAACGCAATGATGCATTTCTAATTTTTTGATCAAAATCACTATAAAATTAACTTTTACTATGGTATTTGACAGTTGTTATGGGTCAAGCGTAATCAGCGCCCCTAGTGGAATAAGAAGGCAGTTTTCTACCTCATTATAATCAAACGTTTAATTAATATTCATCATAAGATTTTCGTTCAGAATTACATACGTTCATTATTAACTCAACCCAGTTGTACATTTTTTTCTCAAATATCATAAAGAAAAATTTTGTATTTCAGTTTGTTTTGAATCTACTAACCTACTATGAAAACTCCTATAGACCAAGTTTAGCCCCGTGTAGGGTCCTCTTAAAATAACCAATAGACTAACTACCTACATACATACATAACTTCACGCATGTATACCTTATGAGGTAGACAAAACACCAGAGGTTATAAGACAATCTGATGTCATTAAATAACCGAAAAAATTAAGAATAATTGAGCATTATAAATGCAAAATCTTAAAAACATTATTAATCTGATGTCATGTTTGTCTTTGGAGGTATTATAATGATGAATAGAGACTATTGCAGTGACAGGGGGTCAGCCTATCGCCCACAAAACGCCAATAAAACCTCTGTCCCTTAACTGACTGTTAACAATCAGTTTTAAGTGTTATTATATCTTCGGCTTTTATTCCCAAAAAAGCACGAAGTAGAGCAACTTGTTTCGTTTTAAGTATTGTTAAATAAAAACAGGCACTAGTGTGTTGATCGTGTTTTGATAAATTACTTTATTATTCAAAAAAAAGACGTGTGGCACTCAGAGACTGCCGCGGTAAAGCTACTGCATAGCATTTTTTATCAACTTATGCAATTATAATTATTTATTTATTTTATTAATGCAGTAATGTTTGATCTAATATGAAGTTCCACAAGTTCCTAGTAGATGGCGCTGATTGTTTATTAAAGCCCGCATGTAAAGTTATGAAATCAAAGTATCACCGCTGTGCCGGCCGGAGTGGGGGGTGTTAGGTTTTTTTCGTTACGGAATTTCTGAATTCGGTCCCCACGCTCAAGGCCCGCGATAGAA